>CM074724.1:205074417-206483917 GCA_037306005.1 Rhinophrynus dorsalis
CCTCATTACATCATGCGTCCCATGCGTATACCTACTGTCATAAGATGGTCAAAAAATATATTATAGCAAAATCACTGCTAAATCGCTGCCTCCAAATTCCCCCTCCCTCCTCCCTTTTCACCACCTCTGTTACTCCCACCCACCATTTCACTGCAACCACAGGTACTAACTGAGAGAAACACAGAGATGCTCAACTAGGCTTGCAAGGGTATGCAAAGAACTCAGTAGGACTTTGTCCTGTGCCTCTCTTGTTTCACTTCTATTTTCTTTCATCTTTGCTATACATTGAAAAAGAGCATGTCTGGTGAGGGTAAATTGGATCAGTGTGGGAGTCTCCACCTCTGAGAGCCTTTTTAGTCAAATGCCATTCTGATGAAGCATACTTTACCCATCTGTTCCTGTGTTCCACACGGCTAAGATAAAATGATTTATTGGCAGGTATAGAAAAATCCTATATAAATATATATATAATCTATGGAGAGTAAAGTAAAGTTGTCTTTTTATTTTAGATAATACATTTTATTTAACATATCTCTGCCGTTTGTTTAGGGGGAAAGCTTTATCAAAATCACCAGAATCATTTTAATGTGTTCCACTTTTAAATGATGATGGACAGTTGTTGGGGTCATATGCATCCTCCAGAGCCCCCCCCCAGCATTCGCTATACTATCTTCTCGGGCAGTGGATACAGAAGAACACTTCAAGTAAACCATACACTGCACTTTACACCTCTCGCTGTATTACATCCTTTCACACTGTTATAATGAAAGGGAAAATGGTGAATTGGTAACTCTCTCTACCACCTTTGCTGCTAGTTTTGCAGTGATTCATAATCTCTGTGTTTATATGCATGTTATAGGATTTATTGTTAAAACCGCTGTTACTATTATGCTGCGGTTGCCCACTCTGCAAGCTTTCATACCCCGGAATAGACCTGAGAAATCCAGGCTGCATTTCAAGCCCTAACAAATGGTGGGTTGAATGGTGGCAAGAAAAGCGACTTCTGAAATCCAGCTGATTCCATGGTAGTGACTGTACAGGGAAAGACTTAGAAGTTCAGTCACATTAGATAGACCACAGCTACAGCTCGCAAAGACTTCTAGTCACAGATTTTGTATCCCAAACCCTAGCAGTCTATGGAGCGTGTGCAAGCAACAGTGGAGCCTGTCGCTTTTGTGCAACAGACTTCATGGTTTTGTCCTGTATAATGGTCTGTTTTCTGTGCCTCCCCATCGCCAACAGCTGAAAAGAGATGGCTTTTTAGTAAATCTAGTAAAATGTGATGACTGCTGCTTTTTACATACTGCTAATTTATCCAGGATATAAATAGCTGGAAATAATTACTTGTTCTTGCCACTGTGTGTGAACTTTTACTGCAGCTAACTCCTCCCTCTGTTTTCTCATAGCACAGGTGCAGCAGTAACTGATGGCTCCCAGCCTCAAACCTCCTCTTCATCAGCTGATGCTTCCTCCATGTCCACGGACCCAACTCTGCCCTCGGACACAGACAGTAGCCTTGAAACCTCTGCAGGAGCTTTGGGCTGTTGTAGATGATACCGTGGAAGGGATACAGGTGGCAGGGAGGGAGGAGAGGCGACAGGGGACCTCTAGGGTAGCACAATATGACTGGGGAAAATGCCACTTGTATTATTTTATAGTGAAATATTCTTAACCCCATTAGCTGCCAAAACATTGCACTGCAGTCTGGGGTCTTAAAGATGGTTGATACACCTGTATCTTTGTAAGTGCTGGAGAGGAGCCTCAAATACACTGCACTCCCCACCAGGACTAAATAGGTTGAACGGTGTAGTTTCATTTTTATTTTTTAGTGCTGTAATTTGAACACTTAAGTGCTGGAGGGGTTTGAAAAGCTGCCATAAATATGTATTGTATTTTTATTTCTATTGTGTGTGGGGAGGGGGGCTTAATGCTCCGACTTTGAGAAAAGGTCACTTTGGTCCTGATTGTCTTGAAATTTATATTTTTTATTTGATTTTGTTTTTTCCGTTTCCTTGCTGGTGCTGCTCAGTTTTTATGTTTATCTTCTAGAATTTTACAGATCTGTTCCATATTTTATTAATTTAATTTTTTTTTTCTTTTTAAATGAGTTCAATTTCCACATACTTTCACACCTCCCACGCCAGTAAATCCAAGGGGGCAGAGCTTTCTCTCCACATCTCATTGGGCAGTCTTGCCTTTTCAACTGAGGTATTGGTGCATCCACTCTTACAAAATTTGAAATCTTACAAAATAGCTGTCTTATGAGCTTTTGTAGGTGACAGCAATGCAGTTCAGTCCTTAGATTGGAAACTGATTTTATACGTTCCTAATCTGTTTCCTGCCAGAGTTATTCAATATATTTCAAAGTGATGTGCTGCTGCCCCCTCTGGAAAGGATTTAGAAAAAATAATTTAAAACAAACAAAAAAAGAAAACAAACATATTTTTATATTGAGTGTTTCATTTTTGCATCCTGAAATGCAATAATGTTTTATGTTGAGTTCAGGGCTTGGATAGTTTCCACTCCTGAAGCTGAATTAATAATGCAGAAATTTGACGGAGGCAAACATCTTAAATGTGGCCCTCCCCAGAAAAATCAATGTATTTATTTTTTATTCAGGGTGGGTAAAATGATTGTGCTACTCAGAAAACATACTGCTTAGTACGTTTGAATATTTTGTTTAACCGTGAGAATGAATGCACCAGAGTAGCCTCTCTTGTCATGCCTGTGCATTGGACATACGTTTCCCACGGTTAGTCTTTTGCCTGCCGTGGAAGAGCAATCTTCACCTTGTTAGTCCTTTTCTCAGTCTAGATGTGTACCGTATCACTGCTTGTTAATTCCTCTTCTGTTTACGTTAGCCGTACAGATCAATCACGCAGAGCTGAGTGTATTCTACCCGCTCTCACTTCAAGTAACGGGAACCCACAGGCGGGCAGAGCAGCACAACCATATAAATGATAGCTGACTCGTAATAAATGATCGATGTTGGGAAAAATGTTGTGTTCTCTCTTTTGTCAGAATGTTGTGCAAAGCTTTTTAAAACTTCATATTTATAACATAATTTTTATTAATTTGTGCTGTTGGTTATTAGACAGTGTTTAGCTTGTTAGCTGATTTAGAGCAATAAACCAGGTAAAAAGCAGCTTAAAGGGATAATAATGTTTAATTTTAGCTTTCTTTAATATTGTAGGCATTAAAAAAAAAATTACATTGATGTATGTCTTATGATATAACTGGCTAAAGTTCCCCTCTCCAGGTTGTTTCAGAGAAGTCAGCGTGCTAGCTGACAGCAGTAGATTCCAGTCATTTGACCAGATGGCGGCTGTTCAGCAGAGCCGAAATCACCCTATTTAGAAATAAATACTTAATTGGAACGGTCTACAAAGTGTGCTTGCAAACTAGGCACACTTTGTAGACCGTTCCAATTAAGTATTTATTTGTAAATAGAGCTATTTCGGCTCTGCTGAAGAATCGCCGGCCGGTCCCGGCATTGGAATCGCCTGCTGTCAACTAGAGGGCAGACTTCTCTGAAACAGCCTGGGGGGGGGGTTAGACTGTTATATCTCTCAAATCATAAAGGTTTGAGAGACAGGACATACATTGGTGTAATTATTTTTTAATGCCTTCAATATTAAAGAAACTTAAAATTAAACATCACTATCCCTTTAAGAAAAAGCTATACATGTTTTCCCCAATAGTCCTATTTACGTTTAAATACTGCCTTAAATATTATTGCTGTTTCTTTCTTCCAGTGGGGGAACAGTGGCTGTGGGGCAAATGCCTTTGCTGCCAGGTGACAGGGCACTTAACAGTAAACTACTAAAGTAAAAGTAACTCCCCTTTCCTCTCCTCTACTTAACCCTGCTTCCTCCAACTGAGGTAAGTTTAATGTCCTAACAGAAAGTACAGGGCAACTTCTTTCTGGAGATTTAAGTTATTTATTTATTGCAATTCTTTTTACCATGGAAGTCCTAAAAGGCAATGGAATGGGGAACCCAAAGGGCAGTCAGTCTGTATGTCTGGTCCCTCTTACACATTATGGTTTCCTTAAATCTTTTCTCCCACTGTATACTTCAATAAATAATTACCGTGAAACAAACCTCGTTCAAGGGTGAACCCTGTTTGGGTGCATTTTGCATGTAAGACATAGAAGGCCTTGATTGGGCAACCAAATATTCCCCATAACCAAGCTTCAGTAAGTATCCTTCTGGGAAATCTGCGTTCTTGGAAGACATATTATGCTATTGTGTATGTATATTGCCTTAAAATACTGTTTTCTTTCCCTTTAATCCTATAAGGCCTTTGAATTTTTATTGCGAAGATACTTTTTCCATACAGGTTTAAGACATTAAGTGTTTTGTATGTCTTATCTGCATATGCTATATATCAAATTCAGTATTTTATGATTGTCATCAGATCCGTTTGAAGAACATGAATCTTCTTCCAAGCCATTTTTGTGACCCTTCGTTTGTCTAACCAATAACAATTAGAGAATCCCAATAAAAACTCGTTTAGCAACAAATACTTACCCTTCTTTATTTTCAGTACATTAACAACTGAACAATTCATTTTGGATGAATGGAATAATCCAGAACACAAACTGATTATTCTTAAGACTATTTCATACTTATAACCATTTCCATTGACACTTTGACAGTTCTTTCTTCAATGCGCATGCTGTCAAGAAGCACTGCTTTACCAGTTCAATATGCAGCAACATTCAGAGATCCATTGTATCGGAGGTTAGATGCAGCACTAAAGGTTTTTTATTTTTTTTGCTGGAACAAGCTCAATTTTATACCTTCCTTTGCAGAAGCTTGGGCTAGCAGACGCATGGAATCATAGGCAGATAAACGTGTACAAAAGCACTCCAAGACTCTACTTGAAAAGATGAAATTCTGTGGCTGACAGCCCTGATACAACAAACTGATTCCTTCTATAACCAGCATTATTATGGTTCAAGAACTGGATAGCAGATTCATATTCCTAGAAATCCATTTAAGACTGGCAATAGTTGCCATGATTAATAAGATGAAATCTACCTGGAATGGTAGAAAGCAGACTTCCAAACCTTCAATCAGCTTCTCTTCTGCAATAGATGTTCATACAGTGAGCCTCCTCCAGCACGGTTTCTCTGAGGAATGTTCAAGCAACAACACTGGCATGAAACTGTTTCAGACTCATGGGATCTTCAGGCTTTGTCCCAGTGGTCCAATTTTGCCTTAACTCCTTTAACTCTCTACCTCCAAATAGATTTTTCACATCCAGCTTTCCAGTGGAGAAGTAGAAAACTACAACGTTTCATTAACTATATCCTGCCTTTTCTCCTCAGAAGTCATCACTCCAGTATCCAAAGAACAAAGATTTCAAAGTACAGTGGGGCAAAAAAGTATTTAGTCAGCCACCAATTGTGCAAGTTCTCCCACTTAAAAAGATGAGAGTCCTGTAATTTTCATCATAGGTACACTTCAACTATGAGAGACAGAATGAGACAAAAAAATCCATAAAATCACATTGTCTGATTTTTAAAGAATTTATTTGCAAATTATGGTTGAAAATAAGTATTTGGTCAATAACAAAAGTTCATATCAATACTTTGTTATATACCCTTTGTTGGCAATGACAGAGGTCAAACGTTTTCTGTAAGTCTTCACAAGGTTTTCACACACTTTTGATGGCATTTTGGACCATTCCTCCATGCAGATCTCTAGAGCAGTGATGTTTTGGGGCTGTCGCTGGGCAACACAGACTTTCAACTCCCTCCAAAGGTTTTCTATGGGGTTGAGATCTGGAGACTGGCTAGGCCACTCCGGGACCTTGAAATGCTTCTTACGAAGCCACTCCTTCGTTGCTCGGGCGGTGTGTTTGGGATCATTGTCATGCTGAAAGACCCAGCCACGTTTCATCTTCAATGCCCTTGCTGATGGAAGGAGGTTTTCACTCAAAATCTCACGATACATGGCCCCATTCATTCTTTCCTTTACACGGATCAGTCGTCCTGGTCCCTTTGCAGAAAAACAGCCCCAAAGCATGATGTTTCCACCCCCATGCTTCACCGTAGGTGTGGTGTTCTTTGGATGCAACTCAGCATTCTTTCTTCTCCAAACACGACGAGTTGAGTTTTTACCAAAAAGTTCTACTTTGGTTTCATCTGACCATATGACATTCGCTCCAATCCTCTTCTGGATCATCCAAATGCTCTCTAGCAAACTTCAGACGGGCCCGGACATGTACTGGCTTAAGCAGGGGGACATGTCTGGCACTGCATGATTTGAGTCCCTGGCGGCGTAGTGTGTTACTGATGGTAGCCTTTGTTACTCTGGTCCCAGCTCTCTGCAGGTCATTCACTAGGTCCCCCCGTGTGGTTCTGGGATTTTTGCTCACCGTACTTGTGATCATTTTGACACCACGGGGTGAGATCTTGCGTGGAGCCCCAGATCGAGGGAGATTATCAGTGGTCTTGTATGTCTTCCATTTTCGAATAATTGCTCCCACAGTTGATTTCTTCCCAGCCTGGTGCAGGTCTACAATTTTGTTTCTGGTGTCCTTCGACAGTTCTTTGGTCTTGGCCATAGTGGAGTTTGGAGTGTGACTGTCTGAGGTTGTGGACAGGTGTCTTTTATACTGATAAGTTCAAACAGGTGCCATTAATACAGGTAACGAGTGGAGGACAGAGGAGACTCTTAAAGAAGAAGTTACAGGTCTGTGAGAGCCAGAAATCTTGCTTGTTTGTAGGTGACCAAATACTTATTTTACCGAGGAATTTACCAATGAATTCATTAGAAATTCTACAATGTGATTTCCTGTATTCTTTCCCCCCATTCTGTCTCTCATAGTTGAAGTGTACCTATGATGAAAATTACAGGCCTCTCTCATCTTTTTAAGTGGGAGAACTTGCACAATTGGTGGCTGACTAAATACTTTTTTGCCCCACTGTATGTATTCAAACCTGTTTATTCTCAAGGATTGAGGGTTCTAAACAGTTCATGACCTCAAGTCACTAAAGTGCTTGGAAGTCCACGATTCAAGATGGAATCAATAAGGTGTAATACATTTAATGGAATGGTGTTCCTTCCTCTTTTGACATGGCACCACCAATATCTTTTGGGTTGCATACCAGAATCTTTATGACCAGTTTCTAGGCCACCTATTTGCTTGTAACATCTGTGGCAGCACTTTAAGGAGGAAAGAGATCACTACTACATATCCTGACTACCTGTTGATCAAAGCCAGGTCAGCATCTCTGATGCATCAGTTTGTTCAAAGCACAATCTTAGTCTTGACAAAACATGGATGGATGCTCAATCAGAACTAATCAAACATAAAATCAGTGCAATTCATGATGTTTCTTAAGATCAGCTCAATAAACAAGTTTAGTATTCTTTCTCTCTCCCCTTTAAGAAAAGAATCCCAAGACAGGAACTAATTGAAGATAGTAGGTACCATTGTACCCACCCTGGAAATAGATCCCTTTGCACATTTTTGCATGAGACAATAACAAATGGAACTTATACAATTATGGAACATTAATGTGCAGCCCTTGTGTCATTGTATCCACCTTTCTCAAGTGACATGCCAGTCGGAGTGGTGGCTGAATTATGTGAATTTCCACAAGGTGATGGCTACTCTCTTCCTACTTGAACAATTCTCTTGCCAGACACCAGGCTTAGGTGCTTGGGAGCAGTATATAACAGTTTGGAATCTGCCCTACCATCAAAGTTTTGGCACTAAAAGCAGTCCTCCGGGCTTTTACAACTTGGACAACTCTTTTGAAGAGATATTCCATTCATATACAGTTTGACAATACTATGACAATAACATAAATCACCATGGTGGGACCAAAAGCATAGCAGCTTGGTTAGATCATAAAACATCCTGTACTCGACAACCTTTTTCCAGCTCAATTGGTAGATTTCATTCCAGCAGTAGAAAATCAAGAACTACTATCCATACAAGTGAATGGGAACTCGGACGAGAAATCTTTGACACGCTAGTAGCCAGATGGGGGCTAACCAGGCATAGATCTTATGGCATTCAATCTCAACTCAAACGTTCTTTTGTTTTGCACAAGAATAAACAATCCAAAAGCTGCAGCAGCCAATCCTGTGGGGATACATTGAGGTTACAGTCTGGAGTATATTTGTCTTCCCATAGCAATGAACCCAGAATTCAGGTAAAAAAAGAAAAAGGTGCACATCATTCTGATAGCTCTCTGGCATGGCCATGTCAAGCAGGGTACCAGAGTTTGATAGATTTGTCAATCAAATAACCTTGGAATCTACCAGAGATCACAGATTTTCTCTCTCCTGTTCTAACTCTAAATCCCAACCCAGCCGGTGTGTGAGGTTCTAATTTAAAGCCACAATTTTAAAAGATATAGGTTTTTCTGACAGTCATTCAAATACTGATGCAAGCTAGAAAGCTGGTTGTTTCTTAGATCTAAAACTAATTTGGACTTGTTCAATTGAACTTTTTAATGAGTTTGTATCTCCGATTAATAACAATACCATAAACCTCAAAGTAACCAGTGAAATCAACATTAATAATATTTTGAATAAGCACGGGCACATCTTTAGGTCAGATGACCTTGCAAAAGTACTCTCAATAAAACCTATTACTTATAGGCAAGGAAAAATAGAAGTGATGTATTGGTACACAGCCACTTCAATAGGGTTTTGACCAATAGAGATGGTTGTTTAAAAACATCTCTTAAAGGTACATTCCTATGTGGAACATGTCAAGCATTTAACTCAATCAGTAGAAAAAATTAAAAAAAAAAAAAATCCAAGAAAGCTCTAAAGAATATCAGTTACTACAGTGCATCAGTTGTAAGACTGTAGGAGTAATATACTTGATAGAATACCTTTGTGGCAAATTATATGTGGGTAAAACAAAAAAAGACCATGAAGTATCATCGTAGAGACTCCTTGGTTAATAACTTTTAAGGAATACAACCTCTTAAACCATCAGTGAGGAGATTTTAATTGTAAATCTCTTTGTTTGGAGGCCAAGTGGATATACAGACGGAGCACCATGAGCCTAAAATGAATAGAGGATTCACCAATCGGTTTATAAATGATTAATCACATGATATTTAGTACATATTTCAAGAAATCCGCTGATAGCAGCCTCTATAAATACATCATAATATGTAATTCCATTGCATGTCACTATAATTCAGTATGTACAATGTTTTTATTGAGACATAGATGTAATTTATCACATTTGAAAAACATTGGGATGCAATCACATATTAATCAGTGCATGTCTCATTGAGTGTACAGATTAATAAAGAAATATATTATTTCTGAATGGATATTGGAATGCATTATTTTTAAGTGATTACTTATATTGAGACACCGTCTCCCCTTTTTGGTAAAGCTGTTAAGAATTTTATTGGAATGCATTATTTTTAAGAGATTACTTGTATTGAGACACTGTTTCCCCCTTTTGGTAAAGCTGTTATGAATTTTATTAACCCTTTAACGACCCTTGATGGTCATAGTACTTCAAGGGTCGATCTGACTGAACAACCCATGACTTACTATGACAGTCATGGAATTCCGGGCTCCCCCCGTGGCTGCACACCGTTTGGGGAGTCTGGAAGCGGAATAACGGAAAAAAAAAATGCTCTCTGGTCCTTAACTGACTGTGCCGCGCTGATCGGACAGTCGTTAAGGGGTTAAATTTGCTATAATTAAATTGATAAAGGTGTGTGTGGGGGGGGGACAGCATAACAAAGCCGCTCTAAGTGTAACGTAATTTATTAAATAGACTCAAATAATTTACAGATAAACACCAATATACTGTTCTCAGAGTATAATGTCAAATAAAACAAAAAATATGTAATCAAAAAAGCACCGATCACAGTATGGGAAAACTGTGCCTGGCCAAAAAAAGCTAATCGTATCACAAAACTAGCTATGCCTGTCAGCAAATCAGCATGATAAAGAAAATACAAAGTATCAATAATGTAGCAGATAACTCTAAATTGGTAGGATACAGATACATAACCCGCAATCCTGATAATAGAGAATATCCATACAAACCATAAAAATGGTCAAAATAAAATCATAATATCAATGCCCCAAATATAGTTGCATATAACAGTTAAAACAAAATGGAGAACACAAAGAGATAAAATATATATGTGATATAAGCAGTCTTCGGGGATAACCCCAATTGTGATTGCTGTTACTTGATATCTAGTATAAACAGGCACATTGGATAATCAGAGCAGAAATCTCCCAATCGGGTCCGCAGTCGTCTCCGGTCCCGGTTTGTACAATACTGTGCCTCCGACTTCCAAAAGTGGATCCTCCAGACAGTGCTCCAGATGCCAACTGTCCAGAAACCCGGCCGCCAGTCTCCTTCTCCGTTGCCAGCACTGTTATAGTGTGTTTAAGAGCAGACTGCAAACTCTGTGTTCTAATTAATTCACCAAATCCAATGCGTTTCTGCAGAGTCTCCCACCTTCCTCACTTGTCCCTGGAGGGCCAAGTGAGGCAGTCGACCAGGGACTTGGACAAGAGAGTCACTGCACAGAGTCTTCGCCTGAGGCTTGTATCTATGAATGTTTGATACAACATGTTAATGTGATACACAAACATATCTTGAGTCCCTCAAATAGTTTCCAGGGATTAAAGACTGGAGTGTGAGTATGATGCACTAACAAACTTTTAAGCTTGTGTAGTATTCAGCTGAAGTCACTAACATGATCTCGGCTCTATTGTAGAGATCTCCAACTACAGCAATTTAGTGAAGGATTGGATAGCGTTTTGTACTAACAATATATTCATGATTTGTATGATGTGAGTCTACAAAGCTATATATTTCCTAGGTTATTAGTCACTCCTAATTGTGTTGTATTTGAATTATAACTACTTTAGACAGCTTCCAGTATAAATATAATTACACTCCCTTTCTTTATATTTAATTTGCGGCATGAATCTGGATGTATTAATAAGATCCAGGGATATAGATCATATTTAAGGCACAAGTGATTTAATTCCCAATTAACAATTTGCTATGTTCAGTTGTTTACATTACACATCTCAGTAGATCACAGAGGTCTTAGCAGTTCTGTGGGATCACACTCAGCCAATGGATAGAGGAACTTGTATAGATGTTTAGGCATATATCTTCTCTCTCGTTTGTGAACATATCTACTCTCTCGTTTGTGACCTAGATTATGATATTAGGAATTCAGCTTGCGGTGGTTTGGATACTAATAGGGTAGCAGTTGCTGTTTTTAGACATCACACATGCCATGTATTAGGCATGTGAGATTTTTTTAAACTTATGATGTTGATTTGTTTTGACATATCAAATATTTTTTTTTTTTAAGTAAAAGTCTTATGACTAGCAACCGGTGAATATTCAGTAGCACTGAACTTTGTCTCTTATGAGTAAACATGAGAATCAGATAATATATGGAAGTAGTGAGAATAAGTTCTCTCATATTTCTTTCCTATTTGTAATATATTGAGGCTTGCAGTGCAATTGATTTCCTTTACAAAGTTCATATCTGTGGACTCTCACAATATATCAATATCGTTTCTAAGATCTGTTATGGAGCCTGTAAGATTAGTCACTTTATGGTGCCAGCAGCAATTGTGTTCTCACACTTTCAGCTTGACTCCCTTCTTGATTTTTCTTCATACAAGATATGATAAAGTACCAAAGCTCAGTTCAACTGAAATTTCAAGTCTCATCCTTGTCAGTGTTCTTTCAAAGTAAAATAACACATTCCAGAATTTTAAATATTTCTTCAAGGTGTAATCTGCATGGTTACTCCTATAAGTATTTAATTCCTTGGAATTTCAATTAGGTTTTAGAGGGTGTGCAAGAAACACTAACTTGTTATGCCTCAGGCATTTTACATGCTATATCCTCAGCCAGAAAAATATCAAAACTCACTACTAATATTTCACCAGGATAAAGTGGTTTTAAGAATACCTAAATTCCAACTGAAGGTGATTTTCTGTTTTTTCATATGATCCAGAAATGTCTCCTATCTTCTACCAAAGCCTTCAGAAAAAGCCCTTCTGTTTTTGTTATATCAGAAGGTCCTATCAAAGGGAAACCTGCTTCTATATTCACTATATCTTTCGTGTATTAAATGGATTATAAATCAAGTTTACATATAAACGAAGCTTAAATCCTGAAATCGAAACCAGTTTCTTTACATGTTACAGCCAACACTACATGAGCCATGGGGCCACTTTGGGCCATCTCCATAGTTTGTGTCCTTCATCAGATGCAAGCGAAAAGGACATTTTTGTTTTACAAATGATACATTTTCTTTGAGCCATTTGGGGGAACCCCTTCCAATTTCTTCTTGATTGTGATTCCTTGCAGTTTCTTGGCTATTACACTTTGCTATCTAAAAAATGACCTCTGTGGTGGGTTTGCTGTTAACTGCCCTACCTCTTAGAGATTGATTCTTTTACCCCACGATGATTCTCCCTCAATGGACAAACATGTTTCTTGTTTTGCTTTTATATATTTAAGACTGCAGATACATGTAAATATATTTGTTTAAAATAAGGCCAATCAAGTAAGCAGGTAAAGTACAACTGACTTTAGTCACAAGTAAAAACTTTTCATGATTTACTAGAAAAATTTTTTATTTTTTAGGGGCCATTTCAGTGATCTGCACATTGCTTACAAACATACATTTCAGGTAGTTTAAAGGGATACTAATACCTTGTTTTATCTTTATTTTATTTTGTAGGCATTAAAAAAACATGAAGAACGATATAAGTCTTATCTCTCAAACCCTTATGGTTTGAGAGATATTCACAAGCAAAGTTTCCCCTCCCGTCCCTTTTACCTAGTGTAAGCCATCTCTTCTCAGATGTGGAATCTAGTTGTAAGACCAGACAGATAATAGAAGGGGACAGTCTTCTTTTGTGGAACAATGAAATCCTTCCCCCTTGACAGGTTTTTCAGGTTTTTCCCTTGTCTTATTTGAAGATTGTCCCTCTCTGCAATGTACCTGGGCACCTCCCTTCTGATCTGGCTGAGCAGTGTTACATCCGTAAAAGGGGTGGGAGGGGGACAGTTTGTCATTGAATTACTCTTGAACTTCAACTCTGACAGAATTGAAATAACATTATCCTAAGTCCAAATACTATGATGATTAATTACAGCTGCTTTTATTATGAAACATTACTATCCCTTTAACCTAAAGTTCACGTCTGCCACCATTTTTTTTTATTAAGGGTGACCAATGTTTATGTTCTGGGGTTCATTAGCAAAATCACAAGATAAAAAAATCTATTTTCCTTGGTAATGAAATGGCACCAAAGACAAGGGGGTGTATAAAACCTGTGTAATACAGTCTTAATTGTCACAAAGCTATGTAGACATGTATAAAAGTTTAATTACATTTTGCTAAGTGTTGACATCAGTCTGACTTTTTTGAAAACTGGAGTGGAAATGGGTATGGTCCAAATAATAATTGTAACAGTATATGTATAATTTGCCAGTTAAAATAAAAACAGTGTTCTCTTACGTCCAGTATGGAGCACAGGCCCTTTGGGTTTAGCTCCCCTCCTTCAAAGGGCAGGGCACTTAAAAAAAAAAAAAAAATAATAAATAAAGACAAGGTCTTTGAGGTGGAGGCTCCCTCCTGTTCCTCCATCTCAACCCCCCACCTGTCCAGATTTAAGTGGCCTCTCAAGCAAAGAGGAACAACCCAGCACTGTTCTATTGTTCTTACTTATTGGGTCTACTTTTACATTTTTGATCCCACATATTGGGCTGTATAATGCCTTGCTAGGCAGAATCATATTACTGTATTAACTGGAGTTGGATTGCCCACTTCAAAGGAATATTTCTGAACCAGTGGAGGATGACTTTATGACAAGTCTGTTAATCACTGAACTTCTTTGAAGGGGCCTGAAGAAAGTAGCCTGGTAAGTTAACTCTTTCATTGCCCTGGTCTTATTCTGTTATGCCCCACCATACTTTGGCTTCCATTTACAGTACATTTTATTGGCACTTTTCTCCTTTTTGAGTCGCCTTCCTTCCCATTTCTGTCATAAAGGTGGCTTATATCCTTTATTCATTATTTTAACACTTCAATTGCCAGTTTATACTGTTTAAGGGTATTTTTTATCTTATTCCTTCACCTACGCCTTTTTTTTCCCTTTTTGATTGTATTCACTTTACAGTACTGTACAGGTATTCTCAGGAACAGTTCCCCCTTCCCTTGAGACTGGAACTCTTGACATAGGGCCCCCTGTATCACCAGCAAGCTGAAAGGCTGACCTTGACTACATGTCTTTTGAAACCAGTATCTTAACCCTTTGAGTGCCAGAGGGCTATACAGCGCATTATAAAGAAAATTGTTTCTTGGGGATATGATAACCACCATGATCCAAGTTAGCAAGCCTGTTTCTTTCAAAGCATATCATAGGAGCTGGTCCATCTTTTACCATGTGCACTCCACCAGGTCTGTAGGTCCCTCCTGGGCCTACAAGAATCAGGCATCTGCATTTCCCAGTTCACATGAGTATTTCTGGACCGTTTCTCTGTAGAGGCTGACTTTAGGACAAGTTTGTTCCTGGTGGCTGGGACATATCTCTTCAACCATTCATGCTAGAAAAGTAAAAGAGGGCTCTTCTTCTCTGATCGTGCTGCATTGTAAGTGTCCATGGAGTACGCCACACATTGCCAGGCAACAAGAAATGGAGAAGACTACAATACCTATAATTCCCAGTTTCCCAGGCTTTAATCTGGTAACCACCTCTTCTGGTGGCCATCTTCTTCCTTACTTAACCTATGCAGAGGATGACTCTCCTGCTCTTCTTTCCAGTTTAACCCTTTCCAGATAAGTATCTTTCTGGGGGATTTGCTTTGTAATGGAGATACGTTTAACTATATTTTCTCTTACTTCCAATATTGTCACACAGGTACCATGGGGTTAAGTCCCTCCTCATGGATTGGGAAGGGCACATCACAAAAGACAGCACTATAGAGGTTGATTTTGTCTGTTCTTTGTGGCTGGGTCTCTCTGAGATTTTACCCTTACCTTATGATGGGAATCTGAAGACAGAAGAATTGGTCTGTAACACTTTGAGTGCCTTGGTCTACTATATGTTCCATGCTTGGGTATCTTATACACTTTGTGTGTCTACTATACATTTATGCACCCATTAACTGCACTCGCTTTTCTTTGGGGTCTGGAAGTGCAGATGGCTGTTATATTTGCTGGTAGCTTAACCCTTTCTGCTCAGATCCTTATGGATAAGTGGAAAACTCCATTTAAACTTTTCCTTAATAAACTTGTTCTGGCACACTGGGCTTCTCCCCCATACCTTTGACCCCCTGTCTCACTCTTGGCTAACAACATTGCCTTTTCCTTGGCAGTTGCCGCAGGGCTCAAGGATCAGGCAGATAAGCAACTTGATTCCATATTCAAGGCCAACTTTGTGACCATGAGGGCAGTTCGGAAGCCTATTTTTGCCTCTCCCTGGGTCAATAAAGCAATTACCATGTGGGGAGAGCAATTAACTAAAGCTACGCAAGCTGATGTCCCTAGGGAGGACATGCTGGTTTTGGTGGTCAAAATGGAAGCTAATGCTTACATTACTGGTGCTCTTTTTGATGTGGTCACAACCTGTGGCTCAAGAGTTTACTGTTGTCCTTGCCTTTTTAGGGCAAGACCCTATTTGGGCCTGATCTGAAGCAGACCATTGACGCTGCAGGTGGAAAGAGCACCCTGTTGCTCCAGTTATCCAGCAAGCGGTCCTTTCTTGCAAGGAAAACATGGATTTTGTTGCCCCGCTATTGCAGTGTACAGAGGACACAAACCCCTCAGATTTCCCATCAGCGCCCTGCTGAAAAGCGGAGAAAGATTTCATAGCACAAGGGCTCCACTATAAAGTCTGTCTGACAAACCAATTTCCGTAGTGCTTGTGGAATCTTTGTTCATTATTGTGTGTAGGGGACCGTCTCTGCCTTTATTGAGATGCCTGGGTATCCGCCTTAACAGACCGGTGGGTTTTGTGCGTGGTATCATAACCAGGTCTTATAATTTTAAGTCCTTTGCTACTAGCCAGACCTGAAAAGTTACTCGCCACTGCAAGCCATAACATACCCACCAGGGCTGAATTTCTACTCACCAGGGCTAAATTTTCACTCGCCATTGGCTAGTGGTGAGTGGAAATTTTGAGCCCTGTCATAAGGGTACCTCATAGACTTCAGATAATTTCCTCCACATCTCTTCTTTTCATCAAAAGTTCATCGGAATCCAGAAAAGGCACAGCTCTTCCACAAAGCAGTGTCCACTCTTCTTGAAAAACATGTTCTGGTGCTGGTCCCCGACCAAGAGTGCTTTTCAGATTTCTATTCCAACCTTTGTGGTGCCCAAGAGGGATGGCGCCTGCTGGCTCTGAAATTTCTCAGCTGGTGCAAGGTTGCTGTGCACTTCAAAACAGAATACTTGTGTTCGGTCATTGCAGCTACGGGGAGTAGCCTTGCTGGATCTCCAGGGCACGAATATTCATGTCCCGATCCACCCAGACGGACAACCTTTACCTGGGTTTCGCTTTCAGCTGCAATAACTACTAGTTCCTGGCTTTGCCATTTCATCTGGTTTCTGCCCCCAGAATCTTCACAATGATCATGGCAGCCCTGGCTGCATACATCCATGCCCAAGGCATTTCTCTGATACCATGTTTGGAAGATCTCTTGATCAAGGCTCCTTCAGAAGACTTCTTGGCTCTCCATATCCAAGAGTGTGTCCACATTCTGCTGCATCACAACTTGATTATAAATCTAATTTTTTTTAATTTCTATCCCAGGTTTTACTGTTTCTGGGTATGAGATTTGGCACCCTTCAGGGAAGGAGAAGTGTCAACTTTTGTTCCAGGATGCATTACAGGTGCCACAATCAGGGAATGCATGAGGGTCCTGGCGTGGTTAGTTTCTGCTCTGGAGGCAGTCCCCTACTCAAAGTTCCACACAAGGGAGCTTCAGGTGGACATTCACAGCACTTGGTTCAGGAACCCGGAGCAACTCGCCCATCAGATGACCCTGTCTCCTGAGGTCAGGGAGGACCTACATTTGTGGCTGGCAACCGGGATAAACTTTTGTGATTCCAGAGTGGAGCCTGGTGAGGACTGACACCAGCCTGAGAGGCTGGGATGTGACCATGGGTCACTTGGGAGCCCTGGACAGGAGAGGAGATCTACTGTCCATCAACATTATGATTTTCAGTGCGGTTTGTCTGTCTCTCTTTCATTGTACCAGGTGCTCACATCATGGGGACCCTGGTGAGCCTTTAATCGGACAACTCCACAGCAGTGGCATACATTGGCTAGCAAGGGGAAACTGCAGCGAGGTAATAAGAGAAGTGAAGAATCTCCTCTTCTGGGAGGAAGCTCACGTTCCAGTCAAGTCTGTTTTACAAATTCCAGGAGTGAAAATATTTCTAGCACACTTTCTCAGTCATTAAGACGTAGATCTAGGAAACTGGGATCTCCATCTGGAGACATTCTACCTGGTCAGCACTGGGGGTCCCAGCAATAGACCTGAAGGCAATCAGGGTGAACAGGAAGGTACCAATATTCTTTATTCAACCTAGGGATCCTCTGGCCTTAGTGTTTGGATGCCATGTCCATTCCATGGAGTTTTCACCTGTCCTACATATTTCCCATTTTCTCTCATTCCTGGGATGATTCAGAAGGTCAGGATGGAGAAGGTGCTGGCCATTCTGATCCCTCCATTTCGGCCCAGGAGTGAGTGGCTTGCAAACCTAATCAGTCTGTCCATTCAGAAGCCGATTTGCCTGTGCACAGACCAGATTTGCTTCTTCAGGGGCCCTTGTGATATCAGGATGTGGAGAGACTATCCTAAATGGAATGGATCTTGAGGACACCATTCTAAAGCAGAAAGGATTCTCCGATGATGTAATCTCCACCATGGTCCAGGGTTTAAAGTTGGCATCCTCTAATGCATACTATAGAGTCTGGTCCATGGTGCACTGACAAAAACCTGTCTCCATGGGTTTTTGATCTTCTCCAGGTCTTATCCTTCCTTCAGGATGGAGTCAATAAGGGTCTCAGTTTGGTTCAAGGTGCATATTTGAGCTCTCTGTTCTTATTCAGAGATGTATGAGATTATGCTGAATGTGAAGAAATCTCTTCAGGGAGTGTCATGCTTTTCCCTCTTTGTGACCCACACCTCTGTAGAATCTTAATTTGGTTTTAGCCTTTTTTCAGAGGCTTCCCTTTGAACCTCTGGTCATAATCGCCTTACCTCAGCGGATGATAAAGATGGATTGTCTCTGGAGGGTCACGCTACACAAAAAAAGAGAGAGAAGAATTGCCCAGAAATGAGGCACATATTCCACATCAAAGAACAGTATTTAAATATATTTTATTATGTATCAAAAACAGATTGACAAAATACAAATACAATGACTCAATAAAACCAATTAAAAACACAAGTGTCTGAGTGTCAAACATGTAGCAATATACATAATACAAATATGTCCCAAATATAAATATTCATAATGGTTTGTACTATATTAATAAACATAGAATCAGATATAAGGCCACTAAGCTATAATGCAAAGCTGAAATATCTTGACTCCATGAGAGCAAAAATAAAGTGCAATATACAAAATAAATAGCCAATATAAGGCTTGAATAAAGCAGCACAGTCAATAGAGTCCCACATGATGAGAAAAATAACAGATACTCCTCAACAAATGATCAAAGAAATAAGCCACAGTGGAGTAACACCGAAGACACTACATGGCATTCAACAGGCACAGCATTCCAATGCGTATTGCCAGTAAAGGCTTTGTCAGGTAATAGTGAAAGAAAGGATAACCTGGTTCTTTCTGTGTTGTGATCCAATAAGGGCTCTCATTGGCAGTCACGAACCACAGCTTCAAACAGAGGTACGTGCGAGAGCTAAGTAAACTAATGGAGCCTCAAGGGAAAACACAGTACCAAGCAACTGATCCCAAATGATCCTGTGTAGCCAATCCCTGTTTAGTGAAATCAAACCATCTAATGAAAATATAGCATGTGCTACCTGTCAAAAAAGGCTATGTACTAAATGACTATGGACTACCAAATCTGCCAAGTTATTTGATCTCCTAGCAATAGGAGAAGAACTGGTCCCCAGCTATTTTTGTAAGGTCGTGCCAATGTTTTCTGAAGAGCAACAAAATGTTATTCTATTGGGCATTGTAAGTCATAATTGAATTAATAAGATTATGGTGGGTGGAAGTTCTCTTACCAGTATTAAGCAGAGAGGATCTTGCTGTAGACCAAACTCATTGAAACCCCTTTTTAAGACATGAATTGGGATCACCTATGTCCCAAAAATAATTAAATAAATTATCCAAATGACTCCAGAACTTTTCTTCCATGGAGCAGTTGCGACATGTACACAGATATTGTCCAATAGGGATGGCTCTTTTTAAGGGAGAAGGATGTGAGTTGGAAAAATGTAAAAATGAATTAACCGCTGTCTGTTAACGATATAAATCCATCTGAATATGGCCACTTTCATCAACAGATAGTGACATCCAGGAAATCAACAGAAGTAATAGAACATGTTTGTGCCTCATTTATGGCCTTTCTTTATGGGGAACTCTTGTTTATCATTTTTGTGTAGCTTGACCCTATAGTCCCAGAGAGCACCAGACTAAGGAGTTATTATCATTTAGCCATATCTTTGTATTTATACGGGAGACTTGTGCTAGCCCATCTTTCAAATTGTATTCTGTTTGGAGGGTGGCTGAGTTGCATCCTCTGTCTTGCAATCCTCCAGTCCTGTTTTTTCACCTTGGTAAGGTGGTACTTTGTATCTCAGTAGTTTCTTCTCTTCATAAGTTTGTCACAAATGTTCACATCAATCAGTAGATTGTTGTGCCTTCTTTTTGTCCTGACCCTTTTTCCACTTATGTGAGGGACCTCCATCTTTTGGACTTGTGCACTGTCTGAAGCTTTATGTGCACTACACTCTGCTCTTCCGAAAGACTGACACTATCAGCCCTGAGGGTCCTAGGGCAGGTATGGTTGTAGCCTCTTGCATCAAGGCTTCTATTATGCCAGGAAAATTAGGAAGAAGCCTGTTCCCTTCAAAATCACAGCACATTCCACTAAATCTGGGGAAGAACAAGGTCTTGGCTGACCAGCTTTGTAAGGCTACAAATTGGTACTCCTTGCAAACATTCACCAAATACTACCATGTCAATGTCTTAGCCCCGGCTGATGCCAGCTCTGGCCGGAAAGGTCCTTCAGGCTACTCTTCTTGTTTGAATATCTCTCTTCCTTTTTCTCTCTTCTGCTACTTCTGTTTAGTCGTTTGAGCCCTGTTGGCTCTTGTTTGGTGTGCTGTGCTAGTTTTGCTGTCCGTTGACACCTATGGTTATACAGATCCAGTTTGTTCCTAGGGATCTCTGATATAATGGGGAACGGGGACCTTTTTCATCTTGCCCTCCCTGGAATCTTTGCGATTCTTTGGTATATCCCCATGGTACCGGTGTTCTATATTGGAGGTAAGAGAAAATAGGATTTACGTGTTTTTGCCTGTAAGATCCTTTTCTCGTTAGTCCATATGGAACACGTCTCCCATCCAGAAAAAAAAAATACATGTGTTCCTTCCCTGGGTAGAGGAGTCCACTTAGGGTCTTAATCCTTGGAGCTTTCTTTTATTCTCTCCTGCTTTGTTCTTTTTGCTGTGGCTATGGTCAAAAATTCTGGAAAGTAGGTGGGGGATTGAGCTGGAGGAAGAGGAGAGAGTCTCCACTCCAAAGACCCTGTATTTTGTGATGTGCCTTGCCCTCCAGGCAGAGGGACTCAACTCCAATTTTACCTGTGTTCCATATGGACTAAAGAGAAAATAATTTGGCATGTAAGAACACTACAATCCTATTTTAGGGGACATTCTCAGGTTATTCTGGCATCTTCCTAGGAGAAATTGGTTTCCAAAGATGAGGATATGGACTATTCCTTTGGGGGCTTCTGTGAGGCTGACCATTGTTGGAGACCCTTCAAGTATCTGAGACCTCTGATAGGGCTGCTTCTTCCCCAGACTTTTGCATAGTTGTAAGAAAGACACCTGCATTTGCTCCCCCACAGAATTCCAAATTCTCCTGTAAACGTATTTCTAAACTTCATCCTTTCACAGCTGAGTCACTAGTTCTATGACGCTCCTATTTCAAACCTGGCTAAAGACACCACCCTTCTGCTTGCAAATGCCACTGGCCTGAAGTACCAGGCTGATAAACATCTTGATTCCTCTCTTAAACTTTGAGGCTCCTGGGGCAGAGTTGAGACCTATTTTTTGCTTCATCGTTGGTCCACAAGGCCATAGCTGTAGGGTGAAAGTGGCTTACTGACGCAATGCATTCTGATGCTTCTAGAGAGGACCTTCTTATTATTGTAGCTAATATGGAAGTCAACACCTATATTTACTGAAGCCCTCTTTGATGATGCTGGGCTCTCCGGTAAATCCTCTGCTTTCACCGCACCTTGTGGCTCAAGATTTGGTCTGCTGACCAATCTTCCAAGAAGTCACTAGTTTATTTGCCATTTGAGCTCAAGACCATGCTTCGTCATGACCTGATGGAATGAGTACTCTGTTGCCTTATCCACAAAACTGTAATTTCTGGCAAGGAAGGTACATAGATTTCATCCTCCCCCCCCCAATCCAGGGACCACAGGGAGCAAATCCTTCAGGTCTCCTAAGTGTGCCCAGACAGACTTGTCAGAACAGGAAATCTTCTTCAAAGTCTATCTGACAAGCCATCCTTCTCCTGGTCATTGCCTGTCATCTCTGCCTTTTTTTAAGATACCTGGGCATCCTCATGATGAACTATTGGGTTTTGGCAGGGTACCGCATAGATTTTCAGTGCCTTCCTCCTTATCCCCTCTTTTTGTCAAAGGTTTTGTGGGACCCAGAGTGAGTGCATCTCTTTGTAGATGCAGTCTTCTGTATGCTATGCAAGCTGGTTCTGGTACCTGTCCCAGCCCAAGAGCACTTGGGTTTTTAATTCCATCCTTTTTGTGGTTCCCAAAAAGGACAGCAGCTGTTGGCCTATTCTGTAACCTGAAATGTCTCAGCCAGTATGTAGTTCCTACGCATTTCAAGATGGAATCTTTGTACTTTGTCATCTCAGCCCAGGGAAGTTTCTGGCCTCACTGGATCTTCTGGATGCCTTCCTGCACATCTCAATGCTCCCAGATTACCAACACATTTTACATTTTGCTTTTATATGCAGTCACTACCAGTTCACTGCACTGCCCTTCGGCCTGGCTTTGGCTCCCAGAATCTTCATGAAGATAATGGCAGCCCTAGCTGTATGCATTCAGTCACAAGGCATTTTACTGACACAATATTTGGATGATCTGCTCAAGGCTCCTTCAGAAGACATCTTGGCTTTCCATATGCTGGAGTGCACCCACATTCTAGTACATCACAATTGGATCCTCAGCCTAAAGAAGTATTTTCCTATTCCATCCCAGATTCTGATCTTTCTGGGAAAAAAGGTTGAAACACTACAGGGAATGGTGTTCATGATGGAAGACACAATTCAGCTCCTGTCTTAGGATGTGTCGCAGGTGCTGGAGTGGCCTTCTGCAAGGATACGGAAGTACATGCGAGTTCTGGGTCATCTGCCCTGGAAGCAGTTGCTTAGTCCCAGTTTCACATTATTTAACTGCAACTGGACATTCTCAGGACATGTCCCTTCAGGAGGGACCATCTTTCTCATCACATGACCCTCCCTCCTCAAATAAGGGAAGTCGTCCGTTCATGGCCTCATCTCCCCCATGTGACTCAAGGGTGGTCCTTTGTGATTCTGGAGTGGAACCTTGCCACGATAGATGGCAGCCTGGTGGGATCGGGCTGTGACCCTGGGCCGCCTGGCATACCAGGGAAGGTAGACAGGGGAGGAGAGTCTCTTGTCCTTCAAAACTGTGGAAACTTGTGCATCTGTCTGGCTTTCCTGCACTGGTCCCAGGTACTCACAGGGATTCCGGTAAGAGTTCAGTCAGACAGCTCAACAGCAGTGACCTACATCAAATGCCAGGAACCCTGAACGAGTCAGCATGGAAGGAACTAGAGGAGCTTCTTCAGCGTGTGGAGAGTCCCATACTGGCAATCTCAGAGTTACACATTCAAGAGGTGGAAAATGTGATTGCAGACTTTCTCAGGAGACTTGGAGCTCTATCTGGAACTGTTCTACCAGATAGTTCAGCACTGGGGTATCAGAGCAATAGATCTGATAGCATCTCATGAGAACAGGTTTCCATGTTTTATGTACAAGCGAGTGATCCCCTGGTTTTTGTGACTGATTTAGTGTCTATCCTGTGGATCTTCCATCTGTCCTTTGTTTTTCCTCCGATTCCCAGGATAATCCCAAAAATAAGGACGGAGAAGGCTCTTGTCATCTTGAATGCTCCGTTCTGGAAGAGGAGGGCCTGATTTATGGATCTTCTCAACCTGTCGATTCAGCAGCCAATCTGTCTTCCATCAAGACCATACCAAAACCCCTGTCTGGTATGAGGACCTGGAAGAACTTGCTTTGACGGCATGGCTCTTGAGACCACCATTCTAAGAAGAAAGGGATTCTCCAATAATGTTGTTTCCACCATGGTCTAATCCAGGAAACCAGTATTCTCAAAGGCATACCATAGGATTTTGTCAGTCTTCAATCGGTGGTGAGCTGGCAAGAGTGTGTCTGCTCAGACCTTCAATTCCCCCCCCCCCCGGTACTGGACTTTCTTCAATATGGTGTGAACAAAGGCCTCAGCCTGAGCTCTGTTAAAGTACACACATCTCCACTTTCAAAGATGTATTACCATTCTGCCAGACATCAAGACCCCTTTATTCAAGTGGTGGCATATGGCTTTCCTTTTCTGGATCCCATACCCCCATAGGATCTCACCTTAGTCTTAAAGGGATAGTAATACTTGCAAATTACTAATCCCCATGTAGTAGATTCCCCTGCAGTCAGCATTCAGTTCAGGGAAGGGAACTTTGTGCGCTATGGGGCAATAAGTTTCTTTTTAACAAAGTTCCCTTCCCTGACTGAACGCTGACTGCAGGGGAAGCTATTGTACGAAAGTCTTATGTGCATCAGGCGGATCTGCAGCATTGCCAAGATTGAGTTTATAAAAAATAATTCTTGCACTAAAACGGTCTTCTGTGTGTGCTTGGTTTGCAAGCACACGTAGAAGACCATTTTAGTGAAAGATTTATTTTTTATAAACGCGATCTCGGCAATGCTGCAGAGACGCCTGATGCACATAAGACTATCGTACGACAGCTTCCCCTGCAGTCACCGTTCAGTCAGGGATGAGGGAGGGGGGAACTATCATCTTTCAAACCATAAGGGTTTGAGAGATGACACTGGGGGCAATAAGTTTCTTTTTAACAAAGCTACAATATAGGTATTAGTGATTTGCAAGTATTACTATCCCTTTAAGTGTCCTCCGTTGGCCATCTTTTGAGCCTCTAGTCAGGGTCCAATTGAATTTCCTAACGCTGAAAATTCCTTCTGGCCATTGTCTCTGTTCTGAGGGTGGCCTTTGATACCAGGAGAAGGCGGTACTTCATACCTCCCAGCAGTTCTTCAAAAAGGTTGTCTCAGATTTTCACATCAACCAGATCACTTTGCCTTCCTTTTGTCCTGACCCTTCAGCCATACAGGAGAAAGATCTCATCTCTTGGATGTGGCATTGCTTTCAGGATTATGTGCACTATAATCATCCCTACCACAAGACTAATTCACTCCTGATCATCTCTGAGGGACCTAGGGCAGGTCAGGCCGCATCCATAGTCACCATTATCTCTTGGATCAAAGCTACCATGCACCAGTTGAATAGCTGTGCAAGGTTGCAACATTGTCCTCTTTACACACATTTCAAAAACTCCTGTGTCAATGTCCTGGTCTCATCTGAGACCAGCTTTGGCTGGAAAGCAGCATCGGTTGCTTCTCTCTCTTAATGTAATCCCAGACAGACTCAGTGATGTTGAGCTCAGAGTCTGTGGGGGCAGTACCATTACTTCAGGACTACTAGTTCTTCTTTACTCTGAATATAGTTCTTAACGACCGGCCGCGCAGGCACGCGGCGGTCACTAAAGGACTACGGAGCTTTTTTTTTATTATTTATTTAGATTACAGACTCCCCGAACGGCGTGCAGCCGCGGGGGGAGGCCGGAATTCCATGACGGTCATAGTACGTCATGGGTCATTAACTCTAATCGATCAATGATGTACTATGACCTTCAAGGGTCATTACGGGGTTAATTAATTTGGCTGTATGTTTGGGGTCATTGTCCTGCTGCAGAATAGATTTGGGGCCAATCAGATACCTACTTGATGGTATTGCATGATGGATAAGTATTTGGCCTTCTCGGCATGGAGGAGACCATTAATCAAACAAATCCCCAACTCTATTTGCAGAAATGCAGCCCCAAACTTGCAAGGAACCTCCACCATGCCTCACTGTTGCCTGCAGACACTCACTCTTGTACCTCTCTCCAGCCCATCGGCAAACAAACTGCCTTCTGCTACAGACAAATATTTAAAGTTTGAGTCATAAGTCCAGAGCACCTGCTGCCATTTTTCTGCACCCCAGTTCCTGTGTTTCGTGCATATTTGAGGCGCTTGGCCTTCTTTTTATGTTGGAGGTATGGCTTTTTGGCTGCAATATTTCCATGAAGACCACTTATGACCAGACTTTTCCACATAGTAGATGGGTTACCAGGATCCCATTGTTTTCTGCCGATTCTGAGCTGATGGCACTGCTGGACATCCGATTGCAAAGGGAAGTAAGCATGATGTGTCATTCATCTGCTGCACTAAGTTTCCTTGGCGGATCACTGCGTCTACGGTCTTCAATGTTGCCTGTTTCTTTGTGCTTCTTCAAAAGAGCTTGGACAGCACATCTGGAAACATTTGTCTGCCTTGAAATTTCTGCCTGGGAGAGACCTTGGTGATGCAGTATAACTACCTTGTGTCTTGTTGCTGTGCTTAGTTGTGCTATGGTGTATGACTTTTGACATTAAACGATCTTCAGCAATCTCACCTTGTTAGCTGAGTTTGGCTGTTCCTCTCCCAGTTGTATTCCTCCTACACAGCTGTTTCTATTTCAGTTAATGATTGTGTTTCAACATACATATTTAATTGATGATCATTAGCACGTTTGGTACAACTGTTTAATCATACAACTGACTATATGCCTACATAATCCATGACTTTGTGCAAGTGTACCTAGAAGAATTGATGCTGTTTTGAAGGCAAAGGGTGGACACACCAACTATTGATTTGATTGAGATTTTTCTTCTCTTCACTCACTATCATTTTGTTAATTGATAAATATAAACTATTTACATGTCTATTTTTTTAAAGCATTCTTACTTTACAGCATGTTTTCACACCTTTCTAAGACTTTTGCACAGTACTGTACCTTTAATTTTCTTTCTAGTACATATGGAACACAGGACTCTTCTCCCCCGCCCCTTTCATTCCTGAGGAAAATCTTCCTGTGTCTGCTTCCCTGAGCAGATGGTCATCTTACAGTCTTACTGAGCTTCCTTTTCTGCTTGTAAGATTACTTTCTTTTTTTCTGTTGTACTTATCACACATGAATCTGGATTAGGGTGGGGGGGTTGAGCTGGAAGAAGACTCTTTTTGAAGTGCCCTGACCCATGGTTCTTGTGTCCATACGGACTAAAGAGAAAGTTCATTAAAATCCTTTTTGAATGAGCCATCTTTTATTTATATTAATAAAAGAAAAAGCTGTCATGTGACAGAAAATTATCTGTCCATGCCAGATAAATCCCTGTGTGCCAGTAAGGAGGAGATTATTAAATATCTTCCATACGATCTCTGCCACACTTTCACGGGGGCCAGATTTTTACAGGACTGGCCTTGGGGGTGATTCCTCTCTGGCCATTCCTGTCAAAATCTCTGCAAGAAGTTTCACACCTCTTCACTATTCACCCTCCCTGGAACAAAGCATCCTTTCACCATTCTGTCACAGTTTCCTCTGATGTATGTATTTCCTCCATTCCTTTTGATTCCCATGGCATTTAGGAAAGTTAAGATGGAGTGGGCTCATATAATTCTTATCTCCCCATTCTCACCTTGTGGGGAGTGGTTCTTGGATCTTCTCAGTATGGCTGTAGCTCAGCTGTTTCAGCTTCCTCTTCTTTACCTCGACTCGGGGTTCTCTTTGTCACCTGGTGTTGGAGAAGGTGGTTTTGACAGCTTGGCTCTTGAAGCCAGCATTGTGAGGAAAAAAAGTTTCTCTGATTCTGTCATTGCCACTAAGATGAAGGCTTGCAGGGAACTGTCACTTCTAGAACACATAACCCTCAGTGGTGGCATCCATTTTGACAGTATTTCTGTGATTGTGCCTTGATTCTATTTTATTACCACCCCTTTAGTCAAAGCTGATATATTCTTGTGGCCTGAGGAGGAGGAATAAGGCAGATGGCTAATTATAGAGGTTGTGCAGCACAGGTCAAGGGAGGCCAACTCTCCTGAAGTTAGTCTCTAGCTCCCTAATTCTAAAATCGTTACACTGATTGAAAAACAAAAAGCACTAGTTATAGAGAAATGATATAGATGAGACACAAATCTGCTAGATGACAAATCCAGATTAAAAAAAGACCAATACCAGAAGTATACAGTGTTGTACACTTGTAAGTGTAGAAAGTAGGGGGGGGGGGGGGGGGAGACATGGCCATTGTCTCAGATGGGGACCTACTCACACACAGGCTCATGCTCACTTTGAAAGGAAAACCGCATTAGGTTGGACTGAATTCTAAAACATCAGAAACGTAGAGGAAGACTCGGAGAACGCACAAAACAGTAAATAAGTTAAAATGCAGGTAGTGGCCATTTTATTAGGTACATCAGTCCAATAATGGATAGACCTCTTTTAATCAGGGCAGTGGACTCCTGGAACCGTTTCACAGGGATGTTAGCTTATGCAGACTTATTGTACCCAGATTTAGCCTCAGTATGGAGGGCACAAATCTTGCACCCCTCCAGCAGTAAATCACAGGATGAACCAGTGGCAGTGTAGTCCCTGAAATATGTTTTCAGGATCTCTTCGCATAATCATCTGTGGATTAGTCAGTGGCCAGGCAATGACATTTTCCTGTGCTAATAAGAGATCCACCTGCCATCAGTTGGGTATACCCTGAAAACATGCACGGAGAACAGACTTGCCAACCACTGATCTAAAGCAGGGGTGCTAAAAACTGGCCTCACCAGTGATGCAGGTATTCAGGATCTCTTCACGAAAACAGAGGTGTATCAGTCAGTGGTTCTTTAAATCTGAAGGACATACCTGTGTTAACATTTACTTGGGTTTTGTTGTGGATAGCCTGAAAACTTGCACTGTTGGGGGGGGGGGGGGGGTTGAGTACAGGATTGAAAACCCTTGTCTAGAGTGTATAAAGAAATGTTCGGTTCATGATGCTGTTGTAGCTTGAGACAGCTTGTTGATTTGAAACTCTGCCAATGAAGAGAAATTATCAACACACTGAATCATTAATAAGGTGGTTATTGTAACTTGAGGAATTTTAGTCCATGCAACATCGGTCTGGTCACACAACTCCGACAGCGTGGACCTAGAAGGGTTTGGGCGGAGAGTACAGTCCATATGGTACCACAGTGGGGCACTAGTGAGTGTGGGCGGACATTGTATTGCTGCAGAAGACTCATAGACATGTTCTTAAAAATGTTCTTATAGGTTATACAACCAGGGATTCTTGTATCAGTTGCCTGTACTGGGAGAGTGCCTGGAATATGTACTTTCTGTGTGCCTGCCATGCACAATACTGCCCCATAACGATAAGTTGTGGAGTTTTGCAAGGTGTGAGGCAATCTTCATTCTACATCATTACCTGAAACTCATCCAGATAGTTGACCAGCCATCATGGCTTTCTAGATAGAACCAGAACTTGTGAATGAAGAGCATTAATTTCCATTGCTGCCTACAGAGCATCTGGCTTGACACCAATCTTATACTGGCCTTGTCTATTGACTGTAGTGGTAGGCCTTGTCATGGGCATCTCACCCAGAGACTGATATTGTGCAAGTAATGCCTGAATGGTTTAGATTAGCACAGCTGTACAAGCAGCTCTCTGCAGGCAACCTTGGGGTGTTATCACAGTTGTGAAGGTGTAATTCTGTCTGAAGCTTACATTCCTCTAGCTGTGGTCTATGTTATGAGCAAGTGTCTAGCTGCTGAGTACTTTGGTGTGCTTCATCAGACCAATCTGTTGCAGTTTGATGATCCTGCTCTTATTTGTGTTTCAGTGAATAATATTGTTAGCTTTGTCATTGCCTTGTAATGAAAAATCCCACAGCCAGAAACTGATAACAGCCGGTCTGCTCATTCAGCGACGTTTTATACCCAACTGAATTAAGGACCGAAGCAATTTTGACTTTTTTGACTCTTTGTTCAACTATATTTTCCCTTTAGTACACCAACAGAAAAATGATATACTTTTTAAAGCACAAGTAGGGTTTTCTTTTGATACCACATTTATATGGTTATATCATCTTTTAATTTGATTAAAGAAAAAAAAATAGGAAAAACAAAGTTCGAAAAACGTTTGCATACATTTTCCTGTCAGTATTTGTATACTATTAGTTCTTTAGAAAAAAAATACACCCAAATATGGGAGTACCCCACATCCATAATATTTCAATCCCTTTTTCACATTTGTAGGGAAAATGTTACAAGATGAACACCAGTATTTATAATCTGTAATTTTTCAAAATTTGTCATGTGAGGATCATGTTTTAGTTGATGGTGCCAGAACCCAAAAATGCCTCACAAAAGTATAGGTTTCTGAAAAGTAGACAACATAGAGTAAATCATCATTAGAATTTTGGAATTTTTTTATGCAACTATTTTTCCAGAAATCTGTGCCACAATTGTGGTAATTTATGAAATTGAAAATTAGGGGCAGAATGTCTAATTAAAAAAAGGGGGCTAGTATGTCAGAGGTTGCATATTACCATACATTACCAATGCAGTGATAAACAGTTCCAACGTAGCAAGACACCAGCGTGCGCTGCCTAGATCGCAATGGAAGGCATAAAGAACGCATGGCAAAGGTAGACAGGGTGTAAAGGCTTCAAGAGGAAAAAAAAAAAAAAATGAGGGGGAAGGAAAAGAAGACACACGGGAGAAGAGGGGATGAAGGGAGAGAAAGGAAAGGGAAGAGACAGAAGGGAAAAGAGAAAAAGAGGGGGTCACTCCAGCACAGAAGGTCCCCAAGCCAGGGGAAGGAGGATGGAAAGTGGAAAGCAGAGCAAGGCTTGAGACAGAGTAGTCCACTCTAAAAGCCAACTGCAGCTAGAAGGGATTGCATCCAAGCAAACCAAGTACTAAGGTACCGGTCTCTGCTATTGACAAATTTTAAGACAAGTTCCTCCATGGAGTGAGCGTTCTCCACCCGCAAAACCCACTCTCCAACAGACTGAGGAGAGGTTTTGCACTAATGCAAGTGGATAAGTGCTTTGGCCTCATTTAACAGGTGCTTAATAACTGACTTATGGTAATGTGGAATAGGCACAGTGCTGTGCTGCAACACAAGGGGGTAGGGAGAAAAGGAGGAGAAATATCAGTAAATTTATGGAGGAGGGAGTGAATTTGCGACCAGTAGGGAGATATGAGGGGGCAGTCCCACCAAATGTGAAGTAAGGTACCAGGAGCAGTTGCACATCTCCAACAAACATCAGGCACATCAGGAGAAACACTATGTAGCATAACCGGGGTCTGGTACCAGTGGGTAAGAAATTTATAGGACATCTCCTGGATATTATTATGCAGGGAACATTTATGCATCAGTTGGAAAAATCTTCTCCCATTGTGGTTCACTCAAAGAAATCTGGAGAGCAGTCTCCCACTTCCCCACAAAAGCTGGCAAGGAGGTGTCACCCTGTGCGAGAAGAATGCAATACAAGAGAGAGGTGCCGTGAGGAGGTAGTGGCTCGCCATGACACAGATCTTCAAAAGGAGTGGCAGGTCATACAAGGTTATGTTCTGATCAATCTTTTGATATAGTTTGACACAACTAAATTGGATAACCAGCAAAGAGAGAGTGCAGAACTTAAATCATTGAAAAATGGGAATTATAGAAATGTGAGGTTTACCTCTGTATTAGGAAAACTGCTAGAAGGGATAATAAGGGGTTACTCTGTGGAAAATAAGTTACTAGCAGGAATAAACAAGGTTTTAAGAGGAATAGATTTTGCCAAACTAATCTCTTGCTCTCCCATGAAAAAAAAGCATGTGGCAACCTAGATAATAGTAAAGCAATAGATGTAGTATATATAGATATTGCAAAGGCATTTGAGTACCACACAGGAGGCTGGATTATAAAATGAGGAAAATGCAGCCAGTGATAACCTGTGCAACTGGAGAGAAGACTGAAGGATGTTGTTGGAAATTGAAAATTTTACTCCATGACAGGAGGCTTCATATTTTGCATTACTACCTTTAGTGTACTCCAGCAGCAGCACACATCATAAACTAAACAACCAATCAGAAATAAAGAGGAAGACCATATAAGGCCCCTCCTCTTTCTTTTCTTCTCCCTATGACCTTTGTTCTGGCTATGTTTCACTTAACCTACAAGGTTCATGATAAACTCCACTTATCTGTCTTTCACTGTCGTCCAATACAGGTCACTGGTACTCTGGGAGGCGTAAGTCCCCTTTAATAGGCAGGAACAACTTATGCAAATAATTTGCAAGGGGCGGAGCCTCCCCTCTTACTTAAGCCACCTTCTGGCCAGAGCCACTTCAGATTGATTTGTTCCTGGTGTGCTTCCAACAGGGGGGCTTCGGGCAATGTTTGGGGTACTTGGACAGGAAAACTACATTTCCCATGAGCGCTTGGTTCACGCTCGTTTCTGATTGGCTGTCATGACGGCCGCCATTTTGTGGTACTTTTCCTAGGCGAGTACACTACGCAGGGACCGAGCCTTCTCTCTCCCCAACAGATTAACCCTTCGCTGGCCAGATAAGTCCGTTTTTAGAACATTTCTGGGGTGAAACTTTAATCTTAACACTTTTTCTGGGTGATAGTGTTATTGGTGGGGTATATTGACGCTGTGAGCATGTCTACTTCACTGGAGCTAGGGGCTAGACCCAAGTCTAAGGAGGATGGGGGGTCCGCTACCCCCATGGCGTTTTGCTCCTCTTGCCACATTGGGCTGGATGGCGATAATGTGGGGGATCTATGCCCTAATTGTACTGGTCAAGATAGCAACCCTGGGCTTCCCAGCCATGCTATTGAGCCATCTTGGGTGAGGGAGTTTAAAGCTGCCACTAGGGATCTCAGATCCACGCTTCAACTCTTTCCCTCTCAGGTACAGGGGGCTCTCCAAGTCTGGCAGACCCCCTCTACTATCAGGACCTCCCTGCCTAAGCCACAGGGAGCTCCTGATATCACTGATTCTTCTGAAGAAGAACTTTTACAGGATTCTGATGCTGAGGAACGTACTGTTATTGAATCTAACAGGTCCATTGGGGACCCCTATGAGTGTGACCCTGAAGTTTCGGCTGAGGGTCTGATCAGAGCGGTTCTGAATACGCTCAACCTTCCTCTGACTCAGGAATCCACTTATGATCCTACTGATGTTTTTCAGAAAAAGCCTTCTAAACCAGTTGTTTGTTTTCCAACTAACCCTACTCTTGCCCGTCTGGTCTCTGAGGCATGGAAGAATCCTGATAGATCTTCCTCTGTCTCCAAAAAGTTTGCTAAACTTTACCCTTTTCCTGAGGCAGAGCTGGCAAAATGGGTTCATCCTCCCAAAGTGGATGCTCCTGTGTCTAGACTGTCCAAATCTACTGCTTTGGCTGTCTCAGATGCTTCTGCCTTGCAGGACTGGACGGATAAGAAACTAGAGCTCTCTCTTAAGTCTATTTTTGCCTCCATTGGCACAGCCATGCGCCCCACTTTTGCTGTGGCATGGGTTAATAGAGCTATTGCGGCCTGGACTGAACGACTGACTGAAGCGGTTCGCCAGGATGCGCCTGTATCTGAACAGTTGCAGCTTCTTGCTAATATCACTGAAGCTCAGAACTATGTTGCTGACGCTGCTTTTGATGCTGTGCGCATGATGGCGAGGGCCTCCACTTCTTCTGTGGTGGCTAGACGCGCTCTTTGGCTGAAAATTTGGTCTGCTGATACAGCCTCTAAGAAAGCCTTGCTTTCCTTGCCCTTTCAGGGGAATTTGCTTTTTGGGTCTGAACTCAAAGAAATGATCAGTGAGGCTACTGGCGGTAAAAGTACTCTTCTACCCTCAGTCTTCAAGAAAAAGTTTCCAGCCAAACGCAATCGGTCCTTTCGTTCCTTTCAGACTGAGACACGCTCCTCGGCCCAAACGGGTCCTCCCACTACGCGCTCCTCCTTCAAGCCCAAACAGTCCTGGAAGCCCAAAGTTGCCTCCAAGGCCAAGACCTCCAAGACTGCTTCGGCATGACTCGCCGAACCCGGGTCCGCATCCGGCTGTAGGCGGTCGTCTACGCATCTTTCGCCGGACTTGGGAGGAGTCAGTGGCGGACCCATGGGTTCTTCAGGTGGTGTCCGAGGGATACAGGATCCCTTTCTCTTCCCTTCCTCCTTTTCGGTTCCATTTTACTCGTCCTTCTCAGGAACCCACAAAAAGGCGTCTGTTCGACGACGCTATTCAGGATCTCTTGGACAAAGAGGTCCTGGAGGCGGTTCCTCAGGGGGACACAGGTTCAGGATTTTATTCCAACCTGTTTGTGGTAGCCAAAAAGGACGGAGGAGCCCGTCCCATTTTGGATCTCAAAGATCTCAATGCCTATGTGGTGACTTCCCACTTCCGCCAGGAGTCCCTGCGCTCTGTGATTGCAGCAATGTCTCCAGGGGAGTTTCTGGCCTCCCTGGACCTTCAGGATGCTTATCTTCACATCCCTATTCATCCAGAGAGCAGGCGGTATCTCAGGATTGCCTGCCACAGGGGACACTTTCAGTTTGCAGCGCTCCCCTTTGGGCTGACTTCAGCCCCTCAGGTCTTCCAGAGGGTGTTGGGCTCCTTGATAGCGGTGCTCCATCAGGATGGGATCAGAGTGACCCCCTACATGGACGATCTCCTACTGAAGGCCTCCTCAGCGGAGCTTCTCCTTCAGCAATTACAGATGTGCATGCACACCCTGAACCGTCATGGCTGGATCCTGAATCTGGACAAGTCGGACTTGATTCCATCTCAGAGGCTTCTGTTCCTGGGTCTCCTGTTCGACACTCGCCAATGCATGGTGTTTCTTCCAGAGGACGTGGCTCACCAGATAGCTGTCAGAGTGGCTGGAATTCTGGACATGGACGAGATTCCAGTTCCGAAGTTGTCGTCCTTAGTGGGAAAGTTCATTTCCACAATCGAAGCAGTACCATTTGCCATGGCCCACTCCCGGGATCTTCAGAGGTTTGTGATCCAGACGTGCAAGAATCATCCAGATCATCAACATCTGTCTGTTTCTCTTCCTCCTCATGTCGAGTCGAGTCTGCACTGGTGGTTAGATCTCTCTCATCTCCTGAAAGGGAAATCCTTTCTAGTTCCTCCTTGGACCACAGTCACTACGGATGCCAGCCATCGGGGCTGGGGTGCAGTCTGGGGTCGCTTCAGTGCTCAGGGGAAATGGGGTCTGGAGGAATCCATGCTCTCCATCAATGTTCTGGAACTTCGAGCTGTCCGGCTGGCCCTGAGGCACTGGGAGTCTCAATTGACCGGTCTTCCAGTCAGAGTGGAGTCCGACAACGCCACGGCGGTGGCTTACATCAACAGGCAAGGCGGCACAAGAAGCGGTTCCGCCTGGTGGGAGGTCAAGGATATTTTGTCTTGGGCAGAAGATCACGTGCCTGTCATCTCTGCGGTTCATATTCCAGGCGTGGACAACGTCATGGCAGACTTCCTCAGTCGTCATACCGTCGACAGCGGAGAATGGGCTCTTCACCCAGAGGTGTTTTACATGCTCACTCAACGGTGGGGGATGCCTGTGGTGGATCTGATGGCTACCAGACACAACAGGAAGGTTCCGGTGTTTTGCTCCCGGTTGAGGGACTCCCTTGCTCTAGCAGTGGATGCCTTGTCGATCCCTTGGGACTTCCCCCTGGCTTACATCTTCCCTCCTCTTCCTCTATTGGTCAGAGTTATCCAGAAGTTGAAGAGGGAACGTTGTCCTGTCATCCTGATTGCTCCAAACTGGCCTCGCCAGTCCTGGTTTCCGGAGTTGATGGCCATGTCAGTGAAGGATCCAATCCCACTTCCAGCCCGTCCGGACCTGCTTCTTCAGGGGTATCTGTGGAAAGAGGATGTTCACTCTCTCCATTTGATGGCATGGCGGTTGAATCCTCGATTCTAGCAAAGAAAGGCTTTTCTCCTTCTGTGGTATCAACGATGCTCAGTGCTCGTAAGCCTGTGTCTTCCAAGATCTATCATCGCATATGGTCAACTTTCGTGACATGGTGCTCTGACAAGAAGTTGTCTCTTGACTTCTATCTTCCCACTGTCCTGGCCTTCTTGCAGGACGGTGTGGATAAGGGGCTCAGTCTGAGTTCCCTCAAAGTTCAGACTTCTGCCTTGTCTGTGTTTTTCCAGGAACGGATTGCTGCCCTTCCTGATGTGAAAGTCTTCTTCCAGGGTGTGACTCATGTTCGACCTGCCTTTAAGAGTCCTGCTCCCCAGTGGGATCTCAATTTGGTGCTGGGAGTTCTTCAGCGACCACCGTTTGAATCCTTGGCTTCCATTCCATTACGTCTTGTGACTTGGAAGATGGCCTTCCTCTTGGCTGTTGTGTCCGTGCGCCGGGTAGCAGAGTTACAGGCCTTGTCTTGTAAACCTCCTTACCTGGTGTTCCACAAGGATAAGGCTGTGCTTCGCACTACCAAGGAATTCTTACCCAAGGTTGTGTCTGAGTTTCACATCAATCAGGAGATTGTGGTTCCCTCTTTCTGCCCTAATCCTTCATCTGACAAGGAAAGAGATCTCCATCTGTTGGATGTGGTGCGTTGCCTCAAGTTTTATGTTCATCGCACCGAGTCTATCAGGAAGTCTGACGCTCTATTCGTCATTCCTGAGGGGCCTAGGGCAGGAAGACCGGCTTCCAAAGTTACCATTGCCTCTTGGATTAAGGCTACCATCCGTGAAGCCTATAAGTTGAGGAATAAGCATGTTCCCTTCCGGGTGACTGCCCATTCCACCAGATCTATTGGGGCCTCTTGGGCCTACAAGAATCAAGCTTCTGCTGATCAACTGTGCAGAGCGGCCACTTGGTCCTCTGTGCACACCTTTTCTAAGCACTATAGAGTTGATGTACTGGCTTCGGCTGATGCCAGTTTTGGAAGGAAGGTCCTGGAGGCAGTCTTGCCTGTGTAGGTCTTCCGCTCTGTGATCCTTAGTGCTTCTTTACTGTTGAGCCCGGTTGGCTCTGGTTCCGTGTGCTGTGTTAGTTCAGGGATTGTTCCCTTGGTTGGTGTCCGTTGACACTTACAGTTTGGGCTATGTTATCAACTGGTCATAACAGTTCTAGTGACTTGGGCCTTGCGCCTGGTCCTTGCCTTACTTCCCGCCTCTGGATCAGCTCAATGTTTGTACATCCCAGAGTACCAGTGACCTGTATTGGACGACAGTGAAAATAGGATTTTAGTCTTACCTGTTAAATCCTTTTCACTTAGTCCATACAGGTCACTGGTCTCCCACCCTGTCAAGGGACCAGTCTTGGCTCTCCTGTGGCATTCAGTGGGAGACCGTTCGGGCATGCTCACAGGAGTCTTTCTTTTTGCTTACCTGAGGTCAGTTTTAGGGTCTCAAATCAATCTAAAGTGGCTCTGGCCAGAAGGTGGCTTAAGTAAGAGGGGAGGCTCCGCCCCTTGCAAATTATTTGCATAAGTTGTTCCTGCCTATTAAAGGGGACTTACGCCTCCCAGAGTACCAGTGACCTGTATGGACTAAGTGAAAAGGATTTAACAGGTAAGACTAACATCCTATTTTACCCACTGTGTGGATCCTATCACCCTGCTGCCCTGTCTCTCCCCTGTGCCCTCTTCATTTCTCCTTTTGGATGCTGGGGATCTCTCCTTTCATTATCTTTTGGAGGTCTTGATCGCCGCCTGCAGCAGTGTTCAGCCATGGTTGCGGTGCCTCCGACGCTTGGTTGCTCTTTCGGGAGGGGTTTCTGAGGGTGGCTGAGTTCCTCTCTTTTGTTTTCGGCTTGGGGTTGCATTCTTGTCGACCCACAGGAGTTAGTCCTGCTGGATCTGATTGTGAGCGGCAGCCATCTTGAATCTTGTGGGGCACAAGATTCACGACGGCATCTTTGTTTCTGCAGTTCGGTTAACCCAGGAGGATGCGCTGTACCATTTGGTCACCTGCTGTTGTTCCTTGAATTCTCCTTCCATAGGTGCGTGAGTCTGTGCTGCAAACGTTTTATCAACTACATGTTGTGGGAATGAGCCCCCATTCCTACTTCTGTGGGGGGGGGGGTTTGTCAGGGGTGAGTACCCTTTTTATTATCTGGGGTAAGCCCCCATTCAGCTATTGCAGATTCACAGGGTGAGCCCCTGTTTGTTGTATTATCTATTACCCTATCAGGTTTGCATACAGGGGTGAGTCCCCTTTTTATACTATACATTTACTGTTGGGTGAGCCCCAGTTGTACACAGCAGGCGGTTAATCCCTGCTCGCGTTACACACTACTGATTTGTTTCCGGTCTCTCTTTTATCTCCAGGTTACATTATCCTGTTAGTCGTCATGAGTGAGTCACCTCAGCATAAGCAGGACTTTCATTCCATGATTAATGCGGCTAGGGTACTTCCCTAGCACTCTTCCGATCCCACACCTCTGATTTCCCCCTCTGGGACTGTGAGAGAGATGGAGGACTTAATTTACTCAGAACATTCAGATGGAGACAGGCCTGTGACCAAATGACATTGGAAAGGAGCTGCCCCTGGTCCCAGTAAGGCTAAAGGAAAGTCTCCTTTGAAGCGCCCAAAACATGGTGAAGAGCAAGAGCTTCTTCCTCCACCACTGCCGTCGTCATACGAAGACGACGACTCTCCTCCTCCATTGGCGGTTCTTGATTAGTGGCAGGCGGAAAAATCAGCGTTCGAAGTCGAGGGTATATGGAAGGACTCGCCATATGGTGATTCTCTATCTGTGAAGGAGTCCATTTCTGGCGACACCACTGCATGTTGTGATTCCCGGGACCCGTCTGCTCTGATGGGGGACAATGGTTTCTACAATCTGCAAGGCAGCTCACTCTTTGACTCCCCAGTAAATTCAGCACCCAGGGTCATTGGAATGGAGCCTTCCTGGCCACCTTGCGAGATTTTGTCCATTTTTGGCTCAGGAAGCCGCTTGAATGTGAGGTGAGGAATCGCTTTCGTGCAGAATGCCTGAGACCTTTGCTCCCAGATGAGGTTGCACAGACTTTGGAGTTCGATCCCACAGTGCTTCTATTCATGTCCAGGAACGGGCAAGATCCACGAAAGGGGATTGAAAAGGTCTGAAGGCGGCCCAGGACAAGTTGCTAGATCTCCTAGGACCTCTGGCTAGAATTTTATATTTTGCCGACCTGGCGTTGTCCGAAGGTACAGCCTTGGATGCTAATGCCATATGTGAATAGGCTCAACACTTTGCATCCTGGGGAATTCGAAATCCGCCCCGAATGCCGAATGGAGGAAAGAGGCGTTGTTGCAGATTGACTCCAAACTGTCAGATTTGGGATCAAAAGAGTTGGACCCTTCAGCCAACGGCCTCCTGTTTGTGGTGCCTTTCATTGCTGAGTTGAAGAAATATGTTAATCTCTTTATGACGCTTAACAAAGCGCAGTCCTCATTGAAGCAAGTTTTCTGCCCCACCCCTGCTCAGGGCTTTTTTTGGAAGGGCTGGTCGACAGAGAGGCCATGCCACCAGCCGGTTCTGGTCCTCAGGCCGTGGGGCTAACCCTCCTTCAGAGACCTTCTTCCCATCTAACCAGTACCGCACCACCTCCTTTCAAAGGGGCATAGACCGGACCAGCGGCACTCACGGCAGGGGGTGTGGCAGACCTAGCATAGGTGAGTCCTCCTGTAATGTGTTCTCACAATTTCATGGCCGGCAGACTGTCTCTCTTCTTGCAGAACTGGGAAGAGATCTGGGTGCTCCAGACTGTCTTGAAGCTACATCATTGAATTCCATTCTCCTCCAGTTCAGCCGTACCCTCCTCCACTATCTGTAGTTTCGAAGGCAGACGGGTCTTTGATCGATGCCGAGATTTGGACACTTTTTTCCAAAGGCACAGTTCAGTTCGCGCAGGAGGACGGAGGGTTCTTCAGCAACGTTTTCCTAGTCAGGAAGAAGACAGGGGATTATCATTCCGTCATCAGTCTGTGGAGCCTCAACGCATTCGTTGTCTACAGGCACTACAAGATGGAAGGCATCCATCTGCTACAGGATCTCCTCACCAGGGGCAATTGGTTCACAAGACTCAATTTCAAAGATGCTTATCTTTCAGTGCCCGTGGCTTTTGAGAGCTGTCATTTTCTTCTCTTCCTATGGCAGGGTCGTCCGTGCCAGTTTACATCACTCCTGTTCAGTCTCAGTTCCACTAAGCTACTGAGGCCAGTTGTGGCACACTTCTGGACCAAAGGCATCTGTTGCCTTATTTATCTGGACGATTTGTTCATTTTTTGTGACGAGGCCTCCCACCTTTGCTTTCAAACACACTTCATTGTTTGCTTCGAGTCATTAGGTTTTGTTGTCAACAGGGACAAATCTGCTCTGAAACCCTCTCAAGTGGTTCAATTTCTTGGTTTCGAGATCAATTCAGTAAATTATCTTCTGCTAGTCAATATTGCAGCCATTAGGAAGGAAATATGTCAGGTTCTCGTTGCAAACGCATTCTTTTGCATCTCTTGGCTCGTATTTTGGGTCTCCTTTCATCATCTATCCAGGCAATTTTTCCAGGACAGTTACACTACCGGGAAATGCAACGTTTGACGGCTCATCACCTTTGCTCAGGTCTCTCCTACGATCATCTGGTGGACATCACTTCAGAGGTACTTTTCGGAACTTCACTGGTGACTTCTACACGTGCAAGCCTGGAATGGCAAAGCCATATTTGGACCATCTCCAGACTTAATTTTGTAGTCGGGTGCCAGCCTATGGGGATGGGAAGAGCATTGTGCGACTTCTTCCACGGGGGTCCCTGGTCCAAAGGGGAGGTCGGGCTTCATATAAATTGCCTGGAACTGATTGCGGGATCCTTCGCTATCCGCAGTTAGGCCAAGAATATGTCTGATTGCTGTATTCTGTTATGCTTGGACAACATCTCACCGGTTTAGTATATACACCGGTTAGGTGGAGCCAGATCGCATAATCTCACAAAGGCCACGAAGGACATTTATTGTTTCTCCTTCAAGCAGAAACGGCGGACTGGTTCTCCAGACACTGGAGGTAAAGCAGCGATTAGAAACTGAACTAGTCCATTTTCCTTTCCCTGTTGTCTCTGAAGGGCCCATTAGTGTTGGACCTCTTTGCGTCTCATACCAACCATCAACTCGATTCTTACTTCAGCTGGCTTCCAGATACGGGTTGCACGGAGGAGGATGCTTTCCTTCAGGACTGGCTGACCCAAGGGGCATACACTTCCCCCTTTTGCGATGCTGGTGAGGGTGATTCACCATGTCATCTCTTAGAGGATGGCCCTTCTCTCTGTTGGGTCAGCTTCTTATCTCTTATGTAAAACCTCACAGACCGGTGACCTCTACCACTCTGGCTAGATGGGTTTGTTGGATATTAACCCTGGTGGGTGTGGAGGCTTCTTTTAGGGCTCATTTGGTCAGGGGCACTTCGGCGACACATTCTTTTTCAACAGGGGCTTCTCTTTCAGATATTGTACATTCTACTGACCAGTCCCGTAAGGATACATTTCGGGTCTTCTATATTTTCGGCCGGCTTCTCGTGCTTCTTTTTCTCTTTTTTTCTCAGAGTTGAAAGTGCAAAATATGAAGCCTCCTGTCATGTAGTACTGTTGTAGATTATGCTAATATAATATGCTTATAATCTTAATTTTAGTAATGACAACAGGCAAGTATTTTCCATCCCTTTCCTCCTTTGGGGCTTTCTTTATTTTCTATTGTTTCACTTATTTGCGATGTTTTTGTTCTATGCAATGCTTTTTTTTTTTTTTATCACAAAAGGGTGATTTATTAAAGAGAATATAAAATGAAAATATAAGAAACTTTAGGGTTTTGGTAAATAACTTAAGTATGATTGTCAATAAGAATCGGGTTGTGTTTCATTGTAAGAAAGTTATCAAGGGGAATAAGATACATATTTTTTACTTAAAATATTGAGTGTTTAATTAGATTGTTTCTTTTTTTGGGGGGATTGATTTGTGTTTTTTTATTTTGAGGGTGCCTTAGATGTCCTGGACACACCCCAGCATTTTGAAATGTGGGTGTGGCCATGATGTGGTGTGGCTCTGTTAACGGGGCTAAGGAGCTATATTTGGGGAGCAAATTAGGTGCATGAACATCTCCAAGTTTTTATTTGATTTGGAGTGTGTTTTTGACCAGTTGAATGTTACTGGTTTATAATGCAGTGCCATTCATCTGCTCTGTATTGTTTTTCGATATTCTACTGATTATGTCTTTGGATTAAAAGAGAACTTAAGTTGGGGATGGGCGGCCTGGAGCTCTCCAGCCAAGGCAGATAGCGGCTCCTATTGAAACGAAAAACAACAACCAGGAGGGGCGCAATTCACAAAATAATCAGATAGAAATATTGTTAAATGATACAACATAAATCACACAGGCTTATCTAACTAAAGCCATTAGCAATAGCTTGCAAGATAAACTATCCGCCGTGGTCGGCGTTCCACCTCCAGTAAATCCAAACGAGTCCGCTTGCTGAAGAATATATAAAATTTAATATCATGCAATATATAAAAACAAATTGCAATGTAGTAAAGAATTCAGCCAGAAACATTCAATGCATTTCAAAGCTACTGCTTCTTTGTCAAGAGCTCTCTGGCTACATGTAAATCAAACACACACAGTTCAGACAGGTTTCATTTACGGAAGGACTGGTGAGGACAATATATGTCGGGTTATTAATTTGTTATCGGAGATTAAAAGAACAGGTACCCCCTCAGTCTATATGGCCCTTGACGCGGAGAAGGCTTTCGACTGAGTAAGCTGGACCTTTCTTTCGGAGCCCCTAGACACTTTTTGATTTTATCGCTTTTTTAAGAATTGTACTATGGTTCTATACTCTCATCTCCAGGCTAATGTAATTGGTCCAGCACTAAATTCTGGATGAACAATAGTACCTGACAGGGTAGACAACTGGCTCCAGTGCTATACTTCCTTTCAACCAAGCCCTTAGCTGTATCAATTAGGAGATCCGAAGCAGTGGTGAGTGTCAAAGTGAAATCTCAGGAGCATAAACTAGCGTTAGACGCAGATGATATTTTACTTACTATATAACCTGTCAATTGCACAGTAACCTGGCCAGTTGGCAGGAGTTCAGCATCTCCTGGGTGGGTCGTATCCACAGTGAAGATTCTGCTTGCGGCATTGCAACCTTTCCAATCTGCAATCTTCAATTTAATTTGGTGAGGTAAAAAAATACCTTGGATATCTCAATCTGTTCTAATGAGGCCTCCACTCGCGGGTGGGTTGGAGGTCCTGGATCTCTATCGATACTATATCTCCACTCACCTGATACAGCTAATATCTTGATTACAAGATTCTACTATTGAGCGAGATTCTGTGGATCCAATGATGCTTCCTGGACTGCTCTGGAACTCTAAAAGTCCCTCTGCCCCGCAGTCTCCCTTGCTGACGGTAGATCCTTTTCAATTAGGGATTCTGGGAGCCGGGAGGGTGCTCCTTCCCTCGCTTCTTGCTACTCCATCAAGGCTCACACCAATATGTGGTAACCCAGCTTTACCCCTCTGGTATGTACCACAGTTCATTTACTGTTTGGAGGAAGACGGCCTTCACTTACTTCATGATATCTGGACGGTATACATCTGTGCTCCTTCACTCGTATTTGTGAACTACATTCAATTCAGCAATCCGCTTTCTACCAATATCTATAAATACACCATTTTTTGACCACCTTACCTCCTCTTGCCTTCCCACCATTGAACCCTTTGAGAGGTGTTGTGTACAACACGCTAGCACGAAGATGTGCATTTCAACACTATATAAACTACTGAACTCCTCTAGATTGTCCTTTAAACATAAATACATGTTGGACTGGGAGCAAGGTCTGGGCCTGGAGATCCCAGAGACCACCTGGTCTCAAATTTGGGGTAATGCCTTCAAATCCTCAATCTGTACAGTGACCAAGAAAACCGCTTACAAAATCTTTCTCCGCTGGTACTACACTCCTGCTCGACTGCACTCCCTTAACCCTACCTGTTCAGACCTTTGCTGGAGAGGCTGTGGTATTAGAGGAGATATCCATCACATTTGGTGGTCCTGCCCGTTCACCCAGACTTTCTGGAACAAAATAGTACAGCTTCTCTACCAACTATTCTCAGTTTCAATAGCCCTGGACCCTATCATCTTGATATTGGGAGGACTGAGACTGTCTAGGTATACCTTGATACTGGTCTCTCATGTCAGATGTCTGACTTCACATGTGTGGAATCTGCTGATCTCCCATCCCCATCCCAGCTCCTGCCCCGTGTATCTTACATTAAATCTATGGAGCATCTGACCACTAAACTCAGAGGCTCTGTGGATAAATTTCTAGCAATCTTCAGCATTTGGGATTTGGCACTAGAATCCTCAATTCTCTCTGAAATTTGATCATCTGCTCGCTATGACAGTAGCTCCCTAGCCACCCCCTGCTTCCCTTGCTGATACTAGGCCCTATCCTGTGGTCTCTTCATATACTCCCCTTTTTTTTTTTTTTTTGGGTGCATGTGTGTGTGCGCGAGTGTTTGAATGACTGTATGTTTGTAACAGAGTGTGTGGGTGTGTTTATGGACTCAGTGTGATTGCGCTGGCTACCCATTTTCACCTGCTTTCTTAACATGTCGAAGCCAGGTCCTGAATATTGTTTATTGCACCATTACTATGACTTTCTATGTTTTTGATTGGTGACCTTTCTTGACATTCCTCATGTTTTGTCAAAGCTGATCACTGTAGGATGTTTGCTCTGCTGTTTTGTATAAACCTTTTAAAATCCCCCCATGGGGAAGTTCCACTCCAGTTCAGGAATTCCTTTATTTCTTCATCCTAACAGAAGTTCAGTACTAAATTTAACATCTGAGCCACTTAGTTGTATACGTCAAAGAGTGAATATGAGATTATTGTATGAATGAGTAAATTTTTGTAAAATTTGGATCTTATTATGTATTAGGTGTTGACATTTAACAGGGTTTTATTAATGAAGAAGGAATTCATTTATTATAAATCTGTATTTGACACTTTTTGTTATAACATATGTACATAAGTAAAAATTAATAAAAGAAAAAAAAAATTAGAGAAAAGCAGGTTTCAGCTTCAGCAGAAAGGATTTTTTTTTTTTATAGTAAGTCTTCTAAATTGTGGAATTCTTTACCCAAGGATGTAGTAATGGCAGATCAATGTATACATTTAAGAGAATATTAGATGCATTTCTTTCAAAAGAAAACATATAGGGCTATACTGTTTATTAGTAAGTAAAACAGGAAGTTCTGGTAAATTGACTAATACTCATTTTGGCAGGAAGGCTTAAATAATTCCCTTTTTTCTGGGTTATGAGGCAAAGTTTGAACTTGATGGACTTGTGTCTCTTTTTTTCAACCTAATTTACTATTCCAAGATCAGAATATATGAGAACTATACCATAAAATGTCTAAACATGTTGATAAATTGGAACAATCCATAATGTTGAAAAATAGAGTGAAATGTTGGAGGAATTTGAGAGACTGCACAATAGCAGTGTTTGTAAATGGAATAGAGAGTAAGTGAAAACAATTGATAGTAATGGAGATTTAGAGTCAAATGATTCAACAACCATGGCAAATGTGGTTATTGAGTCAGTCAGACCAGAAATGGTCTGCTTGAAATTTTCTAGATCCCAAACGTCTAAAAGATGTCCCTCCTCCCACCCCGTAAAAACTGCAGAGCCACAAAAAACTCCTGTACGAATAGCAAATCTAATCTTCAATATCCAGTACTGTGGACAACCCAATTATAGGAGGGACAGGAAGAAAATTAAAATATTAACGTAACATATCGTATACTCACATCCCTACAAACTGAAGTACTGAAAAGAGGTCTGTCTTTCTCCCCTACTGCTAATACTAAGAAATCCACATTGATGTAAGATTTGTATCTTTTTTTTCAGGAAGTTACTCTTGGAAAAAAAAGTATATTAAAGACTATAAATGGACTGAGGAAGACTTGGAATCTATTCTTGCTGAAAGTAACCCAATAGAACCTCATTAAAAAGCTAATATTGTCATATTTATTTATGAATGGACTGCATGGATGTATTATCTAAAATTGAAGACATTACTATATCTGAGGTAACATGGCTAGTTACAAGCAACGTTGAAAGTCTATATACCAGTAGTAATCATGAATGTAGTATTAAACCTATACAATATTTCTACCAAATGGAAAATAGGGAGAATTGGGAAAGCAATATATTCACTTTACAGCATCTTAAATTCATTCTTAAGACCAATTATTTTACATTCAATGATAAGTCTTACAACAATGGATGACAATAAAGGGAACAACCTGTGTCACCTCCTATGTTCATTCATATCTAGGCTGTTAAGAATGAGAATTTGTGTTCTCAGATCAACATTAAATAAATTCAAAAATTACTTTTTTTATTATGGCTTTATTTTTTGTGGGAAGGCAGTTTGAATAAGACTCTATGGGGGGGTATGAACTAAAGTTTGATAAGGTGGGGATGACTTCTCTCCAGTTGTGGGGTTATTCTATGGAGCCTATGCACTAAGATCTCTAAAGTTGGAGAAATCTTAGTGCATAGGCTCCACAGAAAAACATAAGAAATGGAGAAGTGATACAATTGGAAAAGTCATCACTACTTTATCATGCCTTTAGGAAACTTCCGTCCAAATATGTTTATGCAGTCACTTAATAAGAATATGAACCTTTATTTAAGTATTTTAGTAAGGAATCTCTAATGTTTTTTAATGTAACAATATCAAGGCAAGAAGACCACAGTCTAAAAAAGTAGAGATGTGCGAAAGTTTTTGCCTCAAAAGCTAAACACTTTTTGCCAATCAGAATTCTTTTTGAGATATGTGCCATGTTTCTGCTTTTTTTGCCTAGCTCATTGCACTGAAATCAGACAGGAGCACTGTCTGTTTATAAAGTGTTTGAGAAAACAATTGGAAAGCCTGACCCTAGACAAGCAAAGATGTCCAAAAATACAGTCATCCTCAGCATTGGCAACGCTTCAAAGTCCAAGCCCCACTCAGCCACACACACTCTATAGTGTTGATGTATCCAGTTGCAACAACAACACAGGTTATTAACATCTGCAACTTTCGCCATGATGAGTGTGCCTCTGCTGCTGTTGGAAGTGCTGCACCTTTGACACCCAGTAGTAGTACAATTGCATCAATGTCTAACCTTGGTAGTAGTAGCAGCCCTTCAGGAACCCTGCAGACCATGAAGCCCGCACTTTGGAGATGCATGACTCATGGTCCAAAAGCTAAGCATGTTGCTATCTGTTTTCTGTGTAAGAAGCATGTGAGTAGGAGGAAAGCAGGCTATCAACATGTCAGAGGTGCCACAACTAGCAGCAGCATAAGCATTCCATAATGTTCCTGGGGTATATAAAAGAAATAATGATGTTGTTGCTGTGTCAGAGAGTGTAAAAAAAGTTACTTCATTCCAAAAAGTACCCATGGCTCCTGCTGCAGAGGAGTATGATGACAAGAGTTATATGCTGCCCACATGTGCTGCCTTGACCTCTACCACCTCCTCCAGTCCTGTTCTTAAAAGCTATCAAGTCACAGGGTTCTTCTGCCATGCACTGCCAACCTACTCTTATTAAGCTCCTAGGAAGAAGTCAAATGCTTCACAAAAACATTCCCAAAGTATAACTGTGGAATGACCAGGTTGGCAGTGGACATGCTATCATATTCTTTTGTTAAAAATAGAGGTTTTAAAGAGCTGATGTCATGTGAAGCTCCTTGTTGGCATATGCCAAGCTGCAGTTATTTTTCCAGGACTACTGTGTCAGAATTGTACAAGCAGATGGTTAGTGCGGTGGGCGTATTAAAAAAAAACAAAACAACAAAACAAAAAAACAAAACACCTGACAATATGTGGGCAGATTGCAGACTATATGACTGATGGCTCACTGTTTTTCCCTCCCACCACCAGTAGCTAACACTACTAGCTTACAGCATCAGGTGACAACCAGTAATCTTGCCTCTGGTTCTGACAGTGTGATTAAAAGGAGGCAGCAGGAGCCCATACCATCGGCACACCACCTTGTGCATGCAGTCCCTCAAAGTCATAAATGTATTAAGTAAGCTAGAGCCGGTGATAGAGGAATGGCTTGCACCCCACTCCTTGAAAGCTGGTTTGTTGTCTGCTGCTAATGGCTCCAACATTATTGCTGCATTGAGAAGAGATGATACGGTGCATGTGCCCTGCTTTACCCATGTGCTAAATTTAGTTGTGAACAGATTCTTGGCAGAACCTGAACCTCAGAGAGATGCTGAAAATTGCCTGCAAAATCTGCACCGGTTTAGCTGCACCTACAGTGCACATAAAATGTTATATTCCATATAAGAGCTTAACAACCTGCCCCATCACCAGCTGAAAATGGAGCTCCCTACCAGGAGTACTTCCTCACTGTACATGCTAGAACATTTGTACGAGTAGAATAAGGCCAATAGTGAGTACATAATGCAAAACTAGAAGGCTTCAGAGGGAGCCTCTTTGTGACCGGGGTATATTCAACTGATGTGAGATGTATGTGAGCTGCCAAAACCCTTTGAGATGGCAACCATGCTGGTTATTGATGTTTTCATCCAAGCCGACCTCCCACGAACCTGCTCCATGTGCCAAGATGGCGTGCTCGAAAATGCAACTAGTCTCCGCATTCTCTTACTTTGGATGAAGCCAAGGATTCTGTGGATGACTTCTCTAAGATGGATTTAACAATACAGTTAAGGAAAAAATGATTTGATCCCCTGCTGATTTTGTACGTTTGCCCACTGACAAAGAAATGATCAGTCTATAATTTTAATGGTAGTTTTATTTGAACAGTGAGAGACAGAAAAACAACAATAAAAAAAATCCAGAAAAACGTATTTCAAAAAAGTTATAAATTGATTTGCATTTTACTGAGTGAAATAAGTATTTGACCCCTTTGCAAAACATGACTTAGTACTTGGTGGCAAAACCCTTGTTGGCAATCACAGAGGTCAGACCTTTCTTGTAGCTGGCCACCAGTTTTGCACACATCTCAGAAGTGATTTTGTCCCACTCCTCTTTGCAGATCCTCTCCAAGTCATTAAGGTTTTGAGGCTGATGTTTGGCAACTCAAGCCTTCAGCTCCCTCCACAGATTTTCTATGGGATTAAGGTCTGGAGACTGGCTAGGGCACTCCAGGACCTTAATATGCTTCTTCTTGAGCCACTCCTTTGTTGCCTTGGCTGTGTGTTTTGGGTCATTGTCATGCTGGAATACCCATCCACAACCCATTTTCAATGCCCTGGCTGAGGGAAGGAGGTTCTCACCCAAGATATGACGGTACATGGCCCCATCCATCGTCCCTTTGATGCTGTGAAGTTGTCCTGTCCCCTTAGCAGAAAAAGACTCCCAAAGCATAATGTTTCCACCTCCATGTTTGACGGTGGGGATGGTGTTCTTGGGGTCATAGGCAGCATTCCTCCTCCTCCAAACACTGTGAGTTGAATTGATGCCAAAGAGCTCGATTTTGGTCTCATCTGACCACAACACTTTCACCCAGTTCTCCTCTGAATCATTCAGATGTTCATTGGCAAACTTCAGACCGGCCTGTACATGTGCTTTCTGGAGCAGGGTACCTTGTGGGCGCTGCAGGATTTCAGTCCTTAACGGCGTAGTGTGTTACTAATTGTTTTCTTGGTGACTATAGTCCCAGCTGACTTGAGATCATTGACAAGATCCTCCTCATGTAGTTCTGGGCTGATTCCGCACTGTTCTCATGATCATTGAAACTCCACCAGGTGAGGTCTTGCATGAAGCCCCAGACTGAGGGAGACTGACAGTTATTTTGTGTTTCTTCCATTTGCAAATAATCGCACCAACTCTTGTCACTTTCTCACCCAGCTGCTTGGTGATGGTCTTGTAGCCCATTCCAGCCTTGTGTAGGTCTACAATCTTGTCCCTGATATCCTTGGACAGCTCTTTGATCTTGGCAATGGTGGAGCATTTGGAATCTGATTGATTGCTTCTGTGGACAGGTGTCTTTTATACAGGTAACAAGCTGAGATTAGAAGCACTCCCTTTAAGAGAATGCTCCTAATCTCAACTTGTTACTTGTATAAAAGACACCTGGGAGCCAGAAATCTTGCTGATTGATAGAGGGTCAAATACTTAATTCACTCAGTAAAATGCAAATCAATTTATAACTTTTTTGAAATGTGTTTTTCTGGATTTTTTTGTTGTTGTTATTCTGTCTCTCACTGTTCAGATAAACCTACCATTAAAATTATAGCCTGATTATTTCTTTGTCAGTGGGCAAACATACAAAGTCAGCAGGGGATCAAATAATTCTTTCCCTCACTGTACCATCTACTAAGCAGGATATAAGGAACCATGTGGCTGACATAAAAGCTTTCATACAGGAGGAGATATCAGAGGTGCGCTGGGAGATCGCCCTGGAGAAGGCTATGGTGCATCTTGCTACTTCATGGGATGACTCCACTAAGTACATGAATTCCCTCTACCAACAGAACCTGGATCTCATTGTGAAGGCTGCTGATCTAGATAATCGTAACTGCAGATGTAATTTGAGCATCAAGGGCATACCAGAGGCCATGATGGCTTTCTACAGCTTTTCTTTTGCCAGATTACTAAAGCGGAGGCAACCAAGATCTTCATAGACTTTCTACAGTGTTTCTTTTGACAGATTACTAAAGCAGAGACAACCAAGATCCTGGACCACGCTCACAGGCACTTAGAGACGTTATAGTAGAGAAATACCATGCTCTACTATACAAAGGTGATACTAAATCCTTAATTTCAGTGCTGAATCTAGAGATCCCAGACTCTGCCCTGGTAGGGCTAGAAGAGACATCTATAGCAATGGAGTGCAGTTGATAGCTCCCAAAAATGTTTATTGCTCCTAGGATTATTTTATATGCCTAGTGTGGGACTCTTTGTGATTATTGTCTGAGGGCCTTCTTCCCCGGGTGGTGTTATTTGGATCCCAGGGCTCAGCTTCCCTTGGTAAACCCAGAGAATACCACCCCAAAACTCAAATGAGCTTGGGCTGGCAAGAAGTCTCTGCAGAAACCAAATGTGACAAACTTACATCTGCATGATTTGCAGAGGTCTAGTCCTCCACAAGATAAAGGAGCTAGTCTCTGTTAATTCCACAGCACTTGGGCCATTTCCATGGAAGACCAGTTGATTTTGCTAGTTATTTCGAGTGGATACCACATAGATTTAAAGTCTTTTCCTTCATGGAATTTCTTTGTGTCCAGGGTTCTACATGAGCCCAACCAAAGCAGTCTATTTTCTCTGCTAGACACACAGGTGTTAATACCAGTTGCTTCTCAGGAAAGAGTCACAGGGTTCTACTCCAATCTTTTCATAGTCCCCAGGAAAGATGGCAGATGCCATCCTATTCTGGAGTCAGAATGCTTCAACAGTTTTGTACCACTCCACATTTCAAGAAGGAGTACCTGTGCTTTGTCATTGCTCCCAAGTGTCCAACGGAATTTGTGGCTTCTCTAGACATAAAAGGCACTTATATGTATAGTCCGTTACAAACAGTTCATTAACGTTCCTGCAGTTTGCTTTCAAAGTTTGTAATTTTCAGTTCACTGAGCCTGCAGTTGGAGTCTACCCTGCGGGTATTCACAAAGGTCATGTCAGCCCTGGTGGCTCACATCCACTCTCAAGGGACTTCTTTGACTCCTTATCTGGATGACATTCCCCTATAAGCTCCTTCAGGGAAGGCCTTGCATACTCAGATTCAGTCTTGCGTGTCCATTCTGGAGCATCACAGTTTAGGTTCTTAATCTCAAGAAATCTTCCTTGGCACTCTTCATGGCAAAGATTTTCTGCTGGATGACATTTGATTGTTGTCCCTTTATGTGACTCAGGCAATATCTCGGCTCTCTGTTACTGTGTGGGAGTATATGAAAGTACTAGGCTACCCAATCACTGCTCTGGGAGCAGTCCCTTTTTCTCAATTATGTATGCGGGAGCTGCAGCTGGAATTTCTCAGAAACTGGCCCAGTGTAAGAGTTCCCTGTGTCATTTCTCTGTCTGACAGGACAAAGTCGAATATTCGTTGGTGGCTTCAGAGACCTCATCTGCCCTTGGAAAGGCCTCTAGTTATCCCAATTTGAATCAGTCATGACGGAAGCCAGCCTGATGGGATGAGATGCCACTCTGGGTCAAAAGACTGACAGAGTCTTTTATATGTTATGGAGCTTTGAGCAATTTGCCTAGCTCTGTGACATTGGTCTCAGTCCATCCAAGAATTCACAGTGTGGACAATTTCATGGCAATGGCTTACATCAACCATCAGGGAGGGACCAGAAATGTGGCCAGGTGGGCCAAGATTTGTGGATTCTCACATGGACAGAGGCCCACGTGCTGGCTATTCCACTGTTCACATTACTGGGGTAGACAATGTTGTAGCAGACTTTCTCAATCAACGTGTGAATCCCAGAAACTGGGAGCTTAGTCAGAACATACTAGGTTCCATAGTTCATCTGTGAAATAACACAGATGCTGGGCCTAATGGCTTTTCGACTGAACTTCAAGGTTCCTCAGTTCTGTGTCAGGTCCAAGGATCCTCTAGCTCTTAAAGTAGAAGCAAGTCATTCCATGGCTTTTTCCACTGGAGTAGGTTTTTCCTCTGGTTCATTTGACTCCCAGGTTTCTGTGGAAAAGCAGACAGGAGTGGGCTCCTATTGTTCTCTTCCCTCAGACCTTGATTTCAGAACTTCTCAATCTGTTTGCGATGGAGCTGTTTGGGTTCCCTCCGCATCCAGTTCCGGGGTCTGCTGTGTCATCCACAGGTGCAGAAATTGGCTTTGACGGCTTGGTTCTTGAGGCCAACATCTTGAGAAAGAAGGGTTTTTCTGATTCCATCATTGCCACTATGCTACAGGCTTGAAAGCCTGTCTCTCCCAAAGGCATATGACAGATATGGTCCATGTTCTATAAGTGGTGTGAGGATTGGAGGTCGCTGCCACAACCTTTTTGACGTCTGGTTTTCTTGGATTTTCTTCAGGATTCTATTCAGAAAGGACTTGGATTTTGTTCTGTTACCATTCAGATGTTAGCTTTTTCTGTCCTTTTCCAAAGCATATTGCCTCACTACCTGATATGCAAACATTCTCCCTAGGGGGGTGGCTCATGCCTAGCTGGTCTTTTTGGACTCTACTCCTCTGACGGATTTGTTCCTGCTTTTGGGAGTACATCAGAAGGCTCCTTTTGAGCCCTTGATTTCAGTTTCCCTGTGTTTCTTTACGCACAAGAGTTCTGTTATTGTCTTGGTTCTGTTGATGGCCAAACTCCAGACTGAAGGGTCTGAAAGGGTGGCTCTGAGGTTTCTCCCTATGGTTGTTTCTAAGTTTCACATCAACCAGGAAAATTGATCTTCCTTCTCACTGTCCTGCTCCATCTAAGGAGCAGGAGCTTCATCTCTTGATGACCTGAGGGTCCTCATGAGGGCCTGGCTGCATTTAAGGTTAGAGTAGCTTCTTGGATTGAAGCAAACATTCGTCAGATGCATGTCCTAAAGTAGAAGCCAGTGTCCTTTTGTGTTATGGCACATTCCAGTTGTTGACACTTGTCAAACACTAGCATGTTAAAGGTTCTACAGGCCATTTAGTTAGGTGCCCTTTCTGATTCTCCTTTAGCCAATAACACGTTGGTACCTGTTCTTTAATTTATAATGTTGTGTCTGGTGACACTGGAGGTTCATAATGTACCATTTCAGATCTGATTTCTATCTGGAGGGGTTTTTGTTTCCTTCTTTCCCTGGAATCTTGGTGGATGCTTTGTTATATCCCCATGGTTCCTGTGCTCCACACAGGACATAAGAGAAGAGTGCATTTTTGTGTACTTACTAATAAATTCTTTTCTCCTAGTCCATGTTTAACACAGGACTTGCCTTCTATAGAAAAAGCAATGGTTTGGTCAGGGAGATTCTCTGGTCCAGGGGATTCCCTGTCTTGTGCCACTTCTGTTTCTTTTCTTTCAGCATTGCTATATGTTAAAACTTAGCATTTCTGGGTCGGGGTGTAGTGGTGCAGCATGGGAGTTTACACTTCAGAGAGCTTCACCCCATGGTTCCTGTGTTCCACAAGGACTACGAGAAAAGGATTTATTGGACATTACAAAAATCCCCTGAGTATTAAAGAGATCTGAGCTTTTCAAATACAGAGGAGAATGTGCAGACTATGTGGGCCAATTGGACCTTATTTGCTACCGCCTTCTATGTAACATTAATATAATTCATGCACATGATTATAAAGCCATGATGTTTTAATAAGGGAAAGAGGTGGTTAAATGAGCCAGTCCCCTGTCATACTCATACTGGGACATTTTATCCAATTTATTGCTGTGCATGAACTGAATCCATGCACGGCCTGGTGTCTCCACCAGGTTGTAAATTTATCATATAAGTATGACTGACAGGACTATCCCATGTATTGAAGATCATACTGCGCTGGGTGGGCATCAGGCCCTCTGTCATGACTGTCCTACACTACTGACTGCCTGCACAAGCCTAGGTGGTCAAAAGTGTGGAGCCCTGTGAGCCAGAGGATTTACCTGATTTCAGCTCAACCTTTACTTCAAATCAGCTGTAACCCTGCAAATGGTAGTTATGCACATTCAGAGCAGCACATGAACAGAATATGTGCCTAGCCTGGGAATACTATCTCATATACTTATTTTATGATCATACCTTGTTGGAGAAGGAACAAGACCCTTCCAATGTCCCCTGCTATTGAGTAGTCAGCTGTTTACTCAGGGCTATCAACAACGTGGACTGCAGGAAACCAGAAAATTCCCCATTTTTCAACAAAATGCAACTTTCCTACTTGTTTTGGAGACTCAGGGAAGCCAATCTCTTCACTGCAGGCATCAGTCATAAAACAGTCAACTTCCTACACAACTCAGAAGACTCCGTCTGCAGTAAGAGGCACCAACATCTTTCTGTCTGTACTATTAATCACCTGGCACTAGCATGTAAGTGAACAAAGGATTGATGAAACAAGAGCTGACTTACATGGTAGCAATAATTACGAAACATTGTTGTGAGCAGCATTCTCTCAGAGATGTTAGTGTGCTGTTACTTATTTGATGCTCCAGATTAACTATATTCATCTATGCATATCTGGTATCCAGGAACTCATGACATTCATATTTCATATATTTTTTTACACTAAGCTTGTTTGAAGTGTTGTGCAGTAAATAATGACATTTACATTTCTGAAAAACTATTAAACTAAATCTTCATGCTTCATAAATATTTTACAGGAAGACATTACCCACTATTTAAGTCTTTAGGCTGTTTTCTTTCATGATATATGTGATTTTTATATCGTCGTTGAGTTGTTTTATTGTAGTTTTAGCATTTAATCAATTGAACGTGTTTTTTTGTTTATGGAGTTGAAAATGCCCTGTTGTGTTCCTGTTAATTTGGGGTCTGTTCATGTAGTGCATGTATATAAAATTATATTTGGTATTGGTGTACCTGATGAATGCAGGAGTTTTAAAAACATTGAAACTTTTACACAAACGTAAGAGCTTGACATATAATGTATGATATTAGCAGAATAATTAATTTGTTTTTTTATTTTTTGTATTTGACACAAAATCTTGTAGCATGAAGCAAACTTTACTTCAAATGAGACGTGTACAAGTCTTCCTTGAAAAAAAAAATCCATATATATATGTAGAAACCTACCTACAAGAATCCTATCTAAACAGATACATCACTAAATGCTGAACATGTTTAAGGCAGTGATTTTCAACCAAGGTGCCCATGACACATTGGATGTACAATGGGCACCTGCTTAGAGTGCCCCATTATTTCTATGAAAATATTGACAAAAATGTAAATGAGTTTCAAATGTATATGGAAATTTTATTCACAATCTACTTTTTTGTTACTCTGACTGTGAGACAACCTATATATATTTATGTATTTGTCCCTTTGTTACACCCTAATAAATGACATACACCTGAGGAAAGAAAACCCAAAACTGGTTTAACCCTTTGAGTGTCGCAATGCAGGATACCCCTCTGGCACTCAAATGGTTAAGACCTTCAAGGCTATGGCCTTTGTCTGTCAGAGGGAACAGCACACACTGCAGAGCTTTCTGTCAGAAAATAGGGGTCACCATACTGTGGGAGGAACAGTAGGGTATCTGTATAAAAAAAAAAAAAAAAGTGGATGAATCCTGGGACTAACCAGCTGTAGGATGAGGAACAAATTACTATGTATTTGAAAAGGGCTTTTAACTCACTAATGTTAGAGGGGTCTCCTGTACATTACTTAGCAATGCAATGGAGGACTCTACAGTATTCAAAGAGGATAAAACACGTGTTTTAAATAAACAGAAATTTCTTTTTGTTCCTTTTGGTTGCTCCAAAATCGCTCCACTTTTGTCTATTCACATTGACTAAAGTCTCTCTCTTTTGTCTTCTTTCTCTGTAATATCAACAATTCTTCAGTAAATAAACATGGCATCCATGTTTGTCACCCATCTGTTCAAGTACGGATTGGTTCCTCTTGTTACATTTAGACCAAACTCACTTTCTCTTGATAATACCTTTGGCATGTAGGATTTGTACAATTTTACATTCAATGCAGTGCTCATGCAGCTTAAATGTAACTTCCAGTGATGCTGAATAGTTACTTGCATAATACAATAAAGTTCAAAAGTGTTCTTTTCCTAAGTATAATCAATTCAGTCTATGAAGAATATATATTTTCCAGAGAAAGTATTAAGAAACTGCATGTGTCTCTTGTTTTGTTTAGCTAGAATTTAACCCCCTCCTTGTTTTTGTTTGTTTGTCCCTGAGATTTCAACTTTATTTGCATTCTTTGATTGAAATCATATATGAGGTTCTGCAATGCCCCTTGAGAATGATGGACACCTTTATTTGTTCCCTACATCCCAGCCTTTTCCAAATAAGCCTCACTTTGTCTGGTTTGTTTCCGTGGGTTTAGAGAAGTTTCCCATAGTGTGGAAAAACTCCTCCATCTCTCTCTGTAGAAGGGCATTCCTGGTTTCAGCACCCTCGCGCCCACGTTCAGAGTTACGAAGTCTGATTTCAAGCAAGGTACATCGCTTCTTCTCCTGGTCCAGCTCTTCCTGAAGACAGCTGACCCGAAGACACATTTCTGCTCTTGCTCTTTCCAAACTGCAGATAGAGTGTAAGCTTTAATTATTTGTACGCATACAGTTCTCTACAATAATTCTTTGAATATATCTTGATTTTCCAGTATATCTCCAAGACCCACATTGTACATATTATATTGGATAATAGCAATAACATAAAACGTGTGTGTGTGTACGTTATATTGCTCCTCCCTCCTTTTTTCTGCACTATTCCCTCATGTTTGTTCATTCCCTTTCCAGTTAATTTCAAGACTACTCCAGGCTTTCCTCTTTCAGTACTACATGAGACATTTTTGCAATTGCAATGTAAAAGGAAGATTCTTCACACTCGTTCAGAATATTGATGGTGAATCTGATGCAATGGTCTATGTGTTTTTGTTTGTATCAGGAGATAAACTTAATTAACGTCAACACCATATGTCTCCTTTGAACCAAGGAGACATACTTCTCACCTTTGTATTTTGTTCTCATACTCAAGCCGTTGCTTGCTTAGCTCCCCTTTCAGTTCTGTCACTATCCTTTGACATGTGTCCCAGGCCTCTACAGACTCTGAAGTTAATATGTCACTGTTGCCACTGCTGCTCACACAAAGCTCAAGCCTCTCAGTACTATTTGCCAATCTTAGGGTCCCTATTTCGCTGGGTGATGGAGACACCTGCCATTCAGGCTCCGATCCCTGACTCCCCTTGCTGGCTGGACAGCTATTCAGGGAGTCAGTCAAAGAAATATTGCAGGATGAGGACCAGCTGCTGGTGGGCAGGGATGCTGGGCAGGATGGTACATTATCATAGGTTGAAAGTCGTTTCACTGTGAGAGAGTCCTGTAACAAGCATAGAAGAACAAAAGAGACTTGTATTTAGTTCACCTATATTTTATTTCCATATTATACACATTCTGTATAGTTTACGCTGGTTTAGATTTACAATTGATATTTAAAATCCACAATTAGTGCTGTCTCCACCATGTCTCAGATTTTTTTTAAATAAACAAAGTAATGACTAAAACCTGTTTTCAAAACATTATAAAAGCTATATAATGTTCAGTCTCCAAATAAACCACTGAATGGCAGATTATCTAATCCAGTTTATAACTGTCTGATTATGGAAATACAGAGACTGAGAATAGCTAGGAGTTCTACCAGGTTTTCTAGTAATACAAAAACATGCATCAACAGAAGATCTAGCAGAAACAATGACAATTAAACAGTTACAGACATAGTACGACTATGATTGGTTAATTGATGCTCCTAAAGGGGTATTCATGGTCAGTTAGTAAAATCCTCCCCACTTTAGTCAGTGGGGACTGGAGTAAGGGGGTATCAGTCGACCCGCCCCTTGGGTAAATTAATGGTATATGGAACAGCTAATTCATTTTTCAAACCTCTTCACTCCAAAAGACAAAGCAGTGGGGAGTAATGAGCAATAGGAGTTCCCGACGTCATTATCCCAATTATTTTTTATTATCTATCCCCATGGAAATATTTATTCATTTTAAAATCTCTATGACAGATAAGAAGATCGTAAGTACCCGTGGGATGTAACACATTCCCTAATTAATATATTTTATAGGTGGAGAGGTTTCTGACACATTAGCCAAAATAGATCATTCAGGACAAAGTCTTTTTCCTCATTCTTTTTTATTTTGGTAAGAAATTTTGTTAACACTAACGTTTTTTTTTGTCCCTGTACCTTTTTATTTCTTGTGAAAGCATTATGGAGGTGAGAGGTGATGCTAACATTACCTCAGTAGTCAAATACAGAATATTGATGGTGCATATATGGGGAAGAATGAAAAAAATCACCCAACTCAACTGCCAGAAAAAGGTTTTTACTAAACCAAATAAATTACAATGTGAAATATATTCAATCCAGAGCTCGAGCGGTGAGTCAAAACAACAGATACAAAACTAGGAGAACATATTATGAATTAATGTTATACCTATGATAATAACCAGATAGAGATCATTAAACTAAATCAATAAGTAATAAAAAAAAGAAACAATACCCTATCTAAAATGAAATCATACATTTTGGTAAAAATCTTTAATATGTATATATTGATATTGTGCGTCATGTGTCCATGTACATGATATCTATACGAGGAAAAAGTCTATACAGCCATATACAAAATCCCATAAAATTTAATAATAAAAATGCTGGAATAACAATTAGTGTACCAAATTTACACTTAGTGAAAGATGTCACAAGTAGACCCCAATGTTTACTATCATGGACGTAGCCATACACCATAAGAACATCATCTAGATCAAACCTTCACACCGTATCGTTTGGTATACAGTTCTGAAACTGGAAGAATCTTAAATATAATGGGAGTACAAAAATAACTAAAAAATAATACAAAATAAATACTCTGATAAAAATATACAATATACAGTGACTATAAAAAGTCTACACACCCCTGTTAAAATGCCAGGCTCTTGTGATGTTAAAGAATGAGACAAATATAAATCATGTCAAAACTTTCTCCACCTTTAATGTGACCTATAACATGAACAATTCAACTGCAAAACAAACTGAAATCGTTGAAGGGGAAAAAGAAAAAAAAATACAATAACCTGGTTGCATAGGTGTGCACACCCTTAAACTAATACTTTTTTGAAGCACCTTTTGATTTTATTACAGCAATCAGTTTTTTTGGGTAGCAGTTTATTAGCATGGCACATCTTGACGTGGCAATATTTGCCCACTCTTCTTTGCAAAAGCGCTCCAAATCTGTCAGATTGAGAGGACATCTCCTGTGCACAGCCCTCTTCAGATCACCCCACAGATGTTCAGTTGGATTCAGGTCTGTGCTCTGGCTGGGCCATTCCAAAATGTTAATCTTCTTCTGGTGAAGCCATGCTTTTGTGGATTTGGATGTGTGCTTTGGGTCGTTGTCGTGCTGAAAGGTGAACTTCATCTTCAGCTTTTTAACGGACGCCTGAAGGTTTTGTGCCAAAATTGCCTGGTATTTGGAACGTTCATAATTCCCTCCACCCTGATTAAGGCCTCCTTTCCAGGTGAGGAAAAACAGCCCCAAAGCATGATGCTGCCACCACCATGCTTCACTGTGGGTATGGTGTTCTTTGGGTGATGTGGAGTGTTGTTTTTGTGCAAACATACCTTTTGGAATTATGGTCAAAAAGTTCAACCATGGTTTCATCAGACCATAACACATTTTCCCACGTGCTTTTGGGGGACTTGATGTTTGTTATTGCAAACTTCAGCCGGGCTTGGATGTTTTTCTTTATAAGAAAAGGCTACCATCTTGCCACCCTACCCCATAGCCCATCCATATGAAGAATACGGGAGATTGTTGTCACATGTAGAACACAGCCAGTACTTGTCAGAAATTCCTGCAGTTCCTTTAATGTTGCAGTAGGCCTCTTGGAAGCCTCCCTGACCAGTTTTCTTCTTATCAATTTTGGAGGGACATCCAGTTCTTAGTAATGTCTCCGTTGTGCCATATTTTCTCCACTTGATGATGACTGTCTTCACTGTGTTCCATGGTATATCTAATGCTTTGGAAATTCTTTTGTACCCTTCTCCTGGCTGATATCTTTCAACAATGAGATCCCTCTGATGCTTTGGAAGCTCTCTGTGGACCATGGCTTTTGCTCTGAGATGCAACTAAGCAAATGTCAGGAAAATCCTACTAGAACGGATGAACTTTATTTGTGATTAATCGGAGTCACTTTAAATGACGGCAGGTGTGTAATGACTTCTATTTAACATGAGATTGAATGTGACTGGTTAATTCTGAACACAGCCACATCCCAAGTAATAAGAGGGTGTGCACACCTATGCAACCAGGTTATTGTGAGTTTTTTATTTTTACCCCTCAACGATTTCAGTTTGTTCTGCAATTGAATTGTTCACGTTATAGGTCACATTAAAGGTGTAAAAAGTTCTGACATGATTTATCTTTGTCTCATTCTTTAACATCACAAGAACCTGGCATTTTAACAAGGGAGTGTAAACTTTTTATATCCACTGTATTTGTACTACAAAATATTAAATTCAGATTGCAGGGCAGATATCCCAAATAACCTACCCTACCAACCCTAAGATGTAAACAATACCCCAGTTGGAAAACTAACCTACGCCAGTAAAAGTTGTGTATTCTGACAATACAAAAAAATATGCATAAAATAGCAATTGATCGTAAAAAAATATAATAAAAATCTACGTTCTTTATTTCACAAAAACACACCAGTATCCAGAATGTCCATCCTTTCATATACTCAAATGCAGCAACTGACAAAATAAAATTAAATCCAACCTAATGGACATGATCTCAGTAGTACCTGAAAATGCCCCCCCTCGGCAAGTGGAGATATATCACTTCTTCTGGGAAAGCATTAACCATTTGAATATAGGAGCACTGTGCAATATAAAATACTATACTGTCTTTTGGTTTTGAAATATTACTTAAGTAAATGTGGGGAGCCACTGATTCCTGAATGGCCTGGGGAAGGGAACCACTACACCAGGAGAGTCTTATGAGGTGTGTCGGGAAGTTAACTGAACATCAGAATAATGGGGTCCATAAGACAACACTATCCCTCACCAATATATTAGGGAGATGTACTTGCATAAAGAGGGGTTGCTGGAACTCTCCTTATACCCCTCATCCCTTGGCTTTAGTGTAAGGAAAGTAATAAAATAAGTATTTGGGTCACTTGGCCCAAACACTACAAAACTGCCTGGGAGGCATCTCTACCAGACATTAAAGCAGTGGTTCTCAAGCTTTTTTGCCCAAGGAACACCTAACATGCAGTCTGCCATTTTCAGGGTACCCCTATCATTTTATATCATGTGTGAAGGGTATAATGGAGGTTAGAAATATATAAATATAGAGTTATTGTTAGACCTCACAACTAAAATAAACATATACATAGTAATATCTTTACAAATACAGTTGGAAGTCTACATTCACATTTTTGTCAAAGCCTTATAAATACAAAGGGGCATCCTGAGTGGATGTCCGTGGCACACTAAAGTGCCATGGCACCCTGGTTGAGAAACACTGCATTAAAGGGATATCCAAAAGGCTGGGTTCCAACACTGAGTAGGAAAGAAAAACACCCCTCCTCCCATAAAATGAAAAGAAAAAAAGTTTAAAAATTAAAAAAGGTTGATCACTGAAGCCCTGGTCCTCTCAGCCTTAAAAAGTAAAGTCCCCTAACTCCCAATGAGTAACATTAAAATAAAAAACATATGCACTGTAAATAGATCCATGTGCAGTGATCCTCACGACAATATGCACAGTGGCTGTTTTCCTAAGAAAACAGAACATTTCTTTAACAAACCAACTCCACCATAGAGGACAAATACATATTACTACTGATTACAATGGATCTTTTACCTCCATGACTGTTGAAAACCTCTCATTCAAGAGGTTAAAAATACCTATTTGAATCAGTGGGAATTTTAAGAATGGTTTTGTTCCCTATGAAGCAGTAGGTGGGCTCCAGAATTGCACCAATTTTCTTAGTTTATCAGCCTCCCGGATTTCCTACATGGAAATGTATAGTTTTCTCATTTCAGGTCACTGATTGGATGATTTTCATTCAATTAGATTTTAACAGCCAGTCATAATTTTCAAAATCACTCAGCCAATGGATATGCCAGTCGGACAAAAAGAAGATGGCTACTACAGTTATTTTTTTGCAAAGCAATATGTTCCATACCCCTCTGGCACTTAAAGGGTTAAGAATATTCCCACACTGACCAAACTGTTCCCTGGAGTAATACATGTGGTTTGTTGTTGTTTTTTTTCCTGAGAAGCTTTGATTTTATTTTTGAGTCTGGAGTTAAGGATGTGTTTTATTACACCTATTGTTTTTTGAGGTGAAAATAAAAATGGGCTTTAGGGAGAGTTGAACAACTTTTAATATGGTAACACATATAGTGGGTTTATTTAACTTCTTGGCATCCCTTCTCCGGTAAAAGATAGGTATCCTTGGGATCCTCCATTTTAGCTACATTTAAAAGGATAGTAACAGCTTTTACATTGCACTCTAAAGTAATAGTGTGCCTGAGTTAAAGGGAAGAAATACCTCAATTAAAGTTTATTTATATATATTTTTTTAACATGTTGCGCTGTGTATAGTTACTTACAGATTTGAGGTTCAAAAGCTATTCAAAACAAAAGGATCCCCCTCCTGCCCCTTTTCCTGCATCACGCAGCCTACCTGTCTGGTCCGGATGTAAGCAAAAGGAAAAATCCTACCCTCCTTCTTCAAGGGGCGCAGGGTTTTCCTTACACTTACTGAATGAAGATTGTCCCTCGCTGCATCCGTCTGGTCCCAGGACCGGATTACAGATCTGAGGAGAGGTGGCCAGAAGGTGTGGGAGGGGGATCCTTTTGTCTTGCCTAGCATTTGAACTACAAATCTGTAAGTATAGCAAAACTTGTTAAAAATCTGTACATAATACTCGGAGCTAAACTTTAAAGGGATAGTAATACTTACTATGTAAAAAAAATATATTTTGTGGTGTTTATCCCCCTGAATAAAAGAAAGGTACTCCCACTGCTGAAAGGTGTTTTATTCAAAAGTTATTGCAGCTCAAACTTTAAATTTTTAGGTGCAATATCACAGTGGTCTGAAATTGTACAGTGGTGCTGTTGCTGCACCATCCTATGGACAGCTCTGGTCAATTGACCATAAATCTCCATAGGATGGTGTAGCAACAGCGCCACTGTACAATTTCAGGTGACTGTGATACTGCACTTAAAAATTTCAAGTCTGAGCTGCAATAACTTTTAAATAAAACTCCTTTCAGCAGTGTGAGAACCCTTGTTTTATTCAGGGGGATAAACCTTACAACATATTATATTTTGCATTTTAAGTATTACTGTCCCTTTAATTGTTATTACTACCTCATGTTTATGTTTAGATCCTGAGGGGGTGTGTGCTCCCCTTTAATGAATCCTATGCACTGACTAAAATTCAGCCAATGCGCTGAAGCTCAGAGCAATATATGTCTGTGTGAGAGAATGAGTGTGTGTATTGCCATGACAAGGGCTCAATAGTGTAGGTCACTATTACAAACTGGCTAACACCAGGGAAATATTTGAGAGGAGGGGATCTTAAAGTAGAACGTATGGTTTCATTTATTTTATAGTTAGTCTGCCTATATGTTGTGTTGTCCAGGTTTCTGTAAAATAAATAGTTTTTGAGAAATAAGTATTTTTGTGGCACAGTCTGGCACTTTAGTATTATTCCCTGTAAAGTATGCTAATTAGTTATGTTTGATGTCAACTTATTGCTTGCTGTCCTATATAGCAAGCAAACAAACAAAAAACCTCCCCAGTGTGCAGGCTCTGCCTTGATTCATTCATAGCAGTAAATTGCAATATTGGCCCAGCACTAGATGGCCGAAAAGTAAAAAAATATTCCAGTGGGAATTTTTCAAATTTCCTGGGAAAATTCCTGTCCATTGGAAATACATACAATTCCCTCCTTTTCACCAATCCCAATGTACTTCCTATCAGAAATGTTTCACCTATGCGTTCTATGGCTGCAATGTTTTCTGACTCAGTATTACAACTTCTGAGGACTGAAGTGTTGAACTCAACAGTTGAAAGTACAAGGTGTGAGAAGCCACAGTCCTACAACAATATATGACTTGAAAAAATTGTGAGCAGGTTGAGTCCCTCTGTCTTTTGCCAACAGCACTAACAAACTGCTTGTACAACTCTAACAGGTATCGTTAACAAATAACTACAGCTTGGGATATGGCAGCAGGGTTCAAACACATGACATTAGTTCTTTAAAACCTCTGTTTTCAACAAAAGAAAAGGGCAGCATGTCAACAGCCAACATTTGGGCAAGTTTATTATTCCACAGGCATTTCTGTGCAGGTCTGGACTCCTTTCTAAGGACTCAGTAAGTGGGGATGGCGGTACATAGTGGAAAAACTAACTGTTTTACTTTAACAACATCACCTTTGCAATACATAGGACACCACGTGGGGCATGTACTCTAACTGCTCCAATCTCCCCCGTGTATCCTGTAATCCCCCCTGTCTGGCTCTACAGCCCACTATCAGTCACATTTCCCCAGCCTGACAGTGTGCACTGCTGGAGTGAGGCTGGGAATTCAACAGTTTTTTTGCTTCTGATATTCCCTACAACATGTCAACTCATGCCAGTGGAGTGACATTTTTCTCATAAGAGCAAATGGAAATTCAGTAGTTCTCAGATTTCAGTACATTTGATGGGGTAGAAATGTAAAAAAAAAAAAAAAGGGATAAATGATGCCTGATTTGATGTGGTGGGTTATCTGCTTTCCAAAATTGTATACTTTGTCTACCTTTTTCTTCACTTCTCTAGCTGTTATAACCATTTTAGTAAAGCAAGTCATGTTTGAAAAATGCAAGAAAAAGTGGAGGATGTAGTTGGAGTAGTTTTGTACTACATGCACACCCTACTGTATTTCACCTCATACCAGTGAAATGTCATTTTTCTCCTAAGAGTAATAGCTAATGAATACAGTAGAAAGTTTTCAAAGATTTTAGTGCATTTGTAGGGGTGGAAATGTAAAAAATACCTATTTTGCGCTCCTGGAAATTAGGGGTCTGGGCAGGCCATGCATTTAGGTAAAACTGTACATATTTGATATTATTGTAATTGGGGGATTCAGGGCTTTTGTTCAAATAATCGAAAGTTTCACAATCAACAAATGTTTTTGATAGATAGTATGTGACTAGCAAAATAACAATAGGATTTTAGTCTTACCTGTTAAATCCTTTTCACTTAGTCCATACAGGTCACTGGTACCATGGGATGTGTAGTCCCCTTTAATAGGCAGGAACAATTATGCAAATAATTTGCAAGGGGCGGAGCCTCCCCTCTTACTTAAGCCACCTTCTGGCCAGAGCCACCCATATTGATTTGAGACCCTAAACTGACCCCAGGTAAGCAAAAAGAAAGACTCCTGTGAGCATGCCCGAACGGTCTCCCACTGAATGCCACAGGAGAGCCAAGACTGGTCCCTTGACAGGGTGGGAGACCAGTGACCTGTATGGACTAAGTGAAAAGGATTTAACAGGTAAGACTAAAATCCTATTTTCACTGTCGTCCAATACAGGTCACTGGTACCATGGGATGTACAAACATTGAGCTGATCCAGAGGCGGGAAGTAAGGCAAGGACCAGGCGCAAGGCCCAAGTCACTAGAACTGTTAACCAGTTGATAACATAGCCCAAACTGTAAGTGTCAACGGACACCAACCAAGGGAACAATCCCTGAACTTAACACAGCACACGGAACACGAGCCAACCGGGCTCAACAGTAAGGAAGCACTAAGGATCACAGAGCGGAAGACCTACACAGGCAAGACTGCCTCCAGGACCTTCCTTCCAAAGCTGGCATCAGCCGATGCCAGTACATCAACTCGGTAGTGCTTAGAAAAAGTGTGCACAGAGGACCAAGTGGCCGCTCTGCACAGTTGATCAGCAGAAGCTTGATTCTTGTAGGCCCAGGAGGCCCCAATAGATCTGGTGGAATGGGCAGTCACCCTGAAGGGAACATGCTTATTCCTCAACTTATAGGCTTCACGGATGGTAGCCTTAATCCAAGAGGCAATGGTAACTTTGGAAGCCGGTCTTCCTGCCCTAGGCCCCTCAGGAAGGACGAATAGAGCGTCAGACTTCCTGATAGATTCGGTGCGGTGAACATAAAACTTGAGGCAACGCACCACATCCAACAAATGGAGATCTCTTTCCTTGTCAGATGAAGGATTAGGGCAGAAAGAGGGAACCACAATCTCCTGATTGATGTGAAACTCAGACACAACCTTGGGTAAGAATTCCTTGGTAGTGCGAAGCACAGCCTTATCCTTGTGGAACACCAGGTAAGGAGGTTTACAAGACAATGCCTGTAACTCTGCCACCCGGCGTACTGACACAATAGCCAAAAGGAAGGCCATCTTCCAAGTCACAAGACGTAATGGAATGGAAGCCAAGGATTCAAACGGTGGTCGCTGAAGAACACCCAGCACCAAATTGAGATCCCACTGGGGAGCAGGACTCTTGAAGGCAGGTCGAACATGAGTCACACCTTGGAAGAAGACTTTCACATCAGGAAGGATGGCAATCCGTTCCTGGAAAAACACAGACAAGGCAGGGGTCTGAACTTTGAGGGAACTCAGACTGAGCCCCTTGTCCACACCGTCCTGCAAGAAGGCCAGGACAGTGGGAAGATGGAAGTCAAGAGACAACTGCTTGACAGAGCACCATGTCACGAAAGTTGACCAAATGCGATGATAGATCTTGGAAGACACAGGCTTACGAGCACTGAGCATCGTCGACACCACAGAAGGAGAAAAGCCTTTCTGAGCTAGAATCGAGGATTCAACCGCCATGCCATCAAACGGAGAGAGTGAACATCCTCTTTCCACAGATACCCCTGAAGAAGCAGGTCCGGACGGGCTGGAAGTGGGATTGGATCCTTCACTGACATGGCCATCAATTCCGGAAACCAGGACTGGCGAGGCCAGTTCGGAGCAATCAGGATGACAGGACAACGTTCTCTCTTCAACTTCTGAATAACTCTGATCAATAGAGGAAGAGGGGGGAAGATGTAAGCCAGGGAGAAGTCCCAAGGGATCGACAAGGCATCCACCGCTAGAGCAAGGGAGTCCCTCAGACGGGAGCAAAACACCGGAACCTTCCTGTTGTGTCTGGTAGCCATCAGATCCACCACTGGCATCCCCCACCGTTGAGTGAGCATGTGAAACACCTCTGGGTGAAGAGCCCATTCTCCGCTGTCGACGGTGTGACGACTGAGGAAGTCTGCCATGACGTTGTCCACGCCTGGAATGTGAACTGCAGAGATGACAGGCACGTGATCTTCTGCCCAAGACAAAATATCCTTGACTTCCCACCAGGCGGAACCGCTTCTTGTGCCGCCTTGTCTGTTGATGTAAGCCACCGCCGTGGCGTTGTCGGACTCTACTCTGACTGGAAGACCGGTCAATTGAGACTCCCAGTGCCTCAGGGCCAGCCGGACAGCTCGAAGTTCCAGAACATTGATGGAGAGCATGGATTCCTCCAGACCCCATTTCCCCTGAGCACTGAAGCGACCCCAGACTGCACCCCAGCCCCGAAGGCTGGCATCCGTTGTGACTGTGGTCCAATGAGGAACTAGAAAGGATTTCCCTTTCAAGAGATGAGAGAGATCTAACCACCAGTGCAGACTCGACTCGACATGAGGAGGAAGAGAAACAGACAGATGTTGATGATCTGGATGATTCCTGCACGTCTGGATCACAAATCTCTGAAGATCCCTGGAGTGGGCCATGGCAAATGGTACTGCTTCGATCGTGGAAATGAACTTCCCCACTAAGGACGACAACTTCGGAACTGGAATTTCGTCCATGTCCAGAATCCCAGCCACTCTGACGGCTATCTGGTGAGCCACGTCCTCTGGAAGAAACACCATGCATTGGCGAGTGTCGAACAGGAGACCCAGGAACAGAAGCCTCTGAGAAGGAATCAAGTCCGACTTGTCCAGATTCAGGATCCATCCGTGACGGTTCAGGGTGTGCATGCACCTCTGCAACTGCTGGTGGAGAAGCTCCGCTGAGGAGGCCTTCAGTAGGAGATCGTCCATGTAGGGTGTCACTCTGATCCCATCCTGATGGAGCACCGCTATCAAGGAGCCCAGCACCCGCTGGAAGACTTGAGGAGCTGTAGTCAGTCCAAAGGGGAGCGCTGTAAATTGAAAGTGTCCCCTGTGGCAGGCAATCCTGAGATACTTCCTGCTCTCTGGATGAATAGGGATGTGAAGATAAGCATCCTGAAGGTCCAGGGAGGCAAGAAACTCCCCTGGAGACATTGCTGCAATCACAGAGCGCAGGGACTCCTGGCGGAAGTGGGAAGTCACCACATAGGCATTGAGATCTTTGAGATCCAAGATGGGACGGGCTCCTCCGTCCTTTTTGGCTACCACAAACAGGTTGGAATAAAATCCCGAACCTGTGTCCCCCTGCGGAACCGCCTCCAGGACCTCTTTGTCCAAGAGATCCTGAATAGCGTCGTCGAACAGACGCCTTTTTGAGGGTTCCTGAGAAGGACGAGTAAAATGGAACCGAAAAGGAGGAAGGGAAGAGAAAGGGATCCTGTATCCCTCTGACACCACCTGAAGAACCCATGGGTCCGCCACTGACTCCTCCCAAGTCCGGCGAAAGATGCGGAGACGACCGCCTACAGCCGGATGCGGACCCGGGTTCGGCGAGTCATGCCGAAGCAGTCTTGGAGGTCTTGGCCTTGGAGGCAACTTTGGGCCTCCAGGACTGTTTGGGCTTGGAGGAGGAGCGCGTAGTGGGAGGACCCGTTTGGGCCGAGGAGCGTGTCTCAGTCTGAAAGGAACGAAAGGACCGATTGCGTTTGGCTGGAAACTTTTTCTTAAAGACTGAGGGTAGAAGAGTACTTTTACCGCCAGTAGCCTCACTGATCATTTCTTTGAGCTCAGAGCCAAAGAGCAAATTCCCCTGAAAGGGCAAGGAAAGCAAGGCTTTCTTAGAGGCTGTATCAGCAGACCAAATTTTCAGCCAAAGAGCGCGTCTAGCCACCACAGAAGAAGTGGAGGCCCTCGCCATCATGCGCACAGCATCAAAAGCAGCATCAGCAACATAGTTCTGAGCTTCAGTGATATTAGCAAGAAGCTGCAACTGTTCAGATACAGGCGCCTCCTGGCGAACCGCTTCAGTCAGTCGTTCAGTCCAGGCTGCAATAGCCCTATTAACCCATGCCACAGCAAAGGTGGGGCGCATGGCAGTGCCAATAGAGGCAAAAATAGATTTAAGAGAGAGCTCTAATTTCTTATCCGTCCAGTCCTGCAAGGCAGAGGCATCTGAGACAGCCAAAGCAGTAGATTTGGATAGTCTAGACACAGGAGCATCCACCTTGGGAGGATGAACCCATTTTGCCAGCTCCGCTTCGGGAAAAGGGTAAAGTTTGGCAAACTTTTTGGAGACAGAGGAAGATCTATCAGGATACTTCCATGCCTCAGAAACCAGACGGGCAAGAGTAGGGTTAGTTGGAAAACAAACAACAGGTTTAGATGGCTTTTTCTGAAAAACATCAGTAGGATCATAAGTGGATTCCTGAGTCAGAGGAAGGTTGAGCGTATTCAGAACCGCTCTGATCAGACCCTCAGCCGAAACTTCAGGGTCACACTCATAGGGGTCCCCAATGGACCTGTTAGATTCAATAACAGTACGTTCCTCAGCATCAGAATCCTGTAAAAGTTCTTCTTCAGAAGAATCAGTGATATCAGGAGCTCCCTGTGGCTTAGGCAGGGAGGTCCTGATAGTAGAGGGGGTCTGCCAGACCTGGAGAGCCCCCTGTACCTGAGAGGGAAAGAGTTGAAGCGTGGATCTGAGATCCCTAGTGGCAGCTTTAAACTCCCTCACCCAAGATGGCTCAATAGCGTGGCTGGGAAGCCCAGGGTTGCTATCTTTATCAGTACAATTAGGGCATAGATCCCCCACATTATCGCAATCCAGCCCAATGTGGCAAGAGGAGCAAAATGCCATGGGGGTAGAAGACCCCCCAGCCTCCTTAGTCTTGGGTCTAGCCCCTAGCTCCAGTGAAGTAGACATGCTCACAGCGTCAATATACCCCACAAAAAACACTATCACCCAGAAAAGTGTTAAAGATTAAAGTTTCACCCCAGAAAAGGTCTAAAAACGGACTTATCTGGCCAGCGAAGGGTTAATCTGGTGAGGAGAGAGAAGGCTCGGTCCCTGCGTAGTGTACTCGCCTTGGAAAAGTACCACAAAATGGCGGCCGTCATGACAGCCAATCAGAAACAAGCGCGAGCTAAGCGCTCATGGGAAATGTAGTTTTCCCTATGCAAGTACCCCAAACAGTGCCCGAAGCCCCCCTGAGCCCCCTACATTAATAAAACACCAACCGGATGATAGAGCAGGAGCCTAGCATTAAAATGAGCCTACTCTGAAGTTGCTGTGACAAGCGGTTTCAGAGATATGTCCCAAACTGTGAATTCCCATAGAGAGTAAAGGAGCTCTGCTGCTGAGCGGGAAAAAGCCGCGCTTAAAGGCGCGGAACACCATTTTTAATAAAGTTTAGTAAAACATTAAAAAGTGCCCAAACAAGCATGAAATACATGAGAAACATAAATAAATGAATACCCAATGCTCCAAAACTCAGAGAATAACACAGAAATTGCATAAATAGTGATAATGCAATAAAAACACCCTATGAGTGCTGGAGTGTATTAAAACTCCCAAATACAAGCCCATCAAAGGGACACTGTGGGGACAAGTGGACCTTCAGCACTCAATGGGTGACTCACCTTTCTCGCAGACTTCTGTCTTCAGGTGACCATGATAGGGAGGGAAAGAACCAGAGGTAATTTCCCCAACAGGGGAGCTGCTTAACACAAGCTGTCCCCTCTTCAGGTATAGGTCCACAGAAATCCCTGGAAGCTGCACCAGCCACTTTGAAGAGGGCAATTCACAGCCATGGTCACCCTCCTAATGGTGGTATTCCATATTTGAATAAAAAATAATAAAACTCTAAGAAGCATAGCTGTTCTCTGCCTGGTGTGCAAGCACACCAGGAACAAATCAATATGGGTGGCTCTGGCCAGAAGGTGGCTTAAGTAAGAGGGGAGGCTCCGCCCCTTGCAAATTATTTGCATAATTGTTCCTGCCTATTAAAGGGGACTACACATCCCATGGTACCAGTGACCTGTATTGGACGACAGTGAAATATAGTTTTTTGTAATTATGACATCATAGCTTGTCGCAAGGTGCAAAATTTACTTTATGTGAGGCACCATGCAAAAGCTCATTCTAAATAAAAAATCTATATGTATGGGTTTTCCATATGTAGAAAGTTACTTGCAAGAATCATACCTATTGTAAAAAATATAGAAGTAGCACACCTAAATCTCTCAGGGAGTAATCTGTATTACTACAATACAGGATGCCATTGAATCTAAAGATACTACAAATATGAAACCCCCAACAATAGATTACATACAGGCACTCCACTCCTCAAAATTAAACCCTCTTATTACCAAAAAGAACACAAAAATAATATCAAAAATCAATATTATATTCCCTTATGACACACATCTATTGGAGCAAGGAAACATTCCAAAATGCACAGGTAATGGTCTTTATTGGAGTGAATTCCCCTTAATTATTAAAAAATATTACAATATCATATAAAAACAAACACACACATGAAACCCTGCCTCGCAACACCTTAACTGCCGGCATCTAAATTGAGACGCTCAAATAACAATCCGAGAGTCCCAAGTTAGTGAAAGAGGATGTAAGGCTTGCAGATGTAAGGATGCGAGCAAGAATTTTTATAATCATAATAAAAGTAAAAAGTATTCTGTCAAGGAATTCTTAAATTGTAATTCAGAAGAGGTAATTTACCAACTCAAATGTCCATGTGAGAAGACTAAACTAAATGGAAATTAAAAGTCCACATTCTGGAACATGTGCGGGATATATAGCATCAGAGATTGGAGAGTCCAATTGTGAGACACTTTAAAGATAAACATGAGGGGTCTCCAAATGAATTGAGGGTGATGGCAATTTCCTCTCTTTCATGTGTGTATTTGTTTTTATATGATATTGTAATATTTTTTTGATAAGTAAGGGGAATTCACTCCAATAAAGACCATTACTTGTGCATTTTGGAATGTTTCCTTGCTCCAATAGATGTGTGTCATAAGGGAATATAATATTGATTTCTGATATTATTTTTGGTAATAAGAGGGTTTAATTTTGAGGTGTGGAGTACCTGTATGTAATCTATTGTTGGGAGATCTACATCCTTATGACTTAGAAAGTCTGCCAGAATGTTTTCTATCCCTGAAATGTGAACGAAGGAGATGGGAGGAACGTGGGCTACTGTCCAGTTCAGAATTTACCTCACCTCAAACCAGACGGGGGTGCTTAGAGTGCCCTGTGGCTTTGTCCGACTGGACTTGTGCTGGATTGCCCTTCAACTGAGAGGTCCAGTACAACAGAGTGAGTTTGATTGCCCTGAGCTCCAGGACATTGATGGACTGAAAAGATTCCTCTGCAGTCCACCTGCCCTGGATCCCAAGGTGACCCAGCACCACACCCCTGCTGCTCAGGCTGGTATCCGTCATGACCACAGTCCATTTCAGAATCACAAACGGCTTCTCCAATTCCAGATGATGTTGTTGTAACTGTGCTGCAGATCCCGTCTGGCTTTCAGAGAGAGAGAGAGCTGCTGATCCAGGAGATCTGGATTCCCGTGCCACGTCTGGATGACAAGTCTCAGGAGTTCCCTGGTTGTACCTGAGAGTAAGGCACCACTTCAAAGGTAGACACTAGGGGGCCTAGAAGCCTCATGTACTTCCTGACCGAGGCCAAAGGCCATTCCAGAGATGGGACACATCCTGCATGATCTGCAGGATCTTGTCTTCCTGCAATAAAATCTTCCTCAGGCGAGTGTCGAACCCCATGCTGAGGAACACCAGCTCCTGGGATGGCAATGGAGAGAACTTCAATATGTTCTGAATCTACCCATGGTGGACCACGAGTCGAGCACATTCTTGGATCTGCTAAGCCAAGAGTTTCTCTAGAGGAGCCTTGAACAAAAGAACACCCAGATAAGAAGTCATGGAAATCCCCCAGTGTGAATGAAGGCTGTTAAAGCCCCCATTACCTTGATAAACACCTGAGGAGCTTCGGCCAGGCCAAAAGGCAGATTGATGAACTGGTAGTGCACAGAGCTGAAGGCAAAACCAGATAGCATTGCCTGTCCGGGTGGATCGGGATGTGTAAGTACCCATCCCGAAGGTCCAGGGATGCCATGAGCGCATGGACTCCATCTTGAAGTGGGCAGTCTTCACATATATGTAGAAACACTTGCGGTCCAGGATGGGATGGCAGCCACCATCTTTCTTCAGAACCACAAACAGGTAGGAATAAAAAACCTGAACCTTGCTCTTGGGGAGTTACTGGAACCAGAATCTTCTTGTCCAGCAGTGATTGCACTGCTTCCTGGAACAACTGCAATTTGGCCGGAGCCACATGGACTCTGGACTAGAAAAAAGAAAAGTAGGAAGGGACTTGAAACCTATTCTGTGATTACCCACAAAACACACTGGTCTGCGACAGAGTTTCCCCAAGCATCCCAAAAAAGTCTAAGTGAGTGGCAATGAGATTTAGCCGTAAGTTTCCACTGTATTGACACTGTATTTTAATGAATCCTGAAGTACTGAAATGAAATGTCAGCATAGTCAGCATAGTGGAAACATGAGAGGACTCCTCTGCCCAGGAAAGCAATACCACAGAGGTCCATTTCTCTGGGTGAGAGACCTGTGTTACATATTAGACATAAGAGAAAAGGATTTAACAGGTAAGAATACTAAAATCCTCTTTTCTCTAAAGTCCAATATGGAATACAGGTACCATTGGGATATACCAAAGCTAGGATTCCTGGGTAAGGAAAGGAGAAAGGACCCATGATACCAGAGTTCCCTAGGACTATTCAGATATCTGAATAACCCAAGCAACAAGTGTCAGTGGACACTGAACTAGCACAGCACACCACAGCAAGAGCCAACAGGGCCCATAAACTACTAAACAACAACAACCAGCAGAAAAGAGTGTGCTTGTCCACAAAAGCTGGCTTCAGCAGACTCCAAACCGTTGACGCTGTAGTGTTTGGTGAAAGTATGCAAGGAGGGCCAAGTTGTAGCCTTACACAGCTGTTCAGTTGAGGCCTGATTCTAAGAGGTCCAAGAAGCACCCACAGACCTAGTGGAGTGTGCTGTGATCTTAAAGGGAACAGATTTCTTTCAAATCTTATGTGCCTGCATATGGCAGCCTTGATCCAAGAGACAATGGTGACTTGGAAGCAGCCTGGTCAGCTCTGGAACCCACCAGGATGACAAACGGAGAGTCAGCCTTGAAAGAAAAGCTGGAGGAAGGAAGACAAAGGAGAGATGGAGAAAGAAGCTGAATAGAGGAAGGAATAAGTTGGTGAATGAAGGAAAGAGGACAATGCCAGGATAAAGAAAGAAGTGTGAGTGAGGGATGAAGGAAGAAGCAGGAGGGAGGGATGGACAAAGAAATTAGATGGTGTGAGTAAGACTTTGGAAGACACTGTGTGAAACTAGCTCTAAGGAAGGATTTGGACTTATTGTTAAGTTACTATTGAAGCCAGTGGGGTCCTCGTCACACTCTGTCTATGGCCTAGTGCTAGGGGGCTCCTTTTGGCACAGCCACCTCTCTGCATTGCAGGGGTTGCTGCTTTGCCATTTTAACCTTTTAATGTCGGCAAGGTGTAGCATTAAATACCCATATGGCACCAATAAGGTAAATTCCTGCTAGATCTCTCTGTCAGTAATAGAGTGAGTGTCAATGCAAGTTCCATTTGTATCTGGCCCAGTAGATATCCACTAGAGTGCTGTTCTGCAGCACCCTGTATGTGCGGCACAACACTACAGGACTTCACACCTCCCTCCAAGCTGTCCCAGGGAACATGTTCACATTTCCCTTCGTAGCGGCATTTGTGTGGGCTAACGTTACAGCAAGCTCTGTTTACCATGCTACTGAACTTGTGGAACGCGGAAGTGCCCGATTTTAAGTGTTCATATCTCCAATAGTAGGTGAGTGGAATAAAAAGAAAAACAAACAATAATCTAGTTTTACTATGCCCAAAAGTTGTTTTTATGTGAATGTTTTGTGCATGTAAGGACTTTAGCCTTAAGTTTCTACCATAGTGACATTGACTTCAATGAATTCTGAAGTTTTAAAATAGATGTCAGCATAGTGGAAACATGAGAATCCTTACATGCACAAACATTAGTTCTCATGGATATCAGCTGGCCTTGGGAAAACTGGAGCATGTGTTGCCACTTGTGTTTTAGTCAGAGACTGATCTGGCAGGGATTAGCCTTTTTTGTGTAGAATGGGGTGTCCAATGCTACATGTAGGGACTACATTTCTTTCTGCAGGAATAGCTTCAGTATGTGCTACCAAAGTTCCATTCTGGGACTCTGGCAGGCAGGTACCAGGCTGCACTGATTTGTAATTAAAAGAATAAAGTGGGCATTGCAGTTTTGTAGGAAAAGGGCCAGATGAGGCTCATGGGCAACATGTTTGACAGATAATTAGTGTCTAATGAATATGGTAAAACATTTCATAGTGTTTAAAGATTTCAGTAACTTTGAAGGGTGGAAATGTAAAAAATGGTTAATTTATTCCTTGAGCGACAAGTTCTGGAAACATCTGTGCATAACAAACTAGAGGTAGAAAGGGAAGTAACCCTCACTTGAAGCATTGGGATCAGAGGATTTTAGTCTTACCTGTTAAATGTTTTTCTTTTAGTCCATATAACTCACAGGTACCATGGGGAGGCAACAGCTCCTCCCAGTGGGCTGGAACAATTCTAGAAGAAGTGCAGCGTGGAGCCTCCCCTTCCTCCATATCACGCTACCCCATTAACCCTGCCCCAGATAGACTTGTGAAAAAGCTTCCTAAGATGGACAGCAAGAAGGAAGAAAGGAAAACTCCTGTGAGCAATGAACCCAAGAGGAACCCCACATCCAGCCACAGGAGACCCAGCATGGTCCCTTTCACTGGGTGGGAGACCTGTGAGTTATATGGACTAAGAGAAAAGGATTTAACAGGCAAGACTAAAATCGTCTTTTCTCTATCGTCCAATATAACTCACAGGTACCATGGGGATACACCAACATTGAGCTCCCACGGAGGGATGAAAAAAGAAAGGACCAAGCGCCAGTCCCTATGATACCAGAGTTCCCATAGACTAACCAGGACTTGAAACAGCACACTGTCAACAGACACTGAATAAAAATAACACAGCACACAAGAACAAGAGCCATCAGGCCTCAAACAGTTAAAGAGCTATATGGCACAGGAATGATAAAGTCCTAGACAGGCAAAACTGCCACTAAGACCTTCCTGCCAATGCTGGCTTCAGCCAAAGCCAGAACATCAACACGGTAGTGCTTGGCAAAGGTGTGCACAGAAGACCAAGTGGCTGCCTTGCACAGCTGTTCAGCAGAGGCCTGATTCTTGTAGGCCCAGGAGGCACCAACAGACCTGGTGGAGTGTGCTGTACTGTGGAAGAAAACAGGTTTCTTTCTGAGCTCATAAGCCTTGTGAATGGTAGACATAATCCAGGATGAGATAGTAGCCTTGGACGCAGCCATACCAGCCCTGGGGCCCTTAGGGATGACAAATAATGCATCAGTCTTATGTAAAGACTCCGGACGCTGCGCGTACCACATCTAAGAAGTGGAGATCCCTCTCCTTGTCAGATTGGGGATCAGGACAAAATGTAGGCACAACAATCTCCAGACTGATGTGGAACTCAGAGACCACCTTAGGAAGAAATTCCTGGAGAACAGCCTTATCCTTGTTAAACACCATGAAAGCCTTCAATTCAGTAACTCTGCAGACGGAGACCACAGCCAAAATAAAGGCCACTTTACACATCAGAAGATGTTGAGCAATGGTAGCCAAAGACTCAAAGGGAGGCTGCTGCAAGACACCCAAAACCAGATTAAGTTCCCATTTGGGAATGGGAGCCTTATAGGCAGGGAAAGCATGAGCAACACCCTGAAAGAAGACTTTGACATCTGGCAAAGATGGCAACGCATCTCTGGTAAAAGACAGAGAGAGCTGAGGTCTGAACCTTCAGAAAACTAAGTCTTAGACCCTTGTTCACACCATCCTGTAAAAGGACATGATAGCTGGGAGATCAAACACCTCTGAGGACAGATCCTTGTCAACACACCATGAATGAAAAATGGACCAAACCCTATGGTAGGCCTTAGAATAGACTGGTTTCCTAGCCTGGACAATTGTGGAGACCACCTCAGGAGAATAGCCTTTCTGCCTTAGGATGGAGGCTTCAACAGCCATGCCATAAAATCCAAGCTCTCCACATACTCTCTCCAAAGTTATCCCTGAAGGAGGTGATCCAGCCTGAGTGGCAGAGGAAATGGATCTTGAACAGACAAGGCCACTAGTTCTGGGAACCAGGGCTTCCTGGTCCAGTAGGGAGCAATCATGATTACCGCCACACCATCCATCCAAATCTTTCTCAACACCCTGGGGATGAGAGGGAATGGATGAAAGATGTAGACCAGATGAAACAGTCATGGAATCGACAGAGCTTCCACAGTGAATGCCAGAGGGTCCCTCCAGCAAGAGCAAAACATCTGAACCTTCCTGTTGTTCCTGGTGACCAGCAGGTCTATCCAAGGGAGACCCCACGTCTGCACCAACAGGTCGAAGACTTCTTGGTGGAGTTCCCATTTACCTGGCTCCACTGACTGTCGACTGAGAGAGTCTGCCAGCGCAGTTTCTACCTCTGGAATCTGTACAGTGCAGATGGCTGGGCCATGTTCGTCCACCCAGGCTAAAATACCCTTCACCTCGGATCAAGCAGAATTGCTTCTTGTGCCACCTTGCTTGTTGATGCATGACACGGCTGTGGCGGTGTCCGACTGGACGCCGACTGGATAACCCCTCAGTGGGTGTGAGCCATAGATTAAGGGTCCGCCTCCATGCTGGACACCATGTGGCCCATCAGAGAGAAGAATTTGCACACTAAAGCGGAGGTCCACTCCAGGGTCGGGACACCCTATGCATGATCTGTTGGATAGAATCCTCAGTCAAGAAAACCATCCCCTGGCAGATTTTTTCATATTCAGAATCCACCCGTGGCAGAGGAGAATCTGAGCACAGTCCTGGACCTACTGGTCCAGGAGTTCCCTGGACGGTGCCTTCAGCAGAAGGTCGTCCATGTAGGGAGTCATTGGAATCCCCCGGGTGGGCAAATAGGCAATCAACTCCCCTAAGACCCTTGCGAACACCTGAGCAGCAGTAGTGAGCTCAAAGGGCAGAGCGGTGAACTGGAAGTGCCCCAATGTGCAAGCAAACCTGAGGTACTTCTGACGGACCGGATGAACTGCAAGGACACCATCTTGTAGTGAGTAGTCCCCACAAAAGAGTTGAGATTCTGGAGGTCCAAGATGGGGAGACTGCTGCTGTCGCTCTTGAAAACCACAAAAAGGTTTGAATAAAAATCTAAACCTTTCCCTGGAGGAACAGAAGCTAGGACTCCCTTGTCTGTGACAGCCTGCAACATCTCATTGAAAAGATGCAGCTTTTTCTGGCCTAGTGGAGTTCTGGAGTGGAAGAATCTGAAGGGAGACAGGGAGATAAAGGAGATCCTGTAGACTCCTTCTACCTGCAAAACCCACTGAACCGCAACAGAGCCTTCTCAGATGTTTGAAAAAAGATGCAAGAGCCCACCTACAGGGAGGATGTGGACCAGGATTCTGTCAGTCATGCAGAAGAAGGTTTGGTGGATTTGGGTTTGGTGGATGCTGCTTAGGCTTGGCGGAGGAGCGCTGGGTGCTGGCCAGGATGATAAAGACGCGGCTTCCTTGCCAGGGTAGGGAGTTTGGAGACCTGAGGCAACAGAGTGCTCTTGCCCACAGTGGCCTCACTGATAATTTGCTTCAGTTCAGTCACAAAAAGAGGCATGCCCTGAATGAGGAGAGAAATCGGTGACTTTTTAGATGAAAGGTCAGCAGACCAAATCTTGAGCCACAATGTGACTCTGGGAGCAACAGAAGCCTTTGCCACAAGTTTGACAGCATCAAAAAGTGCATCAGTGGCATAAGTCTGTGCCTCAGACATGTTGACAAAGAGGGCTAAAAGATCCTCCTTAGGGGCACCTTTATGAATCGCCTCAGTAAGCTGTTCACCCCATACAACCATTGACCCAGACAGAGGCCAAGGTAGGTGGCAAGGAGGCACCTATGGCAGCAAATTTAGACTTCAGAATAGCCTTCAGCTTTCTATCAGTCATATCCTTGAGTGCTGTGGCATCAGGCAGAGGTAGAGCAGTAGACTAAGAAAGTCTAGAAATAGGGGGATCAACCTGAGGAGGTGTAGCCCGCTGCGCCAAAGCTGCATAAGAAAAGGGCTACACCTTAGAAAATCTCTTAGAATGAGATAGGAGTTTTCCACTAATCCAGGATAACCTGGTCCAGAGTGGGATTAGGCAGAAACATAATTTCTTGTGCTTTTGAAAGATGTCAGAGGAAGTTTGGCTCTCAACAGAGTTAAAAGGAACCTGTAGGGTAGTTAAAACTGCCTTAATGAGACCCTCAGCAGAGGGCTCCTGGTCAGCCTCAAAGAGGGTCACCATAGGCATAGGAAAAAGCTCTTCCTTGCACTCCCCTTTCTCTGAATCAGCTTCAAAGGAATCCCCCTCAGAGGAATCTGAAAGGTCAAGAATGCTAGGGTCCCTAGGGGCCACAAACCTGAACAAAGCAGGGGGTTTCCAAGACTGGAGAACCCCTTGGAGGGAAAGAGGGAACTGTGCCATAGAGGACTTTAAGTCCTTGACCCAAAGTGGCTCTTGTTCAAGGCTGGAGGGCCCAGGTGGGGAGGTAGGGGCCACAGCACATGAGGGGTATAAATGTTCTTTTTGGCATGACAAAAAGTAATCGGGGGGGGGGGGGTCAAAGACACCCAAAAGTCCTTAGCCTTAGGCCTAGCCCCATGTCCCTTTGAATCAGACATCCTAACAGGAGAAGTGTCTGTACAGTAAAAGGAACCCAAATACTGTCAACTAGATTAATAAATCACCTTAGAAAGCCCAAAAGAGTACTTGTCTGGCAGGCGAATGGTTAATCTGAGGAGAGTAAGGAGGTACAAGCCTCTGCATAGGATACTCAGCAAACAGAGAAAGAAAATGGTGTCCGAAAACATGTCCAATCAGAAAAAGCCAGTGAAACTTGCATTCTGGGAATCTTACTTTCTTTCAATACTGTTACCTAGCAAAGACAGAGCCTGAACTCGCAGGAGGCGGGGGGGGGGGCCCCAAGACACTGGGAGGGTGAACCAGATTGTAGGGCATGGAGAGACAAGAAGAATGAGGCCTCTTTCAACTCTGTAAGTGAAACGGTTGCAGAGATATGTCCCAAAGCAGCCTGTCCCATTGAAGTCAATGGAGCAAGCACGCTCAAGGGCATGGAACTTTTATAATTTTGTAAAAGTGAAACAAAGCACCCCAAAACAAAACATGTAAGGGACAAACAAAAACCTATAATTCCCAAAGGATAAGGGAAAATAAGCCCCAAAACCCAGTGAATTCAGCAGTAAAGGGGTTAAATACCAAACAAGCAGCTAACGAAGCTCCAATGACCCTGGGATCAAACAAATAAATTACCCAACGTGAGTGAAGGAGTTATATGGAACTCCTATAAGACCCCTGTACAGAGGGGGACGGTGGGACAAGTGTATCATGGCACTCAAAGGGTGGCTCACCTTTTTTGCAGGACTTCTTTCTTCAGATTACCATTCAGAAGAAAGGAACCTCAGAGAGAGAGAGAGGCATGATTCCCTCCACAGGGCTACAAAGGGTCCATGACAGCACCTGATAACTGGGCAATCCTCCAGGGGAATCCAGTAATGGGAATCCACCTAATGGGGGAAATTTGACATCCCATCTCTAACAATAAAATAATAAAAGTACTAAAACTAAGCAGAACTGTTCTCAGCCACTATTCAGGATCTTGGAACAAGTCCATCTGAGGCGGGGCTAGTGGGGGTAGCCTGATATGGAGGAAGGGGAGGCTCCAATCTGCACTTCTTCTAGAATTATTCCAGCCCACTGGGAGGAGCTGTTGCCTCCCCATGGTACCTGTGAGTTATATTGGACGACAGAGAAATCTAATTTCAAGAAAACAAGGAAATTTACTTATTTTGTTTTCTTCTGTGTACCTCCAAGGCATTAAGAATGGGATTGACTCCACTGTCCAGCTGGGTAGGACCAATCAGAAAGTTTAAAAGGTGGTCTAATGCTGCTAGCCTCAGTTTTCTTTTGATGATGCTGTAAAACACTATAATGATTGTTAGTAGGGTGGGCATGCTTTGGTGGTACACATAAGAAAACAAAATATTGGTAAGTAAATTTCCTTGTTTCTTCTGTGTACCGTCCAAGGCATTAAGAATGGGACTTAAAAGTAGTATCCCACAACAATGATGGGTGGGAATATTTAGAAACAGGCTTACCAGTCAGTGAGGCACCACAGCCTCCAAGATCTTTCTGCCGAAACTAGTATTAGCTGAGGCTTGTATGTCAAGCTGATAGTGCTTTATAAAGAAGGATATGAATGACCATGTGGCTGCTTTGCATATGTCTAATGGGGAAGCCTGAGCCTTCTTTGCTCAGGATGTGGCCATAACTCTGGGTGAGTGTGCCTTAATGTTGGAGGGTGCCACAAGCCCTGACTCTGCATATCTTCTCTTAATACAGACTGTAATCCATTTTTCTATGGACGATTTGGATGCTGCTTTTCCTTTGAATCTGCCTTGAAAATACACAAACAAGGTGTCAGAAGATCTAAATTCCTCAGTTCTTTGTAGATAAGTGGATACACATCTCACTAGATCTAGGTTATGAAGCAGAGCTTCTTTGTGGTGTTGAGGATTCCTGCAGAAGGAAGGTAGGATGATCCCCTAATTCATATGAAAATCTGAAACCACCTTTGGTCTGAAGGATGGTTTCTCTCTGAAGACAATTTTATCCTGGTGAATGGATAAAAATGGGGGTTTGCATGATAGAGCTTGAAATTCATTCCAAACAACAGAAGTGACTGCCGTGAGAAAAACAGTCTTCAGTGTCAAAAGTTGTATAGGAATGCTATTAATAGGCTCAAAAAGCTGAGACTTTGACAACTGAATAAGGACCAGGGTCACGTTTCATGGGGCTACTCTCTCTCTAATAGTAGGTCTGGCCTTAACAATAGATTTAGTGAATTGCTTTACAAGGTCATGATCTGCCAAAGGCTTGGCTAGAATTGCAGAAAGTGCTGAGAGTTGTACTTCAAAGAGGCTGGGTGGAGTCCTGCCTGAAAACCTTGCAGAAAATTCAGAATTGCGGCTTCATCCACATCTTTGCTAGATACACCTTTCTTATTGCACCAGATTCTATACTAGAATTTTGACGTAGATGACTTCCTGCCCTGGAGAATGGTGTCTATGACAGGATCAGATAGGCATCTGTTCTATAATGATTCCCCACTCAGCTGCCAAGCCATTAGATGTAACATCTTCAGTTTGTCATGCAGGACAGGACCCTGATGTAGAAGGGGTAGCTCCCATGGTTCCTCTATTGACATTTGGATAAGATGCGAATACCATATCCTCCTGGGCCACTTTGGGGCGATTAGAATGACCTGTACCCTACCTGCATAAGTAGCAGAGTAGGAGGAAAGATGTATGCCAGATGAAATCTCCATGGAAATCTCAGGACATTCTGGCCCAAGAACTGATAGTCCTTCCATCTGGAGAAAAATAGGTTGCTCTTCTTGTTTCTCTGTGTCTCCATGAGATCCACATCTGGTTGACCCCACCTGTTTGTTAGTTGTGTAAATAGGTCTTGATTCAGAGACCATTCCCCAGGTCTACTGTGTGTCTGCTGAGGAAGTCTGCCTCCAGATTGCTTCTTCTTGATATGTGATGCCAAGATGCTTGTTAATCGCTGTTTGGCCCAAAGAATGAGACTCCTTATTTCTCTGTTTAGGCCTTGGCTCCTGGTGCCTCCCAGGTTTCTTATATAATTCACTGTCGGTACATTGTCTGTTCTTATGAGAACGTTTGTTCCTTAAAGCTGTTTCTGGAAATAGAGAAGGGATTTCTTGACTACTTTGTCTCCAAGACATTTATATGAAAGGACATTTCTGATGTTTTCCAGTTTCCTTGTGCTGTTTTGTGACTCCAGACCCCTCCCCATCCTCTTAGGCTGGCGTCCGTTTATACTACAATTCTGCACGTTCATTGATCTTCCTCGTAGAAGATTCCTCTTATTCAGCCACCAACGAAGGTCTTGCCTGGGCAAAGGGGATAGAGGTATCCTTTGTAGTGGATTTTCATGATCTGCCTTCCAGTATTTAAAAAATTTTGATTGGAGAGATCGCAGATGAAGTCTCACCCAGGGGACTATTTGAGCGGCCAATGACAATAGGCCCAGGAGTTCCATAAAATATTGTCTGAATGGTATACTTGTTTTTGGAATGTCGAGGTTCTGGTTCGGAGTTTGATTATCCTCTCTTTGGATAGAAGAATCAAGGCGTTTGCTGTATTTACCTGTAGGCCCAGAAAAATCATGTTTTGAGGGAGGGTGAAGCTGACTCTTCTCTAGGTTGATGAGCCAACCTATGGGTCGCAGCCATGCATAGCTGTTCAGCCAAGGCCTGATTCTTGTAGGCCCAAGAAGCACGCACAGACCTAGTGGAGTACGCTGTGATCTCACAGGGAACAGGCTTGTTTCAAATCTCCTATGCCTGCATATGGCAGCCTTGATCCAAGAGACAATGGTGACCTTGGATGCAAGCTCTGGTACCCACCAGGATGACAAACTGAGAGTTAGCCTTGCGAAAAGTCTTAGTACGATGCACATAGAATTTAAGGCAGCACACTCCATCCAAAAGATAGAGATCTCACTCTTTATCAGACAGAGTCAGGACAAAAAGAAGGTACAACAATCTCCAGATTCATATGAAGCTCAGAGACCACCTTGGGAATTAACTCCTGATCAGTGCGAAGTACCGTCCTATCTTGGTATGATCCACCCCTTCAAGAAACACCTTGACTTCTGGGATAACAGCAATGAGTGTCCGAAAAAGAATATAGATCTGAGCCTTAAGGGAGCTCAAGCTAAACCCTTTGTTCACACTATCTTGTAGACAAAACAGAACCAAGGGAAGGTCAAAAACCTGAGGGAACATGTTCTTGTCCACTCACCACTTATGAAAAATGGATCCCACTCTATGGTATGCCTTGGAAAAGAATAGCTTTTGAGGTTAGAATTATGGTGGATAGGACCTTGTCGGACACACCTTTCTGCATCAGGATGTTGGCTTCAAGAGCCATGCCATCAAAACCAGTTTCTGCACATCCTTGTACCACAGGTGACCCTTGTACAACATCCAGTCTGGGAGGCAGATCAGATCCTGAACAGAGACTGACCAGGTCCTAGAACCACACCCTCCTGGGTCAATAATTACCAACTGGAACAACCAGTGCCCTGTCCATTCTGATCTTCCTGATTACCCAGGGGGTGAGAGGAAACACACAAGCTATGAAAGCTCCATGGGATGGACACTGCATCTGTTGCAATGGCCAGGAGATCCCCTGTTTCGGAGCAGAAAGTCGGAACCTTTCCTTTCTCCATGGTTTCTATGAGGTCTGTCTCTGGAACAACCCACTGCTGGAATACTAGGTAAAACACTTCCTGACAGTGTTCAGTTTCCTGGACATACATCTTGGCAACTTAGAAAGTCCACCAGGACATTTTATACCCCTGGAATGTGAAAGGCTGTGATGGCCAGAACATGGGCCTTTGCCCAACAAAGGAGAAGTTTCACCTAACTCTAAGCTACCTTGCTGTGAGTTCCTCCCTGATGACTGATGTACGGCACGGCCGTGGCATTGTCAGACTGTACATGATAACTCCACTGAGAACTGGCTGGCCAAATAGCCTGGAGTTCCAGAATGTTTTTGGGCAGCAGACTCCCCCTGCCCTGGACACAGAGGTGACGAAGGACGGCTCTCCAGACCCTCAAACTTGCATCTGTGGTGACCAGGGCTGACTCCAGGATCACTAAGGGTCTCCACTGCTCCAGGTTCAGCTGATGCAACGACCACCAGAGATCCTCCCTGGTCTCTTAAGAGACAGAGAGAGAGATCTGCTAAAGATGCTTCGGGTTCCTGGACCAATTCCTGAGAATGCCCCTCTGAAGTTCCCTTGTGTGGAACAGAGTACAGAACTGCATCCAGGACTGCCATCAACCGACCCAACACCCTCAGAAAGGCCTTAATCACGGCCATGGACCATTCCAGTGCCCCGAAACATGTCCTGAGACAGAAGCTGAATCTTTTCGTCTGGAAGGAAGTCTTTTCCCTTATGTGTATCAAACCTCATCCCCAGGAAAACCAGGACCGGGCAAGGAATTAGAGAGGACGTCTGCAGATTCAGAATGACAAGCCATGATTAGGAAGTCATCCAGATATGGTGTCAGAGAGATGCCCTGTGCATGAATTAAGGCGGCCAGGGCCCCATGATCTTTGTGAAGATTTGTGGCGCAGAAGCCAGGCCAAAAGGTAGAACCATGAATTAGTAATGATTGGAATGGAAAGCAAAACATAGGTAGCATTAACTGTCTGGGTGAATCAGGATGTGCAAGTACTCTTCCTGAAAGTCCAAGGAGGCCAGATGCTCCTCCAAACACATCACTGAGAAGACAGAATGCAAAGATTCCATCTTGAAGCACATAGCACTTACATACTTGTTGTGGCATTTGAGGTCCAGAATGGGACAGCAGCCACTGCCCTTCTTGTGGACCATAAGCCAGTTGGGATAGAAACCTGAAGCGCGCTCGGGGCTGGGACTGGCAACAGCATTTGTTTCTCCAGCACAGTCCACGGCCTCCTGGAACAGTATTGCCTTGTCTGGAACCTTTGACAAGAAGAAAGGATATGGAGGAAGGGATATAAAATCTATGTGGTACTCTTCTGATATTACCTGCAAAACACACTAGTCTGTTATTGAGGCTACCCAGGCATCTCAAAAAAGGCAGAGACAGCTCCCTACATAAAAAAAGGGACCAGGATTCCGTGAGTCATGCGGAAGTGCGTTTGTCAGACTTAGCCTTTGAAGCTGATCACTTGGACTGCCAGGCTTATCTTGGTTTTGTGGCAGGGAGCAGTGGCGAGGTTTGCAAACAATGCGGCCTCTGTGCCCGTTTGTTGGGAGGAGACGAAAAATATGCACCTTCCTCACCAAAAAGGAATGCTTGGTAAAGAACTCACCCTAAACGGTAACTGCTCTGTTGGCCCAGGCAGAGGCAAAAAATAGGATTTTAGTCTTACCTGTTAAATCCTTTTCACTTAGTCCATACAGGTCACTGGTACTCTGGGAGGCGATCCGCCCCTTTAATAGGCAGGAACAATTATTCAAATGTGTGCAGGGGGCGGAGCCTCCCCTCCTACTTAAGCTGCCTTCAGGCCAGAGCCACTAGATTGATTTGAGACACTAAAACTGACCGTAGGTAAGCAAGAAGGAAGACTCCTGTGAGCATGCCCCGAAGGTCTCCCACTGAATGCCACAGGAGAGCCAAGCATGGTCCCTTGACAGGGTGGGAGACCAGTGACCTGTATGGACTAAGTGAAAAGGATTTAACAGGTAAGACTAAAATCCTATTTTCACTGTCGTCCAATACAGGTCACTGGTACTCTGGGATGTACAAACATTGAGCTGACCCAGAGGCGGGAAGTAAGGCAAGGACCAGGTGCAAGGCCCAAGTCACTAGAACTGCTATGAACCAGTTAATCACATAGCCCAAAATGTAAGTGTCAACGGACACCAACCAGGGGGAAACAACCCCTGAACTAACACAGCACACTGAACCAGAGCCAACCGGGCTCAACAGTAAAGAAGCACTAAGAACCACAGAGTAGAAGTCCTAAACAGGCAAAACTGCCTCCAGGACCTTCCTCCCAAAACTGGCATCAGCTGAGGCCAGTACATCAACTCGATAGTGCTTTGAAAATGTGTGCACAGAGGACCAAGTGGCCGCTCTGCACAGTTGATCAGCAGATGCCTGATTCTTGTAGGCCCAAGAGGCCCCAATAGATCTGGTGGAATGGGCAGTCACCCGGAAGGGAACATGCTTATTCCGCAACTTATAGGCTTCACGAATGGTAGCCTTAATCCAAGAGGCAATAGTAACTTTGGAAGCCGGTCTCCCTGCCCTAGGCCCCTCAGGAATGACGAATAGAGCGTCAGACTTCCTGATAGACTTGGTGCGATGAACATAAAACTTGAGGCAAAGCACCACATCCAACAAATGGAGATCTCGTTCCTTGTCAGATGAAGGATTAGGGCAGAAAGAGGGAACCACAATCTCCTGATTGATGTGAAACTCGGACACAACCTTGGGTAAGAATTCCTTGGTAGTGCGAAGCACAGCCTTATCCTTGTGGAACACCAGGTAAGGAGGTTTACAAGACAGAGCTTGTAACTCTGCTACCCGGCGAACTGAAACAATAGCCAAAAGAAAGGCCATTTTCCAAGTCAAGAGACGTAAGGGAATGGAAGCCAAGGATTCGAACGGAGGACGCTGGAGAACTCCCAGCACCAAATTGAGGTCCCACTGGGGAGTAGGACTCTTGAAGGCCGGCCGAACATGAGTCACGCCTTGGAAGAAAACTTTGACATCAGGAAGGATAGCAATCCTTTCCTGGAAAAACACAGACAAAGCAGAAGTCTGGACTTTGAGGGAACTCAGACTGAGCCCTTTCTCAACACCGTCCTGTAAAAAGGCCAGGACAGTGGGAAGATGAAAATCTAGGGACATCTTCCGATCAGTACACCAAGCAACAAAGGTGGCCCAGACACGATGATAGATCTTGGAGGACACAGGCTTACGAGCACTAAGCATCGTCGACACCACTGAAGGAGAAAATCCTTTCTTCTCTAGAATCGAGGATTCAACCGCCATGCCATCAAATGGAGATTCTGAACATCCTCCTTCCACAGATAACCCTGAAGGAGTAGATCCGGACGAGCAGGAAGTGGAAACGGTTCTGCCACGGACATGGCCATCAACTCCGGATACCAGGACTGGCGAGGCCAGTTTGGAGCGATCAGGATGACAGGACAGCGCTCCAGCTTCAACTTCTGGATGACTCTGATCAATAGAGGAAGAGAAGGGAAGATGTAGGCCAGAGGAAATCCCAAGGGATTGACAAGGCATCCACTGCTAGAGCAAAAGAGTCCCTCCACCGGGAGCAAAACGCCGGCACCTTCCTGTTGTGTCTGGTAGCCATCAGGTCCACTGCAGGTACCCCCCACCTCTGGGTGATTAGGTGAAACACCTCTGGATGAAGAGCCCATTCTCCGCTGTCGACTGTGTGACGACTGAGAAAGTCTGCCATGACGTTGTCTACGCCTGGAATGTGAACTGCTGAAATTACAGGCATGTGATCTTCTGCCCAAGATAAAATATCCTTGACCTCCAACCAGGCGGTGCAACTTCTTGTGCCGCCTTGCCTGTTGATGTAGGCCACTGCGGTGGCGTTGTCGGACTCCACTCTGACTGGGCAACCTTCCAGCTGAGATTCCCAGTGCCTCAGGGCAAGCCGGATGGCACGCAGTTCCAGAACATTGATGGAGAGAAGAGATTCCTCCAGTCCCCATTTCCCCTGAGCACTGAAACGACCCAACACAGCACCCCAACCCAGGAGGCTGGCATCCGTTGTGAGCGTGGTCCAATAGGGAATGCGAAAGGATCTCCCTTTCAGGAGATGAGAGAGATCCAACCACCAGTGCAGACTCGATTCGACATGAGGAGGTAGAGAGACTGATAGATGCTGATGATCTGGAAGATTCTTGCACGTCTGGATCCCAAACCTCTGAAGTTCCCTGGAGTGGGCCATGGCAAATGGTACCGCTTCGATCGTGGAAATGAACTTCCCCACCAGAGACGTCAACTTCGGTACTGGAACTCTGTCCTGCTCCAGGATCCCGGCTACTCGGATGGCTATCTGATGAGCCACTTCCTCTGGCAGAAACACCATGCATTGCCGAGTGTCGAACAGGAGACCCAGGAAAAGGAGCCTCTGAGATGGGACCAAGTCTGACTTGTCCAGATTCAGGATCCAGCCGTGACGGTTCAGAGTGTGTATACACAGCTGCAGTTGCTGGTGGAGAAGCTCCGCTGAGGAGGCTTTCAGGAGGAGATCGTCCATGTAGGGGGTCACTCTGACACCTTCTTGATGAAGTACAGCTATCAAAGAACCCAACACCCTCTGAAAGACCAGAGGGGCCGAAGTCAGTCCAAAGGGAAGAGCTTAAAACTGAAAGTGTCCCCTGTGGCAGGCAATCCTGAGATACCGCCTGCTCTCTGGATGAATAGGGATGTGAAGATATGCATCCTGAAGGTCCAGGGAGGCAAGAAACTCCCCTGGAGACATTGCGGCAATCACAGAGCGCAGGGATTCCTGGCGGAAGTGGGAACTCACAACATAGGAATTGAGATCTTTGAGATCCAAAATGGGACGAGCACCTCCGTCCTTTTTGGCCACCACGAACAGGTTGGAATAAAATCCTGAACCTGTGTCCTCTGGAGGAACCAATTCCAGGACCTCTTTGTCCAAAAGATCCTGAATAGCGTCGTCGAACAGACGCCTTTTTGTAGGTTCCTGAGAAGGACGAGTAAAATTGAACCGAAAAGGAGGAAGGGAAGAGAAAGGGATCCTGTATCCCTCTGACACTACCTGAATAACCCATGGGTCCGTCACTGACTCCTCCCAAGTCCGGCGAAAGATGCAGAGACGTCCACCTACTGCCGGATGCGGACCCGGGTTCGGTGAGTCATGCCGAAGCAGTCTTGGAGGTCTTGGCCTTGGGGGCAACTTTGGGCTTCCAGGACTGCTTGGGCTTGGAGGAGGGACGCGTAGAGGACGACCCCGTCTGGGACGTGGAGCGTGTCTCAGTCTGAAAGGAACGAAAGGACCGATTGCGTTTGGCTGGAAACTTTTTCTTGAAGACTGAGGGTAGAAGAGTACTTTTACCGCCAGTAGCCTCGCTGATCATTTCTTTGAGTTCAGAACCAAATAGCAAGTTCCCCTGAAAGGGCAAGGAAAGCAAGGCTTTCTTAGAGGCTGTATCAGCAGACCAAATTTTCAGCCAAAGGGCATGTCTAGCCACCACAGATGAAGTGGAGGCCCTCGCCATCATGCGCACAGCATCAAAGGCAGCATCAGCAACATAATTTTGTGCTTCAGTAATATTAGCAAGGAGCTGCAACTGCTCAGATACAGAGGCATCCTGGCGGACTGCCTCAGTCAGTCGTTCAGTCCAGGCCGCAATAGCTCTATTAACCCACACCACTGCAAAGGTTGGAGACGCATGGCAGTGCCAATGGAGGCAAAAATAGATTTAAGAGAAAGTTCTAGCTTTTTGTCCGTCCAATCCTGCAGGGCAGAGGCATCAGAGACAGCTAAAGAAGTAGATTTGGATAGCCTGGAAACAGGAGCATCCACTTTGGGAGGATGAACCCATTTTGCCAGTTCAGTCTCAGGAAAAGGGTAAAGTTCAGCAAACTTTTTGGACACTGAGGAGGATTTGTCAGGATTCCTCCACGCCTCAGAGACTAGACGGGCAAGGGTAGGGTTAGTTGGAAAACATACAACCGCCTTAGATGGTTTTTGGAAAACGTCAGTTGGATCATGAGTAGATTCCTGAGTCAGAGGAAGGTTGAGCGTAGTTAACACAGCTCTAATCAAACCCTCAGCAGAAACCTCAGGGTCACATTCATAAGGGTCCCCAATGGACCTGTTAGACTCAATAACAGTGCCTTCCTCAGCATCAGAATCCTGTAATAGTTCTTCTTCAGAAGAATCAGACACATCAGGAGCCCCCTGTGGCTTAGGCAGGGAAGTCCTGATTGTAGAGGGGGTCTGCCAAACCTGGAGAGCCCCCTGTACCTGAGAGGGAAAGAGTTGGAGAGTGGATCTGAGATCCCTAGTGGCAGCTTTAAACTCTTTCACCCAAGTTGGCTCAATAGCATGGCTGGGAAGCCCAGGGTTGCTATCATGACAATCAGGGCATAAATTACCAGAACAATCTCTAGGCAGCCCAGAGTGACAAGAGGAGCAAAGCGCAATGGGGGGAACAGACACCCCAGCCTCCCTAGTCTTAGGTCTAGCCCCTGGCTCCAGTGGAGAAGACATGCTCACAGCGTCAATGTAACGGACCCTAGGCCGTTACTATGGAAGTTCACTTGTTCCACCAAAAAGACTGAATTCACGGGTAGAACAGAGCCGTAGGCTGGCTGCTATGCGGGGCAACCTGTACAGAAAAACCCCATAGACTTTACATGGGAAAGTAGGCGGCTTCCTGATTGGCCAGTCCGAGTTAAAGGGCCTTCATTGACTTTGAATGGGAAAGTAGGCGCCCCTCGGATTGGTCGATTGGTTGCCCGCCTACCGGTTCTGATTGGCTAATGGGGAGTTAAAGGGCTACCATTGAAATAGAATGAGGAAAAGTAGGCCCTGTTCTGATTGGCTGAGGGGGAGTTAAAGGGAATCCATTGCCATAACATGGAGGAATATTGGCGGCCACCGGATTGGCCAATTGAACTGGTAGCTAGCTAGCTCATTGGCTGGCTGTAAGAAGCAGCCAAAGTGCAGAGGCTCCACAGAGTCTGGGCTTCCATTGTTCTCATGTTTACCCCTGCCCCTTATCCATGAAGTTCAGCCCTTTGTGACATTGTGTGCCCATTGTTGCTAAATTTAATCATGTTAATTTAATTATAGAATGTTTTGTGCCCTTTTGTTAACTGTTTGACTTGATGCAATTAACTCTGCTTAAAAGAGCTGAATTCAGCCAAAATAAAGTGTGTTCAGTTTTGGAACCTGACTGGCGTTCTGTGTCGTTCGTTTGGGGTGGTATCAAGGGTCTTCTTTTGACCCCCATCCTGGGATAGCTGGAGCGGAGCACCGGAGACATCACCCTTCACTGGCGGCCCCTGTAAGAGAGAGACCCGGCATAGCAGGCTAAGTCAATCCAAGGACTTAGGATCCTGTTACACTGGTGGCAAGCGGTTGGATCGAACTGAAACCAGCCCAGCAGGGGGAGATATAGCCGCTGGCTTGACCCCGGTTTCAGCAACAGTTCGTGGGATCTTTTCTCTCACTCCACTGAGGGGATCCAGCCGGTTACTGATGGCAGCGCTAGAACCTTGGGACTATGTTGCGCCCAACTGGAGACAGACAGAGGAGCTACTGGAGATGCGCTGGTCGCTGTTGGGGGACAATCCCCTACCAGAGTGGGAAGAAAGTCTGGCCTGCTACGTCGAAGAGGAGGTTCGTCTGCAAGACCGGTACACAGCCTTTCGCCATAAAGCGGAGCGGAAGGGCTACAGCTCTGCACCACGCTATGGGGTCCTTGATGGCTATGACTACGGCAGCTCTGGAAAAGTATGGGCGCTCTTGTGGAGCGACCACAACTTTGGCAGCAAGGCGGACAGTCGTTTTTGGGATATCCGGGATGCCCGGGAGAGGATGCTGGGCCTCCATGACACCCCAGAGCTGGAGGGGGAACTTTGTGACCTGGCGGAGCAGGAGTGGCATCTTGAAAGAGCCTACCAGAGTCTTTTCCGGAAGATTGAAACGCATGGTGCAAGAGAGGGACCAGGGACAGTCCACCTGTATCCTGCACCACTGGAAGAGATGACCCTGCTGACCAACCCGCCCTGCCATGGCGGCTCCGTTCCAGCAGATGAACACCCATTTGATGAGTTCTGTGATCCGGTGTCGGAGGGGGTGCAGAAACTGTTGCCTCGCCTGGGACCCAACCCATTGGAAGAGACGGTGGCCCAACTTACAATGGCAGTAGAGCAGCATTACTTTCAAGAACTCCGGCGCTCCAGTAATTACCCAGCCGTGGGGACTGGGACCATGGTGCTCCCCAGTGGTGCTATTTCCTCTGGCCTGGGAGGCGAGACCGAGGTCTGCACCAGGCCCTGTGTTTGCCCTGCCCTGGAGAAGGAGAAACGTGTGCTCTCCAGGGGCACGGATGTTACTGACCTGAGGAATGGGACTGCGGTCTTCCTCAGGGCAGAGAATGGCCCTGAAGTGGGTGGCCTTGAAGAAGAGGATCCCAGCGGACTGACGGGAAACAGTGATGCTGATCCTCTTGTTGTCCCTGTGGACTGTGAACTGGGGGGTTGGAGCGAGCCCACCAGTACCCCTATGCCTTCTGATATGGTGAGTGGGACACAGGTACTCACCAGTATCCCTTGTGCTGGGCCCGACGGAGGTGGCCCCAACAAGCTGACTGACTACAGTGCGGCTGCATCTGGCAACCCTGAACTGGTGGGAGGGAGTGAGCCCACCAGCCTTTACATGACCCATGACCTGGTGAGTGGGAGAAAGCTCACCAGGTCCAGGGGAAACCCTGCTGTGGTGGACGGGAAGCAGGTCCCCAGCAGCCGGCCCTGTCCTTCCCCTATTGCTACTGCCCTGGAGAATGGGAAAGGTGTGCTCTCCAGGTCCATGGATACGTTTGTCAGGAAAATGGGGAATGTGTTCCTCCTCAAGAAGAGAAAAGTCCAGGAGGCTGATGACTTGGAAGAGGAGGAGCCCTGCAGACTACGCCAATGCAGTATTCGGGCTCCTAGTGACTTTAAACTGATAGGTGGGAGTGAGCCCACCAGCCCCTATGTGACCCCTGGCCTGGTGAGTGGGAGCAAGCCCACCAGGCCCGGTGAAAATTCAGCTGCAATGAGTGGGACAACAGTCCTCATGTCCAGCCCACCGCTTGTTGCCGGTTTGCTTGAGGCCCCAGCCTTGGTGAGTGGGACCACTGTCCTCACCAGGGATGTTGGGGTGTCCCCTGGATTCCTTTGCCCCAGCCTGGTGGGTGGGAATGCATTCCCCACCAGGCCAGCCGTTATCCCAGCCTCAGGGAGTGGGACCACCGTCCTCCCTGGGTGCTGTTTGTTTTACCCCAGTGAATCCATTTGCCCTGGATTGATGAGTGGGAGTACGCTCCTCTCCGGTCCTCTGGATGCCCCTAACCTGGGCAAGAGGTCCACCAGTTTTGACAACAGCCCTTTGCATATTGCCTCAACTCAGGAGAGTAGGAGAAGCTTCCTCTCCTGCCACCATGGGGCACTTGCCAAACCAAAATGGGGAGGTGTACCCATCCCCCCACAATTTGATCTACAGCCTTGTAAGAGCCCAGAGAACCCAGTGGCCAGTAGGACTCCTCCGCATGGACTGTCTATGGACCCTGAGCCACTGGCCCCAGACCCAGGAGGGCCTGACCTCAGCTCTGTTGGGAGCATGGCCCATGAGAGACCGCCCAATTTGGTGCCAGCCAGGACAAAGAGGCACCGGGTTCCATGGCCCAGGACCAAAGGCCCCAGTTTAACCCTTGGCCCAGGACAAGGGGCACATCTGCTGTCTACTGGCCCGGACAAAGGGCCCAACGCTTTCCCTGGCCCGGACAAGGGGCTCCAGCCTTTACCTGGCCCGAACAAGAGGCGACCCTCCTCCACGCAGGAACGTGTCGGACTTCCCAAGCCAGCGTTCATCCAAGCTGCTTCTGGCTTGGGTCTCGAAGGGGGGGGAAATGTAACGGACCCTAGGCCGTTACTATGGAAGTTCACTTGTTCCACCAAAAAGACTGAATTCAGCCAAAATAAAGTGTGTTCAGTTTTGGAACCTGACTGGCGTTCTGCGTCGTTCGTTTGGGGTGGTATCAAGGGTCTTCTTTTGACCCCCATCCTGGGATAGCTGGAGCGGAGAACCGGAGACATCACCCTTCCCTGGCGGCCCCTGTAAGAGAGACCCGGCTTAGCAGGCTAAGTCAATCCAAGGAATTAGGATCCTGTTACAGTCAATATACACCACTTAACAAATATCACCCAGTAAAAGTGTGAAAGATTACAGTTTCACCCCAGAAATGCCTAAAATCGGACTTATCTGGCCAGCGAAGGGTTAATCTGCTGAGAGGAGAGAAGGCTCGGTCCCTGCGTAGTATACTCGCTGAGAAATAACACCACAAAATGGCGGCCGTCAGGTCAGCCAATCAGAAACGAGCGCGAACCGGGCGCTCATGGTAAATGTAGTTTTCTCTCAGAAGTACCCCAAACAGTGCCCGAAGCCCCCCTGAACTCCCCACATCCTGAAAACAGACACCGGATGATAGAGCAGGAGCATAGAAATAAAATGAGCCATCTCTGAAGTTGCTGTGACAAGCGGTTCCAGAGATATGTCCCACACTGTGAAATCCCATAGAGAGTAAAGGAGCAATGGCGTCTAAGCGGGAAAAGGCGCGCTTAAAGGCGCGGAACACTAAATTTTAATAAAGTCCCACTGAAGTTTAAAAAGTGCCAAACAGTTACCAAATACATAAGAAACATAAGTAAAACTATACCCAAAGCTCCAAAACCCAGAGAATACCACAGAAATTGCATAAACATGAGAAATGCAAATAAAAACACCCTATGAGTGCTGGCGTGCAATGCAAACTCCCAAATACAAGCCCATCAAAGGGACACTGTGGGGACAAGTGGACCTTCAGCACTCAAGGGGTGGCTCACCTTTCTGCAGGACTTCTGTCTTCAGGTGACCATGATGAAGTAGGAATAGACCAGAGGTAAATTCCCCAGCAGGGAAGCTGCTTGACCCAAGCTGTTCCCTCTTCAGGGCATAAGGTCCACAGAAAATCCCTGGAAGCTGCACTAGCCACTTTAAAGAGGGCAATTCACAGCCATGGTCACCCTCCTAATGGTGGTATTCCATATTTGAATAAAAATAATAAAATACTAAGTTGAATGTATAGATGTTCTCCACCTGGTGTGCACAGCACACAGGAACAAATCAATCTAGTGGCTCTGGCCTGAAGGCAGCTTAAGTAGGAGGGGAGGCTCCGCCCCCCGCACACATTTGAATATTTGTTCCTGCCTATTAAAGGGGCGGATCGCCTCCCAGAGTACCAGTGACCTGTATTGGACGACAGTGAAATAGATCTTAGTGTTGCCCCAGGAACAGTGAAGGAGTTTTTGAGAAGGGAATCCAGCCTCTTATCTGCTGGCTCCTTGAGTCCCGCTGCATCAGCCAGCAGGAAATTGTTGTTGTTCGCCAGCCGTGAAATGGGGGGGATCCGTGGTAACCCCACATCCCAGCCAATAGAATCGTTGAAACCATGTTGAACAGAGACTGACCATATAAAAGCCAGTCTCTGTTCAAATTTCCCTCATTGTGGCTTGGGAAATGGCCTGAGAGGTATATGGGGTGATGGGGGTTTCACCTGCTTAGAAGCGGTGGCAGGGGCAGCGTACATTTATTGTGCAGAATTCTTTTATGGGGCATACCTAATTTTCAATTTTATTTATTTTTACAGTGAGGCACGGTATTTTTTGGAAAACTAAGAAGAAGGAAGATCAGAAGAAAGATGATAGGAAGAAAACAGAGGAAGAGGACAGAAGACTAAAGATGAAGAATTACTGTGGATGGCATATAAGTTTTACAGCTCTAGGTTATTGGTGTTAGGGCTAGTATTATTCCACTTTATTGTTAGGGGTAGTGTAGGGTTTGTGTTTGGGCTGGTGACTGTTTTTCAGCTCATGCTCAGTGTTTGAAGCTATGTCAAACACTGAGCATTAGCCATTTTCCTTTCATGTTCTCAAGCTATTTAGCGTGCTTTTTGGGAACAAAACACACAACAAACCTTGGGCCAAACTCGTTGTGGTTCATGTTGCTATGGCAGTTGGATTCCTACCGTAACATGGTGTATGTATCGTTCAGTATCCATTTTTGCCCTACCAACAGTTTTACTTCTGAATATTTAATCGAGCCCATAGTTGCACCGTCGTAATTCAATTTCCCTACTAACATGAACTACAACGAGTGTTGGCCCCCAGGACATGACTTCTGACCCAATACTTGTCAAAAGATGTTTGTTCCCACAATGCACGCTAAATATCGTGAATAATAGGAACATCAAATGCTCAATGTTTGACAAAGTATCAAACATCGAGAGTGAGCTAACAGTCCCCTCCTCCCACCTTCCTAAACAGTAACCCTAACAGTACCCTTTGGCCCTAAACTATACCTAAATTTAACAATAAAGTTTAAAAATACTAGCCCCAACACTATCCCATGACCCATATTCCTTAGATGTAATACTTACCTGGAAGTCTGAGGTCTAGCGGGGTCTTCTGCATACTGGTCTTCCTCTTTAATTAGTCTTCTCTAAGCTTCTTTTTTCTTTCCTCTTCTTCTTCTGTAAAGTGTCTTGTGTCTCTATAAAACATGATCAACTGAATCCAATGCCCCCGTAAAGTCTCTCTGCTGCCGAAGCCACTGCCAGAACAAAAAAAAAAAAAATCCTGATTGCTGTATCTGTATGCTGTATTTAGGCCACTGTCTGAGCCAAACTGACGGAAATTTGAAGAGACTGTATTTTATATGGCCAGTCTGTTCAAGTTTGTTCCACACTTCTTTTGGTTGGGATGTGGGGTTATGCAGGGCAAAAAACATGCCCTGCATTAACCACACCTCCCAGCCAATCTGCTTCTAGCTGGAAGGGTCACAGATGTGCTTTTCATCATCCCTCCAGCTAGTGCTGTATAACCCCACATCCCAGCCAACAGATGCATGGGAACAAATTTGAACAGAGACTGGTCATATAAAAGCCTGTTCAAATTTCCCTCAATTTGGCCCATGCAAGGGTCAAAAAGGTACAGAAATTGGGATTTTTTTTGTTTCATTCTGGTGGCGGAAATGGATCACTGGACACGTTACAGGGGCATTTAATTTATTATTCTTGTTTAATAGAGACACAAGACACTTTTCAGAAGAAGAAGAGGAAAGAAGTTTAAAGAAGTTTAAAGAAGCTTAAAAAAGAGGAGTTAAAGAGGAAAACCAGGGTGCAGAAGATGGCACTGGACCTCAGACTTCCAGGTAAGTGTTTTAATGTTAATGTTGTTTGAAATGGACCATGGAATGGTATTAACTTCAGGGGGATTAATCATTTGAATGCCAGAAGGGGCATGCACCACTCTGCAATGCACTGTATACCACAATGGCATTCAAAGAGATAATTTCTGTTTTCGTTTCACTTATTTTTTTGGTACCTTGGATGTATTTATATGGGGCTTAGGGCCCCATATCAATACATCCACTGTTCACTAGTGTGTGGATCTCTAGTTGGGCATGCATGTTTTTTTTTTTGTTTGTTTTTTCTTCACAATGTTCAGTTACGCTAGTGGTAATTCACACGCATTAGGAACTCAATGTCTAGGTTTGCTAGTTACTAATTTAACTAAAACAAGTGGAGATGAACAAAAGTTAAGCTTGGAAGACTGAGTAAAAGGAGACCTTTGTGTACTTACTGATAAATCCTTTTGATTACATCCTATATCGAACATAGGAACCATGGGGTAAATATCCCCTTCTCCAGAGGACATGGCACTTCAAAAAAGGCAAGGCCTTTAAGGCAGAGACTCCTTTCTCTTTCTCCAGCTTTATCATTCACCTCTAGATTCATGTGACCTCTCAAGTGAGAAGAGGATCAAGCTGGCACTGCTTTTAGACTTTTTATTTTTCTGCTTCGATACAGGGCTGTATAATCATCCCTCATCAGCCAGGCTCCCATTAACTGGCTTCCCCGGAGTTGGAATGCCCAGTTTATAGGTGTATTTCCAGACCATTTCCCTGTGGAGGTTGACTTTATTACAAGTCTGAACTTCTCTGAGGTTCTGACTGTATAATAGGAGCCTGAAGAAAGAAGACTGGTAAATTAACCATACAAGAGCTATGGGAAGTATTCAGCCCATCTAGTCTGCCCATTTTTCCTACTGTAAAAACCTCAAACCTTATTTGGTCCCTGGTCATGTCTTATGTTCAGGATAGCCTTAGCCTATCCGATGCATGCTTAAATCCCATCACTGTACTAGCCTCTTCCGCTTCTGCTGGTAGGCTATGCCACTTATCTACCACCCTCTCAGTGAAGTAAAACTTTCTTACATTACATCTAAGCCTCTGTCCCTCTAGTTTTAGACTATGAAATCTTGTTACATAGAGATCAATGGGGAATCTTCTCTGGGACATATTTCTGTACCTGTTTGACATATAAGGGGCAGTGTGGGCTTAAATTAAATCACTGACCATGCTCTGTCACATGATCAGCAAGGTTCATGTTCAGCAACCTTTATTTCATCATGTTTCATGACTAAAAAGCAACTGTTTGCTTATCATACCATATATTTCTTAGAATACCTCTTTTCCTGGTTGGATGGGTGGTGCCTTGGCACCCATCTTACTTTACCTATTGCTTCTGCTATGCAGATGCTGGCTCTCTTTCCTATTCACCAGTTTAACTCCTTGCAGTCAGATAAATACATTTTGGGTATTTCTGTGTGATTTCTATGTCTCTCGCACTACTTGGACTACTTTTTTCTAGTTTTGAGGGATTTTTTTATAAACACGTCTGATCCTAAGGGACACATGGAGAAATCCAAACCTAAGGATTCAGGGGTCCCCCTTAACCTCTTGAGCTCATTGTTCCTCATGTCTATCAGGGCTTCCAAGTGAATAATCTGGCACCCTATATCACTCGTGCACTGTGGCCTGTACTACCTCTCCAGGGTCCACCACTGCTGGACAAGAGCCAGACTGGGTCAAAACTCTGATGTCCTCTGTTGACGCCATTCCTTTATCTATCCAGAGGTTCTCCACTCATGGTGCCCCATGCCCCCCATTAAACATATTGATCCTGCCTTTTTGAGGCCACTCCTGGTTGGTGATTCCTTTGATGAGGATATAGATACAGAGGAAGAGAATATGGATTCTTCCTTGCCTTTTGGAGATTCCTATGAGCCTGACCCTACCCCCCTCAGCAGAGGGACTTATTGGAGCGGTGTTGGAAGAAGCCAAGCAAGAGGATCTTCCTTATTACACATATTTCCAAATTATATCCTTTTTCTGCTGAGGCTTTAACACAGTTGGCTTCCCTACCAGTGGTATCTCCCCTAGCCAAAAACTCAGCTCTGCTATTGGCAGATGCTGCAGCCCTTAAGGAGCAGGCTGACAAATGCCTTGATTCCTTATTAAAGATGGACTGTGCAGCCACTTGGGCACCAGAGCAATACCCATCTGGGATAACTCTCAGAGGCTATCAGTGTTGCTTGCCAACATTTTAGAGGCCAAAGCATATCTTACTGAAGCAACCGTTGATTCTGCCAGATTCTCAGGAAAGTCCTCAGCTTTATCAGTCGCTGAGCTTTGCACTTTCGTCAGGTGAACAAATCTTGAGCCACAATCTTCAAAGAGATTTTGGAGTCCCTTCCTTTTGTGGGTAATCATTTCTTTGGACCTGACCTGGGTAAGGTCATCACTGTTGCTACTGGAGGAAAACTGATGACTGCATAACTCTGCCCCTATCCACAAAGGGATTGTCTATCTTTTGCAGACAACAAGTGGGTCATTTCAGAAGGGTACCACATATATTTCAATTCCCCTTCGGATCCAGATCAGGCATGTCTGTTCATAGACAACATCTCATCCCTGTTGGAGAAACAGGTTTTGGTTTAGTTTCCTGCCTAGGAATGCGTTTCAGGTTTTTACTCCAATCTTTTTGTGGTCCCCAGAAAGGATGGTGGCTGCAGTCCTCTTCTGGACATGAAATGTTTCAACTATTACATGGAAGCCATGCGATTCAAGATGAAATCCCTGCCATCTGTTATTTCAGCAATGTGCACAGGAGAGTACATGGCCTCTCTAGATCTTTAGCACTCTTTCCTCCAAGTCCCGATTCATCCAAACCACCAACACTTCCTTTTCTTTGCTTTCGAGTGCAGTCACTACCAGTTCACTGCCATTCTCTTTGGCCTAGAGTCAGCTCCAAGGACCTTTACAAAAGATCATGGAAGATCTGGCTGCCTATGTCCACTTCCAAGGGATTTTCTTAACCCCATAGTTCAGACAACCTCTTGATCAATACTCCCGCTGAGGCTATTCTGTCCTCACAGGTTTGAGAATGTACCCGCATTCTGCAGTACCATGACTGGGGCTTCAACCTCAAGTTTTCCTCTCTGGTGCCTTCTCAGACTCCGTATTTTTTTCAAAGACTTTATTGTAAAGATCATGAAGATTACAACACAAGTAGTAGGGTTATTACAAGTGCATTGATAAAATGAGATATTTATCAACAATAGCATAGTCCAAGTACAGAACATAATTTAGTACACATGGTACCTTTCCTTGAAAAGGAAAAAAAAAAACACAACTGACAAGATCAGGAGCCACCAGTCTGAACCTGCGCCTCACATCTAGAAGCCAAGAAGATGGCGAAGAAACAAGTGAGAACAGAAGAAAAGGAAAGAGGAAAGTAGGGGAGGAAGATGGGGGGATGGACCACAGCAGTGGCCCCAAAACATATCCTGCCGGGAGCCACAAAGAGCAGCAAAAGGAAGTCAACTTGCAAGTTTATCACACCTGTAGCTCTATATAACTAGAATCATCTACATTCTAGAACTTCCACAAAGTTACACATCCACGGCCAACCACAGTCCTCACAGTTCCTGATAAGTCTCCAGGGAACCAACCAATAGGGCATACGACTTTTCCAGGGCTGCCAACTGACAAATCTTTGTTCACTCTTCCTTCTTAGTGTGTGTGTGTGTGTGTGTGTGTGTGTGTGTGTGTGTGTGTGTGTGTGTGTGTGTATGTGTGTGTGTGTGTATGTGTGTGTGTGTGTATGTGTATGTATCAGGGTCCATCCAGTGAAGGGGGATAAGAAATTTGGCTAATTTGGTCAAAGCTGTAGAAAGCTGCTTGTGCAAGCGGGATCTCACATGTGACACAAGAAAGTAAAAGAAGAGGAGCAAAGTAGGGTCCATTGGTAATGCCAAGAGATTAATCCTACCAAACCAAGAGATTGGAAATCTCTCCCAGACCTTCATGTCAGCTTCAACTGTGCAGCGTAGAGTGGAGGCATTAAGAGGAGCCGTTTGGTGAAGTTCCAAAGAGATGGAAATCCCAAGTTTTTAAATCAAAATGGTAGACCATGTGAAACAAAAATGACGACAGCGATCCACCAGCATGGCCAAGGGGACACCCAAAAGGTAAAATCTCCAACTTGGAGTAATTAATGCGGAATTGAGAGATACTGCTGTAATGATTGAGCGTAGCCGCCAAAGAGGATAAAGATCTTGGTGGAAGCGAGATGGTAAAAATCATATAATCCAAGAAGCTTGTTTGATTCTATTTTTTGGGCATGAGATTCAACACCCTTCAATGGAGAGTTTTTCTGCCAAAACACAAGATCCAGACTCTGTTCCAAGATGGGTTCCAAGCTCAGTCCTGGCCTTCAGTGACAATAAGGGGCCATAAGGCCATGTGGGATGAGAATCCTGGGATGTCTAGTGTCTGCCCAGGAAGCAATCCTTTATGCTTCATTCTACACAAAGGAGCTGCAGCTAGACACTCTCAGAAGCTGGTCAAGACAGCATTTCCATCAGACTCACCCTATGTCTCTATCCCCTTGGATGAGGGAAGACCTGAACTGGGCCTTCACTTCTGACATGGGGACACCTATTTGTAATACTGGATTGGACCTTAGTCACTACAGACACCAACCTGAGAGGCTGGGGAGCGACCCTGTCCCCCTTAACAGTTCAAGTCCTCTAGACCGGGGAGGAGAGTCTCATTTCGACCAACATCCTGGAAATTCGAGCCATTCGCTTGGCACTTCTACACTGGTCTCAGGTAGTGACGGAAACTCCAGTGAGAATCTAAACAGGTAATGTGACAGCAGTTGCATACATTAACCGAAAGGGAGGAACCGGGAGCAAATCAGCCTGGACAGAGGCTAAGGAAACCCTTCAATGGGCAGACTCTCATGTACAAGTTATCTCAGTGATCCACATCCCATGTGTGGAAAATGTATCTACATACTTTATAAGTCATCGGGTGGTGGACCCAGGAAACTGGGAGCCCAAACAGGAGGTATTTGATCAGATAGTCCACAGCTGGGGCTTTCCATCAGTGGACCTCATGGCATCCCACAAGAGCAAGAAAGTTCCAATGTTCTTCACCAAATCGAAGGTGATGAACATGATGTCCATCCCATGGAACTTTCATCTGTCCTGCATGTTTCCTCCAATTCCCTTGTGTGTCAAGGTGCTGAGGAAGATCAAGATGAAAAATGCTCAGGTCATCCTGATCGCACCATTTTGACCCTGTTGAGCCTGGTTCTCCGGTCTTCTCAACCTGTTCATTATGGAGCCATTTAGTCTTCGCCCAGGACTAGATCTTCTGACCCAGGGTCCTCCCTGCTACCAGCAGGTGGAAAGGTTGGCCTTGACGGGGTGGCTCTTGAGTCCGACATCTTGAAGAGAGAGGGTTTTTCTAACACTGTAATTTCTTCCATGATTGAAGCTAGGAAGCCAATATGTTCTAAAGCCAACAATAGGGTCTGGTTATCCTTTTTTTAACCAGTTGTGCTCTGAAAGGGACATGTCTGTGCAATATTTCAGCCTTCAAATTATGTTGGCTTTTCTTCAAGATGGCGTTAACAAGGGTCTCAGTCTGTAAAGGTACAGATCCCAGAACTCTTGGTTCTCATCCAGAAGTTAATTGCTTTTCTTACTGATGTTAAAAACTTTGTTTAAGGGTTGTCCCATGCTTTCCCCTCCTTTAGGGATCCCACTCCCCCATGGGACCTTAATCTTGTGCTACGCATCCTTCAGAGACCTCCCTCTGAACCTTTTTTGATGCTTAAAATTGCCTTCCTTTTGGCTATTATTTCTGTGCAAAAAGTTTCTGTACTACAAGTCTTGTAAACTTCGTTTACTGATGTTTCATTAGGACATGGCAGTCCTTTGTACTCCTAGGTGTTTTTTTTTTGTTTTTTGTTTTTTTACAAAAAGCCATATCAGACTTTCACATTAAGCAGGAACTTGTCCTTCCTTCTTTTGTCTTACTCCTCCCACCAAACAGAAACAGAATCTTCACCTGTTGGATGTGATTTGATGCCTTAAGTATTAGGTGCATCACATGAAGCGTTTTAGAAAGGCAGATTGCCACTGGCATTCCTGATGACCTTAGAGAGGGACAGACTGCATCCAAAGTCACTATTGCTTCTTGGATAAAGGCTACCATACATCAAGTGTATGTATGTGATCAGAAAGAAACCTGTTCTTTTCAGAGTCACAGTGTACTACACCAAATCTGTGGGCGCCTCCTGGGTCTCCAAGAATTAGGCCTCTGCCAAACAGCTGTGCAAGGTGGCAACATGGTCATCCTTGCACAAATTTACTAAACACTATTGCTCTATTCCTATGGAGGTCCCTTTTAAAACAGATAATGCCTGGTGGGGGAAAAAGAAAAACAAAGAGGGAGCCTCCAGTCTGAGAGCCTATTAAGGCCCTGCCTCCTGGCTGGAGGATACTTTATCCCATGGTTCCGGTGTTCCACATATGCTATAAGAGAAGCATTATTTTATGGATAGGGAGGTAGATTAATTGAATAGCCTCACAGCACAAATGATAGAGGCTACTACAGTAAGGGAAAATAGGATTTTAGTCTTACCTGTTAAATCCTTTTCACTTAGTCCATACAGGTCACTGGTACTCTGGGAGGCGTAAGTCCCCTTTAATAGGCAGGAACAACTATGCAAATAATTTGCAAGGGGCGGAGCCTCCCCTCTTACTTAAGCCACCTTCTGGCCAGAGCCACTTTAGATTGATTTGAGACCCTAAAACTGACCTCAGGTAAGCAAAAAGAAAGACTCCTGTGAGCATGCCCGAACGGTCTCCCACTGAATGCCACAGGAGAGCCAAGACTGGTCCCTTGACAGGGTGGGAGACCAGTGACCTGTATGGACTAAGTGAAAAGGATTTAACAGGTAAGACTAAAATCCTATTTTCACTGTCGTCCAATACAGGTCACTGGTACTCTGGGATGTACAAACATTGAGCTGATCCAGAGGCGGGAAGTAAGGCAAGGACCAGGCGCAAGGCCCAAGTCACTAGAACTGCTATGACCAGTTGATAACATAGCCCAAACTGTAAGTGTCAACGGACACCAACCAAGGGAACAATCCCTGAACTAACACAGCACACGGAACTAGAGCCAACCGGGCTCAACAGTAAAGAAGCACTAAGGATCACAGAGTGGAAGACCTACACAGGCAAGACTGCCTCCAGGACCTTCCTTCCAAAACTGGCATCAGCCGACGCCAGTACATCAACTCGGTAGTGCTTTGAAAAAGTGTGCACAGAGGACCAAGTGGCCGCTCTGCACAGTTGATCAGCAGAAGCTTGATTCTTGTAGGCCCAAGAGGCCCCAATAGATCTGGTGGAATGGGCAGTCACCCGGAAGGGAACATGCTTATTCCTCAACTTATAGGCTTCACGGATGGTAGCCTTAATCCAAGAGGCAATGGTAACTTTGGAAGCCGGTCTCCCTGCCCTAGGCCCCTCAGGAATGACGAATAGAGCGTCAGACTTCCTGATAGACTCGGTGCGATGGACATAAAACTTGAGGCAACGCACCACATCCAACAAATGTAGATCTCTTTCCTTGTCAGATGAAGGATTAGGGCAGAAAGAGGGAACCACAATCTCCTGATTGATGTGAAACTCGGACACAACCTTGGGTAAGAATTCCTTGGTAGTGCGAAGCACAGCCTTATCCTTGTGGAACACCAGGTAAGGAGGTTTACAAGACAAGGCCTGTAACTCAGCTACCCGGCGCACTGACACAACAGCCAAGAGGAAGGCCATCTTCCAAGTCACAAGACGTAATGGAATGGAAGCCAAGGATTCAAACGGTGGTCGCTGTAGAACTCCCAGCACCAAATTAAGATCCCACTGGGGAGCAGGACTCTTAAAGGCAGGTCGAACATGAGTCACACCTTGGAAGAAGACTTTCACATCAGGAAGGACAGCAATCCGTTCCTGGAAAAACACAGACAAGGCAGAAGTCTGAACTTTGAGGGAACTCAGACTGAGCCCCTTATCCACACCGTCCTGCAAGAAGGCCAGGACAGTGGGAAGATGGAAGTCAAGTGACAACTTCTTGTCAGAACACCATGTCACGAAAGTTGACCATATGCGATGATAGATCTTGGAAGACACAGGCTTACGAGCACTGAGCATCGTCGATACCACAGAAGGAGAAAAGCCTTTCTTTGCTAGAAACGAGGATTCAACCGCCATGCCATCAAATGGAGAGAGTGAACATCCTCTTTCCACAGATACCCCTGAAGAAGCAGGTCCGGACGGGCTGGAAGTGGGATCGGATCCTTCACTGACATGGCCATCAACTCCGGAAACCAGGACTGGCGAGGCCAGTTTGGAGCAATCAGTATGACAGGACAACGTTCCCTCTTCAACTTCTGGATAACTCTGACCAATAGAGGAAGAGGAGGGAAGATGTAAGCCAGGGGGAAGTCCCAAGGAATCGACAGGGCATCCACTGCTAGAGCAAGGGAGTCCCTCAACCGGGAGCAAAACACCGGAACCTTCCTGTTGTGTCTGGTAGCCATCAGATCCACCACAGGCATCCCCCACCGTTGAGAGAGCATGTGAAACACCTCTGGGTGAAGAGCCCATTCTCCGCTGTCGACGGTGTGACGACTGAGGAAGTCTGCCATGACGTTGTCCACGCCTGGAATATGAACTGCAGAGATGACAGGCACGTGATCTTCTGCCCAAGACAAAATATCCTTGACCTCCCACCAGGCGGAACTGCTTCTTGTGCCGCCTTGCCTGTTGATGTAAGCCACCGCCGTGGCGTTGTCGGACTCCACTCCGATTGGAAGACCGGTCAATTGAGACTCCCAGTGCTTCAGGGCCAGCCGGACAGCTCGAAGTTCCAGAACATTGATGGAGAGCATGGATTCCTCCAGACCCCATTTCCCCTGAGCACTGAAGCGACCCCAGACTGCACCCCAGCCCCGAAGGCTGGCATCCGTAGTGACTGTGGTCCAAGGAGGAACTAGAAAGGATTTCCCTTTCAGGAGATGAGAGAGATCTAACCACCAGTGCAGACTCAACTCGACATGAGGAGGAAGAGAAACAGACAGATGTTGATGATCTGGATGATTCTTGCACGTCTGGATCACAAATCTCTGAAGATCCCTGGAGTGGGCCATGGCAAATGGAACTGCTTCGATTGTGGAAATGAACTTCCCCACTAAGGACGACAACTTCGGTACTGGAATCACGTCCATGTCCAGAATTCCAGCCACTCTGACAGCTATCTGGTGAGCCACGTCCTCTGGAAGAAACACCATGCATTGGCGAGTGTCGAACAGGAGACCCAGGAACAGAAGCCTCTGAGATGGAATCAAGTCCGACTTGTCCAGGTTCAGGATCCAGCCATGACGGTTCAGGGTGTGCATGCACATCTGTAATTGCTGAAGGAGAAGCTCCGCTGAGGAGGCCTTCAGTAGGAGATCGTCCATGTAGGGGGTCACTCTGATCCCATCCTGATGGAGCACCGCTATCAAGGAGCCCAACACCCTCTGGAAGACCTGAGGGGCTGAAGTCAGCCCAAAGGGGAGCGCTGCAAACTGAAAGTGTCCCCTGTGGCAGGCAATCCTGAGATACCGCCTGCTCTCTGGATGAATAGGGATGTGAAGATAAGCATCCTGAAGGTCCAGGGAGGCAAGAAACTCCCCTGGAGACATTGCTGCAATCACAGAGCGCAGGGACTCCTGGCGGAAGTGAGAAGTCACCACATAGGCATTGAGATCTTTGAGATCCAAAATGGGACGGGCTCCTCCGTCCTTTTTGGCTACCACAAACAGGTTGGAATAAAATCCTGAACCTGTGTCCCCTTGAGGAACCGCCTCCAGGACCTCTTTGTCCAAGAGATCCTGAATAGCGTCGTCGAACAGACGCCTTTTTGTGGGTTCCTGAGAAGGACGAGTAAAATGGAACCGAAAAGGAGGAAGGGAAGAGAAAGGGATCCTGTATCCCTCTGACACCACCTGAAGAACCCATGGGTCCGCCACTGACTCCTCCCAAGTCCGGCGAAAGATGCGGAGACGACCGCCTACAGCCGGATGCGGACCCGGGTTCGGCGAGTCATGCCGAAGCAGTCTTGGAGGTCTTGGCCTTGGAGGCAACTTTGGGCTTCCAGGACTGTTTGGGCTTGGAGGAGGAGCGCGTAGTGGGAGGACCCGTTTGGGCCGAGGAGCGTGTCTCAGTCTGAAAGGAACGAAAGGACCGGTTGCGTTTGGCTGGAAACTTTTTCTTAAAGACTGAGGGTAGAAGAGTACTTTTACCGCCAGTAGCCTCACTGATCATTTCTTTGAGTTCAGACCCAAAAAGTAAATTCCCCTGAAAGGGCAAGGAAAGCAAGGCTTTCTTAGAGGCTGTATCAGCAGACCAAATTTTCAGCCAAAGAGCGCGTCTAGCCACCACAGAAGAAGTGGAGGCCCTCGCCATCATGCGCACAGCATCAAAAGCAGCGTCAGCAACATAGTTCTGAGCTTCAGTGATATTAGCAAGAAGCTGTAACTGTTCAGATACCGGCGCATCCTGGCGAACCGCTTCAGTCAGTCGTTCAGTCCAGGCCGCAATAGCTCTATTAACCCATGCCACAGCAAAAGTGGGGCGCATGGCTGTGCCAATGGAGATAAAATAGACTTAAGAGAGAGCTCTAGTTTCTTATCCGTCCAGTCCTGCAAGGCGGAGGCATCTGAGACAGCCAAAGCAGTAGATTTGGATAGTCTAGACACAGGAGCATCCACTTTGGGAGGATGAACCCATTTTGCCAGCTCCGCCTCAGGAAAAGGGTAAAGTTTAGCAAACTTTTTGGAGACAGAGGAAGATCTATCAGGATTCTTCCATGCCTCAGAGACCAGACGGGCAAGAGTAGGGTTAGTTGGAAAACAAACAACTGGTTTAGATGGCTTTTTCTGAAAAACATCAGTAGGATCATAAGAGGATTCCTGAGTCAGAGGAAGGTTGAGCGTATTCAGAACCGCTCTGATCAGACCCTCAGCCGAAACTTCAGGGTCACACTCATAGGGGTCCCCAATGGACCTGTTAGATTCAATAACAGTACGTTCCTCAGCATCAGAATCCTGTAAAAGTTCTTCTTCAGAAGAATCAGTGATATCAGGAGCTTCCCTGTGGCTTAGGCAGGGAGGTCCTGATAGTAGAGGGGGTCTGCCAGACCTGGAGAGCCCCCTGTATCTGAGAGGGAAAGAGTTGAAGCGTGGATCTAAGATCCCTAGTGGCAGCTTTAAACTCCCTCACCCAAGATGGCTCAATAGCGTGGCTGGGAAGCCCAGGGTTGCTATCTTGACCAGTACAATTAGGGCATAGATCCCCCACATTATCGCCATCCAGCCCAATGTGGCAAGAGGAGCAAAACGCCATGGGGGTAGCAGACCCCCCATCCTCCTTAGACTTGGGTCTAGCCCCTAGCTCCAGTGAAGTAGACATGCTCACAGCGTCAATATACCCCACTAATAACACTATCACCCAGAAAAAGTGTTAAAGATTAAAGTTTCACCCCAGAAATGTTCTAAAAACGGACTTATCTGGCCAGCGAAGGGTTAATCTGTTGAGGAGAGAGAAGGCTCGGTCCCTGCGTAGTGTACTCGCCTAGGAAAAGTACCACAAAATGGCGGCCGTCATGACAGCCAATCAGAAACGAGCGCGAACCAAGCGCTCATGGGAAATGTAGTTTTCCTGTCCAAGTACCCCAAACATTGCCCGAAGCCCCCCTGAACACCCCACATGAATAAAACACATTCCGGATGATAGATCAGGAGCCTAGAATTAAAATGAGCCCTCTCTGAAGTTGCTGTGACAAGCGGTTCCAGAGATATGTCCCATACTGTGAATTCCCATAGAGAGTAAAGGAGCCCTTGCGTCTGAGCGGGAAAAAGCCGCGCTTAAAGGCGCGGAACACCATTTTTAATAAAGTTTAGTAAAACATTAAAAAGTGCCCAAACAAGCATGAAACACATGAGAAACATAAATAAATGAATACCCAATGCTCCAAAACTCAGAGAATAACACAGAAATTGCATAAACAGTAATAATGCAATAAAAACACCCTATGAGTGCTGGAGTGTATTAAAACTCCCAAATACAAGCCCATCAAAGGGACACTGTGGGGACAAGTGGACCTTCAGCACTCAATGGGTGACTCACCTCCTTGCTGACTTCTGTCTTCAGGTGACCATGATAAGGAGGGAAAGAACCAGAGGTAAATTCCCCAATAGGGGAGCTGCTTAACACAAGCTGTCCCCTCTTCAGGGCATAGGTCCACAGAAAATCCCTGGAAGCTGCACCAGCCACTTTAAAGAGGGCAATTCACAGCCATGGTCACCCTCCTAATGGTGGTATTCCATATTTGAATAAAAAATAATAAAATACTAAGATGCATAGATGTTCTCTACCTGGTGTGCAAGCACACCAGGAACAAATCAATCTGAAGTGGCTCTGGCCAGAAGGTGGCTTAAGTAAGAGGGGAGGCTCCGCCCCTTGCAAATTATTTGCATAGTTGTTCCTGCCTATTAAAGGGGACTTACGCCTCCCAGAGTACCAGTGACCTGTATTGGACGACAGTGAAATAAAGATTGCTTAGGGAAAGACATAAGCTTTATAATGGATAAGAATATCTGTGCCAACATAAAATATACAGTATTTTTTTTAGAGATATTTGATAGGCAACCAGTTTAATTTCAAGAACATTCCCAGAGTCCAAAAAGTATCAACATATCCTATTTAACCTTGTTAAACTCATAAATCTAAAAGGGTTATCTTTGTGCTTGGATGTAGAAGGATTAGAAGATAGATAAAAGATAGTTGATGTGTGCCCTATTGGGGTCACATGCAGCATCTAGTTGATGGTGTCAAACATTAGGGCTAAAACACACCTCTTAGATTTATGTGTTCTCCAAAAGCAATATGAACCTTGTTGTACACCTAATGAAAGGCTATGTTTTTCCTTTAAAAGGCAGTCTCATGGAGCCTGAAATTATCTTAGCTCTGCCAAGCAGATACGCTGCTCACCCTTTCACCTGAAGTTAATCTGCGCTGCCCACGCAAGGATGATAGTCCATTTAGTATCCAGGCTCCACTTGATGAGGTGTTTGGTAAGTCTGAACTAGAAAAAACTTGCTTGTTGCTAGAGGATCTGAATGAAGACTTCCAGCTGGCCCATATCTGACTCTTAGCAGGTAGCTGTCCATTGCTTCCATTCTCATTAGGGTCTGTAGTTTGCAAAACAGAGTGGGCTTGCTGATGTTTCTCTGCATCATGTTCTGTGACCCAGTTTTCACTGCCATTCTGCTGCCCAGACTCACACATTGGCGTGTCTGGCATTACTGCTGGGAAAAGTTGCTGATTCTCACGTATAAGAACAGTCATAAGGTGCTGGATTAAAGAAGTGCCTGTAAGAAGGAAGATATAGACAAATTGCTATGGATAAATTACATCTTATTCTTTAGGTGTTCAGTCAAAATGATCAAAAGTTAAATGTAGTATAAGTGATGGAAAATAAATATTTGCCATTATGTGATGCATGCTTCTAAATGGTATGTAGAATCATGACAGAGTCCCAGCTTTATCATCCATGAAGCAAAGGAAAAGTGGTTCTTTATCGTTTACCACAAGGATTTTCCTATAGTAGAGTTTTAGTGTACTTACCATTAAATCATTTTCTCTATAGTCCATATGGAACACAAGAATCATGGGTTGAGCTCCCTCCTCCAGAAGGGCAGGGCACTACAGAAAGACAGGTCTTTGGGGAGGATGCTCCTTCCACTTCCTCCACCTCAATACCCTGCCTCCCAGATTCATATGTGACAAGTGCCACAGGAAAAAAAAACCTAAGTGGGCAAGAAGAAAAGGAAGCTCCTAAAACAGAGACCCAAAGAGGACTTGTTTGACTAGGGACGGAAATTGAAGTAGGTCAGAGTCCCATGGTTCGTATGGACTAAAGAGAAAAGTATTTAACAGTAAATTCACTAAAATCCTATTTTCTCTTAAAGGGATAGTAATGTTTCACAAAAACAGCAGCTCCAATTAACCTTCATAGTATCTGGGACATGGAGAGTGTTATTTCAATGCTATCAGAGTTGTAGTTCAAGAGTAATTGAATGATAAAGTATCCCCCTCCCGCCCCCTTTTACCTACTGTAAGCTACCTCCCCAAGATGTGAAATCTGGTCTCTTGACCGGACAGCTCACACCAAGGAACAATCTTCTTACATGTTTTTCCTTATGCTCACTGAAGATTGTCTGTCACAAAGTGACTAGACAAAAAAGATTCTGACAGGTACAGGCACACTCAATACATTTTATTAAGAATAAATGCAAACAAGATGGCAATAAGTACTTTCCCAACATCGCCGGGTAAGGTGTGAGGACAGTGCACAGTCCACTACCAGTATTAGCACTGAACATAGCCAGGCAATGCATCCAGAGTATAGGAAGCAAACCAGGATGGACAACTGAACCACAGTAATAACACTGAGTGGAAAGCGTACTAGCACTGACAGCATGCAGAGACTGAACCCTAGACAGCTAGGGTCCACCGACACAATGCCCTAGAATGCTAGGGGGCACAGGAACTGCCACACATACTAGAACGTTAGGACTACAAGCTACTGATAGGACCAAGCGCTGCTGAACTACAAAGTGAACTCACCCGGAAGTGACCAGGCATCCGAGCCTGCACGGAGCGAGCCAGGCCCAAGGGAACACAAAAAGGGACAGACTAAGCTAAGGTCATACATAACCACAGTAATACATGGAGTGGGTAGTCAGCCAGGCCAAAGGTCATACACGGATCGGGCAGTCAGACAGAGCTGGGAGTCAAGCATAGAGCGGGTAGTCAGACGAGGCCAAAGGTACAAGCACTAATCGGGTAGTCAGACGGAGCCAAGGGTCATACACAACTCGGAATCTGCAGCCAAAAATGAATCACAACGGAAGACTAAGGAGTGCTCCGGTACACCACGAAACGGTACTGAGGCTATGACAGAATGCAGCATATAAGGCCTATCGGAGAGGCGGAGCCATGCTCAGTCAAATCAGCCTAGTCTATAAAAATAGAGAGCTCGCCGAATGATGCGCTTAGCAAACAGGAAGTTAGTGATTAGAAACGCTGCCTCCGGGCACACAAGGACAGACAGGTAGAGTCATATGAACAAAACACTCTGAGTAGCGCTCAGAGACTATGGAAGGAAGTCAGTGGCGATGGTCACAGAATTACAGTGAATAAAAATATAAGTAATACGAATAACCTAACATTGATATAGAATAATACCCAAACTAGAAATATAATAGCGTGGGCTACACTGTCCCTCAGTCAGTCGCTCAACATACACAAAATATGATGGATATGAGGTCAATGATAAACAGTCAACATACAAATAATTCCAATGCTGTTGGAAAAATAAATAAAAAAAATAAATAATAAAAAAATGAAATGAAATAGAATGGATCAACATATGAGGTCATTGATAAACAGTCAACATACAGATAATTCCAATACAGATGGAGAAAGAAAAAAAAAATGAAATGAAATGGAATGGACAATGCAATATAGTACCAAATCACAAGCTGGATTACTTCTCAAATGTCAGATGTATGATGAGGAGTTAAAATGTCAAATGAAATATAAATATAACTCTTATAGAGTCAGTCCAAAGATTATCCTCTCCCACCACAAGTCAGATCAACTACCTGCCGCTCCTTAAGTGGCCTTTTTCATGCACACCCAAACAAAATCTGTATATGAATGACAGGAGCGCAAAGAGAACGATCTAAAGCAGGGTTTATTTAAAACGTGCAAGTGCGCAATACCAAATATATATGTACAAGAAAAAAAAAGATAAAAGCTTATCTCTCTTATGATGATGCCTCCGGTGCTTCTTCGATCATTCTCTCTCCTCCATACTCGACGAAACCCACGGGAGGGAACAATTCAATATATAAAGCACTCCGCAATCTTTTAACTTCAGCACCACTAGTGTACCGATGTATACACTGATCACTGTGTAACTCTTAACTTCCAATTGTAACTAAAAGCGATGTTCTTCACTCGCAATATATATATATATATATATATATATATATATATATATATATATATATTCCACTCTGGGTATATGAGAGATTCAGCTTTTAATAGCATTAGCAACAATGTAAAACTTTTTGCCAACGCGTATCCCGGACATAACTGTCCGCTTCCTCAGGGCTTATAGGCGGTCTCGATTCACCTGGCTAAATAATCTCACCTCACATCTGGTCCCAGTGAAACGAAGCCGCCTTCGATCACACCATAATGTTAATTCTTAGTAGCCCATTTCTTCATCTATTATCCATACTTTACATATACTCATATTTTTCCACATATATCCAATTCCATTTACAATTATACATCCCTATCATACAACCTAACAAGATTTAAACCTCCAAATTAGTATTTATTACTGAAACCTCCAGTTGTTAGATTTTAATTATATATATATATATATATATATATATATATATATATATATATATATATATATATATATATATATATATATATATCCATCCAAAGATGGAAGTAGCACTCTCAGGTCTTGTAATAGATGATAAAAATGAGTCTTTATTTATTTAACTTGATGTTTCTGTTAGCACACAGCAACCTTCATCGGAATGACAAGTGAAGAAACAAACCCCCCATAAATACCCTAAGTGAACAAACGGCGCAAAAACTAGCATCTGAAGTGCAAATGACGTCATAAACAATGTGAAATACAGTGTGAGTGACAGTTAAAAGCACCAATAACCGTTATCCAACTTTACAAATGAAAGCTAACTGTAGACAAAAATCAAAGCTAAACTAAAAGCTTCATAAAGATGTATCCATAATTAACTACAAGCCAACTTAATTCTAAAGTAGTAATTAATCTGCAAGAGATAAAAACTACAAAGCGGAGAGAATTATCAACATGTTATGCTAGCGCATTGCTATGAGATGCAAGGTTACCGGGAGAAAGCGTTTCATACATTGCGGGGACTCCAGCGCATTGCGACGCTTAGTTCGTCCCTTCAAAACCAAGTAGCAATCACTCTCCCTGGCATCCCCAGCTAGTGCCAAAACATTTTGTACCATGAGAGACTGTAATAGAACATCTTGAGTCTATTGTAACACAAGGCATTTTGTTAACTCCGATCCAGAGATAATATCGGTGACCAGACTCAACAAATACACAGATCAAGGGGAAGCCAGTCCATCCTCTTATTAAGTAAGGGGATAGATTGTCAGTTTAACAGGTGATCAGGAGCAAAGACATGTAAAGAATATTCATATGCTCTATCGCTTCATGATAAAGTATAGATTAAACTTAAGTTCAAATAGGAAAATATTTAAGATAGTTCGTACTTCGTTCTATTACCAATAAATAATGAATTCATTATGGAGTCCCATATCATAGGTGTAAAACATGGCCATATACGGGCAGATAAGGATATTCGATGGGTCATATGAGGACAGATTAAATCATGAAACAGTGCCTCTAGTGGCTGGTTCAAAACAATACTCAATAATTACCGAAATAACGGCCATGTAACTCAAAGGAAGGAAACAAAGTATCTTTTTTTACAATCGTACTTAAGTATTGCAAAGGCCCATAGAATATAAACGTGTATTGTCCACAAATTATGTAAAAGGGTTAAGTGGTTGTAAACTTAACGATTTGTAGTAATAAAGATCCAACATATAGCTGAATGATGATCCACCACAATAAAAATTATCTTTGTCCACTAATCAGATCAACCACATATCATACTTGCAATTGTAGTATCTACAAGTGGCATAAGTATCCAAAGCAATTATGAGACACATACAATCCACCATACTGAAATTATCACAGGGAGACAGAGATGTAGATTAATCCAGATATTGTATAGTCTCCAGAAATTATGTTTCTTAAGTTTCCAATGCCGGACTTCCTGTCCTCTCTGGCATTGAAGCCATCATGATAAATATAAGTACAATGTACATGTGTTGTTGTCCAATGACAACAAAATAAATCCTCTTCAGACCCCGACATCCTGTCAAGTGGAATTACACCAGACAACCACCATGTGCTGGACAGAGGAGTCCCATTCTGCACGTTTTCTCTATTCCATGTGGTTAAAATCCTGACGACCCAGGACTCACATGTAGTCCCTTACCATGGACAAGGGACACTCTAGCACATGACAAATCCTGAGACAGGAGATTGATCTTGACCTCTGTGAGAAACACCTTCCCCTGGAAGGTGTTGAATCTCATGCCCAGAAACACCAGAACCAGGGATAGGAGAAGACTTCTTTATGTTGAGGATCCAACCATGATGCACTGTAATGCTGGAATACTCTTCAATATGGAGAGGGCAAGATTTGCTCTGAAGAAGCCTTGATCAGCAGATTGTCCAAATATGGTGTAAGAGAGATGCAGATAGGAGTCCTGAAAATCCAGGAGGATCAGGAGCTCCCCCAGACACATCGCTTGGATGACAGAATGCAAATATTCCATCCTGAAGCACATAGCAACTACATATCGGTTGAGACATTTCAGGTCCAAAAATAGGATGGCAGGAACAGCTGTCCTTTTTGGGGACCACAAAAAATTTGGAATAAACACCTGTAAAGCGCTTTTGGGCTAGGACCAGTACCAAAACCTGTTTTTGCAGTAGAGTGGAGACACATTCTGTGAAGACGTGCTCACTCTGGGTCCTGCAGAACCTTTGACAAAAAGAAGCTGTAGGGAGGAAAGGACTTGAAGTCTTTGTGGTACCCTTCTGATATCCCCTGCAAAACCCACTAGTTTGTACAGGTTTTCGTTTGCAGTTTCTTTCGAGGGACGTTCCTATACTATCCGCAGAGCAGAAGAGAGTCAGGGTTTGTGTGAGAAGCTACGTTTCCGGACTGTTTCGCTGCCACCTGTGATGGATCGAGATGGCCCAAGGCCGTTGGGGCCTCTGCAGCAGCGGATGAGGTGGCAGCAAGTTCCTCTGGGGCTGAATAGTGCAACACCCTGAGCTCGCATCTTAAAGCCTGACATGAACTGTATCTCTGGTTTGTGTACCCCTTAATTGGAGTGCCTCTGCTGCAAGTGAGAGGGCCACGGCTTGGTTGCACTCCTGAGTCCCTCTTTCTCTTCCCTTTTTCCCTTTGTATGTTTTCCCCCCATTCCCCTTCGTGTTATTTTCCTTATCCTCTCCCGATTTCCCCTCTTGCCCCGTCTCTCCCCGGACCGGGATTTTTTGAATGTTCAGCGGGGGTCTGTTTATGTTTTAACTGTGGTGCTGGATTGGGAGATATTCTTGACTGTTATTACGCATTGGAGTGATTATCTATCCGCATCTCTCCCTCCCTGGCTGGGCATGGGTTGCTTGGTGGGGGGTGAGTTACTGTTCTTGTGGGTTTGAAGTTATCCTACTTCTTGAGTGGCATTTTGGATTCCGCTCATGCTCCCTTATATGCGATGCTCTGTGTCTGCTGTATCCTCTTCCCCCTTTGCGCTCTCTCTTTCATCATCTATGTCCCTTCATCTGAGGCTGCTATGTTTCTTTACTCCTCTTCTCTTCTCTTCCTTCCCTGTGTTTCTTTCTTGAGCTCCACGTGTAAGGGATGGATGCTGGATCTCCAGCTATGTTACAGTAATCTATTTGTATTACTATCTGTTTGATACTCTTTATACCTATTTTGGGTTGTCAGTTTTTACTGTACTATTTACTGCGATAGTTCGCTTGTCAGCTGTTACCCTTCAACTGTATTGTATGCTGAAATGTGCTTTTGAGTCTTTAGACGTATCTGCACTTTTACAGCCTTTTTACTCATAAATGTGTTTATCTGCATTATGTATTTGTTTTTCCTTTCTGGCTCTAATCTCTGCCCCCTGGGGCCATACTATGTATATTCATCTGTCTGTTTTATTCGCTAATACAGTAGAATTTCTAACACATTGTTTGTGGTGTGCTCCCTCATACTGAGGGATTTATCCATTTTCTTTATTTTCTCCTCTTTCAGTTCTATCTTCTATTCATCCGTTTCCTTTCCTTTCCTCTCTGCCCTTCCCTCCTGATGGATGCGCGGTTCGTCTCTCAATTTATGGCTTCTCTCCGTCTGATTTTGCCATGATTTATTACTCCTATTTTAATTATACTTTCACTTAAAGTTGTTTCCCTTAATGTTAAGGATTTGATTTCCCCCTGCAAGAGATCTCTAATGTTTTGGGAATTTACTCACCTTAGAGAGTAGGTGTGCCTTGTTCAGAAGACATATTTATTGGAGTTGCATTTACCTGTTTTACGCAGCAAAAATGACACTTCTCATTTTCTTAGCTGCGCACCCTCCAAACGGAGTGGAGTAGCTCTCTTGTTGCACAGATCCCTGCCCTTTTCTTGCACTGATGTTTTCCATGATGGGGAGGGTAGATACGTGTTTGTTAAGGGTCATCTGGGTTCCTTTCGTTTGACTCTGCTCTCTGTATGCTCCCAGTTCTCAGCAGCTCCCTTTACTTAGGCAGGCTCTTGCAGACCTTAGCTCCTTTGGGAAGGGTTTATTGGTGTTTGGAGAAGATTTTAATTCTGTTCTGGATCCTGCTTTAGATTGCTCTACTGGGACGGCTAAGAACTTGAGAAAAAAATCTTCTGCACTCGTGAATAGTAAAATCAAGTCTTTATTGTGAACTAATGGACCACAGAGCTGACAGTCTGTAATAATGTGTGTCAAAAGTGTAAATTTACACTTTTGACACACATTATTACAGACTGTCAGCTCTGTGGTCCATTCTTATGTCACTTGACTGGAGTGTGATCCGGTGCAGGCGATTATTCCTGGAGGCTGGTTTAAGCCTCTGAAGAATGTGAGTACATTTCCTTGAATTCTTCTTATATGGTGTTGGTGAAGGACTGAGTTGTGTAAATACTACACAATAAAATAATTTATAGTGAATCCTCTATGCCACTTTTTCCTTTTTTGTATCTTTCTCACACACACACACACACACACACACACTCACCTCTACTGATGGCAGGGGTGAGGATGTGGGACTTCTCGCTTAGCTCTGTCACGAACAGCCTCTGTCCCATCATCTATCAGTCTTCAAAGCCTTTGAAGTTCATACAGTCCAACTCTTCTCCACAGTTTCACTCCAGGTAGTGGTGATCCACCAGACACCAAACAACCCTTCCTCTGTACTGACTTTGAAACTTGGCTTTCTGTTTGTCTGTCCTCAGACTCTCCTACATTACTCCTTGGCAACATCAACACGTTGAAGATTCGTCCTCATCCGGTGCTTCTTGCTTTCTTTCTCTGACCTTAACCTATGGACATCAAATGTGGACTGCTGCCAATCCCCTCCTTACATAACTTGGGCCATCTCTCAGCTGCAAACACTTACACTGGCTGTCCCTCAACTTCGGAATGTCCTTCCTATCACCATTTATCAATCATCCATACTCATCACTTTCAAGCATCTCCTAAAAACCCACCTGCTCAATGAGGCATCTCCATAACAATATTCTTTTTGTGCACACTGACAGTCACATTACAATCTTGGAAGTTGTGATGCTCATTGCAACCTGCAGTGGATGTCTGACTCATGTGAGCATCAGCCATCTCAAACAACACTTAAAACAAATTTAGACCAATATGAAAAAGCTTCATTTACCAAAACTATCTGTATTCAATCATTCAACCTGGTTTTTTATATGTAAAGTAAACAAAAAGAAAAGTCTGCACTCCATGCCTTATTCACTTGGGTTCTTTTTGTACTAGAATATATTTATACTAGCAATGTGGGACAGAGTGCAAGGAGTTTTGTGAAATGCGTTATATGGTATGTTAAAGGTTGTGTAGAAGAATTGTGTTGTTTGTTGGTAGTGTGCACAAGTGGTATGTAAAACAAAGTTGAAATGCATGCAATAATAAGGACTGTGTAATATATGTGTTTTGATAGTTATGTTTTGAATTGTAAACAAATCCAGAAAGAGAAAAGAAACCTCTAATTAGCACCAAACCCACCTTCTTACTACAGATAGATAGCTTCTATATATGGTGATAAATTCACATCCAACACACATATTAAAAACTAATAAAATGTAACTTTTATTGATATGAAATAAAAACAAAGGCGAATTTTTAAAATAAAATAACCTATGACTCTGTAATCAGCGTATGTCCACTGAGTATGTGATCTTGTTTCTCAGCCACTACCTTTTAAACTACCCTTAATGACAATGCTTCAGGGCAAGTATTATATAGCGTTAGCTGTCACAAGAAAGTGTTAAGTAGTTTGCAGCACTTGTATTCAGAACACATCTGTAGCGAGAATCCTCTATCAATTACACCGCTAACTACTGACATCAATACTAGTTGTATTGCACATGCTGTGTAAAACCCTTTTCTCCGTGTTACAAACACACCTGATAATAATGCCTATGGTTGTGAACCTAGTTCTTAAATTACAGGTATTCGCTTACTTGTGTATCAACACATTCAGTTAACACAAGCGAGCAATTCAATAAGGATCATCTTACACCTTTCTTCATAAATTACTCCAAGCGCTCTTAAACTACTCTAGAGACCCTGCCTCCTAAACACCAATCTCAACAGGTGATCACACAAAAAAAAGGAAATATGCAGTCAAAGTATAGCCCTCAAAAATCATTGTGTAATGGGCACTTCGCTGCGTGTGATCGTAATGACCAGTGTATCACTAGATCTATTCTCAGCGCTATCAGTTACAGCAGTCATAGGAAATATCGGAGCACAGCGTCTGCCTCCTTCAACCCGACGTACGTTTCGCCATTATAGTTTTTTTCATAGGGTAAAAAGCCGGCATTTCTTGCCGGTATTTAAAGTTTGAATGTGAGATATTGCGAGAAGACAAACCTCTCTCCATTGGCCAGCCCATCTGTCAATAATATACAGATTGACAGATTTAGTTACAAATAAAGTTACTTTGTAGGTCATTAGTAGCATTCAGTAACGCAACATATTTACTTTTTTGTTGACATTCGAATGTCCAATGAGATAGACTTACTACCGAAGCTTACAATTCTGTGCATACTCATTTAACAACAGGATTACTATACCTCTCCGATCAATCAAGATTATTCAGTATTAATACCTCCATATACTATAAGGTGTCAAAAGCATATTCTGGATTTGTTTCTAATTTAATTTAACCTCAGCACATTCCCTTTGGTAATAATAACACTTCTTGTACGCTTAGCGGGTGGTGAACCACATTTATTTTGTCTATGTTTTGAATTGTGAATAGTAATAGTGACATGATTAATAAACATATAAATGTGTATGGGTAAAAGAGCATGTGACACAAGTAAGGTATGAAAAGAGAAAGTAGAAGCAGGGTGTGTGTGTGTGTGTGTGTATGAGTGTTAATGGGATGGACGATATGAAAGTGCAGCATATCAAGAAAACAGAAGGTGGGGTGTGCTTGATAGGTGTGGTGCCACCTGAAGTTTTGAGTGAGAAGTGTGTTGTGCGTGAAAAATAATTAATGAAAGCAGAAGGGCAATGCGGGTTGTAGAGGTGTGTTTGGACATGAAGTGGTGTGTAAGAAGTGGTTATTTGTGAAAGACAATGAAGGAAAATAGTAGAATGGCATGCTAGGAGAGTGTGTGCTGAAGAGTTGTGGACCAAGACCAAATGTTGGGTAAGTGTGTTGTTGGTTAAACAGCTATTGAAGGCAAATGGTAGCTTGTTGGTGAGTGAAAGGTGTGTGTTGAAGAGTTTAGGGGCCTGTGGAAATGTTGGCTAAGAAGTGTGTTGTGGAAGGTAAATTGTATTTGTCGGCAGATTTCAGACATAATGAAGGCAAACAGAATGGCAGTGCAGGTTCAGAAGATGTGGTGCGTGCTCATGAGTTATTTTAGAAGTGTGCTAAGCATGTTACAGAGGGGTATGGAGTTGGGGTTATTTTCAGGAAGGAGTGTTATTGTAAAAGTACAGCGAAATACATATCAGAGAAACATAGGTAGTGGCATGAACACAGTGGATATGTTATTATTTGTGTTGTCTGAGTGGGGAATGCATGTAGTTGAACATAGGGAAAGTGAGTCGGTTATGTTTTTGGGTAGAAGGCAATTCGAGGTTGGGCATAGTCCACACCCCTCTGCATCTCTAGGCCTGGCAGTATAGATGAGAATAGGATACATCCTCCTTACTGTGCCCATGGGTGGGTGTGTGTGTGTGTGTGTGTGTGTGTCTGTCTGTGTCTGGTATCAGCCGGACCTCTACTATTTCCATCACTTGGATTCCATGCTTTACGTACTCAGCTCAAATGCTCCCCTTCCAAGCTTAAGCAAGACACAGCAGCAGCACTGGTGGTGGGGGAATCCTACAACTGTTGAGAGCATAAACCAGCATATCCTGCCTGGCTGAGGATTGTAGAAGTTGTAGGGCAAGACGGAGGAGAGAGACCCATCACCTACTACATTAGGCCATTAGGTGTCAGAGCAGCACACAACACATTGCTCAGCATGCGTTGCATACCCCTCTGGCATTCAAAGGGTTCAGGAATGGAGTCATTTAGCAATTTTTTGCTTTTGCTGTAAATTTGGCATCTAGGACACCTTAGCAGCACCAGGGGAGTGCATGGGGGGCATAGTAAAAGCCGTCACAGAATACATTTGTATATCCTGGATACACAAAACACTGCAGTACGGGGGGGACCATCCTACAGGAGCTCACAGCATACATTTGCATATTGCATACAGGACAGATGATTTGCAAGTGTATGCTATGCGTTCTTGTAGGATGGTCCCCCTGGTGCTGTAGTGTGCTGTGTGTCCAGGATATGAAAGTATATACTGTCACGGCTTCTACAACGTGACGTGCCCCCCCCACACACTTTATGCTTATGTTGTGTCCTACTGTCACATCGACAATCAAATCAAATAATATGAAAATATGCCCTTCCTTAACCCCTTCAGTGCCAAGGGCGGTAAGCAACAAACTGCTAAGCAATGTGTTGCGTACCTCTCTGCCACTCAATGGGTTAACACCTGATGGGTCGCCCTCTTCTGGTTTGTTCTACAACTCCTATAATCCTCGCCCACATAGCGCAGGATAATGTTCATTTTACTGACACACATTTTGGGACATCGGCAACATCATGCCCATTGTACTTCAGAAGCTCAAGATCCACGTCTCCTCTTTTTCTTTGGATGTAGCCTTACTTGTCATGGAGTGTGTGTGTGTGTGGTTATAGTAACGTTTTTATCATTACATTTCTAAAAAAAAATTATTATCTGACATATGTCAGTTTTATACTTGTTATATCTTCAATAAAGAAGGATAATATACCAACTCAGAGTTGTAGTCCATCTGGGCAACGAAGATCTTAACCCAGTAGGATCAAATTAAAAATATGGAGAAGATTGTGGCCAACAGAGTGGCATTTGAGAGATGTGCCTACAAGCCCAGAGGCTGGCTTAGCCTCTATTTATAGTGAGTACCCATTGCTGAGGGAAGGTTTATCAGTCTGCACTTAGAGGCGTTTTTACACTGTTCTTTTTTGTGTTTTTCACCTGGCTGAATGTGTGTGTCTGTGCCTCTGACTCAAGACCACTTCTTCTCATTGCTGTGCGTGTGTGTGCGTTTATACATTCCCTACATAACATGATGGCCAACACCATTTTATATAAAATGTATGTTATGAAGTGCTAGCAAGGTGAGTTTCTCTCTTTTTTTCTTCACGAAGGAAAAGTCTGTTCATTAAATCCTGACTCAATATAGTCTGCTACCTACCTACAGGGCTGCCACCAAGCCTGAGCAAGGATGGGGGCCCTGTTGGTGAGATATGTAGGTCCAGGATATGGGCAAAAAGAGGATTTTAGTGTACTTACCATTAAATTATTTTCTTTTAGTCCATGTGGAACACGGGAACCATGGGGTAATGTGCCTTCCAGAGGGCAGGGCACTACTTCAATAAAAGGAAAGGTCTCTGGAGGTGAAGACTCTGCTCTTCCTTCAACTTTACACACTACTACTTCCAGTTTAAATGTACAGCAAAGCCAATATAAAAAACACTGAATAAGAGAAAGGGATTTAGTAGTATGTACACTAAACTCCTCTTTTCTCTGTCATCCAATGCGGAACACAAGAACCATGGGGATATACCAAAAGCTATTCACCAAGGTTCCTGGGAGGGAAAAAGAGAAAAAAACACCCTCCGCTGGAGACCAGTTTTCAAAGGACCAAACTGGTACAACGTGAACCATGGTGTCAATGGACATCAAACTTACATCCTAAATAACTGTAAACAAACAGGGTGGTGATCTATATAGAGAAAAAATGAAATAGAACAATCTTTAAGCAGGCAACACAGCCTGAAGAAGCTTCTGTCCAAAGGTGGCCTCAGCCAAGGCCAGGACATTAACTTGGAAGCTTTTGGTGAAAGTGTGCAGAGATTACCATATATTCACCTTACACAGCTGCTCAGCAGTGGCTTCATTCTTATAGGCCCAAGAGGGGGCCACCAATCTGGTGAAGTGTGCCATTGTCACATTCCCTCGCCTTTGTCACTCCCATTCTTTGCCTGTCTTTCATCCTGTGACCATCCCCTTGGAGCCTATTGGCTCCTGTCTCTTTTTAGGGCCTGGAACTCCTCCTTTTGCAATTATTTTTTCCTGCTGGATTTGTAAAGAGTTGCTGTTACTCGTGTTATCTGACCTTGACTGCTTGACACTGATATTTGCTTATTCCTCTGGAGACCTATATTGCCTGCTGTGTATGACCACAGCTATCCTGACTCTGATTCTGGTAATGCCATTGTACCTTGATTATGTCCCTCTACTAGTGTCTTGACCTGGCTTGTTTGACCCTTCTTTTGTCTACTCCTGCAGATGTGTTATTCCTTGCTATCCTCTCAGTGCACCGCTTGGTGACCTGCTGTAAAGCGGTCCCAGCATGCTGATATATCCTAGTTACAAAGAGTGCTGCGCTTGTGGGGAGTGATACAGAGCAAATAAACCACTCGTCTAAAGAATTGCTGTTCTGCCCTAAGCGACCTTGTTCCCATTATTTCAGCTGCTACACTGTTTACAGAGAGTGGTATAGCTGATCGTCTCCTGTACAGCTGATTTGCTCTAAGAGGTCTCAGCCTGCTGCTTCTGTCTCAGCTTGGTAGAGTTTGTGAAGCGAAGCTTAATGCTTATTTTCTGTAGCAGTATTCCTGCTTCTAGCAGTCTCAGCCCACAACACTGCCACTGCACATATTGTGGATTCAATTAGAGCGGAGCCCACCACTTGTTTCCAGAAGCCGTATACCTGCTCCTAAGCGATCTCAGCCCACTACTATCTAGGCTCACTACTTGAGCAGTGCATCTGCTCCTAGTGGTCTTAGCTCACTGTGTAACACTTTTAAAGAGGAGCCTTCCTCTTAATTTTTCTGAAGCAGTTTACCTGCTCCTAAGCTATCTCAGCCAGCTACTACTAAGGCTCACTACCAGAGCAGTTCATCTACTCAGTCTCAGCCTGCCTTGATTGCCGATACCCATTATATTTTAGAACCGATCCAGCTGCTCTATTAATTGCAGCCTTATTGCTCCTAGCAGTCTCTGCCTGCAACATACTTTTGTGGAGTTACTTATACTGGAGCCCACCTCTTGCTACCATTTGCAGTCTGCTTCTAGCGGTCTTAGCCCACGATATACATTGTGTACACTTAGAAGTGGTGCAGGCCGCCTATTACCTAGGTGTCCACTCTTGCTTTTCAGTATACCTTGCTAGTGCAAAGCAAATCGCTCATTTCCTGTGCAGCTTAAATGCTGTTAGCCATCTTAACCCACTCCCGAATTATTGGATACTGCTTCTGTTTCACTATTTGTCTCTCTCATTATAGCAGCCCTAATAGCCAGTTCTGCATATTTAGGTCCCTCTAACTCTCTCTCAACTGGTCTCCTTCACCTTCGGTCTGATCTCCTTACAGCTCCCAAGTTTTCTGTCCAGGTCTGGGCCCTGGCTCAACTGGGGTTGGACAACTGGCTTTGTGGCCAGCAACTTTAATTCGGCTTTGGCCACAGCAAAGGAAACTTGCAGCTGGCAGCATACCTGAACTTCACTCCCTAGCTTCTGAGTTTCAGACCAAATAGGAGACACATGACAGCCATGACTCAAAAAGGAACCCTTTTCTTGCTGAGGAAATACACTTTGTGGATGATGGCCTTGATTTAGGAAGCGATAATAGCCTTAGATGCAGCTTAGCCCCCACACAGGACTTCAGGGATGGAGAAAAAAAAAGTCAGATTTCCAAAATGGCTGCATGCAATGAATGCAGTACTTCAAACAATCAAACTGATGAGGTTCCTGCCCCTGTCTATTGCAAGGAGCTGGTCAGAAAGAAGGAAGAAAGATCTCTCAGCTGAGCTAAAACTCCAAAAAACCCCTAGAAGTCCATAAGACTACCGTCTCCTGGTGAAAGATCAGAAAAGGGGATTCACAGGACAAGGCATGCAGTTCAGCGGCTCTCCAAACAGACACAGTGGACAGAAGAAAGGCCTTCTTGAGCATCAGGATATGCAGAGAAGCAGCTAAAGAGACTAAAAGGAGGCTTTTGCAACATTTCCAAAACTACCAAGTTCAAGTCACACAGAGGACTGGGATGCCAAAAAACAGGGTAGGCATGAGCTACCCCCTGGACAAAGAATTCAGATGTTTATCAACTTGATCCTTAAGAATATACAAAAAATATGCCAAAGGCAGAGTGGTGTTCTTGGCAAGGCGAGAGGTAGGAGGGCTCAACTGCAAGTGGGGCCCACTGCATCAAAGCCTCAGCTGAAAAAGAGATATACATTAGATATATGCCTATTAAGAAACAGTCGTCTATCAACTTCTATCCTGGGAAAAAGAATGGTAAGGAAAAGTGCATACCTCATTTTTACTTCTATGAAAGATGTGTGGAGAAGAGGAACCAGATTCAGAGGCCTGTAAGACCTGAAGTGTCCCCAGGACAGGACTTACCCGACCAAGGACTGAGAGCTTGCAAGGAGGGAACCAGGTCTCAGGGAGCAAGGGATAGACAAACCAGCCAATGGTCAAACAATTCGGGTAGTCAGTCAAGCCAAAGTACTTAGCACAGAGCGGAAAGTCAGACAAGCCACAGTACTTAGCAAGGAGCGGTAGTCAGCCAGGCCAAAGGTCATACACGGAGCGGGTATTCAGATCAAGCCAAAGTTGGCACGGAGCGGTCACTCAGCAGGCAAAAGGTTCAGGCACAAATCAGTAGTCAGATGGAGCCAGGGTCATACACGAAACAGATTCAGCAGCCTGGAACGGATCACAACGGGAGACTCTAAGTGCTCAGGTACATCCAGAAAGGGCACTGAGGCAATGATAGGACACAGCATATAAGGCTTCTCTAGAAGGCGGAGTTCAAATAGGTCAATCAAGGTGGAACTATAAAACTAGTGAGAGCTCAAAATGACGAGCGAGTAACCAGGAAGTAGTCACCCGTCATGCTGCTGCCACGACAAGACTGCAAATGCAACATAATCACGGGCACCGTGATAGTACCCCCCTGCAGTGACCTCTCCCCTGTGGAAAAAGACCAGGCTTATCTGGGAAAAAAAAGAGTGGAAACTCTAAAGCAGAGCAGGAGCATGGATATTAGCACTAGTCCCCCAAGAACGCTCCTCAGGACCATAGCCTTTCTAGTGCACCAAATATTGGAGGTGATCTCTGACTCTGCGAGAATCTAGAATGCTATGTATCTCATATTCTTCATGGTCCTCCAGCTGCACAGGCCCTGGCACCACTGGTGCTGTAGTATAGAGGTTACATATCAGGGGCTTGAGTAATGATACGTGAAACACATTGTGGATGCGCATACTGGCAGGAAGATCCAAAGCATAAGTGACAGGGTTCACTCTGCGAATAACCCGGTATGGACCTACAAAGCTAGGAGCCAACTTTTTACAAGGCACTTGGAGGTTCAGATTCCAGAAGGATAACCAAACCCTGTCCCCAACTTGAAACACAGGAGCAGACAGTCTCCTCTGGTCTGCATGTCTTTGATAACACTGCATGGACCTTTGTAGGGCTCTCTGGACTTGTACCCAAGTGAAACAGAGCTGCCTAAGATGCTCTTCCAGAGCCGAAATGTCTTGCGCACAAAAGGAGTCAGGAAACACTTAAGGCTGGAACCCATAGTTGATCAAGAAAGGAGAACTCTGTGAAGAAGAGTTCACTGCACAATTCCTGGCAAACTCTGTCCACGGTAACAAGGATGCCCAATTGTCTTGATGGTCAGAGATGAAGCAGTGCAAAAACTGTTCCAACCCTTGGTTGGATCTCTCGGCAGCCCCATTGGACTGGGGATGGTATGTAGAGGAGAACGAGAGTTGGATACCCATCTGGTTACAGAACGGCCTCCAAAACCTAGACACAAATGGACTCCCTCGATCCGAAACCAGCACCTTGGGCACTCCGTGGAGTCAAAATACCTCTCTAGCAAACACTTCGGCCAATTCTTTAGGGGAAGGGAGTCCCAGGAGCGGGACAAAGTGAGCCATTTTTGAGAATCGGTCCACAATCATAAGAATGACCGTATACCCCTGGGATACCGGCAGTTCTACCATGAAGTCTAAGGAAACGTGAGACCAGGGACGTTCGCCATTGGGAACAGTTTGAAATAGACCCACAGGAAGATGTCTTGGGGCCTTGGCACAAGCACAAATGGAGCATGCCACCACGAAGGCTGAGTAATCTGCCCTAAGACTGGGCCACCAAAACAACTGGGAGACCGACCAAATCAATTGGTCACGGCCAATATGACCAGCAGCCTTCGATGAGTGATATATTTCCAACAATCTGGTACGAAGGGTCTTGGGTACAATATATTTACCACTGGGTCTGTCAACTGGAGCAGCAGATTGGGAGGCCAAAATCTCCTCGCCCAGAGGAAATGGGATGCTGGTGCGTACAGTAGCTAGAATACAATCAGTAGGAATAATAGGTATAGGTGTAGACTCAGCCTCAGGGTCAGACCCGAGCTACCTGGACAGGGCATCTGCTCGGACATTCTTGGAGCCACAAAATTAAATCTGGACAGGAATAATGCCCACCTGGGTTGCCGTGGAGACAGTCTCTTGGCCTCAGACAGATATGTTAGATTCTTATGATCCGTTAAGATCAGGATTGGGGAGCTTGTCCCCTCCAGTAGGTGACGCCACTCACGGAGAGCGAGGATAACAGCCAGGAGCTCGCGGTCACCTATTTCATACACACTATGAGCTCTGGACAATGTTTTTGAGAAAAACCCATATGGAAGAAGGGGTTTACCATGACCGGAATGCTGGGACAGGAGGGCTCCCACTCTTGTTTCAGATGCATCCACCTCTAGTGTAAAGGGTAGGGTGGGATTGGGATGCGACAATATCGGAGCCTTGGCGAAGGCAGACTTCAAATCCTCAAAAGTCTGGATCGCACTTGGAGACCATACAGATGGGTTAGGCCCTTTATGTGTCATGTCAGTTAGAGGCTTAACCACTGTGGAGAAATTCCAAATGAATCTCCTGTAATAATTAGCGAACTCCAAGAATCTCTGTATGGCCTTCAAGCCCACTGGCCTAGGCCACTGCAGGACGGTTGAGAATTTTTGGGGGTCCATAGCTACAGTGGGGCAAAAAAGTATTTAGTCAGCCACCAATTGTGCAAGTTCTCCCACTTAAAAAGATGAGAGAGGCCTGTAATTTTCATCATAGGTACACTTCAACTATGAGAGACAGAATGGGGGGAAAGAATACAGGAAATCACATTGTAGGATTTCTAATGAATTCATTGGTAAATTCCTCGGTAAAATAAGTATTTGGTCACCTACAAACAAGCAAGATTTCTGGCTCTCACAGACCTGTAACTTCTTCTTTAAGAGTCACCTCTGTCCTCCACTCGTTACCTTTATTAATGGCACCTGTTTGAACTTGTTATCCGTATAAAAGACACCTGTCCACAAACAGTCACACTCTAAACTCCACTATGGCCAAGACCAAAGAGCTGTCGAAGGACACCAGAAACAAAATTGTAGACCTGCACCAGGCTGGGAAGACTGAATCTGCAATAGGCAAGCAGCTTGGTGTGAAGAAATCAACTGTGGGAGCAATTACTCGAAAATGGAAGACATACAAGACCACTGATAATCTCCCTCGATCTGGGGCTCCACGCAAGATCTCACCCGGTGGTGTCAAAATGATCACAAGAACGGTGAGCAAAAATCCCAGAACCACACGGGGGGCCCTAGTGAATGTCCTGCAGAGAGCTGGGACTAAAGTAACAAAGGCTACCATCATTAACACACTACGCCGCCAGGGACTCAAATCATGCAGTGCCAGACGTGTCCCCCTGCTTAAGCCAGTACATGTCCAGGCCCGTCTGAAGTTTGCTAGAGAGCATTTGGATGATCCAGAAGAGGATTGGGCAAATGTCATATGGTCAGATGAAACCAAAGTAGAACTTCTTGGTAAAAACTCAACTCGTCGTGTTTGGAGGAGAAAGAATGGTGAGTTGTATCCAAAGAACACCATACCTACGGTGAAGCATGGGGGTGGAAACATCATGCTTTGGGGCTGTTTTTCTGCAAAGGGACCAGGACGACTGATCCGTGTAAAGGAAAGAATGAATGGGGCCATGCATCGTGAGATTTTGAGTGAAAACATCCTTCCATCAGCAAGGGCATTGAAGATGAAACGTGGCTGGGTCTTTCAGCATGACAATGATCCCAAACACACCGCCCGGGCAACGAAGGAGTGGCTTCGTAAGAAGCATTTCAAGGTCCTGGAGTGGCCTAGCCAGTCTCCAGATCTCACCCCCAACCTTTGGAGGGAGTTGAAAGTCCGTGTTGCCCAGCGACAGCCCCAAAACATCACTGCTCTAGAGGAGATCTGCATGGAGGAATGGTCCAAAATACCAGCAACAGTGTGTGAAAACCTTGTGAAGACTTACAGAAAACATTTGACCTCTGTCATTGCCAACAAAGGGTATATAACAAAGTATTGATATGAACTTTTGTTATTGACCAAATACTTATTTTCCACCATAATTTGCAAATAAATTCTTTAAAAATCAGACAATGTGATTTTAGGGATTTGTTTGTTTCATTCTGTCTCTCATAGTTGAAGTGTACCTATGATGAAAATTACAGGCCTCGCTCATCTTTTAAAGTGGGAGAACTTGCACAATTGGTGGCTGACTAAATACTTTTTTGCCCCACTGTATACCGTCAGAGGAGATTATATAACCTAGAAATGTCACCCGAGTCTTGCGGAACTCACATTTCTCCAATTTACAAAATAGCTTGTTCTCACCCAGAAGCCGTAATACAGTTGCAACATCCTTCTGATGTGCTACTAGATTCGGGGAATGAATTAAGATGTCATCCAAATAGACTACTACACAGGTCTGTAGTAATTCTCTCAAAACATTGTTAATAAATTCTTGGAATACTGCCGGAGCATTACATAAGCAGAATGGCATAACCAACTATTCATAGTGGCCACTGCGTGTATTGAATGCAGTTTTCCACTTAGTAACCCTCTTTCTCACCAAGTTATAGGCCGCCCTTATATCAAGTTTGGTGAAGACCGAAGAGCCTTTAATTTGGTCGAACAATTCGGTAATCAAAGGTATGGGGTAAGTATTCTTGACCACTAGTTTATTCAGACCTCTATAGTCAATGCAGGGTCTCAACTCCCCATCCTTTTTCTTTACAAAAAAAAATCCTGCGCCAGCAGGTGAGGAAGACTTCCGGATAATCCCTCCAGACAGAGCATCGGCCACATTTTCCTCCATAACTTGGTTCTCCTCCACAGACAGAGGATAAATACGTCCCTTAGGAGGTATAGCACCTGGTATCAAATTAATGGTACAGTCGTATGCCCTATGCATCGGCAAAGTACTAGCCTCTACCTTATTGAACACCTCACTGAAAGCTTGATACTCTGAGGATAATGAGGAAGAGGTACAAAGGATCTTGGTAGGCTGCTGTAGGCAAGACTTAGAACAGTAAGAGGACCAAGACATAATGTCGCAAGTGTCTCAATTTATTCTGGGGTTGTGTGTCTGAAGCCAAGGGAAACCCAGAATGATCAAGTAATGAGGCGACTTTATGATTTAAAATTGTTGGGTCTCCACGTGGAGGGCCCCCACCCTTAGAGACAGTGGACAAGACTTGTGAATCACCTGTCATGGTTGAAACAGTCTCCCATCAATGGCCTCTATAGAAAGAGGAGAGTCAATCAATGCCAGAGCCGTGATAGACTATGTATCCCATGACAATATCACCTCTAGGATAGGTTTCGTCTGCATCTGGTCTGGGTTCTGTGAAACTCCACCCAGGGTCTGTCCCCAACTCAACCCTAGGTGCGAACATTTCCCAGCCGGGAGGAACAAGTGCATAATAAGTGCCCAGACTTACACGCCAATCGAGAAGAGGCCCTCCGCAACCGTTCCTTGAAAGGGGATCTTTCTCTGATCCTGGCATCTATTAGTATAGTAAAGGAGATTTCATCAAGTCTCATCTTTAATCAAATCACTTAGCCCTTGTAAAAATGTGGCCACTAGAGCCTCGTTGTTCCAGCCCACTTCACCCACCAATGTAAGAAATTCAATCACGTACTCTGCTACAGTGCGTGCACCCTGGCGGATAGTTAGAAGTTGTTTGGCTGACGATATTGCCTGGACTGGAACGTCAAAGACCCTTCGGAAAGCTGACAAAATTAATCGAAATTCGAGATTATGGGTCTCCCTGTTTCCCATAACGGATTGGCCCATCCCAATGCTCTACCAGACAGGAGAGAAATCATGAAGTCCACCTTGCTTCGGGCGCTAGGAAATGTGTTCAGTTCCAAAAATATGCCCAACTGGTTAATGAACCCACAACATAGAATAGGTTCCCCATCATATTGTTGAGGGAGTGGAGCGGTTCCAGACAGCCCTCGGAACGTATTGCACTCAGCATTGGCCCTTATCACTGGTGCCGGGTCAGGAGAGGCAACCGGTTGTCGCACAGCCCCCTCAAGGTGCGCTGTGTGATTAAGGAGTGTTTGCATCGCCAAGGAAAGCTGATTGATCCTTTGATCTTGTATGTCCATCCTGGCAAGGATGCAAGGCACCTGTGGATTGCCTGTACCTTCTGAAGTCATGGCCCTTTCGTACTGTCACTGGAGACAAATAACTCCCATTATGAATTATGGCCCCCATACATGAATTCTCTCCTTTTTTGGGAGTATTGGGAGTTTGCAATCTGGAACTAAAAATGGCAAAGTATGTTGAATTTGTGGGTTAAATATGTTTATTTGTGTGGAAATAATGTGACATGAATTATTTGTATCAGTTATCTACATTTCATACTAGGAGGTTAATTTTATTGCAAAGGGATTCACAATAATTTCCCATGAGATCCAAAGTAATCAAGACCTGGAATATGAAGTTTAGTGTAGAAAAGTGTATTTGAGAAGAAAAAATATCAATGCTACTTATGAACTTAATGGAATCATTTTAGGGGACTCGCTGACAGAGAAAGACTTGGGAATCCTTGTAAACTACAAACTTGGAAACAGTGACCAGAGTCAAAAAGCAGTAGCAAAAGCAAAGAAAGTCCTCTCTTGCATAAAAAGGAGTATTAAAAGCAAGAGTGGATAACATCATTTTGCCTTTGTAAAATGATTTGTACAAATCATTGGTAAGACATCACCTCGATGATGCAGTGCAGTTTTGGGCACCAGCATATTGGGTACAATATATTTACCACTGGGTCTGTCAACTGGAGCAGCAGATTGGGAGGCCAAAATCTCCTCGCCCAGAGGAAATGGGATACATCAAGTCCTCTATTTGGGGAATAGAGGACTTGATGTATGAAGAATGACTAGACAGACTTGGTTTATTTGCTCTAGAGAAAATATGACTAAGAGAAGATCTTGTCACAATGTACAAGTATATGAGAGGTCAATACAATGATCTCTCTGGTGAGCTATTCATCCCAATGCCTGATCAAATAACCAGGGGACAACTCTTGAGATTAGAGGAAAGGAGGTTTCGACTTCAGCAGAGGAAGGGTTTTTTTCCCAGTAAGGTCTGTTAACTTATGGAATTCCTGGCCCAAGGATGTGGTTATGGCAGACACAATGGATACATTTAAGAGAAGATTAGATATATTTCTTTCATAAGGGAACATACAGGGTTATACCGTGTACTAGTAGGCAAAACAGGAAGGTCTGATAACACTGTGTATTCTTTTACAAATTATTTATTTGCTTTTTTAATCAGGCTTTAACATAGGCACTTCCCCATAAGATGAACTAGCTTCTCCACCTTTCCACCCCATACATTTCTGTAATCTCATAATCTCCGTTACCTTTCTGCACTGAAATAATTTTTAATGGACCTTTATCTTTCACAGAGAAAAGAACAAATGGGAACCCCTTATGTGTATCTATCGTCAACATTAATCAGCTACCATCAGCACTCTATGGGTGCATAATCACAAAGGAAATGTGTTGGAGAAGGCGAACGCCTGGTCCAGCTATCAAGTAACTGAGGATATTGACTGCCCCTAGAAACAGTATAAGAACTCGATGGCTGCTCTCTCAGAAGATACACTATGCCCAAATCGGCATGGATATCCAATAGCAAAAAGAACAAGGAAGAAAAAGAGCCATATAGTATAACAATGTTGATACTCTGTTGTTCCAAGTAAAAATATACTCACATGAAGATGTGGCCAGAAAGATGATACCAATTAATATGACAGACTCACTTACAGATAATTTAACCCTATCTCCATTCTGGTAATGTACTGGAATAAAAGTTCAGATGAATCAGGCGGAGGCTTCCAATTAGTGTGTCAAATTATTAATAGAAAACTCTAAAACAGTATCAAGGATTAAACGCTTACACATTTTGTGTCTGAAAATAGGATTTTAGTCTTACCTGTTAAATCCTTTTCACTTAGTCCATACAGGTCACTGGTACTCTGGGAGGCGTAAGTCCCCTTTAATAGGCAGGAACAATTATGCAAATAATTTGCAGGGGGCGGAGCCTCCCCTCTTACTTAAGCCACCTTCTGGCCAGAGCCACTCATATTGATTTGAGACCCCAAGAACTGACCTCAGGTAAGCAAAAAGAAAGACTCCTGTGAGCATGCCCAACAGTCTCCCACTGAATGCCACAGGAGAACCAAGTCTGGTCCCTTGACAGGGTGGGAGACCAGTGACCTGTATGGACTAAGTGAAAAGGATTTAACAGGTAAGACTAAAATCCTATTTTCACTGTCGTCCAATACAGGTCACTGGTACTCTGGGATGTACAAACATTGAGCTGATCCAGAGGCGGGAAGTAAGGCAAGGACCAGGCGCAAGGCCCAAGTCACTAGAACTGCTATGACCAGTTGATAACATAGCCCAAACTGTAAGTGTCAACGGACACCAACCAAGGGAACAATCCCTGAACTAACACAGCACACGGAACCAGAGCCAACCGGGCTCAACAGTAAAGAAGCACTAAGGATCACAGAGCGGAAGACCTACACAGGCAAGACTGCCTCCAGGACCTTCCTTCCAAAACTGGCATCAGCCGACGCCAGTACATCAACTCGGTAGTGCTTTGAAAAGGTGTGCACAGAGGACCAAGTGGCCGCTCTGCACAGTTGATCAGCAGAAGCTTGATTCTTGTAGGCCCAAGAGGCCCCAATAGATCTGGTGGAATGGGCAGTTACCCGGAAGGGAACATGCTTATTCCTCAACTTATAGGCTCCACGGATGGTAGCCTTAATCCAAGAGGCAATGGTAACTTTGGAAGCCGGTCTTCCTGCCCTAGGCCCCTCAGGAATGACGAATAGAGCGTCAGACTTCCTGATAGACTCGGTGCGATGAACATAAAACTTGAGGCAACGCACCACATCCAACAGATGGAGATCTCTTTCCTTGTCAGATGAAGGATTAGGGCAGAAAGAGGGAACCACAATCTCCTGATTGATGTGAAACTCAGACACAACCTTGGGTAAGAATTCCTTGGTAGTGCGAAGCACAGCCTTATCCTTGTGGAACACCAGGTAAGGAGGTTTACAAGACAAGGCCTGTAACTCTGCTACCCGGCGCACTGACACAACAGCCAAGAGGAAGGCCATCTTCCAAGTCACAAGACGTAACGGAATGGAAGCCAAGGATTCAAACGGTGGTCGCTGAAGAACTCCCAGCACCAAATTGAGATCCCACTGGGGAGCAGGACTCTTAAAGGCAGGTCGAACATGAGTCACACCCTGGAAGAAGACTTTCACATCAGGAAGGACAGCAATCCGTTCCTGGAAAAACACAGACAAGGCAGAAGTCTGAACTTTGAGGGAACTCAGACTGAGCCCCTTATCCACACCGTCCTGCAAGAAGGCCAGGACAGTGGGAAGATGGAAGTCAAGAGACAACTTCTTGACAGAGCACCATGTCACGAAAGTTGACCATATGCGATGATAGATCTTGGAAGACACAGGCTTACGAGCACTGAGCATCGTCGATACCACAGAAGGAGAAAAGCCTTTCTTTGCTAGAATCGAGGATTCAACCGCCATGCCATCAAATGGAGAGTGTGAACATCCTCTTTCCACAGATACCCCTGAAGAAGCAGGTCCGGACGGGCTGGAAGTGGGATTGGATCCTTCACTGACATGGCCATCAATTCCGGAAACCAGGACTGGCGAGGCCAGTTTGGAGCAATCAGGATGACAGGACAACGTTCCCTCTTCAACTTCTGGATAACTCTGACCAATAGAGGAAGAGGAGGGAAGATGTAAGCCAGGGGAAGGTCCCAAGGGATCGACAAGGCATCCACTGCTAGAGCAAGGGAGTCCCTCAACCGGGAGCAAAACACCGGAACCTTCCTGTTGTGTCTGGTAGCCATCAGATCCACCACAGGCATCCCCCACCGTTGAGTGAGCATGTGAAACACCTCTGGGTGAAGAGCCCATTCTCCGCTGTCGACGGTATGACGACTGAGGAAGTCTGCCATGACGTTGTCCACGCCTGGAATATGAACCGCAGAGATGACAGGCACGTGATCTTCTGCCCAAGACAAAATATCCTTGACCTCCCACCAGGCGGAACCGCTTCTTGTGCCGCCTTGCCTGTTGATGTAAGCCACCGCCGTGGCGTTGTCGGACTCCACTCTGACTGGAAGACCGGTCAATTGAGACTCCCAGTGCCTCAGGGCCAGCCGAACAGCTCGAAGTTCCAGAACATTGATGGAGAGCATGGATTCCTCCAGACCCCATTTCCCCTGAGCACTGAAGCGACCCCAGACTGCACCCCAGCCCCGAAGGCTGGCATCCGTAGAGACTGTGGTCCAAGGAGGAACTAGAAAGGATTTCCCTTTCAGGAGATGAGAGAGACCTAAACACCAGTGCAGATTCGACTCGACATAAGGAAGTAGAGACACAGACAGATGTTGATGATCTGGATGATTCCTGCACGTCTGGATCACAAATCTCTGAAGTTCCCTGGAGTGGGCCATAGCAATTGGCACTGCTTCGATCGTGGAAATGAACTTCCCCACTAAGGACGACAACTTCGGAACCGGAATTTCGTCCCTGTCCAGAATCCCAGCCACTCTGATGGCTATCTGGTGAGCCACATCCTCTGGAAGAAACACCATGCATTGGTGAGTGTCGAACAGGAGACCCAAGAACCGAAGCCTCTGAGATGGAACCAAGTCCGACTTGTCCAGATTCAGGATCCAGCCATGATGGATCAGAGTGTGCATACACTTCTGCAGTTGCTGATGGAGAAGCTCCGCTGAGGAGGCTTTTAGTAGGAGATCGTCCATGTAGGGAGTCACCCTTATCCCATCCTGATGAAGCACCGCTATCAAGGAGCCTAACACCCTCTGGAAGACCTGAGGGGCTGAAGTCAGCCCAAAGGGGAGCGCTGTAAACTGAAAGTGTCCCCTGTGGCAGGCAATCCTGAGATACCGCCTGCTCTCTGGATGAATGGGGATGTGAAGATACGCATCCTGGGGGTCCAGGGAGGCAAGAAATTCCCCCGGAGACATAGCTGCAATCACAGATCGCAGGGATTCCTGGCGGAAGTGGGAAGTCACCACATAAGCATTGAGATCTTTGAGATCCAAAATGGGACGGGCCCCTCCGTCCTTTTTGGCCACCACAAACAGGCTGGAATAAAATCCTGAACCTGTGTCCTCCTGAGGAACCACCTCCAGGACCTCTTTGTCCAAGAGATCCTGAATAGCGTCTGCGAACAGACGACTCTTTACAGGTTCCTGAGAAGGACGAGTAAAATGGAACCGAAAAGGAGGAAGGGAGGAGAAAGGGATCCGGTATCCCTCTGACACCACCTGGAGAACCCACGGGTCCGCCACTGACTCCTCCCAAATCCGGCGAAAGATGTGGAGACGTCCACCTACAGCCGGATGCGGACCCGGGTTCGGCGAGTCATGCCGAAGCAGTCTTGGAGGTCTTGGCCTTGGGGGCAACTTTGGGCTTCCAGGACTGTTTGGGCTTGGAGGAGGAGCGTGCAGCGGGAGGACCCGTCGGGGTCGAGGAGCGTGTCTCAGTCTGAAAGGAACGAAAGGACCGGTTGCGTTTGGCTGGAAACTTTTTCTTAAAGACTGAGGGTAGAAGAGTACTTTTACCACCAGTAGCCTCACTGATCATTTCTTTGAGTTCAGAACCAAATAGCAAGTTCCCCTGAAAGGGCAAAGAAAGCAAGGCTTTCTTGGAGGCTGTATCAGCAGACCAAATTTTCAGCCAAAGGGCGCGTCTAGCCACCACTGAAGAAGTGGAGGCCCGCGCCATCATGCGCACAGCATCAAAGGCAGCGTCAGCAATATAATTCTGAGCTTCAGTAATGTTAGCAAGAAGCTGCAACTGTTCAGAAACTGGAGCATCCTGGCGAACTGCTTCAGTCAGTCGCTCAGTCCAGGCCGCGATAGCCCTGTTTACCCAAGCCACTGCAAAGGTTGGACGCATGGCAGTGCCGATAGAGGCAAAAATGGACTTAAGAGAAAGTTCCAATTTCTTATCCGTCCAATCATGCAGGGCAGAGGCATCAGAGACAGCCAAAGCGGTAGACTTGGATAGCCTGGAAACAGGGGCATCCACCTTTGGAGGATGTACCCATTTCGCCAGCTCAGTCTCAGGAAAGGGGTACAGTTTAGCAAACTTCTTGGAAACAGAGGAAGACCTATCAGGATTCTTCCACGCCTCAGAGACTAGACGGGCAAGAGTAGGATTAGTTGGAAAACAGACAACAGGCTTAGATGGCTTTTTCTGAAAAACATCAGAAGGATCATAAGTGGATTCTTGAGTCAGAGGAAGATTGAGCGTATTCAAAACCGCTCTGATCAGACCCTCAGCCGAAACTTCAGGGTCACATTCATAGGGGTCCCCAACGGACCTGTTAGATTCAATAACAGTACGTTCCTCAGCCTCAGAATCCTGCAAGAGTTCTTCCTCAGAAGAATCAGTGACATCAGGAGCCCCCTGTGGCTTAGGCAGGGAGGTCCTGATGGTAGAGGGGGTCTGCCAGACCTGGAGAGCCCCCTGTACCTGAGAGGGAAAGAGTTGAAGGGTGGATCTGAGATCCCTAGTGGCAGCTTTAAACTCCTTCACCCAAGATGGCTCAATAGCATAGCTGGGAAGCCCAGGGTTGCTATCCTGACTAGTACAATTAGGGCATAGATCCCCCACATTATCGCTAGACAGCCCAATGTGGCAAGAGGAGCAAAACGCCATGGGGGTAGCAGACCCCCCATCCTCTTTAGACTTGGGTCTAGCCCCTAGCTCCAGTGAAGTAGACATGCTCACAGCGTCAATATACCCCACTAATAATTCTATCACCCAGAAAAGGTGTAAAGGATCAAGGTTTCACCCCAGAAATGTCTAAAATTGGACTTATCTGGCCAGCGAAGGGTTAATCAGTTGAGGAGAGAGAAGGCTCGGTCCCTGCGTAGTGTACTCGCATAGGAAAAGTGCAACAAAATGGCGGCCGTCATGACAGCCAATCAGAAACGAGCGCGAACCAAGCGCTCATGGGAAATGTAGTTTTCCCTATACAAGTACCCCAAACAGTGCCCGAAGCCCCCCTGAACCCCCCACATTAATAAAACACCATCCGGATGATAGAGCAGGAGCCTAGCATTAAAATGAGCCCTCTCTGAAGTTGCTGTGACAAGCGGTTCCAGAGATATGTCCCACACTGTGATTTCCCATAGAGAGTAAAGGAGCCATGCGTTTGAGCGGGAAACGCCGCGCTTAAAGGCGCAGAACACAATTTTTAATAAAGTTTAAGAAAACTTTCAAAAGTGCCCAAACAAGCATAAAACACATAAGAAACATAAGTAAACAAATATACTAAGCTCCAAAACCCAGAGAATACCACAGAAATTGCATAAATCTAGAATAATGCAATAAAAACACCCTATGAGTGCTGGAGTAAATTGAAAACTCCCAAATACAAGCCCATCAAAGGGACACTGTGGGGACAAGTGGACCTTCAGCACTCAAAGGATGACTCACCTTTCCTGCAGGACTTCTGTCTTCAGGTGACCATGATAAGGGAGGAATAACCCAGAGGCAAATTCCTCAGCAGGGGAGCTGCTCCACAGAAGCTGTCCCCTCATCAGGGTTTAAGGTCCACAGAAAATCCCTGGAAGCTGCACCAGCCACTTTAAAGAGGGCAATTCACAGCCATGGTCACCCTCCTAATGGTGGTATTCCATATTTGAATAAAAATAATAAAACTCTAAGAAGCATAGATGTTCTCTGCCTGGTGTGCAAGCACACCAGGAACAAATCAATATGAGTGGCTCTGGCCAGAAGGTGGCTTAAGTAAGAGGGGAGGCTCCGCCCCCTGCAAATTATTTGCATAATTGTTCCTGCCTATTAAAGGGGACTTACGCCTCCCAGAGTACCAGTGACCTGTATTGGACGACAGTGAAAGACTCTTTATCAAAGCTAACCATCGTCACAACTCAAATGCATTCCAGTAAGTTACCAGAACAGAGATGGGGTTAAATTTTCTGTAAGAGACTGTCAGATTAGTCAGTATCAACTTTCTGACCACATGTTCATGTGAGTATATTTTAACTTTTTATTAGAACAGAGTATCAACTTTGCTACACTATCTGGCGCTTTCTCTTCCTTGTTCTTTTTTGCTATTGGATATCTTTATCTTCCACAGACTGTCAGTGGAACCAGAGTGTACCATGATAGCCAGGTCATGACTAGCCATGCCAACAGTCTATGAATCCAATCTACTTCATGCCAAACCCAAGGACCTAAGAGACAGCAAAAATGTTTATTGAAGCCCACTGTTTGTATTAAGTAGGTATGAACTAAAAACCAACTTCAACAAAAAATCACTGTACATGATCCCACAGACTAAGAGCCTAATGTAAGCTGCCTGGTTAGACTCTGTGAAGTAGATTTCCCACAAAGAGGTGACAGACTGCTATTTGATATAATAATATGACAAGAGCACAAAAACAGACAATACAGGTATATAGAAAGACAGGTCCCAGTGGGCCTGATGCTAGGGAGAGAAGACTAGAGTACATATCTAGCTGGCGGTGGCTGCTCTCTGGGTTGCCTCGATGCAGCCTAGGAAGAGTCAGAGATGCTGGCCACAAGGCCAAATTAGTGCCGATCAGAGGAACTGGCCTGCACCCCAAATGACAACCCAGAGAACAGCAGCTACCCACTGACGTCGAGGAGGATACTGAATAAATATCCCACCTGCAGTATAGTCCTAGTTGTTTTTCAGGGACACCAAAGCTTGGAGATCAGCTGAGAAAACAGAACAGGACAGTCAAGCTCAGACTGGAGGTTAAGGAGAAAGAAGCCCACAAGGGTCAAGACAGACGAGAAGTCAGACAAGCGAGATCAGGAACGGGCGGGCAACACAGTACAAGGCAGCAGATGAAGGAACGGTTGAATCAACAGAGCCGAAGCCAGTAATAGGATATCAGATGAGCAAGGTATAAAATTGCAGAACAGGAGAGAAGTCGCAGGAAGAGCTAGGTCAACACACAAAATAACACTCAGGAACAAGACCGGAAAATCAGGGTCATAACCTGCAAAGCTTTGATCGTGCCCCACCCAAAAGCACTATAAAGGATCAGATCAACCACAAGACAAGGTAGAGAACCAGGATCCGCATAACAAAGGAAAACATGTAATAAATAAACTATATACAGATAAAACCAATTGCTGTAGGAAGGACACAAACCTAAGTAAGTTAAACTGTTATATTAAGAGCTGCTTATTCTTTCCCTATTTAACCTTTAACCACACATGATGGAATAGTACTGTTTGTTAGTCTCCACAACTAGTATTATTGTTTTGGCTTGTTATCTTAAGTAGGCATTACTCAGACAGAAGTCAATACAGCACAAATACTTCTGTCTAAAATAAGACATTGCTGTCAGGTGGCATGTCTGAGGCTTTGTTCACATAGACAGTTGTATCACTTCAGCTTATAAAATGTGCAATTAGCAAAGACTGCTGAAAAATGAGTTAAAATAACACCAACCAGAATCAACTGACTTAACTGCTGTGTGGCTGCATAGTTGGGTTGTTACCATGTGTTTCACCATAATACAGCTTCTCATCCGAATGTCTGCATTGTGCAAACATAGGCAGTAATACAGACACCTCATATAGTATCTTTCCTGTTATTACTGTCAAGTGGCAAAAAAGTTACGTACTGTGTCCATGAACAAAAGTTACTGGTTACAGCAAAACTAATGTGGGTGCCTAATCGAGACAAATGTCACCACAATGAACATGGTCCAAAGACTGAACAAAAGCTCAGCTTTCAAAGATACTGGAAATAGGATAGACCAGATTCTGTTGGGCAGACACACTCTTATCTTTGTCTGAGAAAGATACAGGCAATAAAGCTAAAAAAAATTATTAGTTTAAACACACACCGCAAATGTGTATCTCATATCAGCCAAAGGGAAAATATATACTATGATAACAAATCAAAGTACGTGCAATAAAACCATGGAAAACCGCATCAGAGGGGATGTGTCCTTTATAAAAGCTTAAAATAACTTATACCATCCTTCTGGTTAAAATGTGGTTCACAGTAGTATAAAAAACAATTGTATCTCTGTAGAAACTAAGAATACAGAAATAAGAACTGTGGGGGGGAAGGGGGGTGATGCACTAAGGATTGACAAATAGCTAGAGTGATGATATTGTGGGGCATTTGCTGCAATGACATTTCAACATATGCAATAAGATGTCTTCGCAGTGACATCCCTGTGAATCCCCCACAAATGGCATTGCAACAGCATAGACAGCTATCAGAGTTTAGTGCATGTGATGAAGTGCAACATTAACATATAAACACACCCAAAAGAATACGGCAATGGCTCAGCCTTATTGGACTTATTATATATTAGTAAAAGGGGCACTGCATTGCCCAGGGGAATTAAGTCCTTTGATTGCTTAAGGGGTATTCAGCTCATTCACTCAGTAGGGTTTGGGTATATTTACTCCAGTGAAAGGTTTCAGGGTTTGAGAGGCAACGAGGTATCCATGCAGTGGAATGTGTTGCATGCCTCTTTGGCATTAAAGGAACCCAATACATTGGCCATTTTATTTGGTGTGTTTACACTCCTTCAGTGCCAAAGAGGAATGCAACACATTCCACTGCATGGATACCTCTTTGCCTCTCAAACACTGAACCCTTTCACTGCCCCAAACCTACACAAAGCATTGTGGCTGAAGCAGTCACAAGAGTTAATATCCATGGGTGGAGCTTGAATGCAACACAGTGAAAAATAAACTGTAAAGAATATCAGGATTAACATGAGATTCCATTCTTTTGTACCAATGGAAGTAGTTGTACAGATGACTGGGTCCTATGAAATTACAAATTATCGAACCCCAAAGGGCCATATGAGCAAACAGCAAGCTTAAATCGCTCATATCCCTATTTAACTCAGTAGGTTGGGTTTTGCGTGCTAAAATGAAGCTACTTTGCAGCAGAATTTGTATGGGGGGATGCTAGAGACCCCACAATTACTTTAAACATGACAGCTGAATTATGCCCCTTCGGACTCCCCATAAATGCTAACAGAAAAAAGGAAAGAGTGTGTATCCCCAACAAACAGTTGTGAACAACACACTAATTCCAAATAGCTGCGCCTCTTAAAACAGGAAGGTAGAAAAAATCTATACAAATAATAGTACAATTAGACACTAATTATACCTGTTGATACTTGACGTGTAACTCACCAAATAAAAAATGTGTATACACAGCCCCACACCAAGCACAGTCAGGTGTGCCAGCAGGAAATATTTAAACTCAGAATAAACACAAAAAAATATATATAAAAATAAATATTTATCAATATCACGTTATCCAAGTCCTCCTCTCCAAAGTATTAATCGCTGTTAATCCCACTACAGTTCCAGAATTCACTGCTGCACACCTCCTATGAATTGGCATCCACAAAAAAACTGAAACAAAAGAAACACACAAAGAGTGGCGCAGGAACTCTTCTAAGTGTAGTAGAAACTTTCACAAGGAATCCTTCACCATCACCACGGTGATTCAAGCGTTACTCACATTCTCCAGAGGTGATAGCTTGCCTCTAAGTGTAACCGCATCCACTGGCTTTCACCCCAGTGTGGTGTAATTGTTCCTTGATCTCCTTTATGCTCTCCTTTTTCTTTTTCACTCCGACAGGGATTAATAATATATCTGTAGAAACTGCCACTCTAATAAAGGGACAAATATTGCCCAATATATCCCTGGCAGTAACTGTTTATTCTATATTAACCCTATATCATCCGGAGGAATATTGAAGCAGAGGCAAATTACCCCCACATATCCAGCTGATACCTTTTTATTATTCAGTATGCCCATGGGATGCAGGAAGTGGAGATAGATGGAACGCACGCCATTGTGGATGCAGGGTCAACCACAGGTTGCTTTAGCCACTTTACACAGGGCAGTGTCCTCATGGCTGGGAATTCCTCCACTGAGGAAGGGGAATCTCAAATGGATGACCAGGATTCATCTTTCTCTAATGGGGATTCTTATGATTATTATTATTATTCTTTATTTATATAGCGCCAACTAATTCCGCAGCGCTGTACAATTGGGGAATAGACATACAGAGGTATTAAATAGTACAATCAGATGTGTAGAACAGGAGGATCAGAGGGCCCTGCTCGTGAGAGCTTACAGTCTAGAGGAAGGTAGGTTTGATACAGAAGGAGTAAGTGCTATTGTGTTTAAGTGCCTCCTGCCACATGAACTGCCAGTCAGTGGGTGGGAGTGAGAAGTGCCATTGAGTGCAGTAGTCCGTGCAAGGGGTGAATCTTGGTGATGATGTTTATGGAGGCAGTTGATAAGCCTCCCTGAAGAGGTGAGTCTTCAGGGAGCGTCTGAAGATTGGAAAGCTGGGGGAGAGTCTGATGGGGCGGGGGAGGGAATTCCACAGCTCAGGTGCAGCACGGGAGAAGTCCTGTAGGCGGGAGTGGGAGGATGTGATAAGAGCTGTGGAGAGCAGAAGGTCATGTGCAGAGCGAAGATGGCGGGCGGGAGTATATTTGGAAATGAGAGATGAAATATAGGGGGGTGCAGTGTTAGTGAGGGCTCTATAAGTTAGCACCAGAGTTTTGAATTTTACTCTGTATGCTAACGGGAGCCAGTGTAGGGACTGACAGAGGGGTGTGGTGTTAGAGAAGCGATGAGTGAGGAAGATTAGTCTTGCAGCAGAGTTCATTATGGACTGTAGCGGGGTTAGTCGGGTGAGAGGCAGGCCAATTAGTAAAGAGTTACAGTAGTCAAGACGGGACATGATGAGTGTTTGGATTAGAATTTTGGTAGTGTCTTCTGTGAGAAAGGGTCGGATTCTAGAGATGTTGCGGAGGTGGAGGCGGCATGAGTTGGAGATTGACTGGATGTGAGGAATGAAGGATAGGGCAGAGTCAAATGTGACCCCCAGGCAGCGTGCTGTAGGGGTTGGTGTGATGGAAGTGTTGTTAACGGTGAGGGTAATGTTTGGGATAAGGCTGGTTGTAGATGGAGGGAAGAGAATTAGTTCAGTTTTGCTAAGGTTAAGTTTGAGTTGATGGGAGGACATCCAGGAAGACACAGCAGACAGACAGTCAGACACTCGGGACAGGAGGGAAGGAGAGAGGTCTGGGGAGGAAAGATATATTTGGGTGTCATCAGCATAGAGATGATGGTGAAACCCAAAGGAGTTTATTAGTTTTCCAAGGGAAGCAGTGTAGATTGAGAAGAGCAAGGGTCCCAGTACTGATCCTTGTGGCACACCAACAGACAGTGGGAGGGGTGATTCCACTGAGGGTCTTAATCTGGCTGTCCTGGAGATGCATATGGTCTTAGGGGCCTCAGGTTCTAGTTCTTCTTCCCCTGATATTTTCAAGAGATGCAAAAAGGAGATTGCTATATTTTTTCTCCACATTCCCTAGACCAGGTACTCCTGGAGGAAGGGAGGATGCTTGAAAGGAGGCTATTCTTTCGTCTGCATTTCTTTCTCATGTACCCTTTTTCTGCTGAGGCTTTCGAGCAGTGGGCTACATTCTTAGCTAGGTGAAAAATTGTGCGTGTGGGGGGTGGTCCATGGCAAAGGGGGTGGGGGCACACAATTTTTCACTTAGCTAAGAATATAGCCTTGCTGCTGGAGGATGCTGTGGCACTGAAGGGTCAGGCCGATAAGCATCTGGATTCTCTATTAGGGCGAATTTTGCAGATTCTGATGCCACTTTTAACCCCAACTTTACTGTTTGAGTGACTAGGGCTATGGCTGTTTGGGGGAATCCACTTTGATGCCCTCAGGGCTGATGTGCCTAAGGAGAATCTTGTTATTAAATCTAAGATATCTGAGGCTAACGAGTATCTTACTGAAGTGGCCTTTGACGTCACTAACATTACTGGATAGCCTTCAGCTTTCCTGTTCATTTTTTTCCACAGAAGACGTGTGGTTTTGTTACCCCTGCCAGTATGGGTATCCAGGGCACCTATTCTCTCAGTAACCCAGGTGTGCTCAACCCTAAAGACCAAGCAGGTCTTGACAAGCAAAATTCCTGTGCAGAAGCTCAAAGCTGATAAGCCCATCTCTGAATGAATCGTGGTGTCTTGTTTTCCTTAGACAATAGGAGACAGCCTATGACTTTTCTATGGGCATGCGTAGTTTGCTTCTGGGGTGGACCAGTGGGTTTTGTGGGTAAAAAAGTTCAGCACAAACTACAAGTCACTACTTCCCTGTCATTTTTCATGTCAACAGTTCCTCACAATACCATGTGGAGTCTCAGATGCAGTCTCTTCCCTAGTAGATATGCAGGTTTGTTACATATTCCTTTTCAGGAATGGTTCACGGATTCTATCTTAATCTTTCCATAGTTCACAAAAATGACAGTGGATGCCATCCTATTCTGGACTTAAAGTTTATCAACAATTTTGTTCTAGCTTCACTGTTCAAGTTGGAGTCCTTGCTCTCCTACATTGCTGCCATTTGTTCAGGTGAATTTTTGCTTCCCTAGACACCAAGGACATTTACCTGCATATTCCCATCCGTCCAGATCATCATTTCCTGTGGTTTGCCTTTCAAGACCATCATTTTCAGTACACCGCCCTTCTCTTTGGACTGGCCTCCTCTCCACAGGTCTTTACAATGGTCATGACAGCTCTGACGGCTCACATAAGGTTGCTAGCGATCTTCCTGGTGACCTTTTGCTGAAGGCTCCCTCGGAGGAAAATCTGTACCTTCAGATTCAAAAGTGTGTGTACTGCAGCAATATGGTTGACTTCCCAATTTCATTAAATCTTCTCTGGTTCCATCTCAGGTCATTCACTGTCTTGGTATAACATCTCGCAGTAGTCAAAATCATACCATAGTATTTTCCCCTAGTGTACGTCCATTTTTCGTGTTTCTCAAAGCCCTAAGAAAAATCAGGATGGAGTGGGCTCCTGTCATACTGTCCCTTTCTGGCCCCCATTGGGAATGGTTTTCGGATCCACTCAGTCCATTGCAGAGCAGTTTTGTCTCTCTCTCTGATTCTGAACGCTTGGCTCAGGTGTGATCTAGAGGTGGAGAAGCTGGCTTCCCTTGACTTTTATATTTATAATGAGGCACACAAAGCAGATAGAGACGAGAGAGTGGGGAGAAGCAGAACCATTGATTTTCAAGGCACCTTTCCAAGAAGCAAGCTGGTAAGTACAATGGAGTGCCTATAATGCATTCTCAAGGCTATGAATAAAGAACCATTCCTGTAAGCGAAACACACTTTGGGTGGGAGTAGTGGGCTTTTGTATCCCATTTATTCCACTTTCTACAGTGTTACTAGTACTCTTGGATTACAGTTACTTGTTCATAGGCACTGCTTAAATTCACTCACTTCAAATTATATATCTCGTATTCATGCTCTAGCCCTGTCTTATCCCTCCAGGGGTTTCTCAGCTTTTATTCTCTCTCCTGAGAGTATATACCATCTATCCACTTCTTTTGTGTGTTACTGGTTCACACATATCTCAGTAATTGTGTGTGAGAAATTCATTTTCAGATTTTGACTACTACATTTAGACTTGCCTCTCCTGTGCACTGTTTCTTTGTTTCTCAAGTTCCTGTTATTGGGTTTGAAGTGTTGATAAAAACCAACTCTTCGTGTCCCAGGTAGGTGGATCCTCTTGAAAGCGGATCCCCTTTCTTTTTCTGATTCTGTTTCTTTTCTTTCACTTTCTATACATTAAAACTGAGCATGCCACACCTCCTTACTAGCCCTCCTTTCTGACAATGAGGCTCCCGCCTTCTTACAGCCTTTGGGCACTTATCAGATACTACACCGGCTACAAGACTGAAGTTTCTTGGTAAACTCTATCATATCATGAATGTCGAAGTCAGGGGTGTAAAGCCTAGATACTCTACTGCATGGGAAATGGAGATGGGATGCACTCTACCCTTCTCAGACTGGGCTAAGATCTGGAAATGTACTCACTCCTCCTCTTTACTACAAAATTCTCATTAGATGGTACTATATGCCCTCTAGGTTACATACGTTTGCTACTAGTTCATCTCCCCTATGCTGGAGATGCAAGTCCAATACGGACACCCTGTTACACACCTGGTGGACCTGTACATCGCTTAGCTATTTCTGGTCTTCTTGTATCTCAAATAGAAAAATTGTTGGATGTCTCTCTCTCTCAAGGGATCCCAGGAAAATGATGTTATTCAAAGATTGGCCCCCCACCACCACCTCTGGCCAAAAAATTATTCCTATTTGTGATGATCAATGCTGCAAAAGCCCTCATTTCATTGAATTGGAGATCAACTTCTCTTCCTAATTTGAAATCTTGGTCGACTAAAGTGTAGGAACAGACAATCTTTATTAGATTAGAGTGGCTCAAGAAGGGTTGAGAGCCATCTCTCCTCTTTGACCTTATGACTAAATGATGTACTCACCGAAGACAGATTCACTTTTGTATTTGATTATGGGAATCTATCTTCCTTTCAAATCTCATGCTTCAGACCAGTGCCTGCCCTCCCCTCCTTCTCTACTCTCTCCCTGTTTTCCACCTTCTTCTTTTCGTTCTATTTTCTTTCACCCTCAATTTCTCTCATTGTCTTTAATTTCTTCCTTATTCTTTTTCTTATATTTCAAATCCTGGTTGGTCTTCAGACTGTATATTTAGCATCATATAGATTTTCAAAAATCTTGTTTGATTATTGTTATTCTCTTATATAACTATGTAATCTTTTGTTAACTCATTGTATAAATCAGGTCTGTTCCAACCTTCAATAAAAACCTATCTAAACAAAAACTGACCATGTCTGGTAGGTTAAAGTGGATCAGGGAGGAAGTCTTCGCCTCAGACTTTTAAGGCAAGTGCCCTGTCCTCCTTGCTGGAGCGTATTTTACTCTATGGTTTCTATGTTTCAAATGGACTAAAAGAAAAGACTATCTACAAGTACATAAAAATCCCTGTTTTTTTTTTTTTTTTTTTTAAAGAACTGGTGCCCCAAATTGTATTCCTTATTCTAAATGAGACCACACCAAGGAGTTATATAGAGGAGAAATACATTTCTATCCCATGCATCTATACCCCCTTTTTATATAGGATAGTACCTATTGGCTCTTGCAGCAGCTGAGTGACAGTGCACATTACTGCAAAGTCTATTGCCTATCAGTAGTCCTTAATCTTTCTCAAATGATGATTCCCCAAAGTAGTTTCCCCATTTAGTGTATATAATCATGTTTCTGCATCACAAATGCATAGCCTTACACTTAACTCTATTAAATCTCATTTACTACTTATCCACCCACCCATTCATTCGGTTTATCCAACTTGTTCTGTATGCATTTCCACTAAAAGCTTAGTGTCATCGAGCAAAGATACCCACTTCTATATGTGGTCCTTCATACCTTGTTCTCTGCCTATTCAGGAACTTTTCAAGTTGCTATTTGTATTTGTCTTGATCTACCTCATTATAGGGATAACATATATGCACTTAGTACTTTTGAATATTGGTAGTACAACATACATAGTAAAATATTCAAAGCCATTTAAAATTAAGCCTCAAATGGGTAAAAAAAAATATATATTTCCAGTCAAATATTTTCCTGGATTGAAAGCTTATCTGCTTTGACACCAGCTGTCATAATTCTGAATATTGTTCTATGCTAGGAAGGTATCCAGTACTTTTTTGGAAATGATTACAGTGTCTGCAAACATGAAATCCCAAGACAAAGAATTCAATAGCTTTACTGCCCTTACTGTGAAAGAATATCTGCATTTGTTTTAGTTGAAAGCGCCATTCCTCCAGTCTTAATGGATTACCTCTTGTTTATTGATCAGCTCTTTGAGTAAATCACTCCTTAGAGAGTTCTTTGTATTGAGCTAGACTATATTTATAAATAGGATTCATATTCCCCTTTAGACTTCTCTTCTCAAATGTAAATAAACCCAGTTTGGCTCGTCTCTTTATAACACCGGACCTCCAATCCTTTTATAAGTTTTGTTGCAAATATCTCCACTTTTTCCAGTTCAATAATGTATTTTCTCTTACGTCTTAAGTGAAACACAGGAACATGGGGTAAAGTATCCTTCAGCCAGGAGAGTAGGGCACTTGCCATAAAAGGCTCTCTTCCTGATCTACTTTATCCCCATCATGCATGCTGAGACCATACTAAGGATTTACATAGAGTTAAAATTATATTCCCATCCCGTACATCTATGGTGTACCCCTTTTTATACAAGATATTAACCTATTTGCCTCTGCATCCCATGCATTTATGGTGTACCCCTTTATATATACAAGATATTACCCTATTTGCCTTTGCAGCAGCTGAGTGACACTGCACACTGCTGTGGAGTCTTGTTTATCAGTACTCCTAAACCTTTCTCTAATGAGGATTCCCCAAGAAGAAGTTTCCCATTCAGTGTATATGTATTGTTTGTTTCTGCAGCCCAAATGTATAACTACATTTATCGAACTTCCGTTTGTATCTGCCAGACAACACTTCAACTTAATTCGGAGATGCCTCCAACCTTTATTGTACAACTATCTTCCCAAAATATAGTCGGGTCACACTCCTTGAATAAAACGTAACATTTATTTAAAATAGTCACATTTAAAAATCCAAAGTTTCAGTTGCATTCGTGACTTTCATCAGAGATATACACAATCCCTGTGTATATCCCTGATGAAAGTCACGAATGCAACTGAAACTTTGGATTTTTAAATGTGACTATTTTAAATAAATGTTACATTTTATTCAAGAAGTGTGACCCAACTATATTTTGGGACGATAACTACATTTATCTAAATGAAACATCTGGCACTCCCATTCACTCAGTTTATCCAAATCTGACGAAGGGGGCCAGTGATTTCCTTACGCGGACACAATATTGTCCCTTGCTGTGATCCTTCTGGACAGTTTTTCAGATCTGAGGGAAGTATGGCTGATGCAGGCAAAAGGGGCAGGAAGAAGAATCTTTCAACTTACAAGGAGAATACAACAATTACCACACTTAAAACAATACTGTGCATTATATATAAAATTTACACTCAACAATTGAATATTACTTTATCTATTGACATTTGAGCACCAGAGGGATATCCAACCCATTGAGAAGAAATTAATTGGATACCTCTCTGGCATTCAAACGGTTAATATTTTTTTATTGTTATATGACTATAGCCTGTCAACTCTTCAAAAATATGGAATATTCATTTCACATCAATTAAACAGACAACTGTTATTGAATTGTAAATTACTGGCAATCAGTTAGGCCTTACTGGACAACTAGTTCACTTGTGCTAGTTCATGCCTCCCAAGTGTCCCTCTTTCAGACCCAAATCCCTCTGTCCCTCTTTCCCACCGTGATGTCCCTCTTTTTATAAAATCAGACTGTGTGATTTATATATAAAGTAGTTGAAGAGCCCGTTACACGGGCCACAGTGCCACTGCTAGCCGGTTGCAGGGCAGTCATGTGCAGTAGAGACTGCCCGCGCTGCAGCTGATACCGCAGCGCGGGCAGTCTCTACTGCGCATGACTGCAGCACGCACAGCAGTCTCTACTGCGAATGACTGTGGCGTTACACACGTTTTAGCGAATTATTATATAGGATGTATCACATTGCTTCACAGCAATAAAACTCACATTAATGTATTTAAACTTCAGCATATGCGTTTATAAATTAGTCTGTTTAAATGCAGTACTTTGGTTTTTGCTCTAAGTTATTTATTCAATTATACAAAGAGGTATCAATAGGTCATGAAATTACCTACAAATTCTTGGTAATGTCCCACCCACCAGACACGCCCCCAGAAACACACCCTAAAACACAAGTGTCCCTCTTTGGCCCTTTGAAATGTTGGGAGGTATACTAGTTGATTAAGTTTTTTGTTAAAATTCTCAGGCAAACCACACCCTGGGGTACAGCAGGCTGCATTTGGCCCACAGCCCCACATTGCATGCCCACAATATAGGTATTTTATTGCAATTATCTTCTTGCGCTCTTCCTTTATTTATGTGCTTTTAAATGCCAAATAAATAGTACACTTAGATTCTGTATCTTATGCTGTGTTCCCCTTTCCCTTTGTTTACATGCACTTGCTGACCGGCAAATAGTGTGACAATCAGGCAAAGTGATCTACATAAATTGCCATAGCATCGCCCCTTAGTGCATCTTCCCTTGGTTAAACAAAAGGACAGTTAAATTGTAGGTTTAGAGTGGACCTGTGCCTGGTGGACTGTTTTGATGAATGTATGCAAATTATTAATGTATTATTTTAATGTTATATCTTTTGACACCTGTTACACCTACACGCTATAATCAATATATCCCTCATGTGACAGATACCCATACTTAGACTGAGCAGCTCCACCAAACTGTGCTTCCTTAGCCTGGGATGACACTCAGGAACTCCACCAGCCCAGAACCAGGATCATAGCTCATTTCATCCACTCACTAGACAGAACTCAGTGTAGGGTGAAAGAAAGATATAACAGTCTAGCACCAGACAACACCAGTGTTAGAGTAAAACAGGAACTAACTTTTATTCAGTGAATCCAGCTCTATTATACAAAACTGCCACACAATACACAATGGGCTGAATACAAAGAGGCACAATGGGAACAATACACAAGTTATACAGTGGGAGCCTCGGCATGGGGGACAAAGGACTGTAAACAGAAAAAAAAGGCATTTCTACATAATTCAATCTTCCAAGAAGGGGTAAACAACAACCAAAGGGGTTCCATGCAATTAGTCTGTGCAGACCTATTCCCGTGACAGTGCTCCCCCCTGACCCATAGTCTGGCAGACCCAGCTAGATCCCAAACGTGCTTTGGGCTGTCCAGGAGACACTTCACTGTTCCAGATCCGTTTGCAGGGAAAGGCCATCTGCACTGCCGTTCTGCTTCCCAGGCCAGTAGTTTAGTAGCAGTCTGGGTTTGTTCATGGGACCAGCTGCCCAGGCATAGCCCGTGTCAGTCCCCACTGGGGCTAGCGGCTCAGGGTCCAAGGCACCTCTGTGAGGCGAGTCATAGGGAACTCAGAATTAACGGGAGAGCCTGGGGGACGCTGGTTCCAGTGGCCCCTCTTCCGGAGACAAGGATCCGGGTGCCACACCCCCAACCAATTGGTGGCCCCCCTCGCTGGGGGGCAACAGAGCCTCTGCAGAGGGCGTTGGTCTCCTTCTCCAGCGCAGGGGGAAAAGAGTACCTGGGGAGGATGCTGGCCCCACTCCCCAGGGCGGAGGCAACAGAGCCATTGGGGAGGACGTTGATCCCACTCCCCAGAGCGGGGGCAACAGAGCCATTGGGGAGGACGTTGATCCCACTCCCCAGGGCGGGGGCAACAGAGCCACTGAGGAGGATCTTGGTCCCACTCCTCAGGGCAGGGGCAACAAAGGTGCTGATAAGGACTTTGGTCCAACTCACCACAGCAGGGGCAACATCGGCGCTGGTGAGGACCTTTGTCCCACTCACCAAGGCAGGGGTGACAAAGCCGCTGGGAAGGACGTTGGCCCCCCTCCCCAGGCCATGGACCACAGAGCTAGTGGGGAGGATCTCGGTCCAACTTCCCAGGGCAGGGGGCAACAAAGCCGCTGGTGAGGACTTTGGTCCCACTCACCACGGCAGGGGGAACAGCGCCACTGGTCCCACTCATCAGGGCAGGGATGACAGAGCCGCTGGGGAGGATGTTGGTCCCATTCCACAGGGCAGGGGCAACAGAGGGGCTGGGGAGGATCTCAGTCCCACTCACCAAGCATGGGGTATCATGGGCGCTCCTGAGTTCTTGGTGGTACTGCTGCTCGACTGACATCTTAAGTTGGGCCACTGTCTCTTCTGACTGACTGGGTCCCAGGCAGGGCAGTAGTTTCTGCACTCGCCGCCATACCAGGTGGCAGGACTCATCAACGGGATGTTCGACTCCGGGGTCGGAGCCTCCATCCCAGGGTGGGTTGGTCAGCCAGGTAATTTCTTCCGGCAGTGGCGTAAATGGGTGGTCTACCCGCAGTCCCTCTCCCGTACTATACCTTGCAACACTCCAGATAAGGCCCTTGTAAGCTCTCTCCAGATGCTCCACCAGGCCATCCAGTGCCCCTTACAGCTCGGGGATGTTCTGGAGGCCCAGCATCACTTATCGGGAATCCCTGATCTCCCAAAAATTACTCTCCTCCTTACTGCCAAATTTGGGGGTGGCATCGATGGCATCCCACCCTAATCATGGGCCGCTGTATCCATATCCCGCAGTGGAAAAGGGGAAGTTGGAATACTTCCTCTCTGCTTTCTGGCGCAGGGCTGTATACCGATCTTGTAACTCACTCTCCACCTCCACAAAGCAGTCCATACTTTCTTCCCACTCCAGCAGAGGGCTGTCTCCCAGGAGCAGCCATCACAATGCCACCAGCTTCTCTATCCGTTTCCAGTTGGGCCTAACAGAGTCCATGGGTTCTAGATCTCCCATGTTTCACCGGATGGATCCCAGGAGGTGGTTTGGTTGCCACCAATTGTGATGGATACCCATACTCAGACTGAGTAGCTCCGCCAAACTGTGCTTCTTAAGCCCAGAACGACACACAGGAATCCTCCAGCCAGGAACCAGGATCATAGCTCAATTCATCCAGTCACTAGAAAGAACTCAGTGTAGGGTGAAAGCATGATATAACAATCTACCCCAAGCACCAGACAACACCAGTAAACAGGAACTAAATTTTATTCCGTGAATCCAGCTCTCTTATACAAAACTGACAGACAATACACAATGGGCTGAATACAAAGGCACAATGAGAACAGTACACAACTTATACAATGGGAGTCTCAACATGGGGGACAAAGGACTGTAAACAGCAAAAGGCATTTTAGTGCAATCTTCTGAGAAGGGGTAAACAACAACCAAAGGGGTTCCATGCAATTAGTCTGTGCAGATCTATTCCCGTGACACCTCAGATACTCCCTCCTCCTGTCTTTGTCTGGTAGCCTGTCATCCGTTCTGTATATCTATCAAATTAGACATGATAGAGCCCTTTCCTCCAAATCCATCCCTCTGTCACGGAGTGACTATGAAATTAACACACTGACAAGTACAGATGAACTTAATATAAAACTTTATTAAGTACAATAAAGACAGGTAGTAATAAAACAGGCTGGTGGCAACAAATGACAACAGTAGTAAGGTAATGACACAAAGTGGCAGTAGATGGTAACACACCTTCACAAGACCAGAGAGGAACAGTGTACTGACTTTCCCCACCCTTCACCAGGCAGGTGAGCAGTAATGGAATGGCCCTTGGACTACAGAGGTATATGCGAGGATAGTGCAGGTATACCGCATACACGGAATGAATGGCACACCTTCACGAGACCAGGGAGGACTAGTGAACTCACTATCCTCACCCTTCACTAGACAGATGAGCGAAATGGAAAGGCCCAGGGGCTCACACAGGTAGATGGAATAACAGTGTGAGCATACAATGCTTATGTCTGGATAGTACACCTTCACGAGACCAGGGAGGAACAGTGGACTCACTTTCCTCACCCTTCACCAGGCAGGTGAACCGTAACGGAATGGCCCTTGGACTTACACGGTAGATGTGAGGGCAGTGCAGAGCACTCCCACACACACACAGTCGACAAGAAATGAAAAGTGAGCACCAATACCCGGACAGGGTATACGATAGACTGGTAGCCAAAACTGAGGCTCGATAAGGCAGCACGCAAACCGATACGGCCACGGGAGGTCAAACACACGGTATGACCGACAAGCGCCGCTAACGGAAGCGACCACAGAGTGGAAGGCACAGGCAAAACAGAAACCAAACCGAAGCACGGAATGGTATAGGAGCGTAACAATGGAGAGAGTAACCCAAGAGGCAGTCAACGGTCAGAACCGCATTGGGTAGTCAGACTTTGCCAGAAGTTGTAACCGGAGAGGGTAGTCAGACGTAGCCAGGGGTCAGAGCCTGAACGGGAAGTCAGGCGTAGCCAGGAGTCAGAACCTGAACGGGTAGTCAGACGTAGCCTGGAGTCAGAACCGGAATGGGTAGTCAGACGTAGCCAGGTAATGCACAGGAACAGTAATGGACCAACACAGCAGTAAGCTCAGGTACACCACGAAAGGGCAAGGGTAATGACACAGGTTGAGGTTTAAAAACCCTGACAGGTAGGTGGAGTGATGACCTCACCAACAAGTAGACCTATAAGAATAGCGACTCAGAGAGAGCGACAGTCAGGAAGTAAATAATGTCGCATATAGGCAATACTGCGAGAGGAAATCACGGGACACCGTGATACCCTCCCACTCTGTCCTACTTTTATCCTTAATTCAGCTCCCAACTCTCCCTTTACACGTACTCAAGTTTAGATTCATACACACACACACACACATATACACACACACACTAGATTTGTACGTAACTGCTTTTATAGACCCCCGCCATCATAAATCCACACATACTTTAATTTTGCAACCCACCCCAAATTGCATTTACATTCACATACAATCAGGTTATTGAGACTGTGTCTCAACTTAAGATCAGTTAAGTTCATTTAAAGATTTTTTTTTTTTGAGAAATTAACCTTTATTTGCTGATGGCACAGTGTGTATGCTAATTATGCTAATTAGTTTATGTGCTAGGCCAATAATACCACACACACAGCTATGAGTAAATCTAGGCTATTCTTCCACACTTTGGGTGCGTCTAATAGCAAAAAGTGATATTTGGCCTTGAGGAGAATTAGTGAACTGTTTATCATAAATCACCAATTAATTTCTCAAAAATGTATTTCATAGAAAAATGGCTAGTCTCAACTCCACAAAAACTGACACTATATTTAAAGAATGAAAAAAGCTGAATTACATTTTTATACAGGAAACCCATTTTAAGAGGTTATCTTCCAAACCTCACCGTGGGTCATTTCTCCCAAGTATTCCATTCCTGCTTATTGTATAGAAAATGTAATGGGTCCTCCATTCTTATTGAGAAGTCAAGCCCTCTTACAGACAGTTCCACCTTCACAGACAAGGAGGTTAGATATTGTAGTGATTAATGGAACCTTAAGAAACCAAACTATATCCCTACAGAGTATCTACTCCCAAGTCACCCCTGTCCTTTTGGGACACCCTGTCTACCCTTATGCTTAGCTCAGGCACCAAACTCATTCTGATGGGTGGGAACTTAAACACAATTCTATGTTCCAGTCTAGACAGATCTGCCCTCTCTCAAAGTTCCCTCTCCCGGCATACATACAATAAGAATTATGGATTGTTCGCAGAATAGGTAAATAAGAATAACAAACATATTGGGGTGCTAAGACTTCTATTTTTCTGATTCACACATACTTGAGACCAGTTTTATTCCTATCAGAACCTTTGCTGATACAGCATTTATTATATACCAACAATGGTAACATAACCTGGTCAGATCATGCTGACATCTTACCCTTCTACTCAAATCCTAACTTTGAAATGGAGAGTCAATGATTCTCTAATAATCTACCAGGTAAAGGAACTTGGGTCTTCACCAGAAGATGACGTGACAATGCAGGAAGGCATGAATGAGTGCAAAACCACACTAAGGGGGGCCTGTGGATGGAGATGGAGTCACCACAGCGAGTATCTGCACAGAGGCAGGTCCAAAAGTTGAAAGTACCAAGCAATGAAGCTGGAGTCCAGATGTCCAAGATTACCAGGTCAGCAGGCACAGATAGGGTGAGATGATCTGGATTAGAGCCAGGTGCTGGGAAATAGGTAAGGGTATGATAGAAGTAACCTCCTGCCCATAAGGCTGAGCACCAAGGTTTAAGACGTTTCAAGCAGGATACAGGACAGTTTAAAGAGCAGTAACACATCAGCGGATTCCACAAAATCAGGCAGTCTGTGTCATAAATAGGAGCAGGCATAGTATCTGTTAGTAGTAGTAACCTTTCAACTCCAGAGGCTGCAACCTTAGGTATGTGCAACCACAAACAAAATACTGGAAGTCAAGCATGTTAGCAAATCAGCAGGCAAAGGCAAGGCTGGTCAGTCCAGGTCAGGCAGCAACAGCTCTTAAAGGGATAGTAATACCTAAAATGTAAAAAAAAAATATGTTGTAGGGTTTATCCCCCTGAGTAAAACAAGATTACTCCCACTGCTGAAAGATGTTTCATTCAAAAGTTATTAATTTTCAAAGTTGAATTTTTTAGGTGCAATATCACAGTGGCCTGAAATTGTACAGTGGCGCTGTTGCTACACGATCCTATGGACAGCTCTGGTCTCAGGACCATAAATCTCCATAGGATGGTGTAGCAACAGTGCCACTGTAAAATTTCAGGCCACTGTGATATTGCACCTAAAAAATTCAACTTTGAAAATTAATAACTTTTGAATGAAACATCTTTCAGCAGTGGGAGTACTCTTGTTTTACTCAGGGGGATAAACCCTACAACATATTTTTTTATACATTTTAGGTATTACTATCCCTTTAAAGCAGTGACAAAGCCCAGTGGTCTCGAGAGACAGATCAGGTTTCAAGCCAAGGTCTGCGGCAGTAGAGGTCAAGCAAAAGTCCAAGTGCAATGCCAGGGTCATAAGTCATGAATTTTTTTCAGGAATAAGACCGCTGTGTCAAGATCAGGAAAGAAGCTAAGCACTGGGTGCGCAGGGAGGTTGGGTTAAATAGCCTCCCAAAAACAAGCAGCTAACAAGATCCACCAGTCGGGTAATAGAGAAGATTCCAGAAGGTCAGGTCTAAACAAGTGAAGCAGAAAATAAGTTGCCACAGAAAACATGCTGAACTAAGACCATCTAATTGGCTAAGATGGAGAGTGTAAGACCCACAGCCACAAGCAGACACACTAACACAAACTCAAAATAGGAACAAGACAATAACTTTTATAACAGAAATGTTAAGGGGATAGTAATGTTTCATAATAAAAGCAGTTCCAATAAATCTTCATAGTATTTGGGCCATGGAGAGTGTTATTTCAGTACCGTCTGAGTTGTAGTTCAAGAGTAACTGAATGATAAAGTACCCCTCTTCTGCCCCTTTTACTGATGTAACACTGCTCAGCTCAGATCAGCAGGGTGGTGTCCAAGTGGATTGCAGAGAGGGACAATCTTCAATTAACATAAAGGGAAAACCTGTCAATAGGGGCAGGACTTTCATTGTTCTCACAGTAAGAAGATTGTCCCTTGCAGTGAGCTGTCTGGTTTTAAGACCAGATTCCACATCTGAGGGGAGGTGGCTTACACTAGGTAAAGGGGTGGGAGGGGGATACTTTATCATTCAATTACTCTTGAACTACAATTTTGACAGTATTGAAATAACACTCTCTATGGCCTACATACTATGAAGATTAATTGGAGCTGCTGTTTTTGTGAAACATTACTATCCCTTTAACTGAAAGCAAACACTGAGATTATTCACTGCCCAGAAATGTCAAGCTCATCAATAGGCATTCTAGATATTAAGTTATATTCAGCTTTTATAAAGTATTTGCATATATCAGTTTTGCATAATATTATTGCAGTACTATATACATTTTAGTTAGCAGGAACTGCAAATATATATACTTTTTAATTAATCTGTAAATCGTATTAGTCAGACAAATAAAGCTTTAGTTTTATTATCTCTAACTTTCCCATTCAGTTCTCAGAGAAATATCAGTGTTCACCCACACAAAACTCTTGTCTAGCCTCCTTCGCATAACATATTGAGTTGGGGTAGCACTGGGAAGCTACAAACCATTTCCTGAACCCTCATAACAATCATACAGTGCAGTCTGTTATCCTATAATCTGAATGGATTTCAGCACTATACCTGCTTTACCTCAGCCACTTTGATTATGGGTGAGCAGCCTTACACAAGTAGACATCCTTAAAGCATGCACAGACATTTGCAAATTAAGCTTTATCCCATTGAGGTTAATTGTTTCTTTTTTCTTTAGGTGTTCATATTTTCTACACCTATTTGCATATTATGTTTCAACATAAATATATATATTTATGGCAAACCTATTAGGTCACTCACCTTCTATGAGAGCCTGAGGGTCCTGCATTTTGGAACGCAAGATGTTGGGAGCAAAGACAGTAGCTAGGTTCTGCACACTCATCTTGTTAACACCTGAGTGAGACTGCACCTCGTCCAGGAAACTGCCAGGGGGTAACAGATCAAAACTGTAATGAGTTTTTTGTTTTTTTTTCGTTTAGATTGTTCTGTATAGGAATTGGTTAAATGTAAGACAAGTCTTGGAGAGGTTTGATACCATCTATATGCTCGTTTTTCTTTGATGCCATAGTCAAATGATAATTTACATTTAATTACTGTCTGATGGTAACTACAACTCATTGACCAAAAACGTGGAATTGTCATACATTTCTACACACAGAAGTGAAGAACTTGGTTTTGGCTGCAGAGGTAGTGGGTAGAAGGATCACTCACCTACAGATATATTTCAGTAGGTTGTAGTTGGCAGGGGGAAGGCTTCTCACTAACCTGCTCAGCTCTTGGGTGCCCTAAAAAATATTGCTTTTAGTATATTATATTGCCCTTGACGTAAGAGAAAGCATTGGTTAGGGTTAGGTGAACATGTAATATTTTATATTATAAAATAAATGGAGTTAAAGCATGTTAAAAGAGACAGTCACCCTCACAGAAACATAGAATTTGATGGCAGATAAACATTCGGCCCATCTAGTCTGCCCATATTTCCTACTGTAAGAACATCAAATCTTATTTGGTCATTGGTATTGCCTTATGTTCAGGAAGGCATTATGTTTATCCCATGCATGCTTAAATCCCCTCACTGTATTAAAGGGATAGTAATACTTCATTTTAACTTTATTTTATTTTGTAGGCATTAAAAAAACATGAAGAATGATATGTCTTATCTCTCAAACCTTTATGGTTTAAGAGATATTCACAAACAAAGTTTCCCCCTCCCGCCCCTTTTTCCTAGTGTAAGCCATCTCTTCTCAGATGTGAATCTGGTTGTAAGGCCAGACAGATAACAGCAGGGGCCAATCTTCTTTGTATGAAAACAATGAAAGCCCTTCCCCCCCCCCCCTTGACAAGTTTTTCAGCTTTTTCCCTTATCTTAATTGAAGATTGTCCCTCTCTGCAGTCTACCTGGGCACCTCCCTTCTGTTTTGGCTGAAAAGGGGGGGGGGATACTTTGCTTGTGAATATCTCTTAAACCATAAAGGTTTGAGAGATAAGACTTATATCGTTCTTCATGTTTTTTTAATGCCTACAAAATAAAATAAAGATAAAACAAAGTATTACTATCCCTTTAAGCTCCATCACTTCTTCCATCACTATTCCCCTTTTCTACCACCCTGTCAGGGAAGTAAAACTTTATGTTACCTCTAAGCCGCTGACTCACTTTAGACTAAGATCGCTTGTCCCAGCATTTCTATTATTTTTAAATGTACTTTCCTCCTGAACATTGTTGAATCCTTTTATGTATTTGAAGGTTTCTATCATATCCTCTCTTCTCTCCTTCAGGCAACACATGTTCATATCCTTTAATCTTCCCTGATCATTTTTACTCGATAATCACCATTTAAAGTAGCCTCTCCCTGAAAGCTCTCCAGCACGTCTATATCCATCTGTAGATGAGGTCTCCAGTACTGTACACAATATTTGCAGTAAGGTCTAACCAAAGATATGTAGAGTGGCATGACCATCTACCTCTTTCTTATACTAATGCCTCTAGCTATATATCCAAACACCTTGTTTGCGTTCCCTGCCACTTTGTTACATTGCCTGCCTACCTTTAAGTCATCAGAAATAACTACTTCCACATCCATATTCACTGTTGTCGACAGCATGGTACCCTTAATACTATATTCCGCCTTTAGATTTTTACATACAAATCCAAATACTGATATGTATTAATGAGTTTTCTGTAAGGGACAGTGTCAAATGTCTTGGTGAACTGTAGAGAAGTGATTATCTACTTTCACATGGTATTTTTTTTATCTACCCAGTCAAAAAAAATCTATGGCGTTAGTTTGACAAGACTGCACTGTAGTAAACTAGTGCTGTGTAGGATCTTGCAAGCCATTTCATTTCATATATTTTCAATTGTTTGACAAATTTTTCATTAGTTTTCCACTACTGATATAATACTTACTGATCTGTAGTTGCCACTCTTCCCTTCTACTTATTTTGTGAAGCAGTACTACATTTGCCACCTTCCAATCATCTGGAACTACTACTGTCCATAGTGACTGATTGAATAATTCTGTTAAAGGTTTTGTCAGCAGACTCCTAAGCCATTTTAACCCTTTGTGTATTAGGGGACTATGCAACTCATTGCAGAAGACTCATCTGGCACTCAAAAAGATTAATGACTTTGGGTGTATTCCATTCCATCAATTTATCTGTTTTAACCTTATAGAGAGTTGAAGTAGAACGTCTTCCTCTGTAAACGTGTATTCTTCACGTCTAGCTATTTCTTTTTTCTAACAGATTTCCCTTCAACTTCCTCTGTAAAAACTTAACAGAAATATACATTGAGGCAAACAGCTAGACATTTACATATCTCACATCTCTTGTCTTCAGTCCAACTACTCTTTGTTTCATGTTTCTCCTTTCACATATATATCTAAAAAAGTGCTTTTTGCTTCTTTTTTTATAGGCTGTGCAGTTTTCTCCTCTACATATGCCTTTGTAACCTAATAATGCATTTAGCCATCTTCAGCTTAGCACTGTATAAAAACCCATCTTCCTCTTTGTGAGTCTGCTTGTATTTCCTAAATGCTAATTTGTTCTTATTTACAATATTTACTACTTCTACTGAGTAGCACAGTGGTTTCCTTTTATTTTTATCCTTACTGACAAATCTAATGCAATGCTTTGTTGCCGTCAATAAAACACCTTTACGATAATCCCATTTCTCCTTGACTCAATCTAAAAGATCGACATGCTGTTAAAAGACTGACCTGCATGTTTCCATGTTAGCCTTACTAAAATCTAGAAATTTGTTTAGTGTGGTGCAACTCAGCCTTTGTCCTTATGATGCACACTGGAGCCCAGAGTCAAAGTCTTCAATTTGTAGACCATTCTAATGAAGTATTTCTTTTTTTTCTGCTGAAGAGCCATCTGGTCAAATTACCAGATTCTCTGTCAGCTACAGCACTGACGTCTGTAAAAGGGGCGGGAGGGGGGCACTTTAAAAGTTATAAATCTTAAAATATGCATCTTTAAGCAATGGGATTTACTTCATTTCATTTTGTATTTTTCATATGAACAATATTAAACCTTCTTAAATCCAGGTATTACTATCCCATTAAATAATATTTGTGATTTTCACTCCCAAGATGAATATAGAACAAATACACAGAAAAAAAAAACAGAAATACAATCCATAGCATGTATTTCTGTGTTTTTCTATGCATTTGTTCTATATTCATCTTGGGAGTGAAAAGCATGAATATTATTTAACTAAATTACACCTTCACCGATTTGTTAGTAACGGACTATTATATATACATTGCTCTAAATTTCTAATACCGTACAGTTTCAATTTTTGAGTATTGTTTTAAATCTATTTGTCACTGTTATTTACTTTTTTGAAGCGCACAACCATTATATATACTCAAGGTTTATTCTCTTATTTCAGATATGGGTTTCTAGAGCAGCTTATTTATATACACATTTTTGATTAGTATTTTTTACTTCAATTAGCGCTCGCCCGTTTATATATCATAGCTCATAGCTTTCAGTTTAACCCTTTCAGTTATTCCTTGGAGGCCTGACACATTTTCAGCATTTTTGTTATCTGTTTAGATATTATTCCCTTTGTTAACTTTTTAAATTATGTATTTAAAATGATATATAGGGTTTTTTTTGTTTTTTTTTAAGGAACAAATCCACGCTTCTCATGGCTCTTGCTTTGTGTCAAGCTATAGTGTCATGAACACTAAAAAAAAAAATGTTATATGGATTTTGCTAATCAATCATCATCATCATATTTAGCCATTGTCGATCCACTGCAGGATGAAGGTCTCCACAACAAGCCTCCAACAACTTTGGTCCGGTATACCAACAAATTTGGTAATTTCATCTACTCATCTTGTGTCTGGTCTTCTTGGGTGTTTAGTACTGAGTGGAATACATTCCAAAATTAGTCTGGTCCATCTACCTTCAGGTCTTCTTGCTATGAGGCCTGCCCATTTCTATATCAGGTGCTTTACTCTTTCAATGACTTTATAGAACTTTCTTTGCTGACGAATCCATGCACATTTTTTTCGCTTATTGTTATGTTTAGAATTTGGAGCTCCATACTTCTCTGTGTAACCTTAAGCATTTGTATGGCTTTAGAATTAAGTGTTCATGTTTCACAACCATATGTAAGGACACACTGGTAAAAAACTTTAATTTGAGGCAGAGCAGTAAATTTGTCTTAAAGGAGCAGTAAAGTTAAAAAATGACTTTCATTATTTAAGTAGATTAAATGATGGTATGTTCAGTGTTTTTTTTATTTTTTCAAAAAAATGTTGGTTAAGGAGTAATTCTGTTATTAAATTTAGGTTTCCTGAATCATGAGCTCCCTCTAGTGGCATAATTTTGGTTAGTGAAATCACATGTGGACTTGGATAGATTGGCTGAAGGATCAAACTTCCTGAGGCGTTTTGAAATCAGCTGTTTGTTGCTCATGCTCTGGAGAAATAGTGTCGATTGCCTGCTAGGTGAACGAGCAGGCTATGTGAACGAGCACTAGCTGCCACAGAGAGCTGGGTTGTTTGACACATTTTTTAGGCATAGTAAAGGAAAAAAGACTCCACATAGAAAGTTTGTATTAATGAGATAGAGAGTTTGCAGATATTTATTGGTAAAAGCTGGTAGTGGTAATTTTTGTTTACACTTTATATAAATTGCTTACCCTTCTGAAACTCACAGGGTTAATAATGCTGCAGACTATATTTTTTACTCCACTACCTGCTCTACATTATTTAGATTTATATTTTTCTGTTATATAAAGTGTAAAAAAAAATTACCACTACCAGCTTTTACCAATAAATATCTGCAAACTCTCTCTCATTAATACAAACTTTCTATGTGGAGTCTTTTTTTCCTTCACTATGCCTAAAAAAACGTGTCAAACAACCCAGCTCTCTGTGGCAGCTAGTGCTCGTTCACATAGCCTGCTCGTTCACCTAGCAGGCAAGCGACACTATTTCTCCAGAGCACGAGCAACAAACAGCTGATTTCAAAACGCCTCAGGAAGTTTGATCCTTCAGCCAATCTATCCAAGTCCAGGATGTGATTTCACTAACCTAAATTATGCCACTAGAGGGAGCTCATGATTCAGAAAACCTAAATTTAATACTAGAATTACTCCTTAACCAAACTTTTTTAAAAAAATAAAAAACCCACTGAACATACCATCATTTAATCTACTTAAATAATGAAAGTCATTTTTTAACTTTACTGCTCCTTTAATTAATTTCAAAGCGTTGGATACATCTACGGCATCCAAGTGGCTAATGTACATGCATAGAAGCATTGGAAAGGAGCATGATTCCCTACATTATTAAGCATGGAAGAGTCTCTGTTACTATGGTACCCGTTTGGAATGTGGACCATCTACTCTCTTACCATTGATTTCACACTGCAACACAACCTGTTTTCCAGACAGCCTGTTCTCCAAACAGCTTTGGCTTGCAGCCACATTCTTAAACTGCCCGCCCCCTCAATTCTGGTATGTGCCTTATTGGCTAGATGGCAGCCACTCTTTTCAATTACATCAAAATGAGGAGCCGGACCCTCCAGCCAATTGGTGCATCGGTACTGTAGCAATGGATGCTTGGAGAGAAGTTGTGACAGTGGGCATGTAGTAATCCTTTATATATATATATATATATATATATATATATATATATATATATATATAGAATTTGGACAAATCAGCACTCACAGGACTTGTTGAAAATAAAAATAAATAATTTATTTGATCGACGTTTTCGGTCTTGATAAAGATCCCTGGAGGGATCGAAACGTCGATCAAATAAATTATTTATTTTTATTTTCAACAAGTCCTGTGAGTGCTGATTTGTCCAAATTCTATACATTAATCTGATCTGGACACCCAGGCATTTGCCACATTATCGAGAGTGCTGCCTTATATATATATAATATACACACACACACACACCTGTATATTATTTTAATATATATATTTCCAAGAATTATTACAGTCCCGCCGCCACAACGTCTCTCCCAGCATCCTGTGCTGCAGTACATATGCATCCAGTTTGCTAGAGGGGCTCATTTTGACATAACTGAGGAGCATGGCTGCGATCCATTGAATAAGGCACCTACCAGGGCTGTCTGGAAAGAAAGAAGACTGTTTCGAGGGGGAGTTATCTGGAGCATGGGATCTCTCCAGGGTAGGCTGTGTTTCTGAGTGGAATCAAGTTTTTAAATTAGCGATTTTAGGGCACCCCCAAATATAAGGTGGTCACTTTTTCATCTTCAGTTTGCTGGAAAAACCTTGCCTTATTTTTGAGCAAATACGATAAGTTTTCTAAATGCTTGCCATCCCAATTTTTGTTGCTAAATTTCAATCTGGCAATATCTTCTTCCAAGGTAGACACATGTAAGCTTCTTCTAGTTCTTGTCCATTTACTGTGAGTATCCTTGATATAGTAAATTTGTTAAACATGCCTTGAGTTTTGTCAATACTAATCTTCAGACCAAAATATCTGCTTTCTTGTTGTAGCTCTTCAATGCTTTCTTGCAGTTCTTCAGGATCACTGGCAAAGAGTATTGTGTCGTCTGTAAAACATAGGTGATGTAGGTAGTCTCCATTGATCTTAATTCCTTTTTGGCCCTAACTCGGTTTGCAGAACATTTCTTTTAAAGAAGCAGAAAATAGTTTGGGGGAGATTGTATCTCCTTGTCAGACTCCTTTCTCTATGTTGCTCTGTACTTTGTAATTGTTGACCTGTATTGATGTAGTTGCATTTTTATGTATTGATTGGAGGATATTGGTGTAAGCACCATCTATTCCTTGGTTGATCAGTGCATCAATTATTGCTTGCTTTTTCACCGAGTCAATGGCCTTTTCATATTCAATAAAGGCTGTGCATAACTGACGGTTGTATTCATTATGTAGCTCTATAAATTGTTGCACTGGCTGGATATGGTGCATTGTACTGAAACAGCCTGCTTGTTCGTTAGGTTGTGCCGCCTTATGTATTGTGTCCGTTTTTCTTGATAGTACCTTTGTGAAAACCTTGCAGGCCACTGGCAACAGGTTTAATGGTCAGTAGTTTTTTTTAGATCTGCCTTATTGCCTTTTTTGTGCAGTAGGACTTCTGCATCTTTCCATGTTTCAGGAACTTCGAAAATAGTTTAGCTAGAGTTCTGAATAAGGATTGACCATTGGCTTTCAACATTTCAATAGTAACTTTATCAGATCCAGCTGCTTTGCCATTTTTCATTGATTTTATTGCAGCTTCTACCAAACCTTCTGGCACAACTTCATCTTTTGGCACTGCATTCAGTTGTTGTCCTTCATCCTTGTAAAGAATCAAATAAAATTCTTCAACTCTGTTGTACCATCTTCAAGCTTTAATACAAACATTTGGCTCCTATGTGTGGCCATCTTTCGTTTTGCTTTCTCTAGCCCTTGATCTTCTTCCAGTGTCCTTTCGATGAGCTCAACATTTAGCGTAAGCATTTCTTCTTTCATGCACATTTCTACATATACTACCCTGCTTCTAATATTACTGTTTTGCTCAATTTCTCATCGCTTTTTCTTCAAAGCAACGGTTTCTTTTGATATTTGGGTTGCTTTTTCTTGTTTTACAGTAGGCACAAGGGCAAGGACCACGTCTACTTCGTATCAGATGTAGCTGTAGGAGAGTGTTTGGGCTCCAGTGATCATCAGTCTGTGTTGTTTAATATAAAGATAGAGGCTAAGTTGCACCACACTAAAACAAAGGTTCTATTTTAGAAATAAATATTTTTCCATTGTAGAAAAATCAGTCTTTAATAGCTTGGAGATCTTTAGATTGAGTCCAGGATTATCTGAAATGTGCTTTATTATAGACAACAGAGCATTGCATTGGATGTGTCAAGTAAGGGTAAAAGAAAAAGAAAACCACTGTGGTACTCCACAGATATATAGTAAAGGAGAAAAAGTAAGTAGTTAGGAAATATAAGCACAAGCAGAAGGAGGAAGATCAGCATCAATAAAGACTAGGCTAAGGGAGGCTAAATGCATTATTAGATGTGTCAAAGCACAAACAGTGGAATAAATTGCCCAGTCAATAATAAATGGTGATATATATCTAAAACATGTTTTAAGTGAAAGGAGGAAAATTAAACAAGGAAGAGTTAAACTAAAAACAAAAAAATGGAGGTTACGTAAATGAGAATAAAGGGCTAGCTGACCGTTTTAATGAATATTTCTGTACAGTTTTTACAGAGGAAGGTAAAGAGAAGGGACCTCTGTTAGAAAAAGTAAATAACAAGACTTGGGAAGCATGCATGTTTGCAGAGGAATAAATTCTACTTCAACTCTCTAAGGTAAAAACAGATAAAATCGATGGAACCAGATGGGATACACCAAAAGTTATTAAAAGAACATAAAAAGTGTTCTAGCAAAAACTTTAACAGAATTAGTCAGTCACTATCGACAGGAGTAGTTCCAGAAGATTGAAGGTAGCAAATGTAGTACTGCTTCACACAAAAAATGGCAGGGAAGAGTATGGCAACTACAGATACAGATACAGGTTATCTAAATTTTAGTAAGGCATTTGACATTGTCACTTATAGAAGGCTCATAAATAGATTGCAGTGTTTGGGTCTGGATGTAAAAATAGTTGAATGTATAAGGCAATGGCTAAGTGACAGGAGACAGAGGGTTGTAGTCAATGGAGAATATTTGGACAAAAGTCTTGTTATTATTGGGGTTCCTCAGGGATCTGTACTGGGGCCCATTCTTTTTAATATTTTCATCAGTGATATTGTAAAAGGACTTCAAGGTATGGTAAGCCTTTTGGCAGATACAAAGGTCTGCAACAGGGTAGACATTCCTGGGGAAATAAGCCATGATTTAGGTAAATTTGAAGAATGGACAAGAGTGTGGCAGCTGCAGTTTAATGTTGATAAATGTAAAATAATGCACTTGGGACTAAAAAGTCCAAAGGAAGAATATAGTATTAAGGGTTCCGTGCTGTCAGAGACAACAGAGTAAAGGGATTTAGGAGTCATTATTTCTGATAACTTAAAGGGATAGTAATACTTAAAAATTACTATCCTGCATCTTGTAGCCAATAAAAAACTGAGTTAAATGAGCCCAGCGGTATCTCTCAAACCTTTATTGTTTGAGAGATACCCACTATCAAAATTTTGCTTTTTGCCTTTTCCCCCCTGACGTCAGCGTTCTAGCTGACAGAAGAGGAATCTGATCCCTGAGCAAGCGGAGGCAGTTCAGCAGAGCCGAGATCACGTTATGGAAGAAGAAATCCTTCACTGAAATGGTCTTCTACGTGTGCTTGGTTTGCAACCGCAATAGAAGACCATTACAGTGAAGGATTGCTTCTTCCACAATGCGATCTGGGCTCTGCTGAAGAGCCTCCGCTGAAAAATTGCGGATAAATTTCCTATAGTAGTTAGCGAACCCATGGAAACGTTGAAGATAGCAGAGACCTACAGGTCGCGGCCACTCGAGAACAGCCGAGTTTCTCAGGGTCCATAGTGAAACAGACCTCTGAAATTACATACCCCAAGAAAGTTTGCTGTGGAACTCACACTTCTCTAATTTGCAAAATAGGTTATTTTCTCTTAATCTCTGCATCTACGTGGTGGCTTTCCATGGAGGAGGAATGGATCAGAATGTTGTCTAAGTATACCACCACACATTGTTGGAGCATGTCCCGGAGGAATTCCTGGAAAACCATGGGAGCATTACAAAGACCGAAGGGCATTACGTGGTATTCATAATACCCGCTCCTGGTGTTAGACAGCAGAATCAATATGCAGAGTTAGAGCAGCTCAGCCAAACCTTGTCAAACAGTCAAGCTGCTAGGATAAAATGTCATCCTTAATGTTCTCTGTCCAGCGGATGTAAAAAACAAAGAAATTAAAGAAAAGAATAAGGCCCAACAAGCCAAAACAAGCCTTGCTGCCAAAAGTTCACTGTTCCCAGTATCATAATTTCCTCCGCAGATGAGAAACGTTGAGAGAAAAATGAAGTAGAAGTAGTGGATTGCTGGGACAGAACAGCTCTGGCACTGTCTTGGATATATCAACCTCTAAAACAAAAGAAGCATGAGGATACAGATATGCGAGGATAGTGGCAGAGGAAAAAGCGGACTCAAATGCTTGCAAAGCCTTAGGACTCCAATATTGCGGATCAGCCCTCTTACAAGTCATTGCAGTGATGGGAGATACAACAGCAGAGAAGCCTTTAATGAACTTACAGTAATAACTGGCAAAGCCGATAAACCGCTGGATAGCCTTCAGGTCTAGATATAGAGGCCATTCAGTAACGACAGACAGTTTCACTAGATACATAGCTAGTCCTTGTGCAGATATAATGTAGCCCAGAAAAGAAATGTCTTTTTGAACTCGCATTTTTCTATATTGTAGCAGAGATGGTTCTCTCTAAGGTGAGTCAAGACATGTTTTACATGAACAAGATGTTGTAAAGATAAGAGTGAAGACCTGGAATGCTTTAATTGTGCCCTGTCCAAAAGTACTGAGGCTCTGTATAGGCTCAGAGGAAACACAAGGCAGGGAACCAGGATCCAGATAACAAAGGAGAACAAATGAAAAAACAGACAAGGAATTACAAAATGCAAAGAAAAAGGGGAAGAACATTCTGGATTCCTCTGCCCGGTGAAGTAAATGTAGGTAGGTTTTTCTCTGGAAGGGAGTTCTGTGTTCCATATGGACTACAGACAAAACGATGTAACGGTAAGTTCACTAAGATCCTATTTTCTCTTACATCCAATATGGACCACAGGGACCAACCAAGGGGATGTGCCAAAGCTTCCCAAAATATTTTGGGGAGGGAAAAACACAGGCTGTACTTCCTGAAGGACTTTCCGGCCGAGGCCAAGACACTGACACAGTAGGGTAAACGTGTGCAGGGAGGACACTGCTGCAGCCTTGCACAGCTGTTCAGGGGAGACCTGATTTTTGTAGGCCCAGGAAGCACCCACAGACCAGGTAGTCTGCGCTGTGATCTTGATAGGAATGGTCGTCTTCCTAATCACATACTGTTAGGGGGTATCTAGAGAATTGGAACACCCAGCTAATTAAGGAATGTATGCTTACTGAAACCAACCCTGCAAAGAATGATACCTAAGCAGGTTATAGCAGAAAGTACTTGTGCTAAATAGATGCTGAGCGAACCCAGTGCAAACACCAGCAGTGTATAGGAAACCAAAAGCAGATACAGCAAGCAAACCAAAATACAGTACAGTGTACAATTAAGCAAACCCAAATACATGAGAATGGGTATCTTGAGGAGCAGGTAAGAGGATGGTCAGGCAGTCCAGGTTCAATACACTTTATCCAGCTAGGTCAGCATACTTTATCCAGCAGCACAGTACCAAAACTGTAGTCAGGTCACAAGCCAGCATCAGTACAGGTGATCCAGCACCGCAGTACCAAAGGAGTAGGCAGAAGAAGAGTCAGGTCACAAGTCAGGGACAGCAGAGAAAATCTGGAGCAAAATGAAATCAAAAGCTGGGTCAAAGGCACAAGGCGAATGCTGAGGAAGGGCTAGTGGAAAGTACTAGGAAGCACCAGGCTAAAGAGACGTTGGTTATTTAAAGGAATAGACACAATGACGTAATGTGACCTGTCACATTAACAAGGATGAGAAAGGAAAGCGGTGTCAGAGGTATTAACCCCATCCTCTGCTCTGTAGTGCCGTGGAGTGACAACAGTCATATAGTGCCGACACATACTCTTGGACCAAGGCTACCATGTGCCAAGAGTCAATAGTGACTCTGGATGCTGTCTGACCCAACCTAGGTCACTCAGACATGACAAAAAGGGGAATAGCCTTGCAGTAAGCCTATGGGCGATGAATACAGTACTTATGGCAATGCATCAAATGGAGATATTTCTCATGTTTCGATAAAAGGGCAAAATTATCTCCTGATAATTTGAAAATCCGAGACAACCTTGGATAAGAACTCAGAGGTACAAGGTACCACCTTGCCCTGAAGAAAGATCAGGAAAGGAGGTTTGCAAGACAGCTTGCAGCTCAGCCACCCTCCTAACACAGACAATTGCCAAAAGGAAAGCCATATTGAGCAGCAGGAAACACAAAGGGATGAAAGCTAGAGGCTCAAAGGGAGGCTTCTGGAGGACACTTACAACTAAGTTGAGATCCCACGGTGGTATGCCATCCCTAAATGAAGGTAAGGCATGCACCCCCCCCCCCCCCCCCGAACAAAGGTCTTGACATCCAGTAGAAAGGCAATACGTCTCTGAAAAAATAGAAATGACTGAGATGTGTACCTTAATGGAGCTCAAACTGAGACCTTTGTTCACACCATCTTGAAGGGAGGCCAGGACTATGGCAATATAAAAGGTCCGAGCTGACACACTGTTGTCAGAGCATCACTGGTGGAAGATGGACCAAACCCAATGGTACCGTATGCCTTAGATGAAACAGGTTTCCTGGCTTGAATCATTGTAGAAGGGATTCTCAGATAAAGTCCTTTTCTTCTGGTCTCAAGAGCACTGCCATGCCATTAAGGCAAGTCTATCCATGTCCTCGTACCATATGATAGATTGGAGGAGGTCCAGTCTCTGTGGGAGATTGTAACGATTTGTTCGACACACAGACACAGTGGTTTAGGATAAAAACACAGTTTTATTGAAATCACAATAAAATAAGAACCCTCACAGGTCCTGTAGTATACAGGCAGTATAATACAGACACACGACAGGTTAACAATATCTATGCCCACACAGGTCCAGTACAACCATAAGGTACATAGCAGTCTATACTGACACAGGTCAGGCAGAATATGTTGGTTTCCCAGGACTAAGGTACTGCACGGGTTAAAGTTCTTCAAGGAGTGTAAACAGTCCCATGTGTTGAGAGTTCTGTGATAGAGCTCTTCCCATATAGAGAGCTTCTGGATGCTTAATGCTAGCAGAACAAACGTGAACTGCCAGAGTACAACAGGAATAGTGTATTGAGAACACTGCAGTAGCAGTAACGGAGACTGACACTTGCACACTGCCGGAGCAGTAACGGAGACTAGACCAATGACTCACTGCCGTAGCAGTAACGGAGACAATCACTTGCACTCTGCAAGAGCAGTAACGGAGGCAAATACTTGCACACTGCAGGAGAAGTAACGGAGACTAGGTCAATGGCACACTGCCGGAGCAGTAACAGAGGCAGACACTTGCACCCTGCAGGAGCAGTTACGGACTAGGCCAATGTCATACTGCCCGAGCAGTAACGGAGGCAGACACTTGCACTCTGCAGGAGCAGTAACGGAAGACCAAGCCAATGGCACACTGCTGGGGCAGTAACGGAGGCGACCACTAGCACTCTGTCAGAGCAGTAATGGAGGACAAGCCAATGGCACACTGCCGGAGCAGTAACGGAGGCAGACACTTGCACCCTGCAGGAGCAGTAACGGAGGACTAGGCCAAAGGCACACTGCCGGAGCAGTAACGGAGGCAGACACTTGCACCCTGCAGGAGCAGTAATGGAGGACTAGGCCAAAGGCACACTGCCGGAGCAGTAACGGAGGCAGACACTTGCAACCTGCAGGAGCAGTAACGGAGGACTAGGCCAATGACACACTGTCGGTGCAGTAACCTAAACTGGCTCTCGCACTCTGCTGAGCATACGGGAACCGGATAGCCTGGAGAATAAGAATGTCGCCAAGGCGACAACAGGCTGTCAGAAGCAGGAACGCCAACCAAGAAGGGTCAAATCACACAGCAGGAACGTCAGCCAAGCCGGGTCGGTACACAGGAGCAGGAACGTCAGCCAGGCCGCATCGGTACACAGGAGATGGCACTGAAGAATAGTCAGGCAATCCGGGTCGGTACACAGGAGCAGGAGAACAGATGCAGAGTAGTCAGGCAGGCCAAGTCGGTACACTGGGAAACACTGAGCAGAAAACTAGCACTGGTACAGGAACACCACAAAAGGGCAACGTGTGGGTGCTGGAGCCCAGTATATAAAGGCCATACTGGGTGGGACCAAAAAAGGACAGCCAATGGGAGCACACACAGAGTAGACTGACAGGAAATAACAAGGGAGCATGGGCACCGTGATAGAGATGGAGTGGGACCTGAATTGACATGTTGAGAAGATCCACAAACCAGGCCCGTCTGAGCCAGAAAGAAGCAATCAGGATTACTAGAGCTTTCTCCATTCTGATTTTCCATATCATCAGGGGGATGGAAGGATGAAAAATGGAAGTTCCATGGGATGGACAATACATTCACGACAAAGGCCAGGGAATCCCTGGCATACAAGCAGAACATGGGAACCTTCCTGTTCTCTTGGGACACCATGAGATTTATTGCTGGTAGACCACTATCTGGTAGAACACTTCTGGTGCAACTCCCAGTTTCCTGGATCCACAGCTGAGAAAATCTGAAACCACGTTTTCCACTTCTCGGATGTGGACAACTGAGATGGCTGGCATGTGAGCCTCTACCCACAGAAGAAGGTCCTTCACTTCATTCCACGTCGCCTCACTCATGGTTCATCCCTGGCAGTTGATAAAAGCCACTGCCGTTTAGTTGTCCAACTGAACCCTCAGAGACCCCGTGAGTACCTGGGACAAGTATAGGAGATACAGGTGAACAGTACAGAGCTCTAAAATGTTATTGGATCAGAGACTTTTCTCCCATGTTGACCGACCCTGAACTCAGCAACGGAGGTCATCCATCTCTTTTGGAGAGTGGATCATATGGTGAGAGAGATGGTCCCATTATGGGACCACATTAACTACTGGAAGCTGGAAAGGTTGCACCTGCGAGCCCCAGTCAGCACAACACTTGTAGAAGAGGGACCAAACCCTATGATAGGCCTTGGAAGAAACTGGTTTTCTAGCCTGAAGCAGAATAGAAATAACAGTCTGGGAAAAAAAAAAACTTTCTTCAAGATGCTTACCTCAACGGCCAAGCAGTTGGAAGGCCTGGACAGTACAGAAGACAAAAAGGCTCTGCCACGAACAGACTGAGAAGACGCAAAAAACAGGCCCAATGAGGTCAGTATGGAGCAATCAGGATGACATGAGCCTGTTCAATACTGACTTTCCTCAGCACCCTGGGAATCAGTTGAATTGGAGGAAACATACTCCAGAGGAAAGGTTGATGAAATGGACACTGCATCCGCTGTGGAAGCCAAAGGATCTAGGGATCTGGTGCAGAACTGAGGAACCTTGTGGTCCATATGAGAGGCCATGGGTTCCACTGTTGGGAGCCCCCAAAGGCAGATGATCAATTTGAATACACTCTGAGCTACAAATTTCCGGGATCCAGGCATTGCCAACTGTGAAAATCTAGGATATATTTCATTGTGAGATTTCTGAATCTTAATTTGTAGTAGTCTAGTGACACAAAATACAAAAAAAAAAAAAAAAAAAAGAGAAGGTGCACAATAAGTGTAGACCATTTCAAAGATCAATTATCATACACCTCCACCATGACAGACCAGAGTGACACAGCATGTCCAAAATATATATATACTAGTATTGAAGTCCATTGTACACAGGCCAAAGTGCTATCCAGCGGCCTTGGCTGCTGCCCCAGAGCTGAGAGCGGAGACAGGCAGTGGGCCGTTCGGAGCGCCCCGTTCCGGATCAGCCGTGCCGTCACTCGGACTGAAGGCCGATGCATTCGGCCAGTCTTCACTGCGCATGACTGCATCGTTCTGGCAGTCACTACTGCACATGTTCATGCACATGCTCATTGTGTAATTTATGGTACCTCACACTCAGAACATAATTTATGTCTCCTCAGAAAACAAAAACACATTGAACAGAATGCCTCATTACATAATTTAAGTCTCATTAGGAGACAACACCTATTAGGTGATTCAATGGGGACTTTACTGCTCCCATTGGGTGATTCAATGGGGGCATGTTTATCATACAGGGAGTTGGCCCGCCCCCTCCAGCCCGCCCACCACTATCCAACTGGCAAAAAAAAAAAAATATAGCTGCCACTTGCTCCTGAAGTAGGGGATATCAATAACTTCTCACTCAGGATCATGACCCTACAAACACACTGTTTCATCTCCCACAGATAATTGTAACCCTCCATACACTCTTTCAGTATGAGGGTGTAATGTTTCCATAAAATACAAACTCAGGGATAAACTTAATAGCAACTCTTTTATTCAACGCTTTTCATCTCTTCAGTCAGCCTCACTAATTGTCTGTTTTCAACTGTCACTCCTCCATCTCCTGCTTCCCGCCCGCCCTTTCTCCTTAAAGGGACAGAGATGCTTTGCTGTATGTTACAGAGGGCAAGCCTCAAACACCACTTTCTATTTGTTCCCTCAGCATATTGCTATGCTGCCTCAAGTGAAGAGCCACCTTGTGTTATATTGCTATGTTACCTCAACTTAACCCTTTGAGTACCCCTCTGGCACTCAAAGGGTTAAGTACGGAGGAGTTCCTGCTCCCATTGGGTGATTCAATGGGTAAGTGATTTAATTCATGCAGGGAGTTGGCCTGCCCCCACTATCCAGCCCACCCACCACTATCCAAGTAACTGAAAAAACAAAATGGCTGCCACTCGCTCCTACACCACAGACACAAACACATCAGACAAAAAAACACACACACACTCAGTCACACACACTCATTCACACACTCAGTCACACACACTCACACTCTCTTTCACTCTCATACACCCTCTCATTCACACACTCACTCTCTTTCACTCTCATACACCCTCTCACTCACACTCTCCCTCAATCACTCAATCACACACACTCACTAACACACTCCAGCACTCACTCACACGCACTCACACCCCGGGAACCAGCACGATCCACCTTCTACCATAGTATGTGCAATTGCCACATGCATTTCAACTATATGAATTATGCCACAGTGGAGGCATAAGTACAAACATAAACTCATTACAATGACACATAAAAGTCACCCCCTTATGACTCACTTCTGTGTGTGTGTGTGTCTGTGTGTGCCTGTGTGTTCCTCACCGTGTGTGTTGCATGTCTGTATCACACTCTATGTCTCTGTATGTTGTGCATTGCATGTATGTGTGTATGACTGTGTTGCTCTTTATGCATCTCAATGCACGCGTGTGCATTTGCGTGTGTGTCTCTGTGTGTTTGTCTTGCATCCATGTGTGTGCATTAATTCCCTATATATCCTGACGGGCAGCGCAGTCCCACATTGCTAGTATATATATATATATATACATATATATATATATATATATATATATATATATATATATATATATATATATACACACACACACACACACACACACACACACACACACACACACACACACACACAAAAAAAAAAAAAAAAAAAAAAGGAAGATGAGAAAAGGTTCAGAAATCCAGATATCTTTGTTAATTAAGCTTATATTGCATGAATATTTTCTCAAAAAGATGCAAGTGTATGAAGCGTATTGCCAAATATCTCAGAAGACAGGCACCCTGCCACAGCTATTTGGCAGGTTATTGCTGCTGTAGTTATATCCACTGATCTCCCTACCTATAACAATTTGCTAGATAATTTGGATGATAAAATGCCCTTTGACAATATTGCCTGTCCCCACCACTTTGAAGTATCGTCACTAATGGAATCAACTCTAGGCTTTTCCCTCTACAGAAAGGCACTAAGCAGGGATGCCTGCTATCCCCCCTACTGTTTAATATTGCCCTTGACCCACTACTCCAAAAATTCTCTCTCATTCATTAAGATCGGCGGAACCGAGATAAAGTGGATGATGCACTGTTATTTATTGGCAACCTGGGCCTCGCTATTCTGGATGTCCTAAGGAGCAATGGACTCATTTTGGGGCAAAGAATCTAGAGAAGTCTGAAGCATTTTGGCTTCATGCAGATTATACCCTGAAGTCCTCAATACCCAGTCCATTCAGATGGGCCCTCATCTCGCTTACATAACTAATTTCTGAAATGCAACAATATTTTGCTCACTGGAGCAACCCCCCCTGTCTTTTATTGGTAGAATATAACTTATTAAAATGGTCTCCTTCATGTGCTCCAAATGCTGCTGCTACTCTTAACAGAAGCCAGTGTTAAATTGTTCCATAATTAACTTCAACAATTTATATGGAATTGAAAGAGACCCAAATTCGGCTTAGCCAAATTGCAACTGCCCAAATCCAGGGGAGGGTTTAACATGCCAAATATCAAGTGTTATAATATGGAGAGTTTGCTCAGATACGCCAGTGATTGGATTAACCACACTAACATGTACACTGACTGGTAGAGGGACCAAAATTTCACCCCACAGATGGACTCCAGATATGTCCTGCACTCAACTACATTTGAGATGCCTTCTTACTGCTTTCTCAATACATTATAGATTAACACGGTTAAGGCTTGGCAAAGAACCAGATATTCCCTTTTTAGAGATAAACTCAGAAATGTGTTTGTTTCTAAAATAGAATATCTGGTTGCCAATATTTGCCAAAACTCCACATTCCAAGATTCCAAAGGGGTGGACACGGATACATGGTTCTATGATTGGGACAGACATGATTGGGCATCTTATCCTTCCACTCACTAAAACTATTTACAGTTTTGCGGAACTGTGTACAAAATATAATGTTCCTGTAAAGAATCTATTCTCATATCTCCAAATTAAGCATTATGCCAAGCAGCTTCTACCCCATCTCACCAATCAAATGGAAAATAAACCATTAGACAGCTGCATTAAAAATTCTTCCACCACTGTCCTATTCATTTCTAAACTTTATAAACTGCTTTCTATCTCCTCTGACTATACGCTGGGAACAGGAGGAAATGGGAATGGTTAAGGGACAGTGGACTGTTTTTTTCAATCTTTTTTAAACAGATTGAAATGCTCTCCCTCTGTCTAATTCCACAAGGACGTATTCATAGAAATGACGTTATATCCACATTAGCCCACATCATAAGACTCAAGCCCTATGATTCATGCTGCAAATGCAAGGATCTTAAGACAGATTTTGTCCATGCATTTTGGTTATGTGTCACTATATAGTGATTCTGGGAGAAAGTTTTACATTTTATAGACACAATCTGTCAAGTTATGGTCCCATTAGATACACCATACTTTCTCTTTTGCATTTATCTAATTTGCATGTATCTAACACACACCCCTATACAGAAATACACCCTTTGCTTAATTGGTAACTTGATTTTGATTGCTATCAAAACTATATTAGAGCACTGGTCGCCTGACAGAACCACATCTCTTGACAAGACAAATTGTTTATTGCATTAAATGAAATGAAAGGTAAGCAGAATAATTTTTAGAACGGTTTCCAATGCATTCCGTTGAATGCTCTACACTAACAACTCAGCAGCTCAGCTTCCTTCTCTGGGTACTGGTGTGAGGATTCATGAACAGGAGATAACTAATGGGAATTATAACAGTTATGGTGCTGCACTTCTTGTATGATCTGCTGGCAGACCCCTTCCCCGCATCCCAATTATCATCTTGCACTGTTTAGATATTGTTACATGAAATTGGTATGTGATTTCTTGGATATGCTGCTTATCCCAGTGTTTCCCTCGATGTTATCCATATTTGTACAGAGCTGCCTTTCTTTGCATGTGTACTTATGATGAAAACAATAAAAAAGTTTAATAACAAAATGTCGGGTAGGAAGAGGAACTGGAATCAGAACCTTTGAGATATGAATCATCTCCAGGACCACCTGGATAAGCCTCTCCGCCAAGGGACTAGAGTCATTCTCATAATATTCCCCAAGGGAAAGAGAGGACTCTAGGTCATTACTGTCAGTCTCCCCTTCCTCAGCAGAGAAATCCCCAATGATGTGTGTACCCCACAAATACAGGGCTCCTGCAACTGGTGGTGATAGTGGGGGAAACAGTTGGTGTCACAGACCATGTGTTCATGACTCGTTGAATATAAAAGGGGATAGAGGCGATTAAAGAGACTAACCCAAACAGGTTCCTGTTCAGCAGATAAGGGCCACAGAGGTGGTGTAGGGGCCATGGTGCAAAAGGGACATGAGGTACCAGAATACTCCCTAGGAAGCCCAGTCTAGCATGAGGAGCAAAGTGTTAAAGGGTGTTAGGGGTAATAACAGAATCCTTAGCCTTGGACTTGTTCATGTGTCCCTTAGTTTCTAGCATAGTCAGAGTACCCAACAAAGTAGCATAAAAGTCAGTCAAAAATAGTAGAAATATAAAAGTACTTAAAAGTATGCAAAAGTACCTATCTAATTGTAAAGGGTTGAAGTGGCAAGCAGGCGGGAGAGAGAACCATATGAGCAGTAGTTTAAGACCACCTCTTCCCATGTCCGAAAACCTGGGAAGAATGGGTTTCTGGGTAATTTAGTAACTATGTTACTATGCTAATTTCCCTTTAAAATGGTGCCATGGCTCAAGTAATATGGTGGGGACAGGGGGGCTGAATTGATAGTGTACATCATAAAGAGCACGCTGAGCCCACCCGCCGCCTCATAGATGCAACTGGAGGATACGTATAACCCAAAGAAAAGCTGTGTATTAAAATGGAAACTGCTGCCACGCAGTCTTAAAGAAACCATGTACAAATAAGATTTTGTAAACAGGCTAAAAAAAAGCCTAAAATAGTGGTAAAAAGTGAGCATATAAACAGAAAAGCCCACTTCCAGAAGGAGGCAATCCCCCAGTTTTGGGGAATAGCCTAAGTAAGAAACCCATAAAGATCACTTCCATCCTTTTCATAGCAGCCAACAGAATATGTAGACAAGAGAGTATGCAAGCCAAGCAATAATCCACGTGATCCAGTGGATGCCAGATAAATGGGGCATATGTAAAAAAGCAAAGAACTCTACAGGTTAAAATATCTTTATCTTTAGTCTTTAGGCTCCCATTACAATGAATGAAAAGAGCTTCTAAGAAGCTATACTGATGTAAACGATGTAAAGGCAAGCCAGCCTTCTCAGATTTGTGCTTCTGAAAATTAAATCTGTGTGCTGGACATCACCTGGTGCGGTAACTCATACTGTCACCCCCCTGGATCTCCTCCCGTATCATGCCATACAGAATCCTTATAAATGTTTTATGCATTTCTTCAATGGTTCTGATTTAAACTGAAGTTAATTAATCCTTAGGTAAATTACAAGACCATGTTTTATTTGTTTCTAAGTTGATTTTACCACACTGAGCACATATGGTTAAATTTTAAGCATAAATCAATATTAATTAATCCTTAATGCCAATGATAGACGCAATGATGTGGTTATATTAACTTCTGTTTAAAATATACCAGTATGTGCTCAGTTAACTTAGGATTTCAAAAATGTAGACATTCAGTGAGGACAAATGGCTCTGTTTTTTCTGAGGAGGCTTAAATTATTAATATTAGAGTCTAGACATTGTACACCTCCACACACTACACTGTCCCCATTGTCCACCACCACGCACTACACTGTCCCCATTTCCACCTCCACATACTACACTGTCCCCATTTCCACCTCCACATACTACACTGTCCCCATTTCCACCTCCACATACTACACTGTCCCCATTTCCATCTCCACATACTACACTGTCCACCTTCTCACACTGTACACACACTATCCACTTCCACACACTGTCCACCTCAATACACTACACTGTCCACCTCCACATTGTGACCCATTGTACACCACCTCCACATTGCCCCATTGTCCACCAGCTTCACCCTAGCCCCCACTGTCCACCTCCAAATTGTCCACCTCCACATAGGCCCCCATTGTCCACCACCTCCACACAGTCTGTCCACCTCCACAATTGTCAAGCCCCACTCTCCCCCATTGTCAACTCCACATTGCCCCCACTTTCCACCACCTCCACATTGGCCCCGATTGTCCACCACCTCCATGCAGTCTGTCCACCTCCACAGTGTCCAGCCCCATTCTGGCCCCATTATCCAACTTCACATTGGCCCCCACTGTCCACTACCACATTGTCTAGCAGTCCACCACATCCACACTGTCCATCACCACACAGTCAGTCAATCTGACTCTGTCCAACTGTCTTCCACAATTCAGCCCAGCCCCCAGCTGTCCCCTATTCACCTAGTTATATATTTATCCTCCGAGTTCCAAATTTCTTCCAGCAGATGAGCAGAAAGACAGAGGCAGTCAGGAATAGCAGCTGAATAGGGCCAGACACAAGCAAGCTGCAAAATGGCGCCCGAGCTCTTGGTGCATGAAGCCCAACGATTTGTTGTTGTCATCAAGAGCCCCTGCCTATGTTGCGTCGACCAGAAGGTCGTGAAGGCATGCATAATCAGCTAGCTTTGCTTCGCTTCCTTTCACTGAGTCTTAATAGACTCAAAGAAGGGAAGCTATAGCATCAGGTCCATTGACATGTTACTGGTGTACAGAATCTGATGCAGTGGCATGTTATTGGTGTATAACATTGGATGCACTGGCATGTTTTCTGTGTACAGCTGGCTCTAGGCGCATTGCCATTTGGGTGAAAGGATGTAGGAAGCCAGGAATAGGAGCCTGCCTTGGGGGGAATTATAAAGCCCCATATACTAAGCAATAAAACAAACAAAAAGAGGTACCCCCATGCCACTCCTTGATTACAAGGTCACTTAAAACTGAGCTTAGCAGGTGGGGTAAAGTAGGAAAAAGGAGGAGGTCTCTGCCTCAGAGAACTTTTTTGAAGTGCCCTGCCCTCCTGGAAGAAATGACTTTACCCTATGGTCCCTGTGTTCCACACTGGATGAAAAAGAAATACCAGTACCAATGGTCTCACCTCTGCTTGGTCTTTGGCCAGAACATGAGCACAACCCAAGAAATCCTGATATCTGCAAAATGGGATGACAGGCTCAGGTAGCTCCCTCAGATAGAGTTTTAGTAGAGAGGCTACTGTGTGGACATCTGTGCTCCTGTGGAAGAACATAGAAAGGTCACATTCAGAGATAATAACTGTATCTATAAATTACAATCAATCATTCTCAAAAATATACAGTACTGTGCAAAAAATGCTGTAAAGTAAGAACACTTTCAAAAATAGACATGTTAATAATTTATTTTTATCAACTAATAAAATGATAGTGAGTAAATTGTAGAAAAATCTAAATCAAATCAATATTTGGCTTGACCACCCTTTGCTTTCAAAACAGTTGTAAGTGAAGAATCAGTAAACTCCAACTAAACTACGCCCTCAAAATGCCTTGATTTATAAGCTGTGCAGGAACCTATGAAGTAAGAATAGGGAGTTGATCAAGGCAGAGCTAAAGGACTGGAATGTTAGATCAGTGGAGGCTATGGGTTACGCTTGATAAAATTAGCAGGCAAAACTGTTGAATGTGCAGACACCCCTCAGCAGATTTAATCTGTTTGACTAACATTTCTGGAGTCTAATGGGAATCTCAATTTACAATTAGCATGTGTGAAGGACTACAATAGTAAAATTAAGACATTACTTTTTTTTTGTACATTAAGTAGACTGTTACTGTGCACCACATTGTATGTATTACTTACAAGTATGTGATCAGCAGTTAACTTACCTTAATAGTCAGTATTTAAGTCTTCAAGGACAAAGTTGTGCGCAGGGCAGGTGGGAAGGACAGCAAAGGAGAATGAATGTGTTAGGTGGGAGGGACAGCAGAATTAAGTGAACAGGGACAGTAGACAAACTGATGGTGTGATGGTCAACTCAAAGTAGTCATTAACACTGAGTGGCAGAGAGGTATGTAACACATTATTTTGCAAAGTGCTGCATAAATATGGTACTCAAAGGGTTCAGAGGTTTGTCAGTGATGGAAAAAGAGGGAAACAGTGAAGTGACAGAACACTACAAATATTAATTCTGGACACTTAGTTGTGTTAGAAGAATGTGTAAGAAGTAAATGATGTTCACCAAAACCCATCCACCAACCCCCTTCTCCATCACAATAGAAAACTATTCCATACACTCAGTATCCAAAGCACTCTGTCTTGGGGTCATACTTGATTCTAAATTAACCTTCTCCCCCATATCCAAGCTGCCACTAGAACATGTCGCTTCTTCCTACAAAATATTGCAAAAATACGTCCGTTCCTCTGCACATCAACGGCTAAAAAAAAAAACAAAAACAAAAAAAAAAACACTATCTCAGGCACTCGTTCTCTCTAGACTTGACTACTGCAACATTCTATTCTCCGGTCTTCCTGCTTCTCATCTCTCTCCACTTAAATATGTTATCAATTCAGCCGCAAGAATTACCACATTTTCTCCCAGATACCTTCCTACTCATCTCCTCCTGAAATCCCTCAGTTGGCTACCTATAAAGTATCATATTTCTTACAAGAGTCTCCTCCTCTTCTGTAAGACTCTCTGCTCCTCAGCACACTCTTACATTTCTGCTCTTATCTCCCGCTACACCCCTTCCCGTCTCCTACTGTCTTCTCAAGGGTTCTTCCTATCCTCTCCCTACACAACTCGAGCCATCTCTCCATTACAAGCTTTCTCACTGGCTGCTCCTCGACTCTGGAATACCCTCCCCATCACCATTCGCCAATCATCCACACTCATCGCTTTCAAGTATCTCCTCAATAGCAATATCCTCCTCTTGCACACTAACAGTCACAGCAGAATCCTTCTGCACTTCTTTCACCACACCTTGTACCTGCACTTATAATACTCCTCCTACTGTCTTTGTCATTAAGCTCTTTGGGGCAGGGTCCCTTTCCCAGTCTAGGATTCCCTTGCTGCACTTTCCCCCACGAATAATGAAATGATTGCACTTAAGCTTAATGCTTGTAACCCAATTCTGTAGTTTTGAATTGTATTGTTTCAACTTTTGTTAAGTGCTCTGTACATGTATGGCACTATATAAATAAAGATACATCCATACATGATGTAACAGATATTTCACAGATGTGTTGCAATCAGGCAAGAACATGTAAGCAGTGAGGGAGCAATGGCAATGATAGAACTGCAAATATAAATGAGGCTAAAGTTAAAAGGTATGAAGAAACAAATTGGAGACAGGGTGAATGGGAGGGATATTGGAAGGGAGGATGTAACAGACATGTGGCGATGAAGCAACAATGGGGAAGCAATGAGAGAGAAGTGGCAATGAGGTGAAATTTAAAAGGTAGGAAACACAGGGAGACAGGGATAATGGGGTGTATGTGCTGGGGAAGGAGTATGGAAGAGATCAGCATATCTCCTGCTTACTGCCATCCCATTTTAGCCACGTGCCAGCCTTCTTCTTTTATAATATATTACAAGTAAAAGGAATAGTATTCTTTATCGCTCATTATATTAAAGTGATCTTTAGAAAGTAACCAGTTCTGCTATTGGGCCTGGTTCTTTTATGCCCAAGAAGCACCCACAGATCTGGGCAATTCGCTGTGATATAGAAAGGAACTGGCTTCTGTCTGATCTCATACATCTGACATATGGTAGCCTTGATCCAAGAGGCAATGGTTGACTTGGAAGTGGCCTGACCCCCTCAAGTATGACAAACAGAGAGACAGCCTTACGAAAAGGCTTAGTACTGTGCATATAAGGCTTAAGGCAGTGCACTACATCTAACAGATGGAGATCTCTCTCCTGAGTAGAGGCACGGTCGGGACAACAAGAAGGCACAACAATCTCCTGGCGGATGTGGAATGCAGGGGCCACCTTAGGAAGAAACTACTGAGAGGTACAAAGTACCTCCTTATCCTGGTGAAAAAACAGGAATGGAGTTTTGCAAGACAGGGCTTGCAGCTTAGCCATCCTCCTAACTGGCTACTGCCAAGAGAAATGTCATCTTCAAAAGTCAACTGAAACAGAGATAGAAGCTAGAGGCTCAAAAGGGGCCACTGAAGAACACCCGGGACTAGACCAAGAACTCACAGAGGCGCGCAATCCCTAAAAGAGGGAAAGGAGTGAGCCACCCCTGTAGAAAAACGTTCATGTCTGGGATGATAGCAATTCTCCTCTGGTAAAGAACGAAGACGACAGAGATCTCAGCCTTGAGGGAACTCAAGCTGAGATCCTTGTTGACACCATCCTGCAGAAAAGACAGCACCAAAGGGAAGCCAAATACTTTTAGGGACAAGTTCTTGTCTGCACACTACTGGTGAAAATGGACCATACCCTATGGTATGGACTTTGAAGATGTCAGCTTCTACTGGATCATGGTGGAGAATAGCTTCCACTTCAGAATAGTGGCCTCATGAGCCATGCCATCAAGGCCAACCTCTATAAGGCCTCGTACCACCAGGGACCCTGGAGAAACAGATCCAGTATGGGTGGCAAAAATCACCATCTTTTCTCACAAGAAAGTAATGTGTTGTGGAAAGTTGAGGCAACAACATGCTCTTACCACCCATAGCATAACTAATATATGTTTCAGGTTTGGCCCAAACAAAGCCTTAACCTGAAAATGAAATGACACCAGTGACTTCTTAGAAGACTGGGCCACAGACCAAATCTGAAGCCACAAGGTGTGGCACACAGAAATCTAGCTACATCAAATAAAGCGTCAGTAATGGAGGCATTGGTTTGTATTACTACAGCCCTTTTGACTGAGGCAGAGGCAAAAATAGGCCCCAGTAGCTGAAAAGTTTATATTGAGTAAGGAGCCAAGCCTCTTATCTGTCTGGTCCTTGAGCGCCACAGCATACACCAAGGGAAGGGAAGCATTCTTTGAAGCACAAGATGGGGGATCAATGGCAGGTGGAGAAGCACACTGCACCAGAGACTCAGCCATAAAAGGGTATAGCTTAGATGAGAGTTTGTTAAGGAAAAGTAAGGAGTTTTTCACTTATCAATAAGGATTTGATCAAGACTGTTGTTGGGGAGAAATACAAGTAAAGACTTCCTGCGACTCTTGAAAATGTCTGGAGAGGCAGATTCCCCATCTGTAGCATCGGAGATCTGAAGTGTTTCCAGCACCCACCTGATGAATCCCTCAGCTGAGGGGAAAAGATCAGTCTCATTGGAATCTCCATAAGAACAGGAAAAATCCTCATTCTACCCATCATCCTCTGAGGCCAGTTGTTCCTCAAGGGAAGCCCCAATAATGTGAGTGCACCTTGAAAACAGGGTCAACCCGCATGAAGGTGGGCATAGGTTTCCAAGAATGGAGAATGTGGTAGAATGAACAAGGGATTTGTGCTGCTGAAGACAGTAGTTTCTTAACACATGCAGTCTTGTTTAGTGCTAGAGGGGCCTGCACATGTTGGATGCTAGATGCATTGAAGGCCACTTCAGCATTCAGGGTTTAAAATTTCCCTTGAATAAGTGGAGATTTAGGGAATTTCTGTCACCTGTGGCTGAGTTTTTTTTTTTTTCATTTTATATTTTAGTGAGTCAGCTTCAGTCTGCCGAACCTGTACATCAAGTTGGGGTAAAAACAGTTTTTAGACATTCAGAATTAGGGTATGCCAACTAAAAATAGTTAATCTTTCTAGAATGACTTATAAAATAGAATTTTAGTCTTGCCTGTTAAATCCTTTTCTAGAAGTGCATATGGAACACAGGAATCATGGGGCTCAGCTTCTTCCATTGGAAGGCAGAACACAATCAAAAAGACAAGGTCTTGTGGGTCGAGACACCCCTCTCCCTCTGCAAGACAACGCCACCCCGACCTCCAGTTATAATGTGAGACAACAACACCAAAGAGGGACAGCAAGAGAAGAAGAAGATCTCTCCTGTAAGAAAAAAAAGACCATAGAAGGACTCCCACAACCAGACAGGCAAGACCGAGAGAGGTTCCTTTCTCTGGGTAGGAGGCCTGTGTTCCATATGGATTAAGAGAAAAGGATTTAACAGGTAAGACTAAAATCCTATTTTCTCTGCAATCCAATATGGAACACAGGTTCCATGGGGATATACCAACAGTAGGCTCCCAGAGGTGGGAAGAAGGAGAAAGGACCTCACGCCTGTCCCCATGATACCGGAGTTCCCTAGGACTACCCAGAACTGAAACAGACGAAACTCAAACTAAGTGTCAACTGACACTGAAAAAAGTTACACAACACACAAGAACATGAGTCAACTGGGCTCAAATAGTTGAACAGTAAGGCACAGGAAAAAAAATAGATCCTTAGACAAGCAAAACCACCTGAAGGGCCTTCCTGTCAAAGCTGATTTCAGCCAAAGCCAGAAAATCCACACGATAGTGCTTGGCAAAGGTATGGAAGGAGGACCAAGTCACAGCCTTGCACAATTGCTCAGCCGAGGCCTGATTCTAATAGGCACAAGAGACCCCAACAGACCTAGTGGAATGTGTTGTAACTCAGAAGGGAACAGGTTTCTTCCTGTGTTTGTACGCCCTACAAATGGTAGGCTTGATACAAGAGGCAATAGTGACCTTGGAAGCAGCCTGACCTGTTCTGGGACGCTCAGTAATGACAAATAAGAAATCTGTCTTACGAAAAGACTCTGTACGGTGCACATAAATCTTAAGGCACCGAACCACATCCAACAAGTGGAGATCCCTTTCTTCGTCAGACTTTGGAACTCAGAGACCACCTTAGGAAGAAATTCCTGAGAGGTTCAAAGAACTGCCTTGTCCTTGTGAAAAGATAGGAAAGGCGGCAAAGCCTGCAACTCAGCAACCCTGCTGACTGAGACCAAAGCCAGTAGAAAAGCCATTTTCCACATCAATATATGCAAAGGAATGGTTGCAAGGGACTCAAAGGAATGTCTCTGCAAAACACCCAGAACCAAATTAAGGTTCCACAGAGGTATGGGAGCCTTGTGGGCATGAGCAACCTCCTGAGTAGCAATACATCTTTTCCACATACTCTTTCCAAAGGTAACCCTGAAAGGAGGTGTAGTCTGTGTGGCAGTGGAAATGGATCTTGAATCAAAAGACTCAAAAGTTCCACAAACCACGTCCTCTTGTTCCAGTTAGGAGAAATCAGAATCACGGTTGCACCGGCTATCCTGATCTTCCGGAGCACCCTGAGAAGAAGGAGAATTGAAGCAAAGACATAAGCGAGGTGGAAGTGCCACAGAATCACCACCACGTCTGTGGCAAAGGCCAGAGGATCCGCCCAAAGGGAGCAAAATACCGGAAACTTCCTGTTGTTCTTCGTGGCCTTGAGGTCCATTTGTGGCAGTCCCCACTGTTGCAAATCAGGTTGAACACTTCCGGATGGGCTTCTGCCCAGCACAAAATGTACATCACCTTGTACCAGTTGGTGGTGCCTAGAGTGCCCCCCTGATGGCTGATATAAGACATGTCTGTGGCATTATCAGACTGGACTCATACTGAATGGTAAATACACCAGATCCCCCAGGTGACCCAGCACCACCCCCCAGCCATTCAGGCTGGCATCCTTGTGACCATAGTCCATTCCAGGATCACAAATGGTTTCTCCAGGTCCAGGTGGTGCTGTTTCAACCACCACTGCAGATCCCATCTGGTTTCCGGAAAGAGGGAGAACTGCTGATCCTGGAGATCCAAATTACCGTGCTGTGTCTGCATGACAAGTCTTTGGAGTTCCCTGGTGTGTACCTGAGAGTAAGGCACTGCTTCTAGAGTAGACACTAGATGGCCCAGAACCCTCATGTACTCTCTGACCGAGGCAGAGGGCCACTCCAGAACTTGGGACACATCCTGCATGATCTTGTTCTCTGGCAAAATAACCTTCCCCATGCGGGTGTCGAGCCTCATGAAGAGAAACATCAGCTCCTGGGAAGGCACTGGAGAGGACTTCGACATGTTCAGAATCCACCCATGGTGGACCAGGAGTAGAGCACAAGAGTTCCTCCGAAGTAGCCTTGAGAAAAAATAGGATTTTAGTCTTACCTGTTAAATCCTTTTCACTTAGTCCATACAGGTCACTGGTACCATGGGATGTGTAGTCCCCTTTAATAGGCAGGAACAATTATGCAAATAATTTGCAAGGGGCGGAGCCTCCCCTCTTACTTAAGCCACCTTCTGGCCAGAGCCACCCATATTGATTTGAGACCCTAAACTGACCCCAGGTAAGCAAAAAGAAAGACTCCTGTGAGCATGCCCGAACGGTCTCCCACTGAATGCCACAGGAGAGCCAAGACTGGTCCCTTGACAGGGTGGGAGACCAGTGACCTGTATGGACTAAGTGAAAAGGATTTAACAGGTAAGACTAAAATCCTATTTTCACTGTCGTCCAATACAGGTCACTGGTACCATGGGATGTACAAACATTGAGCTGATCCAGAGGCGGGAAGTAAGGCAAGGACCAGGCGCAAGGCCCAAGTCACTAGAACTGTTAACCAGTTGATAACATAGCCCAAACTGTAAGTGTCAACGGACACCAACCAAGGGAACAATCCCTGAACTTAACACAGCACACGGAACACGAGCCAACCGGGCTCAACAGTAAGGAAGCACTAAGGATCACAGAGCGGAAGACCTACACAGGCAAGACTGCCTCCAGGACCTTCTTTCCAAAGCTGGCATCAGCCGATGCCAGTACATCAACTCGGTAGTGCTTAGAAAAAGTGTGCACAGAGGACCAAGTGGCCGCTCTGCACAGTTGATCAGCAGAAGCTTGATTCTTGTAGGCCCAGGAGGCCCCAATAGATCTGGTGGAATGGGCAGTCACCCTGAAGGGAACATGCTTATTCCTCAACTTATAGGCTTCACGGATGGTAGCCTTAATCCAAGAGGCAATGGTAACTTTGGAAGCCGGTCTTCCTGCCCTAGGCCCCTCAGGAATGACGAATAGAGCGTCAGACTTCCTGATAGATTCGGTGCGGTGAACATAAAACTTGAGGCAACGCACCACATCCAACAAATGGAGATCTCTTTCCTTGTCAGATGAAGGATTAGGGCAGAAAGAGGGAACCACAATCTCCTGATTGATGTGAAACTCAGACACAACCTTGGGTAAGAATTCCTTGGTAGTGCGAAGCACAGCCTTATCCTTGTGGAACACCAGGTAAGGAGGTTTACAAGACAATGCCTGTAACTCTGCCACCCGGCGTACTGACACAATAGCCAAAAGGAAGGCCATCTTCCAAGTCACAAGACGTAATGGAATGGAAGCCAAGGATTCAAACGGTGGTCGCTGAAGAACACCCAGCACCAAATTGAGATCCCACTGGGGAGCAGGACTCTTGAAGGCAGGTCGAACATGAGTCACACCTTGGAAGAAGACTTTCACATCAGGAAGGATGGCAATCCGTTCCTGGAAAAACACAGACAAGGCAGAGGTCTGAACTTTGAGGGAACTCAAACTGAGCCCCTTGTCCACACCGTCCTGCAAGAAGGCCAGGACAGTGGGAAGATGGAAGTCAAGAGACAACTGCTTGACAGAGCACCATGTCACGAAAGTTGACCAAATGCGATGATAGATCTTGGAAGACACAGGCTTACGAGCACTGAGCATCGTCGACACCACAGAAGGAGAAAAGCCTTTCTGAGCTAGAATCGAGGATTCAACCGCCATGCCATCAAACGGAGAGAGTGAACATCCTCTTTCCACAGATACCCCTGAAGAAGCAGGTCCGGACGGGCTGGAAGTGGGATTGGATCCTTCACTGACATGGCCATCAATTCCGGAAACCAGGACTGACGAGGCCAGTTCGGAGCAATCAGGATGACAGGGCAACGTTCTCTCTTCAACTTCTGAATAACACTGATCAATAGAGGAAGAGGGGGGAAGATGTAAGCCAGGGAGAAGACCCAAGGGATCGACAAGGCATCCACCGCTAGAGCAAGGGAGTCCCTCAGACGGGAGCAAAACACCGGAACCTTCCTGTTGTGTCTGGTAGCCATCAGATCCACCACTGGCATCCCCCACCGTTGAGTGAGCATGTGAAACACCTCTGGGTGAAGAGCCCATTCTCCGCTGTTGACGGTGTGACGACTGAGGAAGTCTGCCATGACGTTGTCCACGCCTGGAATGTGTACTGCAGAGATGACAGGCACGTGATCTTCTGCCCAAGACAAAATATCCTTGACTTCCCACCAGGCGGAACCGCTTCTTGTGCCGCCTTGTCTGTTGATGTAAGCCACCGCCGTGGCGTTGTCGGACTCTACTCTGACTGGAAGACCGGTCAATTGAGACTCCCAGTGCCTCAGGGCCAGCCGGACAGCTCGAAGTTCCAGAACATTGATGGAGAGCATGGATTCCTCCAGACCCCATTTCCCCTGAGCACTGAAGCGACCCCAGACTGCACCCCAGCCCCGAAGGCTGGCATCCGTTGTGACTGTGGTCCAATGAGGAACTAGAAAGGATTTCCCTTTCAAGAGATGAGAGAGATCTAACCACCAGTGCAGACTCGACTCGACGTGAGGAGGAAGAGAAACAGACAGATGTTGATGATCTGGATGATTCCTGCACGTCTGGATCACAAATCTCTGAAGATCCCTGGAGTGGGCCATGGCAAATGGTACTGCTTCGATCGTGGAAATGAACTTCCCCACTAAGGACGACAACTTCGGAACTGGAATTTCGTCCATGTCCAGAATCCCAGCCACTCTGACGGCTATCTGGTGAGCCACGTCCTCTGGAAGAAACACCATGCATTGGCGAGTGTCGAACAGGAGACCCAGGAACAGAAGCCTCTGAGAAGGAATCAAGTCCGACTTGTCCAGATTCAGGATCCATCCGTGACGGTTCAGGGTGTGCATGCACCTCTGCAACTGCTGGTGGAGAAGCTCCGCTGAGGAGGCCTTCAGTAGGAGATCGTCCATGTAGGGTGTCACTCTGATCCCATCCTGATGGAGCACCGCTATCAAGGAGCCCAGCACCCGCTGGAAGACTTGAGGAGCTGTAGTCAGTCCAAAGGGGAGCGCTGTAAATTGAAAGTGTCCCCTGTGGCAGGCAATCCTGAGATACTTCCTGCTCTCTGGATGAATAGGGATGTGAAGATAAGCATCCTGAAGGTCCAGGGAGGCAAGAAACTCCCCTGGAGACATTGCTGCAATCACAGAGCGCAGGGACTCCTGGCGGAAGTGGGAAGTCGCCACATAGGCATTGAGATCTTTGAGATCCAAGATGGGACGGGTTCCTCCGTCCTTTTTGGCTACCACAAACAGGTTGGAATAAAATCCTGAACCTGTGTCCCCCTGCGGAACCGCCTCCAGGACCTCTTTGTCCAAGAGATCCTGAATAGCGTCGTCGAACAGACGCCTTTTTGAGGGTTCCTGAGAAGGACGAGTAAAATGGAACCGAAAAGGAGGAAGGGAAGAGAAAGGGATCCTGTATCCCTCTGACACCACCTGAAGAACCCATGGGTCCGCCACTGACTCCTCCCAAGTCCGGCGAAAGATGCGGAGACGACCGCCTACAGCCGGATGCGGACCCGGGTTCGGCGAGTCATGCCGAAGCAGTCTTGGAGGTCTTGGCCTTGGAGGCAACTTTGGGCCTCCAGGACTGTTTGGGCTTGGAGGAGGAGCGCGTAGTGGGAGGACCCGTTTGGGCCGAGGAGCGTGTCTCAGTCTGAAAGGAACGAAAGGACCGATTGCGTTTGGCTGGAAACTTTTTCTTAAAGACTGAGGGTAGAAGAGTACTTTTACCGCCAGTAGCCTCACTGATCATTTCTTTGAGCTCAGAGCCAAAGAGCAAATTCCCCTGAAAGGGCAAGGAAAGCAAGGCTTTCTTAGAGGCTGTATCAGCAGACCAAATTTTCAGCCAAAGAGCGCGTCTAGCCACCACAGAAGAAGTGGAGGCCCTCGCCATCATGCGCACAGCATCAAAAGCAGCATCAGCAACATAGTTCTGAGCTTCAGTGATATTAGCAAGAAGCTGCAACTGTTCAGATACAGGCGCATCCTGGCGAACCGCTTCAGTCAGTCGTTCAGTCCAGGCTGCAATAGCCCTATTAACCCATGCCACAGCAAAGGTGGGGCGCATGGCAGTGCCAATAGAGGCAAAAATAGATTTAAGAGAGAGCTCTAATTTCTTATCCGTCCAGTCCTGCAAGGCAGAGGCATCTGAGACAGCCAAAGCAGTAGATTTGGATAGTCTAGACACAGGAGCATCCACCTTGGGAGGATGAACCCATTTTGCCAGCTCCGCTTCGGGAAAAGGGTAAAGTTTGGCAAACTTTTTGGAGACAGAGGAAGATCTATCAGGATACTTCCATGCCTCAGAAACCAGACGGGCAAGAGTAGGGTTAGTTGGAAAACAAACAACAGGTTTAGATGGCTTTTTCTGAAAAACATCAGTAGGATCATAAGTGGATTCCTGAGTCAGAGGAAGGTTGAGCGTATTCAGAACCGCTCTGATCAGACCCTCAGCCGAAACTTCAGGGTCACACTCATAGGGGTCCCCAATGGACCTGTTAGATTCAATAACAGTACGTTCCTCAGCATCAGAATCCTGTAAAAGTTCTTCTTCAGAAGAATCAGTGATATCAGGAGCTCCCTGTGGCTTAGGCAGGGAGGTCCTGATAGTAGAGGGGGTCTGCCAGACCTGGAGAGCCCCCTGTACCTGAGAGGGAAAGAGTTGAAGCGTGGATCTGAGATCCCTAGTGGCAGCTTTAAACTCCCTCACCCAAGATGGCTCAATAGCGTGGCTGGGAAGCCCAGGGTTGCTATCTTTATCAGTACAATTAGGGCATAGATCCCCCACATTATCGCAATCCAGCCCAATGTGGCAAGAGGAGCAAAACGCCATGGGGGTAGAAGACCCCCCAGCCTCCTTAGTCTTGGGTCTAGCCCCTAGCTCCAGTGAAGTAGACATGCTCACAGCGTCAATATACCCCACAAAAAACACTATCACCCAGAAAAGTGTTAAAGATTAAAGTTTCACCCCAGAAAAGGTCTAAAAACGGACTTATCTGGCCAGCGAAGGGTTAATCTGGTGAGGAGAGAGAAGGCTCGGTCCCTGCGTAGTGTACTCGCCTTGGAAAAGTACCACAAAATGGCGGCCGTCATGACAGCCAATCAGAAACAAGCGCGAGCTAAGCGCTCATGGGAAATGTAGTTTTCCCTATGCAAGTACCCCAAACAGTGCCCGAAGCCCCCCTGAGCCCCCTACAGTAATAAAACACCAACCGGATGATAGGGCAGGAGCCTAGCATTAAAATGAGCCTACTCTGAAGTTGCTGTGACAAGCGGTTTCAGAGATATGTCCCAAACTGTGAATTCCCATAGAGAGTAAAGGAGCTCTGCTGCTGAGCGGGAAAAAGCCGCGCTTAAAGGCGCGGAACACCATTTTTAATAAAGTTTAGTAAAACATTAAAAAGTGCCCAAACAAGCATGAAATACATGAGAAACATAAATAAATGAATACCCAATGCTCCAAAACTCAGAGAATAACACAGAAATTGCATAAATAGTGATAATGCAATAAAAACACCCTATGAGTGCTGGAGTGTATTAAAACTCCCAAATACAAGCCCATCAAAGGGACACTGTGGGGACAAGTGGACCTTCAGCACTCAATGGGTGACTCACCTTTCTCGCAGACTTCTGTCTTCAGGTGACCATGATAGGGAGGGAAAGAACCAGAGGTAATTTCCCCAACAGGGGAGCTGCTTAACACAAGCTGTCCCCTCTTCAGGTATAGGTCCACAGAAATCCCTGGAAGCTGCACCAGCCACTTTGAAGAGGGCAATTCACAGCCATGGTCACCCTCCTAATGGTGGTATTCCATATTTGAATAAAAAATAATAAAACTCTAAGAAGCATAGCTGTTCTCTGCCTGGTGTGCAAGCACACCAGGAACAAATCAATATGGGTGGCTCTGGCCAGAAGGTGGCTTAAGTAAGAGGGGAGGCTCCGCCCCTTGCAAATTATTTGCATAATTGTTCCTGCCTATTAAAGGGGACTACACATCCCATGGTACCAGTGACCTGTATTGGACGACAGTGAAAGAAAGATTGTCCAAATAAGGAGTCATATGAATGCCCCGAGTGTGAATGAAGGCCGAAATGGCCCCCATGACAGTAGTATACACCTGTGGAGCCGAGGGCAGGCCAAATGGCAGAGCAATGAACTGGTAATGACCAGAGCCGAAGGCAAAAAGCAGATAGTGCTGACTGTCCGGGTGGATCAGAATGTTTTGGTACGCATCACGAAGGTCCAGAGATACGAGATACTCTCCTGGGCACATGGCTGCGCTGATAGAGCTCAAAGATTCCATCTTGAAGTGATCAGTATCCACATACATGTTGACACACATGAGATCCAGGATGGGACGGCAGTCGCCGTTCTTCTTCCGGATCACAAACAGGTTGGAATAGAAACCTGAACCTTGCTCTTGGGGAGCTACTGGAACTAGAGCCTTCTTGTCCAGCAACGACTGCACAGCTGCAGCATGACTGGAGCCGTAGGGACTCTGGACTGGAAAAAATGAAAGGGAGCAAGGGATTTGAAACCTATTCTGTACCCTTCCAAAATCACCCGCATAACTCACTGATCCGCGATAGAGTTTTCCCAGGCGTCAAAATGCGAACCAGATGAAAGGACATGAGAAGACAAGAAGAGTTCACTCTATGTGATAAACATTTGCAGAGATATGTCACAGAGAAGTTCGCCCATACAAGTCAATGGAGCAAAGATGATGGTGGTGGAGCAGGAAGCTGTTCTTAAAGGGATAGTAATGCTTGTTTATAACCAATTCATTACTGTACACATTAAAAATATTAGTACAATGAGTTAAGTCCCATCTCTCAAACGGTATCCTTTTGAATGGTCGCACGTAGAAGAGCGTGCAACCATTCAACTCTTTCAGCAGGTTGCCTGGCTAAAAAGCGCGACGTGACAATCTCAAAGTACATGACAGCGCGAGATTGTCATGTCGCCTAGTCAATGGGCGCGTTAAGCACACGGAGGCAGCTGGAGTGCATCCGTGTTCTGCATACAGAGAGAAGTGAGCTAGTGTATGATCAATGGCTCCTTCTTATAAAGTGGTGGTTTACTATTTGATGTATTGTACAGCATGGAAGGAAATTTTAAGGAGCAAGTGATGTATAAAAAAAAAAAAAAAAAAAAAAAGGAAAGAAAAGAAAAACAAAAAATACATTTGATTTTAATAAGAAAAGAAGTCAGACACAGCAAGGGTGCACTGTATCTAAAAATAATCACACAGGTCTGAGGACACAGGTCGCTACTTTGTCAATTAACGTCAGGCAGCTGGAGCGCCTCCGTGTGCTTAACGCACCCATTGACTAGGCGATGTGACAATTTCGTGCTGTCATGCACTGCGAGATTGTCATGTTGCACTTTTTAGCCAGGCGACCTGCTGAAAGTGTTGAATGGTCGCACGCTCTTCTGCATGCGACCATTCAAAAGTGAACCCTCTCAAACATGTATAGTTTGAGAGATCGAAGCATCCCCCCTCCTGCCCCTTTCATAGATATCAGGGCTGTAGCTGAGAGAAGCAGATTCTGGTCCCAGGACTGTCCTGCGGCTCTTCAGCAGAGAAAAATAGCGTGATATAGAAATAAATACTTCATTGGGATAGTCTACAAAGTGTGTTTGTAAACCAGGCACACTTTGTAGACTGTTCCAATGAAGTATTTATTTCTATATTGTGTATTTTGGCTCTGCTGAGGAGCCGCAGGACGGTCCCCCGGGAGGGGGGAACTTTAGATGCTTCGATCTCTCAAACTATATATGTTTGACAGATGGGTCATAACTCATTGTACTAATATTGTTAATGTGTACAGTATTAAATTTGGTTACAAACGAGCATTACTATCCCTTTAAAGGCACTGCATTCTCATCAGAAGGACAATCTTGAAGGTACCACAAATTACTCAAAGACCCCAGGCAACATAAGGTCCCCTAAAGGGAAAAGTGTAGGAAAATCCCCCAACCTGGAGGAACAGCAGGGAAAGGGTTAACTAGTCCCAATGTAGCCACCCATGCTACAAAGGTCCCCACAGCACCTGCACACTGGTCAATCCACTCCAGGGGAAGCCCAGTTATGGCAACCCTCCTAATGGGGAACAGTAACAGCCACATATCCAAGTAAAAACAATAAAGAAACTAAAAGTGAGAGAAGTATTCTAAGTGTTCTAAGTCATCTTCACAGTCTGAAGAACATAATAGGAGGAGGGGTGGGGCTGGCCTGCAGATGGGAGTCTCCACCCACAATAGAGTGTCTTTTTGATTGTGTTCTGCCTTCCAATGGAAGAAGATAAACCCCATGGTACCTGTGTTCCATATCTGACGAGAGATCAATGTAATGTTTCAGGACTTTAACATGACAATTGTCTCTTCTTTCAATTTGGAATACAATGTCCCAGTGTATGCACCTATGTAAAACATTGCTCTTACCGGTCAAATGGAGGCTTGTCTCCACAGTCAAAGGCTTCTTGAAGGTCTCTCACAAGAGTGGCCTGACCTGGTAGCCTGAACAGACCCTCTTCATGCAACCCATGCTCTCGAATAAAATCTACACACTGTTCCACCACCAGCGGAGCTGGCCTTGCTTCCAGATGGAACGCATCCTCTAGCCTCTGGCCGAAGACTGCTGCAGTAGAAAATATAAAAAGGAAAAAGAAGGGATAAATAATTCATAATGTGATTTTAAGGGTGGTCTCTTCCAGAAACCAGCTTAACTATATCGGCAATGCTAGATTTAAAAACAAAAATGTATTTTCACTTACCCAGACCATTTCTCTCAATTCTTCTTTCACATGGTTCATAGGTGTGAGTCAAAATATAAAATGTGGGGAATAAAGGGAGCTCATAATATTTAAACATTAGGAAAAAAAAAGAGCAGCCAGTGGAAACAATTAATGTTCTACTACCATACACGTCAGGGTCTCGGGGTGAATTTTCAGAGTTAGAGATTCCATTCTTACCTATTATATGATCTGCACCAATTAACTGATTTAGTATATAAGTACCATTTATGTGAGAAAGGCAGAATGAGAAATCCTGATAGTCTTGTGTGTATACATGCAGTCAGATCGAAGATGTAATATAGTTGTTGATGCAGGAAATAACACAAGTCCATCATGTTCAGCCTTTGCCATATCACTTGGTTAATCCAGAGTAAGGAAAAACAAATAAAAAACAAGCATACCACTATTGAAGCCATTTTTATTTAAGCTCCAAGTGGGCTGCTCTTTGTGGCTTGCATTTAAGTGACTTGCAGGCAAGTGGAGTTGGAAAGAATCTGGTAAACAAACAGGATTTTAGTCTTACCTTGTTAAATCCTTTTCTATTAGTCCAAATGGAATACAGATACCATGGGAGGAGATCTTCCTTCCTTTGTCAGGCTGGAACATTTCAAAAGACAAGGTCTTGAAGGTGGAGTCTTCCCTTTCCTTCATCAGGCTAGCCCCACACCCACCTTTCCAGTTTTGAAATGAGACAAACTCACTAGATAGGAAAGCGAGAGAAGAAATGGTAATCTCATGTGAGTAAAAGACCCTAGAAGGACTCCCACGTCCAGTCAAGAGAGACCAAGCAGGGTCCCCTTTCTCTGGATGGGAGATCTGTATTCCATATGGAATAAGAGAAAAGGATTTAACAAGGTAAGGCTAAAATCCTGTTTTCTCTTTCATCCAATATGGAAGACAGGTACCATGGGATATAACAGTAGGCTTCCAGTGGCGGGAAGTAATAAAAAGGACATATCGCCAGTCCCCATGATGCCAGGATTCCCTAGGACCAGCCCAAACATATGTCAATGGACACTGAAAACAATAGCACAGCACACAGGAACAGGCGCCAAATGGACTCAATCAGTGAAAGAACACTAAGGCACAGAAAAGGGTAGGCCCTACACAGGCAGAACTGACTGAAGGACCTTCCTGTCAAAACTGGCTTCAGCCAAAGACAGAATATCAACACGTTATTGTTTGGCAAAGGTGTGCACGGAAGACTAAGTCACAGCCTTGCACAGCTTTTCAGCAGAGGCCTGATACTGGTAGGCCCAGGAGGCCACAACATATATGGTGGAATGTGCTTTAACACATTCTGAGTTTGTATGCCTTGCAAATGGTAGACATGATCCAAGATGCAATGGTGACCCTGGAAGCAGTCTGTCCTGCCCTAAGACCCTCAGGGATGACTAACAAAGCATAAGTTTTACGTAAAGACTTAGTATGGTACACATAAAACTTGAGACATGCACCACATCCAACAAGTAGAGATCCCCCTCCTTGTCATATTTGGGGTCAGGACAAAATGAAGGCACAACAATCTCCTGATTGATGTGGAACTCAGATGCCACCTTAGGAAGGAATTCCTGAGAGTGTCAAAGTACGGCCTTGTCTTTGTGAAACACCTGGAAAGGCGGTCACCAGGACAAAGCCTGGAGCTCAGCAACTCTGTGGACAGAGACCACAGCCAAAAGAAAAGCAATCTTCCACATCAATAGACATAAGGGAATGGTAGCAAGTGACTCAAAGGGAGGCCGTTGTAAGAATCCCAGAACCAGGTTAAAGGGATAGTAATACTTAAAATGTAAAAAAAAATATGTTGTAGGGTTTATCCCCCTGAGTAAAACAAGGGTACTCCCACTGCTGAAAGGTGTTTCATTCAAAAGTTATTAATTTTCAAAGTTGAATTTTTTAGGTGCAATATCACAGTGGCCTGAAATTGTACGGTGGCGCTGTTGCTATACGATCCTATGGACAGCTCTGGTCAGTTGACCATAAATCTCCATAGGATGGTGTAGCAACAGCGCCACTGTACAATTTCAGGCCACTGTGATATTGCACCTAAAAAATTCAACTTTATAAATTAATAACTTTTGAATGAAACACCTTTCAGCAGTGGGAGTACTCTTGTTTTACTCAGGGGGATAAACTCTACAACATATTTTTTTTACATTTTAAGTATTACTATCCCTTTAAGGTCCCACAGAGGCGTGGATCCTTGAAGGCAGGGAAAGAATGGGCAACCCCCTGAAAGAACAACTTGACATCTGGCAAGATAGCAATGAGTCTCTGCAAAAGTCCTTTGTTTAAACCATCCTGCAGAAAAGACACGACCACTGGTCAAACTCCTGTGAAGACAGATCCCTGTCTATACACCAAGAATGGACTAAACTCTGTGGTAGGCCTTAAAGGAGTCAAGCTTTCTACCCTGTATCATAGTGGAGACAACCTTATGGGAGAACCCCTCAGGATGGAGGCTTCAATAGCCATGCCGTCAAAGCCAACCTCTCCACATCCTCCTTCCAGAGGTACCCTGGTCTGGGTGTCAGTGGAAATGGATCCTAAATGGATAGGCAGACAATCTCCGGAAACCACGCCCTCCTGGTCTAGTATGGAACAACTATAATGACTCCCAGACTATCCATCCACATCTTCTGGGGCACTCTGGGAATGAAAGGGATTGGAGGAAAGATGTAAGAGAGATGAAAGAGACACGGAATTGCCATTGCATCCGTGGCAAAGGCCAGCGGGTCCCTCCAACAGATCTATCTGAGGAAGACCCCACCTTTTCACAATCAGTTCGAAAATGTCTGGATGGCGCTCCAACTCTCCCAGGGTCCACCATTTCGCAACTTAGGAAGCCCGCCAGGACGTTGCCTACCTCTGGAATGTGAACAGCGTAGATGGCCAGAACCCAAGATCTATTTGACCTCTGACCAAGCGAGAACGATTCAAGTGCCTCCTTGCTTGTTGATGTAAACCACAGCCGTGGTGTTGTCTGATTGGACATGTACTGCATGACTCCTCAGATGAAGGGACCAATACACCACAGCGAGCCGGATCGCCCTGAGCACCAGAACATTGATATATTGAAGGGACTCTTCCAAAGTCCATCCCCAGGTGACCTAGAACCACACCCAAGCCCTGCAGGCTGGCATCCTTAGAGACAAAGGTCCATTCCAGAATCACAAACAGCTCCCCTTGCTCCAAAGTGATCCTGTGCAACCACCACTGCACGTCCTGTCTGACTTCCAGAGTTAGGGAGATCTGCCATTAAGGAGATCCCGATTCCCCTGCCAAGATCAGATTAGGAGTCTCTGGAGTTCCCAGGTGTAGAGCAACAGAATAGGGTACCGCCTTATTCTAGGGATGTGCAAGTATGCGTCCTGCAGGTCCAGAGATGCAAGGAATTCTCCTGGGGACATAGCTGCAATGACAGAGTGCAAGCAAGCATTCTATACATAAGATTCAGAATAGAGCAACTGCCGCCGTCCTTCTTGGACACCACAAACAGGTTTGAATAAAAATGTTAACCTCTCTCAAGTGTAACTGGAACAAGAACTCCCTTGTCCAGAAGAGATTGAACCACTTCTTCGAAGAGACACAGCTTTTCCTGGCCCTGAAAGAACCTGGAGAGGAAAGGAACTTGAACCCTATTCTGTACCCTTCCGATACCACCCACAAACCCACTGGTCAGCAACAGACTCTGCCGATGCGTTGTAAAAATGGAGCAGACGTCCACCAATGGGTGCCTGCGGACTAGGATTCTGCATGTCATGCGGAGGTAGGCTTACCAGATTTGGGCTTGGCAGTGGAGCACTGGGCAAAGGCCTGAGAGGATAGCAGCCTTTGCGCCTCTGGTTGGCAGGGATAAAAAAAGACAGTTTCCTCACCATGATAGGGCATTTGGGAACCTGAGGTAACAGGGTGCTCTTGCCCCCAGTAGCATCACTGGTGATCTGCTTTAGCTCAGAACAAAATAAAGATTTGCCCTAAAAAGGGGAGGGAAACCAGTAACTTCTTGGAAAAGAGGTCCACAGACCAGATCTTGAGCCACAGGGGCGTTGTGTAGTAGTGGAAAAGGCAGAAGCCTTAGCCGACAACCTAACAGCTTCAAAAAGAGCATCAATAACATATGTCTGAGCTTCAGACATGTTGGCTAAGACGGCCAAAAGGTCCTACTTAAGGACACCATCTCTGATGGTGTCAGTAAGTGGTTCTCTCCAGACAGCAATAGCTCTGGTATCCCAGGCAGAGGCAAACATAGGCTTCAACGTAGCACTAATGACAGCAAAGCTGGACTTGAAGATAGCTTCTAGCTTTCTATCTGTCATATCCTTAAGATTCATAGCACTTGCCAAGGGCAGAGTAGTAGACTTAGAGAGCCTGGAGCTAGGGGGGATCAAGAGCAGGAGGAGAAGCCCACTGAGCCAAAGCTGCCTCCGAGACGGGGTACAGCTTAGAGAATCTCATAGAGATAGACAGCCTTTTATCAGGCGTCTTCCACTCATCCATAATAATTTGATCCAGAGTGGTGGGTGAAAAGACAGTAGAAGACTTTTTACGTCCCTGAAACACATCAGATGAAGACTAACCATCATCAGGGATGTCAATGACCTGAAGGGTCTGTACAACAGCCTTAATGAGTCCCTCCGCAGAGGGAGAACGGTCTACTTCAAAGGGATCTCCAAAAAGATTAGGCAGAATCCTTTTCTTCATATTCCTCCCTCTTCTTTGTCATCCTCAAGGGAATCCATGACTGCAGGTATACCTGGGGCCTTAGGGGTCACAAACCTGAAGGGGGTAGGGGTCTCCATGAGTGGAGAACCCCTTGGAGAAAGAGGGGAAGTTGCTCCATAGTAGACTTTAAGTCTTTCACCCAGACTGGCTCTTGTTCAAGGCTGAAGGGCCCCGGCATGGTAGTAGGGGGCCACAGTGCACGAGGGGCATAGAGATCCTGAATACGCTCTAGGGAGCCCAGCTTGGCATGAATGAATTAATGAATGTATATAGCACCACAAGTGTATGCAGCACTTTACAATTTAAGGGTTTAAACAATACAGGGTTACAGGTGCTTTGTAGAGTGAAACATTGGGTGTGAGGTCCCTGCCCGAAAGCTTACAATCTAAAGTGGTAATGGGAGACATACAGAGTACATAAGGGTCAAGTGTTGAATACAGTGCTAGTTCTGTTGATAAACAGTAAGTGGGGGGGGGAGGTCAGAGACAACCCTGAGTACTTTGCCTTAGGCCTAGCACCAAGTCCATTTGGATCCGACAATCTAACAGGAGTAGTGTTTAAAAAGTATAAAATACCAAATACTGTTTCCCAGAGTACTAATTCACCTGAAAAGCCTAGAAAGGTACTTATCTGGAAGGTAAACGGTTATCTGAAAAGAAGAGCTAGGAGAGGCAAACTCTGAGTAGGATAAGCAATAGAAGTAAAATGGCTCCTGTAAAACCAGGAGCCAATCGGAAGAAAGTGCGGGAAATGGTCATTCTAAGAAATGTAGTCTTTCTATTGCTGTAACCTAGCAATGCCTACAGTTGCACTCGGGGGCCCCAGAAGCTCCCAAGACACTAGGGATATGAACAGGATGCTAGAGCAAGAGGAGAAAAGAAGAATGAGCCCTCTCTCAACTCTGTATGACAAATGGTTACATATATGTCCCATAGTAGTCTGTCCCATAAAAGTCAATGAAGCAAGTGCAGATGCGGCTCCTTAAATGCACCATGCACCAAAAGACAGAATTTACCCAAAACACCCAAAGACCCAAGGGGACATGTGTGTGTGTGGAGGAGGTAATAAAAATGCATAATTCTGAAAGGAAAACCCAGGAAATAGTCCCAAACCTAGAGAAACCAATAGGGAAGGGGTTAACTACCCTAAAGCAGCCATCCATGCTCCAAAAATTAGGAACAAACAAGCAATAAAATACCCATAATGAGTGCAATAATTCAAGGCTCCTAAACAATCCTTGTAGGAAGGGGATCATTGGTACAAGTGGACCATGGCACTCAAAGAGTCACTCACCAATCTACAACTTCTGTCTTCAGGTTACCATTATGAAGTAACAGAGCCTAAGAGAGTAACCCAGTTGGGACAGAGAAACCTGGGCTGCAAGATTCTCTCCATAGGCCTGCAAGGGTCCACAGCAGCACTTGTACACAGGGCAAGGCAGGAATGGTAACCCAGGAAACGGGAGAATTGTAATGATCTCATATCTACGAATACAATAAAAAATAAGCCAAAAATTAAGCAGCAACGTTCCAAGCCTGTTCACTCTACCAGGAACAATCAAAACTGGAAAGGCAGGGGCGGGGCTAGCCTGATGAAAGAAAGGGAATGCTCCACCTTCAAAACCTTGTCTTCTGAAATGTTCCAGCATTTCTAAGGAAGGAAGATCTCCTCCCATGGTACATGTATTCCATATTGGAATAACAAGAAAAGTGTGTGTGTTTGGGTGTTTATTAAGGGTTAAAAATAATCTGGAGTTAGAGCAGAAGCAGGAGCTCTGTGGTAAAAGGAGTTTAGTCTGACCTGTTAAATCCTTTTCTCTTATTCCATATGACATACAGGTACCATGGGGAGGCGACAGCTCCTCCCAGTGGTCTGGAACAATTCTGAAAGATGTGCAGGGCTGGAGCCTCCTCCTCCTCCATATCAGTCTACCTTAGCCACTCCCCGGCAGATAGATTTGAAAAAATAAACCAACTAAGACAGCAAGAAGGAAGAAGGGAAAACTCCTGTGAGCGATGAACACAAGGACTCCGAAGTCCAGCCACAGCAGACCCAGCATGGTCCCTTTAACTGGGTGGGAGAACTGTACGTCATGTGGACTAAGAGAAAATAATTTAACAGGAAAGACTAAAATCCTCTTTCCCCTGTCGTCCAATATGAAATCAGGTACCATGGGGATGTACCAAAATTGAGCTCCCCAGGGTGGGAAGAAGAAGGAAAGGACCAAGCGCCGGTCCCCCATGATACCAGAGTTCCCATGGACTACCAAGGACAAGGAACAGCCCAGACTAACAAAGTGTCCATGGACAGGGACTAACATAGCACAGCACACAAGAACAAGAGCCAACCGGGCTCAAACAGTTAAAGAGCTATAAGGCACAGGCAAAACGACCTCTAGGACTTTCCTGCCACAGCTGGCTTCAGCCAAAGCCAGAACATCCACACAGTAGTGTTTGGCAAAGAAGACCAAGTGGCCATCTTGCACATCTGTTCAGCAGAGGCCTGATTCTTGTAGGCCCAGGAGGCCCCAACAGAACTGGTGGAGTGTGCTGTAATGCGGAAGGGAATAAGCTTCCCTCTGAGCTCATAAGCCTTGCGGATGGCAAACTTATTCCAGGATACAATAGTCACCTTGGACGCAGCCAAAACAGCCCTGGGACCCTCCGGAATAACAAACAAAGCATCCTTCTTGTGGATGGACTCAGTACCGTGCACATAGAACTTGAGACAATGCACAACGTTAACAAGTGAAGATCCCTCTCCTTGTCAGATTTAGGGCCAGGACAAATGGAAGGCATAACAATTTCCTGACTGAGGTGGAACTCAGAGACCACCATAGGAAGAAATTCCTGGGAGGTATGAAAAACAACCTTATCCTTGTGAAACACCAGGAAAAGCGGCTTGCAGGATAAAGCCTGCAACTCTGAGGACAGATACCACTAGCAAATGAAAGGCCATCTTCCACGTCAGAAAACAGAGGATTGGAACCCATGTTACAGTTCAGTACACTCAGACACGGTAGATGTTGGTAAAAACACACTTAAGGCACACAAGGAATGAAGTAACCCTCACGGGTCCAGAAACAACAGTGGAAACTGACACAAGACAGGTTACAAGCAATTTAACCCACACAAGTCCAGTATGTAAAATACATATAATACTGACACAGGTCAGGTTAATGAATTTGATACAGTGTATGAATGTCCAATTTAACCAGTGCACCCACTGGTAGATGCATAACGAAGGCCCAATGTCGCCTATAGGCAATGCGAGGCGACAATGACAGGACTGCAACCACAGGCACTGGATGCCTGTAAGCGAATGCAATGGTGGACACCCACCAACGATACACAGACTGGTCAGAGTTCGTGCCTAAACGGAGCAGCCCAACACCGTGTGCACGTACTACCTAAAAGGGTTAATTTGCGATGGTATAAATGGATGGCAACCGGAAGTGCACAGCGGAACCAAATGGAGACTAATCGCACACTGAAACGGAGCCCAACAAAACCCAGAGTGGTAGTAGTATAACGAGGCCCTTCCCCTGAAGGGGTTAATAGCGCTATGGTCTGGATAATGGCAGCCACCGGAGGAGCTCAAGTGAACCACAAAGACCAAGCGAGTGCAACACTGTGTGGAGGCACAATGAGGCTCTTGACCACTGGCAGAGTATACTGGCAACCGGAATAACAAATACAAGGAGGCCCAGTAAGTTGTAACGGTGACAGACAGACAGCAGCAGGAATAGTTCGGAGGAGCCCAACCGGGCACAGCAGAAGCAGGAACCACCGCCAAGTCGAGTCGGTACACATTGCAGGAACGTCAGCCAGGCCTGGTCGGTACACGGAGCAGGATCCTCAGATGCGCCGGGTCGGTACACAGAGCTGGGTTGTCAATCTCACTGGGTCGGTAACCGGAACAGGAACGTCAGCCAGGCCGGGTCAGAACAGGAAGCAGGAACGTCAGCCAATCCGAGTCGGTACACAGTATCAGGAACGAGACAATGGCGTGGTCAGGCAACCTTGAGACTTATCAAGATATTTCCAAAATTATCCTGAGGAAGGGGCTATAAGCCCAGAAACGAGTTGATAAAATACAGGGATTTATCTACTAAGTGATAACAGCCTCTGTAAGAGAATAATCCCCAATGGAATAGCAACGGATGAATGATCAGCACAGCTGTATAGCGCAGCACTCGGACCCAACCTACGGCATCCGGAGAAGGACGGGCACCTGGAACTGACAGCGGAAAGCTGTGCAGCAATCTCCTGTTGATTGATGTGCATGTACTCACCGGGAATCTGGTGAGCAGACATCTTTATCTGTGCAGGTTATTGACTCTATCTCTGGGGACCGGATGAGAACCCGTATACTCCAGTTATATATATATTCTTTATCCTAGCACAATACTAGTTGGCTCCCCTAGATAAGTGAATCTTTATGATTCTCACATCACCTCTTCCTTTTATAGAGCTGTTTTATTTTTAGATTTCAAATTTATTTATTTATTTTTTATATGTTTGGGATATAGTTATTGTCTATCCATGTTATTTTAATAAATCATTATTCTTTTTACTTATCACCCACCTTCTTTAATTGCATTTAATGGATGTATTTATCTATTTTACTTACTACACTTAGATCACTGGTGCGCTGTCTCGTGTTCTCTTTTTTCCTTATGAGTTTTTTGAATGGTATGCAGTGGAAAATCGGTCTACAACCATGAGGATGACAGTGTTACCACTGGTCAGAGGGAAGTCAACTATGAAGTCCATGTCAAGATGTGACCATGGCTTCTCACCACTGGATATGAGTTGGAGAAGGCCCACTGGAAGGTGACAGGGTGATTTGGTCTGCGCACAGACTTGACAGACAGCGACAAAGGCAGCAATATCTCTGTTAAGTATTGGCCACCAGTAGAGACGGGAAACCAACCAGATAAACTGTTTTTTTTTCCGGAATGCCCTTCTGACTTAGTATTATGGTAGGTTAACAGGTACGAAACAGCGCCCAGAGGGAGTCTCAGCAGATGCATCTACCTGGGCGGCCCATATTCTCTCCCCAACGGGAGATGTTATGGTGGTACGTATGGTGGCCAGTACTCTGTCCAGAGGACTAATAGGGCTAGGAGGACTCTCCTCCTTAGCACCCAAGAACTGTTTTGGTACCCGACAGGTACAAGACCACATAATTAAAACAAGATAAAATTAAGGCCTATTGGGCCTGCTTTGGATTCAAGCACTTATCTTCGGACAGATACATGAGGTTTTATCCATGAGGATTAGGATTGGCATGGAAGTCCCCTTAAGCAAATATCTCCATTCTTTGAGAGCGAGTATTATCACCAGCAACTCACGGTCACTAATTTCATAGTTGCACTCTGCAGGATTTAGCTTTTTGGAGAAATACCCACACGGGTACAACTGGCTCTCAGGAGTAGGACGCTGAGACAGAAGGGCACCTACTCCTACCTCTGATGCATCGACCTCAAGTACGAATGGAAGCTCGGTTTTCAGGTGTGCCAAAATGGTTCCTGAGGCAAAAGAGGCCGTTAATTACTCAAATGCTTTGATGGCTTCTGGGGGCCAGTGAGTGGAGCTACAGTCTTTTTTGGTTGTGTCGTTAAAAGGTTTTACAATAGAGGAAAAACTGCAAATACATTTCCTGTAGTAGTTAGCAAACCCGAGGAAACGTTGAAGAGAGCGGAGAGCTATGGGTCACGGATACTTGAGAACAGCTGAGAGTTTCTCAGGATCCATAGCAAAACCGACCTCTGAAATTACGTACCCCAAGAAGTGACCTTTTTGTGGTGGAACTCATACTAGGTTATTCTCTCTTAATCTTCGCAGAACTAGGTCTACATCTGCGTGGTGGCTTTCCATGGAGGCAGAATGGATCAGAGTGTTATCTAAGTATACCAACACGTATTTTTAGAGCATGTCCCAGAGGACATCATTTAGGAATTTGTGGAAAACTGTGGAAGCATTGCAGAGCCAAAGGGCATTACGAGGTATTCATAATACCCATTCCTGGTGTTCCTGGCTTTCGTGGCCCTCCTTTATTTTTCCCAAATTATACGCCCCTTGCAGGTCGTGCTTAGTAAACACCTTGGACCCTTTCAATCGATTGAATAACTTGGTAATAAGTGAAACTGGGTAGGTGTTTTTAACCGTGATACGGTTGAGATCCCTGTAATCAATACAGGGTCTCAGTTCTCCACTCTTTTTCTTCACGAAGAAGAAAACGGCCCTGGCAGGAGAGAAGGACTTGAGGATGAACCCCAGGGACAGCGGATCCGCAACATACTCCTCCATGGCCTGATTCTCCACAACAGAAAGAGGGTGGGCTCGTCCTCGAGGAGGTATGGCACCTGGTTGCATTTCAATGGTGAAATCCTATGGGCGGTGAGGCGGGAGCTCACCAACCCGGCCTTTATTGAATACATCTCGGAACGCTTGGTACTCTTCAGGCAGTGATTAGACAGGAGATGTGGTTAGCACCTTCACCACTTTCATTACGTATGTCTTAGAACAATTGGGCGACCATGCCATGACTTCGGCCCTTACCCAATCGAACATGGGATTGTGCTTTTGCAACCATGGATATCCCAGGACCACAGGATGTTGAGGATAGTGAGGAGAGTGGATCACCTGGAATTGTAAAAGTTCGTGATGGAGAGCCCCTACAGCCATAGGAGCAGTATCGTAGGTGACCTGCTGAGGCTGTAGTGGTCTGCTATCAATCGCCTCAATGGCAAGTGGAGTGGTACGGAGCTGCAATGGAATGGAGTGCTTCTGGGCGAAAGCACTGTCGATAAAGAGGCCTGCTGCCCCAGAGTCAAAGAGTGCCTCTGTAATAATGGAAATCTTTCTCCAAGAGAGCCCAACTGAGACTAGTGATTTATCCTTATAGATAGCCGGGGACGGCGAGATGCCATCTAAGGTCTGTCTCCTATAGAGGCTTAGGTGCGAGCATTTCCCAGATGTGTGAGGCAAGTTTGCAGTAGGTGCCCTGCCTTACCGCAGTAAAGGCACAGGCCCTCCCTCCTCCTAAAGGCCCTATCCTCAACCGAAAGGTGAGTGAACCCAAGCTGCATGGACTCCACATCACTAGAGGTCTAGAGACTAGGAGGAGTGGGGGGAGAGGGAGGCACGGGTGGAGACAAAAAGCTTGGGGACAATATATTTATATATAATCTCTCAGATTTCAATAGAAGACCATCTGCACATTGTGGTGGATGTTACTAAAGTAGGAACACAATACAGGACCATAGCACTCAAGAAGTTAATTCATCTGTAGTTTCAGTCTTCAGGATTCCATTATAATACAGTGAAGAGCTCAAAAGAAGATCACTAGTGAGGTACAGAGCAGAATATCAAGTCAAGTCAACCTCCATAGGTTGAATGTCCTGAAAATGAACTTGTGAACTGGGCAGTCTATATAGTGCCAGTCCCCCCCCCCCCCCCCCCGGTGGTGTAAGGCATTTGCATGCCACAACTTATACTTCCCAGCACTAGCGGAATAATATCAGAATGCCAAAACTTACCCCATCATTGCTACAGATGCATTCTGTCATTAATACAGTTTATGCACACTATAATGCACTAATCTCAACCCATTTGAGAATCTGTAGGCTAAAGTGAAAGAAGATGCCTGACTCATGGACCTACTAACATCCAATCAGAGGCAACTCCAGGGTGAGATGGAGTCTGACTGAACCAGAATTCATGTGAAATGCTTACAGCACCTCATGAGTCCATGCCACAATGACTAAAGGGTGTTCCGAGAGCCAAAGGAAGCTCTACCTGCTTGCACTGTGTCATTCACATATACTCTGTGTGCATCTGTCTTTTACTATGCATCAGTCTGGTGATGATAGGTGTTAAAGTCTGACAACAACAACAACAACAGAAATTACAATAACCCCCCACTGCCTTTAGTCTGTGCATATTATAACTGCAGGTGTTCTGTTAACAATCAAGAGGAGTGATTTGATACTGTGACAGCTTGGTATGGGCCATTCTAGTTTACAGGATACCTATCAGGTAATTTACACTGGACTGTTATCAAGGGACCACCAGACTGGCCTGGACCGTGAACTACTGGATCATGTTGCACCACTCAGAAGAAAGAAAGTCAGCCAGACTGTAAGACCTTCAGTTACAGCCAGCCATAGCAGTTGCTTTAGGGCAGAGACCTGGGTAGGGACAAACAGGTCCCGTTTGCTCCAAGGTCCCCACCAGGCAGGTACTAATCCCTCTTTCCTTTTGTTGCATAACAGGTATTATCCTCTGCTCCAAGGTCAACACTAAGCAGGCACTAACCTCTTATCACGGTGCCTGTGCTTTTCTATTCTGAACGGTGACATTATTATCACTGCCGTTCTCGGATTGGCTGGGTTTAATTGCTACCACTAGGGCTTGATTTTATATATCCTGGAATGTCCTCCCTTAGGTGCCCTTTCGTGGTGTACGAGTTCCTGAGTTTGTTCTGTGTTTATGCTGATTCATGTATGACCTGGCCTGCCTGACTACGATTTTGTTTCTGAGTTCCTGTTGCTACGCTCCATTGCTGACTGTATCCTGGCTGAGAACCCGCTCCGTTGCTGACCGTATCCTGGCTGAGAACCCGCTCCGTTGCTGACAGTATCCTGGCTGAGAACCCGCTACGTTGCTGACAGTATCCTGGCTGAGAACCCGCTCCGTTGCTGACAGTATCCTGGCTGAGAACCCGCTCCGTTGCTGACAGTATCCTGGCTGTAGAACCCGCTCCGTTGCTGACAGTATCCTGGCTGTAGAACCCGCTCCGTTGCTGACCATGGCTGGTTGCCTTCCGCGTTGTGGCCGTTGACCGCCATGGATTCCAATCCACGTGATTACCGTGTCTAGTCTGAGCCTCTAGGTGACCCTGTGAGGTCAGAGGTTTCCAGAGCCTTGCAGCTATTTTCGGTGTGCGCCGCTGGGCGCTGTTCCCTGTCGACCAGAGGCTAAGCATTGTGCTCAAGCTGCTCTACTGCCATCCGGTGGTGTGTACAATCGAAGTACTGGTGCAGTGTTTTACACACCGACTGAGTTACTCTGATTACTCTGTGTCTGCCTCCCTAGTAGCGCAGGGTTCACTCCTTATGGGAGTTGCAGTTAATTTGGGCATTGTCATTTAACCCTGTATGTACCTGGGGCTTCCAGGTATAAGAGCACTACCGTTTCTGACTGCAGAGTCTTGGGCTGAAGAGCCAGCGTTGCGATTCCAGATTGCAGGTTGAGAGACACTGGTTGCGTTCCTGTACCTACCTCTTCTCGATCCACCCCTAGCGTTCTAGGGTTTTCCAGTAGCAGCTGCCTAGGTCTCCGTTAACCCTTTTAGGGTTGGTTTGCATATACACGGTTGCCTCCTGCCAGTGGACTAGGGCCTTGGTCAGTGTTGCCGCTCTCCAGTTGGGTCAGTACCCAGGCGTCTGGGTTGTGCCAGTCCTCTACTGTGGGCTCCATGCCACTGTAGTCCTGTTGCCATTCCAGGACTGTGTACTCGTTTCCTTGCCAGTTCTGCCAGAGTTCTGAATTGTCAGCCAGTACCAGTTCTTTCCATTTGTCCGTACGGGTTCTAGTACCCAGACGTCTGGGTCAGTCTGTTCTATTCATGTACCTCGTGTGTTGGCACCCTACCATCTGTTTTGGGACTGTACGTTAACTCATCAGGTGTGCCAGATCCTGTTTGGTGTATTACCAGTATTCTACTGTCTAGTTCAGACCTTATTACTGTACTCCTGGTATATTCTTCCTGTTTTGTTTGTAGGTCTAGAGCCTACACCCGTGTATGTACTTTATTCTAATAAAGTTATTTTAACCTTACCGTTCTGTCTGAGTGTTCATCTAAAACCGTGACACCTCTGTGCCCTATCGCTGCAGAGTTGATACCGTCCCCTCTGCTCCAGTATCCCGAAAATATCCTTAAGGCACTTTTGGCTATAAAGGCCTAGTGTTTCATCACCCCCCCAATCAATAACCCAGCCTCAATATCTGTTTCAGGGGTGGAAAAACATGCATCTTATTTTACTGCCTACAATTAACTTAGGGTAACACTACATAGATACATACAAAAATATCATAATGTAGTGAACCTAGAACATACATAAGGGTATAATATTAGTTGGGTGTAGGATGGTGAAAGAAAGAAGACAGTGCAGACAAAACCCTTTGAAGGTACACAAATGGCAAGAGTAACCAATCTGCATACTGTTTGTTTATTAGTTACTAGCATTAGACTCACAGGCAATACAATACTGCTATGTAACAGCATCCACCAATAGATGTCGATAGTTAGTACACAGGCCATAATGTGTTCTACCAATAGGTAGCATCAGTGTTCTCAGTCACATAATACATGTACTTCACAAGCAGGGCTCAACACATAGATGGCAACAGTGAGTACACTGAACTTTGGATGGCAGTACCACTGTCAATATAGACAGAATCATCACAGACACATTTAATCACATAAGTTTCAGAAATGTTTTGTTATGCTAGGACTTGTAGTTCTTAATTCAGAAGCTGTTAGGCCTGATTTCACTGCACATAACCACTGTGCTTTTTAACCCTTGCTGAGCTGAGTTTTGCTTGAATAGTTTGTCTTTACTTTAAAAAGGGCAACAATCACGTGGATAGTGCCCTATCAGCAGACCTGCTCCCCTGGATGGTCCAGTGAGAAGGGACTTAACTGCAAGACCCAAGTCTTCTCAGTTCGGTTTCATTGCCCTGAAAGACGCAGTCCCTATAGACCCTGTATGTCTGAGCTGAAACCACAAAACAAAGGCTCTATGGTGGTTTAGTGCATAACAAGCAAAGTTTGAGGCTGAGAGCCACATACTTCCAGGTTATAGTCCAACACAGAGCCAGGGAAAGGGGGCTGTCTTAGTAGATTTATATCCCCCCCCCACTTTTTACTAAGTCTGCTTCCATAAGATGCATATCTTGCTTCGGTCATAACCTGTACAGGGCCACAATCCTTAAGAGTATACACAATACAACTATACAGGACAAGGGCGGACTATACAGTGTCCAAGTCATAGGTAAAGATTTACATGCTTACAAACTGAAAAACACAAAACATTGATCAGGTTCTCTGTCCACTTAAAATATTGGCAAGTCTTGACTTCAGTCGATCTAACCAAGTATAAACACAGACGTTCGTATTATACACTCAACCTGTTAAATTACATCTCAGATCATAGAAAGACGCAGGGCACCCCATAGTGTAACATCGTTAGTAGATAAGATGGAAAAGAATGTAATGGTACTCACAAACTAGCTGGTCAGAGGTAAATCTGACAGAACTCGCAGATGGGGAAATTCCGTCTCCACTTCGGTGCACCAGGAAATGCACTATTCTCCGGAATGTCTCCTCAATGAAGACTTAATGTTCTTCAGAGAATTGGAGTGGAGACGGAAATTTTTCCATCTGCCAGCTCTGTCAGATTTACCTCTGACCACCTCATTTCTGAGTACCATTACATTCTTTTCCTTCTTATCTACTAACGATCTTACACTATGGTGCGCCCTCTGTCTATTTTCTATTATGTGAGATTTTGCGGCCGTTTGTCACAGGAACAGCCCATTTCTGGAATGTCCAACGGACAATTGTGTTTGGGACAGTTCAATATTCCAAAGATTCCTGTTTAGTTGTGTAATACATAAGCAGAACCACAGAATCCTACATGTGTGAGCACCCACCTATTTGGTGTTTTTTTTTGGTGGAGGCTGGTGTTAACCAAACAAGCTACAAAAGGAAACACCTTTGTTTTTCTTTCTTGTTTTTATCACTACTAAATTATGTGACCTTTTACGCAATAATGCATTCTGTACATTTGTGTGTTGGTCTCAAACTATATAACAACTCATAATGTAACAAATTTAAAACTAAAATACAGCAGTGCAAATTTATCATGACAAAAACACTTCTACAATGCCTGACATCAGAGGGATTAAAGATATAGCAATGGTTAGAAATAAACTGGATTTAAACAATGGTAAACAATTTTATAGCGTGACTGAATTAACCCTTTGAGAGCTTTGCAATGCATTCCATACCCCTCTGACACTCAAAGGGTTAATGAATGGACTACAATAGTTTATTGCCAACTTATTTCTAACCATTATTATATATTTAATAAATTACGCTAAATAGATTTGCACTCCTAAATTGACTCCTAAATTCATTAGTACTGTAGAACAAGCTCAGCCTTCACAAGGCACCTAAAGTTTTAAAAAAGAAATCCACGCCACCACAAGTTATATACAAGACTTTAGGGACATGTGGGTTGAAGATTAGAAACAACTTTTGACAGATGAAAAGTAGGTTGCAGAATGCCAGTACTATACCTCCACCAAAGGGTGCCCAGATGACCTTGCGGATGGCTCTCACCCAGTCCTCCATTTCATGCTGGGAATTGGCCATAAGAAGGAAAGCTTCATGATTTACTGTAACCTTGTCACCTGAAACAGGAGAAAAGTCAGTCAGTCTAGCAAATAACAGCGGATCCTTCCTCCACACAAACTACTTTACTAGTGAGTCCTGAAGAGCTTTCATGCCCATACATCTTACCTCAGTACTGATTCCTCTAAAGTATCCCATACAATTTACCCCAGTACTTACGCCTATACAGTATGCCCCCACCCAATACAGCTTACCTCAAAAGCCACGATTAAGAAACTGTCCTTTATGGGACTTAAGTACCTCTAACAGCAAAGGTTTTCTGGATCTCCTTGTCGAACACAAGTGAATAATCAGTGGATCTTTCAGTCTTACTCGTTCGCCAGTTCTTAAGCAAGGAAATCTAGAAGTGTTAGGGGTACTTGAGGACGGCTGTTGAGAAACTCTGATACCCTATACCAGTGATACTAATCCAGGATGCCGTGGCACATTTGAGTCATAGACAACCTCTTGTGGAATGTTTAGTTTCAAAATGCAATACTTATGGATATTTTATGAACAACATTCTTGTTTTTGTTATTCTGATTGCGATATCTATATTACTTATGTTTAACCTTCATAACACCCTTAGATAACATATAAAATGTTAGGGGTGCCCCCCAAAAATTCTAGATTGTGCATTTGGGGCGTCCTAAATGAAAATACTTAACATAGAATCTATGTGTTGCACCAAATCCTAAATGTGTATTTAAAAAAGTGATTACAAAACACAGACAGTCATGCATGTTATACACACGTACAGGCCTGGAAAAATAATCCTAAGACTTTCTAGACAGGGTGAAAAAGGTTAGTAGTCTATGCCATTTTACACCTTCCAAATAAAAGCACGTTAAAGGTATATGTAGTTAGTACACAACTGGGAAAATAAAGGTCATTAGTGTGCCAGTTCATACTGGCCCATGTTTATGGCGGTTTAAACTTACAGGCAAAAAGGAACTTTAAAGGGATAGTAATACTTCAAAATTACTATCCCTTATATTGAAGCCCTTTAAAAACTGAATTAAATGCCACCAGCGGCATCTCTCAAACCTTTATGGTTTGTGAGATAGCCGCTTTTAAACTTTGCTCTCCCCTGATGTTATCGTTCTTCCTGCAGCAGGGAAATCCGGTCCCCGGACCAGCAGAGGCTCTTCAGCAGAGCCGAGATCTCGTTATGGAAAACAAGATCCTTCACTAAAACGGTCTTCTACGTGTGCTTGATTCAATGAACAGATTCCCCTGCTGCAGCAAGAATGCTGACGTCAGGGGAGAGCAAAGTTTAAAAGCGGCTATCTCTCAAACCATAAAGGTTTGAGAGACGCCGCTGGAGGCATTTAATTCAGTTTTTTAAAGGGCTTCAATATAAGGTATGGTAATTTTGAAGTATTACTATCACTTTAACTCTCTGAGCTTGCAATCTATAGAAGAACTCATGCACAGGACTTCTAAGAATCACAATGCTTGCAATCATTATGGAAACTAAACAGACAGAGTTTGCAGACTATAGGATAACTGGCAGTTTACAGAATAATCAATCAGCAATCATGAAATGAATATGGTAACTGAACCATAAGAGATTGCACTTTATAGAACTGATCCAAATTGTAAATTAACCTAAGTAGAGGGGACTATAGATTGAAATCTATAGGACACTATCCTGCAATATTGTATTTTCAATTTTTATAATACATTGAAATAAAAGTTTTATTCTTTCCATTTTTATTCCAATTATTGGCTCCTCACAGAGCTCAGAGTCTATATCCAATTACTTCCCCCATACCGGTTTCATAAGGAACTAAAAGGGGAGGAAAATATTAATCTAAATTAGAAACAACACACTTGCCCTAGAAAGCTTGAAGTTTATACCCGAACTTCATGCCTCCAATACATCTAGGTCACAAGTAACAATGAGGGAGACACCCTATATGGGCACATATACTGGAGGGAACTCCTAGTACCATCACTGATCTGCCTCTCAAATGTACCCTGGAGCTACAGATCAGTAAGAATGTACTCAGTTCACTCCGACAGACTTGTAACCACGGAGCAAATCTGAGCAGCAGGTCAGCGAAGGTAAGTACTGTCAAGACACCCTGGTAAATGTGCTGACAGGGGTATCCACTTAAAGGGATAGTAGTACTTTGTTTTATCTTTATTTTATAGGCATTAAAAAAACAGTCTTATCTCTCAAACCTTTATGGTTTGAGAGATATTCACAAGCAAAATTTCCCCTCCCGCCCCCTTTACCTAGTGTAAGCCTTCTCTTCTCAGATGTGGAATCTGGTTGTAAGACCAGACAGATAACAGAAGAGGACAATCTTCTTGCTATGAGAACAATGAAGGCCCTGCCCCCCTTGACAAGTTTTTCAGGTTTTGTCCCTTAGCTTAATTGAAGATTGTCCCTCTCTGCAGTCTACCTGGCCACCTCCCTTCTGATCTGGCTGAACAGTGTTACATCAGTAAAAGGGGTGGGAAGAGGAAACTTTATCATTGAATTACTCTTAAACTACAACTCTGACAGAATTGAAATAACACTCTCCAAAGTCCAAATACTGTGATGATTAATTATAGCTGATTTTATTATGAAACATTACTATCCCTTTAACACTGCATATATTATAATAGGCTGGGGGGGGAGGGGAGACAAGAAGTTACGGTATAAACACTGCACTTGCAAATATAGTTGGGTTTTTGTGAATTTTATAACATTATCAGCATTATATTTTTGATTACCCTATGCCTGCTTATTAGATGGCAGAGATATATATATATATATATATATATATATATATATATATATATATATATATATATATATATATATATTTTTTTTTTTTTTTTTTTTTTTTTTTTTTGGGGGGGGGGGGGGGTTGGTGAGGTATTCCCTTTGGTGCATTTATCCTGAAAGTGACATAACATTCTAGGGTCCTATTTGTTAGGATTCCGGTTTGTGCTATTCTTTTAAGGGAGTCTATTAATGTTGACATATATTTACACAGTTATTTCTGAATTTTCAGATTCTTCCAATCCTTAGTTATACAGCATTAGTATATTAGGTTTCTTGAATTTCAAAGCCAGAGCTTAACATTGAGGATTTTTACTTAGGGTATTCTTTGTATCTTGAAGGTTGAGCATCGGTTAAACATATTGCACGAGGAGTGATACTTACACATTGGAGCCATTATAATGCTTAGTATGGAGCATGAGGGATAACCCCATTATTAATATTCCTTTTGGGTTTTATATATACTTCACAATTATGGCAAGAAATCCCATGTTTAGCTCTCATTGTTTAAGGTGATATAAGGATTTATGATTCCAATGTTACCATCCTAGTTTGTATTGTAATCATAAGGATGTTTAATAGGTGTGATATATAGCTGCAATTGCATTTTTATTATGAGTTACATAATCATTATATGTTGCAACAATATCACCTCCATAACCCAGATTTCTGGTAGCTCATTTTAGTGCTCTCTCGATCTCTGTGTTTTGATTGTGTATCGCACCACACAGGCTTGATTGTAGTAGCATTGTATATGTAATGATCTCTATTTGATGATGCAAGTTGGAAAATCCAATTGGAAATGCCAGGGATGGACATCAGGATTGGTTTATTTAAATTTCCAGATACCAATCACAGCAAGGTTCTAATTGGATCACTGACATAAATAATGTTGTATTGTCTGGCAGACCAGTTTGTATTTGTAGTCCTCATGATGAAGTGGTGTTCCAACCACAAAACCTGTTGAGGAATTTTAGTATGTTTTAATAATAAATTTTATATCTGGTTTGCCATTTGAATCATATATATGCTGATCACGCTATTGAACACCGGAATGGTAATGTGATGCTCGCCAATATGTCTTTTTTGCAGGGAGAACCAGCATCATAAATCCCTGATAGTCCTGAAACCGACTACGATCTATTGGAGCCAGTTGGATACATCGTACATCTATTTTATCCTGATTTGTGTACAGTTAGTGGATAACAGTGCAGTTCTCCTCATTTTTTTCTTGTGTCATTTTCTTAATTGTTCTACTAGTGTAAAAGCCCGTGTACATGGGCCAAGGTCCAGGTGATGTTAAGAGGCCGGTCCTGCTCTGCTTCCTGCCACCGACGAAGTCATGCACTGTAGAGACTGCCTGAAAGCACAGAATGCTCCCAGCACAGAACTTCCATCATTCAGTGCTCCCAGCATTCTTTCTGTGCTCTCAACATTCAGTGCTCCCAGCATTCTGTGTGTTCAGGAAGTCTCTACTGCACATGACGGCTTCTAACATACATTCTAGCAAATTATTATACAAGAAGTGGACTTATCGCTTTTGAGATTCTCCCCTCTATGGGAGCTTGAAAGGATCTGCATGATTTTATCTTGTATTTAATTTATTCAACCCCTCTGGTGGAAAAGTAGAGGTTTTTACAGCCGAAGGAAGTGGAGCTATGCAAGTATGCATGCTTTATCTGACCCTGTCAAACAACAAAACCCTGCTGAGATTAGATTTCTCCAGCTCCTGAATAAAAAAATAAATAATAATAAAAAATTCAAATACAATAACACCCTGCCCAAACAAAAAAATATTATCTTTGCTGATGACGCTCAGGAAATACATACAGAGGTGGATGTTTTTTCTCTGCAGAAGGATTTAGATAAACTGAGTGAATCAGCAGAAAAGTGGTAGATGATATTTAATGTAGATAAATGTAAGGTTATGCATTTGGGCTGTAGAAACAAACTTGCTACATACACTCAAATGGGAAACAATTTGGGGAATTCTCATTAGAGAAAGATTTAGGAGTACTGATAGACGATAGACTTCACAGCAGTGTGCAGAGTCACTCAGCTGCTGCAAAAGCAAATAGGGTACAAGCCTGCATAAAAAGAGGTGTAGATGCAAGGGATGCAAAGATTATCCTACATCTGTATAAATCCTTGGTTAGGCATCATCTAGAATATATAATTGTGGGAGCCAGTTCTTAAAAAAGACATTGTTGAACTGGAAAAGGTGCAGAGATGTGCAACAAAACTGATAAAGGGATTGAAGGATCCGAGTTCTAAAGAGAGACTAGCCAAACTGGCTTTGTTTATATTAGAGGAGAGATGTCTAAGGGGTGATATGATTACCATTTACAAATACATTCAAGGTCAATACAAAGAACTAGCCAATGAATTATTTATGTAAAGAGCTGAGCCAAGAACAACAGGTCATCCATTAAGACAAGAGGAAAGGTTCTTTCGACTGAAACAAAGGCAGAGATTCTTTACAGTAAGGACAGTAAAGCTATGGAATTATTTTCCTAGGCATGTTGTACTTGCAGATAATGCAACTGCTTTCAAAAAACCAAAAGATGCATATCTAGCACAGAAGAATATTGAAAATTATGACAGATGGCTTCAAAGCAGGTAGGATGTTGATCCAGGGAACTATCTGACTGCCATTTGGAGTCAAGAAGGAATGTTTTTACCCACTTGGGGCTAAATTAGAAATTGCTCCAGAGGGCTTTTTTATGGCCTTTCTCTGGATCAACAGGGGTGTTTTTGGCATGGGCTGGACTTGATGGACACGTCTTTTTTCAGCATCATCAACTACGTATGTTACCATGTTCAGGTAACAGGCCTACTTTAATGCTTTGTCATTTGCTTTACTGTAACACCCACTTATAAAGTATTGGGCATCCATAAAATTGCAGAAGGAACAGCTGCCTCTGTAATTGGTGGGTATTGGAGGTAGGCATTAACCATTTTTTACGTTACTATTGCTCTTAATACACAATACAGATGAGGTGGTGTTTAGATCACACACAAAAGTGATGTAAAAAAAGTATTTACCCCATGTTCAATTTTCTGCAGTGTTGCATATTTTTGGCACTGAATACTATCAGATCTTCAACAAAAAAGTAATATTAGACAAAAGATATCCTGAGTAAACACCACAAAATTGTAATTCTTTAACAAATAAATGTAAATAAGTTAAGTAACACCCAATGTTCCCATGTGAGAAAGTAGTCGCCCTCTGAAGTGCAAAACCTGGTTGGTCCTCCACTCCTCCATACAGAACCACTTTACCTCATGACATTTGTGGGTTTTTTGAGCATGAACTGCTCATTCATGTTCTGCCAGCATTCCAGTGAGGTTTAGGTTTAGGTTTGTACTTTGCCTAGACCATTCCAAAACTTTCCATTTCTTGTTCTTCAATCATTCTGATGTATAACTGCTTGTGTGTTTCATATCATTGCAAGACCTAGCTATGCTCCAGCTTACAGACCGATAGCCTGACAGTCTTCTGTAAAACTCTGATACAAAAACAGAATTCATTATTTCAAGTCTCCCAGGTCCTGATGCAGCAAAGCATCCCCAAATCATGACACTGCTGCCATCAAAATGTTTGACCGTTGATATGAGATTTGTCATGTGTAATGCAGGGTTTGGTTTTCTCCAGGAATAACAGGGCCTATATCTCCCAAAAAACTCCAGTTGTTGACTCATCTGTCCATAGAACACGGTTTCAAAACTTGAGGATCATGCTAGTGTTTTTAAGCAATCTCTAGACAAGAATACATGTACTTAATGAGCAGTGGTTTCAGACTTGCTACTCTGCGAAGAATCCCATGTTTGCAGTGTCTGATGGTGGAGTAATGAACACTGACATTATCTGAGGCGAGAGAGACGTGTAGATTCTTAGATCTTATTCTGGAGCCCTTTGTGACTTCCTGGATGATTTTATGCCCTGTTCTTACAGAGATTTTAGCAGGATGGCCACTCCTGGGAAGATTAATTTCCGTCCCAAAAGTAAAACCCAAAAGTAGAAGGCTGGCACGTGACCAAAATTATCTGTCCATGCAGGCCACATCCCATTGCAGCAGTAACGAGGAAATATTATATTATCCTCCTTACTGCCTCTCAAGGAGATACAGGGGGGAAATGCTCCCCACGCCACTCCTGTCAAAATGTCTGCAAGGAATTGTCCCATCCTCACTTTTCTCCTATTTAGAGAAAAAGCAAAACACATGGACCATACCCCTTCGCGCACACACACACACAAACATCTGCTGTTTCCATGTACACAAAAATGGAATTGTGCTCTGCTCACCACCCTGACGCTCCATAACAATGTGAAAATACAGTAACAATTTATTTTCCCCCATGTGATGTCACATAACTTCAAGAATTGACAACCTCAAGAACAAAATGTTCCCCCCTCTAATTTACATACTTTGGCCGTATCCTTTCATATTTTCTTTCATTGCCACTTGCCTTCATCCCTCCTGTTGGATCTGCACTTACTTTGCCCACTTTCCCCTTTTCTCTTTGGGAGTCACAATCTCAGCATAATACCATTAGCAAAATTTCCAGCCTACTATTTTCCCCTCCCGCATTCATTCATCCTTGTGTATCCATGTAGCCAGCTCTTCCACAATGCCCAGAAGAATTGCGGAGGTCTTCTCACCCCTTGGCCATGCCTGTGAAATTCAAGCCTCCCATGCATGGGAGGAGATCTGACCCCTGAGTGTGTTTCCCAGGCACACAGAAGTCTATATATTTATTACTGATGCAACCTAGGGTGGGGGTGGGGGTGGGGGATTTTGACAGGAGTGGCCCCTGTCGAAAAGACTGCAAGTAGATGCAGAGGCTACAATGAACATGTGCACAACCAACACACAATGTTACACATGAAATGTTATATGCACAACCCAGCACACACAACACTATACACAAATGCAAAATGCTACTCGGAAAATGACACAAGCAATACAAACAAATCTAAACTTACAACACAGAACTATATACAATACGCCAAACGCTATACACAAAATGCCATACATTGTACATCATAAACTAAACACTATACGCAAGACGCTATTTGCAATAGGAAAAACATACTCAGTAGACAAAACGGAATAGGCTATACACAATAGGCAAAATGTTATTGCCTAATAGCATTATTTATATAAGCTATACTCAAAACACTATGTGCAGTACACACAACACACATAAGCTCACACATGCTCTCGCAAACTCCTCCCTACTGCCACCCCAAGCATATTTGGCTCCTCCGTAAAATGGAATGGGGGAGGGGAAAAAGTGGGTGTTTAAGAGTTTGATTATAAAATAGATTGGAAAAAACAGCAAATAATAAGTCATGCACCTAATAACCTGGCAACCATTTTTTCCACTGAATAATATAATGTGCAAGACCTGTGAGTGCAGTTTTTTTGGGGGCGGTTAATGAAAAAAATATATAGTTCTTGTTTTTCTTAGCAGGAAAATAACAATACTTCCACTACTGGATAATTTTTCTATCAATTTTTTTTTTTTTATTATTAAACTGCAGTCTTTTATTGGTGACATCACTTGGCGACGTTCTGTTGCCAAGTTTAATTTGAAACACACAACAAAATCAGAGTTATAATAACTTACAAATGGTATGTACCCCATGATCCATCCACCGATTGCTAAACAGGCTTCAAGTATTTAAAATTGTTAAAAGCCCAATTTTAATCAATGGGAATTTGTTTTTGCTCCTTGTGTGTTGTTGGTTTGCCCCATAATTGCTCCTCACCCTATGTAGGGGTTCTCATTTTAGTTACTCAGTGCCTTACTAATCCTATATAATAATTCGCTAAAATGTGCGTAACGCCGCAGTCATGCACAATAGAGACTGCTGAGCGTCCCGCTCTGTATCAGCCGCGGCGCGGGCAGTCTCTACTGAGCATGACTGCACCGCGACCGGCTGGCAGTGGCACTGTGGCCCATGTAACGGGCTCTTCAACTAGTTGTACTAATACTTAAGTTTCAGTATACAGCACATTCTGATTTATCCCTACCCCTCTATATATTTTATCACCTTAGTGACTTATCAATTACATCACAATGAGAACTAATTTAATGACTTGTGTTTCCACTGTTGCATTAACCTTTTCAGGGCCAAAAGAAATTCTTTGTACAATTCTCTAGAACTCAAAGAGTTAATGTTGTAGAACAATGCAAACTTCATACATACGTAGATGCTTAGAATGTTTGCTATTTACCAAGGAAACCTGAGCAACATTCTGGACCAATAATATGTACCATGTTATCTCGAACTGTAGCCTTATTGTAGCCCTACATTTCACCACATCAGGAGCATACATTTTCTCATCCCCTCTTGCAGTGAATGAGTTAAATTTGCTAATAAACTGACACTAGATTCATCCCACCTTTTATGACTATACAGCACCCTCCCTTCTCTTGCTGCTAGTTCCATTGCATTCCTGCAGGACAGATGTAGATGGAATGTTGCCAAGAGCAGGAACATCTGGTGAGGGTCCTGTTTGTATATAGGTTTTGTTAGTTCAGTAAACACTTTGTATCACAGCTGTGTGAATTGCTCACCAGCTCCAAACCAGGATAAGAAGCCAAAGGTCATGTTGTTAGGTGACACACTGTCCGGACTAGGGAAACTGCCAGCTGGGTGACACTAGGGTGAATGTACATCACACAACTAAAGTCTTGTCTCTCTCTACAGCTACTATAGGCTTCATCTACACAAGACAGAGCTTGCTGCTCATGTGCAAACATACACTGAGGCTGATGAACCAAGATGAACTGGAGCAATACTGGGGCATATCAACTGCATCTGCGAGGGGAAATGCCAAATATCTCATTAATTTAATTGAAGCTTTTAACTCCTTGAATGATAGTGAAGTCTCCAATAACTGCTTTACAATGTGTTTAAGACCTCTAACATCCAAGGGGGTTAAAATCCTAATTTTAATCACTGGGAATTCGTCTGTAGAAAATATTAACACCTTGGAGGTCCATGAGCCTTTTCACACAGGCAATTAACACAACACTTGAGCAGTTCATGTCGCTAGCCACTACAGCAATAAGCAACTTTATGTCCAGTGCAAAAGCATCCAAAGCATGGAATGCCTGATCTATATAGCAGTCTATGGTTAGGGGTTGCCACCTTTTCTTAAAAAAAAATACCGGCCATGGCATTCCCTCCATAGACTTAACAGTGGACAGAAGCCAGTTTTTTACTAGCCTGCCGGCTGGGTGGCAACACTATCTGTGGAACCGTCATGCAGTTCATTCACACTGGTGACACAGCAACCTCCTATGACTGGCTGACCCAATAGAGCCAGCCCCCACTTTACTCCTGCCACACACCCCAATATGAGGGGATAACCAGGAGTAAGGCAGAAGATCAGAGGAGATTAACACTTTCCTAAACAAGCAGCTGGAATGGTGTTACATTGCTGTTCTGTTTAATTTGGCTGTGGGAACAGGGCTTTATTTTGTTTAACCCTTTGAGTGCAAGAGGCTTACGGAACACATTGCTTTGCAAGTTCCAGTGGAGTGTCCAACACAATGCAAAGCACTGAATCGAACAGAATTCAGGCAAAGAGTTAACAGACTTACTTACTAAAGTAGATGTCCTTTCTTGCATTTGAAATCTGATTTAGCCTAGTCTATAGCGGAGTAGTGACATGTCTATCTGAAAATGTGATTACCAGTATCCTTTTTCAGTGATCAAAAGAGCCATGCAATGTGCTTTTCCTTATAGAATTTCTCTTTCAGACTGTTTGTCTATTCTCACACGAGAGGCAGAATTAAAGGCAGGCTCCTTAAACTAAAAATTCACCCTTATAGTCCACAAGACCATATATAATCCCCCTTTTCCTTGTCTTAAGAGATGGAGACCGTTCTATAAGACTTGAACTTTTAAAGTGATGGTGTGCACTGTCAATAGTGACAGCAGGCATCCAACTATGATCTCAGCAGCAGGAACTGGCTGTCAGTGATAGCTGGGGTTCCCACTTACTGCTGGAAGATGATTTGACATGCACTCGTTTTTTTTGTCCGTTGTGATCAATGACAGCACTGACTGCAATAAGTAGTGTACTGGGTGTTCTGTTGTGAATAAGCATGCCAGTATGTATGAACCCAGTAAGGGAAGCAGGATGACTGTGCATGCTACTTCTTTTATACTGAAGGAAACCAAATAAATATCATATAAATGTTGTCATTATGACCCAAAGTCATATAGAAGAGTGATGGAACAGCAAGATTGTGAGGGAGATAACTGATAGTCTACACCCTTCAAATAATTCACATAAAAAAAAAAATCTACATGAACTGAAAAACCAAATTATATGCTTGGCTATTTTGTAAAATGTTTTATGTGCCTTTTAATGATATCCCCATACCTGCCAAACTAAAATGTAATAGTTGCACGAAAACAATCAGGTGAAGAATTATGACAACATGTTTTTTCTCTGTAGATTTTTAATCAAATAGCATATGTTAAAGGGATATTAAAGTGTTAGTAATGTCTAAAAAAAAGTTTTTTGCATTTAGAAGAGCTTAAAAAGCTGAGCTCAATGCAAAAAAAAAAAAAACGTATCTCTCAAACCGCTATGGTTTAAGAGATACAGGCGTTTAAAGTTTGATTTCTCCTACTGACAGCTGTCAGCAGGAGATCCGTGTTGGTCGACACGGAGGCGCTTGAGAAGTGCTGAGATCTCGTTACTTACACGGAATCCCTTCATTGGAATGGTCTAAAAGGTGTGGGCACATGTTTTAGACCATTCCAGTGAAGGGATTCCGTGTAAGTAACGAGATCTCGGCACTTCTCAAGCGCCTCCGTGTCGACCGACACAGATCTCCTGCTGACAGCTTTACAGCTGTCAATAGGAGAAATCAAACTTTAAACGCCTGTATCTCTTAAACCATAGTAGTTTGAGATATACGGTTTTTGCATTTAGCTCAGCTTTTTAGGCTCTTCTAAATGCAAAAAACTTTTTTTAGACATTACTAACACTTTAATGCTTGCTGCTTACAAACTATAATATTGTAGATAATAAAGCGGAACTTTCAGGTAATACTAAGTCCCCATGCATTCATTAAACGCATGGTGACTAGCTTGAAAATAGATGTCTTACCGTTAAATAATAGGTCTGTCTAAAGTAATCCGTCCCATTTCGGGACTAACGGGCAGTTTAGTGCGGTCTGTGCGCCTGCGCCATCAGTCCCTTCCGGTGGTCATATGGTGCACTGCAGTCTACTCAATGGAGACCGGAACTGACGGTGCAGGCGCACAGACAAGTTGTCTGCGTTGTAGCCTGTGTTCCGGTCTCCAAATGGGACGGATTACTTTAGACAGAGCTATTATTTAACGGTAAGACATCTATTTTCAAGCTAGTCGCCATGCATTTAATGAATGCATGGCGACTTGGTATTACCTCTAAGTTCCGCTTTAAAAATATAAATTCAATGATATATGTGTTGTCTCTCAAACATGTATAGTTTGAGAGATAAAAGCTTGAGAGATATAAGCATTCTAAATGACAGCATGAGATTCTGGTCATGCAGCCAGACGAAGGCTCTTCAGCAGAGCCAAAATAGCGCTATCTACAAAGAAACACTTCATTGTAATGATCTACAAAGTGTGCCTGGTTTGCAAGAACACTTTGTAGACCGTTCTAATTAAAAATTTCTTTCTAGATAGCGCTATTTTGGCTCTGCTGAAGAGCCTTCGTCTGGTTGCATGACCAGCATCTCGTGCTGTCAGTTAGAACGCGGACGTCTGTGAAAGGAGCAGGATGGGGGAACTTCAAAAACTTAAATCTCTCAAACTATACATGTCTGAGAGACAACATGTACATCATTGAATTTATCATTTTAATATCGACAATAGTAAAGTTTGTTAAGAGCAAGCATTACTATCCCTTTAAACGGCATTACTTGTGCTGAAGGTTAGGGATGGCAAACACACTGCACAGGTGCCATGTGCTAGATTCGATGCAGTAAATGGGACAGCATGGCCCCTGCCGTTCATCCTAGTTTGGTGAAGGGGGGGGGGGGAGTCAGTGAACCTGAAGGGTGCCAGTTGTTAGAGGTGATAAGGTGAATAGGACAGGGTGGCCCCTCCCCTTCACCAAATTGCTAGAGCAGTGTTTCTCAACCAGGGTGCCGTGGCATTTTGGTGTGCCATGGACATCCATTTAGGGTGCCCCATTTTATCTATAAGGCTTTGACAAAAATGTGAATGTAGACTTACAACTATATTTAAAGTTATTACCATGTACAATGTGTTTATTTTAGTTGTGAGGTCTAACGATAACTCTATATTTCTGTATTTGTAGCCTTCATTATACCCTTTACAAATTCCATAAAATGATAGGGGTGCCCCGAAAATACCAGACTGCGTGTTAGGGGTGCCATGAGCAAAAAAGCTTGAGAACCACTGTGCTAGAGTTTGGTGAAGGTGATGGTGGGATCACTGGACCATGGAAGGTCTCTGAATTATACACCACCCAAAGCAGCACAAAAGAGAGAATTCCAGACCCACTTTCCCCTGCACAGTCACACTACATAGTGTTAGAAGTGGTCCATTGTACTGTGTATTGCACCACCAGCAGAAATCTTTGTACAACAGACAAACATTTCAAATGTATTTTAGGAGGTGTTTCTGGGAGTGTGGTTTCCCAACTGGAATTTTTTAGGTTACTTCATGACATCTCTTTATGTAATTGAATAAATGATTTAGAACAATACCAATGTATTTTATTTACACAGACTAATGTTTAAGCACATATACTGAAGTAAAACAAACATGAATGTGTTTTTATTACTGTGGAGCAATGTGATAGTTATTCAACACAGTTATATAGTTGGTGAGGCTGAGGGGAAAAAAAAGTGTCAGCCCTTGTCTTATCCTCCCTTGTTGATTCAGTGCTAGGCAGATAACCCTATTGAAAACCATTTCCAATTAAGCCCCAAGTAGAGTTAAAGGGGAGCTACCACCCCGCAATAACTTTACATGAATTAAGTCTTCATCTGGCAACTAGCTGCTTAGTAGCGCTAGTCGCCAGAAATATTACCTGGTTTGAAGATTTTGCAGTTTTTCGGAGGCTCACAGTAGCAGGAAGCACGGACATCTCGTCATAGTGATGTCCGTGCGCCTGCGCTGTTGGTCTCTTTTGGAGTCCTGCTACTGTGAGCCTCCGAAAAACTGCAAAATCTTTCAAACCAGGTAATATTTCTGGCGACTAGCGCTACTAGGCAGCTAGTCGCCAGATGAAGACTTAATTCATGTAAAGTTATTGCGGGGTGGTAGTGCCCCTTTAAAAGTGTCTTCCTGGCTACAAAATCCAGTCAAGTATTTCCCAGAATCAGCATCACATTTGTTTTGAAGCCAACTGTTATAATTCTCAATATTGTTCTAAGCAGGATATATATTTTTTAAAACATCCACAGTACCTGTAAACACAGCTTCATGAGGCAAAGAATTCCAGTCTTACTGATTGTACTGCATAAAATAAAAAATGCCTGTTAACTGAAAGAGCCTTTACTCTAGGCTTAATGGATGACCTCGTTTTGTTTCTGTTCAACTCTTTCAGTAAATAGTTCCTCAGAGAGTTCTATGTATTGACCTTGAATGTATTTGTAAATCGTAATAATAGCTCTTCTTCTTTAACCCTTGGAGTGCCAGATGGTTATGCAACACTTTACAAAGTGTTGTATACCCCTCTGGCACTCAAAGAGTTAACGTACACAAACCTAGTTTCTACTTATAATGCAGATCCTCCAATCCCTTTATCAGTTTTGTTGCATGTCTTTACATTTTTTCCTGTTCAATAACACACCTCCCAACATTTCAAATGGCGAAAGAGGGACACTTTTGTTTTAGGTGTCGTTTCTGGAGGCGTGGCATTTCCAAGAATTTTTAGGTTATTTCTTGACCCATCTGCACCTATTTGTGTAACCAATAAATGATTTAGAGAAAGACCAAAGTATTTTAATTACCCATATTAATGTATAAACACATATACTGACAATTAACAACACATTTATGTATGATTTATTGCTGTGGAGCAATGTAATACACACCACTCATTCTGATGTCCTAAAAAGAGGGACAAAAGGGTAGAAAAGAGGGACAGAGGGATTTGGGTCTCAAAGAGGGACTGTCCCTCCTAAAGAAGGACACTTGGGAGGTATGCAATAATGTATTGTTTTAAGGAAGCAAATCCCAAAACTGTAGTTCATATTCTAGATTAGGCTTGAAATAGAGGAAGAATTACATTCCCATTCAGTGCATCTATACCCTCACCCTCCCTTTTTTAAATACATGATAGTACCCCATTGGCATTCACAGTGGCTGAGTGACACTGAAAACTACACATTCTGATCTCCTAAAAGTGTCACAGGGATTTGGTTCTCAAAGAGGGGCAACTGGGAGGTATGCTGCACTTCTACAGAAGACTGAATACAACATGAAATCACTGTAACCCTTTGAGTGCCATAATGGCACCCACCACTTGCATGCCCCTCTAGCAATGAAAGAGTTGAATAAGCAATAAAAAAAATATAGGTAAACTCAAAACCTATTAAACAGCAAGCACATTAAGTATGATGTTGACCTTACGTTTTAAAACAGGGACAACTGGATGTAGGAAAAGGGAGCCAAAACCAGGGACTGCCCCATAGTGCTGTCACTCTGTACTCAGTGAATAAGAAATTGCACACTTGCTGTGAAAGACATGTCATTACACAGGAATTCTGTAAACTCGATACAGTTTACACATAGGAAAATCACTAGGATATGAAATTTCGCTAGACACTACGAACAGCTCACAAAGAACACATTGGTTTACGCGATATGGTAGAATCCTAACCTTTGCATACGTACGAACACAGAAATTCGCATTTCCATTGCACACCGCAATGGCACACTCGCTTAATTTATACAATTACAACTGCAATTCAATAATCTTAACAAGGGCAATTTTGTGAGCGGTGCACCATAGGAGAAACATTAAAATATGCATTGTTTTGAATGTGATTTTTAACCCTGTGAATGCTAGAGATGGCTCCAACGCATTCCTCTCTAACATTAGCCCATTTAACCATTTCAGTGTCAGAGGGGTATCCAGCGTAGTAACTAACCCTTCGGCATTGGAAGCATAAGTTATATCAGTTTCTCCAAATCAGAAACATATTCAATGAACTAAATTGCGCCTTGATAATACACACGGAACACATGAAGAAGACTACACGCTGACTGCTCAGAATTTTCTTTGCTTCAGAAGACCCTCTCACTTTTTACCTGAGGATAAGTGGTGTTCTCTGTCTCGACAGCAGCACAGTCCCATGTCAGGGGGTGTCAGAACCCGGAGGGTATGCGCACGGCAGGTGCAGAATGCCCACGTTAGGGTGAGCAGACACCCCCATCCCCTGCCAGGCAGAAATCCTTCTGTCTCTGAACTTAAAATTAGCGTAAACTAGCTAGAGTGTGAACCGGCCACTACACACAGTAAACCAGCCTAACCAATCAATCCCAGAACACCTCTGAACCCTGCCCTGAGGGATCCACTTTTATCTGTCTGCAAAGGAACGCTGCCCAACTTGGAGGGAGGGAGAAAGACAGACTCTGTGAGACTAAACTTAACTGTCTAAGTCCCAGAGAAGGGGTGGGGTCGTCAACACATTGAGAATAGGTGAGTTAGACACCGCTATGTCTCTCAAAGGGTTAACTGATGTAATCCCTTGAAGATCAGTGGGATGTGCAACTCTGGTCCTCAAGGGGTTAATACGTTTTTAAAAAAGCTATAGTTATCTGCAATTGTAACCTCATCCTTTAAATGCATTGCATACCAACATATGTCATATTTACAAACACCGCAAAATATTTCCAGGGACGCTTTTCCCTGGACAATCACAAGTCTCCATTAGTGGTAGTAGAGAACCACAACCTAAAAACCTACAACAGTTCTGTTTTTCTACAGCAGAATATACCTTAGCAACAAGTAAATACTAAATGAAGTAGTATTAACCCTTTGAGTGCCAGGGGCTTAGGCCGTTTCTTAGACCAAGGGCAGACACATGTTCAGCATTTTTTCTGTCCAACTGCCCAGGTTTGATTCCTGAACTTAATTTTCTAGTTACACATGGGAAACTAATATACTTTTTTTCAGAATTAATTGAGCTTTTGCATGGTGTCTCAGTAAAGTGAATTTTGCATTGTACGACGAGCTAATATAAAAAAAAATAATAATACTTATTTTTCTAAAATCACACTTTATATATCAAAAATATGTATGTTAATTGTGAAAGTTTCAGTTATTTGAAAACACCATGATTCCCCCATTTACAAAAATAGCAAATATGGATTCTGGGGGAAAACATGGCATGTTTTACACTTCCAACTTCAAATTTCCACCTGTTTGAAGTATATTCATTAGCTACTGCTCATACCCCATTGGTATGTGGGGGTTGCCAAAACCTGAAAACCACACCTTTTATTTTTTGAAAATGGATGCCTGTAGTAAAATGGTCATAACTATTTGAGATATAAGGTATACCATTTTGGAAAATAGACATTCACCTACATCAAATGAGGGGTCACTTACCTTTCTAAGCCTTGGCTGGGGTGCACAAACATTTCTCTCAAGTGGCTCTAGAGGAAAAATATCTGTTTTTTTAATATCTCCACCTCTTCAAAGATACTAACATCTTTGAAAACCATAGCATTTTATGCTGTATTCAGTACCTGCTACCGGTCTGAGAAAAAAGGTACTCCATTTATGTGGGATAACATACCGTATGAGATTGCCAGGAACAGTAACATACACTTGCGGCTTTTGAAATTATCTGCCTGCACTAAAATGGTCATAACCATTACAGATATGCAGGAAAGGTACCATTTTAGAAATAGACATTCATTCACATAACCACACATACATCATCTGATACCCCAGCCTTGATCCACTGGAAGTCAGAGAATAGAAGCTACAAAGGTGATACATGTCACCATTTTTATTTCACAGATTCCTGTTGAAGTCTATGGGAAAATCTGCAGTGTGTCTAGGCCTAAAACAGGTAGAGGTAAACTGAAGACTGTACCTTCTAGTTGTGCTTTCCCTCCTCAGTACAGCAGTGTGAATGGTTACATTGCTCAGCTCTAAAACACAGAACAATAGCACTGGTCTTCAAAATAGCATAGCATAGCATGAATATTCTTTTTAAAAAAAAAACTTACCAAAATATGGTATTCTGTAATTCTGGAGCTCCTTTATAATTGTTTCAAAAGTAACCTATCAATTCACAAGTTACATTGCTCAACTCTAATAAACAGCGCTATAGCACTGGTCTTCAAAATAGCACAGCATAGCATGAATATTCTTTAAAAAAAATCACCAAAATATGGTATTCTGTAATTCTGGAGCTCCTTTATAATTGTTTTAAAATTAACCTATCAATTCACAAGTTAAACTTTTGAGTGGCATCACAGTGTCCATTGATTCACTGGATACCCATATGGCACTGAATGGGTATTTGTAAGCAGTGAATTCAATCTTATTTGCCTCAGTGCCTTTGACCTAAATCTATGATAGTAATACTCTAGTCAGTTACAAATCTTACAAATGTAATATTTCCATGGAAGTATGCTTCTGCATGACCTAGGCCTTTATTTACAAAAGAACATGCCTTCTCAGTTCCTACTTTGCGGTATTTACTTATGCTTGGGGTATTACACACAGGCTTGAAATTCTTTCCACTCATTTATTCTCACTTCCCTGTTTTGTTGGTTTCTTTCACCAACAGACAGTCGCACTCATGTGTTGTCAAACCCTGGGCCTCTAGTCAAGAAGAAAGCTGGGATTCTGGAAGTGACTCGGAACCAGGCTCCCCGATTTACTTACTTGTGATCGCCTGTGTTGCTTGAGGGGGGGTGGAGATCTAGTGGATGTGCATCAGCCATATATTATTGGGTGACACCACCCTGAGTTATTGAAGGTTGCAGTGAGGATTTGGACAATCTGAAAAAATAATTTGCCCATCACAGATGTATCCAAGTTGTGCACTGTAGAATTTTGGCACAGTATTCAGCACTTGACCCTTATGTACTCTGTACGTCTCCCATTACCACTTTAGATTGTAAGATTTTGGGCAGGGTCCTCACTTTCAGTGTTTCACTTTGCAAAGCACTTGTAGCCCTGTTTTGTCTAAAGCCTTAAATTGTAAAGCTCTGAGTATACTTGTGGCGCTATATAAATAAACATATTCATTCATTAAAGGTGTCACTACCTCTGAGGAGGTGCTTTTTGGGTGCCTGGGATGGTTGGGCTCCGGGGAAACACAGAATGCTGGTTTTGGGTCAAAGGGTCTTCTGAGCCTGAATTCTATATATATTATTGAATTTTGTAGGGTTAGGGCCGTGTGAAGACTTTATATTATTGTTTCTGCTGTGTTCTATGCTAGGCACTTGTGTCTGGTTCTTTTGCCTGATTGCTGTTGAGCCTGCCTGAGTCATGATTCTATTTTGCTCTGGTAAGCTTTAATACTTTTTCGCCTTTTTTTATTTATTTATATTTTTTAATGGGTAATTTTTTTTGCGTATTGGATTTTATTCTTTATTGATGTTCTTTGATTTCCCACCTAGTTTACAGCTGTGATGGACTGGATCCTGATCTCAAAAATCTGCAGCTTAAGACTGGGAGGGGGTTAAGTAGGAAGAATGTAAGATTTTAATATTTTTAAAAAGTGATAGATGGCTCTGATAGCTGGCTGATGTGGGCTATTGTGTGACTTTACAGCCCTTACAATGCCTCTGATGCTCCAATACTCATGGCAACACAGAGAATATGTTCAGCCTGTTATAGACCTGCTATAGATGAGAAGAAGAGTTGTCAGTATTGTGGGCAAGAGCTGACTGGATACATTCCTTCCACATCCCCTCTAGACCTTTCTCGGTTGATTAAGCAAGTCGTTACTCAAGGTCTTCAGGAAGCCTCAAAATCAAAAAGAGACCCAGGTTTCCAGAACGGGAGAATCACCAAAGGGAAGAATTTCTACTCTCAGAAAAAGAGGAAGAATCAGAAGATCTGGCAGGTTCTGATGTCACCCTGGTTGAACCTCTTATAAAGACAGTACTTATTCTTCAAAAGCCATAAAAGGAGAAATCTAAAGATTAATTGCTTACCTCTTTAACCCTTTGAGTGCCAGAGAGGTATCCGATACATTGCAGCACAATGAATTGAAAACCTTTCTGGCACTCAAAGGGATAAAAAAAAAAAAAAAAAGCAAAGAGCGGTGTAAGCCTTCAGCTCTGCATGCAAGGATGCAAATTTATGGGATATTCAGCTGAAGGTGGATGTTACAGTGGATAGATTGGTCAGGGAGATTACGCTGCCTCTGGATGATATGACATAATTTATAGTGATAGTAATGTTTCACAAAAAAGCAGCTTCGAATAATCTTCATAGAATTTGGGCCGCGAAGAGTGTTATTTCAATACTGACAGAGTTGTAGTTCAAGAGTAATTGAATTACAAATTATCCCCCTCACACCCCTTTTACCTAGTGTAAGCCACCTCCCCACAATCTGAACTCTTGACCGGACAGTTCTCAGCTAGGGAATCTTCTTACTGTGAGCATAATGAAAACCCTGCCCCCCCTTCACAGGTTTTTGCTTATGCTCATTGAAGATTGTCCCTTGCTGCAATCCATCCAGATAGTCTTGCTACTTTGAGGTGAGCAGTGTTACATCACTAACAGTAGGTGACCCGCATGCAAGCCAGCAGTAGCTCTCATTTCCATTTCCAGAGCCATGTAGTTGTGGCTAGAGAATGTGGAACATTCTGTGTCTTTGAGAGAAAGAAAAAAGTTATTCTGGCAGAACTTAAGTTGGCCATATAATTCATTCTTGATTTTTCTGTGGATTTAGTCTGGCTCCAATCAAGAGGCATGTATTTGGCAGTCATGGCCAGAAGGGCACATTGGCTTAGACCATGGGGTGTGAACAATGTTTCCAAAAATAATCTCTGTGTGCTCCCTTTCATTGGACAGGTGCTCTTTAGGAAAAGTTAAATGAGATTATGAAGAAAGCATTTGGAAGAAAAAGTGTATTCCTACCACAAGGTAAAAGAGGCAGAAGATTTGTTTGTCATATGAAGACTTTAGAATGAAAGGGTGAGGGAATTTCATGCTTACAAAGCAGGGAAAGATACCTCAAAACCCCAGTTCTGTAGAGGAGGTAAATCAGGATTATTAAAAAACCCAAAACATCAAATGTATCATCACATTCTGATGTTTTCCAGGTCAAGGCTTCAGCAGTTGGAAGATGTCTAAGGAATTTTTTGGAAGTTCATTCTAGATCAGTGGGTGAACCACATAGTTTTGAAGGGGTATGCTGAAGAGTTTCTAAGACAACCAGCAAGAATTATGTTAAGATAATTATCAGTTCCAACAAACTCTCAAAAAGGCAAAGACCTTGAAGATTTCATAGTAAAGCATCTAGTGAGAAGTTCCATCATAAATGTTCTAGAACAGGAGAAATCCACACAAATGTATTACATACTTCCCTTCATTTAGAAGGCATCAGTAGACCTGCTCCCAGTCCTAGAACTGAAGGATGAAAACAGCCTTCTCAATATAACAAGGTTTAAGCTGCACTCATTAACTACTGTAATTTTTATAATCCATTCAAAGGACGGGATGCTGGCAATAGACTTAGAAGATGCCAACTTACACATTCTGTTAATACCAGGTCACCAGATTTTTCTGTGGTGGGCAGTGGGGAGACATAACTTCCATTTTACCTGCCTTCCTTTTGGCCTCACTACAGCACCAATAACCTTTTTTCCAAAGTCCTTCTTCCAGTAATTGAGTAACTAAGGATGAAGGGAATCAGACTCTACCACTATGTGGATGACCTTTTTATTCTGAATCAAAGATACTATTGCTAAATTTAGAATAAACAATTTAGTACTTGTCTCAACTGGAATGGCTTATACACAACGAAAAGAGTTGATTGATTCCGTAAACATCTCTGATCTTTTTTGGGTGCATCTTCAATACAGATGAAATGCTTGTCTGTCCTCCACAAGAACAAATATTGCATCTAAGCAGTCAGATAACTGCATTCAGGTGAGCCAAAGTACATAGTACAAGACTACACGAAAATTCTGGGTGTGATGTCACCATTCCATTGGTGAAGTGGGACAGGTGGCATTTGAGGCAATTCAGCAGGCCCTTTTGGGTCAATGAGACAACAAATGTAATCCTCTAAAGCAACCAGTGAAGACATCTGGAAAAGTGCTGGATTTCTGGTGGGAAACCAGGGTCTAATTTCCTTGAACTACAGATATCAATGGCATAGGGTGGTGAGCTGCCCTCCAAGGGAAGGTAGATCAAGGGTTCTTGCTATCACCTTGTTCAAGCGTGCCCTCTAACATTTTAGATCACAGGGCAGTGGCAGAAGTCTTATTCCATTTTGCAGAAGACCTTGAAGCTGCAACTAGAAAACAGGTTCAAGACAGCTCAAATAAGAAAATGAAGAACGAGAAGCAGTCAACTGTTTGTGATTTTCTGGACAATCAGGAACCTACAGGATCTAATGGCCATATATATTCCAGGCTGCCAGAACATGCAGGTGGATTACCTGTCAGCACTGGGTTCCTGGACCTTGAGGCGTATGATATTTGGTCAGTTTGTGCAGAAGCCCTGTAAGTGAATGCCTTTTTGTACAGCTTGTGAAAGGAGTTTGGTTATATATTCTGTCCTTTTCCTGTAATGCACAATGTGCAAACGAAGATAAAGTCTTAGAGGTCATTCCTGTGTGTCTAAGGAGATCCTTGTACCCTCTGTTGAAGTGGATAGCTGTGGAGGAACCATGGAGCCTATCCACTGGTTACAGACATACTGTCTAAAGGCCAAGTTCTCTATCCAGAGCCACAATCTCTGCAGTTTAGCAGTTTGGAAGATGAGAGAAGAAATTTAGAAGATTTGGGACATCCTCAGGATTACTTTATCTGTTCTTGAGAGATAGGAAGACTTCCACATCAAATGACTTTTATAGAATCTGGTCCATCTGTTCCTAGTGGGTGATACTTAATGAGGTATCCCATGGTGAAGCTGCTCCAGTTCCTCACAGAAGCAACTTGGTCTTCAATGTTTATTAAGCACTGTAGCATGTACATTCAACTGAAGAAGTCTTATAGTTTTGCTCGGGGGTTCTTAACTCCCAGTTTTCATGATAACTTTTTTTTTTCTCTGTTTATATTATGACGTTTTCCTGTCCATTTAATACTGCTTGTGTACTAATCTTTGGTGAATGACTGCCATGGATGACAGGGAAAATTGAAAATTAATTCAATTTACCATTATTTTCCTGACCATTTAACTTTAGAGTATTCTCCAACTTCCCTCCCTCTTTTAGCTTGGAAACTTTGACTTCTGGGATACCTGAGTGGGAGGGATTTATTTGCTGTTGTTTTGTTTATTGTCCTGCCACCAGGGAGGAGGTTCATTCCTTTGGTGAATACTGCCATGGGAAATGACCATGAAATGAAAATAATGGTAAGTGGAAATAATTTTCCATTTTCATTTCCAGTGTTCATACACTACATTGCTGCAATTGTGTGCTCCTGCACCACTGATGCTTTATTACACTTTTTTACTGTTAATATCCAATTATTATACTCTCCTAAACATTCACTGCCTGTGCCCAGTTTAATATACTCAGTTGTAATCCTGTCCTCTGCTAGGGGCAATACCATTCCCTGCACTGCCATTTTTCAGCTACTATATTCTGCTGCAAACTTTTGTTCTCCAGCACCACTTAGGTACACTACTGCACCCTACCATGCCATTGTTTAGCTACTATATTCTGCTGCATACTTGTACTTTCCAGCATCACCTAAGTGATTGTCACTTTCACTGTCAGTATTGAAAATCTACTCTCTGCTACAAACCCTTGCTTTTGCATCACTCATGCTTTATCACACTTTCACTGCTAGTGTCCAAATACTATACTCTGCTACAAGCCTGTGCTTTCCTGCCTCACTGGTGCTTGATCATCTTTTTTTTACCAGTGTCCAATTAATATACTCTACTGCAGTCAGGGATTCTCCTGCAGCACTGGTGCTTTATCACACTCATTAGTGCCAGTATCCAATAGATATATATCCAGAAATTTTGTGTTAAAATCTGGGGCTGCCAACATGGGGCATTGCCTAGGGCTCTCTTCAGGGCCACAAAGGGGCTTCACAGTCAGTCAGGGGCTTGGAGACGTCGCTATAGTTAGGGATGAACTTCCTATAGTACCCTGCAGTTCCCAAAATGGATAACACCTGCTTCTAGGTCTGGAGAACAGGCCAGTCTTATATAGCAGCTACCTTGGCAGCTAACTTGGTGCTGCTTTCCACTACCTACCCTTTGACCCATGTACTGGACCTCTGCCATCCCTACCTGACAATGACACAGCTCACTGAATCCTCCCCATGATAGCTTGTAAGTGAAGCAAATGGTCTTCCCATGTCTTGCTGAAGATGGCTATGTCATCCAGGTAGGCACAGGCAAATGCTTGTCTCCCAGTTAAGAGCTGGTCAACCAACCTCTGAAATGTGGCTGGAGAGTTCTTCATCCTGAAAGGCATCACCTTAAGTTGGTAGAGGACAAATGGGATGATGAAGGCTTACTTGGGGATAGCCTCCACCTCGAGGGGGATCTGCCAGTACCCCCAACTGAGATTGAGGGTCAATACATAGGCAGCTCCTGTGAGACAGTCCAAGAGTTCATCCATTCGAGGCATGGGGTAGGAGTCAGTCACAGTCTTGTCATTGAGCCTCCAGTAATCCATGCAGAACTGGGTGGTTCCATCCTTCTTGGGCACAAGGACTACCTGGGAGGCCCAAGGGCTTTTGGAGGGCTCTGTGACCTACAGGGCCAAGATCTCCTGAACCTTCCGGTAAATATGGGTCTTCACTGCCTCAGGTACCAGATAGGTGGACTGTCAGAAGGCGACCTGTCCATGGGTCTCTACTCAATGTTGAGTCAAGGTTGTGACTCCCAGGAGGGGGGGAAGAACAGAGTGGGCCACCGCGGAGAATGTCCCAGAACTGCGCCTGCTGGCTGGGATTGAGCTGGGATCAGCAGAGGCAGGGACTCAGGTCCCTGGGGGCTTGTGCTGCCTACATGCTGGCTGTGGTGCAGGTAGTTAGGGCAGCTTCAGGCCAGTCTAGGTAAGGACATTGATTTGTCAGGTCCAGCGGTCACATAGCTGACTGCCTCATGCTGTAACATAGGTAGTGTCCCCTTGCCGGTCTATGACCTGGTGTGGACCCTCCCAGGCAATTTTCAAAGTATTTTGCCAGGTGGGTCTCTGGGCCACGACTCGCTGGACCGATATGGAATTCCCTATCCTTGGTATGCTGGTCATAAAAATGTTTCTGTCTCACCTGCGCATTCTGCAGATTGGTGCAGGCTAGTCCCATTAGGGCTTCTAATCTTTCCTTCAGCTTCACCATGTAAATGATGGCTGGGGTCTCCTCCAAGTCACACTTCCCTTCCCAATACTCCGTCCGAACAAGAGCTTGAAGAGGGAGAATCCCGGGGACTTCTGAGGCACCTCCCGATAGGCAAAGAGAACATGAGGGAGGTAGCGTTCTCATTCCCTATGGGACTCAGTGAAGGCTCGGAGTGTTTGCTTCAAGGTACCATTCATCCGTTCACAGAGTCCATTAGTCTGGGGGTGGTAAACAGTGGCTTGGATAGGAGTTACCCTGCATAGCTTCCAGATCTGCTGTAGCAGGTCTGATGTGGTCAGACAGCACTTCTCTCATGTTTTCCAGGGCAACTGCCTCAGGGTACCCACTCAGTACCCACTCAGGGTCATGGCTTTCGAGCAGAAAAAATTCCACTATAGTCGACCAGTGGAAGTCCTTAGCATCCAGGCCATCCCTCTTCGGCATGGGGTTAAGGCCTGACATGCAGTTGGCTTATCGGGGAAAGGTCCTGTTGGTAGGCACCAGGGCATGGTGGTGCAGGATGAGTGGTGGGCTCGAGTGCCTGTAGGGCACTGGCTCTTGAAGTGTCCCTTCTGCCAGCAGCCATAGCATTCTGGTCTGGAAGGCAGGGGCCACAGTAGATCTGGGTTCCCCAGGGCGTGCAGTCTGGGGAAAGGGTGCCATTGTAGGGGAAGGCTATACATCTGGGGTACTTGGTGGGTGATTGTAGGGGCCATGCACTTTAGCTTCCTGAGGACCTGGCCGCAGAGTCACCTCATATTTGTCCGTCAACTGGGCTGACTCTGTGAGGGTGCAGTGTTCCTGATCCTTCACGCAGTCCCGAACCTCTGAAGCAATGTAGAACTTCTCCAGAAGGATTTGTTGGCAGTAGCTTTCAGAGGTGGTGGAAATGCAGTCGGACAGAGGTTGGGAGGGTGGCCCCTGATGGTGTGACAGTCCCGCCAGGTATTCCTGCTTGGTTGCAGCCATAATACGGTACACCACATCTGTGGGCCGGTTGGGTCGCAAAAGAGCCAGCCGTCTCTGCATCTTGCTAGTTGTGAGGTCCCAGGTGGTAGTTTGGACCCTCAGGTAGTGATAGAGAGATCCCACCACTAACACCAGTGTAACAGGAACCAGGCAATGCATTCAATCTGTGGCTGTCGTATCTGGGCTTCTCTCTCTCTCTCTGATACAACAACAAGGAGGGTAGAGAGTGAAAGGGGACTCTTTAGACCATTCCTGGAATAACACTCAACAGAGAAGATGAACAGGCATCCAACAACTTTATTTGGGAAAACATGGATCATGTATAGGGCTGGAATTCCTAATATAAACACAAGTATGGTTTAATCTTGCCACACCAATACATATGTATGCATCTATATATGTGTATGAAAACACAGCATTTTTTTCTTTCACTCTGTACATGGATCCTCAGCCTATTCCATGTCTCTCTCTCTCTCAGACACAGGTCTAGTATTGCTCCGGTATCTCCTATAAGTATATATAGGTGCCTCCCCCCCTTTTTTTTCTCCTCCTCTTTCCCCTTTGGTTGGGTACTGTGATCCTCTACCTACTCCATGCTTTTTTCACAGATGCAGGACTCGTTATGTACTAGTATATCCTTTTAAAGGGATAGTAATACTTCGTTTTAACTTTATTTTATTTTGCAGGCATTAAAAAAACATGAAGAATGATATAAGTCTTATCTCTCAAACCTTTATGGTTTAAGAGATATTCACAAACAAAGTATCCCCCCCCTGTTCAAACAGATCAGAAGGAAGGTGCCCAGGTAGACTGCAGAGAGGGACAATCTTCAATTAAGATAATGGAAAAAGCTGAAAAACTTGTCAAGGGGGGAAGGGCTTTCATTGTTTTCATACAAAGAAAATTGTCCCCTTCTGTTATCTGTCCTGTCATACAACCTGATCCACATCTGAGAAGAGATGTCTTACACTAGGTAAAAGGGGCGGGGAGGGGAACTTTGCTTGTGAATATCTCCTAAACCATAAAGGATTGAGAGATAAGACTTATATCATTCTTAATGTTTTTTTAATGCCTACAAAATAAAATAAAGTTAAAACGAAGTATTACTATCCCTTTAAGTTCTGCCATAGATTCTTCCTTCTCTGATGCTAATACATTCCTTACCTCCTCCTCAAATGCCTATCGACAAGCACACTCTCTTTACCTCTTTCACAGAGTTTGAAGAACTAGCACACACACCTTCTTGTTTCACAGAGGATGCAGGACTAGCACACACACATTCCTTTCCTCTTTACAGAGACAGAAGAACTAGCATATGATCCTTACCTCTTTCACAGAGACACACTCCTTACCACTTTACAGAGGCAGAGGGACTAGCAAATGCTAGCTTTTTTGTAGAGGCTGAATGATTAGCATACACTAGTTACTATTTCTCAGAGGTCAAAAGACTAAGACAAACTCTTTAACTCTTCATAGAGGTCAAAGGACTAGCACATGCGCTTACCTCTTTCAGAGGCTAAAGGACTAGCATACACTACTTACTGTTTGCAGGAGCAAAAGTACTAGAACATATGTTTTACCTCATCACAAAGGCCAAAGGACTAGAACACCCTTTTTACTTCTTCACAGAGGCTAAAGGTCTAGAACACGCTGAATACATCTTTTGCAGAGGCTGAAGGACTAGAACACACTCCTTATGTCTTCACTGAGGCCGAATGACTAGACCACACTTCTTACTGCTTCTAAAAATATGAAGGACTGCCGCACACTCCTTACATCTTCACAGAGACTGAAGGACTAGCACATACTACTTTCCTCTTCACAGATGCTGAAGGACTATCACACTGTCCATACCTCTTTGCAAATGCTGAAGGACTAGCTCACTCTCCTTTCTTAGGGTATTCAACACTTACTTTTTCTTTGACGATTAGCGGCATATCTCTTCCCACTAATTATGGTGTCACTATACTTTGCCTCTTCATAAGAGGAATTCAACACTCACTCCACCTCTTATCCTGAAAAAATCACTATATTAATATTACTTTTAGCCAAAGTATCGCTATTTTTTTTTCTCCCCTTAGAGGAATTTGTCTTTCACTTCACCTCTTAGCATGGGGAATCATGTTACAATCATGGTTCCTTAGGTGAGAAACCATGACTTTAATTTTGCGTTTTTGCTATAGGTATTCAACAGTCATTCTTCTTAGTTCATAATATTCTCGCTATTTTTTTTCTGTTCATTTTATATCTTTTCTATTTTGTCAAAATTTGTAACATTGCAAAAACAAAAAATAAAAAAAACCTTGCCTTTTTAACGTAACCCTTCGTTTTGACAAGCCTCTCAATCTGCACTCAACTTCATCTTCGTTTTTACAAGCTCATTGTTCTATTTACAGTATCTGACCATTTCCTATTCTTCCAGTAACCTCATATGGCCTCTGAATCATTCCTCAGAAATCATAGTAGCTCTCCTATCATTGTAAACTATATCTCAGTATTTCTTAACTTACTCTTACTGCAAACAGTTATTTAAATTTGCCTAATAAGTGGTCTTATTCTTACGTCATTCAGCATGGACTCCTCCCCTAGAATAAACTGTAGTCCATTATCTTATCCGCTGATTTAATTAGATACTGGAAGAAAGGATGTCTTAACCCTTTGAGTGCCAGAGGAGTACAGAACGCATTGCGTTCTGTACCCCTCTGGCACTCAAAGGGTTAACGGGACAGTAAAGACCCATAAAAAAATGTTTAGAGTTTTGTAAAGATTAAAAAAATAAGCTAAATGCCACAAATCCTATCTCCCAAACCGATGTGGTTTGAGAGATATCCTCCGTTAAAGTTTCCTGACAGCAGGTGTTCCTGGGCCAGGGATCAACAGGCAGCTCTTCAGCAGAGCCACAATATTGTGATTTAAAAAGAAGTACTTCTTTGGAAAGGTCTACTAAGTGTGCCTGGTTTGCAAGCACACTTTTTAGACGGTTCCAAAGAAGTAATTCTTTTTAAATCATGCTATTGCATTTCTGCTGAAGAGCCTCCTCGTGTCAGCCGACACAGATCTCCTTATCAGGAGAAGAGGAACTTTAGTGGAGGATATCTCTCAAACCATAGCGGTTTGAGAGATAGGATTTGTGGCATTTAGCTTTTTTTTTAATCTCTACAAAATTAATCTCTACAAAATTCTAAACATTTTTTATGGGACATTACTGTCCCTTTAAGCAATGCATTGCTTACCCCTCTGGAACTCAAAGGGTTAAGGCCATGATCCTTTATAGGCTTCCTCCCAAGTTCTTTTTTTTTTTTTTTTTTTCTGAGTACCAAGGGGCCATTCTTCATGAGTCTAGTTTACATTTAGGCTTCAGAGGAAAGGTTGTTCTAAGCCCTGGTTCTTCAGGGGGTCACACCAAAGGGATTCCATCTACTGAGTGATTTATTTTCATCTTGTTTGCCCTCTAGTCAGGCCTACCTGCCCAAACATCCATTATCCAATTCATTATCCATTCATATTTTCAGATAAAAAAATATGTATGTGTGATATATGTACATATTAAGACAATGCACACATTTATGCTCCTTAAAATAGTTATAAGTGTACTTAATATCCTCAGATCATTTTTAAGTGTTAGTGTTTCTTTAAGAAAAGTTGTTTTGTTTGTTTTTTTAAGTTAGATGACTCTGTCCTTTCATAAATGTTCCAGTAAAGGCAACATTTAATATGTGCTATGTACTACAGAAAAGTGATGTTATTCTGGAGCAAACTACCTGCACCATAGGGAAGAAATCCGATGTCCCATTGATTTAAAGGAGGCCTATAACCCCTTGATTGCTAGAGAGGTCTCCAATGCATTGCAAAGTACTAGCATTCAAGGGGTTAAATGCCAATTTAAATCAATGGGAATTTTGAGACTATGTTACATTTCTTCCCTATGGTGAAGTTGTGTGCTTCAGGTCTACATCAATTATTATCAGTACATCAGCCTCAGTGAGTGCAACAGATAACATAAATACCACTAACATGGGTGCAGCTGTAGTTTACAAAAGCCTAACTGAAGATTAGAATCCCACACTGTTCACTCATCTTTCTATCTTCTTGATAATTTCATGGAGGGAGAAGTGGTCACATAATCTAGATACATAAAACTGAGGTTTGTACATATTTGTTTGCTCTAAATGCAATTACATGAAGGGCAACTGTCCAATGTTGTCTGTAGTATAAATGACACAATCTGAGAACCTCCAGAACCACCAGACAAATGTACTGGAACTCATTCTGCACTCCATGCTGGGTGGATTTTATTTAAAGCAATACAACTTAAATTATGATTAAAATCATGATTCATATCACTAGCCATGTAAATCTGTAGTCAAGAAGACTTGATTTAATTACACTTTTATGTAGAAAATTGTTTTCTTTTTAAGTGTTATAACATTAAAGGGGTAATATTCCACTGGAGAAAGTGACAATCTTTTTCACAGAAGGAGGACTTGCCTAGGTATGTGTTTTTCATACAGCAGACATGAATATCAGTTTATTGATATTTTGCATTTGAAGTCCATTTGAGCTGCTTTGTAGCTGGACTGTGACATTTTATAATCTTCAGACAAGGTTCTTAAGAGCAGGCCCTCTCTCTACTGCTAATCTTATTCAGACTGCTAAGGTGTATATGAAGTGGGGTGAAATAAACACAGACCTAAATGGGGATAATAAAATGAAGACAACTGCAGATATGTAAAATATATACATAGATATATCTGTTTGCTGTATGAAGGACTTTGCCCAAGTAATTATTTCTATTACACACAGTAAGTATAAATATACTTGTATGAAGGATCCAGACCTACTGTAGGTAAGTCAATCTGTTACAACAATTTTATAGCTATCCCTGACTGTTAATTATGTAGTTACAATTGTCTGCTGTATGAAAGACTCCTACTTATGTCCTTCTGTTATACACAGTAAATAAGTACAGCATGTATACCTGACTGCTGTATAAAGGACTCCTACTTTGCTAAATACTTCTGTTACCGAGTAATTATATAAATAAACCTAACTGTTGCATGAAGGACTCCTATCTAGGTAAGTCCTTCTGTTACACCGAGTAACTATATAGAAAAATCTGACTGTTTTATGTAGAACTCCTGCTAAGTAAGTTTTCTGTTACCCCCATAACTCTATAGATAGCGCTGAATGCTGTATAAGGGATTCCTACCTAGGTAGATCCTTCTGTTACACAGTCATTCTATAGATATACCTGACTGCTATATGAAGAGTGCCTACCTAGGTATGTAGATATACCTACATTATGACGACTTATAAGCTTGGAATGTCTTTCTGTTACACTCAATAATTATATACATACTAGTTGAAGAGCCCGTTACACGGGCCACAGTGCCACTTCCCGTCGATCGCGGGGCAGTCATGCACAGTACAGACTGCCCATGCCGTGGCTGATACAGTGCCATGCGGTCGCGGTGCAGTCATGCTCAGTAGAGACTGCCCACGCCGCGGCTGATACAGAGCTGGACGCTCCTTTAGAGCGCCTTGATCTGTATCAGCCTCATCACTGGCAGTCTCTACTGCACGTGACTGCAGCACACGCAGCAGTCTCTACTGCGCATGACTCCATCGTTACACACGTTTTAGCGAATTATTATATAGGATATCTGACTGCTGTTGAATGGACTCTTACCTAGGCAAGTCATTCTGTTACACACACAGTAATTATATATATATAGCTGGCTGCTGTATAATGGACTCCTATCTATACAAGTCATTATGTTACATAAAGTAATTATATAGATTATTGTCTACTGTACTAAGAACTAGCAGTTGGGTGGCTGGGTAATATAGCAGTTAGAGACACCATCAACTTTAGAGCCAAAGGTTGCTTACCCCTGTTCGAGACTAATGAATCCCACTGGACAAATAGAAAGAATAATTTAAATCATCTATACAAAGCCTCTGAAACACTGTTGGTCTCCAATTTAACCCCTTAGTGACCAGCCGCGCGCGGATGCGGCCGGCACTTAACGCCCGTCAAACTTGTTTCCCCCATTACCTTCAACGACCTCGTGGACATACATGAACGTCCTCTGTCACTAAGTGACAGATTCTGCGGGACATACATATACGCCTGTTGTCGGGATGGGGTTAAACTGGTGCATGCCAATGTTTAGCCCAGTCTTAAGGCAGCTTGGGAATCCTACAAAGAGGCCAATAAGCAATATGAAACTAACCCCAATGTATTCTGGCAGGCAGCAAAAGTTGTCTTAACAGTCCATATAATCGCATATCAATCCAAACTCTGCAAAGAAACCTCCACTAAACTCAACAACAACTTTTTAACTAAACATTACACTGCCTATCTAAAATCAGACAGCACAACCAACAGATCCAAATACCTGAATGCAAAATTGGCATATAAAGTCATACTGTACACAGCAGCACAACTTAATCTGCAAAAATGCCCAGATTGCCTCTACCAATTTGCTAATAAGCATAGCAAAATGTTGGATCAGATTGTCAAATCTATACACCCCCAGATTATTCTTGCCATAAAAGACACTAATGTCTCCATGGTCACTGACAAATCTGACATAAATAATGTTTTTATAAACTAGTACAAGAACTTATACACACAAGATCCAGTTTACCCTCTCCTCTATCAATGATTCTTGTCAGGCATTCCCCTACCAAAACTCACTGATGAGCAAACTACCTATCTTAATGAACCTATCACCGTGACTGAACTAACCTGTACTGAAGGACCTTCACAATGACAAATCCACTGGACTATATTGTCTCCCAGCAGAATTCTACAAAAAATTATGAAAAGACATCTCATTACTATTCCTCTCACTCTTTAACAACATTCTAACTTGGAAAACTGTGCCAAAAGCATTCAACCTCGCCAGCATAATTTTGCTCCCCAAACCAGGCAAGGATCCTAGCTTAGTTGAATCTTATAGGCCAATTTCCCTACTCAATATGGATTAAAATGTCAAGCTAAATTATGGCCAACTGTAACAGTTTTATGGACACTCAGAACGTTTGGTAAAACACAGTTTTATTAAGCACAAGGATAATGTGAACCACGCGGGTCCAGTACATACCAATACACAATACTGCCACAGGTCAGGCTACAGAAATGAATAGTAACCCACACAGGTCCAGTAGATACAAGTGTAATAATACTGACACAGGTCAGGTCACAATTATGCCAGTAACGCACTCAGGCCCAGCAGGTACCAAAGGTACAATACTGACACAGGTCAGGTCACAAGGAGCGCAGTAACCCACTCAGGCCCAGTAGGTACCAAAGGTACAATACTGACACAGGTCAGGTCACAGTTCGTGTGAATCTGGTTTAGCAAATGAGCAATGACACTACTAGGCCAGGAACGCCAGCACGCCCTAGTAGTGCCACGGACAATGGAGACTTCCTACGCAGGGAGTGATCCCAATCGGTAAGCCACCAGAAGGTGACTGAGAGGAGGCCACTACTATCCCACGGGACAGTAAGATAGAGACTAGGCAAGCGGAACAAACATAGGGTCAGAACAGGAGACCAGAGGACAAATACCTTAGCAGTCTAAAGGAAGGCTACAGACTGTAGGGCACTGTAGGCAACAAAGGCGGACTGCCGTGTGGTGAGGACAAACGGTACCGACAGACTGAGAATCACGGGAAACTCCCGGATGACAGAGCAGAGCTGTGACCCTGAAGCACTGTAGCACCTAACCGTAAAGGTGAACGGACGCTCAGACCTGGACAATACTGCCTAGTACCAGAGGCTAACCGAGGCGCCCCGAGACAACCCAACCTCGGGATGTAAGATCATACAGGTCAAGCGTACTGGGTGCAACCACAACACCTAACACCGTAGTGAAAGGATAACAGTGCAAGGTAGCAATGCAGGGTCATGGAGCAATGCTGCACATAGAGCAGATGGAGGCAACAGTGACTGTCAGAGACAGTAACGGTAAAGGAGGAAGGACCTCCGAATGGCAGGCAACTGGTATTAATACTACCGGGAGGTACACAGAACTGGAGCGTCAGCCAAGCCGGGTTGGTACACAGAGCAGGGACATCAGCCAATCCGGGTCGGTACACAGAGCAGGAACGTCAGCCAAGCCGGGTTGGTACACGGAGCAGGAACGTCAGCCAAGCCGGGACGGTACACGGAGCAGGAACGTCAGCCAAGCCAGGTCGGTACACAGAGCAGGAACATCTGCCAAGGCAGGTCGGTACACAGAGCAGGAACGTTAGCCAAGCCGGATCAGTACATGGAGCATGAACGTAAATCAGGCAGACTAGTCAGGCAGTCCGGGTCATACACAGGATTCACACGAATAACAGGAACAAGCACTGACAACTGGAACACAACAAAAGGGCAGCGCTGAAGTGACAGGGCTCAGTATAAAAAGGCTAGAGCTGGGCGGAGACAATCCACAGTAGCCAATAAAAGAGAATCAGGAAGTAGTTTTGACATAACAATGTCGCCAGAGAAAGCACGGGCACCGTGACACCAACAGACCAAATTGCATCCTAGCCTCCCTGGTCACCTCTTAACAGGATTCCTTCCTGGAAGATTTTCAGCCACCAACATCCATACAGCATTGTCCACCATTAAGAGGTCTTCAGGCATCCCTTACAGCATCAATCTCTTCAACAAAATAGATGCAGAAAAAGCCTTTGCTAACATCTCATGGTCCCACTTATATCACATATTGTCAGCACTCTGTTTATAGACTAAATCAAACTGATTTATACCTCACAAAAGCCATGATAACTACTAACAACCTTAATTCCCCTCTGTTTGAGCTTTTTAAAGTATCAGACAAGGATGCCCATTGTCACCCTTTCTCTTCAATCTTGCCACTGACCCATTCTTACAGAAAATAAATTAAACAGTAGATTTCAAAGGCATTTCTTTGGGCAGTATTGACATTAAACTGCCAGGTTTCGCAGGTGACCTTCTCTTGTTCACTAGTGATCCTCAAAAGGTTGTCCCAGTAATAACCCTCATATTCCAAGACTTTAGACTAGCAACTGGCTTTAAAATTAATTTTGAAAAATTTGATGCTTTGATAAGCACTCTTCATAGGTAACCTGACTGACCAGCAGACCTAGAGCATTTACACATTTGAAGACCTGAAAACACAATACAATCACTCTTGAAAACATCTTTTTGCTTAACTTCAAAGCAAAAACTATGCCCAAACCTTGTTTCCTATTCTCTAAACACAATAAAAAAAACATGGATTATCTCCTCAAAACAATTCAAAATTCACATATTAAGATATTCTGTGTGTATAGACTTCTGCTGACTGCCTTGCAAAATACGGAACACCCTCCAGTTTGAACAAATGGCTCCTATACATCCTGAGTTTAACACCTTACCAGATATACTCTAGTTTCTCCAGGTGGCCTACATGTCCCCTGCTATGGCCTATCATATAGGTCTCTCCCTTTCCCTCCACTTTAGTTAGTATGGTAACTTGCAAACAGGGTGCCTCAACTTACATCCAACTTGTATCTTACTACTGTTATTCTCACATGCTGGAATCACTTCCTGCTGTACTCTGCATTTGTCTATTTCCTGTTTAGTCCTTTGGAAAAAACAATAAAACAGTTTCTCATAAAAAAAAATCTAATGTTTTAGTAATACAAATGTGCAGCACTAAAAGCCTTAAAGGGATAGTAATATAATAATATAGTTTGAGAGATCGAAGCATGTAAAGTTCTTGTTTTACAGAACTCTGCCATCTAGCTGAGAAAAACAGATTCAGGTCCTGGGACCATACTGCAGCTCTTCAGCAGAGCCAAGATACCGAAATCGAAATACTTCATTGGGATGGTCTACAAAGTGTGCTTGCAAACCAGGCACACTTTGTAGACTGTTCCAATTAAGTATTTCTTTTTCGATTTTGGTATTTCGGCTTTTATGAAGAGCCGCTTGAAGGGCTCGGGACCGGAATTGCTTTCCTTAGCTAGATGGCAGAGTTCTTTAAAACAGGATCTTTACATGCTTCGATCCCTCAAACTATAAAAGTTGCAGAGATGGGACATACCTCATCGTATTCATATTTTTAATCTGTACAATATTAAAAATAGTTAAATTAAAGCATTTCTATAGCTTTAACTGGGGTAAAACACGTAAGGTGATGAGAAGCATATTGCTATATGGTCTTTTAAACTTTTACAAATTTGCATCAATAAAGGCAATGGATACCTATCTAGCACAGAACAATATTGAGAAGTATGACAGATGGCTTCAATGCAGATAGGTTGTTGATCCAGGGAACTATATGACTGCCATTTGGAGTCAGGAAGGGTTTTTTTTACTCGCTTGGGGCTAAATTGGAAATGGTTTCAGTGTTTTGTTGTTTTTCTCTTCCTCTAGATCAACAGGGGTGTTTTGGCATGGGTTGGACTTGATGGACTCATGTCTTTTTTCAGCCTCGTCAACTATGTTACTAAGTTATTATGCATTTCATTAAATAATTAAATAAAGGTATTTTATTCACAGAGAGAACCTGGTTTTACATAGATCTTTAGGAAAAAGTGTAGTTTCTGTTTTTACTCAAAATAAGGATTCTATATCCCAGATCAGCCTACCGGGTCCCTATCAAGTAAGTAGATGAGCACAATGACAGACATGGGATGTTTCTACAATGTAGCTTGTTAACGACACTCATTAAATTCCCAAAGGTATGTACTTTACTCTTGTGTTCTTCCTCTTATAAGGCTTATCAGCTCACAGCAAAATATCTGTAAACATATGAAAAATGATAAAAGCACATCAAGGCTGAGTTAAAGTGTATTATCCCATGTTTTAATGCAATTCAGCAAAGAAACACAATATGTTACCCATACCTTTCCATTATAACTGACAAATGGAAGGGAAACAGTCATCTGAAATGTTGGGTTCCTTTTCTAGACTGAACTAATGAATGCAATTATATACTATAAAACAGCCTTGTATTACCTTCATAATTGTTCATATATTCATAGAGAGGTTCCTGTCAATATGTTTGGGATTAGTCTTACACAAAAGAAAAGGAAGAGATTGCAAACAAATGCAAAATATTTGGCAATATCACCATTTCAGTGTATTGGTGAACATTTTCTAGTCTTGTAACGTGATTATTTTATTATTTTGTTATGTTAAGTAGATAATATCAATTAAATGCATACATCCTTAATATCAATCAGAAAACAAATATATAAATGTTTGAATCAGGAAGTGATATGTTGAAAGTGGTACACTGTTTGATAATATTTGAAACTGAAAATCGATTTGTAAATATCCTAGTAGTGAGGGGAAGATGCAGCCCTATTTTTGTATTGGGAATGTACTACTCAGCATGGATTGAATTAGAAAATTATCTTGTGAAGGATGAAATGCGGTTTTATGATATTGATGCCAAGAAACGTTTTTCTGATTATGGAAGTAAAACAAATCAACTGACCACACTCCTACCATCTGTCTTTTATTTTGAATGTATACCTTATTTTGTTTATTGCAAACACTAAAAAATATGTAATTATGAATCAACACATAACAGCATAACAGAAATAATTGGTTGCATTGGCTCTAAGTGGTTCATACAATTTTTTGGAGGGGAGCTTGGCCCTGGTGGCTAACTGCTTTCCTTAGCCTATGAGATTAGATAAAAAAAAAGCACCATTAACCCTTTGAGTGCCAAAGAGGTATGCAACACATCGGTCTGCAAAACTTTGCATACCTCTCTGGCACTCAATGGGTTAAAACCAGGTTTGCAGAGTGAGGTAAAATGATACCCTGTGACAATGCTAAACACCTTTCAGGATCTTATTATCCCTGCTTAATTTGAGGAGTGCAAGATGTAGGGTCATCAGTGGCAAAACCAATGAGTGGAGGGCCCTGGTGCAATAAAAAAAAAAATGCATAGACACATTCATGCATATTTTATATATGCATTTTTTAAGCTGTCTGTGCATAGAACAGTAATGAGCAATCTACATTCCTCTAAATCAGGGACAGCCAACCCTGGCCTTCAAGAGATACCAACAGCGCATGTTTTCTGGCTAGCCCTGAATGAGGTAGGCCAACCTGTATCCTATATTATGTCTGTGTTCAGTGATTTCTCTGTACTTTCCACTGCATATGCATATTATCCATCTGGAATGTTCTTTTATTTTTCTGACTTAATAAAGAAATAAATATGAAAAAAAGTGATTGAGTCACTGATTATTTCATCTGTGATCCAGCTGGGATACTACAAAATCATGCACTGTTTGTAGCTCTTGAGGACCTGTTTTTTGCTGCCTCTGCTCTAAATGTTGTTGGACTTCAATTCTCATCATCCTCATCTAGTAAAAGGAGGGATGAGGTAGGAAGAAGCAGGAGGTGGAGGAAGAAGAGGAAAGGAGAACTTAGATAAATAAAGATGGATAAGAGAGGAAGAAGGGGACTGAGGAAAATGGAAGAAACAAGAAAATGGAGGGATGAAGATGATAAATGGATGAAGACAATAAAGGGACAAAAATTATGGTAGATTGAAGACTGTGGAGAGAAGGAGAAAAGAAAAAGATGGAGGGAGGGAGAAGCTGGAAGGAGGAATAAAATAGGAGAAGGCAGAGTAAAAGAAGATGGAGTCAGGCAGATAGATGATGGGAAGAATAAAAGGGAAAGCAGAAGGGAGTATAAAGAGGAGAAAGGAGGGAGACGGAAGCTGAATGGAAGGAAAATGGGGGAAAAGTTTGTGGAGGAGGAAGAAGGAGGGAGGGAGAGAGAGATGATGACAATGGAGGAGATGATGGAGAGAGGGGCAATGAGAAGCTGGAGAGAGGAAACAAGAAGGTGGAGGTAGATTTAAAGAAGATAAAATCAGTTATAAAAAAGAAGGTGGGAGGAAGAAGAGGGAGAGTGGCAGAGAAAAAGAAGAGGGAATGAGAGGGAAAGAGAAAGGAAGAAGGTGGAGAGGAATCAATAAGACAGAGGGAGGAGAAGCTGAGTGGAAGGAAGGATGATGGAAGAAGATGGAGGGTGAAGAAGAGGGGGAGGTATAAAGAAGCTAGAGGGAAGGAGGAATAGGCAGTAGCAAGCTTTTTTTTTTGAAAGCAAATAAAATTTAATTACATATTCCTACTGGAGCTGAGTCCTCATCAACAATTGCTTTTCTCTAGTAACTTATCCTTTATAGCTTTGACTGCCCCTGTGACCCGGTGTCAGCAATGTGACATTATCAGAGCACAATGACTTTGGGTCATATACAGAAGATAAGAGACAGAGGAGAAATAACTGTAGAAGCCAATTCAACAATGATTCTTGTACCTAGCATCAGGCCTCTTTCCAAACCCTCACTAATTCTGAAGCCCTCTTATTTCTATAAGGGACTTATGATTTTAACTCTAGCCACTTAATTGGGAAGTTTTCAGGGCAGATCCAACAAGTTTAAACTAGCCAATTGCCTTAATCTCTATTTCAATGCTCTGAAACACATGCCTGCAGGCTGATGTGTAAACATAAGTGACCAGTTACGTAATTTTCCAGCAATTATTTGTGAGGTGCTGAAATGGAGAATTTTTTCACACCTTCCTAAAACTATTGCACATTACTATAGTATATAGATATTGTGGACAGGAAGGGAAGTACACATGCTTAATGAGTCCAATGCCTGAGTGTTATATCTATTGTGCAAAAAGTATCCAACCAAAAACATGTAGAAAAGCACTTTCATGACTTTAAAGCAGAACTTTCAGCTATTACTAAGTCACCATGTTTTCATTAAGCATATGGCGACTAGCTTGGAAATCCATGTATTACCTTTAAAAAGTCGCAGATTCTAAAGGAATCTTTACCGTTTGGAGACTGACGGGCAGGTTAGTGCAGTCTGCGCTCCTGCGCCATCAGTCCTTTACTGTTACCTTGTGGAACACTGCAGTGCTACTCAATGGAGAACGGGACTGACGGTGCAGGCACGCAGACAAGATGTCTGCGCTGTTACCTGGCTTCTGGTCTCCAAACGGCAAAGATTTCTTTAGAATCAGTGACTTTTTAAAGGTGAGACATGGACTTCCAAGCTAGTCGCCATATGCTTAATGAATGCATGGCAACTTATTAATGGCTGAAATTTCTGCTTTAAAGATCAAGATCTTGAGGAACTTTGTAATGTGGTAACCGAAGCTTTGATCTACAATAAACTTCTTAACCCTTGACACTGGTCTTTAAAGTCCTGAGAGTGCTTCCCTACACAGTTATCCTGGGTGTGGGCTGGCTCCTCCGGTCGGCAATAAACTAGTCTTGTGACTAGCACCTTTACTCCGGCCTCAGTCACAGCACAACTGTTATAGGGGTAGTTCATGCCAGCCAGATATGTTGTCTATACTTCACTCCCTAGCTTCTCACCTACTGGGGTTCTCATTAATCATTCCACGGATATCCTGTCACAGCATAGCCTTTTCTTGTATTATCTGCTGCATATTTCTCAGTTGGGTATCTATGTCTGCCAGCATCATTTGCTAACAGCTCTCTTTAGCAATCACCTACTGTGGCCAGTATTATCTGGTTGTCCATACTAGTCATTACTTAATTCCATCCCTGAGGTGAATACAAATTAGATGCTATTGGGTCCAAACAGCATTTCTAAGGTTGACTGATTAAGTAATGATCATGAAAAATCCAGTTTAATCTGGATGTTTAATTTTTGGTCAATATGTTCTTTAAAAGAGCAGTAAGCTTTTTTTTTATGAAAACACGCATTTCATAGAGCATTTCCTGCTGAATAAAACAATGTCACTCCCATCGCTGTCAGATATTTTATTCAAAAATGATAACAGTTTAAATAACCTGGAAGTGAACTTACTGTGTTTGCTTCCTGATAGTTCTAACTGACAGGAAGTGACAGGCAGTTTCTATCACATTCTATGGAGCATTGTATGCCTCTGACTTTTCTGACTTTCCTCTCCATTAGAATCTAACAGGAAATCTAATTAGAATTTGACCACTAGAGGGCACTGCTTATGTGAAAAAAACATGGGTTTAAACTGTAATAACTCTGGAAATAGAAATCTCTCGGCAGTGGGAGTACCCTTATTTTACTCAATAGGAAAATCCCTACAATATATATTTTTTCATAAAAAAAGTTTACTACTCCTTTAATCTCAATGCTACATTTCTTTTTGTTAACATTTTGTGTTTAACAGCTACATTTATCTGGACCTTTTCATGGCTTATGGTTTAACTGTTGTACTTACTGAAATTAGGACCAATAGCTTTCCCTCTCATATAATTATATAAAGCTAACTTATTGAATAGGGATGCGCAAAACATTTCAAATGAGAAGAGATATATCCAAAAAACAGCACTCAGCAGAAAAGTAGAATTTTGCACAGGAAGAAAATTTGTTTTCTCTGAATCATTTGGTAAAACTTTTTTTTTTATCTGTTTGAATAAAACAGATTTAATTTACTATAACATTCGGTTAATCAGAATTTCGGTAAACAATTTAACTGCCAACTGAATTCATTCACCACTATTCTGAGTGCTTAAGATCATACAAATAACTCTTTACCCCTTTAGTATTCCAAGTCCCACCTAGTCCTAACAAAAACTATGCCCCATCACAACACGTTTAACAAGTATCACACTTACCTTGATGTTGGAGGTCCAGCAGTATCCTGACTCTCTGGTCTTCCAGAGTCTTCAGTACAACTAAAAGCAGTATAAAAAAAACGAATACACCACTGCCACCATACCTGCCTTCACCTCTAATAAATAAATACCCCCCAGTGCTGCTTAGGCCATTTCCTGATCCAGTATGAGCAAAAATGAACAGGGATTTGATTTTATATGGCAAAACCAGTTTGATTTACTTTCCACGCTCCCATTGGCTGGGATGCAGGTTTACAGAGGGCATGAAATATGCCGTGGAATAACTCCAGCTCCCAGTCAATCACCATCTTTCTGGAGGAGTCATGGATGCTTGTAACATCACCCCTTCAGCTAGCCAATCATTGTCTAGTTGGAGGGGTGTTGTTACTAGCATCCATAACCCCTCCAGCTAGATGTTGATTGGCAGGGAGGTGAGGCTACTCCAGGGGATGATTTGACATTGTGGACCTAAATGTCAAGGTGATTGCTCGCAGTTATACCAGTTGTTTGAATTGAGTGCATATGTGTCCATTGTTCCCAGTCCATCCCCTATTTCACTACTTTCCTACACACTGTGCACATTGCAGGTGCTGATGAAAGGCACAATTCCTTCCTGCTCTCAATGGAAACATTTGTATTCCAACAACACCCATGATTTTAGAGGTGCAGAAAGAGAAGCATTATTGGTCAACTTCTTCTCTCCAGATACACCTGAAGTGGTGGGGGCTAGCTGGGGTGCTGCTACTGCCTCAGGCACATCACTTCAACTAGTGGCAAGTGGAACCATCATCACCTGTCTCATTTCACTGCTGTTTTTTACATTATCTAGGAGATTGTCACCCGGCACTCCATAGTCCAGAGCGCTTGCTGCCACTTTTGGTGTTGGGTTGGAACGTTGCGTCGCTCAATCCTTTATGCCATTCCTTGCAGCCTATCTCTAGATGCTTCCTCCTGCTACTGGGGTACTTTCACAGTGTTTTGTGCCTAGTGACATTCCTCTCCCTTGTTTTAATGTTGCAGATTCGGTTTCCTCATCTGACCCTATCTCTTGCATGCCGATTCCAATATTGTGCAGTTCCATTCTTGACCTCTACCTCTGTTTAGATCATTCATATGCCTACTGTTTCTGCAGATTCTGGACCCTCCTGTTTCCGCCGGCCCTTGCCAGTTCTGACTATTCTTCTGTTTGCTGAATTGTACCAGTTGTTGCCTGTACATTGCCTACCCAGCCTGTTTGACACTGCTTTTGGATTCTCAATAACCACTCCCTAATGCAGGCCTATTGTTGACAGAGCTGTCTAATCATCCTACTGCTTAGACAACTCATCAGCAGCAATAATAGCATTCACAAATGCCACAATGCCACCACTGCATTTGTCAGTGGCCATTGGCCACCATAAAATGACCTGCTGGCATTAAGCAAGTAGGGCATATTTTTTTTTAATCTCAAGGCCTCTACAAACCTTTTTGGGGGGGGGGGCTTGTGCCTAACAGTCCTAAATCCTACAAATATATTTTCCTTCAGTGCTTGTGCCATAACAAGTCTAAGTCCTACAAATCAATTTTTCCTCAGGGCTTTTGCCTAACAAGTGTAGTTCATGCAAATAATTTTTTTCTCAGGGCTGTTGTGCCTAACATACTTAAGGCCTATTAATTAATTTCTTCTCAGGGCTTGTATTTGGTTAACCTGAGTCCTGCACAGTGCGCACACACACAAATATATTCTGTGTGGAAATAGGGTGTTCTGGTTGATGATGTAGCTGCTGCTGTTGCTGCTATAAACCCTTTGCTGCCTTCCTTTTCACTATGCTTTCTAACATAATTAAATTAAAAGGCGTACAGCAGCATGATGCCAAAGGGAGGCTGCCAAGTGTACTATTGAGTAGTAACTTACTAGACAAGCCTTTATAAAAAAATAGGATTGTAACTCTTGTTTACAGAAAAGTTAGGCACTACACTAAATGCTCTATTTGCAGCTTAAAATCTAAAACAGAGTCTTACACATTGGTTAGCCTTTTGCAAAAACAATTATAAATACAGGTAAAACCTTTAGAGAAAATGTCATTTGCAAGCTATAATGGCAAGGTAAGACTTGAAACAATGTTAGCAGGCCTACATCAAGATAAGTCTTGAAAATTTTGTTTGCAGGCTTATAGTAAGGCAAACATTAAAAACATTTTGTTGCAGACATAATGCCAGGTAAACTACCACCAGGAATATTATATGCCACCTACCAGTGACAGTCCGGTATCTGTTAAGTCCTCTGAGCATCAAATGTCTCATCAAAGGATCAGACTAGTGTGATGCCCATATGTAGTAGTAGTAGGAGGAGTATGTTGATGGTGGTGAGAGTGGGGCTAGGATCATCATAATTTCCACAGACTATGCTGATGGAACCAGCAGCAGCAGTGACATGGGATAGGTTGTGTTGTTTTGATCCTACTTTCCCTAGTGCTGGTGAGGCAGGCACAGCATAACAAGCTACCACCACTGCAGGTGCATCTGGGGGGAGAAGCTATCCAATCACAATAATCCTTCCCCACCTCTCCTAATATCATGTGTATTGCAATATTTTTTCTTGGGGACAGGGAGGGACTGTGCAGTTATTATCAACAACTGTAATGTTCACAGTGTGTGGAACCTTTGTGAAGAGGGGGAGGGACTAGGATCACATCGCTTAGCATGTCTATGCTAATTAAGCATATTGACAATATTAAATTGTGTCCCCATGAAATCAGGCTTTGTCAGTCATTGTATTCCTTGTCTTTCCTACAAAAACAACACATTACTGTGATGCTGGGGTCAGTGTTTGACTGACATTTCCAACTGGAAATTCATTACCACCCAATAAAAATAATTAACACTACCTAATATGAGCTTGATGTAATCCCTGTGGATGGTGGTGAGGAAGCTTGGATAATACTACTAGTAACCTTGGATTCTAGGAGTAGGTAATGATGTAATGACTAGCCAGGTGGCACTGTCAACTTTCTGGGTTGGTGGTGGAGGTGGGGGTTGTATTGCACCTCTTTTGGATTTTTTTAGGCCACATTTCTCTTGATGGTGAAAGAGGAAAGGTGGCACAGTGATAGCAGCACCTTATTTATTCATGGGGTATGGTTTTACATGTTCCACATGAATCTCTGTGTGGTTATGCTGCCTATGCTTTATTAGGGAGGAAACCCGGTAGACTTGACTAGGCAGGAAGAGAATTCCCTGGCAGAATAAATAGTCTCTTTAAAATTAAGTTGGCCTGAGACCAGGCTAATAACCATCTCCCAAAAGGACCTTTTCACAGGACATATAGCATGGTACCTGCTTGGGAACAGCTACAAAAACGTGGCAGAGCTTATAATTATTGTCAGGGGTATTGGTAAATTCTGATGTACTAAGATGAATGTAGGAATTGCAGGGTAAACTCAGGGCAGGATTTGTCATAAGGCAGAGTAGGCATCTGCCTACAGGCACACCCCACAGAGGGACGCCTGTCATTGGAATCAATTTTTTTTTTAATTTATTTTTATTTTCATATTTGTTTTTTTAATTGGTGAAACCCGCAATCCATATGGTAAGGTCTCTGCTGAGAGACCTGTAGCTGCTGAGCTCTCCCAGCTCTTTAGTAATGCAGAGAGCTGGGAGATGACATCATCGTGACATCATCTCCCAGCGCTCTGATTACTAAAGAGAAGACTGCGCAGGAGCTCCAGCAGCTACAGGTCTGTGTAGAAGCACAGATCTCTCCTGCCACTGGACCACCAGGGAGGTAGGAAACGGGTACGGGAGGCAAAGTGGGGGCAAAGTGAGGTTAAGTTGGAGCTGATGGGGGCAAGTTAGAGCTGATGGGGGCAATGTGAGGGCAAGTTGGAGCTGATGGGGCAATGTGAGGTCAAGTTGGAGCTGATGGGGACAAGCTGGAGCTGATGGGGGCAATGTGAGGGCACATTGGAGCTGATGGGGGCAATATGGAGCTGATGGGGGCAGTGTGAGGGCAATATGAAGATGGAGGTAATCTGGAGGTTAGGAGTATTGTGGAGGTGTCCAGTGGAGATGGCCAATGGGGGGGGGGGGCGCTTCAGATTTCTGTGCCTACAGGCTCCTGAGATGTAAATCCGGCCCTGGGTAAACTAACTGCATTATGAAGTTCAAATGCAAAATCTCAAAACTCTTAAATGTTTAAATGGGCAGGGCAGGATTTACATACCAAGCCCCCCATGCAAGGAACTCTAGGTGCCATTAGCTCCACCTATAGACCCACCCCTGGTCCCATCGACTATTTCTTGGGACAGAAATACCTTGCCTAGGACAAGCAAGGGCAAAAAAAAAGCAATGCATTGGCGATCTTTCTTGCATCCAAGGGGTTAAATAATAGCTTGTAAAGGGATAAATAGGCTGGTACAAGGACACTGAGATTGCTCTCACCACACGCACAATTCTGAATTTGGGTATGGCCAGCACAACTGAGGGGCCACTCAAAATTTTGAACTCTAGGCCATTGCCTACATTGTCTATTAGGAAATGAGACAAAGCCATAAAATGACCCCCAGGGCAGCCTGCTGAGCCGCTATGTTTATATGGAGGAGGCAAGTGTAGAGGAGGGGCAAGTGATCCCCCGTTGCCCACCCCTCCAGATGCCCTTTGTTTCTATTTTACTTATAGTAATTTGTATGCCTGTGTGTGCTTGCATGTGCTTCAAGAGGTACCAACAAGAGATTAAGTTTATGGTGGGTGGTTAACCATAGCCTTATCTGGCCAATCACCTGCAATTATGAGGAAAAATAATATAATATACCCTATTGTACCTTCTGAAATGAAAGGGTGAACTTTAGGGATTATACATTATTGGTCATTATTGCACGTTGGCCTTGATTGAACATAATAAATGAATAACACAGTTTTGGAGATCACCAACAGGGGTTAAAATACCCATTTAACTGTTTGAGCGCTAGAGTCAATGAGTTGCTTCGCAATGTATTGGCCTACCCTCTGGAATGCAAAGGGTTACATCAATTGGGATATTTGGAATTTTTATTCTTCCTCTGTGCTGTAGTTGGTTTGCTACAAATGACTCTCCTTTTGCTTTGGTGCATATAACCCATAAAGCAGTTGAGGCTCCACCATGCCAACCAAACTGTTTCTTAACCCTTTAAGTGCCAGAGGGGTACGCAAAGTATTGCAGAGCAATGTGTTGCGTACCCCTCTGGCACTCAAAGGGTTAAAGTTTGAGATGGTTAGGATCCAGCTAGTGTCAGGAGACAACATAAATGGACATCAGAGTTATGCTACAAATGTACAGCGTATCCCATGTCTGTCCTGGGAGTTCCTTCACAAGACAAAACAACAGGAGATGTTATCTTTTCTCCAAGGATATATATGTTAACCTCTACTGCCACTGGATTCACTCCTTATCACAAATATGCAAAATCAGTGGTAAAAGCATTAACTAAATAATTTAGAAGTATCCATATTTCTCAGGCAATGCGTATTTAACCTTTTGAGTGCCTAAGAGGTGGCCAATACATTTGGCCTAATGCAAAAAAGAAAAAGAGGAGCAAATCAGCTTCGCTATAGCTCATTGCTTGGCAATGCATTGGATACCCATCTGGCACTTAAAGGATTAAACTAATGGGAAGGTTGATTTCTCCCCTTACGGTGCAGTTGGTTTGCTCCAGAATTGCTCCTGTTTTCTTTTGTGTAAAGGGTTAAACTGGCTATGTTGTGAGACTACACCTCCCACTTCATACTTTCATACTTTAATTGGCTTCCCTTATCTGTAGCGAAGAGAGATTCTCAAGGTTATAAATAATCCCACAAAATGAAAAATCTAGTTCCAGTCACGTCCCTCACTTGATACTGCGTACAGACTAGGTTCAGCAAGTAACACTGGACACAGGAATGAATCGCCATGCATGGTTTTCATTGCCTGTCTCTAAGGGCAATTTACCTTTTGGTTACATTGAATGCAAGCAATGTCTCCAACGTATTCCAAAGCAATGAGTTGTGTGATGTGTTGGTGACCTTTCAAGCATCTAAGGGGTTAAAAGCTTAATTTAGATCAACTGGCATTTTCATTTAAACTCAGTAATGTAGTTTGTTTGCTTCAGAAATGCACATCTTTAGCGTAATGAATAAGACCATAAATTCCTTGCCTATAAACACTTCTATAGAAGTGTCCAGAAATGTACATTTGGAATTGTGCAGTTATAAAACACAGACCCATATTGAGTAATTTAGCATGTTTTAGGTGGATCTAGTAATACGATTCTGAGCTGAAGTAAGCACTAGAACCATATGTGTACTGATCCTGCTTAATGCTAATGTACTAAGCTATCTTTGTGGAAAATTCTTCCATTACCTTCGCCCAGAGATTAGAGGGGAAGTGTATGGTAATTTTTGGGGATGCCATACCTCTGCACTTTGCTTAATACCACTTACAAACAGGAAACTGACAGAAATAACTCAGTTTTCCTGTGCATGGTATAGTGGAGGCATCCATGGTTTGTAACTATTAAAATTCCAACAATGACCGTGCACTAGAATTAGGGTGACCACACGTCCTGGAATGCCCGGGACTGTCCCTTATTGGGGGTCTGTATCCCGCATCCCGGGTCACCCCCCACCGGGACAACAAAGAGTCCCTGAATTGAGCAACACGCGCCAGTCCAGCCAGCCAATTAAATGTATTTGCTATATGGCCCTCATTGGCTGGCTGAGCCAGCCAATGAAGACCATATAGCAAATACATTTCATTGGCTAGCTGGACTGGTATGTGCAAGACAGCTGGGGTGTAGCAGGTATGCTGGTGCTGCAAGTGAGACCCGCGGCTGAGGCTCCCGCCGGTGCTGACCATCTTTCTGAGGCTGACACAGAGTAAGAGGCTGGGAACTCTTACTATGTCAGCCTCAGAAAGATGGTCAGCGCCGGCGGGAGCCTCAGCCACGGGACTAGGGTGACCACATGTCCTGGAATGGCAGAATGGAAATGTGGTCACCCTAGCCTACATCTAAGCACAAAAAATGAGCCATGTCAGAGGATTAGCATATTTCCCCCTTTATCTCATTTTCAGTTGAAAAGGTGAAATGAGCTGGTGCTTTGAAGGGGAAGAGATATGAGCAAGGTAATGTTTTTTCACTGCCTATCTTGAGGAATTTACTAAAGTGTCTGTTTGAGAGGTTTATGTTGCTTTCAACAATTAAGACAAATGTTTCATCCCACTTGAGAGATCAGTGCTAGCAGCTTTCCCATTCACCCAGTTTCTATGAGGGTTCCATGCACAGAGAGCTCCTTTCCACACTTAGAATGGAGACTGGTGACTCCAGGTATTTTCCTGTTTGTTTGGGTTTTTTTTAGTGCATCCTGTTTACTCTTTAGCAAATAAAAGATACCCTCACCTCTGTTGCAATGCAAAGCATCAAAAATAACCTCATGGATATTTTCAACTCTTATAAAATCTCAGCATTGTGATGATATGCAAAATTATTTATTGAACTAGGGCTACAGAAGTGCACTCACAGCTATAGGTTTACATTGAAACTTCACACTGTGCATTTCAAGGTGAGTTAATCGAAATTTGCTTTAGACAGTTAATTAGGGATCCAATTATCCAATCTTTTTAATCCCAAACTTTTATCACAGGTGCATAGGAAAACTTGCAGCTCTAGAACATGGTTGTGGCAACTTTTGCCACTGTTGGACTACAATTCCCATCAACCTTAGCTGTCCAAAGGCTGACTAAGGATGATGGAAATTGTAGTCAACAACAGAGTCAAAAATGTACCATGTTGTCATAGGGATATAATGTCTCTCTTTAATATTGTTCATTTATAAAAGATAAATATTGTAAGGATGAGGTGAGAATCCTACTTCAGATTCCTACAAGGATTACTGGCTTCATCTTGAATGCAGTATCTGCATGCAGGATACATGATAAGTTCCAGAAACAAATGGTACCTGGGTCCACCAGGACATTCACTTTCACTTTTAAGGTGGCTGAATTTCCAACTAAGATGAAAAAATAAATAAAAATAAAAAGGAATCTTTCCACTTTAAGTATGCTGACTTACAAAGTTCTAATTAGGTTAATGATTATATAATTTTATGGACTTTTTCCAATACTAAACCTTTCACTACAAGTGTCAACAGGGAATGACAGTGAGACTGATGTACAAAAAAAATTGGAACAGTTCTGTGGTAAACAGTTGTACTATAAAGGACTAGGTTGACCATGCTTCCCGGAATGCCCGAGACTGTCCCTTATTGGAGGTCTGTGTCCCATGTCCTGGGTCACCCCCCACCGGGACAACAAAGAGTCCCGGAATAGAGCAACAAAGCTGGCAGCCACAGCCTACCTACATAATGCAGCACGCACCAGTCCAGCCAGCCAATGAAATGTAAGCAAATACTGGTGCATGCGAGACAGCTGGGATGGCACAGGTATGCCGTCGCAACGGCTCTGCGAGTGAGACTGAGGTCTGAGTCCCGCGGATGAGGCTCCCGCCGGCTGACACAGAGTAAGAGTTCCCACTAGGGTGACCACATGTCCCGGAATGGCAGATTGGAAATGTGGTCACCCTATAAAGGACAAATAAAAATTATCTTTGATGTAACTGGGGCTTTTATGTCCCTGAATACCAGAAAGGTGTCCAATGCCTTTCATTGCAATGCACTTGAAACCTCTCTAGCATTCAAGAAATTATAATTCACATTTCAGTCAATGAGAATACAAGGAATGTTTATTTAAACCTTAAGGTATTGTTGGATCTTTTGGAAGTGAAAGGTTTAAAATATAGAAAATCTTAAAAAGAAGGCAGCTAATATTTCTAAGACAAGTTCCTGCAAAGTTAACCCTTTGAGTACCAGAGGCAATGCATTGCGTACCCCCCTGCACTCAAAGGGCTAAGGCGCGACATTGTAATATAATGACAAAAGGACACCATAAAATGTGTCAGTCTTAGTAATACAGAGCAAAAGGCACTGGAACAGGAGACCGAGAATGATGTGATGTGGGGACTGGGTGTAACATGGAAAAATTAATTAAAAAGGTAAGAAAAGAAATAAAAAAGAAAATGGGGTCATATCATTTCACTTCATATCATATCATTTTACATATCATAAAGGCCCAATGCTATACAGCATACTTAAAAATATATTTATTTGGTGCAGGTGACATAAAATGTGCAATTAAAGGGAAATTGTCATGCTCTTATAGGAACAGACTAAGTAAAAAGCCTTGGGTTACACTTTGCAGCCCCAAAATGGCTCCTGAGCCTCCACAGGCAGCTGGCTGGAATACAAATTAAGAATATGTAGCCACAAACTTCACAGGTTGCACATGAAGCCTCTCCGCCAGTCCCTTGTCCTGCTCCCCAGTTAGCACAGCAGGGCTTATAGCACAACCCTAGCTTCACTGGCAGGTCTGCTACCAAAGCAGCAGATCTGCCGATAGGGAACTGTCCAAGTATTAGTTGCCCTTTAAACTTGGTTTTCTGATAACTGTGTAGACAGATATGTTACTGTGCTACTTACTCTCTTTTTGTTTACTTGCTCTTTTAATAAGTTACAAGGTCTAAAGCAGATAACAAATTACCATTAATAGGCTACCTTTTCTATTCAGGGAGACTCAGAAAGACATTTATCTTATCTCTGCCAGATATTAAAGTTTCCCCTCTCACACATACTTAAGTAGCCTTGCAATACATGTCCAATGCATTAATGGGTGGATCCCCAAAATTGTGTGTGTGTGTGTGTGTGTGTGTATGTATATATATATATATATATAAACAACCAATAAATCGGTCCCAATACTGGGAAATGGCGCCCACTAAGATCCTACTACGTAAAGGATAAATACTAAAAATAATAATGTACAAGGTATGTTTATCGCTGCAATCCTATAGCCCTCTAGTGCTAAGGGCAAAAACAAATACTATAGAAAATATCCAAATAAGGAGAGCGTTAGAACATACCTCCCATAATAATCAAATACACCTAAATATACAAAATATAAAATATTGTTTATTATGCTAGACACCTGTCTAGACCCCCATACAATATGTAAAACAATATATATAAACAATATACTGGATCCGAGCTCAAATGCCAGTATATAATAAAATAAATAGATATATATATAAAATAGCAAAAAATCCACAAAAAATCAAATAGATATATGCGCATACAAGAAAAATCAATATCCCAATCAAGAGACCTATTATAAAAGCGATAGCTAGTATGTAATAGTATCTAATGTAGCAAGATGTGAAGATCCAGCCAGATACAAAATAACCGTTGAGAGCCAGTAAATGTAGCAATAACACAGTCTGCACTCACCCCCCAGCAACGGGGAAGAGAGCTGAAGTACCTCTGTTACAGTTCCGCAAGCTTACTCACTCCCGACCACCGGAAGGGCTATTCAGCAGCCTGAAGACCACCAGTATGCAATGGAAGAGGGTCGGTTGTGATTCTTCCAATAATGGGTCAACCCTCAAAGTGTCACTTCCAACTGGATCCTCAATAGAGCTGCATATTCTAAACCTCTTCTGCGGGCAGTTTGATGCGGTCAACCGTAGGCTTCACAGCTGTTAGCTATGCAATTACTCTGCTGGCTCATTTTGGCCAAAGATTTTGGACTTTATCAAGAACAAATTCTTCATAAAGGCCAAAATCTTTGGCCGAAACGTCGAAATAAACAATGTGTGATTCTTTAAGCAAAATGATCCTGTGAGTGCTGTATCTCCTTCACAAATTGTATATACATACCTGGGAACTTCCAGTTGAGGGCTACCCGGAGGGTAGTCCTCTGTTCACCAGGTTGTGACAAAAATGACGCTAATCGCGTCAAAAAGGGGCGGGTCTTGCTGCGAGTGAGGGGGGGCTTAACCCTTTGAGTGCCAGAGTGGTACGGAATGCATTGCAAAGCAATGCATTCCTTACCACTCTGGCACTCAGAGGGTTAAAGGTGTCACACAGAAGGCTGGGGACTGAGGATCAGCGGGAGAAAAAGCGGATGTGGCAGAGTTTCAATAGAAACTCTCCACATCCGGAGGAATCTGCCTTTGCCCCGGAGACCCGGTAAAGTTCTGTCAGAACCGGAGTCTCCGGGGCAAATCCGGAGAGTTCCCAGGTATGTGTATATATATATATATATATATATTAGGGGTGCACCGAAATTCGGCAAAAAGCCGAAATAAAAAAAATGGCCGAAAATCCTTGGCACTGGATTAGATGTTGTCAGCCCGCATCATCACGCGCCCCTGCGGGCCGTGATGACATACAGAGAAGAGGGCAGAGGCACCGGAAGAGAAGCGCTTGTTGCCAGCAGACTGATCGTTACTGTCTGGCAGCAAGCGCTTCTCTTCCGGTGCCTCTGCCCTCTTCTCTGTATGTATGTCATCACTGCCCGCAGGGGCGAGTGATGATGCGGGCGGGCAGGAGGGAACTCAGAGCCAGCCAGCCGCAGGGGACCGGGAGAAAGAGAGGTACAAAGGGGAGAAAGAGAGGTACAAAGGGGGAGAAAGAGAGGTACAAAGGGAGAGAAAGTACATAGGGGAGAAAGAGATGCACAAGTGGGAGAAAGAAGTACATGGGGGAGAAAGAGAGGCACAAGGGGTAGAAAGAAGTACAAGGGGGAGAAAGAGGCACATGGGGGAGAAAGAGGCACAAGGGGGAGAAAGAAGTACAAGGGGGAGAAAGTGAGGCACAAGGGGGAGAAAGTGAGGCACAAGGGAGAGAAAAGTACATGGGGGAGAAAGAGAGGCACAAGGGGGAGAAAGAGAGGCACAAGGGGGAGAAAGAGAGACATAAAGAAGTACATGGGGGAGAAAGAGAGGCACAAGGGAGAGAAAGAAGTACATGGGGGAGAAAGAGGCACATGGGGGAGAAAGAGAGGCACAAGGGGGAGAGAGGCTCATGGGGGAGAAAGAGGCTCATGGGGGAGAAGAGAGGCATAAAGAAATACATGGGGGAGAAAGTGAGGCACAAGGGGAGAAAGAAGTACATGGGGGAGAAAGAGGCACATGGGGGAGAAAGAGGCTCATGGGGGAGAAAGAGGCACATGGGGGAGAAAGAGAGGCACAAGGGGGAGAGAGGCTCATGAGGGAGAAAGAGAGGCACAAGGGGGAGAGAGGCTCATGGGGGAGAAAGAGGCTCATGGGGGAGAAGAGAGGCATAAAGAAATACATGGGGGAGAAAGTGAGGCACAAGGGGAGAAAGAAGTACATGGGGGAGAAAGAGGCACATGGGGGAGAAAGAGGCTCATGGGGGAGAAAGAGAGGCACAAGGAGGAGAGAGGCTCATGGGGGAGAAAGAGAGGCATAAAGAAATACATGGGGGAGAAAGTGAGGCACAAGGGGAGAAAGAAGTACATGAGGGAGAAAGAGGCTCATGGGGGAGAAAGAGAGGCACAAGGGGGAGAGAGGCTCATGGGGGAGAAAGAGGCTCATGGGGGAGAAGAGAGGCATAAAGAAATACATGGGGGAGAAAGTGAGGCACAAGGGGAGAAAGAAGTACATGGGGGAGAAAGAGAGGCGCAAGGGGTGAAAGGTACAAGGGGGGAGAAAGAGAGGCACAAGGGAGGAGAAAGAAGTACATGGGGGGAGAAAGAAGTACATGGGGGAGAAAGAGAGGTGCATAGACCCCATAGTAAAATAATAACAATGATGCATGTTAAATGTGTAAAGTTTTTTATTCTACTGTTTGTTTTTAACACTCAGTTTGTTCATTAAATAATGAAAAATTAGCATATTGTTTTTTTTTATCCGATTAATCGAAAAAATAATCGGCCAACTAATCGATTATCAAAATAATCGTTAGTTGCAGCCCTAGTAATCCTAGTACTGAGCAGCCGCGCTACGTCACAATGTAGCTAGCGCGGGCTGCTTAAAATCAACAGACACAAAAAAAACAGCTAGGTGGTAAGCTGTTACCACAGTGCTCCCCTGCTGCTGCTTTTGGACATTTTCCGTGCCGAGAGTGACAGGGGACCCTGAGTGGCTGCTGTTGATGCCCAGCCTGCATTCCTCTGCTGGACCATAGAAGAGGTATTGGTAATACACATCCAAAATACCAAAAATGTTTAGAAGAACTAAAAGCTATAGAAAAAATAAATAATAATACTAAAAAGCCACACTAGATGTAAAAGGATAATTTTATAAAAACCTTTTTCAAAGTCAAGGTTTAAATACATTCATAATGCATATTTTAAAACCCTATCTCTGACTTTGCACCAGTTTTGACAAAATTATCTTGTAAAACTTGTTTTTGTTTGTAAAATAGAAACATCTTGGCCATTGCTGGGCAGTCATAAGAATCTCATTTCTCCACTACCAGAAATGAGATTCTTATGTTTGCCCAACCCTGGCCAAAATATTTTTTTTCCTTTTTACAAACAAAAACATAGTATAACAGGCTAAGTTTATGAAAACTTTTTAAAAGTCAGGGTTACGGTTTTAAAATATGCATTAAAGTCATTTTCGGTTTCGGTTTTCGGCCAAGTGCATCCTGACGTTTCGGTTTCGGTTCAAAATTTTCATTTCGGTGCACCCCTAATATATATATATATACTGGCGGTGTGAGAAAGAACATTTTTAAGGGCTCTGCAACCCATCATCAATAGGTTACAAGCCCCATGGTTATATATCACCCCACCAGTGTACATATGCAAATATAGCACATCTGCATTTATGCGATGAACGAGTTACATGTATTCTGGTGGAGTGTTACATGGCCACCCTATTGGCCATATTTAAATAAAGTATGAACACTTATGGGGATTTTTCACTTATTACTTTTAGTTTTATGTACTAATTCCCTTTGTCTTTTTGTGACTATTTTGCATTTTTTTACTTTCTGTTAAAACTTTTTGCCTTTTTTTTATACCTTTTGTACTGAGTTTCACAGGGAGATGTGCAATATGAGATAGCCTTGGTAAAGATTCTGGTGAGGATCAAAACTTTGACATTTTGTAAGTAAATCACAATTACTGAAACTTGGAAAAGTCCTTAGAGTGCTGATTCCTCAATTTTTCTCCATAGATGGATAATGTGTTTACACACACAAACATATATTTATATACAGATCCTAGCAGCCAATGTTCCATACCTCTTTGGAAATAAATACTGATTATGGGGCCCTTGTCTGTATTTGAGTTTGACATGCCTCCCCTATTCGATATACCCCTGTTAACTTTAAAGGGATAGTAATGTTTCATAATAAAAGCAGCTCTAATTAATCATCATAGTATTTGGACTTTAGAGAGTGTTATTTCAATTCTGTCAGAGTTCAAGAGTAATTCAATGACAAAGTATCCCCCTCCCGCCCCTTTTACTGATGTAACACTGTTCAGCCAGATCAGAAGGGAGGCGCCCAGGTAGACTGCAGAGAGGGACAATCTTCAATTAAGATAAGTGAAAAACCTGAAAAAGTTGTCAAGGGGGGCAGGGTTTTCATTGTTCTCATAGGAAGAAGATTGTCCCCTTCTGTTATCTGTCTGGTCTAGCAACCAGATTCCACATCTGAGAAGAGATGGCTTACACTAGGTAAAAAGGGCGGGAGGGGAAACTTTGCTTGTGAATATCTCTCAAACCATAAAGGTTTGAGAGAAAAGACATATCGTTCTTCATGTTTTTTTAATGCCTACAAACTAAAATAAAGATAAAACAAAGTATTACTATACCTTTAACCCACATATGTTCCAGTACGACTTCTTTGAACCTGTAACACACACCTCCCAACATTTCAAATTGTCAAAGAGGGACACTTTTGTTTTCGGTGGTATTGCCAAGAGAGTGGCTGGTAGGCGAGGCATTACTGAGAATTGTTAGGTTATTTCATGACCTATTACTACCTTTTGGTGTAAGTGAATAAGTAATTTAAAGCAAAACCAAACTATTTTATGCACACACACTAGTTTATAAACACATTTAATGAAGTTTAACAAACATTAATGTAAGTTTTATTGCTGTGAATGTGATACACTTATATACACGCATCATAGTCTGATCTGCTAAAAAAGGGACACCAAGGTGGGAAAGAGGGACAGAGGGATTTGGGCCTCCTCAAAGAGGGACTGTCCCTCTTAAAGATGGACACTTTGGGATGTATGGTAACATGCTATAATTTTTCACTGCTTACACCTGAGCTTGACTAATTTAACTGTACTGTATGAGCCAGACCAAAAATATAGGAGCCAGGCTGCATCAAAATACAGAATCTCCCCTTGGCTCCTAACACACATTTGTGGGTAGATTTACATATATAGATGTAACATTGTACCCCACCAGGGAAATAACTGGACCCAGTGGATCCACAGTGGGTATTTCTAAATCAGTATTGTGCCTAGGTAGAAGCCAGTGGCATAACTAGTCATTGAAGGGCCCTAGTGCAAGCATTTTATGGACTTCCTATTACAAATATATATTCACAGAGGCATAATTAGACCCACACGGCAGATGAGGCCCCTGTGAATACTAGGCCCTACCAGCACAACTCCACCCTCTGCATCCCTTGTAGATACTGCCCAGCAATGCCATCCTTTTACTATGAAGGAGACAGTACTCACAGGAAATTCTTTCAGTCAAGAAATATAACAAATTGCCTATTTTGTTCACTGAAAAACACATCTAGAGAGTGCTGAGTAATTTTACTCACACTAATATACATAATATCAACAAGTGCGTCTATTTTCTTTTACCATTTCATCATATATGTGAGAAACAGGAAAACTAAGGTATTGGTTGGGCTCAGTATTCCTTAATTCTCAGTGCAGGCTGGAAAAGAGAGAGAGAGGGGGATAAATAAAGAGAGAGAGAGAATAAAGAAATACATAGAAAGAAAGAAAGAAGTGAGAGAAAGTGAAAGGCAGAGAGATGAAAGACAGAGAAAAAATGAGAAAGATAGATGAGCAGGAGTCAGAAGAGAGAAATGGAGGAAAAGGGGAGACTGGAAGAGAGAGAAGTGCAGAGAGAGTGGGGCAGGATGGAGGAGAGAGAGAAAAGAACACTGAGAAGAAGTATGGTGAAGGAGAGGGTATGGAAAGACAGTGAGCATGGCAAAGAGAGGGCAAGATTTAGATATAGCTTAAAAACACCCTTTGAGAGTTAGATTGCTGTACGAATCATTGCTTTGAATGTGTTGCATACACAGCACTCCTGGGTGAAAACAGCACATTCATTTATATCCACAATAATAATCAACATGAGGAAGATCATTTTTTGGATGGGGAGGGGCAGCAGGAATGGCTTACCAGAGTCTCTGTTGCCTCTCTTAAGAGTATGGTGGCACAGCACACAAGAGAAGTTTGACAGGCTGCATTTTTATAGCCTTCCTTCCACTCCAACTTTGCGCTCTTCTCTTTGTCCGGCTTTACTTCAGATGAAAAGAGCACACTTTCAGCACTTTCTACCTGCACGCCACTCAATGATGGGCAATTTGAAGACCTCCAGCTACAAATCCCATTGCTGGATCATGGGAGATGTATTCTGAAAGCAGCTAGAAGACCTCACTTGTCAAGCTCTCCAGGCTGCTGGCAGATAATTTGTAAGCTTGCTAATACACCAGCTAAGCTCCAGGATGCAGAGTCAGGCAGCCATGGTGTATATATAAGACTGTCCTTGCTTAGACACGCACCCAACAAGTGGTGTGTGGATCCTCGCTTTCTCATTATGTAATGTTTTTGGCTCTGGCTTCTGCTTGCATTAACCCTATGAATGCTAGAGAGGTATCCAAAGCATTGCAACACAATGTGTTGGATACCTCTCTGGACCTCAAAAGGTTAATCCAGTGCCAGAAACAGGGACCAGAGTGCGAATATCCATAGTGATGCATGGCGTATGCTGGTCTTTGTTCAGCTGTCTGGGTGCCAGTTTCAGACCTGCTTTGAGGACAGACTCAGAGCAATTTTAAACTGGCCCTCTGAAAGCTAAAGTAAGTCCCAAGCATGTTTTTTTAATGCAAGGCATTGCATGTCCCTCTGCCACTCAATGAGTTAAGTCACCAGAAAAAGCCCAGTGGAAAATTCATTTTGCAAAGGGACCATAGGGGTCACATAGGTGTGAGTGCTGATTAAGCACAGAAGTGCCCAGGTAGTAGCAGTGCCTCACACAGGCTTCGTTTTGGCTCTAGAAACTCTGCTACTCATGTCCCCATTGTCATATGCTACACCAAAAGCAAAATCGCCAGCAGGACAATGATGGAGTCGTTTCTGCTCTGGGACAGCCTCCCCCTGAGCGCCACCCGTGCTCTGGTCCAAGATCCGATCCACAGGACTTGGCTGGAACTGGAAAGTGGATTTTCCGATGTGTTTCCTTCTCTGGAAGTAAGATGACCTTCATCTGAAGTGGTAACTATTTTGCCCATTGAACCTTTGAATGGCAGCAGGGTATGCACTGTATTGCGCAATGCGTACCCCTATGACGCTTAAAGGGTTAAGATCCCGGGAGCACGTAGCAACATGCACCGACAGGTGTCCTCTGTACCCTCTCTGTGTCACATGTCCTCTTTGTCTTCTACCACCTTCCCCCTTCATATTATCCCTCTGGTGACAGAGGTAGGTATCTAGGTATATATGTGTGTCTATGTGTGTGTCCACACTGGTGTAACAATAGGGGTAGCACCTGCGACAGGGCCTATCACTCTAGGGGCTTAGCCGCCCCCTGCAACCCCATATGAAACAGTTACCACTTTGCCATACTAAAAATGTCCATATGAGAATCTCGCACTGCATGACAGAGCGAGGTTTGCATGTCAAATAGTAAAAGGTTGCATGCTGCCCCGGCTGTATCACATCATGCTGCCCCCAAGCTGTAACAATGTTACAATGTCATTTTCTTCCTCTCCGTGCTTCCCTGGAGCTGTAATAACATTACCATGTCATTTTCATCTGCTCTCTGCTGCCCCGTAGCTGTAATGATATTACCATGTCATTTTCTTGCGCCCCGTTCTGCCCCAAAGCTGTGTTAATACAGTTCCATTACAGCTCCGGGACAGCACTGAGCACAAGAATATGACCTTGTAACTTTATTACAGCTCCGAGACAGCACGGTGCATGATATGCAATTATTACAGCTCCGGTGGAGCATGATGTGATACAGCCGGAGCAGCATGCAACTTTTTACTATTCGACATGAGAATCTCATGTCGACATTTTTAGTATGGCGACATGGTAACCGTTTCATATGGTCGCACGCTTTTTTGCGTGCAACCTTTTAAAAGAATACCAGAAGCAAGTAGGTCTGTGCCTTCTTCGGCACAGACCTCTAACAACTGATCTCCCTCTCCGGCTCTCTAGTAATGCAGAGCGCTGGGAGATGACATCATCTCCCAGTGCTCTGCATTACTGAAAAGAGAACTGCGCTGGAGCTCTAGCTTCTAAGGTCTGTGCAGAAGGAGGCACAGACCTCTCCTGCCACGGCACTAGACCACTAGGGGGGTAAGAGATGGACACTGGGGGGATTAATAGGGGCAATGTTGAAAATGGGGGCAGTGTTGTCAGTGTGGCGATCAGGGGCAATGTGGAGACGTAATGGCAATGTGGAGATGTGATGGCAATGTGGAGATTGGGGGGCAATATGGAGAATGGGGGCAATGTGGAGATTGGAGCAATGTGGAGACTAGGGGGCGCAATGTGGAGATTGGGGGCAATGGGGGGAAATGTTGAGACTGGGGGCAATGGGGGGCAATGTGGTCAGGGGGGCCCATGGCAACTTCTGCACCAGGGCCCAGTGGTTTCTAGTTACGCCTTTGTCTGTCCATCTGCATGTATGTATGTATAATAATATGTATGTGAGAATTTATAATAATATGTATGTATCTGTCTCTATGTATGTATGAATGTGTGTATGTAAAGGTCTTAACCTTTCACAGAACTAAATAGAAGAATAACAAAGAAAAATGGGCAACGCCGTCCCACACTGCTAATAAGTAGTACAATAGAATCGGGATGAGGCGGCACTGTAGAGTAGGGGACACATACCCATGTGGCACACAAAGGGTTAATAACCTCTTTTCTGCATGCACAGTGCATTTCAAAATTATTTTCTCTTCACAGAATTCGCAGCACATTAATAAACTTTTTTTCTTTAATAGTCATGAGTAGCACATTATTAAACACTTTTCTCATTAGGACAAAAAGCCCTTACTGCAAAATGTCCCTTTGTAAGAAATTCAGATTTTAGAAGGAATGGGCTAAATGGGTAAATTGCTTCTTATCCGATATAAACTTCTGTGTTTATAAATTCCCAGCATAGGAGGTTGAATCTTCTACAGTAATAAAGTACACAAAAAAAGGTCAGATTACAAATGGTAGATATTAGTGTACCTTTCTGATCCCCCTGAAGTCTGCATGTTGCACAACTGCATGACTATTTACGGAAGTGAAATCTAACACAGTGGGCTGAATTCAGTGGTGGGAAAACTGAGGCCCTCCAGCTCTTCTGGACTACAATTCCCATTGTCCAGCCACTGGCTAGCTGGGGATGATGAGAATTGTAATCTCAAACAGCTGGAGGGCCTCAGGTTGCCCACCTGTTGCCATCTCTATTCCCAATCAGGAGCACCCTGTGTGCTGAACAATGTGAGCTTGATTAACTACATGGTGTTTATATAGGCAGCTTTTGTACTCAGTTCAGCTGAATGTAAAAACACATCTCTAAATATCCACTTTGCAAAAGCCATTGATACTATGTCTCACAACAGGTCACTGCATAAATTAAAGGGCTTCAGCTTTGGGAGGTGATATTTGTGCATGGATATAAATAAATGCTTTTTGTTTTTTCCTCAGTAGTGCCTCAGTCTTTGCTGTTGGCACTAAACCATGCAAGGAAATGCAATACAAATAGAGCAGGATGTTTATTTTCAACAGAAAGATTTGGATAAATTGAGTGAATGGGTAGAAAAGTGGCAGATGAGATTTAATATAGATAAATGTAAGGTTATGCATTTGGGTTGGATAAACAAGTCTGCTACATATACATTAAATACAAGACTAAAAGCATTGTTAGAGAAAGTTTTGGGAGAATTGGTATAAAATAGGGAAGAGGAAATGTTTTGCCTCAAAAATGAAAAGCAAAAAACAGCACTTCCCACCACTGAGGAAAAATTCCTGTGAACACTAGTATTTTCCCACTTTTCTCAAAGAATTGAAATCACCATGCTAGTATGAGAAGGGTGTTTGTTATCCACATGATGTCAGTCTGTTCTTGAGATAGTAAGAAAAAGCAGCTGGGAAGGCTGATGATGCTGACCTAATTATTGATGATGATTTCGATACAGAAAATATCCCCGCCATCCTCCCCTTCTTCTGACATACATGAAGTAGATAGAGTGAGAGTGGTGATTATATAGCTAGAATATTATCTGAAATAAAAATATTAAATTGTCCACTGCTGGAAAGGAGCCCTAGCCTCTCTGAGTCTTCATTTGGAAAGTCTGACTCTGGACAATTAAACATATCTCAAAATACACAATCTTCATGCTACTGATTATTATCGCTTCCAAGTCCAATGCCCACCCAGTCATGCCCACTATTGTGGGGCCCCATCTAGGCACATCCTCATTGAGATCCCACCTGAAACACAACCACAGGTCTAATTGGGAAACACCAGCAGCACATCAGAGGTGTTAAGACTAGCAGCAGAAGAATAAATCCTAAATGTGGATGGGGCCAAGGGGCACATGACAGTAGTACTGTAATGTCTCAGGGAGTGGAACAATATTTTCCTTTATATCAATAACACCCATTTCTCCTACTGCTGTTGTGCAAATGCAAGGCTTGGTGGAGGATGAATGACAAGAATCAGCTAGTCCTCTCACCCACTGCCACCACCACCTCCACCAGCATTAGTCATGTTGTTCAAATAATTAAGTTACATGGTTCTTCTATGTGCAGCCAACACTTACTGAGTTCTTAGAAACATGTCCAAACCAAACACAAATAATTCAAAATTATTATTTATTATGCCTGTGGAATGGCAAATTTGCCAAAATGTTAGTGGTTAACATGCTGCCCTTTTATTTTGTTGAAAAACAGAAGTTTTAAAGAACTGATAATGTGTTGTAACCTGCTGGCATATCCCAATTATCACGGTTCCCATGATCTGTCTGTCACTCTTTGTTGTGGTGCGCTCCTATTGGCTGAGCTTTGTTTGGCCCGCCCAGTATGGCCTTCATATACTGGGCCTCTGGCACCTGTCAGGTGCCCTTTCGTGGTGTTCCTGTACAAGTATTACTGTGTTCCTGCGTTCCTGTGTACCGACTTGGCCCCTCTGACTACTCTCATTGGTTCCTGCTTCGTGATTCGACCCGGCCTGGCTGACGTTCCTGCTCCGTGATCTGACCCGGATTGTCTGACGTTCCTGCTCCGTGATTTGACCCGGCCTGGCTGATGTTCCTGCTCCGTGACCTGACCCGGCTATCCTACGACCCTGCTTGTGTTCCAGCTGTTATCCTGATTCTGTGTCGCTTGGGTGACATTCTGACTTCCGCTGTGCTGATTCAGAACTGACCGAGTTGTTGCCTCCGATTCACTGGGCCTTCCCATTAACTCTTGCAGAGCACTGTGCCTCTGTTACACTGAGCCTCCGTTAACTTTTGTAGAGCGCTGTTGTCTCGGCTACATTGAGCCTTCCATTAGCACTTGCAGAGCACGGTTGCCTTCGTTCACTGAGCCTCCGTTAACACTTGCAGAGCACTGTTGCATCAGTTACATTGAGCCTTCCATTAACACTTGCAGAGCACTGGTGCCTCTGTTAACCCTGAGCCTTCCGCTTACACTTGCAGAGCACTGTAGCCTCCGTTACAGAGAGCCTTCCGTTAACACTTGCAGAGCATTGGGCCCTCCATTAACACTGCGCTTCCATTAACCCTTGCTGTTCGCAGTGATCTCGTCACCGCACTGGTTGGGTGCTATTGGCTCTAAACACCTCAGCTCTTGCAGTGTACTTGGTCTCCGTTACCGCACCTGTTGGGTGCTATTGGCTCTATACACCTCAGCTCTTGCAGTGTACTTGGTCTCCGTTACCGCACCGGTTGGGTGCTATTGGCTCTAAACACCTCAGCTCTTGCAGTGTACTTGGTCTCCGTTACCGCACCGGTTGGGTGCTATTGGCTCTAAACACCTCAGCTCTTGCATACATCCCAAGTGTCCCTCTTGAGGAGGGACAGTCCCTCTTTTAGACCCAAATCCCTCTGTCCCTCTTTCCCACCCTAATGTCCCTCTTTTTAGGAGATCAGACTGTGTGGTGTATATATAAATCTATTATACTGCTGTACAGCAAAAAAAACTCACAAGTAGATGTCAATAGGTCATGAAATAGCCTAAAAATTATTCGTAATGCCACACCCACCAGACACGCCCCCAGCAATACCTCCTAAAACACAAGTGTCCCTCTTTGGCAATTTGAAATGTTGGGAGGTATGCTCTTGCAGTGTACTTGGTCTCCGTTACTGCACCAGTTGGGTGCTATTGGCTCAAAACACCTCAGCTCTTGCAGTGTACTTGGTCTCCGGTTACCGCACTGGACGGGTGCTCACGGCTCTACGTGTGCTAGGTCTTGCAGAGTATTGTGGCCTCAGTTCCCTGCTCAGCACAAGTAGTAATCTCAGTTCTGCCTTATTGACTGGTGCTCTTACATCTGCACCACGGTCTCACTCCTTTACCATCTTTGAGCGTTGTCAAACACACCACAACAGAGACTGATTGCTTTCCATGAACTTTAACCCATGTTTTACCTGTATGCTTGCTAATGCCTGTCCTGTGACAGTATATGCTAATTTCCCTGTATACTGGGCCTGAGAGGGCATCTGTACATTATTGTCAATTTCCAGTCATACTATATTGCCTGTAGGAGGCAGTCTTTTGTGTCTTTTACTAAAACTGTGTTTTATTCTAACCTACTGGTCTGAGTGTCTTACAAAACTGTTACACCAATCCACAGTTATTATCTAAGGATGGTTGTGCTGGAGCTGTACAAGTAGGTGCACAGACATTTTTATAAGTGGGTGGGGGCAAGCCATAATATGGCACTCAGGCCTACCCAACCAGATCCTTTGTTTACACAAAGGGGGAGGTACCCCTCCCCCCTTCAGGTGCCCATGAGCAGGTGGTTAGTGTCGTGGGTAAAGGACTTTAATCTTCTAACAATTTTTAAGGTATACATTGCTAATGAACTCAGACTGCTAGCAGCTTTTACTTTCAGCTGTTGATTTCTCCACTTGAGCCCACAGCAACAGTAATATTGCAGTGGGAATTCTTGCAGCCATAGAAAACATAGGCAAAACCAGCAACGTTTTCGCAGGAAGTTAATTGGCAGTGGTGAAAAAGAGGACATTTTATTTATTTTATGGGTGGGCAATATCCCACAAAAAATTTCACTCATAAAATACCTAAAATTCCCATCCCATGTAGATAATGATAATGTGTTGTAACCTGCTGGCATATCCCAATTATCACGGTTCCCATGATCTGTCTGTCACTCTTTGTTGTGGTGCGCTCCTATTGGCTGAGCTTTGTTTGGCCCGCCCAGTATGGCCTTCATATACTGGGCCTCTGGCACCTGTCAGGTGCCCTTTCGTGGTGTTCCTGTACAAGTATTACTGTGTTCCTGCGTTCCTGTGTACCGACTTGGCCCCTCTGACTACTCTCATTGGTTCCTGCTTCGTGATTCGACCCGGCCTGGCTGACGTTCCTGCTCCGTGATCTGACCCGGATTGTCTGACGTTCCTGCTCCGTGATTTGACCCGGCCTGGCTGATGTTCCTGCTCCGTGACCTGACCCGGCTATCCTACGACCCTGCTTGTGTTCCAGCTGTTATCCTGATTCTGTGTCGCTTGGGTGACATTCTGACTTCCGCTGTGCTGATTCAGAACTGACCGAGTTGTTGCCTCCGATTCACTGGGCCTTCCCATTAACTCTTGCAGAGCACTGTGCCTCTGTTACACTGAGCCTCCGTTAACTTTTGTAGAGCGCTGTTGTCTCGGCTACATTGAGCCTTCCATTAGCACTTGCAGAGCACGGTTGCCTTCGTTCACTGAGCCTCCGTTAACACTTGCAGAGCACTGTTGCATCAGTTACATTGAGCCTTCCATTAACACTTGCAGAGCACTGGTGCCTCTGTTAACCCTGAGCCTTCCGCTTACACTTGCAGAGCACTGTAGCCTCCGTTACAGAGAGCCTTCCGTTAACACTTGCAGAGCATTGGGCCCTCCATTAACACTGCGCTTCCATTAACCCTTGCTGTTCGCAGTGATCTCGTCACCGCACTGGTTGGGTGCTATTGGCTCTAAACACCTCAGCTCTTGCAGTGTACTTGGTCTCCGTTACCGCACCTGTTGGGTGCTATTGGCTCTATACACCTCAGCTCTTGCAGTGTACTTGGTCTCCGTTACCGCACCGGTTGGGTGCTATTGGCTCTAAACACCTCAGCTCTTGCAGTGTACTTGGTCTCCGTTACCGCACCGGTTGGGTGCTATTGGCTCTAAACACCTCAGCTCTTGCATACATCCCAAGTGTCCCTCTTGAGGAGGGACAGTCCCTCTTTTAGACCCAAATCCCTCTGTCCCTCTTTCCCACCCTAATGTCCCTCTTTTTAGGAGATCAGACTGTGTGGTGTATATATAAATCTATTATACTGCTGTACAGCAAAAAAAACTCACAAGTAGATGTCAATAGGTCATGAAATAGCCTAAAAATTATTCGTAATGCCACACCCACCAGACACGCCCCCAGCAATACCTCCTAAAACACAAGTGTCCCTCTTTGGCAATTTGAAATGTTGGGAGGTATGCTCTTGCAGTGTACTTGGTCTCCGTTACTGCACCAGTTGGGTGCTATTGGCTCAAAACACCTCAGCTCTTGCAGTGTACTTGGTCTCCGGTTACCGCACTGGACGGGTGCTCACGGCTCTACGTGTGCTAGGTCTTGCAGAGTATTGTGGCCTCAGTTCCCTGCTCAGCACAAGTAGTAATCTCAGTTCTGCCTTATTGACTGGTGCTCTTACATCTGCACCACGGTCTCACTCCTTTACCATCTTTGAGCGTTGTCAAACACACCACAACAGAGACTGATTGCTTTCCATGAACTTTAACCCATGTTTTACCTGTATGCTTGCTAATGCCTGTCCTGTGACAGTATATGCTAATTTCCCTGTATACTGGGCCTGAGAGGGCATCTGTACATTATTGTCAATTTCCAGTCATACTATATTGCCTGTAGGAGGCAGTCTTTTGTGTCTTTTACTAAAACTGTGTTTTATTCTAACCTACTGGTCTGAGTGTCTTACAAAACTGTTACACCAATCCACAGTTATTATCTAAGGATGGTTGTGCTGGAGCTGTACAAGTAGGTGCACAGACATTTTTATAAGTGGGTGGGGGCAAGCCATAATATGGCACTCAGGCCTACCCAACCAGATCCTTTGTTTACACAAAGGGGGAGGTACCCCTCCCCCCTTCAGGTGCCCATGAGCAGGTGGTTAGTGTCGTGGGTAAAGGACTTTAATCTTCTAACAATTTTTAAGGTATACATTGCTAATGAACTCAGACTGCTAGCAGCTTTTACTTTCAGCTGTTGATTTCTCCACTTGAGCCCACAGCAACAGTAATATTGCAGTGGGAATTCTTGCAGCCATAGAAAACATAGGCAAAACCAGCAACGTTTTCGCAGGAAGTTAATTGGCAGTGGTGAAAAAGAGGACATTTTATTTATTTTATGGGTGGGCAATATCCCACAAAAAATTTCACTCATAAAATACCTAAAATTCCCATCCCATGTAGATAATAGATTAACCCACAGCGTACAGTGTCACTCAGCTGCTGCAAGAGCCAGTAGGGTACTATCATTTATAAAAAACAGGTAGAGATACATGGAACGGGAATATAATTCTTCCTTTTTTTATATCCTTAGAAAGACATAAACCTGAAGCATGGTGTACAGTTTGGGCAACTGTTCTTTAAAAGGACAATAATGAAATGGAAAAAGTACAGAGTTATACATCAAAGACTGTAGTTGAAATATTGCTGTTATAAAGAAATACTGGCCAAACTAGGTTTGTTTACTTTAGAGAAAAGGTGTGTATGGGGTCATAGGATTATCATTTACAAATATATTCCAGGCCAATACAAGGCACTTTCTGTGGATGTATTTACTCAAAGAACTAGCAAGAAACAAGGGTCAACCTTTAAAACTAGAGAATTTTTGGGTCAACCTTTAAAACAAGGAATTTTTGGACCAACAAGACCTACCCACAGAGACTGTTCTGGGACTTACAAAGTTCATACTCACACACAATTACTTTGCATTTGGGGATGATTTATATCTACAAAAAATGGGAACAGCAATAGGAACAAAGATGGCACCTCAGTATGCTAACTTGTTCATGGCGAAACTTGAACAAGATTTTCTATCCACTTATAGCACTAAGCCACTAGCATACTTCCGCTACATAGATGACATATCTGGACTGCCTGTTAACAGGACCTTTCACAATTCCATGCCAGATTTAACCAACTCCACCAACCATTAACCTCACTCTGAACTACTCTGTGGAACACATACATTTTCTTGACACCATGATCTACATCAAGGACCAAAACATACAGACATCCCTGTATCACAAACCCACAGACAGACCATCATACCTTAGATATGACAGTTTTCACCCCAAACATACCAAGCATGCCATAATCTATAGCCAAGCTATAAGATACAAACACATCTGTTCAGACAACACAGGCAGGAACTAGCATCTCTATTCACTAAGGAAGGGATTCAGGAATCGGGGATACCACCCAAGAAAAATAGACAATAAGATACACAGAGCCAGCCAAATACCCAGAGAAACACTCCTTGAATACAGACCACGGGCAGAGAATAACAGGGTACCGCTTGTGATCACATACAATCCCCAATTGGAAGCTCTGAGAAGGACTGCAAAAGTCTTACAACCAACCCTCCATAAAAATGACAGATTAAAAGTAATGTTTTCCAGATCCACCACTTATATCATACAGACAACCCCCAAATTTAAAGAAAATTATTGTCAAGAGCCATTTGCCACAAATCACAAAGAATGGAACATTCTGTTGTGGAGTAAAAAGATGTGAAACCTGTCCACACATTCAATACCAAATACACAGCAATACTATGCAATTAATGGTTCATTCACTTGCTCCTCTTCAAATGTAGTATAACTCAAAACTTGTACACAATGCCCCACAGGAGGTTACTACATTGGGGAAACAGGACAGACACTGAGGAAAAGAATGAACCTTAATCGCCACACTATAAACAGAATAAAGGTTGACACACCAGTTGGTTCACATTTTTTGTGGTCCAAATCATAGTCTGCAAAATATGAAAGTCGCCATACTCAAAGGAAACTTTAGAACACAAAGGGAAAGAAAAATCTGGGAATTTAAATTAATGGATCTATTTGACACATTAAAAACAGGACTAAACCTTGGGATGGGCTTCATGTCTCATTATAATAGATAGAACATTTTGGTATTTGATTGTGTAGAGATAGACCCGTTCAAGTCACAGACTAACATGCTCTTCACACCTCTGTGTTAATGAACATTTCCTTGTTCCCAGGACTTTGATCTAACCTTGTGTATATCAATTCATATATTTCCCAACTGTATGTTTATTAAGTTATTGGACCCCCCACTGTGTACTCATATATTTTGGTTCAAATGTATGTGATTCTCTGTAAATATAAATGCAGTGTTATTCTAGCTTTGTTTGTTAACCCATGCCTGAAGAGGGGACCTTAAAAGCTTGCACTTGTTATGTCCTCAGTTAGCCATTAAAAGGTATCACCTTTATATCACTCTTGTGAGTTTTTTGCTACACTGAATCCTATCTAATCCACTGGCTAACACGGTACCATCTTTTTTCTAAACTAGAGAAAAGGCGCTTTCAACTTAAACAAAGGCATGGATTTTTTACACTAGGGGCAGTTAGGATGTGGAATGCCTTGCTTTGGGAGGCTTTGTTAGTATGTAGTGTAGAACTACTTTTAAAAAAAGTATTGGATGCCTTATTTTTTCTTAAGCTTAGAACAGTATAAATAATTAAGACAGTTGTTTGCAATGTAGATCCAGGGAGATTTAATACAACCTTTTGCAGTCAGGAATGATTACTTTTTTCCCACTTGGGGCATAAAAGGAAAATGGCTTAAGTCTTGTTTTTCCTCTAGAGCAATAAAAACAAAGACTGAACTTGATGGATGCATACCATTTTTTAACCTCATCAACTATGTTAGTGTGTAAGACAGAACCTATTTGGCATCCTTGTTCAAATTTTATTTCTGATCCTATGTAGGAATATCATTTGCTCCTACATAGGGATATGAGTTATAATCAGAAGAAATAGTACCATAGCAAATCAAAGATCCACTTTTTTTCTCAGTTGAGATGACCACAGGACCAGTGAGGAGACCCACCTAAAACAGACTGACCATCAAAATGATCCCTTGTACTCCAATTATGATGTATTAAAAATGGAGCTATTGCAGGCAGCCATCTCCAAAAGAACAGCAAAATGTGAAACTGCTAGGACTGAAGGCAGATACCTCACACTGATCTAATCATAAAAAAGCTGGGAAGACTGGAAGTTCGCTGGAATAATCCTCAATATACATTTGCCTGAGTGTGTATTTGGGGGTAGTAAATGTTTTTATTTCAAATTTTTGTTTCCAGTTGAATATCCCTTCTAATTTCACTGGTTAATCAGGGCTGTTCATGACAGTTTTATCAACAGAAAAAGTGCCCACTGGTGGTAGGGCCCCACTCAAAATAAAAAAACTGGCTGTCATATGTCACAGTTTGGATCCTGTTGGCTCTCCCTCTACCCTATGACCTGTGGAACACAATAGAGTCTGGTGAGTGTGTGAAGAGGGTGTGAAAATTCAGCTCTGTGTAAAGATGAAGTGAAAACAATATTTCGTCAAGCTTCTGTTGGTGTGAGCTTCTAGCATTCTATAAATTTAATTTCTATTATAAGTGTAAGTGCTCACTTTCAGTAGAAGAAACAGGTGCAATTATTAGTTAACCCCTTGGATGTTAGTGGAACTGTCATGTTTCAACTCCATCCCCCCAATTGATTTATACCCCCCAAACAAGCTTAAAAACCCCCATGTAACCTGAATTACTGATCCCCTAAAATGAAAATCTACCTTTCTTGTCTTCAGTAGCAAGAGGGAGAGCACTACCATTTGAGGAGCTGCCAATGCTCCTAAGCATGCCCCCAGTGTTTCCTGTATCAGAGAGAGATGGGACAAGCAGAAGGGAAACAATGATATAATCACAGAGTGCTCCCATGTTAGTTTTTTCTTTACAGATATTCAATGGCTCCAGCTGAAATACAGAAAGTGGGCAGAATTTAACCCTTTGAGTGCCAGAGGGATACTCAAAGCATCACAATGTGTTGCATACCCCTCTGGCACCCAAAGAGTAAAATTATGCCTGCTTTTCTGCATTTTAGCTGGAGTCATTGAATATCTGTAGTCTCTCACGCTATCCGTCTTGCGCACTCACTTTCATGAGCACACCTATTTGTGTCTGGAGAGGAGTTGAGGTTTGCTTTCAGCTTTTATAACCCTCACAAATCTGCTGGAATATCAGCAACCATGAAATATGTATTCCAAAATAGCTTGATGATACAGGTCTCACATTTCAGTTGGAGCCATTAAATAACTGTAGTCTCTCTCGATGTCTCGCTTAATGTCTCTTTCACACATACACCCCCTCTGGCACTCAAAGTAGTTAGTGTTGTTGGAGTGGTGAGTGCTGCGGGAGTCAAAAACAGAGGTGGTGTGCAATAAAGAGACAGCACATGAGGTGAGGAGACGAGAAAAGCGAGGTACCTGGGGAGGAGGGGCTCCGCCCTGTAAAAGGAAGGGGGACACTTATTTGGGAGGCACATGGGTGAGGAGGAAGGGAGGAGATGTTCAGCAGTTTACATCCTGTGGAGCAGTGCGGTACAGCTTGTACTACAGCAAGAGGAACTGGTGACATCTCTGGGTACTTTTTAAAAGGCTATATTTTTTTCTTTTTTTTTTTCTTTCAATCAATAGAGTTTCATACATACATCAAAATATACTTTTCCTTCACATCATCATAAATTCAAGCTTTAAATCCATCAATCATCTAAAACTTACTAACAAATTACCACTTAACTTTCACACTCGATTGTACTTAATACAGGGGAGACCACGACTTGCCCCACGAGCTCCAGAGAGACCCGGAGCACATCATAAAAAGTAATATGCTCCACTCCCTTCCAGCCCTCAAAGGGCCCAGACTGGAATGGAGGACACCTGACCAGAGATTCCAACACAACTACTCATCACCAATCCACAGGTATCAATCCTTTGATCCACCTATTCCGTTCTTTAACATTTGTGCATCCATATCTCCCATGTTTCCTTATATTTCTTTTTCAAAGCCTTGTTTCTGAGAAAATACATTTTTTCTGACTTGCATTGATAATCAATCTGGGCCTTAATGTCTGTCCAAACAGGGAGCTCCTGTCTCTTCTAATATCTGGTGATTCATAATTTGAATGCCAACAATATATTAATACACAAATACACCTCTCTCTTGTTATAGACAGGAATTTCCATGTGAAACAGATATATCTGAGGAGTCAAAACGGTCTGTATTTTAAACAAATCTTGTAACAATTGTACAATTTTAACCTTAAGTCCTGAAAGTTTAGAGCATTCCTACCAAACATGTAACTGTGTGCCTCGCTCTGCTAAGCACCTCCAGCACTGATTTCGAAGCACCAGGCTGAAACCTAGATAACAATGCCGGAACCCTATCCCATCTATGGGCTAATTTGTATTATTGCTAACACAGGTTTATACAGTGCACTGCACGTCTCGTTATCCTCCATGCATTGTACCAATCCTGCAATGGAAAAAAGGATTTCAAGTCAACTCCCCAATTTGAAAAAGCAAGGGTTTTTACTGGTACAGTTAATTTGTCTAGGGTTCTTTTTATTCTAGATATTGCCTTAAGACCCACCACAGCTTTCGCTAAACTCACCCCTATATCCGTATCTTTTAGCCTGATAAAATTAAATAACTCTTTGGAAGAAAAATTAAACTTATTCTGCAAATCTGGAAATGAAACAAATCGGTCCTCATCAAAGAGATCTGAGATTTTATCTTCACCTTGTAGCTGCCAATGCTCCAATCTCAAATTCTCAACACAATGGGATACTACTACAAGAGGATTAGAACGATTCATATAACTCATTCCATCTAATATTTGCTTCCTTTTCCTATATTTGTAAACCTGTCCCATTAGTCCCTCAATTATTTTACTATTTTTAATTTTCTAAAATGATAGGGATCTAGCCAAAAAAAGAGAGATGGATCAACACCCTTGGATTTAAATAGTTCAATATTATGCCATCCCAGGTTTTTCCGTTTTTTTAAGTGCCACATAAAATAATGTGAGAACATGCATGTCTCATGCATTCTAAAGAGATCAGGGTATCCCAATCCATCCTGATTTATATCTCATTTCACCGTTTCCCTAGGAATCCTGGGTTTCTTTCCCATACATAAGTAGATAATAAAAGCTCTAATTCTCTTAGAAACACGAAAGGAACTGGAATTGGGATGCTCTAAATAAATACAGGATCTTAGGTACCAAGTATGCTTTAAAGGGACAGTAATCTTTCATAATAAAAGCAGCTCTAATTAATCATCATAGTATTTGGACCTTGGAGAGTATTATTTCAATTCTGTCAGAGTTGTAGTTCAAGAGTAATTCAATGAAAAAGTATCCCCCTCCCACCCCTTTTACTGATGTAACACTGTTCAGCCAAATCAGCAGGGAGGTGCCCAGGTAGACTGCAGAGAGGGACAATCTTCAATTAAGATAAAGGAAAAACTTGAAAAACTTGTCAAGGGGGGCAGGGCTTTCATAGTTTTCATAGGAAGAAGATTGTCCCCTTCTGTTATCTGTCTGGTCTATGGACTGGATTCCACATATGAGAAGAGATGGCTTACACTAGGTAAAAGGGGCGGGAGGGGAAACTTTGTTTGTGAATATCTCTCAAACCATCTCTTCTCAGATGTGAATCTGGTTGTAAGACCAGACAAATAACAGAAGGGGGACAATCTTCTTTGTATGAAAAGAATGAAAGCCCTTCCCCCCTTGACAAGTTTTTCAGCTTTTTCCCTTATCTTAATTGAAGATTGTCCCTCTCTGCAGTCTACCTGGGCACCTCCCTTCTGATCTGGCTAAACGAGGGGGGGGGGGATACTTTGCTTGTGGATATATCTCTTAAACCATAAAGGTTTGAGAGATAAGACTTATATCGTTCTTCATGTTTTTTTAATGCCTATAAAATAAAGATAAAATGAAGTATTACTATCCCTTTAAGTATCCATTCATGGCACACCAGAGGGTAAAATCAGAGACTGCATTGTTACCATTTTCTAACAAAAAGTTTTCAGCCTCCTTTAAGACATTTTTTATCAGAAAATAACAGTTTGTCATTTAATTTCCAATTAACCTGGGTGTTATTATTATTATTCTTTATTTATATAGTGCCAACTAATTCCGCAGCACTGTACAACTGGGAATAGACATACAGAGCTATTAAGTAGTACAATCAGATGTGGAGAACAGAAGGATCCGAAGGCCATACTCATGAGAGCTTACCATCTAGAAGAAGGTAGGTTTGACACAGAGGGAGTAAGTGCTATTGGGTTTAAGTGTCTCCTGTCACATGAACTGCCGGTCAGTGGGTGGGAGTGAAAAGTGCTGTTGAGTGCAGTGGTGCGGAAAAGGGGTGAATCTTGGTGATAATGTTTATGGAGGCAGTTGATAGGCTTCACTGAAGAGGTGAGCTTCTGAAGATTTGAAGGCTGGGGGAGAAACTGATGGGGCGGGGGGGTATTCCAGAGCTGAGGTGCAGCATGGGAGAAGTCCTGTAGGCGGGAGTGGGAGGATGTGATAAGAGCTGTGGAGAGCAGAAGGTCGTGTGCAGAGCGAAGATGGCAGGTGGGAATGTATTTAGAAATGAGAGATGAAATATAGGGTGGTGCGGTGTTAGTGAGGGCTCTATAAGTTAGCACCAGAATTTTGAATTTAATTCTGTATGCTAATGGGAGCCAGTGTAGGAACTGACAGAGGGGTTTGGTGTTAGAGAAGTGATGAGTGAGGGAGATTAGTCCTGCAGCAGAGTTCATTATGGACTGTAGTGGGGTTAGTCTGGTGAGAGGAAGGCCAATTAGTAATGAGTTACAGTAGTCAAGACGGGACATGATGAGTGTTTGGATTAGAATTTTGGTAGTGTCTTGTGTGAGAAAGGGTCGGATTCTAGAGATGTAGCGGAGGTGGAGGCGGCATGAGTTGGAGATTGACTGGATGGGTTAGAAACCATGAGAATTAGATCATCTGCAAAAACGAAAGCAGTTTTGTATTTTTTGGATCCCGCAGAAATACGAGTTATTCCTAATTTTAATTAGATAAAACCTCTATTGTAAGAGAGAGGTATCCCTGTCTGGTGCCATTCTGAATGCAAAACGCTTGAAAGGGAATACTATTACTTTTTAATCTTACTGACGGTTCATATACAATGCTTTAATGAAACTTAAGAATCTAGGACCTGTGGGTTATTTCAATAAGTATCACCTCTCTCCCAGGTATAAAACATATTTCTGCCTCTGCCACTCTTCTTCTCTTTTGAGTTGCTTTTTGTCTGTGCTTTTGCTCCTGCCTCTCTACAGGTTGTGGTTATCTATCGCCCCCCAAACACCATATGTAAACCTTCAAATTCCCTTTCGACACTGAATCATGGCTTTTCTTTTTCTTGTCAACATACACACCTTCCCTTCTTCTGGGGCATTTCAACTGCCATGTGGATTTTCCTTATGTCACCCTGGCATCCTGCTTTCTTTCTCTAACATCTACATTTGGACTACACAGTGGACAGATGCTAGTACTCACAAGGCTGGTAATTTCCTATACCTTGTGTTCACTAGAGGCTGTGCACTTTCTGATTTTAAGATCCCCCTCTTCCACTATCTGACAACTATCTTCTAACATTCAGCACTTCTTATACATCTTCCTCAATTCCCTCTTCCTCTCCCCGCTTCACGCATAAACTCAGATCACTTAATCTCACTACTCTCTACTCCCTTCATGCATAACAGCCTTGTCAAAAGCTACAACTCAGTCCTGTCCTCTTTTAACCTGAATGCTCCTCTCTCTCTCTATCTCTCTCTGATGCACCTGTAAAACTAATCCACGGCCGTGGCTCAGTAAGGACACCAACTTCCTTTGCTCTTGTACCCGTTAGCTGAACGACTCTCTGGCAGACTTTCTTTACTACTGATTTCTCCTTTCTTGGTTTAATGCTGCTCTTTCCCTGGGTAAAAAACAATAATGAACACTCATAAATCCAAACCTTGCTGCCTTTCTTTTAACTTTGACACCCTCCTCCAGCCTCCTTCCTCCCTCTCAAACTCTATACAGCCACAATACTTTGCCATCTTATTCAAAGCCAAGGTAGTTTCCATCAAAGAAAATATCCAACTTTGTAAATACTCCCCTATCTTCCCTTGTTTCCCTCCTGCCACTCTGCACTCTTTCTTACTAGTCATGGAGGAGGAATTGACTAGCCTGGTATCCTCCTCTCCCTCTACTACATGCACACTTGTTCCACTCCCTCTCACCTCATCAAGTCCCTCTCCCCTACGCTAATCCCTATCCCATTACAGATTTTTAACTCCTCCTTTGCCACTGCTACCTTTCATGACAACTTCAAACATGCCATAGTACCACCCATCCTCAAGAAAAATTCCTCTGACAGTACCACACCCTTTAGCTACTGACCGGTATCTCTCCTGCCTTTTGCCTCTAAGCTTTTGGATCATCTTGCCTACTCCCAACTGCTTGACTTCCTTAACGCGAACAACCTGCTGGACCCAAAACGGTCTGGCTTTAGCACTGCTCACTCCATTGAATCTGCTCTCACAAGAGTGGTCAATGGTCTTCACATAAATCCTGATGCTTCCTCTTGCGTAACAAAGCTAAAATCCATCCCTTCATTTGTTCCTCCACAGTTAAAAGTCTTATATAAGCACTCATTCATTCCTGCATGGACTACTGTAACCTTTTTCTCTCTGGCCTTCCTGCCTCCCAACTCCATCCACTTCATCCCTCTCCTTTTCCTGGTCTTCCTCTTTAATTAATCTTTTGAATGCTTCTTTCCTCTTCTTGTTTCTTCTTCTTTAAAGTTTCTTGTGCCCCTATCCAAGGAGAGTAATCAGTAAATCCAATGTCCCCCGTAAAGTCTGTCTGCCAGAACAAAAAAAAACCAAAACAAAAAAACCAATACCCATTTGTGTACCTTTCGGGCAGATGCCCAAGCCAAACTGAGAGAAATTTGAACAGAGACTGGCTTTTATAGGGCCAGTCTCTGTGCAAAATTGTTCCCATGCTCTCATTGGCTGGGATGTGGGGTTACATAGGGTACAGAATGAGCCCTGCAGTATCCACACCTCCCAGCCAATCTAGCTTCTAGCTGAAGGGGTCACAAATGTGCGTTTCATCATTCCATCGGCTATTTATTGACTGGCTAGCTGGAGGGAAGACAAAATGCTAATTTGTGACCCCTCCAGCTAGAAGCTGATTGGCTGGGAGGTGTGGTTACTGCAGGGCATGTTCCCTGCCCTGCGTAACACCTGATCCCAGCCAATGAAAGCATTTGAACACAGACTGACTATATAAAAGCCAGTCTCTGTTCAAACTTCCCGCAATTTGGCTCAGGCAATGGTCTGAAAGGTATGACAATGTTTTTGTTTTGTTTTCCGACGGCAGTGGCGACAGCCACACTTTATGGGGACATGGGATTTACTAATTACTCTTGTTTGATAGGGGCAAAAGAAATCGTACAAAGAAGAAAGAAGAGTAGGAAAAAAGAATAAAAGGAAGAAATAAGCTCAATATAAAACTGCAGTTTAACGCAAAAAAAAAACAACAACAAGTTTGAGCTGTAATAGCTTTGAATGAAAAATCTTCCAATGGTTGAATGTCCTTGTTTACTTCTCCATTCATAACTTCACCCTACTTCACCATAAAAAATGATTTATTTTTTTAAAATGTTTATATATATACAAGTAGACAGTGCAAGAACTACTAATATTGCATGAGCACAATGTATGGTTGGCCTAGGGTTAAGTATTTCAATGGGCTGAAATGTTACAGTGGTGCTTTGCTACACCATCCTATACCTCGGGTAAATTGAACATAAAGCTCCATAGGATGGTGTAGCAAAGCACCACTGTAACATTTCAGCCCATTAAAATACTGCACTTAAAATAGTCAAGTTTGAACTGCAATAACTTTTGACTAAAACATCATTCAACAGTGCGAGTACCTTTATTGTACTCAGAAGGATAAACGTAACCATATATATTTTTACATATTACATGTTACTATTCCTTTAAAGATACATGGGCTATTTAAAGGGATAGTAATACCTAAAATGTAAAAAAAAATATGTTGTAGGGTTTATCCCCCTGAGTAAAACAAAAGTACTCCCACTGCTGAAAGATGTTTCATTCAAAAGGTATTAATTTTCAAAGTGGAATTTTTTAGGTGCAATATCACAGTGGCCTGAAATTGTACAGTGGCGCTGTTGCTACACGATCCTATGGACAGCTCTGGTCTCAGGACCATAAATCTCCATAGGATGGTGTAGCAACAGCGCCACTGTAAAATTTCAGGCCACTGTGATATTGCACCTAAAAAATGAAACTTTGAAAATTAATAACTTTTGAATGAAACATCTTTCAGCAGTGGGAGTACTCTTGTTTTACTCAGGGGGATAAACCCTACAACATATTTTTTTTTACATTTTAGGTATTACTATCCCTTTAATTCAGTAGGTCACATAGACAGGATCAATACATTTAGCATCTCCACTATTAGTGGGAATACTGGAATTGCTATTTTTTTTAATTTTTTTTTAACTTTAAAAAAGGAACAATCGACTTCTCATACACAATCTTCAAGTACGCAGACCATGCTATACTTCATCATCTACTGACGGCCTGGAGATCAGTTATTGAAGAGAATGCCTTAGCCCCAACGCCTTCTCCCCTGATTTCTATCCTGGGGAACCCGGACTTCCCGGAGGGCATGTCTAACCCTATATATCTTTCTTGGGGAAGCACAGGACGCGACACCCACCAATCGCGAGTTCTAAATTACTCTTTTGTACCCTGGGATATCCTAAGATCATCAATCGGAGAACACTCCACCCCCTGGTGGGTCATATTGCAAGTCCGCCACTTCGTACATTCCCACTGCAGAAAGGGGTATACTAATAGACCCTGTACCAGATTGGAGCTAGCTCTATCAGGTAAGATCCCAGGACTTAGACCCCTATCCTTCTGTCATGCCCTCTTATAGGAGACCTCTTCTCCAACACTTCCAAACTTTACCTTAAAATGGGAACGTGACCTGAAGATCTCACTTGATCCTAAACAATGGTCATCTATCTTCGAAAGAAATTTTACTTATGCCCGTGACTGAAATACCCATGAACTTAATTATAAACTTTTCTCACGTTGGTACCTTACCCCTCATCGCTTGTCAAGGGTGTATCCTAGTTCCTCCGACCTATGTTGGAGATGCCACTCGCTTACTGGCTGTTTAGTTCACATATGGTGGAGCTGCCCAGTTATAACACATTTTTGGACAACCGTGTTAGATCATATTGACACACTTTTACAGTCCTCCCTCCCACTAGATCCTCTCCTCTGTTTGTTCCTTCATAAACAGCACTTGCACCTTAGGATCTCTCCTCATAGCTGGAAATTCATCCCTCTCCTGCTCAATGCAGAGAAATATCTGATCCTGTTACACTGGAAGTCACCAGATCCTCATCAGACATCTCTCTGGCTTGCTAGGGTAGACTTCATTTATGAAATGGAGAGACTGCACGCGGTGGCAAGAGGAACATTGCCTGCCTACAAGGACTCTTGGACCTGGTGGACATCTTCGGGCTTGAGACCCAAGTGGTTCAGGTACTTTGATGTGCTTTTGGTGGACACAGTGAACCTCGGAACCCCTACCCTTCCCTTTCCACACCCTTTTGGTCCCTTTTTTTTTTTTTTTTTTTTTTTTTTTTGATATCTCCTTTGCTTATTGTTATATAAATTCTTGGAGTGACCACCTAGTAGTTGTTGCTGATCCTTTACGATGCTATTTAGATACACTCAAACCTTACGAGTATCCTTAATGTAGACAACACTTGTGCCACTCCTGCGACCGTTCTCATGAAGGAAGTTCGATGTTTCTAATCAATATGATTCTAAATGTTTTTCATATGACTCTTAGATTTCCTTGTTATTAACTGTAATATTCTAAAGTGTTCCATTTGCTATATGATGTACTTTTCTCATTTTGTAATTTTTCTCTAATTTTCAATAAAGATAATTCAAAAAAAAAAAAAAAAGGAACAATCCAGTATATTGCAAAATAAATCACTGTTACAGTTAATGTTAAGTCCAATAAGGAGCAAATCAGGCAAAGCAAAAGAAACTGTAAAAACAGCCAAAAGATGCCTGACAATTGTAAATGGATAATAAGTCTACCAAGACCACCTGATTGCACCCAACTGAATTCCTATATTTTTTTCCACACATTCATCAGGATTTCCTACCTGCGATGATCTCAAATAGGTGTCTACTGGCTTCCTCTGTCTGAGAAGTTACTTCCTGCACTTGATTGCCTGGTAGCTGTATGAAGCCCTGCACAGATACAAGACAGCAGTCAGAATGGCAAAGAGGCCAGACTCAGGCCTTGATTCAATTTGCCCCTGCTTAGGGCCCCATATCAGTACATCCACTGGTCATTTAGTTTTGTTTATGCTTTTCCCCCTGCATTGGCAGGTTAAAACCTGCGTTGAGGGAGTGGCTTTACTTTTTCTGGCGGTAAAGTTGGTCCCTTAATGCACGTTACTGTCTAACGGATGGAATTGAATGGGAATATCAGACTGCTTTTCATGGATTCCAGGGGGTGCTAAATTTAGCACCCAACGTGTTTATTTTCCTGAAGTGTTTTTTCATAGCATAGGTAATTGAATAATTGAATGGCTTACCATTCTTGATAAATACTGTTGGCTGTTTTTTTGGCCAGTGGGGACAATTGAATCGAGGCCTTAGTCTCTTAGCCCTTTGAGCACCAGAGGGGTACACCACAATATGTGACGTACCCCTCTGGCACGCAAACGGTTAATACACTGGTCTGAATTTCTCATACTTGTCCTTAGAAACCACTAAAGATCTGGACTGGAGGATTCTCCGATTTAAGCACAGGTGACTTAGTCAAAATGACGAAGGCCCTGATCAATTCACCTAGGTAGGCTCCAGCAGGGAAACCTTCAAAAACAGTGGGCTATGCACAAAAGGCAGGGATGAGTAGGGTTGGGTACCCTAAGGCCCTTCAACTGTTGAGGACTATAGTTTCCATAATCGTCATCAAAATGTTTGTGTTTTTCTATGGAGCCTATACATTAAGGAGGTTCACAGGAATTGCAGAGATTTATCTCACCTTTTTTTCTTATCTTATTGGAAGGGTTCTCTGACTGATCCCTGACAGGGTTGTTTTTAGCCACTGTTAAACCCTGGGAAAAGTGTAATGTTGGGTGGGTATGCACTCATATGCTTCTCTGAAGGGGGCCCTCTTTACCAGCTGGATACTAGAAAGGATTTAAGTGCATGACTTCTCAATGTGTCAGAGACCTCTCTCACATTCCAATCACTAGGGAATGTATTTGTCCCTACAGTGCATTTGGTTTACTCCAGAACTGCACCTCTTTAGCTTATTGAATACAGCTGATAGTGTGCTTGCACCCATGGGCATGGTTCACAAAAGCTGTGCTTACACCTACAGTAGCACTGAATTTCCACACACTACTGAGGTTTCACACTTGCTGTCCCACATTGAGCAGACTGTATTATGAGCCCCAGATCATCCGGGAGAGGGAGATCCAGAGAGTTTCAGAATGTGTTGTATGACAGTCCGAGTTTCTCATTCATTGTGGGGGGGCCTCTTCCACTATGTGGAGAGAAGCTGGATTGTAGACAAATGTATGTTGCCACTGTCGCTGGCCCTGCTGGCTGTGGCAGGAAAGCATATGGTCACATATATATATGGCCAGTCTCCTAATGGCTGGGATGTATGCTCCCAGCCAATCAGTCATCCCCCATCTAGAAGCTGATTGGCTGGTAGGTGAGTAAGCACAAACTGGAGGCTGGCATTCATTATGGACAGAGACTGGCCATATAAAAAAGCCAGTCTCTGTTCAAAATTCCCTCATTGGGACTCGGGCAATGGCCCGGTATGTACGGGGGGGGGGGGGGGCAGTGGCAGAAACAGCAGACATTTCTCTAGAATTTGGAACCTTTTTACATATTTACCACATAAGAATGGCCTATTTTTTTTTTTTTTAAAGGGGAATGACAAAATATTACTTTGAAGAAATATGCCACACTTCTTTTAACCCTTTGAGCGCTGGAGGAATACCCCAAATGAATACACTCAAATGGTTAACTCTCTTGGTCGTATTTTTTTTTTTTAAATCAACTTTCATTGCATGATTTTTTTTTTTTTACACAGATTTTACAGAAAAAAGAAGAGAAGAAAGAAGACAGAATTGAGAAGATTCAAGAAGGAGATGGACAGTAGTGGATGACAGGTAAGTGTTTCATTTCTGAGTGTTAGGGGTAGTACTGTTTAAGTGTCATGTTAGAGATAGTGTAGGGATAGTGTATGGGAGGTGTGGGGAGGTTGAATGTTTTGAGCTCACTCATTGCTATTAGTGTGAGTTGTGGGAACAAAATTTAATAACGAGCGTTTGGCCACATTGTGGATTTTGGCCACCAACGTTTGTTGATCCATGCACAGGGCAAGATATAGAATAGCTATGGTACCAGTTGGGTTTTTCTATCATTTTTTTTTTCCTTAGCGGCTGTTTTTCCAGAAGGCAAAGTATCAAGCCCCAGGAGGGTTATCCATGAAGGTGTGATAAAGAATTGATAACATGGAGTTAACTTCTTGAGTGATATTACTTCTCCAGTTCATATGTTATTCTATTCTATTCTATTCTATTCTATTCTATTCTATGCAACGTTGGAGAAATTTTAGTGCATTGGCTCCATAGATTAACATAGAGATTGGAGAAGTGATATCACTGGAGAAGTTATTTCCCCTTTATTACATCTTTGTCACACCTTAGTGCATCTCCCCACAGGATTCTTCCCTTCCCTGTGTTCCGCAGTGGATTCCACTTGACCCTACTGACTTTCTGAGTTCAGGCCTCTGAATTTCTGAGTTCTAAACTTTTGTGCCAAGTAAACAAATTGCTCTCCTGGTGTTAACTGCCCAATGCAATTTTCTTTGGTCTTATTTGGGAATATGGCAAGGCTTCCTTTAGAATTGGGAATGTAGATCAGTATCCCTGTACTTTGTTTTCTGATAGAAACTGGTTTCTCCATAGCCAAGTAATTGATCTCTGCTACTGAAGTTTAATGGGAGCCTGTTGAGGACATACTCTAATTAACCCTTTGAGTGACAGAGGGGTATGCAACCCATATCTCTGCAATGTGTGTGTACCCCTCTGGCACTCAATGGGTTAATCCTGAAGTTCTCTTTAAAGGGATAGTAATGTTTCATAATAAAGATGCTCCAATTAATCTTCATAGTATTTGGTACAGGGAGAATGTTATTTCAGTACTATCAAAGTTGCAGTTCAAGAGTAATTGAATGATAAAGTACCCCCTCCCTCTCCTTTTACTGATGTAACACTGCTCAGCTCAGAGTAGCAGGGTGGTGTCCAAGTGGATTGCAGAGAGGCACAATCTTCAATTAACATAAGAGAAAAACCTGTCAATGAGGGCAGGGCTTTCATTGTTCTCACAGTAAGAAGGGTTTCCCTTGCTGTGAGATTCCACATCTTAAAGGGATAGTAATACTTTGTTTTAACTTTATTTTATTTTGTAGGCATTAAAAAAACATGAAGAATGATATAAGTCTTATCTCTCAAACCTTTATGGTTTATGAGATATTCACAAGCAAAGTTCCCCTCCCCGCCCCTTTTTCCTAGTGTAAGCCATCTCTTCTCAGATGTCAGTCTGGTTGTATGACAGTACAGATAACAGAAGGGGACAATTTTCTTTGTATGAAAACAATGAAAGCCCTTCCCCCCTTGATAAGTTTTTCAGCTTTTTCCATTATCTTAATTGAAGATTGTCCCTCTCTGCAGTCTACCTGGGCATCTCCCTTCTGATCTGGTTGAACAGGGGGGGGGATACTTTGTTTGTGAATATCTCTTAAACCATAAAGGTTTCAGAGATAAGACTTATATCATTCTTCATGGTTTTTTAATGCCTACAAAATAAAATAAAGTTAAAATGAAGTATTACTATCCCTTTAAGGGAAGGTGGCTTACACTAGGTAAAATGGGCAGGAGGGGTAAATTTTATCATTCAATTACTCTTGAACTACAACTCTGGCAGTATTGAAATAACACTATATATGGCTCAAATACTATGAAGATTAATTGGAGCTGCTGTTTTTGTGAAACATTACTATCCCTTTAAAGGGATATTAAAACTTAATATGTAAAAAAATATATATATTGTAGGGTTTATCCTCATGACTAAAAGAAGGGTGCTTCCACTGCTGTGACGTGTTTTATGCAAGTAATTGCAGATCTAACTTGAATTTTTTAAGTAGCCTGAAATTTTACAGTGGTGCTTTTGCTATGCCATCATGGAACAGCTAAAACTCCATAGAATTGTGTAACAACAGTGCCACTGTAAAATATCAGGCCATCGAGATACTGTGACTAAAAAAATCCAAGCTGGAATAACCTAGTTTTACTAATGAGGATAAACCCTACAATATTTTTTTTTCTTATCAAGTATTACTATCCCTTTAACCTCCTCATTTGGTTACCTTTGTATTTTTTACCACCCTCAGTGAATACAGCAATGCACCTGCATGCAGTGAGAAGAAAATATTCTGTAGTATCAAGCTGTCACAGTGCCCATTCCTACCAGTAGAGAGAGCTCTAACAATATTATGTTTTTCCAGATGCTTTCTTTCATGTCAGGCCATCTACTGATAAGATCAGATAGTAAGAAGTATACAGAAGCTTGTATTTGCTAGTTCTATGAATCGCCAAGAATTTTTATGGCTTGTTTATAATGAGATGAGAAGTAGAACACTGTGCATTTCCTCTAGCTGATTAACACTGTCTGAAGTTTATAGAAGGAATTTTATACTGAGTGGTACCTTCTACTTCTTTTAACCTCTTGGATGCTAAAGCAGGGTGACCAGACATCACCTTTAACGGGGGATGCATATGAAAAATGCATACTGCAGGGCTGCTTTGACTTTTCTGCACTCCTGAAATATGCCTATTTCCGGTTAAAGGTGAGGTCTGGTCAGCCTATGCTAAAGATGTCTTTACCATCCATGGTTTTAACAAGGAGTTTCCTAAAAGGGGGAAGTAATAATGTTTACTTATTTTCTAACCTCCCCCTCCACCCCGGGAATGTGTATATATAACATCAGAGTCTATAGATTAACATAGGAATTGGGGAAGTGATATCACTGGACACTTCATTTCCACTTTATCACTATCTTATCACTCCTTGGTGTATAACCCCCCACCTGTCTATAAACATAATTATTAAAAAGGGTATAGGAATGTGTAATGTGCAAAAAATATATAAATTGCAGGGTTTATCCTGCTGAGAAAATATGGGTACCCCCACTGTTGAGAGATGTTTTATTCAAAAGTTACTATAGTTCCTGCATTTTTTGGGTGCAGCACCTCCATGGAGACATGGTGTTCTAACCAAAATCTATAAACTCTTCTGTTCAATGTGATACTGCCCCCTTTTGGTGGGCAAATTATTTTTGTTTCTGTTGTGTTACATAGAGCTACACCTACTAAACATGCCAATATAATCGATGTAGTGATGTCATCTATATTATACCTTCCCTGAAACCTAAACCTGCATGGTCATTTTCTCACCTGCAGTTTATTTTCCTCTTCATCCTTGTAGTAGTACAAAGCCTGCCCCCTAAGCACAAACCAACGCTGCTGCCAGTTTTTCATAATATTTCTTTGTTTTTTCAGCCATCCAGACTTGAGAACTTGTTCCTGCTGACCAGGAGAAGGTGATTGACCAGGACTGGGTCCCTTGTGCTCCCCCATCACCATGCTCTTGGAACGGGCTGTAAGACAGTTGAATAATGGGATAAAATGCTCATTGAGATGGTGTGGAGTTCAAGCTCAATAGTAGTAGCAAACATATTAACATAGCCAATAAAGCAGAAAAAGATGAGAGTCCATGAAATTCAGCCCATGCAACATATCCCGTGTTGATCCAGTGGAAGCAAAAAAATCCTTTTTGAAACCATTTCCAATGAAGCCCCAATCGTGTAGAAAATTCCTTCCTGACAAAAATGCAGCTGGATATTTCCCTGGACCAACATCCTCAATATTGTTCTAAGCTAGAAAGGTAGCCATTAATTTTTTGAAAGCAACTGCAAACATCATCCTGAGGCAAAGAATTCCAGAACTTCACTGCTCTTACTGTAACAAAATCCCTGCTTTTCTTTTAGTACAAGGTGCTTTTCCTCTAGTCTCAATGGATGACCTTTTGTTTTTGCTCAGTTGTTTGAGTAAATAGTTCCTCAGAGAGTTCTTTGTATTGACCTAGAATATATTTGTAAATGATATTCATATCACCCCTTAGATCAGGGCTGTCCAAGTTCAGTCCTCAAGGGCCACCAACAGGCCAGGATTTAAGGATTTCCGTGAATAAGCACAGGTGAGTTAATCAGTGACTCATTAATATTGACTGACTCACTTGTGTTTAATCAGGGAAATCCTTAAATCCTGGCCTGTTGGTGGCCCTTGATGACTGAACTTGGACAGCCCTGCCTTGGATGTCTCTTCTCTAATGTAAACAAACCCAGTTTGGCTAATCTCCCTTTATAACTCAGATCCTCCAATTCCTTTATCAGTTTTATTGCAAGTCTCTGTACTTTTTCCGGTTCAGTAACGTCTTTTATAAGAACTTGGCCCAAAATTGTACTTTGTACTCTTGATAGGGCTTTACCAAGGATATATATATATATATATATATATATATATATATATATATATTAGAAGAATAGGGCAGCACCCGTGGGACTTTTCAGTCAGTATTGAATTTCTCAAGGTCTGTTTATGACCGAAACGTTGACCTAACCTGTTTATTTGCTAATTACTAATATATTCAGTATTGACTGAAAAGTCCCGCGGGTGCTGCCCTATTCTTCTACTATCTATAACATTATTTGGGATTGTGCACCTGGGCCATCAGCATACTGAAGAGTGAGTGCTTTCCACCATTTTGTTTGTTTGATATATAGCATTATATCTGCATCCCGTACATCTATGCCTCTTTTTATACAGGAAATCATAGTACCCCACTGGCTCTTGCAGCAGCTGAGTGACACTGCACGCTGCTGTGAAGTCTATTGTGCATTAGTACTCCTAAATATTTTTAAAAAAAACGATTCCCCAAGTAGTTTCCCTTTTAGCATACATGTAGTATGTCTGTTTTTTGCAGCTCTAATGTATAACCTTACAGTACAATTACATCAACACCAATACTCTTGTCCAAGTTGCTACGCAACTTTTTGAAAGTTGCAAGTAATTACTTTGACACATTCTATTCTTCATAAAACCATGGTGGACCATACTAATAATGTTATTGGTTGTCAGTCACATAGTCTTGAATTCTGTGAGTTTTTTTAATCCTTCTAATATCTTACCCATAGCTTTGTGGAGAAACAAAGTTCTAATTATTCAATTATTCAATACCACACCAGCCAATTTACCCCTTATCACTGGTTGATGTGCCAGGACCATCACAGAATCCCATAATTTGAGATAGATGACATCCTGGCACATCATGGGTTAGAAATTACAGTGCGCATCAGGGAGTACTTTAATCATAGTGGGAACTTGCTTCTGACTGCTCCAGGTCTAGATCAGTTAGTTTCAGACAATCCCTGGTAGTTGATGCATATGATCACTGCTACAGCAAATCATGTGCAAATAAAGCCACATGACAAAGACAATGTTTGTAAATACTGCTTTTGTGATTCTTCCCTGCCTCCCTCCTCCTCACTCTGAGAAGCAGTAAGAGACAGAGAACATTGAAACATTGGCCTAGATTCACTAAAGTTCGAAGAGGGCTCAAAATGTTGATGTCTTGTCGGAGCAGTGTCGAAGGCACAATGACAACATTCACTAAAGTGTCTTCAATCTCGCATCACCATCAATATGGCAAAAATTTGCCCACATCAACATCCATCCAACAGGTTTAAGTATTTTCACTCATCACATCGAAAATGGCCTATTTCCATATGCAAATGGATCATAAGAACTCATTTCCATATGGAAATACAGGATAATGAGTCAGTATCGTATGCAAGGTGGTGTGCAGATATCTTAATGTGGCACTTTGACACATTCACTAAACTCTGATAGCAGCCTCTGCTGTCAGAGTTTACAGTCTCAACTTTGCCTACCTGAGTTTGGCGAAATTGGGAGCTTCCTGTACTTTCCTATGCAGTAACAGCCCTCAATCAATAACAAGCAGAGAGGGTTGTGAACTGCTGTTGATGTGGAAGTGATGTTCTCCCTCACACATTACCAGCGCTACAACAAACCTGAAGTCTGTTAACATTCTCTCTGCTGCCCCACTTGGTCACTAGCTGAACGGAGAGAATATGTTCAGTACTATGGACAGCATTACTCCCTTATTAGTTTGAGTGCCATGGGGATGTGCATTGCTCTCCCCTGTGACACTCAAGGGGTTAAAAACATTACACCAAACACTACACAATTATTCTTTCAGCTCTGTATCATATTTTAAACATGTCATGCACTCCCAAGGGAACAAGCCTGGAGGTCAGGCATTGAACATTGAGATTTGTGGCTATCACTTGCCTCGAGCCTTGTTCCCTTGCCAACTGATAGCCATAGAAACCCATGCACACTGCCTGGCCTCAGACTTGTTCTCTTGCCCACCGGTAGCCACATATCCCCATATACGCTGTCTGACCCTCTGTAGCCTTTTCCTTTTGCTTACTGTTAGCCACAAATCCCCATGGGAACTACCTGGACAAAGTAAGAAGGCTGAGGGTGTCATTCAATATATGCTAACACACAGTGGTGATGTTGCCACATTACTTATATTCAACATGCAGTCCCACAATTCAAGTATGACATATGCTGCCTCCCAAAATCCAACAAATGATGCCCCTTATCTTTGACATATCTCCCTGCACTTTTAAAATCCAACAAATGATGCCCCTTATCTTCAACATATCTGCCTGCACCTTTAAAATCCAACATATGATGCCCCACATTGTTAACACTTTGAGTGCCAGAGTGCTACTGAGCTTGCTGTTACAATACACTTGCTGCACATCACCATGAAGGGAATCGTGAATACGCTCCCAGAGGGAGATGGGAGGAGAATTTGAGCACTAGGACAGAGCGGGGGTGTGGAGCGGTCAATTACAGACCCCGTTTTTACTTACAGCACTCCCACGGGAGTCTAAGCTATGGATATGACTACTGATCACATTGGCTTCCCTGTTTAAAAAGCGCTGCACTTCCCTGAATACTACCCCAAGTGCTAACACTGCTACCTAACTCTATCACCAGTTTTTTTCCTGAAATTTCTCCATTCACCACCAAAACAGAAATTAGATTTGATGTATCAGGTTTTACCCTTTCCAGTTTTTTCGTTTATCTTGGGGAGAAGACTTTTGGGAGATATGCAGCCCAATATCTTGCCACCACTCCCTCATCCTACACTGCAAGACAGAAATCCGTGCAGCCATAAATACTAATAGGTTGAAAAAATTCTGGACCCTAGCAATGACTATGGGAATAATTAAGTGTCATTTGGTCATATCGGAACACAAATCCCATCTGTGCTACCCCTATTTTCCAACAAACAATGACATGGGAAAGATATGAAATGCTCCTGTGCTTCATACATTTCAACAAGAATACGCAGTGCCTGCCTAAAGAAGACTCTCAGTATGACAGGCTGTTTAAAATTCTCCCCTAAAAGCTTACTTACAGGACAAGTTTGCAGATGTATATACCTACGTATAAAAAATATCTGAATTGAGGAAACCCTGATAAAGAAAAGTGAAGACTGGGATTCAAGCAGCACATTCCCTCTAAGCTCTCCAGGTTTGGAATAAAACGCTACAACTTTTGTGAGGTGCCCCAGGTTATACTTAGGCTTTCCGGGTATATGAGGGCAAGAACTGCCACCTTGATCTGGCTGGTTGCCCAGACTTTCTGAGAACAGCGCAAAGTTCATTTGGGACATCATTAACTCCCCACTTAATAAACGGTACCACTTACCTGCTTGATCATTTTTATATCAGTTCCCTGTTAAATTACTTTTTTATTTAGAGATAGTGGCTTGTGGCACAGTAAGGAAAAACTGTGAAGGGTTCACCAAACAACTTATAAATACCCTGCTGATACTGGGAGTATCCTCAGCTGTGCTCCAAGAGGAGCTGTTTGTGATTACGTTTAGGCACAAAAAGGATGTGTTCCTGCTAACTACCATCCATTATGAGAGCACAGTGCCAGTATCAGTCCGTGGCAAACTAGTTTGAATCCAAGAATACAGTGGGCACATAGGAGTATGAATCTATCTGAACCACAACACAAGTGCCTGCCGTTTCTCTAATCCACTGCAACAGCATCACTTGATAAGTGAATAGACATTCATCCAGAAACAGAAGGTAGTTCACTCACTGGGCCAATTCGCCCTTGGACGCTCCGGTGCGGCCCCCAACATCCACAGCCATGGTTTCAGCAAAACAGAAGACACCGGTGGGGAGCGCTCAACGGAGCGTCCTAATCGCAACACCAGCCAAGTAGTACAATAAAATCTTTCTTTATTTTGTAGTAATAAAACCAAGCAGGGAAAACGTAGATACAGGCTACAAACAAATAAGAAACACACATTCCAACGCATTTCATGAGTATCAGTCACTTAATCATAGGCTTATTATTAAGTAATTATGAGTTTTTGCAGTGAGGTGCACTCAGTACTGCAACAATGTCCTGAGAACTGGTGCAGCATACTTTCCTTTTAAAATTCCCACAACCAGCAAATAGCAAAAACTACAGAAATGGTGCATAGTGTGCTAGACTAACAGAAAACAGACAGTATCTACATTCTGCTGTCCTGATTGTCCTTCATAGCCTGGGCTCTGCATTGGTAACTGCTTTAAGCAATACCATGTTGCCTCTTTTCCCCTGAAAAATCCTGAGTTTTTTTTAAATGCATTTCTCCTTAGATCTAACACCATAAAATATAATGGGAAGCAATGCAGCCAAAGTTTTTATTTTCATTACTGGTGGGTTTCAGAAGATGGTTTCATTGATAGACTTTTTTTTATCTATCTATCTATATATATATATATATATATATATATATATATATATATATATATAAAAGAGAATGCATCATGTGACTGAAAAACTTGTCCGAAGCCTAACACACCCAGGAGCGTCAGTAAGGAGGTGATATTCATGTCTTCTCCCTACTGCCAGACCTGGAGATACAGGGGGGCATGATTCAGCCCCTGCCCACTCCTGTGCTAATCTGTTAGCCTGCCCTAAAATTGTTGTAGGACAAAAATATCCAACAGTTTATTACAATTCGACTTTTGTCATATATATCTATAAAAAAGAAGAAACCTGAGTGCCTGGCTCACACACACCCAGGGGGAACAGTACAACAGACAATACACACACACAACACACCCACACACTCAATACAAAAAACACACACCACACCATGCACAATACACACATGGCCACAATACACAGACACACAATACACATATGTACAGAAAAAAACACACACGTAATACACACAAGACACAACACACACAATGCACCACAACACACACATACAATACACACATACACCACGCAAACAGTACACACATGCAATACACATGCACAATACATGCAACACAAACACACACATGCACAATGCATACATGCAATACACATGAACAACGCACACAATACACACACATACACATGCCCACAACACACATGCCCACAACACACACACAATAAACACACATAGAACAAGATGGACAACACACACAGACAATATACACACACAAACACATGCCCACAATACACAACACACACAATATAAACATATGCACAAAAACACACACACAATATACACATGCACAAAGCACATGCACACTACACCACACACACAATACACAACACACGCACAATACATCAAAACACACACAAACAATACACACATGCAATACACATGCACATTACACACTCACATGTAATGCACACACATGCAATACACAACCGCACAACACACACATAAAAAACACACACGCACAACCCACCCACAAACAATACACCACAAATGCACAACACACTCATGCAATACACACAATACACACACTCATGCAACACACACACACAATACACACATGCACAACAGATACACACATGCACAACACACACAATGCACCCCCCCCCCACAACACACTCACATGCAAATTCAACAATCCAGTCATTAAGAACATTGTCTGGATTTACGTGGATGTCAGGGGAAAATAATCCTACATGTAAATCCACTTAATATTTGAACCCTATTACTTATCTCAGTCTATGTTTATTTAGTCATGCATACAACTGCATGTGACTTTTGTTTTTTGTTTGGGAGGGTCCAAGTGATGAAAATGTGTTTAACACATTGAAACGTTGACAAATTTTTCAAGTAAAAAATATTTTCCTAAAAAATCCTGAGCGCTTACTCATTTTTCTAACTTCTATTTACTCATCCTAATGAGTGTATGCACCCAGGTGATAAATATAGATGTATTTTTTCTAATAAGTGAGAGTGCTTCGCAACTGGTCTATATATATATATATATATATATATATATATATATATATATATATATATATATATATTTATATGTCAATTATATAAGCAGGTCATTTGCTGTCTGAAAGACATCTACTTAGGTAATTCCCTCTGAAAAACAAAATTAAATCTACTAATTGCTAGGTTATAATACTCTTTTAAGCACATGTGAATTAAACAACAGTTAAGGCCTTCAAAATGACCCACCTGTGCTCAAAAGGGGAAAAGCTTTAATCCTGACTTGATCTGTGACCTCAAGGTCTGGATGTGGATATCTGTGGGTTAATGTAACTTTATGCAAACAAAGATGAATGAAATAAAGCAGAATCTGCAGAGAAGAGACAGGGAACTGATTAGGAGAAAACCAGGCCAGTGACTAAGGAAGAGAAGCATCTGGTGGGAGTCTGATAAGACAATGATTGAATTAATTCAGAAAGCAGAGCCTAGTGCACATTTGCACACCATGATCATTCTTTAAGCCTCCACACTGCAGTACTGGGGGAGTTGGGGGTCATAATGAATTTGTTTAGAACTGCTCATTAAACTCAAACTTCTGTTAGCTTCACTCATCCCACATTCTTTCAGATGCCTCATTTATCTTTTAATTTCCATATCATGCATGGCTAATGGTGCCTACAATGATTCATATCTCCTGCATCAGGGTGGGGGGTCTGACCTAAGCAAAATCTTGCCAAGGATGAAGAAGGTGCTTTCAGCTGTACAGACATAATGTACATGAATTTCCAGGCTGTTCTTCTGTCCTTCTTATCACCTAATGATTCTGTCTGTTAAATATACATAACTTTGAAGGTTGGATCTCTCCAGTTTCATAAAGCATGCAAAACAGTTCAGTACACAAGGAGGCAGCTGCGTGGAGAGGACTGTAATTCTGGGGCAAACCATCATTACCATAGGGGAGAAGTAAAACATTCCATTGATTGAAATGGCGCTTTTAAAGTTTTTGAGTGCCAAAGCAATGCGTTGCTGGCACTCAAAGGGTTAAACCCTTGAACACTAGAGAGGTTTGTATGCATTGGAGACCTATCCAGCATTTAAGAGGTTAAAAGCCCCATTTCAATGAATGGCAATTTGGGGCATTTTTATTTGTCCCCTATGGTGCTGTTGGTTTGCGCCAAAATTGCTCCAATTCTTCTTAGTACATCAGTCTCAGTGAGCACATAAATAACTCCTAAACATGAAAGTATCCCTGTTTTTTAACCCCTTGGTTGCTAGAGACATCATCATTCTGCAGAACTTAGTCTTAGCTCACATGGGCATATTGACTCTGTTCCATTTTAGTGCAAATCAAGTCGTGTGTACCAACTTATCTCCAATGTGCAGCATTCCCTTCTGTGAGTCTCTCATGTGGGGATGTGGAGAAGATGCCACAAGACAGGCCTACGTGGGTGTCAACCATATATTATTAGGGTCGGCCAGTTACTGGAGGATGAGAAGGTCATCCTATCATCCAGGATCCCTCATGTGAATGATATGTAGATCAGCATGCTATAACATGGATGTGCCCAGTTGTGAGCAAATCCAGGATGTGGCATGCCTCATTCCAGTGCATAATGCAAGGCAGAAATCTCCCCTGTGTGAACAGCCACATTGGAACCAAGCTGTTTAGAGCAGCATTAATATCACCATACCTTGGAAACCTCTCAATCTTTCCTCCCAGAGACTCTGGTTTTTAGAGTTAATTACCAGGTCTCCTGGGGCAGAGGCTGGTGTAAGTTTCTCTTCTCCTTCCTACTGCTCACCCTGTTCCACCCACCAAATTAAGCCCCACCCACTTAAATGCAAATCAAATTTACAGAAGCCTAATCACAAGCCATGAACCCTATCTGGGGGATCCACAGAAGAAAAATCCCAGGTATGGTTACCACTGTGCTAAAATTGCCCATGTGAGCATAGCCATAACATAGTAACATAGTGACTCCAAATGGCAGTCAGATAGTTCCCTGGATCAACAACCTATCTGCATTGACGCTGTCATCATTTTCAATATAGTTCTGTACTAGATAGGCATCCATTACTTTTTTGAAAGCAGTTACATTATCTGCAAGTACAACATCCCGAGGCAAAGATTTCCATAGCTTTACCTCCCTTACAGTAAAAAATTCCTGCCTTTGTTTTAGTCAAAAGCTCCTTTCCTCTAGTCTTAATGGATGAGCTCTCGTTCTTAGCTCAGCTGTTGAGTAAATAATTAATTGGCTAGTTCTTTGTATTGACCGTGAATGAATTTGTAAATGGTAATCATATATAGGGCTGGTGAAAGAATTTTTGCCACCCTAGGCAAAACCTAATTTTGACGCCCCTTGGCTCCGCCCCTTTTTTGCCCCACCCCTGTATGTGTATAAGTGTCAGTGTGTGTGTGATCCTTATATGTGATAGGATAAAATATTTCACAATACAGAAATATTATATTACATCTGCAAATGTGGAATACATTTAGATTATTTTGGTTGTGGGGATATTGTCTTAAGATATCTAAAGACAGAAAGTCAGGATTTTTGTTCTCAGTAAAGATATGTAAACAAATAAGCCACTGAAAAACTTTATCTTGAAAGCAATGAAAAAATAGAAGCTGTTTAATTAACCCTTTAAGTGCCAGAGGGGTACAGAATGCATTGCTTTGCAATGCATTCCATACCCCTCTGGCACTCAAAGGGTTAATAAAAAATACTGCATTCAGATTAAAAACCCAAATCCAGCATGCACCACCTGCATTTTTATTTAAAATTTAATAAAATGAACTCTGATCACAGCCAGCTATACAGATATGTCAAGATAATCTCTTAATACCCCTTCTATATTTAGGATTGAACATTGATAATGAAGGTGTTTTCAAAAACCAATGTATGTATATACAAGAATGATCTGTCTGTTTTTCTGTCTATATATCTACCCATATATCTACCTAACAATAATGCATTTCTGGCTGAATGTTACAAGCCATGCAGGTACAAATTACAAACTGTAAATTACTGCCCTTACAATTTATAGCTCCAGACACAATTAACAATACACTGACAGTGTCACACCATATAGCCAAAGTTTGTCCATTGTTGGGTCATCAATAGCAAGAAATTACTTGCATAACTCCACAATAATGGTTTATATACTACACAACAGAAGAAAAAGGAATGATATTCTCCTCTGTGCAAAAATGTGAGCTTCAAACACAATTAGAATTAAACCTCAGCTCCTTGTATAGCAGCTGTAATGTATTTCCCTGTGTCAGATGTATCCTTGCTGCCTTGGACAGAATTTCTAGTGAAGCAATTCTGCCAGTTTTGGATCTCTGATCTGCATGACATCTATGGGAGATGCAACGCTAGTTAGGGACGGCAGGGCGCCGCTCTCTCTCTCGCTGCTTGCTCTCTCCTACTTTCTTCACACAGCAGTCAGCAGCCGCTGTGGTGTGTGTGGCTCTGACTGCGCTGCGGCCCCAGCAGATGTGCGCCCTATACAAGAATGATCTGTCTGTTTTTCTATCTATATACGGTATCTACCCATATATCTACCTAACAATAATGCATTTCTGGCTGAATGTTACAAGCCATGCAGGTACAAATTACAAACTGTAAATTACTGCCCTTACAATTTATAGCTCCAGACACAATTAACAAGACACTGACAGTGTCACACCGTATAGTCAAAGTTTGCCAAAGTTTGTCCATTGTTGGGTCATCAATAGCAAGAAATTACTTGCATAACTCCACAATAATGGTTTATATACTACACAACAGAAGAAAAAGGAATGATATTCTCCTCTGTGCAAAAATGTGAGCTTCAAACACAATTAGAATCAAACCTCAGCTCCTTGTATAGCAGCTGTAATGTATTTCCCTGTGTCAGATGTATCCTTTCTGCCTTGGACAGAATTTCTAGTGAAGCAAGTCCGCCAGTTTTGGATCTCTGATCTGCATGACATCTATGGCAGATGCAAAGCTAGTTAAGGACAGCAGGGCGCCGCTCTCTCTCGCTGCTTGCTCTCTCCTACTTTCATCACACAGCAGTCAGCAGCCTCAGAGGTGCGTGCGGCTCTGACTGCGCTGCGGCCCCAGCAGATGTGAGCTCTAGGCCGGCGCCTATCTCACCTATAGGTGGCACCGGCCCTGATCATATCACCCCTTAGACATCTCTTCTCTAATGTAAACAAACTCAGTTTGGCTAGTTTCTCTTTATAACTCAGATCCTCCAATCCCTTTATCTGTTTTGTTGCAGTTCTCTGCACCTTTTTCAGTCCAACAGTGTCTTTTTTAAGCACTGGTGCCCAGAATTGTACTCCATAGTCTAGATGAGGCCTAACCAATGATTTATACAGATGGAGGATAATATTAGCATCCCTTGCAGTTACACCTCTTTTTATGCAGGCTGGTACCCTATTTGCTCTTGCAGCAGCTGAATGACTCTCCACACTGCTGTGAAGACTATCATCTATCAGTACTCCTAAATCCTTCTCTAATGAGGATTCCCCAAGTTGTTTCCCATTTAGGGTATATGTATCATGTTTGTTTCTATAGCCCAAATGCAAAGCCGCCTATTTATCTACATTAAATGTCATCTGCCACTTTTCAGCCCATTCAATCAGCTTATCTAAATCCTTCAGCAGAGAAAAAACATGTATTTCCTTACAAAGCTTAGTGTCATCAGCAAAGATTGACACTCTACTTTCAATTCTCACTTCTAAATAATTAATAAACAAATTAAAGGAATAGTAATACTTCATTTTATCTTTATTTTATTTTGTAGGCATTAAAAAAACATGAAGAACGATATAAGTCTTTGAGAGATATTCACAAGCAAAGTTTCCCCTCACTGACCAAAGTGGTCAAGTCTGCCATCTAGCTGTCAGATTTGGAATCCGGTCCGCAGATCAACAGGTGGCTCTTCAGCAGAGCCGAGATCGCAAGATATAAAAATAACTATTTCATTGGAACGATCTAAAAAGTGTGATTGCAAACCAGGCACACTTTGTAGACTATTCTAATGAAGTAGCTATTCTTATATCTTGCGATCTCAGCTCTGCTGTAGAGCCACGCCGGTCCGAGGACTGGATTTCAGATCTGACAGCTAGATGGCAGACTTGACTGTTTTGGTCAGTGAAGGGGAACTTTGCTTGTGAATATCTCTCAAACCATAAAGCTTTGAGAGATAAGACTTATATCGTTCTTCATGTTTTTTTAATGCCTAAAAAATAAAATAAAGATAAAATTAAGTATTACTATCCGTTTAAAAAGCATTGGGCCCAGGACTAAACTCTGTGGCACCCAACTTATATCTTTAGACCAAGTAGAAAAGGTTCCATTTACAACAGCTCTCTGTCATCTATCATTTAACCAGTTCTCTATCCATGCACAGATAACACCGCCCAACTGGAAGGCTTTTGATTTATGCAGTAACCTGTTGTGAGGCACTGTATCAAAGGCTTTTGCAAAATCCAAGTATCCTACATCAACAGCAATTCCCTTGTCCAAATTACTACTTACTCTTTCGTAAAATGCAAGTAAATTAGTCTGACATGATCTATTCTTCATAAAACCATGCTGACTCCTACTAATAATATTGTTTGTCTTCACATAGTTCTGAATACTGTCAGTTAGTAACCCTTCTAATATCTTAGCCACTATGGAAGTCAAGCTCACAGGTCTATAATTTCCTGGTTTGGATCTTGCCTCTTTTTTGAATAATGGAACTACATCATCTTTCCTCCAATTACAGGGCACTACCTAATGAAAGTGAATCAATAAATATTAAGTATAATGGTCTTGCTATTACTGAACTAAGTTCCTTAAGTACCCTTGGGTGTATACCATCAGGTCCAGGGGCTTTATTCACCATAACATTTACATTCTCTTTTGGACCTTGTCCTCAGTAAGCCATGTACATGATGGAGGAAATTCTGTGGTTTTGTCTTTTTGTCCATAGCCTGTCATTGTTTCTTCCTTTGTATATAGTGAAGAAAGGAATGTATTTAGGGTGTCAGCCATAGCCTTATCCTCACTAATCAATTCACCTGTCTCAGCCTTAAGAGGACCAGTATCAATCTTAACCCTTTGAGTGCCAGAGGGGTATGGAATGCATTGCAAATGCATTCCGTACCCCTCTGGCACTCAAAGGATGAAGTTGTTTGTTATTAATATACTTGTAAAATATTTAGGATATTTCTTGCTTTCATTTGCAATATTTCTCTCATTTTCAATTTTAGCTAGCTTAATTGCTTGTTTACAGACTTTATTACATTCTTTGTATTTTTTAAATGATGCATCTGACCAGTTACAGTAATCTAAATTACAGTAATCTAAATGGGTTCACAAACAACATCCTCTGTTCCCAGCAAGCATCTGTAAAGTGCCTTTGTATGGAGCTAGATCCATAAACTCTGATTCTGAACTTGCTTTTCTAATGCACGTGTAGAAAACTGCTGTTTCTACAGACCCACTGTTTCCTTGCTTCTGGATTATTGCTATCATATTATAAATTTGCCCATCAAATACTACAGAGGAGTCTGCTCAAAATGTCTCCCAGACATCCTTTGGCTGGGATGTGTGCTTACATACCTCCCAGCCAATAAGCTCCTAGTGGGTTTTGTCATCCCAACACTAGGAGCTGATTGGACGTCTAGGAGACATTTTGAACAGAGACTGTCCATATAAAAGCCAGTCTCTGTTCAGATTTCCCACCCACTGGCTCAAACATTTTCCCAAAGGGTACCAAGTACAATCTACTGAGCTCTGGAACAAAATGTGAGCCTCCCTCCTCATACACACATACGTACAAAAAATGTCTCCCTCTTCCTTACATATACATCCATTTTCTCTCTCTCTCTCTCTTTCCCGCTCTCTCTATATTTCCCTTACAAACACACATATATGCACACACTCTCTGACATATGCACACTCACTCTTACAATTACTCTCTGACATGGCATGAACACTGCAGTTTTCACTTAGTATAATGTATGCCTCCCACCACAGGAGGCAAATAGTTAAGTTGATACCTTTATTGGCTAACTAAGCAGATTTAGGATGCAAAATTTTGCTTCCTGAATCTGCTTAGTTAGCTAATAAAGGTATCAATTTGACTGTAATTTCCTCCTGTATTTCAATGGCTAACACAGTGCCAACTCTCATCTTTATACCCATCACACACACACCAAATCCTTCACATGCTGCTATTCAGGCTTCACTGAACTCAAACAAACCAAAAACCCTGACATACCCTGGTTAGTTGCAGTGGCAACTAACCAGGGTATAGTCCTTAGTCTGCGTGGACTTACATAGTCTTTTGAAGTGCCATACTGAATGCCCCCACTTCATTGTAATAGCCTGTTCTGATTGCTATTTTATCAAGGAAGCAGGAGACTGCAGAGGCATCTGGTACCCCGGACACCAGAACCTATCACGGTTGCAACCCTGGTAGTTATCCCAGTGCTACACATGAAAAGAATTGTTTTGACTGCTCCATAAGGCTAGCCCCAATGGACTATAACATAATCTTTCAGACTAGTAAATTAATTAAAATTAATTAATATATGCCTTTAAAAGCCCACAGAGCTAAATGTATGCTTTAAAATGAAAAAAAATTGTATAGCAATGTGCAAACTGGAGACTCCCTAAAAATCTCCATTTGTGTCTAAGTCCAAATCCAAATTGCATTTTACATAGTTACATAGTTACATAGTAATTTAGGTTGAAAAAAGACTTGCGTCCATCCAGTTCAACCCTTTTCCTATTCCTGTTTACCATCGCTGACCCAAAAGAAGGCATCTGACTCCAAATGGCAATCAGACTTCTCCCTGGATCAACAAGCCCTAACTAAATATTAATCCCAATACTAACGTGCATAGCCCTCTATATTATGCTCTTTTAAATAATTATCCAGGCCCCTTTTAAAGGCATCTAATGTATTTGATAGCACCACCTCCTCCGGAAGTGCATTCCATACCTTTATTGTCCTTACTGTAAAGAAACCCTTCCGCTGTTGTAGACTAAATCTCCTTTCCTCAAGTCTAAGCGGGTGGCCCCTTGTCCTGTGTACTGTTCTGTTAATGAACAGGTCTTTTGAAAGCCCTTTATATGGGCCTTGAACATATTTATATAGTGTTATCATATCCCCTCTAAGACGCCGTTTCTCTAGTGTGTACAAGTTTAACTTTTCTAGCCTCTCTTCATAACTAAAACATTCCATTCCCCTTACTAGTTTTGTAGCCCTCCTCTGCACTCTCTCTAGTTCCATAATGTCCTTCTTCAGAAAGGGCGCCCAGAATTGAACAGCATATTCTAGGTGGGGTCTTACCATGGACCTGTAAAGAGGCATAATTATATCTTCCTCCCTTGAGTCAATACCCCTTTTAATACATGCCAATATCTTATTGGCCTTTGCCGCTGCCAGCTGGCACTGCATGCTACTGCTAAGTCTATTGTCTACCATTACTCCTAAATCCTTTTCATTAGTAGATTTCCCCAGAGAAACGCCATTTAAACTATATGTTGCATTTTTATTATTATACCCAAAATGCATAACTTTACACTTGTCTATATTGAATCTCATTTGCCATTTGCCTACCCAGTTACTCAATTTGTCCAAGTCCTCTTGTAATGAAGACACATCCAGTTCAGACTTTATTACCTTACTTAATTTTGTGTCATCGGCAAACACTGATACATGGCTTCCTATGCCCTCTGGGAGGTCATTAATAAACAAATTAAAAAGAAGAGGACCCAGGACAGATCCCTGAGGCACTCCACTTATCACGTTTATCCAACTGGAGAACTTGCCATTTACTACCACTCTTTGCATTCTATCTTTCAGCCAATTTCCAATCCACTCACAAACATTTTGCCCTAGTCCTATTTCATTCATTTGCACCAATACTTTCCATATATAGCATCAAAATCATCAGTGCTTGTAACAAAAACATAAGCTTTATTAGCAAAATGAATAAAAATAATTTCCACTTGTTCTTGGTTTAGTTTACAGAAACAGATAAATGTTCAGTGGGAACAAGGCAAGGTAATCTGGCTGGTTAGCAGTGATCAACGCGTTTTACATGACCTCCAAGCTTACTCATGATCAAGCCAAAGTTATCCCAGTGCTCCCTGTCTCCAGGTCTATTCACACATGCTGGCCTGTGAATGTACCTCAGAAGTCCCAGACTGTAGGCGTCACTCAGATGTATAGCACATATGACTGAGCATTTCAGGTAATTTTACTGTTCAGTTTCAGTTCATGTGGGTGCATCCTGAAACTGTATTTCTTTTGTCGTCCAATACAGGTTACTGGTAATTTTGGGTAGGCGATCCGCCCCTTTAATTGCAGACAGGGACAATTCTAGAATTGTATGCAGGGGGTGGAGCCTACCTTCCCTCCTTGGCTGCAGCTAGCCAATCAGCTCCAGAAAGATTTGTTCCTTGGTGAAGACACAGGCAAGAAAACAGTTCTGTTATAGTTTTAAAAACTTTTTTATTTTTCTGTTAGAAATGGAATACCACCATTAGGTGGATTACCATAACTGACAATGCCCTTAGATGTGGCTAGCTCAGTGACCAGGTGCTTTTTGTGGACCTTAAGCCCTTGGGGAAGATCTTGGCTACAAGTTCTTTCCTCAGGAGTTGCCCACCAAGGATTCTTCTTAATATATGGTAGTCTGAAGACAGAAGATCTGCAGGAAAGGTGAGCAATCCTTTGAGTGCTGCAGGTCCACATGTCCCACAGTGCCCCTCCGCACAGGGGTTTTGCTTTGGAGTTCTTATTGCACAATCCTGCACTCATTGGGTCTATCTGTATGTCTGTTGGGTGTTTTGGAGCAGGTTTATGTGGTACTTGAACCCTTTAGTTGCTGGTTTTGCATCTTTTGGGGGGTTTCTGACACTTTCCCTACTGGTTCAGTGTTTTTGGGTATCCTAACATGTTCTAGTGATGTTTCATGCATTTTTATTTTTCCATGTCCATTTTGTAAAATTTGAGTTCTCGCTTTACCGTATAGGTGCCATCGCTCCATTCAATCCTAAGGGACTACAGTTTGGGACATATCTCTGCAACCGCTCCACCTAACAACTTCAGAGATGGCTCATTTTTATTGTCTGACCTTGCGCTATCATCCAGTTCATGTTTTTAGTGTGTTGGGGGGCTCAGGGGGCTTTGGGCACTGTTGGGGTACTTTTCCTGGGAAAACTACATTTCCCATGAGCACTTGCTTTGCATGCTCGTTTCTGATTGGCTCCCGCCACAGCAGCCATTTGGGCCATTTCCAGAATGAGTATCCTATGCAGGGCTTGGACTATCCTTCTCTCCTCTGCTGATTAAGGTTATTTGACACTGTGAGAATGTCTATACCATTGGAGCTTGGGGCCAGACCTAAGACTAAGGATGCTAGTGTCTCTGTATCCCCCACTGCGCATTGCTCTTCCGATCATTCAGGGTTACCTAGAGAATTCTCAGATCATTATGCCCAGCATGTTCTGATGTCCCTGAGGACCTCCAGCCATGCATTACAGCCTGTTTGGGTGCAAGAGTTCAAGGCTGCTACCAGGGACCTGGGTCTACATTGCAACTCTTTCCATCCCAGTTACAGGGGGTCTTCCATTCTTGGCAGACACCCTCCTCTGTCAAGTCTTCCCTGCCCAAACCTCAGGGAGTACCTGATGTGTCAGATTCCTCTGCTGAGGAATGTTCTGCTCTGGGCTCCTCTCAGTTTTTTGGGGATCCTTTTGAGGCTGATCCTGAGCCCTCCTCTGAGGGCCTGATCAGGGCTTTCTTGAATGCTCTTAACATTCCCTTAGTTCAGGAGGTTCCTTCTGACTCCTCTGACGTGTTTCAGGAGCCTAAAAAGCCCCTTTTGTGCTTTCCACCTAACCCCACTCTTGACCACCTTGTGTCTGAGGAGTGGAAATCCCCTGACAGGAAACCTTCTGTGTCCAAGAAATTTGCCAAGCTTTATCCCTTCTCTGAGGCAGCGCTTGCGCAGTGGGTTCATCCTCCCAAAGTGGATGCTGCTATTTCTAGGCTATCTAAGTCTACTGCCTTGCCAGTTTCTGATGTGTCTTCTCTGAAGGACTGGACTGACAAGAAACTTGAGGTCTCCCTCGAGTCCATTTTTGCCACTGCTGGTACTGCCATGCGTCCAGCTTTCGCTGCAGCATGGGTGAACCGGGCCATTGTGGTCTGGACTGAACAGCTCACCCTGGCTGTCCGTGAGGGTCCTCCTACTTCGGATATGTTGTGCCTTCTTGCCAACATTTCTGAGGCACAGCACTATGTCTCTGCTGCCTTATTTGATGCCATCCGTTTGGTGGCTATGGTTTCCACCATGTCTGTGGTTACCAGTCGAGCTTTTTGGCTCAAGATCTGGTCTGCTGACACTGCTTCCAAGAAAGCATTGCTCTCTTTACCTTTTAAAGGTACTTCTTTGTTTGGGCCTGATCTTAAAGATCTGATCAGTGAGGCTACAGGGGGTAAGAGTACCCTTCTACCCTTGGTTCCCAGGAACAAAACGCTTAAGCGTAACTGGTATTTTCGTTCCTTTCAGACTGAGACACGTCAGGCGAACCAGAAGGTTCCCTTAGCTCCTCGTACCTCCTCCAAGCACAAATAGCAATGGAAGCCCAAGGACTCCTCCAATCCAAGGCTTCCAAGCCTTCTTTGGCATGACTTACCGAACCCGGGTTCCCATTCTGCTGTGGGTGGTCATCTGCGTCACTACCACAGCATCTGGGAGGATTCAGTGGCGGACCCGTTGATTTTACAAGTGATGACGGAAGGGTACAGGATCCCTTTTGTCTCTCTTCCTCCCTTTCGCTTCTTTCCTTCTCATATGCCTCAGGGCGCTGAGAAACGCTGGCTGTTCAACAGCGCTATTCAGGCTCTTCTGGACAAGGATGTTCTAGAGCCGGTTCCAGTTCAGGACAGAGGTATGGGTTATTAATCAAACCTCTTTGTGGTCTCTAAGAAGGACGGCGGTTGTCTTCCCATTTGGATTGGAAGGATGTCAATTCCTGTGTGATCCGTGCTCATTATCCCCAGGAATCTCTATGGACGGTGATTGTTGCTATGTCCCTGGGGTAATTCCTTGTATTTCTGGGCATTTTCCGTTTTCAGCTCTTCCCTTTGGTCTGACTACTGCTCCTCAAGTTTTCAACCGTGTCCTGGGATCCTTAGTGTCCGTCCTCTATTGGGACGGCATCAGAGTTACTCCATACATGGATGACCTGCTTCTGAAAGCCCCCTCTATGGGACTTCTTCATCATCAGGTTCAGCAATGCATTCACGTGCTCACCCATTATGGGTGGATCATCAACATGGACAAGTCAGACCTTGTCCCATCCCAGTGTCTGGTCTTCCTGGGCCTTCTCTTCAATGCTCAGAACAGCATGGTGTTTCTCACTGACGAGTTAGCTCACCAGATTGCCCACAGGGTTTGTACGGTTCTGGCTCAAGATCCAGTTCCAGCCAAGAAGCTGTCCTTTCTAGTGGGAAAGTTTATCTCCACCATAGAAGCGATCCTGTTTGCCATGGTACACACCAGGGAACTCCAGAGGTTTGTGATCCAGGTGTGCAAGGGTCAACCAGACCTGAAGATGCCAGTGTCCCTCCCTCTTCATGTGGAACTGAGTTTGTCCTGGTGGCTAGACAGCTCCAATCTACTGAAAGGCAAGTCCTTCCTGGTATCCTTCTGGACCATGGTGATGACGGATGCCAGCCTCTCAGGTGACCCAGGACCGCTCCCCAGCCGGAGAGCTCAGGGTCTGTGGTCTCTGGAGGAATCTCTCCTTCCTATCAATGTGTTGGAGCTTCGGGCGATATTTCATGCCCTTGGACATCACAGCTGAAGGATTGTCCAGTCCGGGTACAGTCCGACAATACCACGGCCGTGGTTTACATGAACAAGCAGGGAGGAACAAAAAGTCTTGCCTCTTGGTTAGAGGTCAAGGCTATTTTATCATGGGCAGAAGACCACGTTCCTGCCATATCTGCAGTGCACATTCCTGGCATAGACAACGTCATGGCGGATTTCCTCAGTCGACACACAGTGGACAGCGGAGAGTGGGAACTGCATCCAAAGGAGTTCACCCTCATTGTTCACAAGTGGGGTCTTCCTTACATCAACCTGACACAACAGGAAGGTTCTGAGGTTCTGCTCTCAGTGGAGAGACCCTCTAGCTCTGGCGATGAATGCAATGTCCATTCTTTGGTTATTTCCTCTGGCCTACATCTTTCCTCTCCTCCCAATGTTGCATAGGGTGTTACGGAAATTACGACTGGAACGCTGTCCAGTCCTTCTGATTGCTCCGTGCTGGCCTCGTCAAGCTTGGTTTCCGGAGCTCCTGGATCTGTCAGTGGCGGAGCCATTCCGGCTCCCTTACCGTCCGGATCTTCTTCTACAGGGTTTCCTGTGGAAGGAGGATGTTCATCGGCTAGCTTTGACGGCTTGGAAATTGAATCCTCAATATTGAAGAAGAAAGGCTTTTCTTCTGGTGTGGTGGCTACTATGCTCAGTGCCCACAAACCTTTTTCTTCCAAGATCTACCATCGTGTCTGGTCAACTTCTTGGTGTGCTGATAAGGACCTGTCTCAGGAATTTGATCTGCCTACAGTCCTGGCCTTCTTGCAGGACTGTGTTTATAAGGGCCTCAGTTTGAGTTCCCTTAAGGTTCAGACATCTGCTCTCTCTGTTTTGTTTCAGAGCCGCATTGCCATCCTTCCTGATGTCTAGGTTTTCTTCCAGGGCGTTGCTCATGCTCGTCCTGCCTTCAAGAATCACGCTCCTCCGTGGGATCTTAACTTGGTTTTGGGTGTTCTTCAGCTCCCTCCATTTGAATCCTTGGCTACTATTCCTCTACGCCTGCTGACATGGAAAATGGCTTTTCTCCTGGCGATCGTGTCTATTCACCGTGTTGCGGAGTTACATGCTCTGTCCTGTAAACCACCTTATTTGGTGTTTCACATGGACAAGGTGGTGCTTCACACTTCTCAAGAGTTTCTCCCAACGGTGGTTTCAGAGTTCCATATCAATCAGGAGATTGTGGTGCCTTCTTTCTGCCCTGAGCCCACCTCTGACAAGGAGAGGAATCTCCATTTGTTAGACATGGTGTGTTGTCTCAAGTTTTATGTGCATCGCACTAAGTCTATCAGGCAATCTGACTCGCTGTTCGTCATTCCTGAAGGTCCCAGGGCAGGAAGACCTGCATCCAAAGTGACTCTTGCTTCTTGGATCAAGTCCACTATTCATTAGGCTTTCGAGCTGAAGAAGAAGCCTGTCCCCTTTCGGGTCACGGCTCATTCTACAAGATCTGTTGGGGCTTCTTGGGCTTACAAGAATCAGGCCTCCGCAGATCAGTTGTGCAAGGCTGCCACTTGGTCGTCTGTGCACACCTTTTTGAAGCACTACCTTATTGATGTGCTGGCATCGGCTGACGCCAGCTTTGGGAGGAAAATCCTGGAGGCTGTCTTGCCTGTCTAGGATTTTCTTTGGTTCTTGGTGCTTCCTTCACTCGAGCCCCGTTGGCTCCAGTTCAGTGTGCTGTGTAACAGTTGGGGTGTTGTTACCCCTGTTCAGTGTCCATTGACACTTCAGTGATGTTGGGTTATCGCTGATCTGATGGTTCATATCTGCTCTGGTGACTTTGGGGGCCTTGCGCCTGGTCCTTGCCTTCCTTCCCGCCTCTGGGAAAATCAATGGTTGGACATCCCAAAGTTACCAGTAACCTGTATTGGACGACAGAGAAAATAGGATTTTAGTCTTACCTGTTAAATCCTTTTCTCTTAGTCCATACAGGTTACTGGTCTCCTTCCCTGTCAAGGGATCATGCTTGGCTCTCCTGTGGCAGACAGTGGGGGTCTTTTGGTGTCATGCTCACAGGAGTCTTCTTTCCCTTCCACTACCTAGTCAATAGTTAGTGTCTCAAATCTTTCTGGAGCTGGTTGGCTAGCTGCAGCCAAGGAAGGTAGGCTCCACCCCCTGCATACAATTCTAGAATTGTTCCTGCCTACAATTAAAGGGGCGGATCGCCTACCCAAAGTTAACAGCAACTTGTATGAACTAAGAGAAAAGGATTTAACAGGCAAGACTAAAATCCTCTTTTTGTAGTTGTATGGCAGGATAGAGGCCTACAGGAAGGTGCACTAGCAAAGGGCCCCCTTAGAGGATGGGCATCAATGAGTTGCACCCCCTACAGTTATGCCACTGTTTTAAGGATATCCCTAAATAAGAACAAGTAAAGCAATAAAAATGACTGTGACACCTGTGTACAAGTAGGGATGTACTGAAAATGTGACCTGTTTGTGTGTCCAGAGTACTAACTTTGAGAATCACTGTTCTAGATGAACCCTTGCCAAGTATTTATAAAGAGGTAGAATTGTTTTGCTATGCTGATCACCCAATTCCTCATCAGTCTCATCGCTCTGATCTTTGACTTAGGCTCGTTGACTCTGAGGAGCTTCTGGAGCAAAGTGAGAGCTGTGCTAAAGAGAACAGAAGAAGAAGAAGAAGTGAGCTGTGCCGGAAGGAAAGTGGGAGGAGAGCGAGTGAGCTGTGCCGGAGGGAAAGAGGGCTCTCTGAAGTGTGTGAGACAACATAGTTACATGGCCATGCAGTATAGTGGATAGTTTGATGTTTAACTGGGTGATCAGCAGAGGCCACAAAACCTTAAGCGAAGGCTCCAGAGTGAATTGGGTAGACCATACTTGGATAGGCTTGGCGGAGAGCACTGTGCTGGTGGTATTCTACTGACATGTTGCTCCCTAGTTGGCGACCCTTAAGCGTGCAACATCAGAATGTCACCCTGTTGATGCGGGTGACATTCTTATGTCAGCCTTTTGATTCGGGAAACATTATGATCTCGCTGTTTTGAAAGATGGCAAAATTTCAATAGGATACCATGAGGTGTATAAATCACAGTGCAACCGGTGGATCGTAATTGAAGGGGAATGGCACCAACAAGACAGGACATATCAAACTAACCAAAATGAAACTAAATACAGTGCAATTTATTGAAAATGTCAGAAAAACAGCAGGAGGACCAGTAATTCAGCAAGATATTCTAAATAAAAACAAACAATAAAGATGGTGTGAGGTGTCTATGCCACCTGGGGGAAATACACTAAAGTTTGATAAGAGTTCACAATGGCAAAGTTTTGTCAGATCTGTGTGGATGGCACATCACCAATATGTACTAACATGTCTTCACCATCGTATCCCCTTTGTATACCCTTTAATCTGCCACTAATCCCCCCTCATCGCCATGAATCCACCATGCCTTCAACAGGTTTACAATTTTCCACTTAACACATCAGCAATGGTTCATTTTCATGTGGAAATGCAGATTAATAAGCCATTCGTGTGGGTGTGTTTATATGTTTAGGTTAATGTTCACCACATGCACTAAACTCCGATAGCAGCCTCAGCTGTTGAAGTTCACAGTTGCAACAACACCGACCTAAAGCTGACAATGTTGGGATCTCCCTATAGCTTCTTATGCAGTAACAGCCCTTAATTAATCATAAGTAGGGTTGTCATACTGCTGGTGATGTGTAAGAGTTGCTCCTCCTTGCACATTGCCAGCAGTCTGACAACCCTGAAGTTTGAGAACATCCTCTCTGCTTCCCCACTTGCTCAGTGGGGGAGAGGAAAGGATCTGCTCAGACTTCAGTACCACAAACAGCATCACTCCCTTAACACTTTGAGTGCCATAGGTATGCACATTCCACACCACACCCCTGCATCCTTCATAGATTTAGAAAAGTACAGTTTCCCACTACACAAACCTCAATATACTTGGCTCTGTTCCTCTGCAATACAGAGTTCTTACATATCCCATTTTGACACCCAGCATCAGCCTCCACTCACTATCACTCTATCTCTCATCTACCACCCCTCCTCCATCCCTTTCACCACTGTGCCAACCCTCATCCATCCCTTTCGCTGCCTTCCATACCCTTCTCTCCCTTTGTCATCCAGCCAAGCACTTTTTCCAAACTGCATGGAATGAATGTCATCTGCTCCACGCATTGTGGAATAATGTGCTTGGGTGGATGACAAAGGGAGAGAAGGGTAGTGAAGGTGTTGAAAGGGACTGGGGAGGGGTGGCAGAGTTGTGAAAGGGACACAGGAGGGGTGGCAAATTAGAGAAGGAGTAATCAGTGGGCCAATAAATCCCACAATCAAAAGTAAACTTATTCTGATTAAATAAAAAGTGCTGGTACAGGTGTAGAAAGACACTACATTGAAGATGAAAAGCACTGGAGATCAAGTTGCAGACTCACACTGAACAGCATTGGAAATCAAGTTTTTTGCTTACCCTGAACTGTGTGGGAGAGAGATCTAGTGGCCATTCACATTTTGACTGTGGGTACACAAACAATATTCTGGATGCCACCCTGCTGAGACAGTGGTGAAACAGATCAACTATTGCCACACATGATGCTGCAGGAGATCTTCTTCATTGAGACACACATTTCCTGCTATTTGTAAGTAAGGGTACATCTGTACCAACACTTCTTATTTAATCATACTGAGTTTAGGTTTTCTTGTGGGACCCACTGGCCCACTGATTCTAATTTGTTGACATCTGTATCAAATCTAATTAGGAATACACCTCTACTACCACCATCATATTTTTTGATCGTACATAATTACATATGTTGCTTGTTTTCATTGTGAGCTATCTCTCCGTGCTCACCATTACAGTATGATTCATTGTATCACTAGTGCAAGTGTTCTTATAGATCCTCACTTAGATTGGGATAGTTGGTATCTCTGCTCATTGTAGTCCACTGGATTTTTTTATGTCTATAATGTTATGTGTATTAAATAGTCTATTTTAACTCATATCATACTACACTTACTGTCATTCTGTGTTTTTTCCCTCTTTTTCTCTGTCCATCTCACTTCTTTATTGTGCATGTACATCATCCACTTACTTGAAACTTGTTGTGGCCAACTGCATTGAGAATTGGGATTCTCTATATTTGCCTATGCTGGTATGCCTTTACAGGGCTAGTTATTATCACATACTTATCATACTTGTCTACTTTATTTGCACAGATATTTACTCCATCTTAATCAGCATATGCTGAGTCTGAGTATTTAGTACCAGTAATTTATTCATTATCTCTGTGTAGTGGAAGACTGTACTTTTCTAACCCTTTGGGTACCACCCCAGTGCACATCCTGGTGGCACTCAAAAGAGTAAGAGAGGATGTTCCCATACTTCAGGGTTGTGTATTGCTGGTGATATGTAAGATTGGGCATCATCCCTTCCACATTGCTAGCAGTTCAACAACCCTATTTGCTAATGGGGAAATTCTCTCCCCTCCCTTGCATTATTAATTCATAACATATATGGTTATATGTGTCTCCATCACAAAGACAATGTGCTCACCACACATCACCAGACACACATCACAGTGGCACTGAACCTTAGTGCATTTCCCCCATGCAGTCACATAAGATGTAGGACTCTCCTGCCTTCTTCCCTCTGGTTGTGAAGCACACACCTTGGAAAAAAAGGAAAGAGGCTTGGCCTTTGCAGTCAGCTGGAACCTGGGGAGGGGGACACTCCTCTCTGCTCTTCCCCTTGGAGGTCAAAAAGGGGAAGGGTTTAACCATTAAAAAAAGACCCACCTGTACAGGTTGACTATAACTGTTTTTTTCTTGTTTGTTTTTTATAGAAATTTAGTGAATTTTTTTTTGTTCCCTGTGGCACAGTAGTGTGCTCTAAAATTGCACCTCTTGCATCTTCCCCTCTTCAATCAAACATTCAATAGTATCTCCAGTTCTTAAGAAAAGGTCATTAGACCCCATCTCCCCATCCAGCTATCACCCTGTGCATCTAAGCTCCTTGAGCGCCTAGCCTACTCTCATCCACTTACCTTCCTCAACTCCCATAACTCTCAGGACCCACTACAGTCTGGCTTTCGGCCCACTTTCTCTACAGAAACTGCCCTTATCAAAGTAACAAATGATCTCCACATTGCAAAAACCAACGGCCATTTCTCTCTTCTTATCCTCGTAGACCTATCAGCAGCATTCAACACAGCTGACCATACTCTTCTTCTCCCAGATTGTCCAATCACTTGGTATCTCCAGCCTGGCACATTCCTGGCTTCTGTCCTACCTCTTTTAATGGTCTTTCTGTGTGACATACACTCTCACCTCCGATCCCCCTCTCAGTAGGTGTACCGCAAGGCTCTGTTCTGGGATCTCTTCTCTTTTCTCTGTATACACTCTCCCTGGGTCAACTGATAAAATCCTTTGGCTTTAACTACCATCTCTAAGCAGACTTTATGCAAATATATCTCTCTGCACCCTCAATATCACCTAAAATACAGCAGCAGGTCTCAGACTTCCTTACTGCTATCTCTTCCTGGATGGCTCATCATTGCTTAAAACTTAACATGTCTAAGACTGAGCACCTCATCTTCCCTCCTAAATCCTGCACAACAGCTCCATTTTCTATAACTGCCGAGGGCACCACAATTTACCCTGTAGACAAGGCTCGCTGCCTCTTCTCTTTCCTTCACCACCCACATTAATGAAGCAACCAAAACCTGTTGCTTCTTTCTTTGGAATATAGCAAAAATCCAGCCATTCCTCTCTCATTCTACAACCGAAATCCTCATGCATGCTCTTACCCTTTCTCACCTGAACTACTGCAACTCTTTACTTATTGGTCTTTCTGCTAACCATATCGCTCCTCTCCAATCAGTTCTTAATTCGGCCACTGAAATACTCTTTCTCTCCTCCAGAACAGTACTCACCCTGCCACTTTTTAAATCACTGTCGTGGCTCCCCATAAGGCAGCATATCACATTCAGAATCCTCCTCATTACCTTCAAGGCTCTCCATCACTTATCCCTGCCTCATATTTCATCTTTGATATCCTGACACATACCTGCATGTCCACTACGCACCACGCATGGTGGACGACTCTCTGCCCCTTTAACCACTATTGCTGTGTCACGACTGAAGCCTTTCTTCCTTGCTGCTCTCTACCTCTGGAATGCCCTGCCACCCAGTATTCGCCAAGCCTCAACCCTCAACAACTTTAAATCCAGGCTAAAAGAGCACCTTTTAAATATGAAAACATTATCTCATATGTCAAAAACTGCACTTCCTCCTCTACCAGCTCGTACCTGTATGTCACCCATCCTATACTTAGATTGTAAGCTCTAAGGGGCAGGGACCTTTTATCCCTCACCTGGTGTTCCCCTTATGATTGTCTTTATAAGCAATTAATCACCGCACTTATTGTACCCTTTCTATATTAAATGTAAACTGTAAACTGCCAAGTACATTGGTTGGTGCTATATAAATAAAAATATACAATACAATACAATACCTCTTCAGCTTCCTTAACATAACCCTAAACAACAGGCTATTGTGCAAAGACTATGAACCATGTTATTTGGGATTTAGAAAATTGAAGAAAAGGGTGCTCAAGCAGTCCTTGTGTCATATCTACAAAAGAAATGGGCAGCAATTTTGGAGCAAACTAACTGCACCATAATGGAGAAATAAACATTCTCAAAATTCACGTAGATGTAAGCCTTTGAGTGCCAGGGTTGTGCTCAATTACTTAGGAATAAGTTGGGTACCTCTCTGCAACTCAAATGGTTAAATGGGGGGTTTAAGACCTTGAATGCTATATATCTACACTGTAAAAGACAAAGTGGTAATGTGACCACAAATTCTACATATTTGCCTCTCACACCCCAGCATTACACACTAAATTATAATGCACACACCCCCAGGTTGGCAGCTAGCAGGACATATGCAGATCTCCTCCACACTGCCAGAGCCAGACATACACACCATGGAGTGCAGCTAGGAGGAGATTTTCAAATCTCCTACTCACTGCATCAGCACTACATACACAACAGCTTAATTTTCCACACCCCTCAGAATCCCTTCAGTCTGACCTTCACCTATCGATGTCTGGATCACCACTGAGCTTTTCCCCCACAAAAAGTTCCCACCGCTCTCTATATTGCCTCTTAAAAAAAAAAAAAAATCATGCACAACACCTTTGTAGCAGTGCTGACATGCAGCTCCTCTTCTTTTGTGGCACACCCTCTTGTGTGTTAAACCTTTGTGTGCCATACGGCTATCCACTGCATTGGATACGTTTGTGCCACTCAAAGGGTTAATTGTGATTGTGCTTTAACACTATGAGTGCCAGAGGGGTATGCCATGCATTGCAATGCGTTGCGTACACCTCTGGCACTCAAAGGGTTATGCCTTTAGGCAATGGGTGCAGCAAGATGCCAGATATTGTGTTGGTATACAGTTGTAATCAAAATTATTCAACCCCCGTAATCAAAATTATTCAACCCCCATTGCGAATCAGGTCAAAATTTACAGGTTTTCATCTGTTTGCAATGAACAAATCAAACAAAAGTAACTGAAAGAGCTCAACACAATGAACGCTTCAAGTGGTTTCCCCAAATTCAACTGACAGTGCAACTTATAATGACTTCTCCAGTCTCAAAATTATTCATCCCCCTGAATAGAATCCCTCACAACAGCACAAATATGCAAAACAGATGTTGCCTCAAGCACACCTGATGCAATTAATCAAGGGCTTCATTAGTGCCTGAGCTGGAACACATGAAATACCTGAACTGGCTAGGGGTTTGTTGAGTGTCATGTTTGACTACATGTTAGAAACATGGCTAAGTCAAAAGAATGGTCCAAGAAGTTAAGAGAAGAGATCATCACCCTTCACAAATGAGGAACAGGATACAACAAGATAGTGAAGGCACTGAATGTTCCTAGAGACACTGTTGTGAGCATAGTTCTCAAGTTCAAAGTCAAAGAAACAGTGGTTACACTACCTGGACGGGGCAGAAAAAGGAAGCTATCAATGGCTGCAACCAGATTTCTGAGAAGGCAGGTTGAGAAAAACACTCGAGTGACTGCAAAAGACCTGCAGCAAGACTTGGTGGCAACAGGCACTGAGGTTTTAGTGAGCACAGTAAGGTACATACTAAACGCAGGAGGTTTCCATGCCAGAACTCCAAGATGTACACCAATACTGACCCACAAGCACTAGAAAAGTTGGCTCAAATATGCTCAAAATCATATATATAAGCCACAGACGTTTTAGGATTCTGTTCTGTGGAGCGATGAAACAAAACTGGAACTTTTCGTCCCAATGGATCAGCTGTATGTCTGGAGGAAGAAGAATGAAGCATACGCTGAAAAGAACAGTCTGCCTACAGTTAAGCATGGTGGTGGCTCGGTGATGCTCTGGGGCTTCTTTGCATCCTCTGGCACTGGAAACCTGCAGCATGTGAAAGGCAAAATGGATTAATTGAAGCATCAGGAAATTCTAGGAGAAAACATCATGTCGTCTGTGAGGAAGCTGAAGCTTGGGCATCATTGGACCTTCCAACAGGACAATGATCCCAAGCATACCTTAAATTCCACAAGGCTTGATTGCAGAAGAAGTCCTGGAAGATTCTACAGTGACCATCACAGTCACTTCACTTGAATGCCATAGAAAATATCTGGTGGGATTTGAAGAAGGCAGTTGCAGCTGCAAACCCAAGAATATTACTGTACTGGAGGCCATTGCTTATGAGGAATGGGCTAGGATTCCTCATGAACGTGGCCAGAAGCTGGTGTCTGGCTATGCATCTCATTTGCAGCAGGTCATAACAGCAAAAGGGTCCTCTACTAAATACTAAAGATGCTTCTCATGAAGGGGTTGAATAATTTTGAGACTGGAGAAGTCATTATAAGTTGCATTTTCAGTTGAATTTGGGGAAAACACTTGAAGCATTTGTTGTGTTGAGCTATTTCAATTGCTTTTGTTTGATTTGTTCATTGCAAACAGCTGAAAGTCTGTAAATTTTGACAATAATTTTTTTTGCAATGGGGTTGAATAATTTTGATTACAACTGTAGCTACATGCTCAAGCTGGTGCGGCAAGAGTGGGTGTAGTAAGATGGCTTTCAGTGTAGTGAGATGTCTACTGTGCTGACTGTCTTTCCGGAACTTACGCCACTCATTCCAGGAAGTTTCTCCTTGCTCCCTTTCTCGTGTGTTATGGCTCCACTGCTCTCCCAGTTGCAATGTCACCCAAGCATTTGCAGAACCAAATCAGGAAGCAGCCAAGTCTGCCGGAAAGACAACAGTGTTGTAGATCAAATTGAAACAGCAGCCAACCTGCCAGATAACTTAATAGAGTACATCATCCAAAATAATGAGTCAGATACTGTGGGGTGCAGCGAGGACATCGGCCCACCATCCACCTGTGGGGAACCCACCAGCCGGTGATATGAAAGGGCCAGTCTTAACCAAACCTGTCAAATGTTTGCAAATGAACAAGGTCTCAAAGGGTGACCAACAACTGAAAAATAAAACATATTCAGGATATAAAATACCGGAATCACCTGGTCCCAGTGTCTGGAATGGACGGCACTACCTGTCATGGACCTGGTTTGTCATTCTCCAGAAAGACCATGACTTGGAATTCATAATACCCAAATGGAAAAAAATAACAAAATACATAGAAATAAAAGAAAGAAAAAATAATCATAGCAGGGATTACGATCTATATTATCTAACATAGACTACTTATTTATGATTATTTTTTAAAGTGATAGTAATGTCTTTTAAAAAATATTGTAGCTGTTAAAGAAATCAACTAAGTCATTCCAGTCCCATCTCTCAAACCTTTATGGTTTTAGAGATAGACCGTTTTAAAGTTCCCCTCTCCCTGATGTCAGCTATAAAGTTGACAGCAGGAGATTTGAGTAGGCTAACCCGAGGTGGCTCTACAGCAGAGCCGAGATACCGAAATTGAAAAAGAAATACTTAATTAGAACAGTCTACAAAGTGTGCCTTACGGCACACTTTGTAGATGGTTCCAATAAAGTATTTCTTTTTCTATTCCAGTATCTCGTCTCTGCTGAAGAGCAGGCACACTTTGTAGACTGTTCCAATGAAGTATTTCTTTTTTGATTTTGGTATCTCGGCTCTGCTGAAAATCCACCTGCCAGTCCCCGGAACAGGATCTTCTTCTGTCAGTTTACAGGTGATGTCAGGGAAAGGGGAGGGAGGGGGGAACTTTAAAACGTTCTATCTCTCAAACCATAAAGGTTTTAGAGATGGGACTAGGATATTTTAGTTTATTTTTTTAATAGCTACAATATTTCGTTTTTAAAAACTCATTACTTTCCCTTTAAACCAAAATGTATACTTATTGTATTGTTTATGTAGCACCAAGGCAATTTAAGCAGTTAGTTGCTCTCTACATATACTGACTCGTCTGCTCTACATTTATCCATATACTAGCAGTGTGGGACAGAGTTGTCCATCTGTTTTATTTTTTAACCCCTTAAGGACCCATGATGGTCCTGGACCGTCATGGGTTGTTATACCCTTAAGGACCCATGAAGGTCCTGGACCGTCATGGAATTCCGGGCTCCCCGCGCGGCTGCATGCCGTTCGGGAAGTCCGGAATCAGATTCCGGGGAAAAAAAAAAAAAAAAAAGGTCCCTGGTCCGTAAGTGACCACACCTTGCGTGCACGACCGGTCCTTAAGGGGTTAAGCAATGCTTAACCCTAGGAGTTTGTGACGGCCTGTCTCTGGTTATTTTTTAAACAATGCTTAACAGTTACAGTGGCAGAGGGTACGCAATGCATCATAATGCATTGCATACCCCTCTGGCACTAAAAAGAGTTAATGTGAGCCTCAGGGAAGAGTTATATATATATAATGTAAATTAATGTACAGACTGTACTGTGTGTATAGTCTGTACATTAATATACATTATATATAATACACTCCTTCTTGATGAGGCTCATAGTAACTCTTTCAGTGCCAGAGGGGAATGCAATGCATTAGAGTGTGCTGTGCATCCCTCTGACACTTACACTGTTAAGTATTGCTTAAAAAATAACCAAAGAGACGGGCAATGCCACCCCACACTGCTAGTATATATATATATATATATATATGAAGCTTTGCGAAGCAAAGTGTGGAGGCCACTCTACCATTCAATGGGTTAAAGATAATTTTTTACAAATGAGAATTTTTATTTATCTTATATGGAAAATTAGGTTTGTTCCAGAATGCATCCCTTTTCTTTTGTATATAAGGCCCTATATCTGCCATTTCTATTGCTCTTAACTGTTCAGAATTTATCAAAGATTGTATTGAATATCACCAGGTGAACTGCTTTCCTTTTGTTTACACACTGGAAACACAGAGTTTGTTTCTCTCTGGCACACACTCTTTGACCCTCTTAAAAAATAGATGACCCAGAGCCCAGCTCACTCAGTTTTTTGGCATCATATCTCATTTGAAGTTTTTTCTTTTTGCTGTTCTTTCCTCTCACCAGACATTTCAGTCAATTAATTCATAAGGGTTATTTAAGGACTTTCAAATGCAGTATTATAAAAGTTTTTATTATTGAGTATGTCTGTCTGTGTCCAATTGATAAGTAATGTGTTGATGTGGCTCAAACTGGGCTTTGATTGCCCATGACCTTGCCGTGACCTCAATCTTTTCTTTCTTGTGTATAATAATTTGTACTGAAGTCTGCTTCTAGGTCACACCTCCTCACAGTAAACACAAAGCTTCAAAAGAATTGAATTACTCATAAGAGAGACAAGTGTTACTGGATTTTATAGTGAAACAAATGTAAAGTAAAACAGATCAAAAGCAAATAAAAACTTTAAAGTGTTAGTAATGTCCACAAAAAAGTTTTTTTGCATTTAGAAGAGCTTAAAAAGCCGAGCTAAATGCAAAAAACCGTATCTCTCAAACCACTATGGTTTAAGAGATACAGGTGTTTAAAGTTTGATCTCTCCTACTGACAGCTGTAAAGCTGTCAGCAGGAGATCTGTGTCGGCTGACACGGAGGCGTTTGAGCAGAGATGCGATCTCTTTATTTACCACAAATCCCTTCATTGGAATGGTCTAAAACGTGTGCCTGGTTTTGAAGCACTCGTTTTAGACCATTCCAATGAAGGCATTCATGGTAAATAACGAGATCGCGGCTCTGCTCAAGCGCCTCCATGTTGGCTGACATGGATCTCCTGCTGACAGCTTTACAGCTGTCAGTAGGTGAGATCAAAATTTAAACGCCTGTATCTCTTAAACCATAGCGGTTTGAGAGATACAGTTTTTGCATTTAGCTCAGCTTTTTAAGCTCTCCTAAATGCAAAAAAACTTTTTTGTGGACATTACTAACACTTTGAAAAGAAATTACAACATTGCTATTTGAAGAACACCAGGTTAGGTAAGTCTTTATGATTAAAAAATTAAGAGCAACTTATCCCCTTAAGGACCAGGACTTTTTACACCAGAGGACCAGAGCAATTTTGGTATTTTTAGTATGTCATTGTTCAACTATAGTTTCCCTATAATTAATTTAGTACACCCACACAAATGATATACTTTTTAAGCATAAGTAGGGATTTTTTTGATACTACATTTATATGGATAATCCATCACTTAATTTGATTAAAATATAAAAAAGAGGAAACAAATTAAACAAACAAAACATTTTGCCTAGGTTTTCCTGTCATGATTTGCACACTATGGCCTTGATTCAATTTACCCTGATAAAACACCCGGTAGGGCAAAATTGGCTATTGACCCATACACAAACTATGTCACCATCGGTATTCAATTTCCCAACTGATACCACCAAAGAACAATGGGCCACAGAACCTGACTTGTGGCCAAACGTCCATTATGTGTTTTAAGTTCCCAAAAGCGATGCTAAATAGCGTGAGTAATCTGAACATCAAAGCAAAACAGCTAACGCTTGGGGCCTGGGACACTGTCAATTTGGAAATTCACGTTTCCATTTTCAGACATGGAATTTTTACAGCTTGATTAACTGGGGCCATGTCTCATTTGGAGCTGTTTAGCAGTGCTCCACTTCAACATTTCCCCTCAAAGTGTATATTTTTTAAATGTAGGCAATACAGAGTTCAATTCTAGGTGCATTTTGACACTTTTTACGGGGCCACTTTACCATCAATCCTTCCCAAAACCTGCAGTAAGAAAAAAAAATCTGCATTTTTCACACATATTTCAACTTTGCTGTAGATTTCAAGCATAGTATATTTGCAGATTCACAAAAATGCATTGATTACTGTTCAGCTACTTCTTCTGAGTATGGTAATGCCCCATATGCATAGGTTTGTCAGGGTTTATGGAAGCTACGGGGCCCAATTTGGAAGATACACATTTCCATTTTCATGCGGGATTTTCGCAGCTTGCTTAACTGGTGCCATGTCTCATTTGGGGTTGTTTGGCAATGCTGCAATTCAAGTTTTACCCTAAAAAGTGTATATTTTTGAAAATTAGACAATCCAGGGTTTCATTCTACATGTATTTTTAGCACTTTCATGCAGCCACTGTACCACACTCCCTCCAGAAAACTGCAGTAAGAAAAAAAATCAGCATTTTTCACACATATTTTAGTTTTGCTATAGATTTCAAGCACAGGATATTTAAAGATGTTTAAAAATGCATTGATTAATATTCAGCCACATCTTCTGAGTATGGCAATGCCCGATGTGGGTAGGTTTGTCAGGGCTTGGGGGAGCTACTGGGCCCAATTTGGTACACAAGCGTTTCCATAGTCAGACATGGAATTTTCACAGCTTGCTTAACTGGTGCCATGTCTCATTTGGGGATGCTTGGCAATGCTTCATTTCACATTTCCTCCAAATGCTCATGATTTGAAAAGTAGATAACCCACGGTGTTATTCCAAGTGCATTTTGACACTTCATATGCAGTCACTTTACCACCAATCCAAATCATGGGAAAAATCGTTTTATAGATTTCTTGTTCAAAATATATTTGACCTTTACTATACAGAATCAGTACACTCTGCCCTTGATTTCCGAATCCAGGGTTTCATTCTACGTGTATTTTGACACTTTCATGCAGCCACTGTACCACACTCCCTCCAGAAAACTGCAGTAAGAAAAAAAAATCAGCATTTTTCACACATATTTTAGTTTTGCTATAGATTTCAAGCACAGGATATTTAGAGGTGTTTAAAAATGCATTGATTAATGTTCAGCCACATCTTCTGAGTATGGCAATGCCTGATGTGGGTAGGTTTGTCAGGGCTTGGGGGAGCTACTGGGCCCAATTTGGTACACAAGCTTTTTCATAGTCAGACATGGAATTTTCACAGCTTGCTTAACTGGTGCCATGTCTCATTTGGGATGCTTGGCAATGCTTCATTTCACATTTCCTCCAAAAGCTCATGATTTGAAAAGTAGATAACCCACGGTGTTATTCCAAGTGCATTTTGACACTTCATATGCAGGCACTTTACCACCAATCCAAATCATGGGAAAATCGTTTTATAGATTTCTTGTTCAAAATATATTTGACCTTTACTATACAGAATCGGTACACTCTGCCCTTGATTTCCGAACTTCTGGATCACGTGTTTTCTGCCCACATCTTCTCCAGTCTGGATCTTGGAGGAGTGTATTATGTGGTGAGAGTCTGAGGGTGATGAGTAGTCTCTGCAATGCCCCTGCTACCTTTCAGTACTTTCTGAATTACGTGTTTTGGGACTTCCTTGTTGTCTTTCTCATAATCTATCTTTATGACATTCTGGTTTACTCGACCTCAGTGCAGGAGCATTGGGGTCATATGAATCAAATCCTGGCATGCCTACTACAGCACAAGTTTTATGGAAAAATGTGTATCTGACATTGATATCATGGAATTATTGGGGTATATACTATCCCCCAATGGCTTACATATGGATCCTTGGAAGATATCCTCTGTTGTGGAATGGCCACGCCCCACCAGCAACAATTCATAGGATTTGCAATTTTCTATAGGCAGTTTATATAAAACTTTCCATAGAGTCCAGCCCATGACTGCCTTAACCAAAAAGCAGCACTCCTTTCTATGGAGTGAACAGGCTCAAAGTGCCTTTGCCACTTTCACATAATGATTCTCCTCAGCCCCAGTGCTGGTTCTTCCTGACCCACAGAGACCCTTCATAATAGAGGCTGATGCTTCTCAGACAACCATAGGTGTTTCAAGAAAGTCTGGGCAACCAGGTGAATCAATGGAAGCAGTCCTTGCCCTCATATGCCTGAGTATATCCCGGGGCACTCTTGCACAGCTTGTAAAATATGACTCCAAACCTGGAGCACTTAGGGCTCATTTGAGTTGCCCCTGGTAAAACTCTTGGTAAGCCAAAAATGATTCTGAACAGTGGTACTGTCGGAAGTCAATATTCCTTCCAACAGGAACTACGAGAAGTGTTGGGATACAGAATCTGACTTGTGGCCCAGTGTTCATCATGGATTATTCGTACCCAAAACTCAAGCTAAATAGCACAAGAAATTGGAACATTAAAGGAAAACAGCTAATGCTTGGTGTTTGACATAGTGTCAAACATTGAGTGTGAGCTCAAAAACACAGTTTCCCTCCCAAACACTAACCCTACCCTTAGCCTTACACTACCCCTAACATTAACAGTAAAGCTTGCATAAACTAGCCCTAACACTATCCTATCACCCTTCACTCTTACCTGGATATCTGACATCCAGTGGGATCTCCTGCACGTTCCTTCTTCTTCTTTAAATTTCTCTCTTCTTTTCTTCATCTGTCATATTGTTCTGCATCTGTGGTCTTCTTTCTTCTGATTCCTTAAAAGTGTTGCAGCCTGAAAAAAATAGTTATTAAAATTAAGAAAGCCATGCAGGTTCTTCTGGCGACAGAACAGCAGAAAAAGCCCCACTCCTGATACCTTTTAGGCCGATTCCTTTTATATGGCCAGTCCCTGTTCAAATTTTCTTCCCACGCTCCCACTGCCTGGGATGTGGGATTACACAGCTCCCAGCCAATCGGGTTCTAGCTGGAGGGAGGACTCAATGCACTAGAAGCTGATTGGCTGCGTGGTGTGGTTACTGCAGGGCATGTCCCATGACCTGTGTAACCCCACCTCCCAGCCAATGAGAGAATGGGAACAAATTTGAACAGGGAGTGGTCATATAAAAGGCAAAAATGTGAACAGGGTCTGGGGGAAATTTGAACAGGGTCTGCCTTTTATATTACCAGTACCCGTTCAAATTTCTTCCCAAGCTCCCATTAGCTGGGAGGTGGAGTTATGCAGGGCACGGAACATGCCCTACAGTAACCACACACCCCAGCCAATCAGCTTCTAGTGCTTTGTGTCATTCCTCTAGCTAGAAGCTGATTGGTTGGGAGGTGGGAAGAAAATTTAAAGGACTGGCCATATAAAAGGCAGTCCTTTTTCACATTTCCCTCAGTTGGCATCAGACAACAGCCTGTAAGGTATCTGGAGGGGGGGTCTATTTCTGCTAGTGTGTCAGCAATGGAACCTTCATTGCTTTCTTGATTTTTAATAACGATTTTTTTTTTCAGGCTGCAACACTTTTAAGGACTCAGAAGAAAGAAGAGCACAGATGAAGAAAAGAAGATAGAGGTTTATAGAAGAAGAAGGAAAGGGTTATTCTAAAGCAAACCAACTGCAAAATAGAGGAAACATAAAAAAAATTCCCTTTCACTTAAATGGAACTTTAACCCTTTGAGTGCCAGATGAGTATGCAACTTATTGCCCTCTAGAACTCAAAAGGGTTAAATCAAGTGTAATTTAGGGGACTTTATTTGCGTCTTATGGTGCATATAGTTTGCCTTGCTATGTATAACTATATCAAGGAAACAGACTGCCTTGGAAGATAATTTTTTTTTCGCCACTTCTCCTGAAGTATTTATCCATTCAGTTTCAGGAAACCTACAGTTTTATGCTCCAGTGAAAGGGCAGGATTTCCCATTAGGCGCAGCAGGCAACCATCTAGAGCACCTGATTATGAAGAACACCATAGCGATGCTGGATACTCCCATTGTGATGACTTGTGGACTCAACCAGCCAGGGCTGTGGAAATTAAAAAAAAACTACTTGTCCAAGGGACTAAAATGGAGCCCAATCTACTTATCCCTCATGACAATCTACTTGTCCTGATTCACAAAATAATAATGGGTGAGTGAGAAAAGTTAAATAAAACTTTTTTTTTTTATTTCTCCATGCAGTTGTGGGCTGGGGGGCTGGAGGAATCCCATATCAGTCATGTTGTATCAACATATGGAATTGGGACCTTCAAAAATGGTGGTCTTTCCAGAATTGTAACTAAAAGTCATAGCTGGGAACACTCTGGTTTTTACCCTGAGACTCGGGGTTATCACCCAAGTCTCACAGAGATGGGTCAAAGTTTCAAGGTGAGAGAGTCCAGTGTTTCCTACCCCATGATCTGCACCAATTACCTGTTTCTTTAGTCTCTAAACTGGCATATTTTAAACCTAGTGGGACATTCTGCTTGTTTTTTTGTGTTTACAAACAATGATATAGTTGGATTGTTGCATGCAACAAATGCTGCTCCTTAGAATAACATAGGAGATATGATATCAATGGAAAAATATTTATCTTTATCACCTTCTTATCAAATCTTCCCAAAGGGCCGCATTGTGGACCGTTGCAAACCAACAGGAGAGCCGAAAGGGGGCAGAAAGGAGACCCCACATTCTCCCCCAGTGTATCTGTGCTACATCAGTCCTGCTCTACGCACATCCTCATAGACCTGTAATATTGCGCTTGAAAGCCATACACAGCGTGTCTCTGGAGAATGTGGTTGTGGTTGTATTCCAGCTGAGGGGGTTGATTTCCTGACCCCCCCCCCCAAAAAAAAACAAAAAAAAACACAAAAAACCCACCTGATAGATAGGAGCCATTTTGGGGCTGCACCTTGCACCCATGGGACAAGACTTAATAAAACATGATAATTGTTATTTTAAGACTGTATGAAGCACATATGGTTTAGGAGAACTATAGACATACAGTGTCAATTAGAATCTCAGCTATCTGGTCTGTGAAGGGTTAATATTTCAAAGCTCAAAGGGACAGCTAATTTAGAAAACTCACAAGTATGATAAAAGGCAGTATTAACCCTCTGAGTGCCAGATGAGTATCTAAGGCATTGCAGCCCAATGCATTTGATAACTTTCTGGCACTCGGAAGGTTAATCATTTATCCCTTTGAGTGCCAGAGACGTATCCAACTCATTGTATTGCAATGCTTTTGGATAATTTTCTGGAACCCAAAGGCTTAAGGATTACAAGGGTGTGCAACACATTTGCAATATGTTTCAGGCCACTTTGGTCCTTGAAGGACAATAACAGTTCTTCAAGACAATATATTGGGCCATTTGTAAAAAGTTAAAATAGAGGAATTCTAGAGCAAAGCAAATACATCACCGAGCACAATTACAATGCACCACAGATTTAAGTGATGCTTTTTACCTCATGAATGCTATAAATGTTTCCAACGAATGCTTTGTTATGGCTTGGAAAACTCTCCAACACCTAGGGCTCGATTTAAAGGCAGCCGTTAGCCAAAAAACTCACAAACAGGTGCGTTAAGTGTCATGTTGCAATTCAAAGATCCGTCTAAACAACAGCTAACGGCAGTTGCACAATCCTAACGGCCGATACACCTACGTGCATTCAGACGCATGGAACAACATACCCCAGAGCTATTCAAAGGCTTGCGGTACTGATAACGGCTGAAAAAAAGACACACCTAACGGCTAAAAGTTAAGACCCACTTCTCACACACGTTAGACACTTAACGGCCAAAACTAAACACCCGTTACAGAGGAAAACACACCAAATGCTTACCGCACAACCATGTAAATGGGAAAATTAACCCGTGCAATGCCAAAACAACACAAAAACATGCACACACAACACAAATCACTACACAAACAACAACAACCAACACCACAGGGACAACAACACACAAAAACAACAACACAACATGGCACGGAACAATGGGGGTCATCACACAAAGCGGACACCTGCAAATACAAGCTCACCTGGGCAACATCAACACGCCACCTGCACCCCACAACTGCACGTCCGCAAATGGCACACACAGAACAAGCACAACACACCACATCTTATAACACACACACACCTGCTAACATTTACCTGGACAAAAACAACTCACCATTGGTCAGCACTCACCTCATCAACACACCTACACAACGCCCTAGCAAGTACTTAAAGGGACAACTCAACACACTCACTTGTGGCTTGTTTTCCACTCAGGGAGGGAGAGAGCGAGAGAGAGATAGATAGAGATAGAGAGAGAGAGACAGATAGAGACAGATAGAGAGAGCAAACAGTATGTTGGGTTACATATTGTTGCGAAGGCTGCGGAGAAGGCGTGCAAGGGAGAGAGCTGGGGAACATCAGCAACCTCCAAGCACGCCTCATCAACAGCCTCCACCTGTTGCAAGTGAGGAGGCTCTGGCTCAGCAGCCACACAGGAGCCCATCCCCACCCGGAGGACACCTGCCTGCAGATGCACAGCTGCAGCAACAGGATGCTCCCCAGCTGCCACAGGGACCCCTGCAGCAGCCCAGGATGCATAGACGACCACCAAGGCCCAGGGTATACCGTCCAAGGGTCACTCTCTTTGGAATGACCGATGACGAGGTTATTGATCGCTACAGGTTGAGGCCACACAGCATCATAGCCCTGTATGAGGTCATCAAGGAGCAGGTGGATCCCATATGCACCCATAACCATGCTCTAACTGGCCTTCAAAAACTCCTGTGTGCCATACACTTCATGGCAAGTGGCGCCTTTCAGTCGACAGAGGGTTACGCATCTGGCATGTCCCAGGCCACATTCTCCAGGGTGCTGGCCCAGGTCTTGCCAGCCCTCAAAGCCAAGGCCAGTACCTACATACGTTTCCCCATCACCGATATGGAGTGGACACATCTGAAGCAGGGCTTCTATGCAAGGGGAGGCATGCCCAGGGTCATGGGTGCAATAGATTGCACCCATGTCCGTATCAAAGCACCAGCACGTCAGGGACATATGTTCCTGAACCGCAAAAACTTCCACTCCATGAATGTGCAGATGGTGTGTGACAGCAACCTGGCCATAATGAATGTCTGTGCGAAATTTCCCGGGAGCTGTCACGATTCACATATACTCAGAAATTCATCTGTGCAGAGGGATTTCGAAAATGGGACCTATACAGGCGGATGGCTACTGGGTGAGTTAACAGCACCAAATGACACCACATACACATGTGCTAGTATGTTCACCACAATATGTGCTCCTTGTCACACCATGTCACTCACTTTCCACAGGTGATGCTGGCTATGGATGCAAGCCATGGCTCCTCACCCCGGTCGCCAATCCCCAAAACGATGCCCAGGAACGATATAACCAGGCTCATGCCAGAACACGGAATGCCATTGAGCGGACCTTCGGCCTCCTCAAGTCCCGATTCCGATGTCTGGACCACTCGGGGGGAGCATTGCAGTATGCACCAGGCAAGGTCTGCAACATCATCGTGGCATGTGCCATCCTACATAATATCGCGGTGGACACCAGACTCATCGACGATGTCCATCCCCCACCCAGACCTGAAGACCCTGTGGATATCGTTGAGTGTGAGGAAACCCCAACAGGGATGCAGACAAGGGACAGATTGATCAGGGATCACTTCTGCTGTGAGTATAATACATGTATGCACACAATCCATGCATACACACCCACCACAACACACATGTTCTGTTTCACCCCACAGGATCAGTGACACAGCCCTGTCACTGGCTGCAGTATGGACCACCAGCATCAACTATTCCGTGGACCAGTCAGATTGGGCCTAGAGATTCCGAATACACCTGACAACCTGTCGTCCATGTTGATACTGCTACCTCAAGGATATCATGCATGCCCCCCCTGGAAACCAAGGTACAACACCTTAACCTTGTTCAGCATATCCCACAGCTCCCTAGGCACCAACTAAAGTGTTCTGCTAGGATCAGACCCATAGCAACCATGGTACCCCTGTAGCAAGGGAGTCTCATCCAAGCCAATGCATCGGATAGAACTCTGTCATATAAGGGGTTCAGGGGGCATTCGTGGGGACATGGGACCAGTAGCTTGCTACAGTTGAATAAAGCAGCAGAGGGGTGGATCGACAGTAATAGTGTGTTACACAACATGGAGCTCATGAAATGTGGATCACATCTCCATGGACACCATGCTGCCCTGTGTGTGTGTGTGTGTGTGTGCAGTGATATGTGCCACAGAAAGAAATACACACATTAACAAATATGTCCTACTAGCTCCATGAACCAAACATATCTGGCCTGTCTCTGACAGTGGCAGCCCAAATATATTGTTGTCAGGAAGCTATTAGGACATATTTGTTGATGTGTGTAACCATGTCAGGGGCAAATATCCCTAAGGATGGTTAACATCCCCTTAGTTCCCCCCATGATGGTTCATAGACCAGTACACAACACATTACAAAGCAGTGGTTTGTGTAGACTTATGTAACGGGAAAGATTAAGAGGATCATGATGTTGTAGCTGTTGCATGACGATCACTTCGAGGGTGATGTTCCAAATCCTGTCCTCTTGTCCCACAGGCATCCATAGCACGATCCATCCTTGAACAGAGGAGTTTCCATATGACTGGACTGAAGTCTGGACAACACTTCCATGAAGCTCACCCCTTGGCGTTCCAAGTGATTGTGTTGGTGATGCAATGTTTGACCTGATGTTCACAGCAACCTCTACTGGAACATTCACATATGGACACAAATTTATGTGTGTACTAACATCCAGGTATCAGACCTGTACAGTAAGACTGCTCATACACAGATGCCAAACGATGTAGACAACACATGAGCAGTTCACTAGCATTTCTAATGTATTCCTATTTAGTTCAGATGTACCTTTTTGTGCTCATACAAGTGTTTAATGCATATTGGCTACATACACAAGAAACATCACTACTCAATCCGTGTCTGTATGATTGAATGTTGGATCAAACACCTGTCAATGTGGAACCGTACCCAAGGCTAGAGTATCCCTCATACAAAGGAAGGCATGATTTACATCACAGGAGTCCACTAGTTGCCTGACCATGAGTGGACTTTGTGATGTATACATGCAATGACATGATGGCAGTGATACACTGATGTGTGTTGTGAGTGATTAGCTGGTGATACAGGGGACACACTTCCACTGTGATGTGATGTCCATGGTTTGTGTGTTGCTCAATATAATCAATGTCCTGAGATTGCTATAGGTTGTCATATCTCAGTACATGGGCTACATCAACAAAAACAACCATGTGGACAAGTGTTATTACTGGTGAAGTGTGTTATAACCTTAGTTAAACAACAACACAACTTAAAGGGATAGTAAACCCTGAAAATAAGTTTATTTCACATTGTAGCACTTTAAAAACCATGAAAAATGATATCAGTCTTATCTACCAAACATATATGATTTGGGATATAAGACTTATATCATTTTACATGTTTTTTTAAGGGCTACAATATAGAATGAACTTATTTTCAAGGTTTACTATCCCTTTAATACATAAGCCAATGCTCAGCCTAAGGTTCCAATGTGCGTGCTACACAATGAAATCTTAGGAAGATTTTTGGGTTATGCAGTAAGTTAGGCTGTGATTCAAACTCCTGTTGTGCAACTGACTTGCTGGATAACACAATGCTCACCCTAGGATCACAATGTGTAACACACACATTGAGATCCTAGGGTGTACATTGTGTTCCCCAGTATGTCAGCTGCACAATAGAATTTTGATTTAAAGACCATATTGATGCATGTTCAATCTGTCCTGCTTGTTATTTCCCTGCTAAGTCGCATAGCTGTTAGTTTGGTTTTCCCCTCAAACACAACAATTGATGCAGACGAATGTTCAGTGTTGCACCAATTGTTGTGCTAAGGGGTATGTTCTGATCAAATCTGACACACATCATGGCCATGTAACACTGTTGTGTTATATGGCTACAGGGATGGGTTGCCAGGTGAATTTGGACAACGGTGTGGGTGTGTGTGAACCCATGTTGTAACATCACACAAACATTTCCCCCAGGCAGGAGTTGAGTTCACTGCATTGTTTGGCAATGCATTGGAGACAACCCTGCCACCCAATCTATAAGTGATTACACAGCAGATCAGACAGGATTCAAAAGCACAATTTTCATTTATTGAGGGGGCAGATGACAGGTTGGGCCTTTCATTTCTTTTTTTTTTGGGGGGGGGCCTTAGACTTGGTGCCAGAGGTGGATGCCCTGGCTGATTTCCTTGTCACCCTCTGTCCCCTAGGTGTGGCTTCTGGGGTAACACTGGAAGGGGTGGTGGGTGCAGTGGACCCCTCTGTGGAACGCAGGTTCTCCCTCTCCATCCTCAGGTTCTCCCTGCGGTTAATCTCTCGCAACTCCACGAGCACCTGTGCAAACATGTCCATCATCCCCGTCTGTATCTGGTGGAGTTGTGTGTTCCCCCTGGCAACCTCTGACTCCAGAGCTTGGATTCTGGTCTCCAACCTGTTCGTGTTCCTCCGGGATTCCCTCCGGTTCCTCGTGAGGTTGTCGTTGGTGGCGTGGGTTGCCCGGAGCTGTCCTCTTTGAAGGGCCATGCACTCAGCCTCCAGATCTGGGGTGCGTTGACTGCTGGAGATGGGAGTGGCCGGTGACACATGTGCTGTTTCCCCAGCTTCAGCTGTCTCCTCAGCCTCTGTTTCCCCAGCTTCAGCTGTCTCCTCAGCCTCTGTTTCCCCAGCTTCAGCTGTCTCCTCAGCCTCTGTTTCCCCAGCTTCAGCTGTCTCCTCAGCCTCTGCTTCAACAGGTTCAGCTGTCTCCTCAGCCTCTATCTCCCCAGCCTCTGCTGTCTCCTCTGCTGGTACTGGGTGTGCTGTGGCTGCTACTGCTGTTTGTGTTGGTGGAGTGGCTTGCACAGACGGTGTGTGGGTGCCCACCACATCAAGGGACCCACTGCTGCCCACTGATGTCTGTGCTGGTTGAGGTGGTGGGGTGAACAAGTCCCTTGGCTGAGGGCGCTGGGGCTCCCCAATCAGGCCCAGGTGTTGGTAGTCAAGTGGCCAAGGGTCATACCTTGGCCAGTGGTAGGTGCTTGGCCCCCACCTGGGATCATACCTGGGGCCATGCTGGGGAGCCATCCAGGAGGGTAGATCCATCTCGGTGGAATATGGCCCATATTGGCTGGTGGCCACATTCCCGGGCAGCCATTGCCTCCCTGGTGGTGGTGGTGCTGCTGCTGGAGGGTAATAGCTCCCGGTGCTAGTGGGATGCATCCATCTCTCCCCCTGAATCCAGCCGCTGTACATTTGTCGAGCATCCTGTGGTGGGGCAGGCAGTTGAGAGGCAGGCAGTTGAGAGGCAGCCAGTTGAGAGGCAGGCAGTTGAGAGGCAGCCAGTTGAGAGGCAGGCAGTTGAGAGGCAGCCAGTTGAGAGGCAGGCAGTTGAGAGGCAGCCAGTTGAGAGGCAGGCAGTGGTGATGCAGCCAGTTGGGGAGGAGGTGTGGTGGTTGTAGACGCTTCCCAGTGGCTAGTCCCCTCCTCTGTATCCTCCTCACTGGGTGGTGTGGTCGGCTCCTCCACGGGCTCCTGCTGCGATGGCGGCCCATAAGCTGTGTGGAGAATTGAGATTGTGTGATTAGTAAACGTAGCCATGATGGGATTAATGGGATACTAATACATGAAATGCAGAAAGGGAAATATATGTTTTGTGGTTTATCACCCTGAGTGAAACAAGGGTACTCCCACTGCTGGAGGAGGTTTTTGTTCAAAAAGTCTCCCAGCTCAGAGTAGAATTGCTTTGGTGCTATATCCCAGTGGCCTGAAGTTGTACATTGGCACTGTTGCTACATTATCCTATGAGAATTTATTGCGTCTGGACGTAAGCTGTCCATAGGATGGTCTAGCAACATCGCCATTTTAGAGTTCCAGGCCACTGTGATATTGCCGCTGGAGTAGTCAACTATGAGCTGTGCTACATTTTGAATGAAACACCTTTGAGCAGTGGGAATACCCTTGTTTTGCTCGGGGGATGAACCCTGCAATATATTTTTCTTTTCACATGTTAGGTATTACTATCCCTTTAACGGAATAGCAATGGTTAATTTCACCATGATGTAATATTGTAGGCATTGTAAGAGATAGATGTGGATCGATGTTAGTCCTATCCCTCCAACCCACATGGTTAGACAGATATTGCTCTATTTGACAGTCATTTTGACATGTTTGACAGTCATTTCACCACACGGAGGCTCTTCAGCAGAGTGTAAATTGCCCCATTCAGAGATGTAAACCTCATTGGAATGGTGAACAGAGTGTGCTTGCAAACCTGGCACACTTTGTTGACCATCTCAAAGATGTCTCCATCTCTGAATGGGGCAATTTAGGCTCTGCTGAAGAGCCTCCGTGTGTTCTAATGACTGGAATCTCCAGCTGTCAAATAGAGCGATATCTGTCTAACCATGAGGGTTGGCGGGATAGGACTAACATGGATCCACATGTTGGTGAAATTAACAATTGCTATGCCATTACAGTTACATACAAGGAGAAATGGTCATATATGCATGTGGATGTGTACCTTTCATATGGATATGAATATATCCTTTCCAGATATGAAGCCAGAGATCATTTCAGTAGGTGTGATTGCCTTACTGGCTATATATGTGCACCCATCAAAATATACATTGGATTGATATGATGGATATGAACATACCTCGTATATCCCATCTACGTAGAGTGGAATATACTAGGTATGTGTATTTGGATGGTATCAATGTAAGTTAGTTTCTGATGGATGCACATATCTGGCCAGTAGGGCAATCACAGGCAGTGAGATGATCTCTGGGTTCACATCGTGTTGGGACAAATTTTGAGCCATTTGAAAGGTACATATCTGACCATTTTCCTTTGTGTATATCTTTGTTTGAACAGATGTGCAGTGGGAATCAAGTGTTATTCAACCCTATCTTCTTAGCTGATCCCGTCCAATTCACAATTTTTCATTACTTGACAGGTGACTCTCTGGTTGTCAGGATCATATCCTATGCATTTCATTGTAGGGCATGGGATACCACCCTGGCAATCAGAGATTGATGAACTGGACAGGATCCTGTCCATGTCGTGTGTTCCAGTTGAATCCTGAAGGGCAACAATCACGCCAGTAGTGAGGGATATCTCTGATTGAGGCCTGTTTTTCTTTGAGTATGAGCCCATCCATCCTTCTGAGTGAGGCAACCGTACTCAATCCGAGATATCTATCATTCATGGCCTGTTGGTGACCAAGGTACAATGGATGATATTTGGTTCCCATGTGTATCCTGCAAACAGTGTCTGGTGTACCATCCATCCATGGCATCAGCACCCCTGAGGATCCATGTGGGAATCAGATGTGAGATATGTCATTTGAAGTTAGGGTAAATGATTGCAGACACAACACCAAGGCCTACTTTTTCCCCCTTTAATTCTGGGGTATTGTTTGAGGCCTGTGTGTTGCACATACAAGCAGTTATTCTCAGTGCCACTGTGATGTGTGACCTGCTCCATCCTTTTTGTGATTCAGTAAGCGGTGTTGTTGACATGATGGAGTGTACATAATGCTGACTTCTCCAGTGATCTCATTTCCCCATTTCCAGTGTTTTCTATGGAGTGTATACGATGGGACCTTAGCAACTTGATTCATGTTATTGCATATTCTCCATAGGCTAACACTGGTATTGGTGAAATGAGGATGTGTGAGGGTGAATTTCTCTCCACCATGTGTTTGTCACCGCTTAGTGAATGTCCCCTGTGTAGCATGTGATCGTTGGCCTATTGACTTGATTGTTGTCTGGTTAACCCTTTGAGTCCCAGAGGGGTTGCCAAAGCATTGTTGATCGATGCATTGATGATCCCTCTAGCACTCGAGGGGTTAAGTGCTGACATCCCAGCGGGGACATGGGTGACATTGTGTGTGAACAGTGATGACAGTCGACATTTGGAACTGCATGGTTTGTGTATTGTGTGTGATGAGCACAGCGACAGGAGGGTTGAAGTAGGACTTGGACAGGTTTGTTCCAAGTTGGACCTTGATATTTGTCCTTGTGTTGTGTCCTGTTTTTAACCCTCAGGGTGCTGTGTTGGTGCAGTTGTGTGCATGAATGATGGCCATGTGTTGAGGTGTGAGTGTGTGTGCAGCTGGTGTTGGTTGCTGTAGTGTGTTGTTCTGTAGTGTTGCACTTACCGGTAGTGTGGAGGGTCCTCTCATCCCCAGTGTCAGCTCCTCCAACAACCCCCTCGATCAGGGTTGGGGACATATTCTGGCGCACCATCTCCTCCCAGCCTCAGAAGGTAATAGGGACAGGTGGGCCACCTCCAGTGCCTCGGGCGTGCTTGGCGAGTTCGGAGAGCTTGTTCTTGACCACCCTCCGGCAGTCGCCCCATCGCTTTTTGATGGACTCCACGTCCCGTCTGCATGGAGCCACCGCGTTGACCCGGCTGCAGATCTGGTTCCAGGCTGCTTTCCTCCTCGCTGACAGGCCAGGGACCTTCGCTGTCGGGTGGAGAACACTCTGCCTCTCCAGGACAGCTTCCACAAGAGCCGTGTTCTCCTCCTCAGTATACTTTGGGTCTCTGATCCTGGCCTCATCAGCTCCGGCATGGGATGACTCAGAGCTAGAGTGCCCTGCCTGGTCTGACCCTGACTGTGTGGGGTGCTCCCCAGCAACTACCCCTCGTCCCACTGCAGGTTCTGTCCCTGTCCTGCGTGTTCCTGCTCTTGTGGGCCGGGTCCCCCTCCGCCCTGCGGATCTCCCTCTCCCACCCCTGCTCTGCTGAGGGATCCCCTCCTGATCTTCCTCCTCCTCCACTACTCTCCCCATCCCTCTCTCCTGTCCTCCTCTCCTCGCCATCATTCACCCAGTCACACCCAGGCACTCCCACAGGCCCTCACAGACACACTCGATCCAGTCACTCTCTGTCACACACTTTCACTCCCAGATTCACACTGTCAAAAATAAAAGTAAAATGTGTGAGGTGTTATAAAATAAAAGGACTATGTGTATGTATGTGTATGTGTTTGTATGTGTGTATGTAATATGTGCAAAGGTGTGCTATGTGTCGTATTCTGTGCAATGCTCTCCTCTCTCCAAACTCCAAAACTCCTCTACCTCCAATGAACGCTCCTGTCTCCCTCTCTCTGATCACTATCCTCCGCTCCTGGGTCCTGATATCTGGCTCTGAAGAACTCGATAACAGACAGTGTGTGGCGGTTATTTTTGGGTATATATAGGTGTATTTGAAGTTATTTGATACATTGGGGCTTTGGGATTGGATGTGTGTTTGAATTTGTTTTGGCATCAATCATGGTTGCTTGACAACGGCAGCCGTTATGTTAGATGTTGTTTGGAGCTCAGTTATCGTGTGATTTGTCCGCCCGTTGTGCATTAACATGAGCGACAACGGGTTTTGTGTTACGTGTTTTTTGTGTGCCTACGCTCGATAGCTATTCTCGTAGAGTAGCTATTGAATCTGCCGTAACTCCTGTATTATTTGCGAGCGATGTGCCTTTTTCACTTAGCGGCTGGTTTAACGGTTGCCTTTAAATCTAGGCCCTAGTGTCATCCAGGGGAATTTGTACAGTATTTTTTTCTTTACACATTTGCTCCAATAAACTGGAGATACTATGCCTTAATCATAAAAGCGAGAGTTACTTTAACTCTAAGTGCCAAACCGGCCTCTAAGTTTACAGTCAGATGCTTAACCTACTAATTGCTAGCAGCTAGAGATTATTATGCAACTGCATCTCAAATGTTAGAGTGGTGCACACTTGTTTCCGGCAGGTGGCGCTGCAGGCAAAGCTGGTTCACATAACAGTGCACCTCCCATGTGAGTAAATGAGAGACATACAGACATGGGCACACAGTGTGATCCTTCAATCAGTGGTCCACCTGCAAGAAATTTACACACTCCAGCAGGCACAGCACCACTGTCCGTCTGGAAATAAGGAAAAACATGCTGACTGCCGTCCTCATATTGAGTTAAATATTGCTCTATAAGCGTTTCAATTTGTTTTGTCTCGCATGAATACTGGAAAGTCTCCCTGTCCCTGATACCTTGATTTGTATAGTGGCAGGGGGGCGTGGGCGTGCCCCCTCAATCCGTCTCTTTCTGCTTACCCAAAGCAGGGCTAATTGTGATAAATATTTACCTGCCCGGTGCTCCGAACTACATGTCCCGGGCGTCGGTCGATATAAATTCCACAACCCTGATTTACCAGCTAAATCCTAATACCTCTGTACTGGATACCAAATCCTGGTTTCTGGTCGGCTGTTTATACAGTGGATATCAAAAGTCTGCACACCCTTATTGAAATTTCAGCTTCTGTTGACCTTTTTCACATTTAATCAGATCTGGTAACAAACAATATTTTAAACACTGTCAATGCTTTGGTTGCATAATCATGCACATCCTTTAACTAATACTTTGTGGAAGCACCTTTTTGCTTTAATTACAGTAGTAAGTCTATTTGGATAGCTGCGTACTAAGTTGACGCTATTAAAATAAATAATAATGATAGGTCTCCATCAACCTAGCACACCTGGATTTTACAATTTTATCACACTCTTTTTGCAGAAGAGTTCAAGCACAGTCAGATTGTAAGAGTATGCCTTGAACACAGCTCTGTTTAGGTCTGTTCACGGATTCTCTATGGGATCAAAGTCCAGGCTCTGACTGAGCCATTCCAGGACATTCATCTTTCTTTTTTAAGCTATCACTTGGTTGATTTGGCATCAGATCCATGTCATGTTGAAAGGGCAAATTCTTCTTTAACCTTCTGGAAGAAGGCAACATGGAGCTATTCATTTCCCTTCAGACCTGATCAGAGCCACTGTTCCTATAACATGATGCTACCATCACCTTGTTTGACAGTAGGTGGTGAGCTGTGTTGGCTTTGTACCAAACATATCTTGTGGAATTAAGGCCAAAAAGTTCCTCCTTGGTCCCATCAGACCATAAGGCCTTTTCCCATTTGGTTTTGTCATGGGTAATTGTTGATAATGATTAGTCAGACATTGAGATCAATAAAACTAAGTTCTGGGTATATTAAGGTTAAAACACATTTTCCCATGCAGTTACTTATCATTTGCAGAATGTGTTAGAAACTTTGTTTATACTTAGTGCTTCTAGTGTCTAGGAATGTTAGAGCCTTATCTTTTGTTTATAGAACAAGGTAAACAAGGTCTTTTCATTTTTATTTTATTCTTGTTGTTGCAAGCTTGGCGCTAATCCTTCATAAACTTATGATGACCGAGTTTAACTTTGTACCAAAGTGAAATATGTCTTTTAGCAGAAGATTGACATTTGTGCTAGAATGAAGAAAAGGTGTGGTCTCATATTTTGTACCGAAATGGTAGATTCTTTTGTACCAGAATAGTAAAATTGTTGCTAGAATAGAGAAAAGGTGTGACAAAGCTTATTATACATTTTATATATATATATATATATATATATATACAGGGCTCAAAATTTCCACTCGCCACTAGCCAATGGTGAGTGAAAATTCAGCCCTGGCGAGTAGAAATTCAGTTCTGGTGGGTATGTCATGGCTTGCAGTGGCGAGTAATTTTTCAGGTCTGGCTAGTAGCAAAGGACTTCACATTTTAAGCCCTGTATATATCTATCTATATATATATATATATATATATATATATATATATATATATATATATATATATGTGTGTGTGTATAGATGATACAACTGATACAAGATGTTACAAAACACAGAACAGAAAACACAGAACAGAGAGGGAGAGAGATTATATCTATGTAAGACTAATGGCATGTAATACTTTTCTTATTGAAAGCATATATTATTTACTTATACTCTGCTAGTTATGCTAGATTTACTATTAATATTTACTAATCATACTTTTTATATTTCTGTATAATTTATGGTATATGCATAATAAATAAATATACCTGTTTAAGTATATTTGAAACTCTTGCCCCTTTCTTTATTGTATTCACTATATTCTAAGGAATTTTGAGACCGTTCTATATATAAAAAGTTAGGGATAGGTGAAATTGTACTTAGAGTAGGGAATAACTGCCCCCTGAGACTTTATACGGGAAGAAAGGTATAATGTTACAGTTTTAAGAGACTGAATGTGTCTTTTTGCAAAATGTATATAGGCTTGGGTGCTCTTTTTTGTGAGAATTGTCTTCTGTCTTGCTTCACTAGTACCCCACTTCTCAGAGTTGTAGAGAAAACTGAGAATTATTGTAATATTCAGAGAGTGGTCTGTTACTGTCATACATGCAGCTCCATTAAGGATGCCATTGGCTTCTTGGTAGTTTCTCTGGTGAGCTTTCTCCTTGCCCAGTCATCAGATTTGGAGGGATGCCGTGATCTTTGCAACATCTTGGTGGTTCCATATTTCCTCCTTTTGTTAACCTCTTAAGGACCGGTGACATGCCAGGACTATCACCGGTGGATTTGTGCATCATGGAATTCTGGGATGGCAGCGCAACTGCATGCCGCTCAGCCATCCTAGAATTCATTGCACAAAAAACCCATGGTCCTTAACGGCCACCCTGCACTGGATTGGAAGGTCATTAAGGGGTTAATGACGGTCTCCACAGTGTTCCATGATGTGTGTGTTGCCTCCTAAATTTTTGGTATGCCTCTCCTGATCTTTTCCCATAGATTATTTGTAGACCATAGACCAGTTTATTTAACATTCTCTGCAATCTTGTGCTAGCCAGTATATTTAAAGGGATAGTAATACTTCATTTTATCTTTATTTTATTTTGTAGGCATTAAAAACATGAAGAACGATATAAGTCTTATCTTTCAGACCTTTATGGTTTAAAAGATATTCACAAGCAAAGTTTCCCCTCCCCGCCCCTTTTGCCTAGTGTAAGCCATCTCTTCTCAGATGTGGAATCCAGTCCATAGACCAGACAGATAACAGAAGGGAACAATCTTGTTCCTATGAGAACAAGTTTTTCAGGTTTTTCCCTTATCTTAATTGAAGATTGTCCCTCTCTGCAGTCTACCTGGGCACCTCCCTTCTGATCTGGCTGAGCAGTGTTACATCAGTAAAAGGGGAGGGAGGGGGATACTTTGTCATTGAATTACTCTTGAACTACAACTCTGACAGAATTGAAATAACACTCTCCAAAATCCAAATACTATGAAGATTAATTAGAGCTGCTTTTATTATGAAACATTACTATCCCTTTAAGAACATTTTTGTGTTTGTATTTAATGGGTTTATGGCATTTGTTTGGTCGCGTGAATGCAAATGACGCATTCACAATGTTGCATGTTAAACAATCATACATTCAATAAGTCGCCTTGCACAACATGTCGCCTTGGTCAAAATGTCGATCACATCTTCAACTAAGGCGCAATTAAGGACGCCTTAAGGATGCAATAAAGGCGCATTAAGAGTGCAATAAGAGAGCAATACGGATGCATTTAATGCATAAAATATATATTTAAAAAAATGAACATTTACAAACTGGATGCATGCAGGGGCCATCTGAGGCTTGCAGCAAGGTGGTTCCACAACTTGGCAGCAGAGGAGACATATATATATTTAAAGAAGAAGTAAAGAATTTTAATCCTTTAGATGCCAGATGTATCTTTGTTCCTACCAACACCTCCATACTCTCTTCTACACCATTTCTTTGCACATTTTTTATCAGTTCTGGCTGCTTCATTCCTTCTTCTTCTTTAGTGTCATTTCATTCTGTCGCCACTTTTGCAGTATTATCAACAGGAATGAGGATCAGTGGAAATTGAAGGATAGATTTATACTTACTTTTTTCTCACCCTCTTCTCCCTCACCTTTTTCCACCCCCCCACAGCATAATATTCTTTTCCTCATTCCAATCCCTCTTACCCTACTTCTTTTCCAGAATTTCACTTAAAGGTATAGTAATGTTTCACAAAACCAGCAGCTCCATTTAATCTTCATAGTATTTTAGGCATAGAGAGTGTTATTTCAATACTGTCAGAGTTGTAGTTCAAGAGTAATTGAATAATAAAGTTTCCCCCTTGCTCCCCTTTTACCAGGTGTAAGCCACCTCCCCTCAAATGTGGAATCTGGTCCACAGGCCAGACAACTCATAGCAAGGGACAATCTTCTTTCTATGAGAAAAATGAAAGCCCTGCCCCCATTGACAGATTTTTCCCTTAAGTTAATTGAAGATTTGTCCCTCTCTGCAATCCACATGGACACCACCCTGCTTCTCTGAGCTGAACAGTGTTACATCAGTAAAAGTAGCGGGAGGGGGATACTTTATCACTCAATTACTCTTGAACTACAACTCAGACAGTACTGAAATAACATTCTCCATGGCCCAAATACTATGAAGATTAATTGGAGAGCTTTTATTATGAAACATTACTATCCCTTTAAAGGGAAATGCTCATGTAGATAGTGCCTTATGGGCAGATCTCCTCCACAGCTTCTGAAAGGTGACCCCGTGTATACACCCACTGATCCCACATATACATATCCACCGTCACATATACATATCCACGTATACATATCCACTGTCATTTGTTATGTTGTATGAAAATTTTGTTTCCAATAAAGATTGCTAAACAGTTCAAAACTTTACTAATATTTGTAGTTTATTGTAGACCTTTTTGTAGTTTATTGTTAATACTTTTTGTTAACAATAAAGATTGCTACATAACTTTACTAGTTTTAGTACATTATTAGTAAATGTTAATTTTTTAAAACATATATTTTATCTATTAAATGTGTCCTTATTGCTCTCTTATTGTGCTCTTAATGTGCCCTTATTGCATCCTTAATGTGTCTCTTATTGCATCCTTAATGCGTCCTTAAGTGTGCCTTAGTTGAAGAGGTGATCGACATTTTGATGCAGGAGACATATAGAAGGCGACATGTTGTGCAAGGCGACATATTGAATGTGCAAATGTTTAACATGTGACATTGTGAATGCGTCATTTTAAGATGCGTGATGCGGCGTGCAACATTTCAAAGGATACCCTTGCCCTCAAGAGCTACCAATAGTACATGTTTTCAATATATCCCTGAATTAGCACAGGAGGACTAATTGAAGTTACTCAGCCAATAATTAATTACTCACCTGCTTTCTAGCTGGGATATCCATATCCCGAAAACATACACTGTTGGCAGCTCTTGAAGCCCATGGTTGGCTACTTCAGTTCTATATAGTATGTATACAATAATATAATGGGGAATTTTTGTTTTTATCTGTTTTTTTTTCTTTTTTTAAAATCCTTTTGAGTGCCAGAAGTGGATTCAATGCAATAGACATCCCTCTAGCACTCAAAAGTTTAAACAATTCAAAATCTAATTAAAAATCTGCCCCTTTTATATTGTATTCTAAAGCAGAGTATCCCAGTTTTGGTCCTCTATCACATGAATAGGTCAGGGTTCCCCCACCCCTTTTCTCCCTGACCTGCCTCCCTACTTCTCCTTGCTCTCCCCATGTCTCATTCCATACCCCATATGTGATGAAGTATTGTACTCCCCTCCCCTCTTTTTTCCTCTCTTCTTCTTTTCTATTCTTCTCTCTCTACTTATATCATGGTACTGGCTGGTGGCATATATGCTGCTCGATTGCGACAACTCCTTGCATTAGATCAATCTCAGTCAGGTCAGGTTTTTGTAATATTTCTGCTTGATCATAGGTGGACAATCACTGGATCAGTCATCATGTTTGATCTACCTGACTTAATTAGGTATATCCTTTAAAGCAGACCTGTTGGTGTGCCCTGAGGATCATAGCTGAGAATCACTGGTTTATATACTTGACTCTGAGCATTAACTAAATTATTGTTACATTGGGACATAGCCTTGTATACAATGTGGGACACTGTCCCAATGGAGCACTGAGACTGATGTACTAAGTGGTGCAATCCTGGAGCAGGTAAACTGCACTATAGGGAACAAATACAAATTACCTAAATTCTCTTTGCTTTACATGGGGTTTTGGATGACAGAGGGGTCCTCAATGCATTGCTTTGCAAGGGGTTAATAGTTTCATTTAAATCAATAGATCGTTGTATTTATTCCCTACACTACAAATGGCTTGCTCTAAAATTGCAGCAATTTTTCAGTACATCAGTCTATTTGTCTACAAACACACTTTCCAACATTTAGGCCCTATTTGCATTACAAAAGGTATTTTATTTACTTTAATTTGCACAAAGGCCATGGTATAATAGTGCTGTATATCTTTTCTGGTTTCAAACCTACTCATTAATCCAATTTTTCAGCAGCTCATGCAGCGAATAGCACAAATCATCAATAAAATCCAGATGCCCTCTTTGGAAGAAATGAATATTGGATGCATACTACCCTCTGTACTGAAAATGTATTCTTGTATTATATAGTTTTTTCCCAGTTTTACATTTATAAAAATGTGTGAAGAACGCACAACAAGAAAGAACAAAATTAAGTGTTTTGTTCAAGGCGTGGTAGCATCTCAGGTGCGAGTCAAGTCATGTTTTTCACTTCCGTGTGCCATTTCAGAGGAGGAAATTTCCATATTCATATCAGACTGGTCCCTCTCTCAGACAGTCTAGCTCCGAAATATCAGGCAAGTCCTCTCTGCACAAGAAAAACAGCACATCCCCAAATGTAAGTTTCAGCCTATGTGGGTCTTGTCAATGAGTTGCATCTGATTCCATCTAGGAACATAGAAGCAAGGGCGCATGCCCATACTGGGGAACTTGTGGCTATGGACTCCCTGGAGAGGGAGTCCTGTGGTGCCAGTGAAGGAGATGAAAGACTCAAACTGTGTCAAAAAGGGGCGGGACTAAAAAAAATTTAATAATAGGCTGGGGAAGAAGGTGAAGACTACAAATGCACAGATCTCCCATCATCCAGAGAATCAGCACAATTGCACAAACCAGAATCTCCGGGGCAAATCAGGAGAGTTCCCATCTATGCCCATGCCTGGGATACCGTTCTACTTAAGAAGACTACTAAAACAAAGCGTGACAAACGCACACTGAGAAAGAACAAAATTAAGTGTTTTGTTCAAGACATGATAGCCCCATTGCTGCTAAAGTCACATTTTACACTTCCATGCACCACCCTTTGAGTGTCAGATAAGAGTGCAAAGAAATTTGCACACCTCTTTGGCAATCAAGGTGTTAACTACAATGGGGTTTTCTGGAGAGACAATTTGAGAATGGGTGGGAGGGAGACAGGGTGTTTCCCTAATAATGAGGGAAGGTATTTCCTATAGTAAACAGCACTATGGCAGTTACCTTGCTAGCATATAAACAGAAATATTCTTTTAGCTTTGTACTTTTTAATCCTTTAAGTGCCAGAGAAGGATCCAATACAGTGCATTGTTTTGTATCCCTTTCTGGCACTCAAATGGTTAATGGTATTTAGGTAGATATGTGTTGGATGTATTTGCAAGTTGTTTTAAGGTGATAGTTCAACTTTAAGAATATCCTAAATGATAACCTGTATTTGGGGGCCTCCATTCAAAATGCAGTCAAGGCCTCAAGGGTTCTTTAAACTGCACTGAGAGAAGACAAATTATTTTACCTATTTGTTTTGAAATGTTTCTATTTTGCAAATAAAATATATACATTTTCACTGTACAAATGAAAAAGGGGCAGAATGGATGAGCAGGATCTACTTGCTGCCGCTGCTGTCAATTTCTGTGTAGCAATGGGAATGACTAAGCATGTGTCCAGAGGGCAGTGTAATTGTACAGATTCAATTAAAGAAGGAATCACTGATAATGATTCTCCCCCCACCCAACACTTAGAACAGCTGGTGCCAGGAAATACTGCCCTCCATCTGACCCAGCTTTTCTTCTCTGTTCTCAGATTGATACTTTTATAACTCTAGAAAACACATTGCTAAGAAAGGTGTTACAATAGCTACTCCTGCAGATCTAGGCTCTATCAAAGCTCTAAGCATGGTCAGTGTTCACCTGTGATATTTAGGCAAGGTCAGCAGAGCAAGATCTAGGTTCAGCAACTCAAAAAGATACCACATTCCTTATACAGAAGAATTTTATGTCTCATGCAATTTAACTTCTATTGTAAAGCCTCAACCTGAACCTGTATCAAAGTCGGGGCCAAAAGTATGCCTAAATATCCTGGAACAATAATCATTACCTTTTGATTTTCCCACTGATGTAAAGACTTCATGCCTAGGAATGGATGAAACTTTTCACCTCAAAAGCTAAACAGGGGAAAAATGGCACTTCACGCCAACAGGAAAATTTCCTGCACTGTTCCCAGACCCCAGAGAGAAATATTACCACACCCAGGACTTCAGTGCATGAAGAGGAGAAGGCGATGATGTTCTTGTGTCTGAAACACATGCTGCAGAGCCCAAGTCTGACCCAGCATGTGATGATCTGTGGGCTCTGCCTCTTTGATTCTCGTCCTCAACCTCTACAGCTGCTTTCACCAGTTTCACCACCACATCTTCAGTCCCTGTCACAGGAACCCGTCCCTCTTCCTGCCCACTCACAGGATCCTGCCCCTCGTCTTGCCTGTTCACAGGAATCTGTCCCTCTTCCTCTTGACCACTCACAGAATCCTTGCCCTTTTCTTCCTGCCCACTAACAGGATCCTCCACTCTATCCTCCTGCTGCCCACTAGTACACTCGCCCACCAATTCCACTATATCTTCCAAATTCAAATCCTCACTTCCACATTCTGTTTCCTCTCTGTGCAACTCCATGCTCGTCTGGTGAAGAAAGATTTGCAGTGAAAGACTCAGAGGAAGCAACACTATCTAACAAGTTGCTTGTAGACCGAGGTGGTACACCTGGTGTCATGACAATTGTCGGTGCAGCTTGCACTGGCTGGGGCTCCACTTCAGGTGGTGGCAGTAGCAATGGCATTGCTAACATATGGTACCTCTCCTTTCACCTTGGAAAGTGAGAGAACACCCAGATTTAGCTGTGTCCTACTGCCCCCTATTGAGGATGATTCTCCTCCAGTTCCTCCCAGTCCACTCCAAGTCTTTCTAGCAGACTAGATTTAGCATGTCTCTTATTGTGAAAAAAAAATTATTATAAAGAAAAATAATAGGGTGGAAGATAGGGTGGAAACTCATGAGCAAAAGTTTTGTGCCAGAAAAGTGGAAAGTAGTTTATTTTTTTCAAAATTTCCCACAGGGAAAAAAAAATTGGATTTTTTGCCCATTCCTGTTAATCCCTATCAATGGAAGAGATGCACTAAAAGTACCCATACACATTGCGATTTTGGTTGGAGCCGACCAGAGGTCTGAGAGCTAAGAAATTAGATCGCTGGTCTGTCCTGCCCACACACACATACACAGACCAGTTCCAGACAATCTGAAATGGGATTGTTTATATGTGTGTGGAGGCTGTGAGATCAGATCTAAAAGACCTGGGGGTTATGCACTAAAGCATGATAAAGAGGTGATAAAGCGGAGATTACTTCTCCAGTTATATCACTTCTTCAGTTCCTATGTTATTCTGTAGAGCCTACGCACTAAGATCTCTAAAGCTGGAGAAGTCTTAGTGCATTGGCTCCACAGAATAACATAGGAAATGGTGAAGTGATATCACTGGAGTAGTCATCCCTTCTTTATTTCAAAACCCCATGCAAGATAACTGTGGTTTCGTCTGTTGAGGACACACACACACATGCCCATCAATCAAAACAGTCAGACCAAACAAAAATGCCAGTTTGGTCTTCTTGATGACATTGGTTTTAGCCACACATATACATATATATGTCCGTATTGGATGGAGCTGACTAATGAAGTCTCACTGTGTATGGCTACCCTAAGGAGATGTTAAAGCTCAAATTCTGAGGCTGATGTATTAACCCTTTAAGTACCAGAGGGGTGTGCAACTCACTGGCCAAGATGCACTAAAGTTCAGGATGGAGATATTATGTCGGATCTGTGTAGAAGGCATATCATCAGTATGCACTAACGTGTCTTTGCCATCATATCCCCTTCAACCCGGCTCCATGCCTTTGACAGGTTTATGAGTTTGGACTGAACACATTGACAATTCCTCATTTCCATAAGGAAATACAGGTTAATGTTCCATTTTAATATGGAAATGCAGGATAACTGTTACAGCTTACCTTGGTTTCAGCATAATCTGCAGGTGCGAGGCTTCAAGCATGCAGCAGGCCTCTGTTTTATGTGTTTGCTTGCTGTAGTCTCCTCCTACCTACTTCCTCCCTCTGAGCTGCTCCTCCTATCTACTTCCTGAGGAGGGGTTTAAAGGGCAGACTGAGTCAATGAATGCAGATCCATAAAAAACAAAAAAGAGAGGGTGCCCAATAGTGCAATAACATCAAGTATAAGATAAATAAATTCAAAGGATGTTACTCACAAAGAAGATGGTCAGAACTAATTCTGACTGTAACAGTAGGAAGAGATAGTAACCTAATAGCCCAGGTCCTGAAGTATATTTTTTATTGTCCAAAGTTGTTGACAATCCTCCCACAAATGGTAACCAGGGATAGTAAATATTAGAACCACTTCAATGCGGCGAGTTGAGCAAATGAGGAATTCAAGACTGCCCTCGCTCTTTCAATCATATAATATATGTAGAGGCTGCATTCCAAAGATCATCAGGACCCCACTACAGAATTATGGAATATCACCACCATCTATAAGAAGGTTAAGGCATTCTCGGGTATTCTGGGAACTCAAACCCAACCTGCTCGGAGATGCACCTCAATGTAGAAGTTTATTGATGGTGGTGATATTCCATGAAAATATTCCATGACGTGAGGGAAAGCCAACTCCTTTTCATGTCAAAATCACCCCCCCATATGTCCTGGACAGGCAGTATACAGAAGATTTTAATATCTCCTCCTTAATGCCCCCCCCCCCGGATGTGTGTGGCAAACGAGCAGGTTTCTTCTTTTAAATATATAGATTGTTAGTCAAGTCAAATAAAAGTTACAATCTCTTCAAGACATAAGTGTGTTGCTGGAAGTGTTATGTTTATGTTTTATTTTTTGTTGCTTATTATTCCAATCAATTACAGTGATCTAACAAATAAATGAACTTTACCTTTACATGTTCTGTGCATACACCCAGGGAATTAATAGATTCACACTATGCTGTTTGAGGGCACAGAAGCATGAGCTGTCGAGGGGTGAGGTCATATGGTACATGAGACCAGCTGCCACAGACAAAGCAGCTGCTGTATAGTAGCTGTACAGACACAAGCAAAATGTGATTTAAAAACATTATAATGGAAAGTCTTGAAAGTCACTCCCCAAATGATTTGAGCCCAAGATTCGGCTAAAAAGTTAAAAGATGGGGGGAGGGGAGATATTTAAACTGACATCTTATTGTAAATTGAATATCATTCAAACTCACTAACAAGTTACATTTACAGAATAAACCTGAAACTATGCTTTAATTAGAAGGATTTTGTCTTTAATAAATATATTATTTAAATTCTGACCATAACTGGCTGTAGTGCAGGGGTTGGCAACCTGTTTCGAGTTGTTAGACTGCAACTGCCCCCACCCTGTGCAGGCAGCAGTTGGATAAGGATGCTGGTAATTGCAACCCAAAAACAACAGGAAAATGGCAGCTTTACTATAACAGCCTTAGGGAGTAGAAGGGTGCACTGCAGGGGCTAGAAGAACTAAGGCAGGGGTTGGGCAATCTGAGGCCCTCCAGTCATTGAAGAAAACAGTTCCCATCATCCCCTGTCAGCATACCTGGGAAATGTCTGCATTTGCCCTCTAAATTCCAGTTTTTATTGGCCATTACTGGTTCTCCAGGGACAAAGGCTATTTCTCTGGCTTGCTCATGTATAGCTTTGCCTATTTCTTGGCTGTTCAGCCTACTTTATGGGCAAATCTTGCATACCTACCAAACCTAATCATCAGCTGCCCTGATTAAGCCCCAAACATATTAAAATAAGAATCATGCCATTTGAACACTCCCTCCCCGGCCCTCCTTAGTACCCTGGGGGCTAGGGTCATGGATATTGCCAGGTATGCCAGCCAACTTTGACTGGCTAGGAATGATATGAGTTGGAGAGCCACATGTTCCACACCCCTGCCCTAAGCAATCATTGACACTGATGATCACCTCTTTCTCTTGAAACGTTTCACTCCTTCAGCATCTGTGACACCACTCTCTCTCATCTTAAATCTTATCTTATCTCTTGGACTGTTCATTTAGGGTCTCCTTCTCTAGTACCTGCTTTTCCTCGCTACCTTTCTGTGTTGCGGTACCTCAAGGATCAGTTCTTGGCCCTCTGCGCTTCCCTGTCTATACATTCTCACTTGGCAAATTAATAGACTCATTTGGGATACAGTACCACCTCTGTGCTGATGACACTCTAATTTAAAAAAAAACACAAAGAAGGAGCACTCTGAAAAAAAAATATAATACAGTAGATAACCCATAAAAATATATAATATGGGATGCACTCTATCCCTCCAAACCAATAAAATAATACCAAAAGAAAAAATAGAGGAAGGATTTTAATGAGGCACAAGACAACCTAGTAAACCAAACATAATATTGTATAAATTATCTCTCTGAAATCTCAAAAACAAACAAAGAAAGGAAATAAGAGCTTATATCTAATACTATGAATAAAAATATATATAAAATATAAATGGCACAAAGATATAAGCTAAATATATTTATTCTAAACAATAAAAAATTGTAAAATAGTTATAAACTACACATAATAAGTATACAATATTGAATGCAAATATACCAGAAATATCTAAACAATAATGTCTAGACAATAATAAAAAGTCCCAAAAGAATCAAGATCTATCTTCAGACTGATAATAAAGGGATGGATAACATGCAGCTGGATATCTGTTGTGAATTACTTCTGAAGCCAGTTCCTTTGTTGTATACAATGATTAAGCAGATGTAGGTAAGGGCAACATATGGTTAATTCAAGAGAAACAGTATACGCTTCAAACCCTTCTGTTGCGGACTCACTGTCAGGGCGCGAGCAGGTAGCGAATTTCCCGGTATCAAATTTATGTACTTGCCGGGTTTATGATCCTCTCGACTTTTCCCCCTCCACTCCTTTTACACGGGCAGGTATCCTTGTTCCCCCCGACTATGAGCGGGTGCGAAGTCCTTATAAGATCTTTCTCTCTATTTCCAGGTATACTGAAGCAATCTAGTGATGTAACCTGCTCAGGGAGCAGGTGTTGCTCCTTTCCTTAAGATAGATGTATTCTTAATCCCTATATGGAAACTCACTTACAAGCTATTAGAGCTTTTAGTGCTGCACAAATATCCTTCTATCCTCGGAGGGACAATGATAATAAAAAGTCACTTGCTGGTACAGTAATATACAGGATAAAATTCTGACGCGTTTCATGCTAGAACTATGAGCACTTCTTCACTAGTTGAACAGCCCATTACACGGGCCACAGTGCCACTGCCACCCGGTCACGGGGTAGTCACACGCAGTAAAGACTGCCCTCTCCACGGCTGATACAGAGTTGGATGCTCCTTCGGAGCGCCCAGCTCTGTGTCAGCCGCGGCGCGGGCAGTCTCTATTGCACATGACTGCAGCACGCGCAGCAGTGTCTACTGCGCATGTCGCGGCGTTACACACGATATAGCGAATTATTATATAGGATTAGCTCTATATAATAGATAGGTTCCTAAATCATATAGGCTACAAAACCCTAGATAGAGGGTGACATTACTGGGATTCCTGGAAACACTGAAAACAGAATCAATTGGAACTATTGAAACAGGTGGAGGAGGAACATCAGATTATACCATCACTGGGGGTTATCCAGTGCAGGAGTGCACACCTTGAGGCGGGAATTGGCCTTGCATGGTGAAGGAAGAAGATTGTGTTAAGTGGAGGTGTTTGCAGCACTGAACGTTTACACTTAGATTGTGTGCGCCTTCTCTCTTTTTGTATTTTTTATATGTTCGGTGGTGACCCTCTCTGCCAATCCCTCCACTGGATCCCTATTGCCTCCAGAATAAAATTCATAGTCCTGTCCCAAACCTACAAATGCCTCCATAACACTGCACCTCTCTATATATCCTTCCTTGTCTCCAAATACTCTCCCATCCATCCTTCTTCTGCCCATGACCTACAACTCTTTTCTTTTATCATCACTTCATCCCATTCCCATCTCCAGGACTTCTCCTGTGCTGAGCACATCCTGTGGAATTCCCTAACTCACTCCTACAATCCACAGCTTTAATCAGTCTTTGAAAACCCACCTACTCAGAGAAGCTTACCATCTAGGCCAGTATAAGCTGCTATACAGACTCCTTTGCTTTCTGTAACTCTCACTATTCCCTACGGTATAGCCATCTCCCTTATCCATTGGGTGCTCTCATTGTAATACAGATCACCCTCCTCCAAGCAGTCTCTTTGCCTTCTGTGTCTACCACCCCATACACCTTCTAGAACATAGGCTCACAAGAGTAGGGCCCTCAAACCTTGTGTCTCATATTTTATCCCTATGTTATATACCTCATGTAAAGTTTAATTGTATGCCAACTTGTTTATAACCCTATTCTATTGTACAGTGCTGGAGAAACTGCTGACACTTTATAAATAAACTAGTGTAAAAGCTCGTGTGCATGGGCTGTGGAACAGTGAGGTAACGGCAGTGTGCAGAGCAGGACCGGCCTCTTAACATTACCCAGACCTGCTCTGCGTACTGCCGTTACCTCACTGCTCCACGCGATTGTGCCGCCTCACTCACGCAATGCAATCATGCGCAATAGAGACTGGCCGAACGCCGAACTGCATAGTGACAAACTTTCTGTCCTTTTATTATATAGGATACAAAATAATAAGCTAATTCTCTCCAATTGATATGCTATTCTGTGGAGCCTGCTTTTCATTTTGTGAGATTCTTTTAGTCCATGGCCTCCATAAAATAACAAAACTTGATAAATGTCTCTCACTGGTGAGTCTTTTCACACTTTAGTGTATACACTCCCTAGTATAAGAAACAACAGCAGCACATGAGAGGTTAAATCTCCTGCATATCAATGTTTTACAAGAAACAGCCACAGAATAATAACCAGTGGAAAGGTCAGTGAAGCCCTTTCATAAATACTTTATATCTTAATTGTATCTTTTTGAAAACACATGCAATTAGTTTCTGTTTCCATGCAGACACTGCATTACTTCAGTAATTGATTCTTTTAACTCTTGATCTGACAGGACAAACTGAAGGAAAAATAATTTCCAAACAATAAAGAACAAAACCATTTTGAATTTAGCATTTTGTCTACTAGTTGAAGAGCCCATATACACGGGCCACAGTGCCACCCAGCAACGGCCGCAAGTGTAGTCATGCACAGTAGAGACTGCCCGCGAAGGTGCGCAGAGAGGACTATGGTCTGAATTAGGAGCCCCGATATCAGCCACTGCGCAGGCAGTCTGTAGTGCGCATGACAGCTTCTGACAAACGCATTTAGTGAATTATTATATAGGATGTGAATAATACAAGTATTTCTGTCTTGTTAGATATAGAAATGGTTACCATTCATGCAATTCAGAACAGATGCCATGGCTCAATCAAGGGTATTTCTCTGTAAATGGATTCATGGAGCATCTTTAACTCTCTGAGTGCCAGAGGGTTATCAAATACATTAAAAGGAAATATGCTGGATACCCCTCTGGCATTCAAAGGGTTAAAGGGATAGTAATACTTAAATATTACTAACCCCCATATTATAGCAATGTTAAAAAGAATTTAATTGTCCCCAGTGTCATCTCTAAAACCTTTATGGTTTGAGAGATAACGGAATGCAAAGTTCCCCCCTCCCTCCCACTTCCCTGAAGTCAGCTTTGTAGGGATATCCGGTCTTATTTGCATCAGGCGGCTCTGCAGCAGAGCTGAGATCACGTTAGTAAAAAATAATTATTTCACTGAAACGGTCTTCTGCGTGTGCTTGGTTTGCAAGCACACGTAGAAGACGGATTCAGGGAAATAATTATTTTTTACTACCACGATCTCGGCTCCGCTGCAGAGCCGCAAGCCTGTCGTACGGCAGGCTTCCCCTGCAGTCAGCTACAATGCTGACTTCAGGGAAGGGGGAGGGAGCTTTGTGTACAGTTATCTCTCAAACCATAAAGGTTTGAGAGATGACACTGGGGAGAATTACATTCTTTTTAGCATGGTTACAATATGGGGATTAGTAATATTTAAGTATTACTATCCCTTTAAGGTTTTATGCAAAAGGTGCCTAATGCTTGAGCAAACCAACTGCACCGTATAAGTCATAAATATTCTTAACCCCTTAATGACCATGCCGTCAGTTAAGAACCACAGGGTTTGTTTGTTTTTTTGGCCCAGTGGATTCAGGGTCCCCAAACAGCATGCAGCCTTGCGGGGATCCCTGAATTCTGCTACATGCCAAGACTGTCATGGGTTCTGGCATGTCAATGGTCCTTAAAGGGTTAAAATACACACTGATTTTTAAAGGGATAGTAAGGTTTCATAAGAAAAGCAGCTCTAATTAATCATCATAGTATTTGGACTTTGGAGAGTGTTATTTCAGTTCTGTCAGAGTTGTAGTTCAGGAGTAATTCAATGACAGTGTCCCCTTCCCGCCCCTTTTACTGATGTAACACTGTTCAGCCAGATCAGAAGGGAGGTGCCCAGGTAGACTGCAGAGAGGGACAATCTTCAATTAAGATAAGGGAAAAACCTGAAACGCTTGTCAAGGGGGGCAGGACTTTCATTGTTTTCATATAAAGAAGATTGTCCCCTTCTGTTATCTGTCTAGTCTATGGACTGGATTCCACATCTGCGAAGAGATGGCTTACACTAGGCAAAAGGGGTGGGGAGGGGAAACTTTGCTTGTGAATATCTTTTAAACCATAAAGGTCTGAGAGATAAGACTTATATAATTCTTCATGTTTTTTTAATGCCTACAAAATAAAATAAAGTTAAAACGAAGTATTACTATCCCTTTAAAGTGACAATTAACACAAAAGCAATGTGTTGAAGACTTCTATAATGTTCAATGGGTTTAAAGTCCCATTTAAATCAGTCAAACTTTTTATATCCCCCTATAGTGCATTTGATTTATTCAACACTTTCTCATCTCCATCTCTCTACCTGAGACCTTTGAACTTCGGAAATACCCTATCCATCTACTGTTAGCCCAGTGCCAGATTTAGAGACATTTTTAATCATTTGAGTGCCAGAGGAGAGTGCGAAACACTGCTTTTACAATGTGTTGAGCACCCTTCTGACATGGGTTAAATGATAGCAGTGCCTTCGTGCACGCTGCTATCATTAATTCCAGGCTGAGACTGAGCGCTCCGGTACCGAAGCGTTCAGTCTCAGACACTTTCACTTGTGCCAGGTCATGTGATCGCTGCAAGCAGCGATCACATGTACCGGCATTGTGAATGAAAGAGGCAGTCCTGCCTCTATGTCTCAACTCTGCCTGTCTGTCTCTTACGATCAAAGTAAGGGACAGAGAAGAAAAGGGGAGACACCTAGTGGTTACAAAAATGCAGCAGCTGGGGCTATTAACCCCTTCACTGCTGTGCTGGAGGCTGAATAGATGCAGGTCAATTTTTGACCTGCTAAAATCAACTTTTTTTTTTTTTTTTAAAGACACAACAATTTTTTTTTTTCCAAAAAAAATTTTTATTTTAAAAAATCAACATGTCCACAACCAAAATTGGAAGTGTGATTACTGTGGCGCTATGTAATACATTTATACACACAGCCAAAATTAATCAATAAAAAAGTAGGAAAATAGGTTGAGGGACATGGCGATTTTCACCCAGGGAGATAGTGCCCACTTAAAGCTGCCTATTTTGTAGGTACCGGTCATACCTTTCATGCAGTCGCCATAAAAATGTAACCCATTGTGCCCAAATGATCCCAAGAGAAAAAATGGCGTTCTTTTACATTTTTTTTTACGGTTTTCTTTACTTTTACTAAAATAAATGGTGGGCTATCCATATAAGTGTGGTATCATAAGAAAGCCCTATTTGTGCGTAAAAAAATAGTATATAATTTTAATGGGTAAAATAAAGTACTTAGAGGGAAAACACTGTTGAACAAAGACATAGTCAAAAAGGTCAGAATTGCTCCGGTCCTTAAGTGAAATCCACCTCAGGTTTTCCTGGTCCTTAAAGGGTTAAAGTTCCCTAGAATGTAGATTTCCAGGGGCATGTCCCTGCTTGCTTTACTCCAGAGGTGACCCAATTAGTTCTTATGGTCTTGCTGCAACTTAGAGATCTCACTGCTTGAACACACACACGACAAGCAGGATTTCGTCCTCTGCATTTCTGGTAAAAATGGCAGCAGTTCAGGGACTAAAGAAGCAGTTAATTGGTGCAGATCATGTAATATTTACATACCTGGAAACTCTCCGGATTTACCTTGGAGACTCTGGTTTTGATACTGCTTTACCGGGTCGATTCCTCTGGATGTGGGGAGTTTACATTGAAACTCTGCCCACTTCTGCTCTTCCCCCTGTGTTCCTCCTTCCCTCAGCCTTCTTTGAATAGCTTTGTCACACTTTTGAGCCCTGCCTCCCCAACTTGTGTCAAGCCCTGCCCCTTTTTGACGAGATTCACATCATTTTTCACACCCCCTGCTGCACCAGAGAACTCCCCTCCTGGGAGAGAACAGTTGAAAGTTCCCATGTATGAGTATGTAGCACTGGACTATCTAACCTTGAGAGTTTTAGGCTCAAACCTTAAGAATTTCAAGGTATAGGGATTCACTCCCCCTTTTTTTTTTACCAGTTAGACTCCATATTTTTTTTAGAGTTTTGCAGACTTGCACAGGTGATTCTAAAGTATGGAGAAAAAGTACTCTGGTGAACATAAGTCAGACGGAAGTAATTTTTTTTGTACACCACAGTTTTTTATTTTGGGATGATCTTTAGAACATCTTTTTAATCATTAAGCCACAGGTGTAAATGATGTGGATTTTCTGAAAGGGTTATGTCAACAACTCTTTTAAAAGTAATTCTGAAAGATGTTTGGAACAACCCACCTGCCGAGTTCCTTAAAAAACTGTGTGCAAGTGTACCTAGAAGAATTGATGCTGTTTGGAGGGTAAAGGGTGGTCACACCAAATATGGATTTGATTAACATTTTTCTTCCGTTCACTCACTGTGCATTTTGTGAATTGATATATATAATATAACATCTCTATTTTTGAAAACATTCTTACTTTACAGCATTTTTTCACACCTGCCTAAAACTTTTGCATAGTACTGTATACTGTGCTAACCAGTGCACGCAGCGCCTCACAACAGATGTATGTTACAATAAATAAAAGCAGATAAAATTAGTGTCACATTCATAGAAACAATAGGAGAGAGGTCCCTACCCCAATGAGCTTGCAGTTTAAATGGGTAATAGGAGGCAGACAACAGGGTATGAAGGTGTCAAGTGCTGAGAAAGGTAGTGCATGATCCTAGTGCTCCAGAAGATAAGATTTCAGGGTAGAATTAAAGAAAGAGGGTGATTGTTCAAGATATAGGTATGGAGTTCCATGGGAAGGGTGCGGAAAGTGATAAAGGTTTGAGACTGGAGAGGGCAGAGCATGTGGATGTGTAACATGGAGGGCGTTGTGTGCTGAGTAAAGTAGGTGACCAGGAACATAAGAGGAGATGAGGGAAGAGATGTAAGAAGGAGTAGCAATGTGGACAGCATTAAAGTTGAGAAGAAGTACTTTTTGTAAGTGATGCATTACTGAATAGGGAGCCATATCAGACGTCTAAGAATTAAGTGAGCAGGTTCAGTTTTTGGAGAGAGTGTGGTGACTCATGCAGCTGAGTTTAAAACAGATTGCATAGAGGAAAGATGAGTAGCAGGGAGGCCATTTAGTAGGATATTGCAATAGTCTAAGCAGGACAGAATGAGGGTATGTACGAGAGTTTTAGTAGTTTTGTGGGAGAGGAACGGGCAGATTTTAGCAATGTTGCAGAGAAAGATGCGAGATGTTCTAGCCGCGGTGTTAATGTGAGGGGAGAAGTAAAGGGAGGAATCAAATATGGCCTCAAGGCAGTGTGCTGAGCTAACTGGATCAATGTAAATTCCAATGTCAATGTCAAGACTTAGACCTCTTCTACTATGAAACTACCTCACTTCTGTCTACAAGATTTCTCTAGAGCTGCTCCCAACCTATGGAACACTCTAGTCCCTAAAAACAAACCTCTTCAGGGAAGTTTATCAGACCGTGTAATATCACCTTATAACCCCCTCCCCTCCTAACACACTTCTGCTTCTCCCTTCCCTGTAACAATATTTATCTCACTCTGTCTTGCTTTGTGAAGGTCCCTTGAACCATTGCTCTTCTCCTTCATTGGGAGAAGTTGTTTTGCTTGCTCACTTCTTTTCACCCCCTCTTGCATTCCCATTCATTATGACAGTTCCATGAAGCTACCAACTGAATGTCTGGCCCTATCAGATTCTCTGGCTTAACTACACGGTGACTCTAAGAACTTACTTCTTTATGGGGAAAAGTGTGGCAATGCCTGGCGGATTTGTAGTAACTGACAAATAAAACTAAATTTATCATAAAAAATTATCTTTTTTAATAAAAACAATCACAATAATCAAAAACATCATCAATATAGCTCTTTCCAAATCACCTGTTTGTTAAAAGTAGCAGTTCCACTTTAATCTTGACTGTAAAGATCCCTATATCCACTGTTACCCAGTTGTATAGTGTTCTTATGTTTTGTCAGCTGAGCAATCTTTTGGTGTTTATTTATTTATTTTTTTTATAAATATGAACTTGGCTTGCCAGCTTATTGGAAAACCTTTTCTGGTTCCCCACCATGATTTCCATACGTAACAATGTCATTATATCTGTCTTACTTCAGCTAAATAAAGAGGAAATTGCATTGCATCTTGCATGACAATGAGTTTGACTGCATTGATTGTCAGGCAGGAAAGTGTACAATGTACAGGTTTTAAGACCCAGAGTGGATGTACAGATCTTCTGGAACAGCTTTGGGACTGTGTCTGATGATGGAGCACACCGATCAGGAGAGGCATGTTCAGGAGTGCTGTTAACTGCTATGTTTTCTGTACTGCCTACATTTAATAGGCTTGCAGCCTCTTATCTTGTGAATTTTCCCTTGGCATTTTGGATTTTTAAGTCAGGCGTATAAAATGTATTGCACTGCTTCTGTGCTGTTCTTTGTTAGTTTTGTTTAGTCATCTAGAGAAAACTGTGTTGCAACTTTTGTGAAAATAGTTGAGCAACTATTGTAAAAGCCTGTGTACACGGACCAAGGTCCGGTGAGGTAAAGATACCGGTCCTGCTCTGTGTACTGCCGCCGCCTCGCTGGAGGCGCACGTGGTGCAGCCATGTGCAGTAGAGACTGCCCAAACACACAGAATGCTCCCAGCATTCTGTGCCTTTGGGCAGTCTCTACTGCGCATGACTGCATCGGACAAACATTCTGTCCTTTTATATTATATGATGATTATTGGGTGGCAAAGTGTTCAAATATCTGTGAGAAATCAATCTTTCAGTCCCCTTTTGAAACCAACATACATTTGTAAGGTAACTTTTAGAAAAGTTAACCCTGCACGTAACCAGAAAGGTGTGCAATGCTTTGATGTAAACCTCTCTGGTTGTAAAAGGGTCAACAATAATTATTAAATCAAGAAGCTGCAGTGTTTAGGTTACCTACAGAGAACTGCTCATTAAGCCCTTGGATTCTAGAGAGATCTACAACATACTGAGTATTGTCCAAAGGATCAAAAAGGAAAATCAAACCTAATGCTATGACAGTATTCTGAATCACACACAATTAGTGTCCTGGACCTTTACACTTTAATCCTTTGAGTGCCAGAGGGGTATATAACACATTGCAAAGCAATGTGTGCCATATTCCTCTAGCACTCATATGGTTAACTCTCAAAGTGCAAAAACTGTCAGCAACATATTGATGCTCAGTTCTAGCTCTGATGTATACATCCTAGTGTTAACCCATTGAGTACAATCAAACAGTTAAAGATCCCACAGTGTTACCCTTTTATAGACCCCCTTTAGCACTGAAGTTGTTATTTAAAGCAAATAGTTGATATAAGTAATTACTACAGTTATATAAATACAATTTCATTAAAATCTTATCTATAGCTCCCAACACATGCCATGCCATCAATCCACCCCTTATAAATATATGTAACTTGCCACAATGATAATTTATACAGGCCATTTGCACTAACACAATACGTGTATGATTTCTTTCTATAAAACCAACATACTAAAATATACAGAGCTGTGCAAAATCACAAAAACAAGAAAATATAATCTGTGAACAGATTTATAAGTGCATTAGAAAGGCTACAGTATTAAGGAGAATTAGCAGTGCTAAGGGGTGGATTATGCACTAAGGAGCACCAATATGTTACAATTCTTTGCTGCCCCTTTAAGAAATCTCCAACATAAGCAGAGGTTAGCACTTAAACATAAATAATAAAAGTCTCCCCTACTTAGTTAAGGGTAGTAAGTTGCATTTACATCATACACACACAGCAGGTAGGACTTTTCTATACCCACTTGAGCATAACTGGAAATTACTTCAATTTATTTTTCCTTCCTCTAGGTCAGGCATGTCAAAAGTGGGACACAAACACACAATGCATTCTGATGTTTATAAGAACTTAAAACTCACCTCTTCTTGCCTGAAGTATTTTGGGATGCAAAAGACTCATGCTGTGCCTGGTCTCTCCCTCAATTCTGCACATAGAGGATGTCATTCTTTCCATCCTCCCATCGTTACCACACAGTGGAAGGCCAGTCTAAGATGCTGAGCATCATCTCATCCCCAGCTGGGAGCTCCTGCTGTTGATTACTGGGAGATATCTGTGTGTCCAGGAAGGAGAGGGGAGGGGGGACTTAATTGGTTTAATACAACAAAATTGACTGACTGTATTACTATGGTACCTCCTCGATGTCACAGCTGCATCCTGGATACATATACTGATCCTCCCGGACCTGTCCAGGGATGAATGAGAATGCTAAATGATGGGCTATAATGATGCTTGAGAGTAGAATAGTATTTAATGTTTCACTGCTAGATGGTGATTCAATCTGTTTCAGCAAAGGGAATAGCAACTCAGAAAATGAAGGTAGACAGAAACTATTCTTACCATCAAGACTATCATTTTGCAACAAGATTTTATGCTGCTTTTGGATCATTTGATGCTTTTATTTCTTTTAGTTATAGGATAGTCCGATGTCTTCCCATGCATGTTCCATTTCCTTTATTTAATTACTTTTCACAACATCATCTGCTAGGCTCTGCAATAAGTGATCTCTGGAACAGAGTTAAATTGTCTGTACCTTTAATACAGAGAATTTTCCATCTTAGACAGAAGTCGGAATATTTATACAATGTTTCAAGTCTCCCTACAACACTGATCGCTAAACTGTGCGTGTGACTTCTCTGCATTGTTCCTCTGTTTTTTGTTTTCTACCACTTTAACAGTCCCACACAGAAAGCTTCTTAAAAAAGCAAATATCCTCTGTTAGGGACATAAAAAAAAATTGAAGATGAAAAAAGTATCTGCTTTTTGGCTTTACTTATTATGCACTTGTAGAATATGAAAAGTCAAAATAAAGGGTTACTGTTCCTTTAAACTCTTTGGCTTTATGCACTAGAAACCACTAGGATTCAAGGTGATATCATAAAATCCATTTGTTTAAATATTGCAGAATATGTCTTATAACATTCCACTATTTTATATACATCAAACTTAACCCCTTGATGGCCATAATGGCACTCAATGCATTGCATTGCATAGCCCTCTGATTCTAAAGAGGTTAAACTATAATGATTGTTCATCCTTTATAAAAGTCACTTTTTTCCAAATAAACATGAATATTAAAGTTATGTTCTGAATCCGGGCTCTCCAATTCATCATTTGAAGGCCAAATGTAGTTTAATAATATTTTTTGTGGCCAATTTCTTTCGTAAGAACACCAAATCCTATATAATAATTCACCAAATGTGTGTTTGTCAGCAGCCATCATGCACAGTAGAGACGGCTGCGCGCGCTGCAGTCATTTGCACTACAGACTGCACGCGCCGCGGCTGATAATGGAGCGGGGCTCCTAATTCAGACCGTAGCACTCTCTGTGCACCTTCGCAGTCCATAGACTGTCCTGTGGCTCTTCAGCAGTGCCATGATTGTGGTAGTTACAAAGAAATACTTTATTTGAACCGTCTACAACGTGTGCTTCCAAACCAGGCACACTTTGTAGACGGTTCAAATGAAGTATTTCTTTGTAACTACCGTGATCACGGCTCTGCTAAACAGCCGCAGGACGGTCTATGGACTGCGATGTCCTTCTGGAAGTTTTAAAGTTGACGTTACAACAAGGGGAGGGAAGGGTGAAGTTTGCAGACTTATATCTCCCAAACTATAAAGGTTTGGGAGATCAGAAACGGCACAATTAGTTTATTTTGTAAATATCTACAGAATTAAATGGTTTGAATTTCAAGTATTACTATCACTTTAAGCTCCATGGCCAGTGGTGCTCCATGGTGAAGTCACATCTGCTCACATCTCTAGAAACACTGCTCAAGGCCAGTGATGTTTAGCTGGCCTGGAGAAGTTAGACCCACATTTTTGTAGGTTACGTTAGAAATCATTGGTTGAGTAGAATTTCACTGTATTGTGCAAGTACCGATCCATTACTGATTAGCACCCTAAAGCTTAAACTGTTGAGAAATAAGGAGGGAAACATATTCTTCTTCAGTAGGAGCCATAAGTGTTATTTCAAATTAACAGAATCTTATCACACTCTTTGACACATCTCATCACTTTTATTATATACACCAGAGCCTCAAGAATGTTTAGGAGTTCTGCTGCTGCTAGGTTGTGGCACCTGTGAGATGCTGATGGTGTCTCTCCTACTCAGACTCGTTGTTCTGTTTCAGGTGGGATCTCTCTGAGGATGTGCCTAGGTGTGAGCCTGCTTTCCCCCTGCTCACATGCTTCTTACACAGACAGAAAATACCTAAATCAATTACAAACGGCTGATGAAACTTAGTCAGCTATGCTAACTGTTGCCATTAACGCATTCAACACTTGTGAGGAGAAAATACATATAATACTGGTTAAAAGTTGTGCACATGGAGAACAAACTAGGTATAAGATCAAAAGGTTTAATAAGCGTTAAAGTAGCTCAAAGACAAGAAATACAACAGTGCCATTTAGAACTAAGAGACAGAGGCAAATGGAGCTACAAAATGACCAACAGACAATAAATAATAAACAAAAAGAGAGAGATTTTGAAAGACATTTTACAAGTTATTAATCTGTCGCCTAAAGTTCTTACTCAACACCCTTAAGTCTTTTAAGGAAAGGTCTATCTTTCTATGCTACAAATACATTAAAATCATTTGAATACATCAAAGACCTTAATTTATTTGCCAGAAAGCTATTGTTACATACATTTTTTACATTGCATTCTGAGAAACATCAATATAATAAAACAGACAAGAAGGCATTTGGTAGCCTCATGTATCTAATGGAGGAGTCAGATTCACCACAAAATGTTGCTAAGTGTCCATTTAGTGACTTTAAGTAAAATCTGAAATGTACACCTCCTACAATAATTTCACCCAATGTTGAGTTATTCATACAGTTAGTCTCACCGGAATTTGAAAAATTACAATGATAGAATTGCTATTAACTACTTAGAAAAGATCCTACATAGAAATGTGCTAGTGATCCAGAAGTAATTCTGACAGATGGCCTCATGCAGGGCATGATTGATAAGCAAGAATTTGAATATCTACTAATCACAAACCCTACCATAACTGCATTTTATACCATCTCTGATACATAAATATCCAGACAAACCATCTGGTAGACATATTGTATTGGTAAATTAACTGAAAAATGTAGGAACCATGTGGATCAAATCCTAAGGAGATTTGTGGTTACTTTACCATCACATGTCTGTGACACACAGGACACCATCAATAGAATCAAAGGAATTGGTCTTGAGGATTATCAGTTCCTACCTAGTCTTAATGTTGATTCATTTTACACAAGCATAAAACATGGGAAGTGGACTGAAGGCAGTAAAGCACTTCCTTTTCAACTGGTGAGAACCATTTAAATTGCACAATGCCTTTCTTTGGAAATTGATGGAGTTCATCCTAACCCACAATTACTTCATCTTTGACAGAAAATATTACCATCAGACACAAGGAACAGTAGTGGGGAGCACTTGCGCTCCCACATACTCCAACCTTTTTTTAGTTTAGTGGGAAGATCACATCATCTTTAACAAAGTATCAGCTCCTGTGCTGAACACATATTATGTCTTCGGTATATAGATGATATACTAATGACATGGACAGGCAGTGATGAGAAATGTCATGAATTTTTGAGATATATCAGTTGTAATGATTTGAACCTGAAAGTCACCAGTCATATTGACAAATACATAATGCCCTTTTTTGTAAATCACTACTGAATGGGGGTTCAGTAATCTTATAGAAACCACATTATATTGCAAAGAAATGGTCACAAATAACTTATTGCTGGTGAGCAATAATCATCAAGTATCCCTGTTGGCCAATATTTAAGATCATGCAGACTATGTATTACAGTCTCGGATTACAAAACTGAAGCCAACAAACTGAAACAACATTTTAGAGTTTGTGGATACAGCAATAAAATCTTAGAAAGGGCATGCCAAAGAGCTCTATCTGCAGATAGAGAAGAATTGCTGCACCCTATGAACAGAAATGAAAATAATTCCAAAGAAATTAGCTTAATTGGCACTTTTGATGATGAACATCACACAGTTACTAATATTTTACGAAAGTACTGGAGCACATTGACAGAAGATCAATACTTTCAAGATGTTCTTAGTCCATACCCCAAAATAACTTTTTGAAGGGGACCCAATCTTAAAGATAAACTTACATCTAGTCATTATATGAAACCAGTGAAAAATACGTGGTTAAAGAGCAACATGAACGGTTAATTCCCTTGTGGCAATTGTCAAGCCTGTAAATGCATGAGAAAAAGTGACTGGTTTGGAAACACATGGAACCACAGAAATACGAGATTAGAGAAATTATTAATTTTAGATCCTCTGGAGTTGTTTACTTAATGTCTTGTATTTGTGGAAAGAACTATGTCTAGAAGACAAAAAGAGAACTGCAGCTTACATGGGCCTGGAGGGGTTAAATGGTTGTATTCTTGCAATGCCATCCAAACTGTATCTGTCTCACTGTCTGGTCCAGGTTTTGATTAGGTTTTCACTTTCCTAATCCCTTCACCTCTGTTGTGTATACACTATTGTGTTCTGTGGGATAGGATTAGTCTAGTGTCATGATTGTCTGTAATACCTGTTTCTATTGTACTGTTTTGTCGATTGTATCAAACCCACTGTATTGCTTCATTGTGTCCCATGTTTACACCACCATTGTGTATTGTACCTAGTTTTACTATAAAATGTTCCCTGTTCCTTCAATAAAGGTAGTAGTCAGTTTGGACTACATTTGTGTCCTGTTGTTTTATTCCTGGATGGTCTAAAGGGTCCCCTTTGACCCCCATTCAAGGATCCTGCATTCAAGTCTTCAGTGCAGCAATCTGAGTTCACTGGCTTGGCTTCCCATCTTTAGCCACCTTCAGGAGGAAGAAACTCGTAACGATTGTCCAAGGGAACCTGGCGTCTTGGGTTACCATTGGTGGCAGTGGGTGGATTGTCTCCTTCACCACACTGGCTAACGCCAGTGGAAGACATGGCAGGAACAAAAGCACACCCTGATGCCCTGAGCCCCTATGCATCTGACCCGCAACTCTGTGATGACTTATGGACCCTGTGGGAGCCACTGCTGGGCGAGCATCCCCTGGCAGTATGGGAGATAGAGCTGTAGCAAAAAGGAGATGATGGTGCAAGACAGGTACTGGACTCTGTACAGAAAAATGGACCAGGAGTACTTCCCTGGGTCACCTAGCAATCTTCCCCCACCCTGCTTGGGATGCGGTGTTCAAGGACTGGCATGGGATGTGTTTCACTGGGATGCTAACTTTGGCTGTCAGGCTTACGGACGCTACTGGGAGATCAGAGCCATGAGAGAAGGCATGCTTGATTATTGATTCCACCTGAACCTACAGTCGGAGTTAAGCCAGCTCGCATCCTGGGAATGGGATGTTGAGCTGATGTACACCTGCCTGCTGCAAAGAGTTCAGGGGTACCAAAGAAAGGAGGAGGGCTGGGTGATCACCTCATCCGCTCAGCTACAGGAGGAGTCAAGGCCTTTTTCCCCATGGCAGCTGGAGATGCCAGGGACTGAGATCAATGCTGGCTCTGACCCTGAAGTTGAAACCCCCCTTCAAGGAGTCCTGTGACCCGGAGGCAAGGAGATTATGGAAAATACTGCACCGTCTGGTTACCAATCCATCGGAAGAGATGGTGGACCAACTTGGGTTGGCAGTGGAGCAGCATTACATCAGCAAACTCAAGGTCCCCCATACAGTTTCCCCTGCCCTGGGGAGTGGGACCAATGTCCTCCCCAGCAGCTCTGTTTGCCCTAGCCTGGTGAGTGAGACCAAGATCCTCACCAGTCCCTGTGCTGTCCCTGCTCTGGGGAGTGGGACCGATATCCTTCCCAGTGGCTCTTTCGCCCCTGGCCTGGTGAACGAGACCAAGATCCTCACCAGTCCCTGTGTTGTCCCTTCCCTGGGGAGTGGGACCACGGTCCTCCGAGATCCTCACCAGTCCCTGTGTTTCTCCTGCCATGGGGAGTGGGATTGATGTCTTCCCCAGCAGATCTATCACCCCTGGCCTGGTGAGTGAGACCAAGAGCCTCACCAGTCCCTGTGTTGTCCCTGCTCTGGGGAGTGGGACCGACATCCTCCCCAGCGGCTCTTTCGCCCCTGGCCTAGTGAAAAAGACCTAGATCCTCACCAGTCCCTGTGTTGTTCCTGCCCTGCGGAGTGGGACCAAGATCCTCCCCAGTTACTCTGTCACCCCTGACCTAGTGAGCAAGACTGAGATCCTCACCAATCTCTGTGCTTCTCCTGCCATGGTGAGTGGAACCGACGTCTTCCCCAGCGTTTCTGTCGCCCCTGGCCTGGTGAGTGAGACCAAGATCCCCATGAGTCCCTGTGTTGCTCTTGCCCTGGGGAGTGGGGCCAAGGTCCTCCTGAGTGGCTCTGTTGCACCTGTCCTGGGGAGTGGGAGCGAGGTCTTCTCCAGTAGCTCTGTTGCCTCTGCCCTGGGGAGTGGGACCAATATCCTCCCCAGTGGCTCTGTTGTCCCTTCCCTGGGGAGTGGGACCAACGTCCTCTCCAGCGGCTCTGTTTCCCCTGCCCTGGGGAGTGGGACCAACATCCTCCCCAGCGGCTCTGTTGCCCCTGCCCTGGGGAGTGGGACCAATGTCCTCTCCAGCGGCTCTGTTTCCCCTGCACTGGTGAGTGGGACCAACATCCTCTCCAGCGGCTCTGTTTCCCCTGCCCTGGGAAGTGGGACCAACATCCTCTCCAGTGGCTCTTTTGCACCTAGCCTGGTGAGTGAGACCACTCACCAGGCTCTTTTGCCCCTGCCCTGAGAAGTGGGACCAAGATCCTCCCCAGCGGCACTGATACCTCTGGCATGGTGAGGGGGATTGTGATCCGCACCAGCCCCTGTGTTGCCCCTGCTGTGGTGAGTGGGAATGACATCCTCACCAGTGGCTCTGATGCCCCTACCCTGGGGAGTGGGACCGAGATCCATCCCAGCAGCTCTGATACCCCATGCATGGTGAGGGGGATCACAATCCTCACTAGCCCCTCTGTTGCACCTGCCCTGGTGAGTGGGACTGAGGTCCTCACCAGCGGCTTTGTCGCCCCTGCCCTGGGGAGTGGGACTGAGATCCTCCCCAGCGGCTCTGAAACCCCTGGCAGGGTGAGGGGGTTTGCGATCCTCACCAGGCCCTGTATTACCCCTGCCATGGTTAGTGGGACTGAGATCCTCACCAGCCGCTCTGATGCCCCTGCTCAGGGGAGTGTGACCGATATCCTTCCCAGCGGCTATGATACCCCTGGCATGGTGAGGGGAATTGTGATTTTCATCTGTCCCTGTGTTACTCCTGCTCTGGTGAGCGAGACCTAGGGTCTCACCAGTCCTTGTGTTGCCCCTGCCCTGGGGAGTGGGACCAAATTCCTTCCTAGCGACTCTGTTGCCCCTGCCCTGGGGAGTGGGACAGAGATCCTCCCCAGTTGCTCTGATACCTCTGGCATGGTGAGAGGGATTGTGATCCTGCCTAGTACCTATGTTTCCCCTACCCTGTGGAGAGGGACCAAGACCTTCCCCTAGCGGTTCTAATACCCCTACCTTGGGGAGTGGGACCAAGGTCCTCCCCAGTCACCCTGATATACCAAGCAGGGTGAGTGGGACTGCGGCCCTCACCCATGGCCTATGGGAGTTGGGGCAGAGGCCAGCGCCAACCAGATTTTTGGCCCTGATCCAGCGAGTGGGACCACCGACCTGTTGGAGGGCTGGCACCTGTACCGTTGTCACTGGGAGAAGGGCCAATGGAATCAGCGTCCCCTGACTATCCTGCTATTTCTGGAGCCACTATGCCTCACAGGATTCTTGCCCACAGACTTGCCCTGGATCCAGAGCCACTAGCCCCAGATCCCCTAGTAATAGACGTAGGCTATGCCTGGGTAGATGGTACTGGGATGCCGCACGGACTAACACTGAGCTGGGGAACGAATGTTGGACCAAATCCTCCAGGAGTGCTAGGCCTCTGTCCCCTGCCTTGCCCACCCTGGCTAGGATTGCCTGGGCAAATCACCAACTCTGTCCCAACGGACAAACGACCCCTCTTACTGCCAAGCCGCCATTCACCAATGTTGCTGCTGACTTGGGACTCGGAAGGGGGGGTAATGTAATGGACCATAGGCTGTTACTATGGCCACTTGTAAGTGCCATCAGAAGGATCCCAAAAGACTGGATGGAGCTGGTTGAAATCCAAGCTACTAGTAGCTGGGTAGCAACAGAAATGCGTCCGGGCATGGTAAATTCCCCGCTCCACATGTTGAAAAGTAGGTGGCGTTCTGATCAGCTGCCTACTATTCTATGGTAAATGTTATGTGATGTTTTAATGTGTTGCCATGGACTATAATAAATGTAACAGATGATGGACCCCTGTGTTCATTGTTGGCCTACAAACTTACATGAGCCTGCAGGGGTTAAATAGTTGAATTCTTGCAATACCATCCAAATTGTATCTGTCTCACTGTCTGGTCTAGGTTTTGATTAGGTTTTCACTTTCCTAATCCCTTCACCTTTGTTGTGTATATGCTATTGTCTTCTGTGTGATAGGATTAGTCTGGTATCATAACTGTCTGTAGCACCTGTTTCTATTTTACTGTTTTGTTGATTGTATCAATCCCACTGTATAGTCCCTTCCAATAATTTTTGGAAAGGCACACATGAAGACTGTTTAAGTAAAATAAGCGTGATTAGACTATATTGCTACCTAATGTTCTAAATCTTCATAGTTTAATTTTTGACTTAGAAAAAAACAAGACAAACAAATATGATACATTAAAATGTTGAAGTGAAAGTAGAAGGATCTCACTGTCTCTCATCCGAAATAAAGTTTTATATATCGTTGAAGATTGATTCTGTGTGCATGAATGCTGAATAGTACTCTCTATATCTAACCTTGAACTCTGAATCAAAATACATAATTACTCTTAAAAGTGTTATTTTTATATTATATTAATATACAACATAAACAGCAATGACATTAAATGTTCATCAACATCATTCAATAACATACATACATACATTGAAAGGCTGGATTTAATGTAGTGGATGTGAATGGGGTTGACAAATACATGATTATGGGTATCTTGGCGAGGTAAAATCCCCTTAACCATGGCCAGATCTGGGGGAGGGCAGCGGTTAAGAACCATGCCACTTTTTTGTGTATTCTGGGATGGCAGAGCGGTTATCCCAGAATTCCATAACGTGCCAGGACCTTCAACAGTCCTTAACGTCCAGACTGGTGTGACAGACTTGACACATCATGTGTCAATAAGGGGTTAAACATACGTTGGAACAAAAACCTAATTTTTTTTAATACATTACCACATTGGTATACTATATGCTTTATACAGGGTTCACTTTTGGGTAACTTGCATGGAAAAGTACGTTATACACAACTATAAAGCAAGTGCAAAAAATTGGAATTTACACCGGTAATAGTCCCAAAGACATCCAGTCCATAAAAATTTTGAAAAAAATGTGTAAACAATATATTTATGTCTTAACCCATTGGTGTCCAATGACATACCCAGACCATCACGCTGGTCCAGCACTTAAGGACCAGTGACGGTCCTGGCACGTCACAGACGGTGAGTAATACAGGGGACTGAAGTTGATCGCTCCAAGACCGGAGCAATCTCTTTCAGTCCCTCGTTCGGCCTGCTGGCACACATGATCAGTCACGTGGTCCTTAAGGGGTTAAAGTTCTACAATATGATTCCCCTCTGGCACTATGTTGAGAGGGCAAATGAGAAAATGAATGCCACAAAGAAATGGGATGAAATAGAAAATGAAATGAAAGATGTTGGAAGATGAGAGATGATGAAGAATAAATGGATGAATCCTATATCTCTCATGAACTTGGAAAGTGATCCAGGAATTTTAAATTCAGTGACATATAAGTGTAAAAAAAAAAACAAAAGTGAAAATAATAAATAAACATTAAAAAGTGCAGGAAGTTTGACATGTTAGGCACTTGCAGAATATGTAAAGTCATAAAGGAGGTAGATACAAAGACAGAAGAACAGAGTTTGCTGGCTTACAGGTGTAGGGACCCCTTTCATGCATTAAGTCCAAGATGGGCATTGTGTGACTGCAATAATTGATGATTCTAATTGTTCTTTATAACAAATGCTACTCTTAGGATTTTATTGTCTTGTTTTTTGTTTAGTTCTGTTGTGCTCTGTACAATACAGATATTTCTTTTTCAGTCAATTCATCTCCTCATTGTGAGTGACTTTCCCAGGGAATGATAGTGATGCATGTGCTAAGAGGAATGTATCTGGTACAGGATGGATTCACTTTGTGGAAAGAGGAGGACTCTAGGACTGAACCAGCTAAACTTCAGATGGAGTCAACTTGATGGTTACACTATATGTTTTTGGGAACCACGAGATGACAGCCAATGATTAAGTCTGAAAGCTTTAGACCACTCTTTGAGACTTGAACTAAGGTACTGGAGGGGGAGTCAAAGCATCGAATGGACTGGAGGGGGAGTCAAAGCATCGAATGGATGGGAAGGGGAGTCGAAGTGTCAAATGAATGGGGGGAAGAGTTGAAGCAGCTAATGGATGGGATGGGGAGACAAATCGGGGAATGGATGGCAGGCCAGAAGGTAACAGAATGTGGTGAATGTACACAGGAGTTAGGCTATGAAGGTGATGAGGTGAATGGAAGGAGAGGCGAACATGTGCAGCAGGAGGAATAAGGAATGTAAAAACTCCTTTGGAGTTGAAACTTCTTAGCGAGAGATGAAGAGAGAGGGACCAAAGTGTAGAATGAATGGGAGGGGAAGTCGAAACGGCGAATAGATAGGACCGGTAGTTGAAGTGTTTAATGGATGGGAGGGTGAGTCAAATCGGCGAATGGATGGGAAGGGGTGTCAAAGCGGTGAATGGATGGGAGGGGGAGGCAAAGCAGCGAATGGTTGGAAGGCAAAAGAGAAGGTGGAGAATGGGAAGGAAGGCGTGGACACAGCAGAAGGTGTGTGAAGGTGTTAAGGCGAAGGGGAGGTGAATATGTGAGGCAAGCAACTAGCATGAGCTCAGATACAGTCACCCTCCCAAAAACTAACCCTACACTACCCATAACAATGAAGTGCAGCAATATTACCTCTAACAATAGCCTATCATCCACAGCTGTATAACAACTACCTGTCATTCACTGTCTATCTTCTGTCATCTTCCATTTTTCCTTCCTCTTTCTCTCCATCTTGTGTCTTCTTATCTTCCGTATTTCAAATACTTTCTGGTAAAGAGAAAAAAAAACATTACACATAAACTTTTGGCAAAAAACTTAACTTGGAAATATGTGCATTGTTTGACCCTTTAATTGTCAAAGGGTTATTCGTCTAATTGCAGAGCAATGTGTTGCATATCTCTCTGGCAATCAAAGGGTTAAAATAATGCATATATCCCAACTTGAAAGACAATATTCGCCCAAACAAAAAAAGCATTGTCCCAAACCTTTTCACAAAAAAACAATTATTCGCTCTAAATAGAAATGTTATCCATAAAGCAAAATTATTGTTGCTTTTAAAAAGAACCCATGTTGTGGGCTCCGCTGCTGTCATCCAGCAGTGGTAGAAGGAAGTGAGGCTAACCATTCCTCTCCCCTTTGGTACCTTTCGGGACGATGCCCGAGTCATTGTGTGGGAAATTTTAACAGAGACTGGCTTTAGTATGGCCAGTCTCTGTTCAAAATGTCTCCTAGATGTCCATTGGCAATTGCTCCCCTGCCCCAAGCCAGCCCCTTCCTGGACTCCGCTAGACATCAGGATTACTTGTGTTTATTGTCAATGCCTGTCATATTAACCCTGTGAGAGCCAGTGGGTTAAGCATACCCCACTGGCATTCACAGGGTTAATTCTACTAACACTTCACACATTTTGGGATTGCTTTGGAAGTATTGATATAGGGCTTAGGGCTCCATATCATTACATCCACTGGTGACTTAAGTTTTTTTTTAGGCTTTTTTCAGTTTCACTTCCTGCATCGGCACGTTTGAACTAAAAAAAACTGGGTGCAGATTTTCACCCATTAGAGTGAGTCCCTTAATGGGTCCCATCAAGGTTTTGTAATGTGTTTTAATGGCCGCAAAATTAGTACCTGAGCTGTTTTTTTCCGTCAGTATTTCTTCATAGCACAGGTAATTGAATTGCTTACCGTGTTTGAAACAAATGTCGTTGGGTGTTTTTTTTTTTTTGTTTTTTTTTTTGCTTCAGCCTCAATTGAATCGAGACCTTCCTGTCTTAGCCCTTTATTAACTTCCCTTCTCACTGACACTTATGCCTTTCAGAGCTAGAAGAGGTGGGGAGCAGTGTCCCTGAGCAGTGGAGGTAAAGTAGGAATAGCACAGGAAGTGCCTGCACAGCATGCCTTAATTAGAAGGAACTATAAAGAGAAATAACTAAAAAAATGACTTTTTAAATTAAAAACATGGTTAGCATAAGATGTAGGTGATTTTGAAAGCTCTTTTAAAATCAAGAAAGATTTGTAACTTACAGTGTCCCTTTAAAGGGATAGTAATACTTAAAATGTAAAAAAAAATATGTTGTAGGGTTTATCCCCCTGAGTAAAACAAGAGTACTCCCACTGCTGAAAGGTGTTTTATTCAAAAGTTATTAATTTTCAAAGTTGAATTTTTTAGGTGCAATATCACAGTGGCCTGAAATTGTACAGTGGCGCTGTTGCTACACCATCCTATGGAGGTTTATGGTCAACTGACCAGAGCTGTCCATAGGATCGTGTAGCAACAGCGCCACTGTACAATTTCAGGCCACTGTGATATTGCACCTAAAAAATTCAACTTTGAAAATTAATAACTTTTGAATGAAACACCTTTCAGCAGTGGGAATACTCTTGTTTTACTCAGGGGGATAAACCCTACAACATATTTTTTTTTTAATTTTAAGTATTACTATCCCTTTAATTACTTGTAACAGAACAAAGGGGCATATTAAACCTTTAAGGACCAGAGGTATGCACAATGCAATGCTTTGTGTACCCATCGAATCCTTATGGGCTTGAACTAAATAATTACTTGAGTTCAACAGCTTTGTTTACAAATTGGTTAACCACTTGAATGATAGTGAACTCTTCAATGTATTGCTTTACAATGCACTGGAAACCTTGTTAGCACAACCGATATATTTTTGAATGTCAAGCATAGGTATGTGTTTAATTTAGAAAAACGGTATTTGAGAACTTATATATTAAACCTTTGCTATATTTTAAAGATACAGCCATGTGTCACTGTCTCCAAATGGTTATGATTGTTACCCTGTTGCCTCCAGAGGAGCCTGCGACATATGTCTGTAAGCATGCAATTAATCTGGCCTCCAGCCCACTAGACTTTCCCAGGCCATAAATAACTAGCCGATACAGATTTATTTTAGTAGCTGACTGGAAGCCCAGAGAAATCCAAAGGGTTATTCTTTGAAAGATGTTCCATTTCTACCCCCTCTTTTCACTCCTCTGCAGTGTAAATAAGAACTACGGCAGATATACTACACAGTTTGTCTTCTGCATTCTCCTAGGACAGTGTATAGTTAATTTGAGGTGACCCAAATAAGCAGTGACTTCAAAAAGAAATGCGAGCGTCTCTTTATTTAGCAATCCTTTTTTTTTTTTTTTGCTAGTGTTTTCCAGTAGATGTATGGAGAAGGAGCAAATGTAATTGTGGGCCATTTACAGAATCCTAAAGAGGTACAGTTATAGAGCAAACAAACTGTTCCATAGAGAGAAATACACATTCTTGATCATCAAATGGGGCTTTAAAATTGTTGAATGCTAGAGTGGTCTCCACAATATGTTGGAATGCCCTAATATTTGAGGAGTTAAAAACCCCATTAAAATCAATGGGGATTGGGAGACTGTTTATTCCTCTCCTGTGATGCAATTGGCTTACCCAGGATTGCACCTGTGTAACTTCCTGAATACAAGTTTCATTCCTCTCACAGCCTATCATTCATCTCACAGCAGATTTAAATAATGTACTAAGCAACAGTATATTAGCATTCATATTTATAATTTGCTTTTGTACTGCTTGTAATGCCAGTTCTCATGTCAGTATATATCCCCTGTTTTCTGCACATTACTCTACACTAATTTATTTAAGCCTTATGCCAATATGCAGTTGTGAGGCATACTCACATTGGACACTCTCTTAGGAGTTGGAATGCTGCAATGGGTGCAGTATGCCTTTCTCACTTTCACTACCACTTCAGGTGAGAATTTCACATTCTTACATGCCTAAATAGCATAAAGTGGGGCAGAAAACAATATTGGGGGCTAAGGTTCTCATTGGGTTCTACAAGCAGAGAGGAATTCTCTAATGTTTCTGTGTGTAGTACTGTAATGAAAACTGGGTCAACTGGATATCTGCTTCCACCAATTTTCATTGCAATGCTTACACCTCAATCCTTCTCCTCAGAGAGTTCTCTGGTGCACTGGAAGGCCCCTTGTTGAAAGTAGTGCTCCACTTTATAGTGTGGTAATACCTCTCCAGTGAGATGCTTGTGAACAGTTGAACACAAGTACGGGGAATCCTGAAACTCTCCAATAAGGGTAATTACTAAACAGTAAGACACTGGGAAGGAGTTGTATGGTTTCTCAGACTCATGGCAATATACTGAACCATGGTTATATTCAGAGTCCCCCTATTTTTCCCTAGCAGGAATGCAGTAACTTTCCTAATTTCCTTACTCAGGAATATCTTTTCCTTAGAGAGGGACATATAGACCACACCCTGGTTTGCAGTTTCTCAGAAGCTCTCCCATGGCATCTTCATTAACAGTAAAATCATGGAGACTGGATACAAAGAAACCTCTTTCTCATGCATTTTGGGCACTTGCAAGGAGTCTCCATGTTTTTTGTAACCAGTCTCCATGTTTTTACCATTTATTGAATACATGTTCATGTATGTATGACACTAGTGAGTTTTCTGTGGTGCAGACCTCAATCTCTTTAGTTTCTGAAGCTTGTGCTACCTGCAGGACCAAAACAGGTTTAGAATATTGCTTCAGGTGACTGTCTTTTGATTGAGCCGCTGCTACAAATTAGCCAATCGCTGGAATATGATTTTTTGCTCTTGGGCATTTCTGTATGTTGTTCTATGTTCAGCTACTTTAGGCTCTGGTTAAGTAAGGACAGCAGACATAGTTGACAAGTAACATAGTTGATGAGGTTGAAAAAAGACATGCGTCAATCAAGTCCAGCCCATGCCAAAAACACCCCGATTGATCCAGAGGAAGGCAAACCTCCCCGCCCCCCCCCCCAAAGCCATTTCCAAATCAGATCCAAGTGGTTAAAAAAAATCCTTCCTGACTCCAAACGGCAGTTAAATGGCTCCCTGGATCAACAACCTATCTGCATTGAAGCCATCTGTCATCATGTTCAACATTGTCCTGTGCTAGATAGGCATCCATTGCTTTTTTGAAAGCTGTTATATTATCTGCAAGTACAACATTCCAAGGTAAAGAATTCCATAGCTTTACCGCCTTTACTGTAAAAAAAATTCCCTGTCTTTGTTTTAGTCGAATGCACCTTTCCTTTTCTCTAGTCTTAATGGATGACCTCTCTTTCTTAGCTCAGCTCTTTACATAAATAATTAATTGGATAGTTATTTGTATTTACCTTGAATGTATTTGTAAATGGTAATCATATCACCCCTTAGACATCTAAATAAATCCAGTATGGCTAGTCTCTCTTTATAACTCAGATCCTGTAATCCCTTTATCAATTTTGTTGCCCGTCTGCACTTTTTCCAGTTCAGTAATGTTTTTAAGAACTGGTACCCAAAATTGTACTCCATATTCCAGATTAGGCCTAACCAAGTATTTATATAGAGGTAGGATAATATTAGCATCCCTTGCATCTACACCTCTTTTTATTCAGGATAGTACCCTATTTGCTCTTGCAGCAGCTGGGTGACTTTGCACACTGCTGTGAAGTCTATAATCTATCAGTACTCCTAAATCTTTCTTTAATGAGGATTACCCAAGTTGTTTGCCATTAAGGGCATGTGTAGCATGTTTGTTTCTACAGCCCAAATGCATATCCTTACACCTATCTACATTATATGCCATCTGCCACTTTTTGCCCATTCACTCAGTTTATCTAAATACTTCTGCAGAGAAAAAACATCCAGCCCTGTATGTATTTCCTTACACAGCTTAGTGTCATCAGCAAAGATTGAGAAGCTGCTTTCAATATCCACTTCTAGATCATTAATAAACAAATTAAAAAGCACTGGGCCCAGGACTGAACCCTGTGGCACCCCACCCCCAAAACACAAACTCGTTTCCTGTACTTGTCAAACAGTAATGCAGTGCTAACAGTTTCTTTTTTTTGTAAGTCTGTAGGTTGTTCATGTTGAAAAAACAAAAAGAATGAGGTTCCTCAATGACTTGAGAAATGTTTAAGGAACAAGTGAGATTAACTGTGTTTCTGGAAGGCTTTTTTGCACTTTATATACACTGTGTGCACAATTATTAGGCAAGTGAGTATTTTGACAATATCATCATTTTTATTCACATTTTCCAACTCCAAGCTGTATAAACTTGAATGCTTATTGGATTTAAGCATAGCAGGTGATGTGTATTTGTATAAAGAGAGAGGGTGTGGCCTAAGGAAATTAACACCCTATGTCAAGGTGTGCATAATTATTAGGCAGCTTCATTTCCTCAGGCAAAATGGGCAGAAAAAGAGATATAACTGAAAAGTAAAAAATTGTAAAAAGTCTTTCAGAGGGATGCAGCACTCTTGAAATTGCTAAGATATTGGGGTGTGATCACAGAACCATCAAGCATTTTGTTGCAAATAGTCAACAGGGTCGCAAGAAATGTGTTGAGAAAAAAAGACGCAAATTAACTGCCAGAGATTTGAGAAGAATCAAATATATTCCAGAACTGCAACCTACCTGGAGTGTCCAGAAGTACTAGGTGTTCACTGCTCAGAGAGATGGCCATGGTAAGGAAGGCTGAAATCCGACCACCGCTGAACAAGACACATAAGTTGAAACGTCAGGACTGGGCCAAGAAATATCTGAAGACAGATTTTTCAAAGGTTTTCTATACTGATGAGATGATAGTGACACTTGACGGTCCAGATGGACGGGCCCTTGGCTGGATCAGTAACGGGCACAGAGCTCCACTTTGATTGAGACGCCAGCAAGGTGGAGGATGGGTACTGGTATGGGCTGGTATTATAAACGATGAGGTATTTGGACCTTTTCAGGTTGAAGATGGACTCAAACTCATCTCCCAAACCTACTGCCAGTTTTTAGAAGACACTTTCTTCAAGCAGTGGTACAGGGAAAAATCTGCATCTTTCAAGAAGACCATGATTTTTATGCAGGACAATGCTCCATCGCATGCATTGAAGTAATCCACTGCGGAGCTAGCCAGTAAAGGGCTTAAAGATGATAAAATAATGACATGTCCCCCTTCCTCACCTGACCTAAACCCTATTGAAAACTTGTGGGCCCTTCTTAAACAGTAGATTTAAGCTGAAGGAAAACAGTACACCTCTCTGAACAGTGTTTGGGAGGCTGTGGTTGCTGCTGTACAAAAAGTTGATCATCAACAGATCAAGAAACTGACAGACTCCATGAATGGAAGGCTTCTGACTGTTATTGAAAAGAAGGGTGACTTTATTGGTCTCTGATTTTTTTTTGGAAATGTCACAAATGTCTATTTGTAAATTTTGTGTTGTTTTTTAGTATTCTCACTTTAATAGATGAAAATAAACACGTAAGATGGGAAAATTATCGTTTTTCATTTAGTTGCATAATAATACTGCACACTAATAGTTGCCCAATAATTGTGCACACATAGATATTTTCCTAAGAAAGCCAAAACCTCACTTTTACTTTCTTAAATATTCAGGTTTAAGGTTTCTTAAAATTTTGGATTGAAAGAGAGCACTGTAGTTGTTCAATAATAAAATAAATCCTCAAAAATACAACTTGCCTAATAATAGTGCACACAGTGTACATTTACTGTAATCACGTCCAATAGTCTCATTATTTTTAGTGTCCGACTGCTGTTACAGCTGGGTTTTCGCTTTTTTTCAGTTTCCTATCGCTCATTCCCCTATAGCACCATGGCACTATATTCACAATATGACTGGGTATCAGGGGGGTGAGTGTGTTACTGATATTTTCTTTTACATAGATATCTGCAGTTCTTCAAAATGCACAGCTCTTTCTAGTGCCCACTGACATCTGGTGGCTAAAAGAGTTATTGCAGAAAAGGGATTTTCATACCTCAAGACTAAGGCCTAAATTGCTACACTTATCAAACAGTGAATGCCAGCAATATCTGAAAAATGTTTGTAATTTGTGATGTGTGTGTTACACCTCTTTCATGGCAACATACACCAGTGTAATAGGTGTTGTGATGCTTGGCTCACACCTGCAGTTCACATGGTGTCCTGACCCTCTGTGTAGGTGAGATTGGGGGAATAGCAGGTTTGTCAGTGCCTCCACCTGATTGTGACCTGTCTATGGACAGGGTATATACAGTCAGGAACTAATAAAAATACACTATATGTACAAAAAGAAATAATACAAATGTTACCTTACTGAACAGATGAAACTGGGTAACACATAAATAACAATACAACATTTCCAATAACCCTCAGATATAAAATTCCAAATAACACATTTTCCCACTCAAGGCACCCTGTGTGTCCTCCCATATGGTGTTGCACCGCTGGGGCCTAGAATTTGATATTCTTCTGGTTGATGAAGACACATGATGCCACTGCAAAGGGTCTCCAACTAAAGTCCCATCCTCCTCACTCCTGGCATTGGGTCCAATGGGGACAAGATCCCAGATGAGGTCTTCCTGTTGGAATGATTTGCCCTGCCAAGGGACACCAAACACTCCATCAGGATGATACCTAAACCTAAGATGTGAAGGAGTCTCCTTCCTAATGATGTTCATCCCACTAACACAGCTGCCTAACTGACTGTATCTCCAACACTAAGTACACTGTATGGTCCTAACCACCAAACTAACTGTCCCTATCTATCTAAAATATAATAGGGCTGTCCAGTCTGTTCTAACAGAGTGGGTCTCTAGCTGCTAACATGGGGTCTGGAACAAGTGTGTGGCTCTTTCACGACTTAAAGCAGAAAAAGTGATCTTGAAATAATGTGGCTCTATGCCATTATAAGGAGGTGGGTCTTATGACAATGTGGCTTTCTGCCCCAGCGTTGAATACTAGAAGTACCTTGACCCTGGAGAAAAGCTGGATTATGAATGAGAGGTGTAAGAGTTGAGGTATAATGTGAGAGCCTTTGTTGTCGGCATGTGAGGTGGTCCCAGGTAAGCAGAACAGCAGAAAGCAAGGAAGTCTCTTCCCCCCCATGGTCTATCATGGGGGATATCCAAAGGAGGCCAGAGGCTGGAATGGGAGTGATGAGGTCAGTATGCAGGACCACCCAGAGTTTAGATCTTACTGAAGTGCTCCAAAGGCAAACCATGGAAAGCTGAACCTCTTGGTAATACTGCCCAACAATAGGTATACTCAACCCACCTTTCATGAGTGGCCTAGCCAAGAGAGTAAGTTTGAGTCTAGGTGGTTTATTCTGCCAAATAAAAGAAGTAAGGGTGAACTGAATCTTTTTCAGGAAAGGCTGAGGGGGCCTAATAAGAACCATCTGAAATAGGTAGAGAAGCTGAGGACAACAAATTAATTTGTCAAATCTAGGACAAAAATAGATGGGAGTATTTCAAGAGATCTCTAGTCATATAATCAAGCAAAGCAGGATAGTTCGGCTTAAAAAGATGACTGGGCCTAGATTTGTGTATAATACCTAAGTATTTGATGGTCAACAAATTCCACTGAAAGGGTGCCAAGTTGCCTTGTATGAGGAGGAGGAATGTTAATGTTCAAAATCATTGATTTTGATACATTTGTTTTGAAATTGGAAACTTGACCAAAAAAGAGAGAGACTTCTCCCAGCACTTCTGGGAAAGAATTAGCTTGGTCAGTGAGGGATAACATAAGGTCATCCACAAATAAGGTGATTGTGAGGAATGAACTACATGTTTGAATGCCACTGATGCCTTTGTCAGACCGTATTTTACATGCCAGTCTCTCCATAGTCAAGATAAATATCAGTGGGGACAAGGGACATCCCTTGGGCCTGATAATACTCCAATAACCCTGAGTCTTGCAGAGGGATTGGGGTACAGGGCCAAGACAGGGTGAAGAAACCAGGGATCAACCCCAATATACTTTACAGTCTCTTCAATAAAGACCCAGTCTACGTGATTTAACACCTTTTCTGTGTCAACTGACATGAGTAACGTTTCTTGATTAGTGTGTTGGGCCCGAGCTATCAAGTGAATGAGTTTGATTGTATTATACCTTGCCTCTCTACCCTTGACAAAGTCTGTTTGATCTAGGGAAATCTAGTATAACAACAGCGGTTGTATTCTATTAGCCAAAATGTTTGCATATATCTTAATATCTAAATTAAGAAGTGATATTGGCAGATAGCTGGAGCATAGTTTCAGATCTTTGCCCTCTTTTGGAAGTACTGTGATAAAAGCTTCTGATAAGTATTGCTGTGTAGCCATCTGAGGAGAAGTCACAAGAGAAAGTTTTGTAAAAAATTAAAGGGAACCCATCCAGTTTCGGATTCTTCCCTGTGTTCGTTTGTTTAACCTCCTCCCTTATCTCATCCATGCTAATAGGAAGATCCAGAAGCGAAGAGGATTGTAAATGTTCACTGATATTGCAACTGTGTAAAGTCGGATCTAAGGTGGATAGGTTAAAGTTTTTCATAGTAAGATCTAAAAGCCTCCACAATGGCCAGGAATTATGTAGTGGTATGGTGCCAGGAATCCTCAATACCCAAGTCATAAAATTCTTGGCATACCTATAGCAATGATTTCTCAGCCTTGGAGTGAAAGATAGTTTTTGCTTGTGCGCGCAGGCTTCCCAGTTTCTCAGCAACTTGTGTGTGTTGATTAGAGTCTCCTTTCTTATGACAAGTTTCTAATCTGTCCATGTGGCCCAGTATAGAAACAAGGTCTCTGTCTTCCTCCCGTTGCTTGCTTGATGTCCATTTAATAAACAGTCCTCTGACAAGACATTATAGTGTTTCCTACAATGTGGCCTCTGATATGTCAGGCTGATCATTAATGGTCAGAAAGTCCAGGATTCAGGTCTCCAAGAGTTTCACAAAAGCTTCCTCTTTAAGTAGGTCTACATTCAGCCTCCAAGAATTAGATCTGGAATAGGGGATGGGAATGTGTAAAGTAAGTTCAGCAGAAGCATAATCAGACCAAGTAATATTGTGAATATGAGTAAAATGAGCTTATTAGAGATGGGCCTTGCTGACAAAAATATAGTCAATTCAATATATTTTAGGGGGGGGAATAATAAGTAAAGTCCTTCTCCCTAGGATGAAAAGTTTGACTGGAGTCGATCAGGAGTGCTGACCAAAGCCCCAATGGTATCCAAAGGGCAGGAGGATGTGGAAGAAGAGCAGTCCAGCCCTGGGTCCAGAGGAGCATTTACCTTGCCACCCATGATTGTCATCTCTCTCTGAAATGTGGATAATGCCTGAAGTGCTTTTCTCAGGAAGGGAGCTTGTTTCACATTAGGGGTGTAAATAGATCCAACCACCCACGAATAAACAGATATTACTCCTCTCTGTGAAATAGGGAATCATCATATTCAAACGGTACCTCACTCTTAATAAGAAGACTCCCCTTTTCTTCTCATTAGCATTATTATAATATTGCCAAGGGAAATGCCTTCTAGGACAATACAATGAAGGGTCTCTGGTAAAATGAGTTTCCTGAATTAGGCAGACATTTACTTGGATTCTCAGGCAATCCCTAATCAAGAAACTTCTCTTTCCGGGGGAATTGAGACAAGTAAAAAAGAAATAGGAGATGTGTGTAGAAAAAACTGTGAGGCTCCAAATAGGGTGTCAAGGCCCATCTCTAAAAAGTAATAGAACTTAAGACTCAGAGTGAGCAGTAACTGCAGTGCGGAACTAGCAAAATGAAATAACGTCATAAAAAAGGGAAATATTGTACCGCAAATTCTTTAGGGAATATTTTGTGAAAACAAAGGGTTGCACAGGCAGTGGTTTCCAAGGTGTGGAATGGGAACATTAGCTATGCACTTGGAGATAGTACATTCAGAAAATCATAAATCAAAAGTAATGAGAAACAAATAAGAAATATCAGCATCGCTCCCCCAGAGCTGCCCGGAAAACACTCTAAAAGCATCAGTACAGAGAGCGAGTGCAGGAAACGTGCCACGGAAGTTATGCCGTACAATCCCTTTTCCTATACCCCACTTTTTTTGGGGGGTGGCTTTTTCCCACAACCCTCCCTGTTCCTTCCAGTATTACTTCCCTCTGGTAATCAAGTGGCAAACAAGCCTCCATCCCACGTCAGCCCCCCCAACCCAGTGTCTGTAGAAAGTGAACAAAGAACCCCAACTGAGTGGGTCAGTCCCGCCATGTCCCCTACCCGGGTGTCTCAAAAATCAGTCAGAGAGCCGGTGAAGGAGTGGAGGACATCATCAGATTGAGCCATGCAGTCATTTTCTAGCCCAGTAACCGCTCTCCGCAGACCCTCAGCAATGAAAATCATGTAACAGGCAGGATATTCAAACAAGAGGAAGACTATGAATGAAGCTATGGAGTAACTTTGAGAAATAATAATATACTCCATAAATATCACCATCAGTCAACAAATCATGTGGGGTATGTGTCCCGTAGGTGCACATGGCCTGATTCAAGGCCTGATCTGTTCTTCGACAGGCCCTCATCAGCCGTTGCTGCCTGCCTTTTCGTGGTGTGACGGTATGCCATGTCCAATCCTGAGGTGAGGCGGACTGAGGGTCTGTATGAGCTCAGAATGTCGGATTGTTGATGGGCATTGGTGGAAGGTCCAACTGCTCACAAATCTTTGCCACATCCACAGTGTTTCTGTCAGAAAGCATGCAACCATCATGGGTAATGTGCAAGGCAAAAGGGAAGCCCCAGCGATATGCAATGTGTTTCTCTATCAAAACAGTGGTCAGGAGCCTTAGTACTCTTCTCAAATGGAGCGTATATGAAGAGAGAGATCATTATAAAGGAAAACCTTTGTGTTGTCAGATTGAATGGTAGTGGTATGGAGCTCCCTGCTCATTAAGAAGTCTTTCTCCACATACAATAGCAGGCAAAAAATGACATTGCATGGAGTTTCATCCTTTGGTTATTTTTGTCATAGGACCCTATGGACTATTGCTATTTGTATCATTGTGGAATTAGAATTTAAAAGTTTCGCAAAAATATTTTGTAACATAACTATGAGATCCAGTGGGCCAATGGATTCCAGCAAATTGCTGATCCTTATGTTGCATCGTCTGCCACGTTTTTCAGTGTCATCAAAGTCCAATTCATCCTCATGGTGCAGGATGTGTTGTTGAAGGGCCTCCTGTGTACTCTCTGTGTGGCTTCCTCCAAGTCTGCAAACCTGGTCCAAATTTGTTTATCTCTGTGTGTAAGGTTCCAATATCCTCCCTGTGGGAATCTTGCACCTTAAACAGGAATGCATCCATGTCTTTCCTGGTAGGCAGGTGTTGGAAATCCTCTCTGGTAGCAAAAAGATTCGGGTCTGAACCGATGTTAGACCAGTTGTGGATTACTGGTGGTGGACTTTCCATCGGCTCTGTGTTTGATGAAGCTAATTTTCTACCCTGAGATACTGGCTCCTTGCTAAAGTACCTGCAGTCTTAGGCATGCACTAGATCTTATGATCAATTTAGTGCATACTAGTGCACACGCATCTCCATTATTAAGACTTTTATGTGAAAAAGACTTGAATATCTCTGCTATATCATGCACATGGATGCTGAGTAAAGCTATGACACTTTCATTTTTGCTTTGTTAGTACAGTGCATTAAACATGAAGCAGAAGAAAGGACCATTTCAGAATGTTCATATACTCCCCACTACTCCCCCTTAGAGCAAGCAGAACCATTTCCAGCATAAAAAGCAAAGTACATTGGCATTAGGCAGACATAGCCCTAAGAAATCAGTTCCAGAGTCTAATGTACCATGGAAATGTGGCTGAGAGTCCATTCTGAAGAAAAACTAAATCCAAGATCAGTTACATTAAAGCTGATTCTTCCATTAAGTTCCTCAAAAAATGGAAGTGATTCCACCAAAACCACAATATTGAATCCTGTCCTATACTGAATATGGCCCTTATCCTTGGTTTAGTAACATAGTAACATAATAAATTAGGTTGAGAAAAGACACAAGTCCATCAAGTTCAACCTTTGCCAAATAATTTAGTCTTTATCGGAAATTCCTGTTTTGCCTACTAATAAACAGTATAACCTTATATGTTCCCTCTTGAAAGAAATCATTCTAATCTTCTCTTAAATGCATCCATTTTATCTGCCATTACCACATCCTTGGGCAAGAAATTCCACAATATAACAGGCATTATTTTTAAAAAAAAAACTCCTTTTCTCTAATCTTTAGGTGTGGCCCCTATTTATTTGATCAGGCCTTGGAATGAAAAGCTCACCAGAGAGATCCTTGTATTGACCTCTCTTATACTTGTACATTGTGATAAGCTCTCCTCTTAGTTGTTTTTTCTCTAAAGTAAATAAACCAAGTTTGTCTAAACTTTCCTCATTCGTCAAGTCTTCCATCCCCTTAATTAATCTTGTTGCTCTATGCTGTACTCTATCCAGTTGTGGAATATCCTTTTTCAGAACTGGTGCCCAAAACTGCACCGCATAGTCGAGGTGCAAAGATATGTACAATGGCAAAATAATGTTATCCACTCCAATACCCCTTTTTATGCAAGATAGAACTTTGTTTGCTTTTGGTATTGTTATTTGGCTCTGGTCACTGCTTCCAGGTTTATAGTTTACAAGGATTCACAGGTTTTTCTCTAGCAACGAGTCCCCTAAAATGACTCCATTAAGATCATAAGTTTTTTTTCCCAATTTCATGACTTTACACTTTCCCACATTAAACTTCATATTTGTTTGCCCGATCTGGTATTTATGTAAATCCATCTATAGAGAACAAACATCCTGTTTTTAATTTATTACCCTAAATATTTGTGTCATCTGCAAAAATTGGTATTTTGCTTTCTATATCTATTTCCAGGTCATTTATAAATATGTTAAAAAGCAGTGAATCTTCAACTGTATTGGAGAATTTGCCATTTACAACAGCACAAAGTTTGCCTTTGCAATATCTAGATATAATACATCTACTGCTTTACCATTAGCTAGGTTGCTACTTCTTTATAGAAGAAGTACAGCACAGAAAATGATGGGAATAGGAGGTGCTTTGTCCTCTTCCTCGTTGCCTCTCTCCTCTTCTTCCTCCTCATCCACTTTTTTAGGTGGGGGGAGGGAGGAGACAGACAAGGAGGGAGGGTAGGAAAAAACAAGTCAAACACAAGGACAAGGAAAAATAAGGGATCTCTGTAAGGATGAGGTACCTAGAATACCAATGGAGAATACAACTATAATTAACTTGACTGACTTTGAGGTGAGTCTCATATATCATTATTAAGCAAAGGCTTGTCTTTCTCACCGTTGAAAATGGGAAATGAATTTGAGGTCGTTAAAGACCTAAATCTATTTTCAAGGAAAGTATTATTGAGAAAACTTCAGCAGGATCGGGAAAGTAAACAGTATAGAGATCAAGACATTTTAGGTATCTTAGAAGAACTAAAATTAGAATGTAATGAAAATAATGAGGATGAGATGAATAAATTGGATGAATATACAAACTTGAGAATTAAATCAAAGGTAATGCCCCCTTTGGGCCTCAGTCCACATATACAGGCATTTACTGAGGCAGTTCAAAAAGATCTTCAATTAATGAACTTTGAGCCTATGTTTCAGGATAATTTATCGAGTGATGAACTAGAAGCATTTTTTGAAGTACGGAAAAATCCTGAGATTATCATTAAGCCAAGTGACAAAGGTGGGAACGTGGTATTAATGAGTGAGGAGATGTATTTGATGGAAATTAAATGACAGTTACAGGATAGACAATGTTATGTGTCTTTGGCAGGGGAATCCGACGTCGGAAATACAGCAGGAGTTAAAAAGGAAATTAAATTGGGCATTAGAGGAAAGATTAATTAACAAACATGAGTATAAATTTATGATGGTTGAACATCCGGTGGTTCCGACGTTGTATGTCCTGCCAAAGATTCATAAATCTTTAAGTAATCCTCCTGGACGTCCGGTGATATCGGGCATAGGAAGCATTTCTGAGAATGTGAGTAGATATATAGATATACGTTTAAAACCCTTTATGTTCACACTTCCATCATTGTCACATTAGATGTGGAATCCCTGTATAAATCTACACCTAATCATGTGGGTATAAGAGCATGTCAGGCGTATTTGGATTCCCGAAGACGGGATCTTGCACACCAGAATGAATTTATTATTGAGTTATTAGAATTTGTCCTCAATAACAATTATTTTGTGTTTGGGGGCAGGTTCTATAAACAATGTTGTGGTGTGGCCATGGGGGCGACGTGCGCACCGACCTATGCGTGCCTCCACCTGGGCTGGTGGGAGCAGTCTGTGGTGGGGGATATGACTGGGTATGGTGAGCATGTCGCCCTGTGGATTCGTTACATTGACGACATATTTATGGTATGGGAAGGGACACAACAAGATTTGGATCAGTTTGTTGTAGATCTTAATCAGAATGATCTTAATATAAAACTCACATATCAGAGTAGCCCTATTGAAGTTGAATTCTTAGACTTAAAAATCTTTGTGGAAAATGAGGTTTTAAAAACTAGAACTTATAGAAAACCCACTTCATGTAATACATTATTGCATGCAACTAGTCATCACTTACCTTCACAGATCAGGGGTATTCCGTATGGACAGCACCTTAGACTGAGAAAGAACTGTAGTGATGAAGGAGATTATAAATGTCAGGCAAAGGATTTAATTAAAAGATTTTTAGAAAGAGGCTACTCATTTAGAGCTCTAAGACGACGTTACAAAAGAGCCCTTGATAAAGATAGAGAGAAGCTTATTTTTGGTCAGAGACAAAATGAGGAACAAATAAATAATAGGGTTAGGTTCATAACTAGATATGGTACTCATTGGCAGAGTTTAAGATCAATTCTGGTGAAGCACTGGAATTTGCTAACACAAAATGACAATATTAGGAAACTGGTTGGTGACACACCGGCTTTAGTTGCACGGAGGGCACCCAATCTAAGGGATGGACTTGTAAATAGTTATTATGATCCAACTAGAACCTGTCAAACATGGTTAGATAAAAAACACAATTGGAACTTTTAAGTGTGAAGCATGCATGGCGTGTAGATTTATTAAAAAAAATGATGTTTTTTTACAATTTTGATGGTACGAAGAAATTTAAGATAAGGTCCATGATCAATTGCAGAACCAAGGGTCTGATTTATCAGCTTATGTGCCCCTGCAATAGAATATATGTAGAGAAGACTAAAAGAGAGTTTAGAAGGAGAATATTAGAACACAAATGTGATATAGAAAGTGTTAAGATGGAGAGTCCATTGGCTAGACACTTTTTGGAGTTTCATAGAAGTGATGCTGGGAATTTAAAGGCCATTGGTATGGTACATATTAAGAACAATAAAAGAGTAGGTGATCTAGATGCAAAATTATTGAGATGTGAAGCAAAATGGATTTATACTCTGGGCTCCCTATCTCCTCAGGGATTGAATGAGGAGTTACAATATAATATGTTTCTTTAAGAAATATAGGATTTAAATTCCCACATGTGTTTTTTTAATAGTATCTATCTGATAGAATTTTTGATAATAATCATGTGGATAGTGTTTTTTAGTTAAATAAGGTAAAATATATGGAGTGGGAATATATCTCAGAGTTTGATTGGTTTAAAATCTGACTGTTTATTATACAATTATGATTTGGTCATATAACTGTAGAAATGGTTAGTGTACTTACCAATATAAGGAAAACGGTGGTTGTGTGCTATTGAAATTTGATTATTATGCATTAATTACTCCGTGTTAACACTCCATTATACAGTTCATGGATATATTTGGAATGGTGCCAATGATAACATTGGGAGGTTTAACCCACTCCATATGATTGTATGAAGCCGGGTATGCGGTATACTTGGTCTTTTATATTGTTTATAAAAGGTGGTTTTAGATATGTGTAGATAGTTATGAGTTGGAATGCTGTGTGGTTCAAGACATATATCCATAGGCGATTGTATGTAGAAAGTTGAGAGTAGTTACCATAGAAACTCCCCACTAACTTCCGGGTTCATGTGTGATATAAGGAAGCAAACCGGATGTGATGTGCCAAACAGTCTTGAGAAAGTCCATGGATATGTGGACGAAACGCGTTGACTTTTCAACATGTACACTGACTCTGGTGTTGAAATGGGCTAAGTTGGAGCATAGACGTACTTTGTGGAGGAAGACTATAACGATGTGGATGGAAAGATCGTGGAGAAGTCACGTGTTGGTAGAGTGTGGAGAAATAACCCATGGAGGCATGTTCAAGAGAGATTAGTGAGTGGTGGGAAACCCCGTGGAAGGGGGGAGTAAGGTACCCGGGAAGGCTATAAAGCGGTGTGGGGATGACTTACATGGACCGATATTGGAACGGGTCCGTAATGTAAACATTACCTGTCAGACTCAATCGCAAAACATCAATGTCATTATACATGTCCATCTTCACCATACCATTACATCTTTCATGTTAGTCTATGTACTCTGACATATATTGGATGGAGAATTGATTTAGTTGTATCACTTGACAGAAATCATCTGAGACTGTTGTATGTGTACATTATATTGGATGGAGAATTGATTCAGTTGTATCACTTGACAAAAATCATCTGAGACTATTGTATGTGTACATTATCATCATTGATCATCACTGGATTCATTATTTGTCATTGATCATTAATTCCATTAATTTATGTCCACATGTTTTCATCACCTTTTACATCATTTCTTCATGACATCTTTTTTAGCCCTTTACACTGGCGCCAGTGTTTTTTGTTTTTATATGTAAGTGGGGGAGAGTGGATTAGATAGGAGGTGATTTAGGGTATGTTCATTGCACGATACCTGGGGTATGCTGTGGGATTGAGGAACTCAGTCTTTTATCTTTATTTTTCAATCGTGATTGAATATATAATTGATATTGTGACTATTTTTGTTAACAGAGGATGAGTGCTGGTAATAGTCCTACTTTGTTTTTCTTTTTGTTTTTTTCTTCCTCCACAATGTCACCCATGTACCCACAGGGAAGTCACCACATAACCCCTTGAGTGCTAGAGGGATTATCACTGCATTGCTCAGCAATGCTTTGGCATGGAGTGAGAGTTCTTGCGGTTGATGAAATCATGCCGCTCACGTGCTGCAGCTTTGATCCGGATATGGGTGCAATCTATTGCATCCAAGACCCTGGGCATGCCCTCTTTTGTGTAAAGCCCAGCTTCAGATGTGTCCACTCCATGTCAGTGGTGGGCAAATGGATATAGCTACTGGCCTTGCTTTGAGGGCTGATGTCACCTGGGCCAGAACCCTTGAGAATGTGGCCTGTGACATTCCAGATGCGTAACCTTCTGTCGACTCGAAGACTTCACTTGCCATGAAAAGTATGGCACCCATGAGTTTTTGCAAGCCAGTTAGGGCATGGTTGTGGATGTATACTGGATCAGCCTCATCCTTGATGACCTCATATAGGGCAATGATGCTGTGTGGCCTCAACCTGTAACGATCTATCACCTCGTCATTGGTCATTCCCAGGAACATAACCATTGGACAGTATACCCTGGGCCTTTGTGGTTGTCTCTGTATATCCTACGCTGCTCCAGGGGTCCCTGTGGCAGCTGGGGAGCATCCTGTTGCTGTATCTGGGGAGCATCCTGTTGCAGCAGCTGTGGTTCTGCAGGCAGGGGTTGTCCTTCAGGTGGTGATGGTTTCCTGTGTGGCTCTTGAGCCAGAGCCGCCTCACTTGCAACAAGTGAAGACTGTTGATCAGGTGTGCTTGGGAGTTGCTGGTGTTCCCTAGCCCTCGCCCTTGCACGCCTTCTCCGCAGTCTTGCATCAATAGGTATGTGAACATACTTATTGGTGTATCTATCTCTATCTCTGTCTCGCTCTATCTCGCTCTCTCTCTCTCTCCCTCCCTGAGTGGAAAACAAGCCACATGTGTGTATGGTAAGCTGTCCCTTTAAGAGTGTGTTGGGGCGTTGTCCAGGTATGGTCATGAGGTGAGTGACGACCAATGGGAGGGTGTTTGTTGCCCAGGTAAGTGTTTGTCGGTGTGTTTGTGTTAAAAAATCTGCAGTGTTTTGATTGGTGTGTAGCTGTGTAGCTGACCTTGTGGGGTGCAGGTTGTGTCTCTGTCGTGTCGAGATGTTGCCCAGGTAAGCTTGTTTTGTATTGAGAGGTGTCTGTGTTGTGTGTTAACTCCCATTGTTCCATGTCATGTTGTGTTGTGTTGATGAGTTTTTGGAAAGCGTTGTCCCTGTGGTGTTGCTAGGTTGTTGTATTGTGTGTGACAGTGATTTGTGGTGTATAGGCATGGTTTTTGTGTTATTTTGGCATTGCACGGGTCAATTTTTCCATTTGCATGCTTGTATGGTATGCTGTTAGTCTGTTTTATTTTGTGCAACGGTGGTTTCTTTTTGCTGTTATGTGTTTTATGGATAAGTAAACTGGGTCTTAACGTTTGCCTGTTAAATGTATCTTTTTTCAGCCATTAGCTGACCTTTTGGGGTGCAGGTTGTGTCTCTGTCATGGCGAGATGTTGCCCAGGTAAGCTTGTTTTGTATTGAGAGGTGTCTGTGTTTTGTGTTAACTCCCATTGTTCCGTGTCATGTTGTGTTGTGTTGATGAGTTTTTGGAAAGTGTTGTCCCTGTGGTGTTGCTAGGTTGTTGTATTGTGTGTGACAGTGATTTGTGGTGTATGGGCATGGTTTTTGTGTTATTTTGGCATTGCATGGGTTATTTTTTCCATTTGCATGCTTGTGTGGTATGATGTTAGTCTGTTTTCTTTAGTGCAACAGTGGTTTCTTTTTGCTGTTATGTGGTTTATGGATAAGTAAACTTTGTCTTAACGTTTGCCTGTTAAATGTATCTTTTTTTCAGCCATTAGCAGTACCGCACTCCTTTAACCCCTTAAGGACCGGAGGTTATGGGACATTTCCGTCCCATAACGACCGCATAGGGGCACGTTGATGCGCCGGTACACGTGACCTGTCACGTGTATCGGCGCATCACTATGGGGCTTGAAAGAGATCGCTCCGATCTTAGAGCGGTCTATTTCATGCCATATTTTTACTTACAGCGCTCCCGGTAGAGCGCTGTAAGTAAAAAGTACGTGACGTACTATGACCGTCATCGGTCCTTGAGTATACCAAGGACCGTGACGGTCCTGATACGTCACGGGTCCTTAAGGGGTTAAATGGCTCTGGGGAATCTTGTTCCATGCGTCTCAATGCATCTAATATTATCAGCTGTAAGGATTAGCGAACTGCCGTTAGCTGTTCTTGAGATGGTCCTTTAAATGATTTACTGCATGTTAAAACACACCGGTAGTTTTTTTTTGCTAATGCCTGCCTTTAAATCTACCCCTTAGACCACAACAGCTGTGTAACCCAAGCATGAATTCACTTTGGCATAAGTCATATATACTAAGGGCCCAATACAGCATGCATTCAACTGTGTGCTATCTAGGTGTTGTGTGATCTATGACTTAGTATCAACAACTAGCCACAGCAATAAAGCTCAAATTAATGTTTGTTTAAATGTCAGTATGTGTGTTTATAAATTAGTCTGTGTAAATAAATACTTTGGTCTTGTTATAAGTAATGTATTAAGTGTCAGTAGGTCACGGAATAAAGTAAAATTCTCAGTAATGCCCCATCCACCAACAACACCCCCTAAAACACAAGTGTGGCTCTTTGGTAATTTGAAATGTTGGGAGGTATGACAGCTGATGGGGTCTACATCTTCTTACATCACCTAATAGCCAATGGCTAGCTGGTAGCTTAGGCCCCAGTAGGTGGGGAGCCCACAGATGAATACATCCTGACTCAGGAATAGGCCATATGTACCAAGTAACAACTAGAAGATATGACTCCTAGTTATAGACCACAAAAAACTGGAAGTTCAAGGATTACCCCCCCCCCCCCAATTTAAGAAACTATTAAGGGCTCAAAACAGGGTGTATTCAAATGTGGGCTCCCCAGTGAATGCCTAGCAAGGGATGCTGGGAATTGTAGGCATCAAAAGCTGGAGAGTACAACGCTGATTCCCCTGACTTATGAAGAATTGGCTATGTATGCTAAGAGCCCAAGACATGATATAGTCAGCCATGGGATCTTTAGCTGTAGTTGCCTACATCTCCCAACTAGATAATGGTAAGCTAGGGATGCAGCTACAGTACATACATCTGAATTCACCCTGCAGAGGACATATGGCATATTCTTATATGGGGGATGGATTAGGCCTTGGGATTCATAACCATACATGGGAACTTTATGGATCTGCCTCGGAGACTCCGTTTTTTGCAGCTGATTACCAGGTCTCTGTGGACAGACACTGATTCTCCAGTGGTGGGGCTATTCATAAGAAACTCTGCCCACTTCGGCTCCCTCACACCCTGTTCCTCCCATTTCCCACCCTCTACTCCTCCTACCCCACCCAGTTACTCCCACTTCTTGCCCACTTTTGTGACATGTCCACCCCTCTCATGAGTAAACCCCGCCCCCTTTGACATGAATACCATCGTTAATATCCCCCAGGGGAATCCAGAAGACAATGTTCACAGGTATGTTCAATATTGATGTCGTAAATCATCCCTAACTAGCCAGTGGATAGCTGAGATTTGTAAGCCACAATAGCTGGAAATCCCTTAGCTCACTACACCCACAGTGTCGGAATTTAAGTTCTCATTACTGTGAACATATAATTGAACCTTATGTGTTTTATACAGGTGTACAATGCATTGTTTCATAATGCACTGTAGAAATCTTCCTTTAACCCTTTGAATGCCAGATGGGTTTGCAATACATTGCAGGGAAATGCTTTGTGTACCCCTCTGGCACTCAAAGGGTTAGTGGGTTACAAGCTACATTTACCATAATGAGTAACATTTTGATAGATTGTTGTGCACTTGGGATTTCTAATTGGTCCTTTTGGAGCATTTGAATAATGTTTATTTGCAAAGTCAGTATTAATTTATTTTAATTGTGAAAAGGGTGTAATATTTTATTTTTTTAACTTATTTATTTGGTTAATAGGTTAATAGAGATCCATGCATGAAAAAATGTAAAAAGTTGTTAATCACGTATTTTTAATTTCCCTTGGTTTCAATTTATCCTTTCACTCTTTAAATGCTGGGGTAGAGATGTACCTAATTCATAAAGGGCTTTATTTGATAATTTTATCGACACTTATAAAAGTTATGTCTTATTGGTCATCAATGGCCATTAATTGAATGTACTGAATTGGTCTCAGTGAAAAGGCTGAGATTACTATACCTATTAAGGACAATAATAAAGCAACAATAGTGCTTCCCCTGGATTATCACTAATTTCTCTTTTTGTTCTATGCAAGCACTAATGGAAGATTTACATGGCCAGTGGCCAACAGTATTAATTTTTGACACGTGTAAAAAGCTTTTTTATATGTAAGAAAATTGAGCTTTGCTCTCATTGAGCAAACAGGACTCAGTCCCACTTACCTAACGAGCATTGGAGGACACGAGTTTATTTGTACTGCCAGACTATCGCTGCTCCGTAAAGTGCTGTGCCTGTTTTGTTCCGTTCCATCTCTACCTGCCTCTCCAGCTGACACTCAGTCTCAGTCACTCACGGCATACATATGCGTCACAAACACTGCACGAACCAGCCAGCCAATGAGAAAAAGACTATTGTAATTCTCTCCTTTCACTGGCTGGTGGTGCGTACAGCCTTGACACAGGCGGGCTCTTAAAAAGCAGGATGGGAAGCGGATGGATGGCAGACTCTTAACATTGCTGGCTTCAATTTCCACTCGCCCTCACTCAATTTCTCCTCGCCAAATGCAAGGAGGCGAGTAGTGTAGTGTGTAAAAGCCCATGTACACAGGCCAGCATTCTGTGCGTTCGGGCATTCTCTACTGCGCATGACTGCATCAGCAGTCTCTACTGCTCATGACTACAAAAGTCTGTGTACACGGGCCAGCATTCTGTGCATTCGGGCAGTCTCTACTGCGCATTACTGCATCGGAAGTCTCTACTGCGCATGACTGCATCGGACAAACATACATCTGGCCTTTTATAACATAGGATGTTGCTGATCATTCCTGCTTTTTATTTACTACCAAAGGTTTACAAGATCGTGCAGTCCCCCACAGGAATGTCCAATTGTATCCAGTACTGGGGGCACATCTAAAAATTCATGTAAATGTGTGGCTTCCTTTTTACATAGATATGTCCCTGGATTACCATAGTATGTAAGAGATATAGCACATATTCTAACAGAACTATTAAAAACATTTAAAATTGGGAATTGGAACTGATTGCAGTTAATGAGTAGTATGATCTTATTAGTATTACTGAAACCTGGTTAGATGGTACACATGACTTTTTTAGGAGGGATTGGGCTAATAAAACAGATGGCAGTATGCCTTGCAACCTAGTAAAAAGAAAGATATTAATGAAGTGTTCAGTAAAAATGTAGAGGCCCTTTGGATGAAATACATACTGGGGCATATATACTAAAAACATGTTAATGGCCATTTTCTACAAGCCACCTAATAATGGGGAGTTTAAAGAAGCCCGCCTGTTACTGCAAATGGCTTCTCAGTCACAAAATGTAATCATCATGGGAGATTTCAACTACCTTGAAACTAACTGGAGAAATATGAGTTCAAGCACAACAAAGAGAAATCCATTTATAAGTATGCTTAATGACAATTTCTTGTCAGAAGTAGTATAGCAGCCATCTATAAATTATGGTTTGCTGAACCTAGTGGTCTCAAACAATTCTGAAATGGTAACAGTATACAGGTAAGGGAAGATTTGGGAAGAACTGACCACAATATGGTATACTCATTAATAAAGGTTTAACCAAAACATTCAACTTTAAGAAGGCTAATTTTACAATGATAAAAGCAATATTAAATTGCATTCAATGTGATGTAAGATGTAATCGTCTAAGATAGAAATGTACAAGAAAGATGGAATGTGTTTAAAATGCCCTTAGATAAATATACAGGTAAATATATACCACTGGGGAATAAATACAAGTGAGCCGCTGCCCGATGTGCACTGAGGGAAATTTGAATGGGAGCTGCCTTTTAAATGGCCAGTCCCTGTTCAGACTAATTCCCATGCCTGTCTGTGCCTGTTGCTACTGCTGCCAGATCGTCTTCTTATGAGGAGGAGGAGATTGCAAGTGTGACAGCAGGGGATCTTTGGCAACACTTGTCATCACCAACCAGACCCTCTCCCATACAGCAGACTGGTGGTGGTGGTGGTGGTGATTAAGTGTGAGGGTGATGGTGGAGCAGTTGAGTTAGAGGAGAGAATGACGGTCTTTTTAGCTGAAAGCAATAGGGAATGGGGAAAAAGAAATGCAAATGGGATGGGCATCACAGTCACGATCAGCAGTGACACTCAGAAGTTTGCTGCTGTTGTAATTCCCATTGCTGAGTCACCAGAGGTAGACATTTATCTGTCTGAGCAGCAAGATGATGATGAGCAGGCTAGTGTACTACAAACCGCCGTGGCCACTATGGTACTCTATTCCTCCAGTAGGGATTTGGGACTAGGACAGGTTCCACTTGTCACTAATAATCCTGGTCTTGTTCTAGTGCTGATTCTGAGACAGCATCATCACCTTCCCCAGCCAGTGAAGGGATTCTGAGGAAGAAGAAAAAGAAAGCCATTCTTCTACACATGTCCCCTCAATGAAATCATGGTTGTGCTAATATTTTTATCTTGGGGCAGTCACAGTGCAGTCTACAGTGACTGCACTGAGAACTATTTGTGACAAGGTTTTGAAAAGGGGAAAGTAGGGGAAACAATGTCCTCATAAAGTACATGCAACATATACACCACAAAGGTTTTGTTAAGCATATGAAAGCCAACGCCTCAAAAACGAAATTGAGAGCCACTGTCACTGTTGCCAAGGGCACAAAGAATGTTGGCAAAAATCCAAGAAGACTAGAGAAACCCATCTCGAGCCTGTAAGTTCGATGATGAGCGAAACACATGGGTCATCAGCTACTTGTGCTAGTGTTCGGGTGTGGGAAAATGTACCCACTGTCCTCACCCCAGCACTGCCAGGATCCTCTGCCTCCTCCTCTGGTGTCCCACCTTTGTCATCGTTACCTCCACCCACCATCTGATAGTGATTCTGAAGATGTCAGGATCTGGCAGTTCCCCTCATTGCACATATGGTGCACTGACCACACATGGCAATGTGCTAGAGATTAATCGAATGCAGGGTATCAGGGTAAAATTGCAGACATTCCATCCCACTTAATATGCTAAGCTGGTGGCAGGGAGGATTCATTATTTTTTACTAAGGCTTCTTGTTATCACGTGCCCTTAGCAGAGCAGAGAAAGGACATAGTGACAGCAGTACTTGATTCTTTGGGAATGGTTTTACATTGCCAACTTAAGCATTAAGGTGTTGCAGTTGTGTCAGTTATTTCATATGAGAGCATGTGTCATTTGTTCCCAGTCCATCACCTATTTCACAATGCTTCTTTTCACACACTGTGCATATTGCAGTTGCTGATGAAAGACACAGTTCCGTTCTGCTCTCAAGGGAAAAATAATATTCCAGCACACCCATGATTTTGGAGTAGGTGCAGGATGAAAAGCATAATTGGCAAACTTCTTGTAACCGGATGCACCTGAACTGATGGGAGCTTGTTGTGGCTCTTCTGCTGCCTCAGCAGAACTCCTGTCTCATATCACTGCTGATGATCCCAATGCCATGGAGAAGCCTTATCATCCTGCTGCTCAGACTTTTCAGCAGCAGCAATTACAACAGTAGCAAATTCCGTAACGTCACCATGGCATTTGCCAACTCTGTACACACCATCATGCGCTGCTGGCACAAGGCCAGTAGGGCATAATTGTTTTCTGTTTCAGGGCTTGTTTTTGGCAAACCAATTTTGCTCAAGGCTTGTGTTTGGCAATGGCACACATGTTATACAAAAATGTTTTCTCAGGGCTTGTGTTTGACAAGCCTAAGTCCAGTAAAAAATATTTACTGTTTTTGGCAAGCCTGAGGCCTACAAAACATTTTTATTCTCGGGGTTTTAGTTTGGCTAGCCTGAGTCCTGCATACACAAATATGTTATTTATAGCCTCATTATGATTCCTACACCATTCATTAGCAGTATCATCTTTGTGTCTAATGTAAGCTTGCATTATTGTCAGATTATTGACACACATTAATCATTGGTCATAGCAGTGGTCTCAACATTGGTAGATGGTAGCAACCTTTCAAATTCCTTCTCCTTATCCTCGTTATCCTCTGTGCTGCTGTTAATAGTACATCTACTGTGGGTTTCTGCCGTGTGTGGTTTTGTCCACTTCTGCTACCTGATACTGAGATGGTATTAGACATTGGTTAATTGTTAGAAATGTAAGCTTCCGAAAACTGCTGTTTGATAGCTGTGTCCATCAGTGATTTAGAATATAACCCATTGTGCTGAAAACCCACTCAGGCTGCGTGCTTGCTGGTGGGCAACTGAGGGTTTCCATGGTAGTATGTGTCAGTGATGGACACACATTGTTTTGTTTGCCAGTAGTCCATGGGGTCATTGTTTCTGCTAAGAAGGTAGCTATCCCGCAACCATGCTGAAACCAACTCAAATGGGACCATTCATAGGAGCTACACACTGTTCCTGTGCATTAGTTACCAACCCATACTCTGGGAGCAAGTTCCATAGAGATGTGCCAGCCACCACTACATGCACATACATATTATTGGAGGCTTGATAAAGCGGTCTTGTGCCGGGAAACGCGTAGCCTTTTAATTATTATTTTTAATCAACATTAATGTTGTTTATTTTATCTGGACATGTTCTACATTAAATATTTTGGATACCAGAAGGTGTGGATGCTTTAGGTGTTGACGTTAGCGGAGCAGCTGACTTTGTGTCACCGAGTGGGGACTGTGAGATTTCCCCATCTGCCTGAATGTCAGCTTTGGTTATCCCCTCTGCTGACCACTGAAAAATGTGAGTATAGTTATAATTATCTACTCATAACACAATATTTCTGCATTACTTCACTACTGGGCGCTTTCCCATTTGTTTTTTTCTTTTTCATTACTTGTACCACTTGGAGAGAGTGAGAAGAGGAGTAGCAACCTGAGATAGTGAATAATACCCTGTGTCTGGGGCAGGTTATTAACCCAGTTGGCTCATTTACCTGTTTTTCATTTATATGACAAACAGCCATTTCACTTGTGAGTACCCACTTGTGCGGTGCATTTTTGGTGGTGGAACGTGATCCTGGTTTGATTGCACTAGGGCATTCCCTTTTGCTATCTTTTTTGTTTTTCTACACCACATGTAATTGAATACCAAATTCATCGACTTTTTCACTGTTTTTCAATGGGCGCAAATTTAGCTCCCGTTGTGCATTTTTTTGTCACAGCACAGGTATTAGAATATCTCAATGTTTATTTGAAGTTGTGACTTGGTGGAGAACCAGTGGCCCTGGATTGAGTGATGGCCACACACAGCTCCCCATCAGAATATATTGTCACTGCTTGTTAACAATATCCAGTCCGGGAGAAGAAAGGACTGACCTTGTAACAGAGACTGACTCATCAGCCACTACTAGAAAGACAGTCTGGTGGCTCTGCACAGAGGTACCATGCGGTGAAGGCGTGCTAGATTCTGATCCAGTGCTGAAACATGTTGAGTTGAAGAGGTCTCAAGTGAAATTGCACAAAGGGGACTTCTTTCAGTCATGGATTCCAGGGTGTTTGTATATATATATATATATATATATATATATATATATATATATATATATATATATATATATATATACATCTTTATATGGCAACACACAGAGCAGTGGCATAACAATAGGGGTTGCAGGGGTCGCACCTGTGACACCACCCCCCCCTCCTGGCGACCGCAATATGCTCATCGCTGAGGTCTGTGCCTTCTTTGGGAACAATAGGTACAATACACAAGCTATACAATGGGAGCCTCCACAGGGGGACAAAGGACTGTAAACAGCAAACATGATCACATCACACATAATTACATCTACATAAATATATGAAAAACATGAGACCAGAGCATAATTCTCTCAACAAATACACTACCCTGTTCCTGTCCCAGTCCTTAGGGTGGGTCCTGGGCCTCAGGCCCCTTCAGGAGCCCAGGGCATGGATGCTTCTGTGACAAGAGGCAAACGGGGCAGTGATTAGTCTTAGGGGGAAGCTATACCCCATTCCAGGGCAAGGTCCATAGTCTGTTGGCAGGATGCCCTCTCCAGGAGTCCCAGTGATGGAGGGTTCTGTCACATTTCTCCCCCTTCCGAAGGGGACTGACCTAGGAGGAGGCCCCAAACGGGCTGACTCTGCAGTCAGTCAGCTCACTTGGCCCATCAATGCCCTCCCAAAACTGGTGTCCCAACCAGTCTGCCATTCCAAAAGCAGTACTCACCCAGCTGACCTCTGCCTCTCCCTTTAAATATAACTGCTGCTGGGGAGAAGTACCAACTGCGTCTTCTCCCTGAAGTCCTCTCAGCCGCTGGAGAGTAGGCAGGGTGGCTGGGGTGACAGGGCCGCTGGAGAGGACGTTGGTCCCACTGTCCAGGGCAGGGGCAACAACACCACTGGTGAGGACCACGGTCCCACTCCCCAGGGCAGGGGTGCTAGAGCCACTGGGGAGGACATCTGTCCCACTCCCTGGGGCAGGGGCAACAGCACCGTTGGTGAGGACCTCGGTCCCGCACACAAGGGCAGGGGTGACAGAGTGGTGGGGAAGGATGTCAGTCCCACTCCCCAGGGCAGGGGCAACAAAGCCACTGGGGAGGACTTTGGTCTCACTCACCATGGCAGGGGCAACAGTGCTGCTGGTGAGGACCTTGGTCCCCCTCACCAGGGCAGGGGTGACAGAGCCACTGGGGAGGGGGTAGGTCCCACTCCCCAGGGCAGGGGTGACAGAGCCACTGGGGAGGACGTCATTCCCACTCCCCAGGGCAGGGACAACAGAGCAACTGGTGAGGACCTTGGTCCCACTCACCACAGTAGGGGCAACAGAGGGGCTTGTGAGGATTGCACTCCCCCTCACGAGGCCAGGGGTATCAGAGCCACTGGGGAGGACCTCAGTCCCACTCCCCAGGGCAGGGGTGACAGAGCCACTGGAGAGGACAATTGTTCCACTCTACAGGGCAGGGGCAACAGATAAGAGTGGGCAGAGACCAGGGGTACTCTGCCCTGTGGCCAGTGCTTCTGCCGATGCAGCCAGACAGGACACGGCGTGAGTGCCGCGATCAGGCTTGGGGGACAGCAAGGCTGCTGGGACACCCCTGTCAGAGGGTTGAGGATCTAGGCCAACTGCCCAGCATCCTTGTGACCCAGGTGTGGAGACCACAGGCTCATCCACCTCTCCTGGGTCAACATTCTCTAAAGACCACTCGATTAAGTCCCCATAATCCTCAGTCTCCGGATCCTGCTGTTGAGCGAAGTCGAACAGCTCTGGTATTGAATCTGGGCCAGCTGCCCAGCATCCTTGGTAACCAGGTGTGGAGACCACGGTCCAATACACCCCTCCTGGGTAAACATCCTCAGATGTGAAATCTTGTAGATCCGTAATCTCTGGGGCATGCTGTTGAACGAGGTTTAACAATTTTCAGCCCGAGTGCATCTTGGACATCCAGCTCCCTGAAATCCTGGAGGTCCCTCCTCCACCACTCTACTACATTACCAAAGTCGAGATCTTCCTGGAGGTTTTCAAGTGCTAATCCCAGGCCGCTGAATTCATAACCCTCTGTGGTCTCATCATCCTCCAGCCCTGAACACAGCTGTGCTGCATACCAGCGTAGAGCCCTGTATCTTTCATCTACCACCATCTCAGTCTGGACCAGCACCTTCAACTCAGAAACCCATTTCTCCTGGGGCTGCTCCCCCAGGAATGGCAATCGCAAGTCCCGCTGGAGCCAGTATCTTTCCTCAGGGGTTGAGAGGACCTTTCCCATGTATTCCTTATGCACTTTAATAACATCCCTCCAGAGCTGCCGATGGGCATGATCCCTCTGAATTAGCTCATCTTGCTATACCTTTGGAGAGGTAGAGCCCCCGGAGTGCGCTTGGAGTTCCGCCACCTGGAGTTCGTCCATCCGCAGGTTGGTGGCCTCACTGATGAGTCGGGTGATCACTTCTTGGGGGGGAGTAGATACGTAGAGGGCCAGGCACCACTGGACCTCTTGCTGCAATTCTGTCACGTCCATTGCCACAGAGGAGAGGTTGTTAACTTGGTCACCCTCCATCAGTTCCAAAATCCAAGTTGCTTTTGCCATCCACAGGTTGGTGGCCACATAGCCCTCTGGGCTCCAGGAGATCTTTCATGTGCTTCGTTAAACCCGTTGCAACGATACTACATCTGATTCAAGTGAACCAGTCCCGGTGGTGGTTTGGATATTCCATACACAAGGAAGCTATCCCACCTCAGCCACCAAATGTGATGGTACCAGTGGAGACCCCGTCTGAGTGTCCCCGTCAGTCGCTGCTTCCTTCAATCCTGAGCAAGGCTGCTCCTCTGGAATATCGCAGTTTATCCCAAGCTCCAGGCAAGACCAGTGTATGGGTTAGAATAAGAACTGATTTATTGTAGAACATACATGGTTTATATAAACACTTAATGAGTGATCCACACATATTAGAATACAATAGGATACAGGTGACTGCAAACCCCATATGGGAAGACAATGGGGCTGGTGGTGGAGGGGCATAAAATACAAAGAGGCACAATAGGAACAATATACAAGTTATTCAATGGGAGTCTCCACAGGGGGGACAAAGGACTGTAAACAGCAAACATGATTACATCACACATAATTACATCATTACATAATTAAATGACAAACATCAGATCAGAGCATAATTCTCTCAACAAATACACTACCCTTTTCCTGTGCCAGTCCGTAGGGTGGATCCTGGGCCTCAGGACCTTTCAGGGCACGGATGCTTCCGTGACAAGGGGCAAATGGGGCAGTGATTAGTCTTAGGGGGAAGCTATACACTGTTCCAGGTCCAGGTCCATAGTCTGTGGACAGGAGGCTTTCCCTCAGCCCCCTCCAGGAGCCTCAGTGATGGAGGGTTCTGTCACAGGAACTTTCACCTTAATTCAAGTTTGTATATTTGAAAACTGCAACAAAAGCTGCCTATATGTTGTTACCCAAAAGACCAGCAAACATACAGTTCAGGCGATATTCACACTTCTTTCATATGCTGATGTATGCTAATTGTGGCACATTGCGGCATCAATGACATTTCCATATGCTAATTAATCTAATCAATGATGTTTCATATGCTATTGAAGCATTTTCAGTGATGTGTCATATGCTAATTAAGGTTTCAATGACGTTTCATATGCTAATGCAGCTTTGTGCAGTACCAGGAAGTGTTTAGTTTCACTTTCCCCAGAAATAAAAGTGTGAATATCTCCTAAATTATACATCTGATGGACTTTTGGTTAACATGACATATAGGCAGTTTTTAACGCAGTTTTCATATATGCAAACTTGAATTAAGGGGAAAGTAATCTTAAATCTAGAAACATACCGGAAAACCACTGCATGCAACACATTGTTGCATGCAAATAGTCACCATCTATCATCTTAGTTGAAAGAGATTCCCTATAGGCAATACTTACGATTGCATAGAAACTATACAGATATTGGGGAGTAAAAGACACAATTGAAAGAATTAACAGAGAGATTTCTGAAGAGAGGTTACACCTTTGGCTGCATTAAAAGGGGGATACCAAAGAGTACTTCATCAAAGCCATGATGAGATGCTCTTTGGGAAAAGAGAAAAGAGGCTGGATGATAGGGTGTTTTGTTGCGATCTATGGATCTCATTGGTCTACCTTGAAAAGTTTATTGATCAAACATTGGAATGTATTGATACAGAATGAGACTCTGCTTTAGTAGCTCATAGATCCCCAAACTTAAAAGACAAAATAGTTCATAGTTGTTTTGAGCCAAAGGAATTAAGCAAAATTGGTTGAATAAGAGTCAGATAAGAGGAATGTTCAGCTGTGGATCCTGTGAAGCCTGCAAGTAGGTTTGTACAAGTAAGGTATACTATAATCATGATGCATCAAAATAGTGTAAAATTAAGAGCATGATAAATTGCAGTACAAAGGGGTGATTTACCAACTTCAATATCCATGCAATAAGATATATGTGGGAAAGACTATCAGGGAATTTAGAAGGCGAATATTGGAACACAAATGTGACATAGAACGACACAATATTGAGTACCCGGTTGCACGTCACTTGATCACATGATCACCATAATGGTGTTAAAGGATTTTAACAGTTTGAGACTAGGTGTATATATACTTTGGGAGCTATGGCTCCAAAAGGGCTAAATGTAGAGCTGCAATTGAATATGTTGCTATAACCATATGGGGTTGTAGAGTGGTGCTATGCAAATTCTCCATTTAATTTTGTGCTTAATGTGAGATTAAACCTCTTTTGTTCTCCTTTTCTCATCTTTCGTTTTTGGAATAATGTTGCATGGATATTTGAGCCTTTGGGTGCCGGGGAGGTATGTGGTATGATGCTTAGCATCTCGCTGCATGCCTCTCTGACACTCAGGGGGTTAAATGTCCTACAGATGCATAACTTTCTTTGAGATGCATAGTGTATGGAGATATTTGAGGGACATTTGTGTTCAAAGGAAATGACAACTTTAATGGCTGTTTAGGTATAAAGGTTTATTTTGTGATCTATGATAGTAACAACATAAAGGTGTAGTGCATTTGTGAAAATGTGTGGGGTTGCAGATGAGGTTGGCCTTGGGGGGACGCATATGGATTTGGAGAGTCAGAGGTCTGAGGCTGTCTATCCCCATACATATACCATCCCGTTTAGGGCACTTTTCAGATGATAGTAACTGAGTGTCCTTGAGTCGGTGCCGATGGGGTTAAGTTGATGAATGTTTGTGTATGTAATTGGTAACTATGAAGATTACTTCCAGTGAATTCAATTTAAATAGGATAACCCTGAAGTAAATGAAAGTTTGCCCTAACGAAGCCTGCAGGAATGTGAAACGCGTTAATAGGATTTTTTTTTTGTGTGTGTGTGTGGGGGGTCTTTTGTTTATTTAGTATTATGAATTTGATTTATTTAGGGAGTACTGGGGATACCGTAGTGGGATATTTGTGGAGGGGGGTATCTGGTCCTTACTCTACTGTAATAATTATCTGCTGCACTCTCTATGCAATGTATGGTGGTGTCTGTGTGTGTATATGTCCTCTAAAGTTATTCAGTTAGCCAATAATGGTATCATATTCAAGCTACTTGACTCCTGCTTAAAGTGGAAGTGTCAGCTCTTCACATTCCTAACTCAGTAGGAGCATCCATCTTGAGAGGATTTAAATCATTCTCAGCTGGCACGAAGTGGCAGGTGACAGGGAGAAAAGTGTGGAATGTAAGTATCTTTCTGGCATGCCAGACAGTTCTTTGCATTATACCTAAATATTACAAACTATTGTGTTTAATAAAAAAAAGTTTGCATAAAACATAGGCCATATTGAAAGTTCTTTGAAATTGCCATAAGGTGTTAGTTCCTTTTAAATTAGACTAGAAAGAAGTCTGCATTTAAAAGGTTTGGATGTTGTGGCTTACAAAAGAACAATTTCATAATGGAATGTTTAACCTTTTGCTCACTTTTTGGTTTGGGATAATGCTATGCAACTAAAAAGTTGCAAATTCTTTAGTCTCTAGAGTCAGTAGTTCATAGGGAATCTTGAACAGACAGAGGAAGTGTGCTCTTAAGGGTGAGTAGAGGTCCATTTGGTTGATGTTATGGAAAAAATCTGTGCAGCAATTACCAGTGTCCCAATCCATTTTGCAACAAAATATTATTTTTTGCAAAAATGCTAAAATATTGCTGAATTGTAATAAATAATTCTAGGAGACATTTTGAACAGAGACTGGCCATTTAAAAAGCCAACCTCTGTTCACATTTCCCATACATTGGCTCAGGCATCAGCCCGAAAGGTACCAAGGTGGGTGATTTTGTCAGTCTCACTTCCTGCTGCCACTGCTGGCGAGAGCGTCGTAGCACAAAAGTATTCATTTACTATTTATTTTGTTGTGAAATGGTTTCGTACACTGATTTTTCGATTGTGGGGCATATTGTTTTACGACTTGGAATGTGTACATTACTTGAACCATTTGAGTGCTAGAGAGGTACGCAAAGCACTGCTCTTCAATGAGTTGCGTAACCCTCTGCCAATCAAATGGTTAAACAATGCACATACTTCCAAGTTATGTTTTTTCCTCTTTACAGGTAACTGTTTGAAACAAGGAAGATAAGAAGACAGAAGAGACAAAGACAGAAGAGAAGAAGACAGAAGATGAGGGATTGATGAAGAAGGAAGATACAGGGTGACAGAAGAAAACAGTAGCTGACCAGGGTGCTGAAGACTCCGTCAAGGGAGGGATAGCAACTTGTGGCCTGGGGGCACAAGTACAATCAAGTGGCCCATTACTATTATCATTCCAGCCCACTGTCCCAGCCCACCCCTTTTTGTTTATTTTAAAATTGTCATTAATGTTGTGAAGTAAGGCAAGTGACACCACGTAGCTTATAGGTGAAATGGGGATACACTAGTGATACCACAGAGCTTACAATAGAAAGGGAGCTACCTTAGTGATGCCACAGAGCTTATGATTTAAGTAAAGCTACACTAATGGAAAAACCTGACTCACAGTAATATATCATCAAAGACCTCCCATCCCTCCCTGTGACCCCCCTAAAAACAATCCTAAAACATCCTGACTATTACTCTGCTATGCAAAATCATATCCAGATCTGGAGTAAAGTAAACAATCAGCCTCAGATGAGTCCAAGTGGCAAAGCGGAAGAAAGCTCAAGCCAATATAACCAGTTAGTCAATAGAAGGACTTAGATGAACTTCTTGCTATGTTATCGTGTGTCACTTCCCGGTCTAGATGCAGAAATAAATCATCACTCGAGTGGATATATGTTAATTTTATCTCACTGTTTGTTGTCTTCTCTGCACTATCATTCATACAGGGTCAGGAAAATAGCCAACAAGCACTTCACCTTCAAAGGAGACAACATCTTATACTGGTTCATGTATTCTATTCTCACTTTTTATATGCTACTAGCAGAGTGGGACGGCGTTGCCCGTCATGGGTTTGTATTTGTGATATTTTGTGTGGCAAAGGTAATGTGTTCATAATGTGTTTTATAGGATCTGTGAAACCCCTCTGGCACTAAAAGGGTTAATTGCAATCTGCAAATGGTCTGACATTTAGCTTTGCCTGTAAATATAGCATAGCTGATCCCAAAATTCATTAGTCCGTAAGACGTAAATCCATATATGGAGGCCACCGATATCATGGTGTACCCATGTGGATGGAGATCCCAAGCACAGAAAATCCCACCATTGAGCAAAAACATAATTTACATGGGCATTCTGTTGCGCATAAAAGAAAGGGAGAAATATCCCTTTTGGCAGGGTGGAGAACCAAGAAACCTTAATCCCCATCCTATATAATAATTCGCTAAAACGTGTGTAACGCCGTGTCATGTGCAGTAGACATTGCTGCGCATGCTGCAGTCATGCGCAGTAGAGACTGCCCGCGCAGCGGCTGGTACAGAGCTGGACACTCTCTACTGCGCATGACTGCCCCGCAACCGGCTGGCAGTGGCACTGTGGCCTGTGTAACGGGCTCTTCAACTAGTCTATAATAAATGATACTCATGGCTTCCATGTATGGATTTACCTCTTTAGCAGTGCTTGCGTCAAGAGGAAGATCCACCTCTTTCCAAATCACATGTCCATTCATATGTCAACCTAAGTGCATTCAAGCAAAAGCGAAGCAAGTCAGAGGCAAAAAAATGCATCATATGTAACTCCCATCATTTTAAATAGCTGTATAATTTTATATGATAATATGGCTATTAAATCAGACACTTTAGTACAGTGGTTCTCAATCTTTTTTTGTTCGGGGCACCCCTAACACATAATCTACAACATTCGGGGCACCCCTAACATATTTAATGTACTTTATCAAGGGCATAAGAAGGGTACAATACATAAATATACAGTTATTATTAGGTTTTATAATCATAATAACAAAACTAAATCTATTGTGCATAACAATTTCTATAAATCTTTATTTAAAAGTCCATTTTTGTCAGTCTTCATAGAAAACATGGGGCACCCTAAGCTGATGTCCGTGGCACACCAAAGTGCCACGGCACCCTGGTTGAGAATCACTGCTTTAGTACATAATCATCTTATGGAATACCAACAGAGTTGCCACCTAGCCGGTATTTTACTGGCAGGCCGGTAAAAAATTGGCTTCTGTCCAGTGTTAATGGACATGTCTATGGAGGGAATGCCATGGCCGGTATTTTTTTGAAGAAAAGGTGGCAACCCTTTATACCAAGGGTGAGATATGCAATCACTGTGGCCATACAATGCTGTCAATATTGTTTCCTTTGATGACTCTCACATGTTTTATAAGAATAAATGTAAGATATCTTGATTTTCCTTAACCCTTTGAGTGGCAGAGGGGTAGGCAACGCATTGCTCTGCATTCCTCCCACTGGGCACTGAAAGGGTTAAGTGTTTGCGAGCCAAACAGGTATCCATGCAGTATAATGTGTTGGATACCTCTTTGGCATGGAAGCAACCCAACACAACACATTACCTGTTTGGCTCGCAAACACTTAGCACTTTCACTGCTGCAACCGTACCCAAACCATTATCAATCAATGCGTTGAATACCCCTCAAGCACTTAAAGGGATAGTAATGTTTCATAATAAAAGCAGCGCTAATTAATCATCATAGTATTTGGACTTTGGAGAGTGTTATTTCAATTCTGTCAGAGTTGTAGTTCAAGAGTAATTCAATACTGATGTAACACTGTTCAGCCAGATCAGAAGGGAAGTGCCCAGGTAGACTGCAGAGAGGGACAATCTTCAATTAAGATAAGGGAAAAACCTGAAAAACGTGTCAAGGGGGGCAGGGCTTTCATTATTTTCATAGAAAGAAAATTGTCCCTTGCTGTTATCTGTCTGGTCTTACAACCAGATTCCACATCTGAGAAGAGATGGCTTACACTAGGTAAAAGGGGCGGGAGGGGAAACTTTGCTTGTGAATATCTCTCAAACCATAAAGGTTTGAGAGATAAGACTTATATCGCTCTTCATGTTTTTTTAATACCTACAAAATAAAATAAAGATAAAATAAAGTATTACTATCCCTTTAAATGACTTAATTCCCACAGGCAAAGCTATGCCCATTTTGCTAGAAGCTACATATTTCTGTGCAGTTAATAGATCAGCAAATACTATATTTTGCCTATATGCACAATCCCATACCTTTGACCTGACTCCACGAAAGAAGCTTTTGCCTCTAATCTTAGTACATCAAAGATGCTCCCTACCTCTACCTGTAATATAAAAACCCCTGCTTCTGACCCATGTGTAATACAGAAGCCCCTGACTCTGACTTGTGTGTATCATACCAGACCTAGGAGGAGATTCACTAAGCTGTGATAAAGGGGTGATAACATGGAGATGACTTCTCCAGCTTATTACTTCTCCAATTCCTATGTTATTCTATGGAGCCTATTCACTAAGATCTCCAAAGTTGAAGAAATCTTAGTGAATGGGCACCATAAAATAACATAGGAACTGGACAAGTGATAAACTGGAGAAATCATCTCCACTTTATCACCTCCTTATCACCTCTTTATCACCACTTAGTGAATCTCCCCCCAGGTCTCTGATCCTATGTGTAACATAAGCCCACTATCTCTGATCTGTATATCCTAGAAGCCAATTGCCTCTCTTTTGTACAACAGAGGCAGCCCAGGCCCACACCTCCTATCAGTGTGAATCACCTATAACCTTTCTGTGTACTATATTTGAGGCTTGTATTACATACAGAGGTTTATGTACTAAGAACTGGAGAAACTGTGGAGGAAATCAACTGCACCATAGCGGCAAATAATAATTCCCATTGCTCTAAATGGGGATTTTGAATAATTGAATGCATTGGAGTCCTCTCTATTATTCAAAGGATTAAATACCTCATTTAAATACATGGATATTTGAGGAATTCACACTGGTGACCTCTAGCACATACCTCCCAAGTGTCCCTATATAGGAGGGGAAAAACCTGAATCCCTCTGTCTCTCTTTTCCACCCTGGTGCCCCCATGGCCATTCAGGGATGGGGTGAAGCAATGGGAGGCACCCCATCCCCCTCCATCACTGTCCCCCTTCATATAAACAGTGATCCTCCTTCTTCTGTCTTGGCTTTTTGCTTTAGGCCTAACTTTTGGAGGCTTGGATAACCCTTTTATTCCATGTTGCTATCTTTGTTCACTTTGGTTTTCACTATGTATCTGTATAAGTAAATTATATGGTAAGTTAGCTCTGAGTCTTTCCCTTTTATCCCTTAATATATACATAGGGGCTCTGGGATGTGTAACACAGCAATAAAATAACTCACATTAAAGTTTATTTAAACATCATTATATGTGTTTATCATACCTCCCAAGTGTCCCTCTTTAGGAGGAACAGTCCCTCTTTTAGACCCAAATCCCTCTGTCCCTCTTTCTCACCCATATGTCCCTCTTTTTAGGCAGATTGTGTGGTGTGTATATAAGTGTATCACATTGCGCCACAGTAATAAAACTCACAATATTTTTTGTATAAACTTCAATATATATGTTTATAAATTAGTCTGTGCAAATAAAATACTTTGGTTTTGTTATAAGTCAATTATTAGGTTACACAAGGATGTCTCAGTAGGTCATGAAATAGCCTAAAAATTCTTGGTAATGCCCCACCCACCAGCAACACCCCCCAAAAAACAAGTGTCCCTCTTTGGCAATTTGAAATGTTGGGAGGTATGGTTTATAAATTAGTCTGTGTACTGTACATACATTACTTTGGTCTTGCTCTAAATAATTTATTCAGTTACACAAAGAGGTCTTCAAATAAACATCCCTGCAATGCCCCACCCACCAGCCACGCCCCCAACAACCATTTGAAATGTTTTTGGACGGGGTGCTAGCACTTTAGGGGTTAAAGGCCTGATTTAACCATTTAAGTGCCAGAGGGTTCGCAATGCGTTCTGCACCCCTCTGACACTCAAAGGGTTAAATAAACAGGAATGTTTATTCTTCCCTTATGGTGCAATACAATTGGTTCGCCTGAAAAAGGACTGCCATATACATCATAGGTGTTTTTTAAAAAAATAAAAAGAGAAAGTGCTTGCTACAACTGTATTTTGTACAGCAAGGGATTTTGGACATGCTCTGATGAATTTATCTACACACACGCCCACTTCCAAGATTCACTTCTGCATTTCTGTCAGGAAGTTAGTATTCTGGGTCACAGGTTGTATTCTACTTTCTGTCGTTACATTAACGTTCCTGTACGGTGCCTGCGTTCGCCTTTCAGGTACAGATAACGATTTAATATTTATTGCATGCACTGGGCTCCTCCTTCATCAAGCCCAAAAGGTAGGAAACATTTGGCTCTCCAGCTGTTGGGGACTACTACGCCCATCATCTGTAATCAATCAGCCATTGACCGGCTAGGGATGACGGTATTGTAGACCCCACCAGCTGGAAAGCCCAAACTTGCTTACCTGTAAGTAGCTGAGTCAGGTGTTATAAAACGTTTAAGTGGCAGATCAGTTATTTCATAAGATAGTTAGCCCTTTTAGTGCCGACACTCAAAGGGTTAAAATGTTTCAGGTCCCTGAGCAGGAGGAGAAGTTGGGATAGTTTAACCCCTTGAGGACCAGATGAGTTGCAATACTTTGCGCACCCCCTTGTTTTCAAGTGGTTAAAATTCACTCAACTAAGTGAAATATCCCAGTACCAGCCACTCCGCAGCTTCTTGAAACTGAAGTTATGACATAAGCTTGGATAATCACTGTGGCTGGGTAACTTACTAAGGACTGAACAATTGTGGGGCAAACCGACTGCGCCCTGGGGAAGAAATAAAAATCCAGAATGACTTAACCCTTTGAGTGGCACGGAGGTTTCCAATACAAATATATTGGATACCGCTCTGGCTCTCAAAAATAGGTTAAATTGAACCTTAACCAGATGAATACAAGAGTTCTAAGAAGCATTGCTTTGCGATGCATTGGATTGAAGACCTCTCTAGGTTTAAAGGGGTTAAACACGTGATCGAAATTCAAGGGCATTTTATTGAATGTTTATTTGTTTCCTGCGGTACATATGATTTGCTCTTTCTAGAATGTATCCAGTATCTCAGCCTCACTGTGCTGGTCAAATCTGAGTAAAACAGCACGGGGTGTCTTTTTAGAATACAGAAGTGGATGTTTAGGGTTGCAAAACAAGTGCAAGTAAATTTAGAGCTATTTTGTCATGCAGCTTGTAGGTAAGATGTTTTCTAGTTCTCACGGAAATAATTCAACCCTTTGAGTGCCAGAGTGGTACGCCCCTCTGACACTGAAAGGGTTAATAACGTGTATAAAGTTGACAATTTACTCTTCTGTGCTTCTTTAAAAAAGGCAGAAGCAATCTAATCTGGCACTTTTGCATTTGCTATTCCTTTCTGAATGTGGTTTGTAGAGATCTATAGGGCTGTATTCCATTACATGTGAAAAAGTTACCAGGAGACTTTGGACTGTAACCAACTGCAGGTGATAAGTTATCAAATCAAACAAATCATACAGTCTTTGGGGGGAATTTAGAGATGACATCATTGATAGCTTTTTTCACTGGTAACATATTCCTTGGAATAGCGAGAGGACTGTGTTGTACATAAAGGTGAATTCAAATATGGTCATGCGTTTTTGACTGATATCTCCAAATTGTCATATATACATTAATATGTATTTGAGAATTAAAATTCAATCATTATTACATCTCTAACAGTTACTCTGTAACTGTAAAGAGCAGCAGGAGAAATTATATTGTACAATTTGATAATCTATTGAATTGCAATTCAGGAGCAAACTAACTACACCATAGGGGAGAAATTCAAATTCCCGGTGATTTAACCCTTTGAGTTCCAGAGCAATTGTTGCATACTCTTCGAGCACTCAAAGTATTAACCCTTTGAGCGCCAGAGGGGTATGGAATGCATTGCTTTGCAATGCATGCCGTACCCCTCTGCCACTCAAAGGGCTATTAAATGTGACTTTTAGCATCTTTGAAGTCTGTTAGAGACTTTTCTAGGATTCATAGGATTAAAAACTCCATTCACTTAAGGCAATGGAGAAGTTGGTTTGCTCTAGAATTCCACTTCCATAAGGAAGTGCAGTTAGTTATAGGGCAGGATTCCATTCTTGTGATAACATCACTTTTTCTTCCTCTAATTTTCAATACAGACTTCAAAAGGAAAGTGAGATTACAAGGAAAACCTAGAGTATAGTAATGTGAAGCAATATGATTTTTTTTTTACTTGAGATAACAGAGTTCTTTGTGGAATACAATCTCACATCAGTTTATCCTGTTCTATACATATTTTTCAGATGAATAGGAATGACACCCAGGAGGGAGAACTTGGTTATCAGTTGGACACCAGCTCGACAACTGATGGCTCCAGTGATAACAGCCAAAGTGACAGTGTTGGCTCTCAGGATGTTGTCCTCAACAACCAACTCTCATCATCTGCCCGATGCCCACTGGCTCCCTGGGAATTTCTGGGCAAACAATTTCAGGAGTACAAGCAATCTTGTCCTTTCTTGACGGCCCTGCAGCAAAGGGAGCGCTTGTACAGACTTCTCCCTCTCTTCCTCCAGGTTCAGTACATATACTTTACATAGAGATAGTAGTTGTCACTCTGGTTTGGTGATTAAAGGAACAGTAATATGTCATAATAAAAAACCCAACCTACCTTATTTGGTCTTAAAAGCCTAATGTCCAAAAATAATCAGTTCTGAATTTATTTATTCCTCAAGAATGAATCTTTAATTAGTGCTGGATATTATGTGGAGGTAGACCTGATTCTTTGTTGCAGGAACAAACTTATCCCACACAGGGCTTTAAGATTCCTTCAGTATAATGAGTTTGGGGGTCCAACCACAAAGAATCATGTCTGCCTGTCATACTCAGTGTCCGATGCTATTAATGGTTAATTTTGGAGAAACAGTGCAAACACACATTTGATTAATAGTGGCCATTAGGGTTTTCGGGTTTTCTGCCTAGTATAAAGTATAAAGGCCATTATACATTAAAACTCAAATTAGTACCAGAGCTCAGTACTAATATAATAATAACTAGCAGTGTGGAACGGCGTTGCCTGTCTGTTGACCCAAAGATATATACATAGACACACACACACACATATTGTCATACATACATACATACATAGACATGCAGAGATACACACTTTCATACATACATAGAGACATACATATATTCATACACATACCCGCATACATAGAGACACATGGGCAAATACATAGATACACACAGCAAATAAACACACATACATACATACATACATACATACGCTTGAGGGCTGATATGAAGGGGGAAGGTGGGAGAAGAGAAAGGAGAATGGAAGCATAAGGGCTTTAACCCTTTGAGTGGCAGAATGGTAGTGAAGGCATTGCAGGGAGTCGCCGACAACGGATCCGATGCACTGAGGTAGTCCGAGCTCCCGGCTGGATGAGGAAGGCGTTCGGGGTGTACACAGCGCTGTGCCACAAGCAAGGTCCACCTGCAGGCTGTGGTGCAGGGGATTTGCGAATATTGGGGGATAATAAAAAAGAAAAGCTGCAGTAGCGACATTTTAGGAGACTCACGGTTGAAGCCAGAGAATAAGTTATAGAGCATGTGACATTGCAAAAATAAACCTTAAAATATTAGGGAAGTGAGAGAAGGCAGGCTGAACCGAAGTGATGTAATGTACAACACGCATCGGTCACCATGGTTGTTTGGTTACTGAGCCTCCTACTTCTACTGAACACAGGTTTGTGCCCTGACAACACAGTAGAGCACATTAACATACTTTAACCCTTTAAGTGTGAGAGGTATGCACATTGCACACCTGTCTTGCACTTAAAGGGTTAAAGTATGTTAATTTCGTGTCAGGTGTTGACAGGGCACAAACCTATGTTCAGTAGAAGTAGGAGGCAAAACGATTCCGGGCACTGTGTGCACTTGTGTACAAGAGCTGTGAACCCGGAACATGGGAGACTGCAGTGCAAGGAGACAGCGCTGTGAGACACAGACCTTCACTGGGAGGTTGCCTTTAGAGACATACCTTGTGGCTTTGGGTTAATCCTTGAGGACTGATTTACTTAAAGGGATAGTAATGTGTCATAATAAAAGCAGCTCTGATTAATCATCATAGTATTTGGACTTTGGAGAGAGTTATTTCATTTTTGTCAGAGTTGTAGTTCAAGAGTAATTCAATGACAAAGTATCCCCCTCCTGCCCCTTTTACTGATGTAACACTGTTCAGCCTGATCAGAAGGGAGGTGCCCAGGTAGACTGCAGAGAGGGACAATCTTCAATTAAGCTAAGGGACAAAACCTGAAAAACTTGTCAAGGGGGGGGCAGGGCTTTCATTGTTCTCATAGGAAGAAGATTGTCCCCTTCTGTTATCTGTCTGGTCTATGGACTGGATTCCACATCTGAGAAGAGATGGCTTACACTAGGTAAAAGGGGCAGGAGGGGAAACTTTGCTTGTGAATATCTCTCAAACCATAAAGGTTTGAGAGATAAGACTTATATCGTTCTTCATGTTTTTTTTAATGCCTACAAAATAAAATAAAGATAAAACAAAGTATTACTATCCCTTTAAAAGATCAATCTCACTGACAGCCAGCCTTCTACTTGGATCACAGTGTCGGGATCTTTGAGAAACAGTCAGTATTATGCAGAGGCCGTCAAGGCCCTTGCAGTGGGAGCCAGGCTTCTCAGTGCAGCAAGGGAGGCCTCCTGTCACCGGCTCCTGTCCTCAGTGAATGAAGTACAATTCCCAATTCAAGTGGGAAAGTTACCAATTAGCAAGGTAGGAAAGCCAATCAAAGCTAATTGTTCTCTCTGTAGAGATTAACCCTATCCTATGTACTGGTTAGACGTAGCGTAGAAACAATCCTGTCATGTTCTATCTATATTACGGATCATTCGTTTTACATTTCTACACAATTAACTTTTATTGTTTCTATATAGTAAATTATGCTATAATTTAAAATTATCGATCATTCTGTATATTTACCAAAAACAGGAATAATAAAATTATATAGACCTATATCTACATGGACTAATTACTCTCTGCATACATACATGTGTGCATATGTGTACATCCACAAACATACACACATGTACACATACACACATTAAACTACATCATAATTAAAAAATGTTTGGCATTGCATATATAGAACAGAAACAATAAAATCATGTATCTATATACACATACATGTGCACATTTCTTTCTCTGCCATTATTATGTAACAAAATTATAGCAAAAAACTCTCCCAACATCGTACACAAATTAGTTGAACATAGTTTATAGGCATATTTCTCATCCTTTCGTTACAAATCACTCCTGAAATATACAAATTCACCTTTCCATCCTAATAATTTATTAATCCGTTGAATTGTTTATATCCCTACTTAAAAATGTTTAATCCTAGCTCTTTATCCCCTTAACGACCCTTGACTGTCATAGTACGTCATGGGTCGATCTGATTGAACGACCCATGACGTACTATGACCGTCATGGAGTTCCGGGCTCCCCCCGCGGCTGCATGCCGTTTGGGGAGTCTGGAACCGGTAGAACACAAAAAAAATGCTCTGTGGTCCTTAACGGACCACGCCTCGCCGATCGGCTGGTCATTAAGAGGTTAATGTTGGTGAAACTCTGATACACATTTTCCAGTGGTGAAACTAAAGGAGCGCACATCTAGTATGTTATTACTATATGTAAGGTGTATAATGCTATGACTACCTGTCTTAGTTACTCTTTTAGGAAACAATTCAGATCTATACTAATATTGAGGCCTCTAGGGGATAGTGTGTTTAAAGGGATAGTAATGTTTCATAATAAAAGCAGCTCTGATTAATCTTCATAGTATTTGGGCCTTGGAGAGTGTTACTTCAATACTATTAGAGTTGTAGTTCAAGAGTAATTGAATGATAAAGTATCCCCCTCCCGCCCCTTCTACTGATGTAACACTGCTCAGCTTAGAGCAGCAGGGAGTGTCCAGGTAGATGGCAGAGAGGGATAATCTTCAACTAAGATAAGGGAAAAAGCTGAAAAACCTGTCGGGAGGGCAGGGTTTTCATTGTTCTCAAAGTAAGAATATTGACCCTTGATGTGAGCTGTCTGGTCTATGGACTGGATTCCACATCTGACTAGTGGGAGCTTACACTAGGTAAAAGAGGAGGGGGGGAAACGTTATCATTCAATTACACTTGAACTACAACGCTCACAGTAATGAAATAACACTCTCTATGGCTCAAATACTATGAAGATTAATTGGAGCTGCTGTTTTTGTGAAACGTTACTATCACTTTAATTTGAAAATCCACTCAGTTTCTTTTTGTTATACTCTGTTAAGGATATCGTCACCTCTCCATTGTCTGTTTATAGCATCAATGGCTATGAATGCAAGGCCTGCAGGGTCCTTATTATGTGCAATTCTAAAGTGTTCAGAAACACTATGAGTATTCATTCCCTTTGTTATATTCCTCATGTGTTCCTTTATTCTAATGTTTGTACATCTTATAGTTCTACTCACGTATTGCTTCCCACATGAGCATTCTATACGGTAAACTACATTCTGAGTTTTTTAAGTAATACAATTTTCAATTTTTAAATTCTTCCCCAGTTTGATTAGACTTAAAGTGTTAGGGTCATGGTTTTCAAGCAAGACATAGAGTCAGATGGTATAGTAAAATCACCTTTATTAAAATGAATAGCAATATAACGAGTAGGTAATCACAGGGAATAGCAGAGAGTAACCCGAGAGGCAGAGACTCTATCAGAAATAGAAGTATACCTCCAGGTCCCCAGACTGCAGAGACTAGGCCGAGGCCAATGATAGTCTCTGTGCCATATAGGAAGAGCGTGTACCCAAAAAGCCTCCCCTAAGGATGGAAACTGGGGAGAAGACTCACGCCTGCAGTCAGTAAGGAGAAGACAGTCTCCTGAAAAGGAAGGCAACAAAGTGACACTGACTCGTGCCTGCAGTCAGTAAGGTAGAGTATACTAGAGCCACATGTCTGCACCAGATAGGGTGCCTACTAGACAGGAAAACACTGAGGGTAGCTGGACAGAGCCTCAGGTCAGCACCAGGTTGGATAGTCAGACAAGCCAGGGTCATACATGGAAGGAGTAGTCAGCCAGAGCCACAGGTCTGCACTAGTTAGGATGTCCACTAATGACTAGTCTATACCGAGAGTAGCTGGACAGAGCCCCAGGTCAGCACCAGGTTGGATAGTCAGACAAGCCAAGGTCATACACGGAACGGGTAGTTAGCCAGAGCCACCGGTCTGCACCAGTTTGGATGTCCAATAGGTAGGGAGCGCACAGAGAGTAGTCAGACAGAGCCACAGGTCAGTACCAGGATGGATGGTCAGACAAGCCAAGGTCATACACAGGAAATCAGGAACAAGTAAGATACTACTGCACAGAACGACACATAAGGGTCACTGGATAAGTATCCAGTTCCCTTAAATACCCAGAACCAGGAAGTAGCTGGGTGGAGCTACCATCCCCAACTGCATAAAGCTGAGACCTGCGACATACTGCAGCCTAGCTCCCGGAAACGTTGCACCGAGAAGAGATTCAGTCGACCCTGCGTCAGAATGAACGACAATTCTGACAGCCGCATCAAGACGCCTGGTGCGTCCAGACCCAATACAAAAATGCATGGGATGACTCCGAAGCAACATTTTGTGCCATCCTAGCCCTGCGTCAAGACCGGAGGTGTCGCTGTAATTAAGGTACCTGTGACAGTAATGTCCCAAAACATTTTTTATAGATTTGTAGAGGGTAAAAAAAAGAATCTCTGCCACAAACCCCATCTCTCAAACCGCTATGGTTTGAGAAATATTCGCAGTCAAAGTTCCCCCTTCCCTCCCCTTCTGATGTCAGCATCTAGCTGACAGCAGGAGATCCCACTCTGGGGATCAGCTGGCAGCTCTGCAGCAGAGCCGAAATCCCGTTATTAGTAAAGAATTACTTCATTGGAATGGTCTACAAAATGTGCCTGGTTTGCAAGCACACTTTGTAGACCGTTTCCATGAAATAGTTCATTTCTAATAATGGGATTTTAGCTCTGCTGAAGAGCCTCATCGTGTCGGCCGTCACAGATCTCCTTCTGTCAGCTTTACAGGTGACATCAAGAGAAGGGGAGGGAAGGGGGAACTTTGATTGCCAATATCTATCAAACCATAGCAGTTTGAGAGATGTGGTTGGTAGCAATGAGATTCTTTTTTACACTCTACAAATCTATAAATATTTTTTATGGGACATTACTAACGCTTTAAAAGAATGTATTGTACGCCTTATATCCTTGCTGTTTCTACATGTAATGCAGTTCCCACATTTAGAAAAACCTTTTAATTCTTGTTTAAAAATTATCTAGTTGGTTTTATGTGGTTTATATAGCTAGGTACTAATTTCCGTTTTTAAATACCTGCACTTCTTATCCAGAATTTGTGATGGCAACTAGTTGGAACTATAAAACCATTTGTATCCGTAGGTTTCCATTATGTGCGTGCTTTGATTTTTTTGTCTTCGATATAGATTTTTAGGTCAAAGAAGGTTATGTATTCTTTGCTATACGTAGATGTGAACATTAATTCATGATTGTTTTTAGTAATATATATATACTGGAAACTTCTCAAGCAATTCCTCATCTATGTATTGTTTTCAGCATATCGACCTGCTACTTTCTTGTAGTGTTGTATACTAAGCGAGTTGTTAGCAGTGGAGCAGAGGTTGTAGTTTGTTTGGAGAGTTGGAGTGAGCATATTGCCCAGGTAGTCTGGTACTAAGCAAGAGAGGCGAAAGGCAAGTCTAGATTTGAGTGTTAGCCAATCTAGGGCTGGATTCTATTACAAGTGCTAATTTTATCACTGCTTTTACCTCCAGTTTTCCCCATAGACTTCAATATAAAAATATTTGCTAAAATGGTAGTTAACATTTAGCACCCGTAATAGAATCTGGCCCCTAGTTCTATAAGCATAATGCAGTGATGGGAATTGTAATTACATTGGAGGATAAAACGGCATAATGAGTTATAGTGTCAACTTTACCAAGATGGATTTGCGATGCAGAGGCATATATTATGTCGTCGTAGTCTATGACTGTCATTTACAATTGTTGAAGAATACACTTTCTTACCAGGGGATAGTAATGTAAAAAAAAATACCTCATAGGATTGTTCATTTTAATTTGTTAGAATGCATTGCATATTTTTAAATCTCATTACCTTCATATTCTTCTTCAAATTCGATTTTAAAAGATTCCCCTTCCCCCAACTTTCCATTATGTCAGAGAACCCTCAGATCTCTTGATCACAACGAGGGACAATATTGTGTAAGCATAAAGGAAAATCCTGCCCTGCTTTGTCAATGGAGGCAGGGCTTTACTTATTCTGACAGACACAATATTGTCCCTCGTTGCGATCCATCTAGTCAAGAGATCTGAGGGTTCTCTGACATAATGGAAAGTGGAGGGAAGGGGAATCTTTTAAATCACATTTGAAGAAGAAGAATGTGAAGATAATAGATTTAAAAATGTTGTCCATTATAACAAATTAAATTGAACAGTCCCATACAGAGTTTTTTTTTTTTATGTTATTGTCTCTTTAAACAGGATTTGTTTCTAAACAGAGCACCTATTTTTGGATAAAGTTTGGATGTTAATTTATTAATATGAAGATCAAATGTGAGGTTGGCGTTAAGCTACATACCAAGATATTTGTAGAAGTCCACCGGGGGCAAGTTATAATTAGACTGTTAATGCGAAGATTACGTCTTTTGTGCTTTGCTCCAAATCCCATTGTGACTGTTTTGTCAGTATTTAAAGAGATAGTAATGTTTCAAAATAAAAGCAGCTCAAATTACTCTTCATAGTATTTGGGTCATGGAGAGTGTTATTTCAATACTGTCAGAGTTACAGTTTAAAAGTAATTGACTTATGAAGTATCCCCCTCCTGCCCCTTTTACTAATGTAACACTACTCAACTCAGAACAGAAAGGTGGTGCTCAGATGGCTTGCAGAGAGGGACAATCTTCAATCAGCATAAGGGAAAAACCTGTCAAGGGGGGCAGGGCTTTCATTGTTCTCACAGATTCTCTCAAGATTGTCCCTTGCTGTGAGATGTCTGGTCTTAAGACCAGATTCCACATCTATGGGGAGGTGGCTTACACTAGGTAAAAGAGGCAGGAGGAGGATATTTTATCATTCAGTTACTCTTGAACTACCACCCTGACAGTATTGAAATAACAGTCTCAATGGCCCAAATACTATGAAGATTAATCGGAGCTGCTTTTATTTTGAAACATTACTATCCCTTTAAGAACAGTTTCTTTGCTATCCATCTTCAAAGAAATCATGCTGTAATACGGCTTCAAGTTGAGATACGTTTGAATTTTTAGCAAAGATGGTGTCACCTGCATAATTGTGCACAGAAAATGCTTTGCAAACTGTGGCCAGATCATATGAATAGAGAAAATAGAAGAGGGCCAAGGATGGAGCGTTTGAGAACCCCACTTGTTACGTTGAGCAGAAGGGAAATATTGTCAGCAATAGACACATCTTGTGTTCTGTCAGATAAATAGGATCTGAACCAGTTTAGAGAATGATTACCCAATCCTGAACATTGGAGTTTGCTTTTAAGAATATTACGGTCTACTGGATCAAAGGCTTTTGCAAAATCTAGGAGGATAGCTCCAGTGAGTTCACCATTTTCCATGCTAGTCTGGATATCATTGCATACTTTTAGGAGGGCTTTGACTGTTGAGTGATCTAATGAAAGTCTGACTGAAGTGGGGAGAAAAAACTCCCACTCGGTAATGCTTATATAGTTGCACATGGACACATTTCTCTTATGATTTTAGATAATGTGGTGAGTAGGGATACTGGTCTCTAATTTTATACTATGTTTTTTCTGCACTTTTGTGGATAAGCAGAACTCTAGCCACTTTCCAGGATTTGGGCATATAGCTGGATGAAAGGGAGGCATTAATTAGGGATGCAATATGATGTTCAGTGACCAAGGCATTGAGCTTTTAATAACATTGTTGGTAGTTGATCAGGCCAAGACTGTGATTTCATTTTTGGGTTGAGGAGGTGGTCATATATTTCACTATCATTTACTGGCATGAAATTGAATTAATTGTTATCGTTAGGCCAGGTTGAAGGGGATATGCACATTTCTATTTCAGAATTACTTTTGTTTTGTGTAATCAGGGCGGTAGAACATCTGACGAAGTAGCTGTTGAATGCATTAGCTATTGCTATAGGGCATTGTACTATTTTTATAGTTGATGGGGAAGAATGGATAGGGGATTGCAGATATTTTTAATAACCTTTGAAATGTTGGCCAGAGTTGATACTTTACTGTTCAAGTTGTCAGTAAAATATTGAGTTTTTGCTTGTTTTGTTTTCTTTCTGAAGGTATCCTTCAATTGCCTGTATGCAGTGTAGTCAAAAGAGGAGCTAGTTTGTTTATATGTTGTCCATAAGGCATTTCTGAAACTGTATAAGTCAAGCAAGTCAGCCGAGACCCAGGGTTGATGGGCTCCCTTTATTCTGAAGTTCCTTAGTGGGGCATGGGTATTACGGACCTGCAGGAATTTTGAGCTAAAGGGATAGTAATGTTTAATTTTAACATGATTTAATATTGTAGGTATTAGAATTATCAAGATGTAAGTCCAGTCTCTCAAACCTTTATAGCTTGAGAGATATAACCGACTAAAGTTCCTCCTCCAGGCTGTTTCACAGAAGTCAGGGATCTAGTTGACAGAAGGAGATTACGGTCATTTGACCGGCTGGAGGCTCTTCAGCAGGGCCAAAATAGTGCTATCTAGAAATAAATACATAATTGGAACGGTATACAAAGTGTGCCTGGTTTGGAAGCACACTTTGTAGACTAGGTAAAAGGGGCAGGAGGGGAAACTTTGCTTGTGAATATCTCTCAAACCATAAAGGTTTGAGAGATAAGACTTATATCGTTTTTCATGTTTTTTTTTAATGCCTACAAAATAAAATAAAGATAAAATGAAGTATTACTATCCCTTTAAGAAATTACATGAGATTCCTAGGTTGCCTGGCCTCTGCTCTGGAAACCATCCACTATGCTCAATTTCAAACAAGGGTATTAGAGCTGGATATTCTCAGGAGCTTGTCAAGTCAACGCTCTCTCACCTTGCTCATGTCGTGCCCCTGTCTTTGTGAGTGTAAGAGTATCTTAGCTGGCATTCTCACCAAACACTGGGAAATCCCTTCCAATCAACATTCTGGACATATGGGCAATTCAGCTGATGTTTCGTCGCTGGTCCCGTGCTGTTAGTCACAGAGTGGAGGGTCCAATCAGACATATATCACGATGCCCGTGATTGCTGCATTTCCTTGTCAGTTACCTGTAGGGGGCTCTCCATTGGCTGCCTGCCTTCAGCCCGCCCTGTGTTGCCTATTTAAACTGAGCTTGGGCACCCTTTGGTTGCCCTTTCGTGTTGTCTCTATGCTGCTTGCACTTGCATTGAGTTCCTGAGTTTCCTGGGCCATTTCTCTGTTCCTGCTCGTCTGTGATCGCCAGAGTTCCTGCTTACCAGTTCCCTGGTTCCTGCATCCATTCCTGATCCGGTTGAGGTTGCTGTTCCTGCTGCTGTTTCCTGCCACCGTTCCTGATCTGCTTGACTGCCCGTAGACCTGTTTCCTGTCCATCCTCGGCTGGGTTCCTGCTCCTGGATCGCCTGCAGTGTGCTGGTCTCCTTCAGTCGCCCTGGCGACATTTTCATTCACTTGTTCCTCTCTCAGGTACGCGGTTACTGGTTCGCTCCACATACAACCGGCTGCTGTTGCACCGGTAGAGTTCTAGGTTACTCCAGTACACGGGTACTGGTTCGCTCCATGTATAACCGGCTGCTCGTTGTCATCTGTCAGCACCGGTGGTGATTGGGTATCCCCAGTACATGGGTACTGGTTCGCTCCACATACAACCTGCTGCTGTTGCACCGGTAAAGTTCTAGGTTTCCCCAGTACGCGGGTACTGGTTCGCTCCATGTATGACCGGCTGCTTACTATCATCTGACAGCACCAGTGGTGTTCGAGGTTTTTCCAGTACGCGGGTACTGGTTTGCTCCACATACAGCCGGCTGCTGTTGCACCGGTAGAGTTCTGGTTTCTCCAGGACGCGGGTACTGATTCGCTTCATGTATAACCGGCTGCTTACTATCATCTAGGGCTGCAACAACTAATCGATATTATAGATAAAAATCGATTATGAGAATCGTTGTCAACAATTCTAATAATCGATTAGTTGCAGCCCCAGACTGCCGCCGCCGCCAGTGTCAATATGACAAAATCCATCCGCCCGCATCATCACGCGCCCCTGCAGGCCGTGATGACATACAGACAGAGAAGAGGAAGAGGTCAGAGGCACCGGAAGAGAAGCGCTTGTTGCCAGCAAACTGATCGTTACTGTCTGGCAGCAAGCGCTTCTCTTACGGTGCCTCTGCCCTCTTCCCCTTCTCTGTATGTATGCCATCACGGCCCGCAGGGGTGCGTGATGATGCGGGCGGGCAGGAGGGAACTCAGAGCCAGCCAGCCACAGGGGACCGGATGCCACTCAGATTACCCCCCAGCCCGCCAACTCAGCGCAGCAGTGAGATGGAGTTCGACAGTGACAGTCTAGAGGTACAAAGGGGAGAAAGAGAGGTGCAAGGGGGGAGAAAGAAGTACAAGGGAGGAGAAAGAGACACATGGGGGAGAAAGAGATGCACAAGTGGGATAAAGAAGTACATGGGGGAGAAAGAGAGGCACAAGGGGGAGAAAGAAGTACATGGGGGAGAAAGAGAGGCACAAGGGGGATAAAGAAGTACAAGGATGAGAAAGGAGTACAAGGGGGAAAAAGAAGTTCAAGGGGGAAAAAGTGAGACACAAGGGAGAGAAAGAAGTACAAGGGGGAGAAAGAAGTACATAGGGGAGAAAGTGAGACACAAGGGGGAGAAAGTGAGACACAAGGGAGAGAAAGAAGTACAAGAGGGAGAAAGAAGTACATAGGGGAGAAAGTGAGGCACAAGGGGGAGAAAGTGAGACACAAGTGAGAGAAAGAAGCACAAGGGGGAGAAAGTGAGGCACAAGGGGGAGAAAGAAGTACATGGGGGAGAAAGTGAGGCACAAGGGGGAGAAAGAAGTACATGGGGGAGAAAGTGAGGCACAAGGGGGAGAAAGTGAGGCACAAGGGGGAGAAAGAAGTACAAGTGGGAGAAAGAGAGGCACAAGGGGGAGAAAGAAGTACAAGGGGGAGAAAGAGAGGCACAAGGGGGAGAAAGAGGCACAAGGGGGAGAAAGTGAGGCACAAGGGGGAGAAAGTGAGACACAAGGGAGAGAAAGAAGCACAAGGGGGAGAAAGTGAGGCACAAGGGGGAGAAAGAAGTACATGGGGGAGAAAGTGAGGCACAAGGGGGAGAAAGAAGTACAAGGGGGAGAAAGAGAGGCACAAGGGGGAGAAAGAAGCACAAGGGGGAGAAAGTGAGGCACAAGGGGGAGAAAGAAGTACATGGGGAGAAAGTGAGGCACAAGGGGGAGAAAGAGAGGCACAAGGGGGAGAAAGAGAGGCACAAGGGGGAGAAAGAAGTACATGGGGGAGAAAGAGAGGCACAAGGGGGAGAAAGAGAGGCACAAGGGGGGAGAAAGAAGTACAAGGGGAAGAAATAGAGGTGCAAGGGGGAGAAAGAGAGGTGCATAGACCCCATAGTAAAATAATAACAATGACGCATGTTAAATGTGTAAAGTTTTTTATTCTGCTGTTTGTTTTTAACACTCAGTTTGTTCATTTAATCATTTTAAATAATGAAAAATTAGCATACTGGTTTTTTATCAGATTAATCGAAAAAATAATCGGACAACTAATCGATTATCAAAATAATCGTTAGTTGCAGCCCTACTATCATCTAACAGCACCGGTGGTGTTCAGCACCGGCTGCTCGTTGTCATGTCAGCACCGGTGGTGATTGGGTATCCCCAGTACATGGGTACTGGTTCGCTCCACATACAACCGGCTGCTGTTGCACCGGTAAAGTTCTAGGTTTCCCCAGTACGCGGGTACTGGTTCGCTCCATGTATGACCGGCTGCTTATTATCATCTGACAGCACCAGTGGTGTTCGAGGTTTTTCCAGTACGCGGGTACTGGTTTGCTCCACATACAACCGGCTGCTGTTGCACCGGTAGAGTTCTGGTTTCTCCAGGACGCGGGTACTGTAGATGCTTACTATCATCTAGGGCTGCAACAACTAATCGATATTATCGATAAAAATCGATTATGAGAGTCGTCAACGATTCTCATAATCGATTAGTTGCAGCCCCAGACTGCCGCCAGTGTCAATATGACAAAATCCATCCGTCCGCATCATCACGCGCCCCTGCGGGCCGTGATGACATACAGACAGAGAAGAGGAAGAGGTCAGAGGCACCGGAAGAGAAGCTCTTGTTGCCAGCAAACTGATTGTTACTGTCTGGCAGCAAGCGCTTCTCTTCCGGTGCCTCTGCCCTCTTCCCCTTCTCTGTATGTATGTCATCACGGCCCGCAGGGGTGCGTGATGATGCGGGCGGGCAGGAGGGAACTCAGAGCCAGCCAGCCACAGGGGACCGGATGCCACTCAGATTACCCCCCAGCCCGCCAACTCAGCGCAGCAGCGAGATGGAGTTCGACAGTGACAGTCTAGAGGTACAGAGGGGAGAAAGAGAGGTGCAAGGGGGGAGAAAGAAGTACAAGGGAGGAGAAAGAGACACATGGGGGAGAAAGAGATGCACAAGTGGGATAAAGAAGCACATGGGGGAGAAAGAGAGGCACAAGGGGGAGAAAGAAGTACATGGGGGAGAAAGAGAGGCACAAGGGTGAGAAAAGTACAAGGGGGAAAAAGAAGTACAAGGGGGAAAAAGAAGTACAAGGGGGAAAAAGAAGTACAAGGGGGAGAAAGAAGTACAAGGGTGAGAAAGTGAGACACAAGGGAGAGAAAGAAGTACAAGGGGGAGAAAGAAGTACATAGGGGAGAAAGTGAGGCACAAGGGGGAGAAAGTGAGGCACAAGGGGGAGAAAGTGAGACACAAGGGGGAGAAAGTGAGGCACAAGGGGGAGAAAGTGAGGCACAAGGGGGAGAAAGTGAGACACAAGGTAGAGAAAGAAGCACAAGGGGGAGAAAGTGAGGCACAAGGGGGAGAAAGAAGTACAAGGGGGAGAAAGAGAGGCACAAGGGGGAGAAAGAAGTACATGGGGGAGAAAGAGAGGCACAAGGAGGGAGAAAGAAGTACATGGGGGAGAAATAGAGGTGCAAGGGGGAGAAAGAGAGGTGCATAGACCACATAGTAAAATAATAACAATGACGCATGTTAAATGTGTAAAGTTTTTTATTCTGCTGTTTGTTTTTAACACTCAGTTTGTTCATTTAATCATTTTAAAGAATGAAAAATTAGCATACTGGTTTTTTATCTGATTAATCGAAAAAAAAAAATCGGACAACTAATCGATTATCAAAATAATCGTTAGTTGCAGCCCTACTATCATCTAACAGCACCGGTGGTGTTCAGCACCGGCTGGTTATTATCATCTGACAGTACCGGTGGTGGTTGGGTACCTCCAGTACGTGGGTACTGGTTCGCTCCATTCAGCTGGCTGCTTGTTGCACCGGTAGAGTTTCCTCCTCCAGTATGCGGGTACTGGTTCGCTCCATGCATAGCCGGTTGCTGTTTAGTCCTAGACAGCACCGGTAGAATTGTTGTTCCTCCAGTACGTGGGTACTGGTTCGCTCCACGTATTAACTGGTTGCTTGCTGCGTATTCCTCAGCACCGGTAGAGATTGTGTGCCAGTCCAGGCTGCCTTGCCCGGTTTTGGTAAGGCCGGTAGAACCTATTCCACATTGAACCAACTTAAGGTTGCCTTACCCGGTAGTGGCAAGGCCGGTAGAGCCTATAACTATTCGTATAACCAGTCTCCAGGCTGCCTTGCCCGGTATATTGGCAGGGCCGGTAGAGCCTATAACTATTCGTTGTACCAGTCTCCAGGCTGCCTTGCCTGGTATATTGGAAGGGCCGGTAGAGCCTATTACTATTTGTTGTACCAGTCTCCAGGCTGCCTTGCCAGGTATATTGGTAAGGCCGGTAGAACCTTTTCCATCTGTGTCATCTAAGGTTGCCTTACCCGGTATTGGCAAGGCCGGTAGAGCCCGTGTTACATTCCGTATACCACTACTCTTGCTACTATGTATTGACATTAAATGTTATATGTATATGCTACCCACATGGGTATCCATTAAACTTTTCAATAAAGTTGTGTTTTATCTTAACTCTGTGTCTGAGAGTCATAACGAACCGTGACAACATAAGACAATGGAACATCAGTTGCCTATATAAATCTCCAAGGAGGAACCAGAAGTGAGGCCACTTGGGTGGAGATACAGGAACTTCTTCTGTGGTCAGAAGCTTACGTCTCAGCCATCTCAGCAGTTCACTTTTCAGGAGTGGAAAACGTGGTCTCAGACTTTCTATGTCACCAACATCTGGATCTCGGAAATTGGGAGCTCAGTTAGACTGTGTCTAACCAGATTTCCAATGCTGGGGTCTTCCATCAGTGGATCTCATGGTTTTTTTTTTCACAACTGGAAGGTGCCATTCTTTTGCACCAAGAAGAACCCTTTGGAGTTTGAGATGGACATGATGTCCATGCCATGGAACTTCCATCTGGCTTATGTGCTTTCACTGTTTCCTCTGATTCCCAGGGTGCTGAGGAAGATCAAGATGAAGAGGGCTCAAGTCATTTTTATTGCCCTCTTTTGGCCCTATCATCGACCTTCTAAGTCTGTCCATCGCAGCACCATTTCTTCTTCCTCTCAGACTGGATCTCCTGGCTCAAGGTCCACTTTGTTAGAATCAGGTGGAAATGTTGGCTTTGACAGCATATCTCTTGAAGCAAATATCCTGAAGACAAATGTTTTATTTGAAGCTGTCATTTCCACTATGATTATCGCTAGGAAGCCATTTGGTCTAAAGTCTATCAAATGATCTGGTCACTGTTTTACCAGTGATGTGCTGAGTAGGATGTGTCCCCTCAGTATTTCAGTCTTCCTACTATTCTGACCTTTCTTCAGGATGTTGTCAACAATGGTTTGAGTCTGAGTTCTATTAAGGTTCAGATCTTTTCCCACTGTACTTTTTGAAGTAGATTCCTTTACTCTTTGATGTAAAGACCTTTGTTCATGGGGTGGCTCATGCCCACCATGCCTTCAGAGATCTCACACCCCAGTGGGACTTGAATATGGTGTTAGGAGTTCTCCAGAAGCTTCCTTTTGAGTCTTTCTGTTGTTTCTTTGCGTCTTCTGATGCATAAGATGGGCTTTCTTTTGGTCATTGTCTTTGCTCTCAGAGTGACTGAACTACAAACTCTGTCTTGTAAGCATCCCTTCCTGGATTTCCATCTGGACAAGGCGGTTCTTCATACACCCAGAGTTTTTCACATGAACCAGGCATTTGTCCTTCCTTTTTGCCCTAATCATTCTACCTAGCAAGAGCAGGAACTCCATCTGCTGGATGTGGTATGTTGACTTAAAGGGGAACTGTCACCTCCAGTAAAGTGCTTCTTAAATGAATCTTCCATGCCAATACATTTTAAATCTGTGTTTTTTTATTTATTTATTTATTTATTTATTTATTTATTTTTATTATTATTATTATTATTATTATTATTATTTATAAATGCTGTATTGACAGAGATATTTGCTATTTAATGTAAGCACATGACATAAGTTCAGGACAGGCTGCGGTACAGAGCTGTATCTCAGCCTTTACTGAACTGACTTCATGCTCTTACATTAAAAAATTCAATATCACTATCAATACAGCATTTAAAAAAAAATAAGGAAAAAAATGGATTTTAAATGTATTGGCATGGAAGATTCATATAAGAAGCACTTAACTGGAGGTGAGAGTTCCCATTTGTTCATCACATGCAGCCTTTCAGGGAAAAAATACTCTTTTTGTGATTCATGAGGGCACTTGAGCAGGCCAGGCTGCATCCAAAGTAACCATTGCTTCTTGGATCAAGGCTACTATTCGACATTCTACAAGATCTGTGGGCACCTTTTGGGCTGACAAGAATCAGGCGTCTGGTGAACAGCTTTGTAAAGTGCTGCATACCTTCACCAGATATTACTGTGTCAAAGTCCTAGCCTTGGGTGAGGCCAACTTTGGCTGTAAGGTTTTTTAGGTGGGGGTGCCTGTTTAAGGATTGTTTCTTAGCTTTCTCTGTGCAGAGTTCTCAACCCTGTTGGTTCGTGTTCAGTTGTTTGGTGTGCAAGTTTAATATCCGTTGAGACCAAGGTTTATAAATGGTATCCGTTAGTCCTGTGGAATAGCAGGTTTTTGCACATTGAATGTTAAGAGAGAGAGGATTTTGGTGTAATTGCCATTAAATTCTTTTCTCTTAGTCCATGTGGAGCACAGGACTCCCACCAGGAGAAAGAACTATGTGGTTTAAGTCTCCAGGCAGGGGGGTCCTCTTAAGGTCTTTGTTCAGTTGATTTCCTTCTTGTCTCTTTCTCTTGTTTCTGGAAGGGAAGTAGGGAGTCGCTACCTCAAAGATCTTGCCTTTTTTTAAAGTGCCCTGCTCTCTGGAGGGGGAACTTTACCCTATGTAGACGATTTAACTGTATGTACACCAAAATCTTCTTTTAAAGGGATAGTAATATTTTCAATTAAGTAGATAGCTGAGTCTTCTTTATTGTAAATCTAACAATTTGTGCTATATGTATCAGCTTACTTGTATGTAGTTTTCAAGATATTAAATGTAGAAGGACCCTCCCCCCTTTCTGACCATGTCATACTGCCTCTCTGTCTAGTCCAGATGGATACAGCGAGGGACAAACTTCAGTAAGCAAAGGAAAATCCTGCCCTCCTTCGTCAAGGGGAGCAGGGTTTTCCTTATACTTACTCACCGAAAGTCTGTCTCTTTCTCTCTGCATCCGTCCAGTCCCTGGACCGGATTGCAGATTCAGTGGGAGGTGGCCAGAAGGGGCGGGAGGAGGATCCTTCTACATATAATGTCTTGAGAACTACTTAAAAGTAAGTTGCTAAATATAGCGCAAAGTATTAGATTTACAATAATGAAAACTCGGCGATCCACTTAATTGAAAATATTACTATCCCTTTAAATTAATACTGCTTATTAATCCCACTGCTGGGAAGTTTTCTTTCTTCTTTTTTTTTAAATTTTAACAACCTACAGTTTTCTGTTGGGGTCATTAGATGGTGGTGATGCTATCACTGTGGAGAGTACCCATGTATATTTATAAAAAGAAAGTTTATAGCTCCTTTAAATTACATTTTTCAAATATCTGGTTTCCTGAATAATTCCCTACCCAGGGCATCAGAATGCCATTATTGTGTCCTAGTAATGAAATAATTAACATTCCAAACTCTCATATTGCAAAAGATGCATTGCTAGAGCTCACACATATAATGATTTATAGATAGATGTCCTTTTAATAACCAACTCATAGGGGGCAAATATTGTTCTAGTCAGTGGTAAATCTAAAGTGCTCTAATTTGGGTGATTTGTGTAGAATTAATACATTCAACAGTAAATACATCTCTCCAGTGCAGTTACAGAAAGGAAGAAGATAATACATGCTGAAAAGGTAATACCTTTAAAAACCCCTTTTATAAGGGGTTAGACATTAATCCCTTAAAGCTGAACTACCATGTCACAAAATGTTTAGCTTAACTAAGTCCCCTTCTGGTGACTAGCTGCTTAGTAGCGCTAGTTGCCAGAATTATTACCTGATTTAATAGATAAATGCTTTATTCCCCAGCTGTCAGTAGCATGGAGTGCGGACATCTTGCCACAATGACGTCCGTGCACTTGCACTGTCAGTCCCTGCTGGAGCAGGCCGGCTCCTAGCAACGCCTCCTAGACCCGGCTGGGACGTCATTCTGGCAAGATGTCTGTGCTCTGTGCTACTGACTGTTGGGGAATAATGCATATATCTATTAAATCAGGTAATAATTCTGGTGACTAGCGCTACTAAGCAGCTAGTTGCCAGAAGGGGACTTAGTTAAGCTAAACATTTTGTGACATAGTAGTTCCGCTTTAAAGTTGTACAGCTGGCAGTTAAAGACCACAAGGCTTTTTTTTCCTCCTGTTGTGTTCAGGGGTCCCCAAGTGGCGTGGAGACACGTGGGCACCCCTGAATTCCATGACGAGTCAGGCCTGTCACTGGTCCAGTGCAGAACCGCTGTAACGGTACTGGAATGTCATGGATCCTTAAGGGGTTAAAGGAATAGTAATAATTAAATTTTACAACCTTTTATCTTGTAGCCCTTATAAAAGGTTTACTTTACTATTTATGTGCTGCAACCCAACACCCTAAGCCTTGGGATCTGCATTGTGATGGAGACCTCACAGATGCAAAGAGTTAATAAGCAAACTTGGCAAACTTCAAACTCACTGCTAGTACCTCTAAGTACTTCCCTGGCCAACTGAAGAATTCACTTATCTACGTTAATTAAACAAAGCACCTCCACTTAATTTTTAAGAGATCCGCTCAATCCCTTGGAAAATTAACTGTTTCAGCATACATTTTATTACATGCCAAGGTAATTTCAGTTGTTCTCACAGAAGCCTTGTGTTCCCCGATCCTGTCTCTTAAAGGAGTTTGATGTGACAAATGAGATAAATAAGTTACAAAACACTGTATTTGCTAAAATGAATGTACTATTTCATGTCAACAATGCACCTGGTAACCGCTAGTAAATGTGGTGGAAATAGACACAATTAAAACAAACACATTTCCAGGTACTGTTCATGCACTGTTATTTTAGAAGGACGGCAAGAAGGATTGGCTGATCTAAAGACTTCCATACATAACTTGTAAATACATGGAAGAGATTTCAGCATTTTAACCCCTTAAGGACCATTGCCGTGCCAGGACCATCACGGCGGTCTGGCACTTAAGGACCAATGACGGTCCTGGCACGGCATGGAGTTCAGGGCTCCCTTCGCGGCTGCACGCCGCTCCGGAAGTCCTGAACCGTAAGCGCTAATAAAAAAAATGCCCCGTGGTCTGCAAGTGCCGGCTGCGTGTGCACGCGCTGGTCCTTAAGGGGTTAAAGGATAGTAATACTTTGTTATAAAAATCTCTAAAATTGTAGATAATAATTAGAATAAGCTACTTCCCAGGTCTCAAAACTTCCTAGATTTTGTGTTCATAGCAATTAAACTTCCCCCTCCCTCCCCTTTCTCATACATCAGCTCTCTAGTTGACAGCTGCAGAATCCGGTCATTTGACCAGATGGAGGCTCTTCAGCAGAGCCGAAATCGCAACATTTATGAAGAACTACTTCATTGGAACAGTCTACAAAGTGTGCTTCCAAACCAGGCACACTTTGTAGAATGTTCCATTTAAGTATTTCTTCATAAACGTTTGCAATTTCTGCTCTACTGAAGAGCCTCCATCTGGTCAAATGACTGGATTCTGCAGCTGTCAGCTAGAAAGCTGGTGTATGAGAAAGGGGAGGGAGTGGGGAAGTTTAAATCCTATGAACACAAAAACTACAAAGTTTTGAGACATGGGAAGTAGCTTATTTTAATTCTATTATAAATATCTACAATGTAACAAATTATTAATATCCCTTTAACCCCGTAAGGACTGGGAAAATCTGGGGTAGTTTGCACTTAAGGACCGGAGCAATTTTAACTTTTTTTGGATATGTCTTTGTTCAACAGTATTTTCCCTCTAAGTCTTTTATTCCAGCCAAAAAAATTATACACCGTTTTTTAAGCACAAGTAGGGTTTTCTTTTGATCTTTTGATACCACACTTATATGGATAACCCACCGTTTATTTTAATAATACTAAAGTAAAAGATAAATAAAAAAATCAGCTTTTTATAGATTCTCCTGTGAATACTGGATAAAAGGTATGAACTGTACAGGGATACTGTCCTTCTGGGTGAAAACCCCATGTCCTTCTTTCCCTTCCTGATTTTTGTTGTTTTAGAGCTTAGAGTTTGTAGGTTGTATATAAGTGTATTACATTGCTCTATAGCAATAAATCTCACATTAATGTATGGTTAATCTTAGTGTATGTGTTTATACATTAGCGTGTGTAAATAAAATACTTTGGTCTTGCTCCACATAATTTATTTTGCTACACAAAAAGGTGTCCATTGGTCATAATGTGACCTACACCTCATAATGCCCCCAGCAGCAGCAATGAAGGGGTTAATACCCACATCTCCTGCCAGTTTTCTTTTGTTGTTTGTCTATTCTCTGCTTCTCTCTTCCTTACTATAACGGTAAAGAGAGAGACAGAGAGCAGTGACAAAGGCAATATGCAGAACACATTTAATTTGTCATTGAAAAATCCTGTACACGTGACCACTGTAGGAGCAATCACATGTACTGGCAAAACTGGGAATGACTGAAACTGAGTGCTCCAGTCCTGAAACTGAGTGCTCTGGTTTATTCTACCTATGTCAGAAAAGCTACCTGGACTGAAAGATATTGTGGGTGAGAGCAGCCATCTCCAGAGTCAAAAGCCATCACAAAGGAGCACGAGTAAGCTGCTTTATATAATGTGGGACTGTGAGAAAGTATTTAGATTTACTGTTTGAGTGCCAGAGAGGTTGGCAACGCTTTTCAATGAATTCAGACCTCTCTGGAACTCAAAGGGTTAAGGCGCTGATGGAGACAATTTGCTAAATTGGTACAACTTTACATTTACCCATTGAGCGTCAGAGAGGTCCACAACACCGTGCAAAATCTCGGGTATAATACATACAATTTTACCCCACTTCACCTTATGTGAAGTGGGGGGTGCGTATTATACACGAGAACTTTTTAAATAAAAAATTGAGACTGGCAGATACATTCCCTCCCTCCCCGGCTCTATCCGCTCTCAAAATAAGACTTACAAGGTTAAATTTATGTCCCCACTGAAGTCCTCATCTTTTGAAGAGCAGGCAAAATACAAACTACCGGAATGTAAAGCTTCCGTGCGGGCAGCATGCTTCCATTTGCCGCCTGCTTCCTTCAATGGGCTTTCAGGACCTTCCGCCTCCAGCCAATGCCCTGTGAGAATCTCAAGGTCCTCACAGGGCAATACCATAGGCGGAAGGTTCTGAAAGCTCATTGAAGGAAGCGGGCGGCAAATGGAAGCATGCTGCCCGCACGGAAGCTTTACATACTGGTAGTTTGTATTTTGCCTGCTCTTCAAAAGATGAGGACTTAAGTGGGGACATAAATTTAACCTAGTAAGTCTTATTTTGAGAGCGGATAGCGCCAGAGGAGGGAAGGTGTCTGCCAGCCTTAAAAAAAAAAAAAATTATTAACAGGTAAAAAAGGTGCTTATTAAAGGGATAGTAATACTTCATTTTAACTTTATTTTATTTTGTAAGCATTAAAAAAACATGAAGAACGATATAAGTCTTATCTCTCAAACCTTTATGGTTTAAGAGATATTCACAAGCAAAGTTTCCCCTCCCGCCCCTTTTACCTAGTGTAAGCCATCTCTTCTCAGATGTGGATCAGGTTGTATGACCAGACAGATAACAGAAGGGGACAATTTTCTTTGCATGAAAACAATGAAAGCCCTTCCCCCCTTGACAAGCTTTTCAGCTTTTTCCCTTATCTTAATTGAAGATTGTCCCTGTCTGCAGTCTACCTGGGCACCTCTCTTCTGATCTGGTTGAACAGGGGGGGGATACTTTGTTTGTGAATATCTCTTAAACCATAAAGGTTTGAGACATAAGACTTATATCATTCTTCATGTTTTTTTAATGCCTACAAAATAAAATAAAGTTAAAATGAAGTATTACTATCCCTTTAAACATAGGCACTCTTGTTTTTCCCTAAAATCTTGGATATAATATACACCTGCATATTATACGCAGGTACGTATTATACCTGAGATTTTATGGTATATAATGGAGACATTGCAGGGGTTTATTACTGAAATGTCGCCCCCTCTATTGGTGACCTTTTGATTCAGGTGACTTTTTTAATGCACCATTTTGACGGATTCCTAATAGATGGCAACATTTCAATAGGTTACCTTTTCAGCCTCCCAAGCATGATCAGGGCACACTGCGATGACTTAAAACTCCTGACGTGCCACCTAGCTTTACCTCCTACATCAGGGCTACCATTGTAAAGCGAATGTTGAAAAACTGGCTTTGATGGCATGGCTGTTGAAACCCACATCTTGAGGAGAATGGGTTCCTCCACTGAGGACATTTCTACTATGATTCAGGCTAGGAAGCCTGTCTCCTCTAAGGCCTACCACAGGGTTTAGTCTATTTTTCATTACTGGTGTGTGGACAGGGACCTGTCTTCACAGGAATTTGTCCTTCCAGTAGTGCTCTCTTTTCTCCAGGATGGTGTGAACCAAGGACTCAGCTTGAGTTCCTTGAGGGTTCAGATTATTGCTCTTTCTGTGTTTTTCCAGGGACTTATTGCCACTCTTCCTAATGTCAAGGTGTTCCTTCAGGGTGTCGCTCATGCTTTCCTTGCCTTCAAGGCTTACGCTCCTCTGTGGGATCTTAGCATGGTTTTGGGGGTTTTGCAGAGACCTCCCTTTGAGATCCTTGCTACCATTCCTATGCGTCAGTTGATGTGGAAAATGGCTTCTCTTATTGCCCTAGGACCCTCAGGAATGACAAACAGAGAATCTGTCTTGCGATAGGACTCTGTGCGGTGAGTGTAAAACTTAAAGTGATAGTAATACATGAAATTACATACATTTCTCTGTCATCCAATACAGGTTACTGGTAACTTTGTAACTTTGGGTAGGTGATCTGCCCCTTTAATTAGGCAGGAACAATTCTAGTATTGATAGAAGAAAGAAGAAAAAACAGGGGGCGCTCCTAGTGTAAAAACTTCTAAGAACCAATAGCACCAACCACCACCATAAGGACACTACTCACAAGGATAGTGGCTGAATAAAACACTTATGTGTAATTCAGCATCAGCACACAGGGGATCTGTAAACTGCTCCCCCAAAGACAGTATGTAACAGGCAGCTCCACTCCAATAGCTCCCGAATCAGAGTCATACAATAGCAAAAAAGAAAAAGAAAGAACAGAGCGCCAATAGTGCGTTATCTCAATATATCAATTATCAGCATAAAATGTATGAATGCACTCACATTAATAACAGGTTGACCCAAAGACATATGTCTATGATCAACAATAAACGCTTTCAGGGTACTTTACCCGTCCCTGTCCGGGATCTGTAGTCTCCAACTCCAAAGTCCCAGTGAACGGGATATATCTCCAATCGACACCGTAAAAAATAAGTAAACTTGTAGCCGCAATCTTTCAATAAAAAATTGTTTTATTTAAAAACAAAATAAGTACCAAATGGTAATAATAGGCTCCAGGGAACGCGTTTCGCAGCACCCACGGCTGCTTTATCAACCAATCTGGCCTTAGGAAAAAGAAAAACAAACGGCTACACAGTAACAGAATTTAAAACCCATACACTTGTATCAGATTGGATAATCAGCTCTCACAATAATTAGGACACAATGTGGCTATCCCAAAACATCGATACCTTCTAGACTCGATTAGTCCACAAACCCTCTCCAACCCAAATACATCTCACAATCCCAAAATATAACTCTTTGAGTGCCGGGGAAGCACAACCGCCACTTCTGTTAGTTCCGCTTCCATCCGGCAACCAAATCACTCCAGATCTCTCAAGGAGACAAAAAACATATCTAAAACCAAAAAGAGAAAAAAAAAACTAAGTTCACAAACATAATTTTCATCCCCAAGAGACATAGACAGAAAAGAAAAACAATTATCAAAATTACACAATTCACAAACAATAATAATAATATCTAACTCAAATACATACATAATCTATCCCAATAGATCCATAACAATCTTACCCATATTACCACCCCAAATGGACCTCACAACCCAAAATATGACCATTTGAGTGCCGGGGAAGCAAAATAGCCACATATATAAACTCCGCTTCCATCCGGCAGCCAAATCTCTCCAGATTCCTCAGGAAGACAGAGCACATATAATTAGACAAAAAAACTCCTCGTGACCGAAATTACCTGTCATTCTCAAGGGACCTGAACAAAAATACAACAAAAAATATACATACATAAAAAATAACAATTATAAAAAACAAAAAATATAATACATGACTAAAATCATATAAATAATAAAAATATATATATATATATAAAAAAATACATATATATAAAAAATAATAAACAGATTAATAAACAAATTAAATACCATGAGAGTATACACAAAAGCCAACATCCAAACAATTACAAAATGCCTCTAGGGGGGAAAACCATGTAGACAATCACAACCCCTAACTAGGGATACAAAAATACATATAAATACAAAACACCCCATTGTAAATCCTACAATAAGACCTCCCAAACCCACTATAATAAATCTATAATCAAAGACCACCAAACCACGTGACAAATATGTACCCCATACACTCTCCCACCGTAATAGAGAGAGAGTAAAACCAAGCACATAAATCCCACGCAGCCATAGTAAGCAACCAAACGGCCCAAATCACAGTGTATGCTAACACCCCGTCAGTATGACCCAACTACCAAAAAGTCTCAACAGTCTCGTTAAGACCACTAGGGCTCATCGTGTCCAACATAAAGATCCAAAACGACTCTCGCGTATTAAGTCGCTTCGTTCTCTCAGTAATGGACAACGCTGAACTCACATGCTCTACAGGAATAACCGCTAGACTATCCGGTATCCCTCCATGTACCTCAGAAAAATGTCTAGAGACACTATGAAAAGGGTGCCTACTCAGAATGTTACGTCTATGTTGACCTATACGTGTCCTCAAACACTGTGTAGTCCGCCCCACATATTGCAACCCACAGCTACACGAGAGAAGATATATCACGTATCTGGTGGCACAATTCATCATAGACCTAATTTCAAATACCCTAGAAGTTTGTTTCTTTTAAAACTTCTAGGGTATTTGAAATTAGGTCTATGATGAATTGTGCCACCAGATACGTGATATATCTTCTCTCATGTAGCTGTGGGTTGCAATATGTGGGGCGGACTACACAGTGTTTGAGGACACGTATAGGTCAACATAGACGTAACATTCTGAGTAGGTACCCTTTTCATAGTGTCTCTAGACATTTTTCTGAGGTACATGGAGGGATACCGGATAGTCTAGCGGTTATTCCTGTAGAGCATGTGAGTTCAGCGTTGTCCATTACTGAGAGAACGAAGCGACTTAATACGCGAGAGTCGTTTTGGATCTTTATGTTGGACACAATGAGCCCTAGTGGTCTTAACGAGACTGTTGAGACTTTTTGGTAGTTGGGTCATACTGACGGGATGTTAGCATACACTGTGATTTGGGCCGTTTGGTTGCTTACTATGGCTGCGTGGGATTTATGTGCTTGGTTTTACTCTCTATTACGGTGGGAGAGTGTATGGGGTACATATTTGTCACGTGGTTTGGTGGTCTTTGATTATAGATTTATTATAGTGGGTTTGGGAGGTCTTATTGTAGGATTTACAATGGGTTGTTTTGTATTTATATGTATTTTTGTATCCCTAGTTAGGGGTTGTGATTGTCTACATGGTTTTCCCCCCTAGAGGCATTTTGTAATTGTTTGGATGTTGGAGGGATTTACGGAGCCAATATATATGGCTTTTGTGTATACTCTCATGGTATTTAATTTGTTTATTAATCTGTTTATTATTTTTTATATATATGTATTTTTTTATATATATATATTTTTTTATTATTTATATGATTTTAGTCATGTATTATATTTTTTGTTTTTTATAATTGTTATTTTTTATGTATGTATATTTTTTGTTGTATTTTTGTTCAGGTCCCTTGAGAATGACAGGTAATTTCGGTCACGAGGAGTTTTTTTGTCTAATTATATGTGCTCTGTCTTCCTGAGGAATCTGGAGAGATTTGGCTGCCGGATGGAAGCGGAGTTTATATATGTGGCTATTTTGCTTCCCCGGCACTCAAATGGTCATATTTTGGGTTGTGAGGTCCATTTGGGGTGGTAATATGGGTAAGATTGTTATGGATCTATTGGGATAGATTATGTATGTATTTGAGTTAGATATTATTATTATTGTTTGTGAATTGTGTAATTTTGATAATTGTTTTTCTTTTCTGTCTATGTCTCTTGGGGATGAAAATTATGTTTGTGAACTTAGTTTTTTTTTTCTCTTTTTGGTTTTAGATATGTTTTTTGTCTCCTTGAGAGATCTGGAGTGATTTGGTTGCCGGATGGAAGCGGAACTAACAGAAGTGGCGGTTGTGCTTCCCCGGCACTCAAATAGTTATATTTTGGGATTGTGAGATGTATTTGGGTTGGAGAGGGTTTGTGGACTAATCGAGTCTAGAAGGTATCGATGTTTTGGGATAGCCACATTGTGTCCTAATTATTGTGAGAGCTGATTATCCAATCTGATACAAGTGTATGGGTTTTAAATTCTGTTACTGTGTAGCCGTTTGTTTTTCTTTTTCCTAAGGCCAGATTGGTTGATAAAGCAGCCGTGGGTGCTGCGAAACGCGTTCCCTGGAGCCTATTATTACCATTTGGTACTTATTTTGTTTTTAAATAAAACAATTTTTTATTGAAAGATTGCGGCTACAAGTTTACTTATTTTTTACGGTGTCGATTGGAGATATATCCCGTTCACTGGGACTTTGGAGTTGGAGACTACAGATCCCGGACAGGGACGGGTAAAGTACCCTGAAAGCGTTTATTGTTGATCATAGACATATGTCTTTGGGTCAACCTGTTATTAATGTGAGTGCATTCATACATTTTATGCTGATAATTGATATATTGAGATAACGCACTATTGGCGCTCTGTTCTTTCTTTTTCTTTTTTGCAATTCTAGTATTGAATGCAGGGGGTGGAGCCTACCTTCCCTCCTTGGCTGCAGCCAGCCCATCAGCCCCAGTAAGATTTGTTCCTTGGTGAAGACAGGCAAGAGAACAGTTCTGCTATAGTTTCAGCTATTTTTTTATTTTTCTGTCAGATATAGAATACCACCATTAGGCGGATTATCATAACTGACAATGCCCTTAGATGTGGCTAGCTCAGTATCCAGGTGCTTTTTGTGGACCTTAAGCCCTGGGGGGAAAATCTTGGGTTCAAGTTCTTTCCTCAGGAGTTGCCCACTGAGGCTTCTTCTTAATACATGGTAATCTGAAGGCAGAAGATCTGCAGGAAAGGTGAGCAACCCTTTGAGTGCTGCAGGTCCACATGTCCCACAGTGCCCCTCCACACAGGGGTTTACCTTTGGAGTTCCTGTTGCACACTCCTGCATTCATTGGGTTTATCTGTATGTCTGTTGGGTGTTTTTGAGCAAGTTTCTGTGGTAATTTAACCCTTTAGCTGCTGGTTTTGCATCTTTTGGGTGGTTATTGGCACTTTCCCTACTGGGTTCAGTGTTTTTTGGGTTTGCTAACATTTTCTAGTGATGTTTCAGGTAATTTTATTTCATAGTTTCAACTTTGCAAAATTTGTGTTAAAGGCGCGCTTTACAGCATAGACGCCATTGCACCATTCACTTCTATGGGACTGTTCAGTTTGGGACATATCTCTGCAACCGCTCAACATTGCGACTTCAGAGTTGGCTCATTTTAATTGTCTGCCCTTGCTCTGTCATCCGGTTAACGTTTTATGTGTGTTGGGGGGCTCAGGGAGCTTCGGGCACTGTTGGGGTACTTTTTCTGGGAAAACTACATTTTCCATGAGCGCTTGCTTCGCGCACTCGTTTCTGACAGGCTCCCGCTGCGGCAGCCATTTTGTGCCTTTTCCTGAACGAGTATCCTACACTGGACTTGGACTCTCCTTCTCTCCTATGCAGATTAACCCTTCACCTGTCAGATAAGTGCATTTTAGCGATTTCTGGTGTGAAATTTTAATCTCACACACTGTATTTGGGTGATTCCTTATACTTTAAACATTTTGACACAGTGCGAATGTCTACTCCGTTAGAACTTAGGGCCAGGTCTAAGTCTAAGGATGCTGGGGTCTCTGTGTCCCATATTGCGCATTGCTTCTCATGTCATTCAGGGTTACCTAGGAAATTCTCAGGTCATTGATGCCCAGCATGTTCTGATGTCCCTGAGTCTCTCCCAGGGACCTCCAGCCATGCATTAGAGCCAGGTTGGGTGCAAGACTTCAAGGCTGCTATTAGAGACTGCCAGTCTACATTGCAACTCTTTCTATCCCAGTTACAGGAGATCTTCCACTCCTGGCAGACCCCTTCCTCCGTCAGAGCTTCCCTGCCGAAACCGCAAGGAGTACCTGACGTATGACGAGGAACTGTTGGTGGATTTGGATGTTGAGGAATGTTCTGCTGTGGGCTCCTCTCAGTTTTTTGGGGACCCCTTTGAGGCTGATCCTGATCCCTCAGCTGAGGGCTTGATCATAGCTGTCTTAACCACCCTAAACATTCCCTTAGTTCAGGAGTTTTCTTCGGATCCCTCTGATGTATTTCAGGAGCCTAAAAAGCCCTGTACTTGTTTTCCACCTAACCCCACTCTTGACCGCCTTGTGTCTGATGAGTGGAAGTCTCCAGACAGGTAGCCTTCTGTTTCCAATAAATTTGCCAAGCTTTACCCCTTCTCTGAGGCGGTGCTTGCTCAGTGGGTTCATCCCCCCAAAGTGGATTCTCTTGTCTCCAGGTTCTCTTGGTCTACTGCCTTGCCAGTTGCTGATGCTTTTGCTGTAAAAGACTGGACTTACAAGAAATTTGAGGCCTCCCTCAAGTCCATTTTTGCCACTGCTGGTACTGCCATGCATCCAGCGTTTGCTGAGGCATTGGTGAACCGGGCTATTGCGGTCTGGACTGAACAGCTCACCCTGGCTGTCCGTCAGGGTACTCCGAATTTGGATATGTTGCGGCTTCTTGCCAACATTTCTGAGGCCGAGCACTATGTTTCTGCTGCCTTATTTGATGCCATCCATTTGGTGGCATGAGTTTTCACCATGTCTGTGGTTGCCAGACGAACTCTTTGGCTCAAGATCTGGTCTGCTGACACTGCTTCCAAAAAAGCTTTGCTTTAATTGCCTTTTCAAAGCACCTCTTTGTTTGGGCCAGATCTTAAGGATCTGATTAGTGAGGCCACAGGGGGCAAGAGCACCCTTCTGCCTATGGTCCCCAGGAAGAAGACGCCTCTCAAGAGTAATCGGCTTTTTATTCCTTCCAGACTGAGACGTGTCCGGTGAACTAGGCAGTTCCCTCAGCTCCGCATTCCTCCTCCAAGCCCAAACAGCAATGGAAGTGTAAGGTCTCCTCCAACCCTAAGGCTGCCAAGCCGCCTTTGGCATGACTCGCTGAACCCAGGTCCCCACTCGGCTGTGGGTGGCCGTCTGCATCACTACCACAGCGTCTGGGAAGATTCAGTGGTGGACCCATGGGTTTTAAAGGTGTTAGAGGAAGGGTACAGGATCCCTGAGCGGAACTGGCAGTGGGAATGAGCATAGAGGCAGCTGTGGGCGGACAAGGACACCAGGATCCAGGTGTGCCGTGTGAGCTAGGAGAGTTTGTAAGGATATGGAAAATGATCCATAAAGCGGTCCTGCTGCTCCATCCTAGCAAGGATGTCAGAATATGGTGGTTTACCAGCACCATCAGAATTCATGGCCCTTGCATAATGTCAGGGAACCCAGAAAATGAGACGGAAACAGTAGATGCTGGTAAAAAATACCCTTATTAATAACACATACACACATACATGCAATGCACAACATGCAGACACATAGAGTGTGATACAGACATGCAACACACACAGTGAGGAACACACAGGCACACACAGAGCCACACAAACACACAGAAGTGAGTCATAAGGGGGTGACTTATGTGTCATTGTAATGAGTTTGTGTTTGTTATGCCTCCACTGTGGCATTCATTCATATAGTTGAAATGCATGTGGTGATTGCACATACTATGGTGGAAGGTGGATCGTGCTGGCTCCCGGGGTGTGAGTGAGTGTGAGTGAGTGTGTGTGAGTGGCATTCATTCATATAGTTGTAATGCATGTGGTGATTGCACATACTATGGTGGAAGGTGGATCGTGCTGGCTCCCGGGGTGTGAGTGAGTGTGTGTGAGTGGCATTCATTCATGTAGTTGAAATGCATGTGGTAATTGCACATACTATGGTGGAAGGTGGATCGTGCTGGCTCCCGGGGTGTGAGTGAGTGTGTGTGAGTGGCATTCATTCATGTAGTTGAAATGCATGTGGTAATTGCACATACTATGGTGGAAGGTGGATCGTGCTGGCTCCTGGGGTGTGAGTGTGTGTGAGTGGCATTCATTCATGTAGTTGAAATGCATGTGGTAATTGCACATACTATGGTGGAAGGTGGATCATGCTGGCTCCCGGGGTGTGAGTGAGTGTGTGTGAGTGGCATTCATTCATGTAGTTGAAATGCATGTGGTAATTGCACATACTATGGTGGAAGGTGGATCGTGCTGGCTCCCGGGGTGTGAGTGAGTGTGTGTGAGTGGCATTCATTCATGTAGTTGAAATGCGTGTGGTAATTGCACATACTATGGTGGAAGGTGGATCGTGCTGGCTCCCGGGGTGTGAGTGAGTGTGAGTGAGTGTGTGCGAGTGGCATTCATTCATGTAGTTGAAATGCATGTGGTAATTGCACATACTATGGTGGAAGGTGGATCGTCCTGGCTCCCGGGGTGTGAGTGAGTGTGTGTGAGTGGCATTCATTCATGTAGTTGAAATGCATGTGGTAATTGCACATACTATGGTGGAAGGTGGATCATGCTGGCTCCCAGGGTGTGAGTGAGAGTGTGAGTGAGTGCATGTGAGTGTGAGAGTGAGTGATTGTGTGAGTGTGTGAGTGAGAGCGTGTGAGTGAGAGTGTGTGAGAGTGTGTGTGTGATTGAGTGAGATTGAACGAGAGTGTGTGTGATTGAGTGTGTGTGATTGACTGTGTGATAGTGTGAGTGTGTGTGAGTGTGATTGAGTGTGTGTGTGAATCAGAGAGTGTGAGTGAGTGTGTGTGATTGAGTGTGTGTGTGTGAGAGAGTGAGTGTGAGTGTGTGTGTGACTGAGAGTGAGTTTGAGAGAGTGTGAGTGATTTTGAGTGTGTGTGATTGAGTGTATGTGTGTGTGAGTGAGAGTGTGAGTGTGACTGAGTGAGAGTGAGTGTGAGAGAGTGTGAGTGATTGTGAGTGTGTGTGATTGAGTGTGCATGTAATTGAGTGAGTATGTGTGTGATTGTGTGTGAGTGAGAGTGTGAGTGAGAGTGTGTGTAATTGAGTGTGTGTGTGAGTGTGAGTGAGTGTGTATGATTGAGTGTGAGTGTTTGTGTGTGTGTGTATGAGTGTGTGTGTTTGTGTCTGATGTGTTTGTGTCTGTGGTGGAAGGTGGATCGTGCTGGCTCCCGGGGTGTGAGTGAGTTTGAGTGAGACTATGGTGGAAGGTGGATCGTGCTGGCTCCGGGGGTGTGAGTGAGAGTGTGAGGTGAGTGCGTGTGAGTGTGAGAATGAGTGTGTGAGTGATTGCATGTGAGTGACTGCGTGAGTGTGTGTGAGTGAGAACGTGTGAGTGAGAGTGTGTGTGAGTGTGTGTGATTGAGTATGTGTGAGTATGAGTGTGTGTGAGTGTGTGTAATTGAGTGTGTGATAGTGTGAGTGTGTGTGATTGAGTGTGTGTGTGATTGTGTGTGTGAATGTGAGTGAGAGAGTGTGTGTGATTGAGTGTGTGATTGAGTGTGTGTGATTGAGTGTGTGTGACTGAGTGAGAGAGTGTGTGTGATTGTGTGTGTGATTGAGTGTGTGTGATTGTGATTGAGTGTGAGTGTGAGTGAGTGTGAGCGAGTGTGAGTGTGTAATTGAGTGTGTGTGAGTGTGTGTGTGTATGATTGAGTGTGTGTTATTGAGTGTGAGTGTGTGTATGAGTGTGTGTGTTTGTGTCTGATGTGTTTGTGTCTGTGGTGTAGGACCGAGTGGCAGCCATTTTGTTTTTTCAGTCACTTAGATAGTGGTGGGCAGGCTGGATAGTGGGTGCAGGCCAACTCCCTGCATGAGTTAAATCACTCCCCCAATGAATCACCCAATGGGAGCAGTAACTCCTCCTTACTTAAGCTGAGGTAACATAGCAATATAACACACGGTGGCTCTTCAGTTGAGGCAACGTAGCAATATGATGAGGGAACAAATAGAAAGTGGTGTTTGAGGCTTGCCCTCTGTAACATACAGCAAAGCATCTCTCTCCCTTTAAGGAGAAAGGGCAGAAAGCAGGAAGTGGAGGAGTGACAGTTGAAAACAGACAGTTAGTGAGGTTGACTGAAGACATGAAAATAGTTAAATAAAAGAGTTGCTATTAAGTTTATCCCTGAGTTTGTATTTTATGGAAACATTACACCCTTGTACTGAAACAGTGTGTATAGAGGATTACAATTATCTGTGGGAGGTGAAACAGTGTGTTGGTGGGGTCATGATCCTGAGTGAGAGTGTGGACCGAGAGAAGTTATTGATATCCCCTACTTCAGGAGCGAGTGGCAGCTATATTATTTTTTGTCAGTTGGATAGTGGTGGGCGGGCTGGAGGGGGCGGGCCAACTCTCTGTATGATAAACATGCCCCCATTGAATCACCCAATGGGAGCAGTAATGTCCCCATTGAATCACCCAATGGGAGTTGTGTCTCCTAATGAGACATAAATTATGTAATGAGGCATTCTGTGCAATGTGCGTGTTTTCTGAGGAGACATAAATTATGTTCTGTGTGTGAGGAACCATAAATTATGCAATGAGGCTTATTATTTTTATATATATATATATATATATATATATATATATATATACACATTTGTTTCCCCATTAATTTTTGTGCGTACTGGTTTTCTTGCTTCTGGGTTCCAGTTTATGTTGTTCACTATGGTCAGCACCTCTTCCTGACCAGGCCCCCATGACACCCTGGAATTTTGGTGGAATAACTTTCATATATCCCCATGGTTCTTGTGTTCCATATTGGTTGAAAAAGAAAAGGGGATTTTTGTGTACTTACCGATTAAGTCATTATCTGTTAGCCCACGTGGAACACAGGGCTTCCATCCTGGAAAAAAACAAGTTGTTTCAGTTCTGGGCAGGGGGTTCTTTTGGGTTCTGTGGTTCAGGTGACCATATTCCTGTTCTATTTCTTTATCCAATCTTTGCATAGCTCTGCTATGATGGGGGTAAAGTGGAGTATGGAGGAAGTCTCAGCTTCCAGAAAGCTATCATTATAAAGTGTCCTGCCTTCAGGCGGGAGGATACTTTACCCCATGGTTTCTGCATTCCACATGGACTAAGCTAAAAGGATTTATCGGTAAGTACACAAAAATCCTCTTTTTGAAAGGGCAAAAACACAGGGGCTTGATTCTGTTTGTCCCTGTAAAACACGCACAAATGCCAAAAAGAGTTCTGCGTGGTACACAGAACCAGCATCCTCCACAACAAGCAATGGTCACATGAACACATGTTGCGGCCAAATGCCATTGCGGTTTTCTGTTCCCATATGAGAAGTAGGAACATCAAAGGAAACTACCTAACATTTGATGTTTGACATGGTGCCAATCATCGAATGTGAAATTTCAGTCACCCTCCCCCACCCTCCCAAACGCCAAACCTAAAAGCACTCCCTGCCCTCCCCACTATACTTAACAGTACCAATACCTCCTATTCCTAACACTAACCCGTGCTCCTCTCCACACTTTTAACAAGTGTCACACTTACCTTGAGGTCAGAGATCCAGCAGTGTCCCCTACATCTTGGATGTCCTGCATCTTCTCACAAAATAAAATAAACATTCCAACCACCCTATACCCTACTGCCATAGTTGCTGTTTTTGCTGCCTCTAATAAATAAACACACCCTCCCTTGTTGAGGTCTTTGCCGGAGCCAGAGTGAGAAAAAATGAACAACATGCATTAGGGATTCAACGTTTTGTATTACTGGCAGAAAACACATGATAATTGGCAATGCAAATCCTTTGATTTCAATGGGGATGAATCTAGCAGCCTTTGAGCATCTTTAACTGGCAGTAGCTTGTCACAGCACAGGTAACTATATACCAAACTGTGACTTAAAACTGGTGCTGTTAGTTTCATTTGCCTAACAGCCCTAACACAATTGCGTGCCTAAAGCTCTGAGTTTGATGCTAATTTCCCTACTAGAAATGCTTCAGTTGGGTGTCTGATGTCCAGCGGGGTCCTCTGCACCCTGGTCTTCCACTTGAATTCTTCCTCTGTAAGCTTTTGTCTTCTTTTTCGCCATCTGTCTTCTTCTTCTTTCTTTATCTGTAAAGTTGCTGCTGTCCCTATAAAATAAAAATAAGTATGAAATACAGTGGCCCCATTAAAGTTCTGCTGGTGGTGGAGGACAAAAAAAGCCCATTTCGGGCCATTGCCTGATCCAAACTGAGGCAAATTGGAATAGAGACTGACTTTTATAAGGCAAGTCTCCATTGAAAAGTGTTCCCACTCTCCATTTGGCTGGGATGTTGGGTTATACAGGGCACAAAACCTGCCCTGCAGTAACCACACCTCCCAGCCAATCAGCTTCTAGCTGGAGGGATCATGAATGAGCATTTTGTCATCCCTCCAGCTAGCTAATCATTGAATAGCTGGTGGGATGATGAAACTCATATTTGTGACCCCTCCAGCTAGAAGCTGATAGTCTGGGAGGTGTGGTTACTGCAAAGCACATTTCGTGGCCTGGGTAACCCCACATCCCAACCAATGGGAGTGTGGAAACACTTTTAAACAGAGACTGGCCATATAAAAACCAGTCTCTGTCCAAATTTGCCTCAGTTTGGATCATGCAAACTGAGAGTGGTGCGGCAATATGAAGCAATGTGTTGCTCAAAAGTCTGATGCTCGAGTTGTTGTTATTCCTAAGGAAAGATATCTAAAGTCATTTTAGTAAACTATTGGCAGTGTTTTATATAAACATTATTAAAAACAAGTCTCAAAATTGCTGTCCTAAAGATTTCCATTTATTCCACTTCAGGCATTTGAACAGAAAGCAGGCCTCCTTTCTATTCCTGACATCTCTGTTATGGCCAATGACTTGGGAACTCTGCTTGCCATGGAAATAAGGAAGAGAATCTCAAATAAACCAGCAGGTGAGTGCACAAACTATAAGCAAAATCAGTAATAGTATAAAGCAGCATATCCCACTAAACACTGGGCCATACCAACAAATGTGTTGTCAAAGACTTACATCCCTACTGAATTCAACCATGGTCTTTATAGAATATCTTGATAAACAGGAAGAAAAACTAAAACTTGCTGAAACTATTTCAAAGTGTGTGCCTTAAGTACAATTTTTGTAAATGTAAACAAGTAATTATTGTGGACCTAAACTAACATACTGAAAATTATTCTAGCAGTGAAAAAACAACAGACTTGCTTTCAAACAGGGATCACCTGGAGAGAGTGGGTGTGGGCCTCAAGAACTGGAATATGTCCACTAGTCAATTTGCATGAGTTGTTCTAGATCTTTCATCCTTGGCTGACAGGTAGGACAGAGCGCGGACTTCTTGCCCTAGTGACGTCTGCTCGCCTGCGCTGTCAGTCCCTTCTGGAGCCGAATGGCTCCTAGCAATGCCTCCTACAGCCATCTGGGACTGACAGCGCAGGCGCGCGGACGTCACTAGGACAAGATGTTCGTGCTCCGTCCTGCCTGTCAGCCGAGGATGAATGCATATTTCTCCATAACTAGGTAAAAAGTCTGGCAACTAGCGCTACTAAGCAGCTAGTCGCCAGATAGGGAATTATTAGAAACCAAGTTGCTTAGCGGTGGTAGTTCCGCTTTAACATTGACATTTTTGTCAAATTCTTTATTAAAAATAAAGGTCGCCTTAAGTGGATATTCGTGGCACACCAAACTGCCATGGCACCCTATATGATAATCACTGATATATAAATGTCTGCCCCAACCATTACTATAAACTACATGGAGCATGTGTATTACAACGTTCTAATATGTATTGAGATTTTCATTTACTTAAATTACAGCAAACACAAGCTAGACATGCTAGTTAAAATAATGCCATAAACTATGCCTTTAAAAGACCTTTCTTGAAATGATCAGCAATTGTGCATTTTAAACACATTTTAGTTATGTGTTTGAAAGTGGGTCAGTTCACCCATGAGGGCATCAGCTATATTTACGTTTTTACTAAAGCATTTTCTAAGCCATAAAAATGGTAATATGTAATAGATAGGACTTGCTTAAAATAGGATTGAGGGCTTGGCGAAGCAAGCAACCTTAAATATATTTTGGCTAAACTATGTTTAATTTTGCAAACAAGTGAATACCTTTGTTGTTAAATTTGAATTCTGTACACAAGGTTCATATTTGCTAATCTGTATGAAGCAGCTCAGGATGTTGCCTTTGGTTTTAATTCGAGGTCTGTGGAGAGTCCCTTCATTCCTAGCTGTAGTTCATACTTTGTTCTATTTCCCCGCTGTACGACATTCTGATTGCACTATTTCGACTCAGCTAACATATATGCCTTGTTATTCCAGTTGATAATACTGAGTGATGTAGCATACTACTGTGAAATAATTATACAACGAATCACTAGATATTCACAAACAGACATTCTGATCTATATCTCAGATGAATGACTACATGAAATAATAACGGTCTTGTAGCCGATGCAACTGATAATAGGACACTCTGATTGACTCAGAAGACCTAGGAGATAACAGGATGCATCCTGATACTTCTTTGAAGTGTGTCTAATATCTTATACATTGCCAAAAATAGGACCAACATAATTAGGTCTGAGATATATATGGTAAGGATATATTACATATTTAATTACTGGATGTACCCCAAACCACTGATAGCTGGTATAGAGTCAGTAATACTAACTGACTCCTTCGTATACTATGTGAAGGAAATACACTTGCTAATTGTGGAGGACAATATTGAATAAGGTGCTCCATAACATCTTTCAATATATAACAATCTCCTGACTACCTTATCTTCAGGAGCCCCAATAATAAATTAATATAAGGCATAAGAGACCCTTTCTTTTAATGTGTATGTTTTTTAATGTATACTAAATAAAGGTTTATGTTTTTATGACTTGTGGTTTTAACCAGAAAGTGATTTTCCTAAACACATAATTTGATATAAGAATATCCACCTTAACTTTTCTAGTGGTTGGGTCTGGTGCTGACATGGGAATTTCTTTTCTATATTCTATATAATTATCTATAGTACATTCCCCTGTGTAATTACTCTGGGTTCCCCATAATACTAAGAAGGTAGTGCACCACTTTTTTAGAATTGTACAATTATCACTGACCGCACTGTTATATATGTTTCTGATATGTGTGCTGTAATCAAATATGACACCTAAGTTATTTGTGTCCTGTTCTCATGGATTAAATTGTGCTATTAATTGGCACCTCCATGTTATACTTATACAATATCTGTGTATATATATATATATATATACTAGTTACAAAGCCCGGGCTGATCCGGAGTGGGGAGCTCTGGATGGCTCACAGCCTGTCTGTGCTCCCGGCTCCGGGGCAGCAGCGGAGGAGCTGGGTGACAGTTTGTCACCCAGCCGCCTCCACGGCTGCCCCAGAGCCAGGAGCACAGACAGGTTGTCAGAATTCCAGAGCTCCCCGCTCCGGATCAGCCAGTTCTGCGAGTCGCCACTTCTCATGTGTGGTTATGCACACAGTGAGTGACGCATTCTAGGACTTTGTGATACGATATATATATATATGTGTGTATCCTATGTACTTCTAGCCCAACTATGTTTGCTTTGTGTCAGTTATGTTATACAGATGACATATACACCCTATAAATACATTATAAGTATACCTTCTTACATTTATTCTTTTTTTTACACTGGTGCCATTCCATGTTACACATGTCATGTACATATAAGTACGTGATATTTTGGATATGTCTAACATGGTTGTGTCCTATAATTGTAAGAGTCCTCTTTTTAAGATTGACACTGATAATTTATTCCTGTACTTATTTCACGTACAAGTGCCAGATATGTGTTCTCTCATCATTGAGAACACCGTTGTCTTGCATATGTCACTCTATCACTGATTGTGCTTTCATATTAATTTCACATGCAAGGCTGAATTTCCCATTAAGCATAGTAGGCAGCTGCCTTGAAGTTTTGAGGGGTGTTTCAGCTATGCTGGCCACACTCACATTCAGAGTAGAGGATGTGGCCAGCGGAATCTCAATGACCTTGCACCATTTCAAATAACCCTTTACTAGCTATTATTTAACACCTTAGATGCTAGAGAGGTCTCCAGCGCATTGCAAAGCAATATGCTGGAGCTTTCTCTAGCAGTCAAGGGGTTAAAAGCTTTTTCTCTGTCGTCCAATACAGATTACTGGTAACTTTGGGTAGGCGATCAGCCCCTTTAAGTAGGCAGGAACAATTCTGAGAAGGAAATGCAGGGGTAGACCCTACCTTCCCTCCTTGGCTGCTGCTAGCCAGTCAGCTCCAGTAAGATTTGTTCCTTGGTGAAGACACAAGGCAAGAGAACAGTTCTGCTATAGTTTTAGCTTTTTATTATTTTCTGTTAGATATGGGATACCACCATTAGGCAGATTACCATCACTGATAATGCCCATCACCCAAATGTGGATAGCTCAGTTTACCAGGTGCTTTTGTGGACCTTAAGCCCTGGGGGGAAAATCTTGGAGCAAGTTCTTTCCTCAGGAGCTGCCCACTGAGGCTTCTTCTTGATACATGGTAATCTGAAGACAGAAGATCTGCAGGAAAGGTGAGCAACCCTTTGAGTACTGAGGTCCACATGTCCCACGTTTTCTCTCTTCACAGGGGTCTCCTTTGGAGTTCCTATTGCATACTTCTGCACTCATTGGGTTTATCTGTATGTCTGTTGGGTGTTTTGGAGCAAGTTTCTGTGGTAACTGAACCCTTTGGTTGCTGGTTTAGCATATTTTGGGGATTTTGAGCACTTACCGTACTGGGTTCACTGTTTATTGGGTCTAATGACATGTTTTAGCGATGATTGGTACAAATTTACTTCACAGTTTCAACTCTGCAAAAATTGTGTTCTGCGCTTTTAACCCTTTGAGTGCCAGAAGGGTACGTAACGCATTGCAAAGCAATGCATTGCATACCCCTCTGGCACTCAAAGGGTTAAGGCGGGCGTGATTTTACTGCATAGACACCATTGCTCCATTCATTTCTATGGGGCTGTACAATCTGGGATATTTCTCTGCAACTGCTCAATGTAGCGACTTCAGAGACGGCTCATTTTAATTGTCTGCCCTTGCTTTACTATCCGGTCAATGTTTAGTGTGTGTTGGGGGGCTCAGGGGGCTTTGGGCCCTGTTGGGGTACTTTTTCTGGGAAAACTACATTTCCCAGGAGCGCTTGCATCACGCGCCCGTTCCTGATTGGCTCCCGTTGCGGCAGCCATTTGTGCCTTCCCAGAACGAGTATCCTATGCAGGGCTTGGACCCTTCTTCTCTCCTCCGCAGATTAGCCCTTCGCCTGCCAGATAAGTGTATTTTAGCGATTTATGGAGTGAAATTTTATTCATACACACTGTATTTGGGTATTTCCTTATACTTTGAATGTTTTGACACTGTGGAAATGTCTATTCCTTTGGCGTTTGGGGCTAGGACTAAGACTAAGTACGCTGGGGTCTCTCTGTCCCCCTTTGAGTATTGATCCTCAGGTCATTTATGCCCAGCATGTTCTGTTGTCCCTGAGTCTCACCAGAGACCTCCAGCTATACATTAGAGCCAGTTTGGGTGCAAGAGTTTAGTCTGCTATTAGAGACTTCCTGTATACACAATTCTTACATTCCAGTTACAGGGGGACTTCCACTCCTGGCAGACCCCTACTTCTGATCTTTCCTACTGAAACCGCAGGGAGTACCTGACTATCAGATTCCTCTGATGAGGAACAGTTGGTGGATTCTGACACTGAGGAATGTTCTGCAGTGGTCTCATCTCAATTCTTTGGAGACCCCTCTTTGAGGCTGACTCTGATCCCTCTGCCAAGGGCCTGATCAGAGCCATATTAAACACCCTAAACATTCCCATGGTTCAAGAGGATTCTTCGGACCCCTCTGATGTACTTCTGGAGCCCTAATGGCACCATAGTTGTTTTCCACCTAACCCCACTCTTGACCGGTTAGTGTCTGATGAGTGGTAGTCTCCTGACAGAAAGCCTTCTGTCTCCAAGGAGTTTGCTAAGCCCCCCTTTTCTGATGCGGCTCTAACTCAGTGGGTTCATCCCCCCAAGGTGGATGCCCCTGTTTTCTAGGCTTTCTAAGTCCACTGTTTTGCCAATTGCTGATGCCTCTGCTCTTAAATACTGACGAGAAACTTGGGACCTCCCTCAAGTCCATTTTTGCCACCACTGGTACTTCCATATGTCCAGCATTTGCTGCGGCCTGGGTATAGGGCCATTGCGGTTTGGACTGAACAGCTCATGCTTGCAGTTTGTCAGGGAGCTCCTGCTTCTGCCATGTTGAGACTTCTTGCCAACATTCTGAAGCCCAGCATTAGGTCTCTGCTGTCTTGTTGATGACATCTGTTGGTGGCAAGGGTTTCCACCATGTCTGTGGTTGCCAGACAAGCTCTTTGGCTCAAGATCTGGTCTGCTGACACTGCTTCTAAGAAAGCATTGCTCTCCTTGCCCTGTCAAGGCGCTTCTCTGTTTGGGCCAGATCTTAAGGATCTGACTAGTGAGGCCACAGGGGGTAGAGTACCCTCCTGCCTATGGTTTCCAGGAAGCAGACGCTTATCAAACTTAATTGTTTTTTTCGTGCTTCCAGACTGAGACAAGCCAGGCGAACCAGGCAGTTCCCCCAGCTCTGCGCTCCTCCTCCAAGCCCACACCACAATGGAAGCCTAAGGTCTCCACCAAGCCCCAGGTTTCCACACTTTCTTCGGCATGACTCGCCGAACCCAGATCCACACTGTGCTGTGGGTTGTTCCGCTGTTCTGGCTCACGATCCATTTCCAGCCAAGAAGTTGTCCTCTTTAGTGGGGAAGTTCATTTCCACCATAGCAGCAGTCCTGTTTGCCATTGCTCACACCAGGCAACTCCAGAGGTTTGTGACCCAGGTGTGCAGGGGTCAGCCGGACTTCCTGACCATGTCAGTGTCCCTTCCTCTTCATGTGGACTGAGTCTGTCGTGGTGGCTCAACCTCTCCAATCTGCTGAAGGACAAGCCTTTCCTGATGTCCTTCTGGACCACGGTGATGACAAATGCCAGCCTACCCGGCTGGGGAGTGGTCTTGGGTCACCTGAATGCTCAAGGACAGTGTTCTCCAGAGGAGTATCTCCTTCCCATCAAGTTCTTGGAGCTTCGGGCACTATTACATGCCCTTCGCCACTGGACGTGCCAAGTGGAGGACTTCCCGGTCTGGGTTCAGTCTGACAACGCCACAACAGTGGCTTACATCAACAAGCAAGGCGGAAAAAGAAGTCTCGCAGCTTGGTTAGAGGTCAAGACTATTTTGTCCTGGGCAGAGGAACATGTTCTTGCCATATCCACAGTTCACATTCCCGGCGTAGTCCACATCCTGGCAGACTTCCTCAGTCGACACATAGTGGACACTGCATCCTGAGGTGTTCTATCTCATTGTTCAGAGGTGCCCCACCTCTGCATGCATTGACCTGATGGTGACAAGACACAACCGGAAGACTCCAATGTTCTGCTCTTGCTGGAGGGATCCTCTAGCTCTAGCAGTGGATGCCATGTCCATTTCTTGGTTATTTCCTCTGGCTTCCTTCTTTCCTCCCATTCCCATGTTGCACAAGGTGATAAGGGAACTGAGACTGGAGTGCCGTCCAGTCTTTCTGATTGCTCCTTTCTGGCCTTGCCAGGCTTGGTTTCTAGAGCTTCTGGATCTACCGGTATCGAAGCCTTTCCGGCTCCCTTGCCCTCCGGATCTTCTTCTACAGGGTTACCTGTGGAAGGAGAATGTCTACTGTCTAGCTTAGACGGCTTGGACATTGAATCCTCACCACTGTGGTAGAAAGGGTTTTCTTCTGGTGTGGTGCTGACTTTGCTTGGTGCACACAAGCCTGTTCCCTCTAAGGCTTACCATCGAGTCTTGTCTTCCTTTCTCTGTTGGTGTGCTGATAAGGACCTACCTCCGGATTTTGCTTTTCCTACGGTCCTGGCCTTCCGTCCTACAGGAAGGTGTGGACAAGGGCCTCAATTGAGTTCCCTTACGGTTCAGGCATCGGCTCTCTCTGTTTTTCATTCAGAGGCGCATTGCTATTCTTCCTGATGTCTAGGGTTTCTTCCAGGGAGTTGCTCATACTTGTCCTATATTTCAGACTCTTGCTCCTCAGTGGGATCTTAACTTGGTTTTGGTCGTCCTTCAGCTTCCTCCCTTTGAGTCCTTGGCTACTATTCCTCTATGTCTGCTGACGTGGTACATGGCCTTTCTCCTGGCGATCATGTCTGTTCGCCATGTCGCGGAGTTGCATGCTTTGTCTTGTAACCACCCTTTTTGGTGCTTCACTAAGACATGGCAGTGCTTTACACTTCACAGGAGTTTCTCCCGATGGTGGTTTCAGAGTTCCTCATTAATCAGGAGATTGTGGCTCCTTCTTTCTGCCCTGACCCTTCCTCTGACAAGGAGAAGGATCTCCACTTGTTAGATGTGGTGTGTTGTATCAAATTTTATGTTCATAGTACTGAGTCCATTAGACAATTTGACGTGCTGTTCATCTTTCTTGAGAGCCCCAGGGTAGGGAGACCTGCATCCACGTGACTATTGCGTCTTGGATCAAGTCCACTATTCGTAAGGCTTATGAGCTAAGGAAAAAGCCTGTTCCCTTTCAGGTCACGGCTCATTCTACTAGATCTGTTGGGGCTTCTTGGGCTTACAAGAATCAGGCCTCCGCTGATCACTTGTGCAAGGATGCCACTTGGTCGTCTGTGCACACCTTTTTCGAAGCACTGCGTGTTGTTGTGCTGACGCCAGCTTTGGGAGGAAGATCCTGGAGGCTCTCTTGCCTGTCTAGGATCTTCTTTGGTTCTTTGGTGCTTCCTTCAGTTTTGAGCCCTGCTGGCTTCAGTGTGCTGTGTGACAGTTCCTGGGGTGTTGTTACCCCTGTTCAGTGTCTGTTGACACTTCAGTTGTTTTTATTGGACTATCTTTGATCTGACGGTTCATATATGCTCTGGTGACTTTGGGGGCCTGGCACCTGGTCCTTGCCTTACTTTCTGCCTCTGGGAACCTCAATGGTTGGACATCCCAAAGTTACCAGTAACCTGTATTGGATGACAGAGAAAAGAGGATTTTAGTCTTACCTGTTAAATCCTTTTCTCTTAGTCCATACAGGTTACTGGTCTCCCACCCTATCAAGGGACCATGCTTGGCTCTCCTGTGGCAGACCGTGGGGATCATTTCAGGTTCATGCTCACAGGAGTCTTCTTTTCCTTCTCACTACCTAGTCAATAGTTAGTGTCTCAAATCTTACTGGAGGTGATTGGCTAGCAGCAGCCAAGGAGGGAAGGTAGGCTCCACCCTTTCATTCACTTCTCAGAATTGTTCCTGCCTACTTAAAGGGGCTGATCGCCTACCCAGAGTTACCAGTAACCTGTATGGACTAAGAGAAAAGGATTTAACAGGTAAGACTAAAATCCTCTTTTCTATGTGATTGTTTACTTATGGAAAAGGGTATTTTCTGGGCCAGGGAACAGTAGATAGAATTGGCTGTGGGGTTACGTGAGGAGCTATGGGCACCTAGCAGTCTTTATCTAGGGACGCCTGAGATGTCATGTGCACAGGGCTGGATTTACATTATTTTGTGTCATATCTTTACCTAATTCTCTCACATGGCAATTCTGGATCATGATTTGGTACTACAGGTGCCTTAACTAGCACAATTGGCACCATTGTTTTATCCAGACTCTTCTACACTGTTCATGTGCTGTTGGGAATTTCTAATAGCCATCTGTGGCACTATGTCCGTGTACTTGCATCTTATAAGTGCCCTATTCTTAGAGAAGGTGTATTTATGTTATACACACTTCCTAATGATTCATTATTCACCCAAATGACACTAATTAACATGTACATGTCTGCTATTCTCATGGATAAAGATATTTGGTTATACAAGTGGCGTATTATCCCATATATCTTTGTTCTATTTCTTGTGATCTTTCTTACACCGTGGTTTTATTCAGGTGTGTCTGTTCTTTCTGGTGTGCTTCTTCTTACAAATAGCTCTATTGGTTTATACATGTATACTTACAATGTGGCACTGTTATTGAAAGTATGATTATTCTTACAAATTGTACTATGAAGTTAGGTAGGTGCTTTATTCTTGCAGATTCTTATTTAGTTCTACTGGCACCCTGTCTGTCAAGTATAACTCTATTCTCCACTGTTTTTAATTGTAGAATTGGTGCATTTACAAGCTTCAGATTTTGTTTATGGATATGTGAAATTTTGTTGGGTATGACCTGTTCCAACCATTTTATCTTCTTATCCTTGATGCAATAAGCAGACACTTCCCTAGTGAATATGTACTTATAGTAGCTGGCATATTGTCAAAAGGCTTCTGCCAACTCTAAAGTTATGAACAGAACCATACAGTTGCTAATTTTGGTGGCAGATTTTCCATCTCTGACCATACTGACCATTCAGCTTGGATTCGTAGCACTGTGACAAATTTGGAGAGACCGACTTATATGTTTCCATTTGAAGGTAAAATTATCCTTTGGGCTGGTCACATTAAGGGTACCAGGCAATTTTTTGTCTGTTTTGACCTTGTCTTTTTTTATTCTAAAGTACCAACTGTACAGTATCAAAAATGTCTTGCTCTGTTCTCCTGTTCCTATCACATTGCAGGCATATTGCATAGAATCAGTTCTACAAATGGACTGTACAATTTAACATTGCTTTTCTTTTATCTTTATGATGGATTTATTCTTTTTCTAGGTGCGGCAAGAATCTCTCTCACAAAATTTCTACAGGGTGAAGAGGAAGAAATGCCTGGTTACCAGCTTTTAAAAACCATTTTTGTTCTATCGCACAAAGACCAGGTGAGTTTTAATAGTGAGATACTTTTCTATTGGGATACAAACCAAGCAAGTAAATAAATATTTATGCCTTTGAGGGACCACTATTACTGTACTCATGAGATATGCAACTTTTATTTCACTGTCCTCCAATACAGGTTACTGGTAACTCTGGGAGACGATCCGCCCCTTTAAGTAAGCAGGAACAGTTCTCCAAATGTATGCAGGGGGCGGAGCCTCCCCTCCCTCCTCAGCTGCTTCCCAGTCAGCTAACACTAGAATGATTTGTTCCTGGGTGTGTACACACCAGGCGGAGAACATCTCTCTTCAGTTTTAGTCTTTTTATTGTTTTCTGTCAAATATGGAATACCACCATTAGGCGGGTTACCATGACTGACAAATGCCCTCTCCAAAGTGGCTAGCTCAGTGTCCAGGGATTTTTGGTGGACCTTATGCCCTGATGGGGGAACAACTTGGTTTCAAGTACTTCCCTGGGGGATTATCCTCTGAGGTAATCCTTTCTTTGCATGGTGACCTGAAGACAGAAGACCTGCAGAAAGGTGAGCCACCCTTTGAGTGCTGAAGGTCCACTTCTCCCACAATGTCCCTTCATTGGGCTTGTATTTGGGAGTTCTCATTGAGCACTCCGGCACTCATTGGGTGTTTATGTATATATTTAATTGTATATATGTGTATGTCTGTGAGTTTTGGAGCAGTCTATGTGGCATTTTAACCCTTTGTCTGCTGGTTTGACTTATTTATTGGGGGTTCTGTTACACTTTCTTTATGGGATAGGCCAGTGTCTCGGGCTGGGGTGCTGTCTTGGGTCGCATCAGTCCTCGGGGGAAGTGGTCCTTGGAGGAGTCCCTTCTCCCCATCAACATTCTGGAACTTCGGCCGATTTTCCATGCTCTGCGCCATTGGGAATCTGAGCTGGAGGACTGTCCGGTCAGAGTGGAATCCAACAACGCCACCGCCGTGGCTTACATCAACAGACAGGGCGGGACAAGAAGTCTCGCCACGTGGCTAGAGGTCAAGGCCATGCTGTCCTGGGCGGAGGTTCACGTTCCCTCCATTTCTGCGGTGCACATTCCAGGCGTAGACAACGTCATGGCAGATTTTCTCAGTCGTCACACGGTCGACAGCGGAGAGTGAGAACTCCATCCGGAGGTGTTTCAACTATTGACCCAGATGTGGGGCGTACCTCTGGTGGATCTGATGGCAACCACGCACAACAGGAAAGTTCCAACTTTCTGCTCCAGGTGGAGAGACTCTCTGGCTCTGGTGGTCAACCCCCTGTCGATTCCTTGGGTGTTTTCCCTGGCCTGCATCTTTCCCCCCTTTCCAATGTTGATCAGGGTGATCCAGAAGCTGAAGGTGGAGCGTTGTCCGGTCATCCTCATTGCTCCGAATTAGCCTCATCAGTCCTGGTATCCGGACCTTCTGGCTCTGTCGGTGGCAGAGCCCTTTCCGCATTCCGGAGGGTCCTAGGGCTGGGAGACCGGCATCCAAAGTGACTATTGCATCTTGGATTAAGTCTACTATTCGTAAGGCGTACGAATTGACGAATAAGCATGTTCCCTTTTCGGGTCACGGCCCATTCCACTAGGTCCATTGGGGCCTCTTGGGCCTACAAAAATCAAGCGTCTGCTGATCAGCTGTGCCGGGCGGCCACTTGGTCCTCTGTGCACACCTTCTCGAAGCACTACCGTGTGGATGTGCTGGCCTCGGCTGATGCCAGCTTTGGGAGGAAGGTATCACATGTACCGGCATAGTGACAGACAGAGGCAGCATGCAAAGCATGCTGTCTGTGCCTGTCTCGTCTGCCTCTGTCTCGCTTGCTCTCAAAGTAAGGGAGACAGAAGTAGACTGGAGACACCTAGTGGTTAAAAAAAATACAGCAGTTGGGGGTATTAACCCCTTCACTGCTGGTGCAGGAGGGTGGCTAAATGCAGGTCAATTTTTGACCTGCAATTTTACACTTTTAAAAAAAAAAACAAAAAAAAACACAACACACTTTTTTTTTTTTTTACAAAAACATTTTTATTTAAAAAAAAAAATATATAATTAAACAATATTACAAGTGTGATTGTTGTGGAGCCATGTAATACACTTATATACACCACCAAATGCCAGGGACAAAAAAAGTGTCAAAATAGGGTGGGAAAAAGGGACATGGGGATTTTCACCCGGGGGGACAGTGGCCACTTTAAACTGCGCATTTTGTAGGTATGACTGACCGGTCATACCTTTCATGCAGTCTCCATAAAAATTTAACCCTTTGTGGCCAATTGATCCTAAGAGAAAAATCAAAAATGGTGTTTTTTTTTTACATTTTTTTACCTTTTTTTTTAATTTTAATAAAGTGAATGGTGGGTTATCCATATAAATAGGGTATCAAATGAAATCCCTATTTATGCTTAAAAAAACAGTATATAATTTATAGGGGTGGAATAAAAGCCTAAGAGGGAAAACACTGTTGAACAAAGACATAGTCAAAAAGGTCAGAATTGCTCCGGTCCTTAAGGGAAAACGACCTCAGATTTTCCCGGTCCTTAAGGGGTTAGGGTATCTTTTTTTATAAGGTAAATGGATGGGTAGACTGGAGTTGTAAACTGTATTTTGTGAGATTTTGTTAGAGCCATGAAAAGGCAAACCTGGATTTTACCCTGTAGAGATAGATGACAGTTTTGTGCAAATGTCTACATTTTTAAACCTCTAATGTGAATAAACATTGTTTAGGAATATTTCTTATGAATATACTTTGACCAATTTTTAATTCTCCAAGTTATCTTTGTTCAGGAAATGTATAGAAAAATGATTGCTATTTAGCCTATTCACACACAAATATAAACCCATACATGTTTGGTATCCATGTACTCAGGAGGTATGTGTGATTGACACTTCCTGTTTATGGTATGAGATTATTTGCACTAAATAGTCACTTCTGTGTAAATTCAAACCTTTTTAAAGTATTCCTTGTTTGATACATTTCCTTTGAAATATATATCAAGAAAATTAGAATTCTCTGCCTTGTCTAGTTTTTGGAAATATGTACTTTTATAGGCATAAAGGAACACTAATAATACCTAATGATAATCCAACCACTTACTTTAATGTGGGTAGAAAATCCTGATTTCTCCTAAGACCCAATTGTGGTTTGGTTCTCCAGCATTAATCTTTATTTCTAGATACCATGTCCTCTGAGATGGACATGATTCTTTGCTGAAGATCTCCATAACCTCAAACTCCTCCCACAGACATTTTCTTAGGAAGAAGGACTTCATTGGAATGTGCTCGGGGTACTGGAGTCCTGTAACAGATAATCATGTCATGGACATGGTATCCAGTACAAAATAAAGATAACTTCTGGGACCCCTTCCATGCAAAATTGATTCATTGGTTAGTTGCAAAATGCTTCAAGATTTCTTGGCTTTCCCATAGTAAACATTGTCAGACTCCGTAATTAGTATTTATGTAGGGCCTGGCTTTGGAAAGCTGGACAGCCATAAACTACATAGACATGCATAAAGAGACAGTTAAAATGCACTGAAACTATGGATTTTATATCATGTGGTGGACTGGTGCTCCCAAATGACACCAGTGAAGTTACAGTGATGATACTTGAGGATTTTGAACTGGTACTGTGGGTGAGTTGAAGAGAGCAGAGCAATATTATACATAAACTGCCAAAATCACTGCTACAAATCGCTTGTCATGCTTTCAAGTCAGCAATTAAACTCACCCGGCCCATAGGGCATGCGGATCTGGAGCGCCCTCTCCAACCTCTGGCAAAAGGATTCAGCAAACTGGAAGACACAGAGAAAGAGCTCTCCCAAATGACACCAGTGAAGTTACAGTGATGATACTTGAGGATTTTGAACTGGTACTGTGGGTGAGTTAAAGAGAGCAGAGAGGTTAATTCCAATGCTTTGTCAGCATTAACCTGTAAATAGTGACTGCAAAGCAGGCAGATACAACTTGTAAAATGCTGGACTAGATACAAAGAAGAGAAGACAGCACTAAGGCCAGACAGCATGAAAGAAACTAGAGTACATATTGTACCAGATCATGGCTGAAGAAAAACAAACAACCATGTAAATACCAATGAGCAAAGAATAACCACCAGGTTGATTGACTCTTTGAATGCCAGAGAGATACCCAATGCATTGATTTGCAGTGTATTGGATACCTATCTGATATTCAATAGGGTCAAGGAATTTGGGTGCAGAGGCAGCTATCAGTACTACTGCTGAAGCTGGTATACAGAAACTGTGGCTAGACAGAATAATAATTGAGAACAGTATGACTGCAGTCAGTTGACTAGCACTACTGAGAGATTTTGGTAAGTGGCGATCGGACAAGTCTAAGTCAGATGCTGCTAGTAGACAGTACCGGTGGTCATTTAACAGCAGAGGGGTAGTGTCACGGTAACTTATGCAAATAAACACACAACACAGTACAAGTGAATTTAACCAGTTTATTGAAGCAAATAATAATAATGATAATAATAATAGAAGCGAACACTTCCTCAACCGTCTAGTCCACTACCCAAGAGCTGACACTAAACTGAAATCGGTATAGTAGATATAAAGGGTACAGAACCAGACTTGGCTCTAACCGACAGATAGGAACCTGGAACACCAGGGATCAGTAACGGAGCGTCCCCGGACAACCTCCAGAGAGGCATGTCAGACAACAGCTTGGGCAGCTATAGTACTGTAGTAGTACCAAGTGGAGGCCACAGAGCAGAGGCTCCCTAGCAGACTACCAGAGATGTAGGTGCAATAGCACAGTGCGGAGCTCAGAGCGAGTACACGGCAGAGACAGCAAGGGATAGTATATGGTAGTGTACCAAGAGGCAACGGATCGAGAGATAACAGGCAACACTACTAGCCCAAAGGCAATAGGATCGCACAGTGCGGAGACAACTTGCAATGCTACCAGCAAGGTAGCTGTTGTACCGGATAGGTAGAGCGCGCCTACTGCTATACCTGGAGACAAGTGCTAGTCAGACAAGAGCAGGGAGTAGCACGGAGCATAAGTCAGACAAGCCACAGTTAGGCTTTGTATCCTGTACTGGTTTGACGTTGGCTTGCTTCCTCAACTCCTCTTCTGCCTGCTGATTGTGTATTGCTTTGCCTGACTGGTTTTGACCATGGCTTGCTTATTCTCCTGTCTCATCCCTGACACTGTCTCTGACTGTTTGTTACCAACCTGGCTTGTCGACTATTCTTCCTTTGACTCCGGAGGTGCTCCTGCGCCCACCTTGTTGAGTTCGACTTTGTTGACCAACTTTTGATGAGTTCGATCCTTGTGACCCCTCCAAGTTACGACTGCTGTATCTGGTTCTTCCTGTTCCAGTATTCAACAGAGACAACTATATTGCTGGTAGGTTGGTAGGTCCATTGGGTAGTTGTCTATGTCTAGGGTTGTCACTGTTTGGCTTTTCTGCCAGCACCTTTAACACTGCTTAGGCCACAGTAAGGCTTCCCTAGTGCAGCCCCTTCCAGCTATCCACTCTCCCTATTTAGCACACTTTAGCATCTGGCCCATTGAGGCCTACTATCAGTATATTTGTATTGTTACCTGTTGTATTGTTTTATTCATAGTAATATCAGTCTGTATACTCTTTGTGGGGATTCCAGTCTGCAAAGCACAACCCAGGCAGCTTACATTGAGCGCACCTAGTCTGATCATTGCAATAAAAGACTTGGGAACACTAGTCAGTATAAACACTGCATGTGCATCAAGGTGTGTCTGCATTAAGTTTGATAGGCCATGGGGTCAGGTAAGCAACAAGATCTATATTTAACCCTTTAATGACCATTGGACCATGGGTACTTTTACCCTCAATTACTGCATTGATTACATGTGACCGATCACATGAACTGGCTCACAGAGAGAGATAGAGACTATCTATTCCAGGCTTGAAGCAGACCGTTTTAGACTCCCCACATGATCACACAGAGACAGCAGGAGCCCTTTGATCACTGGCCCTTAAGGGGTTAAGCACAGAACAAGACTTCTGTGAGCATGTGCTCATATTTAGGCTTTCTGCTGCCCTATGCCCAAGCAAATGCATGTACCTCCTCCACCCCTACACCCCTAGTCACACACTCACATTGCCCCCTTTCCCAGGCAACATCCCTTCTTAACCCTTTGTGTACCAGAAGAGTGTTCCTACATTGCTTCGTAATGCATTTGGCATCCCTGTGGAATTTTGAGTGCCTGAGGGGTGTCCAAAGCATTACTTTTCAGCGTGGTGGATACCCTTCTGACACTGAAGGGGTTTAAGACACAGAAGAAATACAAATAATTGGCGTCACTTTGGGAAAGAGGCTGTGAGCCCTGAGCTATACATTTTTAAAATAAGGAATTTTCTTTAAAAAAATGGTGAGCTCGCTCAGATGGTTAATGCACCAGCTATAGAATCTATTCAAACCTCCAGGTCGCAGGTTCTAGTCCTGGCAAGGTCAACGTAGTCTTTCATCCTCCTGAGATAGAGTACCCAGGACATACTTGAAAACGAGAGGTAGGTCCATGCTCCACGTATTTACTAATGCCTAGATAATAATTTCTACATACATGTCGTTGAACAGAAAACTTACTAGGAGGCCCAATAAAAATGGTAAAATTACAGGAAAATAGCTACTTTTCGTGTGTAAAGTGTCTATTTATGCTGGTCTTGTTTATAATCTCCCATTCTCTTTCATAGGATTACTTAGCTGTCTGAGAAATTTGCAAACATATGCAAAACCAGATCAAGCAATTTGTGAATTTTCTTAATCAATGAAAGGAAAAAACAAAAACAACCATACATATTCAATACACCTTTTAGTAAATAGAGTCCAATTTAATATTAGTAGTATTAGTATTCCTTTAATCCTTTGTGTGCCAAGGGTTTGGAGTATTTCATCCTCCAAGGAGTTCAGACTTTTTTTTAGCATTTTTTTGTCCAAATATTAGATGTGATTTGTAAGGAGAGCTTTCTAGTTACATATAGAAAACTTTGTATTGTTTGAGTTTCAGACACTGTAGGTGTGATTCTGTTACTTCCAGATGGGTGGTGGCATAAAGCTGGGCTGTCAGACTGTGTATTTATAGTTCTGTGACAACCAGTTGACAGTGGAACAAGGCTGGGATGTTGGATAGTGTATGTGTGGTTCTTTGACTATCAGTGGAAAGTGAAACAAGGCTGAGTCTGTGTATCTGTGTTTTTGTGATGAGGCTTTAACCTCAGTGAGGTGTTTTCTCTAGACACTGAGAGCAAGCTACCCACATCTGGTATACCTCTCACCCTTAGGATCCCTAGGTTTTGAATAAAGAGAAGCACACAGTGAATATTCACTGAGAACAAACAAAAGCGAGCAGCATTTATTTGTTCCTTGGCTAGTCACCACTCAGAGGTACAACTGTTTACCTCTCTATTGCCATTACAACATAAAAATATAAATTTTCATTTGAATTGCACAAGAATTCCAGCAAACCCTACACATACATTTTGCCTTTTTTATGGCTCATCAGTGGGTTGTAGCTGGGCTCTTTATGCACAGAGAACATAGCACACCCATCACCCTTAGGGGGATACCCTAGGCTTAAAAAAAGAGCATCAGAGATGAAATCTCTGATAATAAACAAAAGCTACTCACCACTCAGGATTACCAATGTAATCATTTGCATACTGTGCCTACTCCACTCACAAGGACAGCGAGAGATTTAATTGTATTTCCGTGCAGAGATGAATCGACCTTCATTTTTAGGCTCAGCTGCCTTTGAGGGTGGAGTCAACTCAATATGCAAATCTCTCTTACTTCCAATATGGAAAACAGGAGCTCTCTCCACCAGAAGGGGTAGGGTACTTCAGAAAAAAAGAGGGCCTTTGGTGTGGAGACGCTCTGCCCCTTCTCAGTCTTAACCCTCTGCCTTAATCCCAGATTCATGTTCTCTGAGAAAAATATGGAGATGCAGTGGCAATCCTTATAGTATTTTAGATTATCTATTTTTCTTTAGATATGGGGCTGTATAATCCTCCATTAGACTGGCTCCCATCACTGCGGAGGGGCTCATCTGAAAAGTGTTGGAGACCCTTCAGGTCATGGAGGCCTTGGGGGGTCAGCTTCAATCTTCCCTTATAACCACACCCTTGATCAGATTCTCCTAGAAGAGTGGAAAACTCCAGATACAAGACTTTTACTTCACAAGTGTCTCTCTAAGTGATGCCCTTTTACAACTGAGGTGCTAGTGCAGTGGGCTTCTCCCCTGCATTTGACCCCTCTATATCTTGCTTAGTCAAACACACAGCTCTTCCATTGGCAGACACTGCTGGCCATAAGGATTGCTGATAAATGCCTTGATTCCCTTCTAAAGGCTAATTTTGAGGTCACAGAGGCTATCTTTGCTTCAGCATGGGTTACTAGGGTTATAGCAGTGAGGTGTGAACATCTTTCTGATGTGCTGCTCTCTGAGACATCTAGGGAAGATCTTTTAATTATGCTTGTTAACATTTTGGAAGCAATACCATTTCAAGGCTGAGGCACTAGTGCAGTGGGCTTCTCTTCCAGCAGTTGACCCCCCATTTCACACTTGACCAAAAGCTAACTTTGCAACTACAGAGGCAGCCCCGAGGCCTATCTCTGCTTCTGCATGTATCAATAGGGGTTTGGGGAAAACAGTTTTCTGACGCACTGCACTCTGAATCTCCTAGTGAGGACCTTTTACTTAAGCTAGCTAACATTTTGGAAGCTAATGCTTCTATTACTGAAGCCCTGTTCGATGTGTTAAGATTCTCTGGCAAGTCCTCTGCCTTTTTTGTTGCTGCGTGCCTCACCCTGTGAGTAAAGATTTGGTCTGTGAATCAATGTTCCAGGAAGCCACTGGTGTTCTTGCCATTTAAGGGTAAGGCTGTCCTTTTTGGAAAGGAATGCTTGTGGATTTTGTCCCTTCTGCAGTCCAGGGCCCAAGTCCCTCAGATCTCCCAAGTGCACCCTGCTGCAAAGCCCCAACACACTTTGCAGAACAAGAAATCTGCTTCAAAATCCAAATCTTTCAAGCCAACCTCTGCATGACTTGTGGGGTCCTGGCCTGTCATTGCCTTAGAGGGTCGTCTCCCCTTTTTGTGAGATGCCTGGGAATCTTCCATGATGGACCAGTGGGTATTGAATGTGGTTTTGGAAGGGTGCCACATTGATTTAAAATCCCTTCCTCCTCATCACTTCTTTGTATCAAATGTTCCGGGGGACCCAGAGCAGGCATGTCTTTTTACAGACGCCGTCTCCTCTGTGCTAGACAAGTAGGTTCTAGTTCCAGGCCCAGTCCAAGAGAGCTTTTTAGGTTTTTATTCAAACCTTTTTGTGGTTCCCCAAAAAGGACGGCAGCTGCTGGCCTATTCTGGACCTGAAATATCTCAACAAATATGTGGTTGCTACATGCTTCAAGATGGAATCATTGCATTTTGTCATCTCAGCAATGTGTCCATTTCTGGCCTCCTTGGATCCCCAGGGTGCCTAAGTGCACTTCTAATTCATCCAGACCACCAGTGTTTCCAACATTTTCCTTACACATGCAGTCACTACCATTCACTGCACTGCCCATAGCCTGGCCTCTGCTCCTAGAATCTTCACAAAGATCATGGTAGCTCTGGATGCATATATACATTCTCTAGGCATTTCTCTGACACCGTATTTGTATAATCTGCTGATCAAGGCTCCTTCAGAAGACATCTTGGCACTCCATACCCGAGAGTGATCCCGCATTCACTACATGCAAGTCCTGGGGCACCTGTTGTCTCCCCTGGAAGCAGTCCCTTATTCTGAGTTTCACACAAGAGCTTTAACTGGACATACTCAAGTTGTGATCTCAACAGTGTACTCATCACTCCATGACCATCTCCCCTCAGGAGAGGGAGGACCTATGTTGGTGGCTTCATCATCCACCTCTTACTCAGGGACACCCCATTGTGATTCCGCCTCTTACTCAGGGACACCCCATTGTGATTCCGGAGTGGGATTTAGTTACAATGGATGCCTGTTTGAGGGGCTGAGGCACAACCCTGAGCCTCCTGGTGGCTCAGGAGAGGTGAACCAGAGAGGTGAGTCTTTTGTCCATCAACATGTTGGATATCCATGCCATCTGCCTGGCACTCCTTCACTGCTCCCAGGTACTGACAGGAACCAAAGTAAGGGTACAGTCACACAACACAATGGCATTGGCCTATATCAACTGTCAGTGACTAACCCTGAAGAGATTTAGAATTGAAATACGAGAGGGAGCTTCTTCACTGGGTGGAAACTCACATTCCGGCTGTCTCAGAAGTTCACATCCCAGGGGTGGAAAATGTGATTGCAGACTTTCTCAGACATCAAGACGTGGATCCAAGCAATTGGGAACTGAATAGAGAGGTTTTCTAACTGATAGTTTTAACTCTGGAGTCTCCTGGCTATAGATCTGATGGCCTTTCGAGAGAGCAGGAAAGTCCCCCCTGTTTTGCACAAGAACTAGGGATCCCCTGGCCTTTTCAGTGGACACAATCTCCACTGCATGGAACTTCCATATGTTCTATGTGTTTCCTCTAATTCCACTTATTCTCAGGTTAATTCAGAAGGTCAGAATGGAAAAAGCTGTAGTCATCCTGATTACTATGTTCCGGCCCCAATGACCCTGGTTTGCAGACCTTTTCAATCTATCCATCCAGGAGCTGTGCTGCCTACCATCAAGGCTGGATCTCTTTCTCCAAGGTGCCATCTGGTACGAGGGCATGGAGAGACTAGCTACAATGACATGGCTGTTGAGGACACCATTCTAAGGTACAAAAGGTTCTCAAATTAAGTCATCTCTGCCATGGTCCAGGTGAGGAAGCCTGTCTCTTCAAAAGCATATAATTGAATCTGGTCCATCTTCCAATAATTGTGTCAGAGAGTTATTGCAATTCTACCAGATCTTAAGAGATTTGTTCAAGTGGTGGCTCATGCATTCCATTCCTTTAGGGATCCCATACTCCTTGGATCTTAGCTTGGTCTTGAGCATCCTCCACAGACCCCATTTTGAATCTCTTTCCTTGGTCTCTCTTCATTTTCTGATGCTCAAAATTGCTCTCCTTTTAGCCATTGTCTTAGTTCAGAGAGTTGCTGAGTTGCAAGTGCTGTCTTTCAAACACACTTTCTCTTACATCCAATATGGAACACAGGAACCGTGGGGATATACCACAGGGGTTTAGCTTCCTCCTCCAGGAGGGCAGGGGACTTTAAAAAGACAGGGTCTTTGGACTGGAGACTCCATCATCTTCCTGCTGCTCATCCCCTGCCCCAGATTCTCGTACTGTGTGTCCAAGAAGTTGGAGGTGCAGTGGAACGTCTATTAATTTTTTTAACACTTTTACCAATTTTTTTCTTTAGATATGGGTCTGTATTATCCCCCATTAGCGAGCTTCCCTGGAGTGATTGCCCAGTTCACAGGAGTTTTATAGACCCTTTTCCCTGTGGAGGTTGACTATTAAGCCTGTCCTGATGGGTGAGTGTCGTAAGTGATTCTGCCCCTTTGAGGTGGGAGCCTGAAGAGTAGTTGCAAGTTAATTGGACATTTTCTGAGGAAAGATTGGATTCAGAAGATGAAGATGATATAGATTCTTCTTTCTCCTTTGGAGACTCCTATGAGGCTGACCCTGTCTCCACTGTTGAGGGGCTCATCAGAGCTGTGCTGGAGGTTCTTCATGTCTACTCTGGATAATTTCTAGAGGTTTAAGCCTCCCCTGTCTTTCCCCCCAAAATAATACCATTGCTCAAATTCTCTTGACTTAACAAATGTGTCTCTAAGCTTTACCCTTTCACAACTGAGGAGCTAGCACAGTGAGCTTCTGCCCTAGCAGTTGACCCCCTTATTTCATGCCTGGCTAAAACACAGCCCTTCCCCTTGTAGACACTGCTGCTGTGAAGGACCAGGCCTTTACACATCTTCATTCCTTACTTAAAGCCAACTTTACTGCTACTGAGGCAGTACTGAGGCTTATTTTTGCCTTTGAGTGGGTCAGCAGACCCATTACTCTATGGGGGTAGCAGCTTTATTTTGCTATTCATACTGACACACCTCTAGATATCCTTCTTATCATGCTGGCTAATATTATGGAAGCTAATGCCCTCTGATGTGGCTAGGTTCTCTGACCTGAAACAGATTAGTGATACCATTGGGGGAAAAAGTTCCCTTTTGCCTCAAATATTCACAAAAAGGCCCTTTCTGGAAAGGAAGGCACATGGATTTCGTTCCCTACGCCAATCTGGGACATAGAGGGTGCAAATCCCTCAAGTCTCCCAACTGCTTCCACCTCAACCTACAGACAGGTTTGGCACAACTAGAAATCTTCTTCAAAGTATAAGTCTGACAAGCAAACCAACGTATTACTAGGAGAGCCTTGGTCCATCATTCCTTTTTTGAAACACCTGGGCATCCTCCATGATGGATCAGTGTGTTTTGCAGGTGCTTTCGAAAGGATAACACATAGATTTAGTCCCTTCCTCATAGCCTCTTCTTTTTTGTCAAAAGTTATACGATACCCATAGCGAGTATGTCTTCTTACAGAACCCATCTTCTTTCTGCTAGACAAAAATATTCTGGGACTGGTACCAGCACTAGAGAACTTTTCAGGTTTTTATTCCAACGTGTTTTGTGGTTCTCAAAAAGAACGGTGGCTGTCTACCTATTTTGGACCCAAAATGTCTCTACCAGTAAATGGTTGTTACATGTTTAAAGATGAAACCTTTTGAGCTCTGTCATTGCAGAGATGTTCCTGAGGGAGTTTATGGCTTCCTTGGACCTTCAGGATGCTTTCTACATGCAGAGTGTACCAGCATTCTAGCGCATCATGGTCGGGGCCTCAACTTAAAAAAATCTTCTTCTATCCCATCCCAGGTCCTGTTTTTTCTGTGAATGAAGTTTGACACCTTACAGGGAAGGGTGTTTCTGACAGAAGACAAGATTCATCTCCTGTCTTTGTATGTGTCATGGGAGCTGGAGTGGCCCTCTGCAACATTCCAAGACTACATGTGGGTTCTCAGTTGTCTGGTGTCTGCATTGGAAGCAGTCCCTTATGCTTCGTTTCACACAAGGGGACTTCAACGAGACATCCTCAGAAAGCTGGACCATCTTTCTCATCATACAAGCCTCTCTTCTCAAGTGATGGAGGACCTCCTTTGGTTTCTTCATCTCCCCCCACCTGAATCAGGGGAACTCATTTGTGATTTCAGAGTGGAATTTAGTCACGACAGATGCCTGCCTGAGGGAAGGTGGATGGGGGAGGAGAGTCTCTTGTCATTCAACATTCTGGAACTCTGCTCTATCCACCTGGCTCTCCTGCACTGGTCCCAGGAGTTCTCATGGGAACTCTGGTAAGAATACAGTTGGACAATTCCATGACAGTGGCCTACATCAACCTCCAGACAGGAACCTGGAACGAGACAGAGTGTATGTAAATTAAGGACCTTTTTTGCTGGTTGCATACTCATGTACCAGCCATCTTAATGGTCCACATCCCAGGAGTGGAATATATGGTTGCTGACTTCCTCAACGATCAAGATGTTGACCTAGGCAACTGGGAGCTGAATCTGGAATTGTTCTACCGGATATTTCAATGCTGAGGTATCCCAGTAATATATCTAATGGCATCTCATCAGAACATGAAGGCCCTCTTTATCCAGACAGAAGGATTTCCATCTGCTGGATGTGGTACATGCCATAAGTATCCTGTTCATTGTACTCAACCTTTCCAAATGGCTGACTCCCACTTTGTCATCCCTGAGAGACCTAGGGCAAGTCAGGCAGCATCCAAGGTCACCATTCCCTTGTGGATCAAGGCTACTGAATATCAAGTGTATGTGATCAGGAAGAAACCTGTCCATTTCAGGGTCACAGCACACTCCATCAGATCTGTGGGTGCTTCCTGAGCCTACGAAAAAACAGGCTTCAGCTGAACAGCTGTGCAAGGCCGTGACGTAACAAAAAGAGGAAGAAGAGTGGGCACACCATAGAGTAGTGCAGTCTTATTGTTTTAATAGAAATCCCACGTGGTAAAATGATCTATCATGCACATTAATGAATGACAGACAATGTATGCATATGGAAGATCTTGTCAACCACTTCGGGCTCTTTCTTTATTCTCTTAGGGCTCTTTCTTTATTCTCAAATTGATCAGGCAGCTCACCCTTGTCCAAACGACTTCAGTAAACGAGTGATGAAGAATAAGAAAGAAAGACAGTACCAGTAGAAATTCTACAATAAGGGAGCACTAGGATAAATATATATAACACATACAAATGATACTCCGTATTAATCAGACCAGTGTGTAATTCGCACCAGTACTGGTAATCGCATCCAGGGAATTGGAAGCTTGTCCCTGTCAAGCAATCATAGGTCTTTTCGCATACTCCTTCAATCCAAGTTCCAAGTGTATCCCAAATATCATAATAACAACACATTGATGTAAAAAAAAAAATTAGTATAAAGATTAAATTCTTCCAATACATACAATGCGTTTTGTGGCAATACAACCCGCCACTTTATCACGTATACAGATTATAAAGAATGAATATTACCTGGGATGTACTCAGCTGGTCCGACTAACACTGTACTCCTTTTCTTTCTTATTAAGACTGTGACATGGTCCTCCTTGCACACATTTACCAAACACTATTGTGTCAATGTCTTGGCCTCGGCTGAGGCCGGCTTTGGCTAGAAAGTCCTTCAGGCAGCACTGCCTGTCTGAGGACTCTCTTTTTTCCCTTACTTCTACTGCCAAGTTGTGTTCAGTAGTTTGAGACTCTTTGTCTCTGGTTTGCTATGCTAATTCAATGTCTGTTGACACTTGAGATTGAATAGTTTTAATTCTCTCCTGTGGAATACTGATATCCTAGGGAAGAGTGAGTTTTTCTTCTTTCCCTCCCCAGAATCTTAGGATGCTTTATTATATATTCATGGTTCCTGTGTTCCATATTGGACATAAGAGAAAATAAGACTTATTGAACTTGCCATTAAGTCCCTTTCTCTTTAGTCCATTTATTTTTTCTGTGGTACTTATCTCACATGAACCTCGTGAGTATGGGGTTGAGGAAGAGGAGGGAGTCTCTACCCCAAAGACCCTGTCTTTTTTTTTTTTTAAGTGCCCTATGCTCCTGGAGGAGGGAGCTAATCCCTAGTTATATATCCCCATGGATCCTGTGTTCCATATTGACTAAAGAGAAAAGGATTTAACATTAAGTTCACTAAAATCCTATTTTTCCTGTTTTTCTTCGTACCTCCAAGGAGTTTTTACCCAAGGTTGTCTTAGATTTTAACAACAATCAGGACATCATTTGCCTTTCTTTTGTACTGAATCCACCTCCAAACAGGAAAAGGAACTGAATCTGGTGGATGTGGTGAGATGCCTTAAGTACTATGTGCTTTGTATGCATCCTATCTGTAAGGCTGATTCCTTCTTTGTTAATCCTGAAGGGCCTAGGGCAAGTTAGACAGCATCCAAAATCACCATTGCCTTGTCAATGAAGGCTACCATTCGTGAGGTGTAAGTGATCAAGAAAAGACCTGTCCCTTTAAGGCACACCCCACCTCTCTCTGGGCCAAAATTATTGTGGCCACAATTATTCCCTGAAGAAGGGGCCTGTTTGATTCCGAAACGAGTTGGAAGGTGGTTGTTAAACTGTATTGGAAGAACGCTAAACCATAAGTGGTATATAGGATCATTTAAAGAAGCCAAAATGTATCCGCGACCTGATTCAAGAAAGGAATCACGTGGGAAATCAAAGACAAAGGACGCCGCAAAATAAAGGAGTTTATAAGAAAGATACTATCCTCAAGCGGTAATATATGAGGACATTGAAACCGTGAGTGATCGGTACAACCGTGAAATATAAGTATATCTGTATTGGAAGAACGAGGGAAGAAGATAAGATGTGGATATAGAGATATACACGGTGGGATGTTGTATCTTTCAATGTATCTTGGTTTTGTCTGAGTAAGTTGCGATTAAGAACTTCTTTAAAGTCTTATTGAAACATAAAATAATTTTTTGGTTGGATACAAAGAAGTGAGATATAAAAAGAATCCTCTTTGTAGCACTAACTGATACAGTTGTATATGAAAGTACAGAGCGGAATTCTAAGTTGAATTTGGTGTATGGACACCTGAGAGTGTGTTAAGAAGACGCAGCGGAGTAATTGTTACAAATAAAGGAATTGAGGTTATTGACCTTTTTTTGGACTGACCAGAGAGAATAAATATATATTTTTTGGATTTTTTATATATATTTTTATGTTTTTACTTTTTTATTTTTTTTTTTTATTGATTTTCTGTGTTTTGTCTTTTTTGTTTTTTATTTTTTATTTTTAAAGGCAATGAGGTGTTAAAGTATCGGGGCCTTATATCCCCTGTTCCCTGGGAAACATAACCGCCAATACATGGATAACAGGGTGTGACTGTGGTCTGCCTAACGGCATTTTCTCACTCCAACTGCCGTCGGCTGGGTGTATTAGTTGTTTCCGAGTGATTTTGGAACGGCTGGCACTTGGGAGATAGGACAGTGGTGTGATTTGGCCTTTGTAGGGTAGAGTACAGTATACTTTGGTCACATTGGAGGTGTGTTGGGTTCTATGGGAGAGGAGAGGATATATGGGTTCTTTTGAGATATTGGTGTGTTTTAAATCATAATAGAACAGAAAGGAGACATCAGGAACACAATATAGTGTCCATTTGAGGTCATCCCTACTTCTGACATTTTTATGTAATTTTGAGATTTTTACAATAATATTGTGGTTGATTTGGAGAATAGATATTTTTAGTGTAATCTGTTTTGTATGGTGTTTTGAGAATAAATACATAATTTTTATTATAATAGAGAACGTGGATTTGTATTTGTGATTAATTACACGGAGGATGGTTATTGGTTAGAGCGCCGGAAGTGGTTTTTCGAATATATACATCTATTTTACATATGTAGCCATCCTTAACTAACACCATCTTGTATGATAAACAACTTTCATTGACTTGCATGGGGATCTTGGTTTATGTAACACAAGCATTGAACAGATGGTGAGGAAAATTCTCTACCATGCGTAGGTCTAGATCTGCACATTCATACATTCTTTTTTAATGAAAAGACATATGAGTACTCCTAATTAAATAGGAATTGCCATGTGACTATTTATTTTACAGGCTCAGACCTGCAGCGGTAGTGAAGGTTGTCCATACACACAGGTCTGTTTCACGCTCTATATGCACAGCAAGTACAGTTAGAAAGCAAAATGAATGACCATCCAAGTCATTGTTTACAAAAATATCCTAACCTAATCAAGAAAAAGAAGACTGGAAGAGAAAAAGGAAAATTATATAATTTATTTGTTATAGACATGCAGACCTGACTAAAAGGGTGACCCTAATTTAGAATAGCAGGAAAGGTCCTCCAGGCATTCCACAAATTCTATAACCTTGCCATTTATCCTTCACAATGCAGGAGAAACCTGCAGAAATCCAATGGAAATTTTTACTTTTTCCCTAAAGTGCATCTAGTTTACCTAAGATTTGTTTTCTTTGTACACATGATCCTCCTATATAATAATTTGCTAAAACATGTGTAATGACAAAGTCATGCGCAGTAGAGACTGCCCGCGCCACAGCTGATACAGAGCTGGAGGCTCCGAAGGAGCGTCTAGCTCTATCAGCCGCCGAGCGGGCAGTGTCTACTGGGCTTGACTGCCCCGCGACCGGCTGGCGGTGGCACTGTGGCCCATATAACGGGCTCTTCAACTAGTTTGTCTATAATAGAGAATTAAATCTGTTATAATTCAGTATTGTGCAAGTTATTACAATGACACTCATCATGTATTCATACAATCCTGATTTGTTTGTATAGGGGGTACTGTGTAATCTTACTAAGACTGGCCTGCCAGATGTGTTCCTTCAGAGCCTTTACCTATTTCTCGCCTTCCCACCTGGACAAGGAACAATTAATGATCTGCAAGAATCTGAGATCCTGGTGCAGGACATTTTCACACAGGTTAGTGAAATGTAAAATTTTGGCACACAAAAAAAGCTTAGATGGAGATAAAGAGAAGTTTTCTGTTCAAGTGTTTTGAGTGCCAGGTGGGTGTGCTACACATTCAATGTTTTGCACACACCGCTGATACTCAAGGGGTTAATATGTCCTGAAACATGTGGCTTCAAAGTCTAGATGCAGAACTGGAACAAGTTAACAGTGTATGGAACAATAAAAATAAGAACTATAAAATGGTAATAATATAGCAACCTAGTCATCTGATAGCAAAAAAACATATGCTTATTTATTCATATATAACAGTATGGAAATCACAAATAATGCTCATATCCTATGTATTGGGTTTTTTTCATAATCTTGTTAGCGCTTATTAATACCATCATACTAATATCCTTCAAATTGCATATTTATACAAGATACGTTGATGATCATTAGCTTAGCTCTTTAAGGGCCAGAGGGTAGAAGAGATTATTGCTTAGCAATACTTTTCTCATTCGTCTGGTCCTTAACAGGTTAATTATTTAAAAACACCAAAGCAGGAGTTTTACATATGTACTACATTGTATGCACCAAGTATCAACGATATTGGAACCTTAACCCCTTATCGACAGCGTGGTTGAGGGGTGGGGTGTGCACTGGTGGATCAATGAGCATTTTTTTTTTTTAAATCAAAGTGCTCAGTAATCATAGCATGACGTGTAAGCGAGCTGTGATCACATAATTCCATGACATGCCAGGACTGCCACTGCTCCTTAAGGCACAGACACCAATTATAGTCCAGGCACATCATCCTCTTTAAGGGAGAAAGGAGATTTTAGGCAGGTGTGAAAAAATGCTGTAAAGTACGAATGCTTTCAAAAACAGACATGTTAAAGCGGAACTACCACCCGACACAATCTTTAGCTTCACTAAGTCCCCATCTGGCGACTAGCTGCTTAGTAGCGCTAGTCGCCAGAATAATTACCTTATTTAATAGATTTCTCCTCTCTTTCCTGGCAGACAGGCAGGACGGAGCATGGACATCTTGCCATTGTGACGTCTGTGCACCTGCGCTGTCAATCCCAGCCGGGTCTAGTAGGCGTTGCTAGGAGCCATTTGGCTCTGGCTGGGACTGACAGCGCAGACACTCGGACGTCACAATGGCAAGATGTCCGCGCTTCATCCTGCCTGTCAGCCGGGGAAGAGAGCAGAAATCTATTAAATAAGATAATTATTCTGGCGACTAGCGCTACTAAGCAGCTAGTCGCCAGATGGGGCTTAGTGAAGCTAAAGATTGTGTCGGGTGCTAGTTCCGCTTTAATAGTTTATTTTTATTAATTAACAAAATGCAAAGTGAGTGAACAAAGAAAAATCTAAATCAAATCAATATTTGATGTGACCATCATTTGCCTCTAAAACAGCATCAATTCTTCTGGTACACTTGCACAAAGTCAGGGATTTTGTAGGCATATAGTCAGGTGTATGAGTAAACAATTATACTAAACAGGTGTTAATGATAATCAATTTAATATGTAGGTTGAAACACAATCATTAACTGAAACAGAAACAGTTGTTTAGGCAGAATCAAACTATGTGAGGAACAGCCAAACTCCGCTAACCAGGGGAGGTTTCTGAAGGCAGTTTAATGTCAAAAATCATATACCATGGCAAGACTGAGCACAGCAACAAGACACAAGGTAGTTATTATGTAATGACCATTTTCAGGAAACTAAACAGGTGCAATTACAAATCACTGGAGGCCGCTCTAGAACTGAAGGGTTTAAAAGCTGCATTTAAATTAATAGTTATTTTTATTTGTCCTCTGTGGTGCAGTTGGTTTATGCTAGATCTGCATATGTTTATTGTCCAGGATATACAGGAAAGATTAACAGAAGATCCAATTATTGTTGTATATCTTCACATAAATAGATAAAAATGGGTAGTTAAATTAATTTGAGATCTTTACACAATCTAGGTATTGAAACGCTATTTCACAGTATAGAATGTATTAAAATAATTGCGCATATTTGTGCAAAAAATATATAATTTATATAAGGAAAAATATAATATATGGATAAAATAGTAATCAGAATGAGTACACAATCTGATCTATTAATAGAGAGACATCAGGGAGGGAAATAGGAATGTAGGGATTTTCATCACAGATGAAAAAAGGACACGTTGGAAGCATGAACAAATGATCATACCTTTTATCCAGCCCCTGTTAAAATTAACCAATTCAGGGGGGGCGTGTCCTAGCGCACGACGAGACTGGAGGTGTATTGAGGGAGCTCCGCCGTAACCCGAGGAGAATTCAGCCTACAAAGTGGTATTCCTACCTAATTTTGCCCCTATTACCGACACAACGATGTCCACTAATAGGAATAAGCGTAATCAAGAGCAGATGTTAAAATACCTCGCTTCTAAGGAGAAAAGAAAGTCCCAGAAGTTATCGGTCCCGGCTTCTAAAGATGGCGCCCACGCCTTTGATGAGAAGGACCTGTCTGAATTGGATGATGCGGCCTCTTCGGTATCACGTCAACCTGATCCCCGGATGGGTGAATTAAACAGTAAGCTAAAGACTTTAAGAATGCAGATCAAAAGTGACATTAAATCGATTGCTAGTGAATTTCGGATGGAACTTCAGGAGCTTGGGGAGCGAACGTCGAGAGTGGAAGGAAAAGTGGACGAGGTTGTTGATGCTCATAATACTCTATCTGGTCAGCACTCAGTCCTATTGAAAGAAATAGCCTCCCTTCGTGAAAAGGTCATCGACCTTGAAGACCGCTCTCGGAGGAATAACCTCCGGATTCGTGGAGTTTCTGAGGACATACAACCAACTGCTCTCAGGGAGTGGATCATGAACTTTTTATCCAGCCTACTTCTTAACTTTACAGGATTTGTTAATCAACCGGCTTCACCGCTTGCTGAGGCCCAGAAACCTCCCGGTGGACGCACCGCGTGATGTTATCCTGTGTCTTCATTATTTTCATGTGAAGGAGGAAATTCTTAAAGTGGGTAGGCTACAGAACCCTCTGTCTGACCCATTCTCATGGATCCAAATCTTTGCAGATGTTTCTTCTACCACCTTGCAGCTCAGGAGGAAGTTTTGCCCCATTGCAGCTGCCCTGCGACAGGCTGATCTGCGATATAAATGGGGCTTCCCTGCCAAGATCGTTGTTACACGGAATGGGACCCAGGTAACCATAGCCTCCCCGGAGGATGGTGCGAAGTTATCGGCTTCTTGGAACATCCCGCTTGTGGAGACTTCCGAGGAGCTGCAGCGGTCCCCTACAGGAGTGGCCAGGATTTGGTCTGTGTCTGTTCCAGCTCCGGCGCTGCCCAGGCTATGGCCGCCCTCGCCTTCTGCGGTCCCGTCTACTATCTGAAGGAGCTCCGGCTGATTACTGTTTCCACCTAAGAGGACTTTTCCACCTGACCTGAGTGGACTGTGATGGGACTGCCTGCTACCTTCTGCACTCCGTCCACACATTCTAAGGGACCCCGGGAACTGTGCTGCACTGCCCGACCCTGTGCTGCCTGGCATAAGAACCAGAGAGGAACTGATTTGGCTTGTGTCCCCGACTCTCCACTGAGTTCACGGCCCAACGTGGCCTATGGTTGCCTGGTTACTGTTAACTGAACTGTTGTTGTGTTTAGAGGTGGGGGGGGGGCTCTGCTAGTGGCCGGGTCTCGAGGTGGGTCGGCGCCTGGGGGTTCTCCCTTGCGGCTTGCTGCGGGGTGTTCCTCTGGATGGGGGCCCGCCTGGGGGAGTTGGCGGCAGCGGTTGGATTGGATTGTTGTTGTAGTTGGGGGTCGCCGGGGTGCCCTGAGTATCGATGATTTCCTCTGCCTCTGGATACCCCGGTTGCTCTGGGGAGGCTGAGACAAGTTTTATGTGGGTGATTGATGGGTCTGGGGGGGGGGGTGCGGCCTGGGTCCCGGGCCTGGCTGTGCCTTGGGCGCGGTTTGGCTTGGGAGACCTAGAGAGGTGCCCTCTGTTGAAGCCTCTGGTGCTACTTCATTGTTCAATGCTTACATAATTCTATATTGCACTGTGTTTTATTGTGGGCAACGGTGGTTCAGATGTGACTCCTGGTCTCCTGGGTCGTGAGGGCTGGCACTTGAGGTGTTGGCCCTCTTCTACCCGGGAGGGGATGCAGACCTTGGATGACAGTGACTTTCAGTTTATGTGGTCAGGAGCTGTGATTCTGGGTTTGTTAGCTGCCCTGCTGTACTGATTGTCTGTGTATAACAAAACAAAAAAAAAAAAAAAAAAATACACGTCTATGTTGATAATCGGTGGGGTACATTCCTGGGTGAGTATGAATGTTTCCTGCTGCCCCTCCCCCTTCTGTCTGAGTATATCGATGTGCGAGAGTGCGGAGACTGGTGGAGGGGGAGTTGTTGAACTCCAGAGATGTAGCCTGAATGTTATGGTCCTTTTCGACACCCTCGTGACCTGGATGTGGGCTGTGAGAGGGGGAGGCCGGGACTCACATCTGCGATCTCTAGGGGCAAGTGTTTCGTATTCCAACCATTACTGACTGAACAACAGGAAGGGCTCCTTTGTTTGTTTACTGGTTACAATATTTTGTACTCTTTACTGTTTTGCTCCTACAATCAATACATTTCTCCCTACCTCTCTACTGAGTTTGTCCACTTCCAGCTGAGATGTATTCCTAGAGCTGCGCACTGGCCCATACTACTAGTACTTTGCTGGCTGGTGTTGGTCAGTGAGCTGTCTCTTCTGATCTCCCGGGGGAATTCCCCATGGGCCCTTTCTCCCCTTACTTGGTTCACCACAGCTCTTTTTATATTGTCTAGTGTTTGGTAAATTCTCCTTGGGCGGCGTTTCTGGGGATTCCTGCTCTACAGGTGCCCGATCCTCTGCTTGTTCCGCCCCATGTCTCATTTGGTTATGAGGCTAGTGCTGTTAATTTTTTTACATAGCTCTTTTTGTGGTACATTCTGCACTTCCTTTTACTCTCTATCTGTAGCTACTTCTCTCTTTCCCCATTTCTGTTCATCTCTTTCTTCTACCTCTATCTTTTTCCCTCTGACTCTTTTTCGCCTATTTTTTTACTGCTCTTCATTCCCCTTCCCTTTCCTCATCATCTCCCTAGGGGGGGTCGAGTCTGACTAGTCCCTTTTTTATGGCACTCCCAATCCCTGTCCTCACTGTTCCAACATCGGAAGCTTCCTTGTGGGCTGGTTCGTGCTCACCTGTGGGGTATTCCATCTGTAGATATGGGTCTTAGAATTTTGTCGATGAATGCTAAGGGGCTCAACACACAAGATACCCATTTTGCCACTGGAAAGATCCCCTCAGTGTTGACTAAACAATTCACCTCGGTTTTTCACTCTACGGCCAGTACTAAACGAGCAGGAGTATCGATCTGGCTGCACAAAGAGTTGGCCACTGAGATACATCTAGTAAAGAGGGACCCCCAAGGTAGGTACCTTCTTTTAATCTTATCGATCAACAATGTATCTTATTCTTTGTTGTCTGTCTACTCCCCAAACTCGAATTCGGCTCAATTTTTACGTAGCATCCTAACTAAAGTAAACGATGTGCTACAGGGATCTGTGGTGGTGTGTGGAGACCTCAATGTTCCCTTGGATCCTTCTGTTGATTCTTCTTCCCGCCCCTCTGGTTCCTACCGCAGGGTGCTGATCTCTCAGGGCCGCCTTTTGCAAGATACATTTTCTGAATGGCAATTGCATGATGTTTGGAGGATTCTTAATCCTACAGGGTGAGATTATACCTTTTACTCAGCAGTTCACCTCTCATACTCGAGATTAGAATATTTTTGTGTAGATAAAGCCTTATTGCAACGGGTGACTAAATGTGAAATTGGTACTATACAATGGTCTGATCACGCTCCGCTACTAATGGAGACCGGGCCAGTGGCGAATTAATGACCAATTACTTTCTCTCCCTGCCACTAAACTTCTGTTGGAAAAATGTTTGAGTGAATATTTTGAACTAAACGATCTCCCGGAGACCTCCCCGGTCACTCTATGGGAAGTCCATAAGGCTGTTATCAGAGGACGGTGTATTGCTCATGCTGCTCGGGAGAGAAGGAGGCGTGAAGATAGACTTCTGCAGTTATCTAAAGAGCTCATCTCCTTGGAGGCACTCAATAAGAGTTCTCTGTGTAGGAGGCGATGTCGGCAAACAGCCAAGATTAAAGAGGAGATCTCTAGTATTCAGCTTTACCGTACTCAGCTGATGCTTACAAAATTAAAACAGTCCTTCTATACCTATGGAGGGAAAGTGAGCTCTTTACTGGCCAAGCGTCTTCGGAAGCGGGAGGCGAGAAAGGCCATTCCTTATTTAGTTTCGGCATCTGGGGATAAGATCTTTAATCCGGCTCTTATACCGGAAGCATTTGCCCGCTATTATGAGGTGCTTTATAATTTACGTATCGACCCCGAAACCTTTCAACCATCGAAGCGTGATATAGATGCATTCTTGAAAGGAGTTGAACTTCCTAGTCTAGAACCTGACCAATGTTCTCAGTTGCTTGCACCGTGCACTTTGGAGGAGGTATGCTCGGCTATCCGATCTCTTCCTTTGCACAAGGCTCCAGGCCCTGATGGGTTTTCTAACCTATACTACAAACTATTCTCTGATAAACTGTCACCTCATCTTGTGAATCTATTTGTCAGTTGCGGTGAGTGGGGCATGTTCCCGTCCTCCATGCTGTCTGCCTATATTTCCACGATCCCCAAGTCGGGTAAATCACCAACCCAGTGTTCAAACTTCCGCCCCAGATCACTTCTTAATACAGATGTGAAATTGTATGCGAAACTTCTGGCGAACAGAGTTAAGGATTTTTTACCCTCCCCGTTACACTACGACCACGTTGGTTTTGTGAAAGGCAGACAAGCATCTGACAACACTAGAAAAATGGTAAGCCTGATTCAGATGATCCGTTCGACTAACACCCCGAGCCTTCTTTTGGCGCTTGATGCCGAGAAGGCGTTCGATCGTCTACACTGGGGGTACTTAACGGCGGTACTGGAGAAGTTTGGCATTCCGGCTGAATTTCGTCGATCTATACTGGCTCTTTACTCCAACCCCTCTGCCAGAGTTTCTAATGCGGGCTTCCTCTCACAACCTTTTGCTATTACGTCAGGGATGCCCACTCTCCCCGATCTTATATGTTCTGGCTCTTGAACCTCTAGCGGAGCTGATTCGTTCTAATACTTCTGTGCGAGGGCTTGACTGTGGAGGAGCAGGGAGATTAAGCTTGGTTTGTTTGCGGACGACATTTTGGTGACACTAACCGACCCGGCAAATTCCTTACGTCATGGCACCTTCTATCATTGTTTAGCAAGGTGTCATATCATAAGGTCAGTCAAGCCAAAACTCAGGCTTTACCTTTGAATGTGGATAGGCAGATGTTGTCCTGTTTGAAGGCTGCGCATCCCTTCGATTGGAGGCGAGATTTCATCTCCTATCTTGGAGTTAAGCTAACGAAGAATCCCAGTGACTTAGTATCCCATAATTTACTGTCACTATGGCGGTATCACGGTCCCCGTGATCCTGTGTGTCTCTCTTTGCTGTGCTGCTCCCTGATTGGCTGAGCTGTGTTGGCCTGCCCCTGGTTACCCTTTTTATACTGGCCGCTGGCACCTGTCTGGTGCCCTTTCGTGGTGTTCCTGAGCCTTGCTGCTGTTCTCTGCGTTCCTGATTTCCCGTGTACTGACTTGGCCTGCTTGATACTCTCCTGTGTTCCTGCTCGTTGCTGATCCGGCTTGTCTACGAACCCGCTCTGGCATCCGACCCGGCCTGGCTGAAGTTCCTGCTTGTTGCTGATCCGGCGTGTCTACAATTCTCCACAGTTCCCGGTTCCAGTCTATCTACGCTCCTGCTGCTGACTACTGGGCGACATTCTTACTCCTGGAGTCGCGCTCGTGCTCGAGACTGACCTTAACCCTTGAGTCACTGTTCACTGTTAAACGCTACTGAGCTGTACTACTGCTGAGTCTCCTTAAGCTTGCAGAGCGATATTATCAGGGCGATTCCGATTGCTGAGCTGATTCCTTGCTGTGCCTCACCTCCTACCAAGTGCTTAGTTAACCCTTCCAGTGCTATGCTACTACTGCTGAGCCGGCCGCTTGGGCCTGAGAGACGGCGGCTCATAGTCCATCTATGCAGGGTAGTTGTTCCGATACCGTACCGGTGGTCCTCTTGCCCACGAACTTGCACTGGTGGAGTCGATATACGCCCGTGGGGGCTACCTGGCACTAGCTATTGGCTTCCGTTTACGCCCGAGAGGGCTTGATCCTTACACTTGCAGCTTGCAGTCTCTGTTGTATGCCCGTGGGGGCTAACGTGCCTTGCTCTTGCAGCTTGGTCTCCGGTTTACGCCCGTGGGGGCTAATGACTCACAGTTCCCAAATACTGGTGGCATTTCTTACGCCTGTGGGGGCTATCCATTATTGCTCTAGCGTTCTGGGTCAGTTCTGCCGTGCAAGTTGATTGCTCTCCTGCAGACTTTGTATTGACTCCTCATACTTATACAAGCTTCAGCTACACCTTGGGCATGCCTACACCACAACAAAGACTGATGAGGACTGAGTTAACTATTGTGTGCTCCTCTCTGGGTTACCAGTCCTAATATATATTTTCTGTACATATATTCTACTCTGTCTGTTTTCAGTATACTGGCCTGTAAGGGTCTAGACACTTATTTCTTGTTTACACTGTGTGCCTGTAGAGGGCGATATTGTTCATTATTTTTTTTTAAATAAAAGTTCGTTTTACCATACCCTCTGTCTGAAGTGTCTGAAAACCGTAACAGTACGAAAGGGCCATGACCTCAGACAGCATGGGAGATACTGGCACACAGAATATCCATTGGCGAATGGATGTTCACGAGCAGCGCCTCGACCAGTTGGCACTGGCCTTGCAGACCTTACTTGAGCGAACGGTACACCTAGACAAACCTAATCAGAATCCGGTGGTCACCCCAGTCTCGACACCAGAGAACCTGCCTGTAGTTCCTACTACGCAGACCAGAGGGTTCACGGCAGCGGCGCTGTTACCGTTAAGATATGATGGCAAACCTAACCAATGCCGAGGCTTTGTCAACCAGTTGGAGATATTCTTTGAACTCACACCTCAGGCATTTCCTAACGACCGAAGTAAGGTGGGCTTCATGATTTCCCTATTAACTGGCAAGGCATTATCTTGGGCGAATCCTTTGTGGGAGAATGCCAAACCCTGTACCCTGAGTTCCTAAGACAGTTCCGCAGAGTGTTCGAGATACCTGGCAGAACCGCCTCTGCTGCCAAGAGGTTGCTGGAGATGCAACAGGGCGACAGTACCCTGGGCGATTACGCTATTGAATTTCGAACCTTGGCAGCAGAGGTGGGCTGGAAAAATGAGGCGCTAGTTGCAGCGTTTGCCCAGGGCCTATCAGACTCCATCAAGGATGAGACTGCTGCCAGAGACGTGCCTAATGATTTGGATGAGTACATCGATTATGTTATGCTCATTGACTCCCGCATTTGCGAGAGACGGATGGCTAAGAGGGCGAAATCGAGGAGCTGTGGGCACGGCAGTCTTTTGAACCCACCCTCGCCACCCTGTCTTTCTGAACGTACAGCTGATACTGGTGAACCAATGCAGCTCGGGTTCACTAGACTGACAAAGGAGGAGAGGGCGCACCGGAAAAGAATGGGCCTATGCCTATACTGTGGTAAAGCTGGGCACCAATTACAGCCAGGAAACGAACGCACCTAGGGTACCTTGGGGGACAGGCCCTAGGTGATATACAACAGTCCCCGGATACCAGTACACTGAGACCCACCATTCAGGTGGTTGTTACATGGGCAGACTCCTCTGTATCAGTTTTGGCTCTGGTAGACTCCGGTGCAGCTGGCTATTTCATGGATCACTCCTTTTCCTGAGTTACATAAGATTCCGGTAGTCAAAAGGGAGTCCCCTCTAGCTATTGAGGCCATCGATGGCAGGCCATTAGAACCGGTATTTATCACTATGGAAACAATTCCTATTGCCATGGCGATTGGGGCCCTCCACATGGAGGAGGTGCGTTTTCAAATAATTAATTCTCCTCACCATGCAGTCATCCTGGGGTTTCCATGGCTATCATTACACAACCCCCAGTTTGACTGGCAAAAATGTGAAATACTGTCCTGGTCTGAATACTGTGCAGATAATTGCCTCTCACACCCTGTCAGGTTGTTGTGTACCTCTCCCTCCGTGCCAGCTGAATACCAAGAATTCAGTGACGTATTCAGTAAGGGGGAGGCTGGCGCTCTGCCTCAGCACAGACCTTATGATTGTGCCATTGATTTGCCCCCGGGCGTGGTGCCTCCTAGGGGTTGCACCTATCCACTGTCTGTGGAGGAGAATAGGACGATGGAGGAATATATTGGGGATGCCCTCAAGAGGGGAATTATCCGCAAGTCCACTTCACCGGCGGGTGCCGGGTTCTTCTTCGTAAAGAAGACAAATGGCGAACTCAGACCTTGTATCGATTACAGGGGTCTAAATAAATTAATGTCTAGAAGTGCCTACCCCATTCCACTCATTACCGAATTATTCGACAGGTTAAAGGGCTCCTCCATCTTTACTAAACTCGATCTCCGGGCTGCGTATAACCTGATCAGAATTAAAGCTGGAGATGAGTGGAAAATGGCATTTAATACCAGATCAGGGCACTATGAATATCTGGTAATGCCATTCGGCCTATGTAATGCTCCTGCGGTATTTCAAGAGTTTATCAATGACATCCTTCGGGACATGCTACAGTCCTGTGTTGTGGTATACCTTGATGACATATTGATTCACTCTAATAACCTTACCCAACACATCAAGGATGTCTCTGAGGTCTTCACTAGACTACGTAAAAATAAATTGTTTTGTAAAATTGAGAAGTGCGAATTTCACAGGACCCAGGTACCCTTCCTGGGATTCGTGATTTCTGTAGATGGCATTGCTATGGACCAGGAGAAGTTGGCAGCAATCCTACAGTGGCCTCGTCCCAAGGGATTAAAGGCTATTCAGCGCTTTCTGGGCTTTGCCAACTATTATAGGAAATTTATTCAGAACTTCTCCACTATTGTGAAACCCTTGTCTGACTTAACTCATAAGGGTGCCACTCCTTCTCAATGGTCTGAGGAAGCTGAGAACGCATTTGAAACACTGAAATCTGCATTTGCTTCTGCTCCAGTGCTGTCCCACCCTAACCCAGCCCTGCCATTTACCCTAGAAGTTGATGCCTCTGAGGTTGGGGATGGGGCAGTACTCTCCCAATGCCCGGTGGGAGGTGGTACATTGAGACCCTGTGGGTTCTTCTCTAAGAAACTGTCCAGCGCCCAGAGCCATTATGAGATTGGTGACAGGGAACTCTTCTGGCACTGAAGGAGTGGCGCCACCTATTGGAAGGCACTAAGACACCAGTACTAATTCTGACTGACCACAAGAACTTGACATATCTTTAAGAGGCCAAGAGACTCTCCTCACGTCAGGCCAGATGGGTGCTTTTTTTGTCCAGGTTCAATTTTGTGGTTTCCTACCTGCCGGGTTCCAAGAATGTCAGGGCAGACGCCTTGTCCAGACAGTTTGTGTCAGACATTGAGAAGGAGGAAGAGCCAGTACCTATCATTCAGCCAGATCGTATTCTGGCCACTATTCGCACTAGTATCACTTCGCCACTGGGGGAAGAAATTTTGGCCTCTCAGGCTAGGGCTCCTCCTGAAACCCCAGTAGGCAAGTGTTTTGTCGATGAGCCATTCCGTACCCGTCTATTAGAAACCTACCACTCATCTAAGGCAGCTGGGCACATCGGAAGGGATCAGCTATATTGGTCCCTGTCCCAGTTATTTTGGTGGCCGTCCCTAAGGGCTGATTGCTCCACTTTTACTGCAGCCTGTGCCACCTGTGCCCGTGCCAAGACACCCAGGCATCTCCCTGTAGGGTTGCTCCAGCCTGTCCCTAATGGCGACCGACCATGGTCCCATATTTCCATCGACTTTCTGGGAGAATTGCCAGCATCTAAGGGGTACACATTTATCCTTATGGTGGTTGATAGGTTCTCTAAGATGGCTTATTTCGTGCCTCTCCCAGGTCTTCCATCGGCTCAGGAGCTGGCTATGATATTTGCTAAGGAGGTGTTTCGGCTGCACGGGGTACCCAGAGTGGTGGTGTCTGACCGAGGGAGCCAGTTCGTGTCCAGATTCTGGAGGGCATTTTGTGGACAGATGGGCATCCAGTTGTCATTTTCTTCTGCCTATCATCCCCAGACCAATGGAGCCGCTGAGCGTGCAAATCAAGGACTAGAACAGTTCTTGCGCTGTTTTGTAACCGATCATCATGACAATTGGGCCGACCTGTTGCCTTGGGCGGAGTTTGCCAGGAATTGTGCAGTTAATTCATCGTCCGGGAGTTCCCCATTTCTCATTAATTATGGGTTCCAGCCCTGTCTACCCCCGGACTCATTCCAGGCACAACAGATTCCAGCTCTGGATGAACATATCGAGCAGCTTCGCTACACTTGGGCACAGGTGCAGAGGACCCTCAGCCTGTCATTTCAGCGCTACCAGAGGCATGCCAATCGTAGACTGCTACCAGCGGTATCCTTTCAGGTGGGGGACAGAGTATGGCTTTCCTCCAGGAATCTCAAGTTGCAGGTGCCCTCCAATAAACTGGCACCTCGGTTCATTGGCCCATTCAAAGTTATCCGTAAGGTGAACCCTGTCTCCTATGCATTGGAACTTCCAGCTTCTATGCACATACATAATGTGTTCCATGTATCTCTGTTGAAACCATTGGTGTGCAACCGCTACACTACCACTCCAGTAATTCCTGGGCCGGTGGATGTTCAGGGCCAGGAGGAATATGAGGTACAGAGTATCATTGATTCTAGGAGATTTAGGGGAAAGTTGCAATACTTGGTCCACTGGAAGGGATATGGTCCTGAGGAACGTTCCTGGGTAGATCAGAGGGACATCCACGCGCCCAGGCTCCTGCGCAACTTTCACTCTAAATACCCTCAGAAACCAAGACCTCCGGCAGGGAGAGGGGTCTTTGAGAGGGGGCTACTATCACGGTCCCCGTGATCCTGTGTGTCACTCTTTGCTGTGCTGCTCCCTGATTGGCTGAGCTGTGTTGGCCACCCCTGGTTACCATTTTTATACTGGCCGCTGGCACCTGTCTGGTGCCCTTTCATGGTGTTCCTGAGCCTTGCTGCTGTTCTCTGCGTTCCTGATTTCCCGTGTACCGACTTGGCCTGCTTGATACTCTGATGTGTTCCTGCTTGTTGCTGATCCGGCTTGTCTACGAACCCGCTCTAGCATCCGACCAGGCCTGGCTGACGTTCCTGCTTGTTGCTGATCCGGCGTGTCTATGATTCTCCACAGTTCCCGGTTCCAGTCTATCTACGTTCCTGCTGCTGACTACTGGGCGACATTCTTACTCCTGGAGTCGCGCTCGTCCTCGAGACTGACCTTAACCCTTGAGTCACTGTTCACTGTTAAACGCTACTGAGCTGTACTACTGCTGAGTCTCCTTAAGCTTGCAGAACGATATTATCAGGGCGATTCCGATTGCTGAGCTGATTCCTTGCTGTGCCTCACCTCCTACTAAGTGCTTAGTTAACCCTTCCAGTGCTACGCTACTACTGCTGAGCCGGCCGCTTGGGCCTGAGAGACGGCGGCTCATAGTCCATCTATGCAGGGTAGTTGTTCCGATACCGTACAGGTGGTCCTCTTGCCCACGCACTTGCACTGGTGGAGTCAATATACACCCGTGGGGGCTACCTGGCACTAGCTATTGGCTTCCGTTTACGCCCGAGGGGGCTTGATCCTTACACTTGCAGCTTGCAGTCTCCGTTATACGCCCGTGGGGGCTAACGTGCCTTGCTCTTGCAGCTTGTAGTCTCCGGTTTACGCCAGTGGGGGCTAATGACTCACAGTTCCCAAATACTGGTGGCAGTTGTTACGCCCGTGGGGGCTATCCATTATTGCTCTAGCGTTCTGGGTCAGTTCTGCCGTGCAAGTCGATTGCTCTCCTGTAGACTTGGTATTGACTCCTCATACTTATACAAGCTTCAGCTACACCTTGGGCGTGCCTACACCACAACAAAGACTGATGAGGACTGAGTTAACTATTGTGTGCTCCTCTCTGGGTTACCAGTCCTAATATATATTTTCTGTTCATATATTCTTCTCTGTCTGTTTTCAGTATACTGGCCTGTAAGGGTCTAGACACTTATTTCTTGTTTACACTGTGTGCCTGTAGAGGGCGATATTGTTCATTATTTTTTTTTAAATAAAACTGCGTTTCACCATACCCTCTGTCTGAAGTGTCTGAAAACCGTAACAGGCGGTCGCTTAAGCAGGATCTAACTGCCTGGTCCTCTTTGATGCTGTCTTGGATAGGTTGGACGGCAGCTATCAAGATGTCTGTCCTCCTTAAATTATTGTATTTATTCCGCACCTTGCCAGTCTCTATTCCTTTCTCCTTCTTGCGGGATGCACAATCCGATATTTATAAATTCATTCATCGCTCCCGGCTGTCGCGGGTATCTAACAAGTGGCTTATCTTGCCAGTCCGTAGAGGTGGTTTGGGTATACCGTCCCTCCTTCATTATTGCAGAGCGTCTTGGATGGCACAGACAATTCTTTGTCATGCCTCCCTGGGAGAGATTGTCTGGGTTGACATGGAGGATGAGCAGCTTCGACCTCACAGATTATGTGAGATATTGTGGCTTCCGTCGAAATTTCGACCTACTGTTACCAACTTTCTGCCGAGTACTAGACTGTCGATCTTAATTTGGGACTTATATGCCTCCCGGATCCCTGATCTTGCCAGATTAACTCGGGCAACACCTATACGTGCCTTTGATTTTTTGATCCTACATTCTAACTTCCTTTCCTGGCGTCAGGCAGGTGTCTGTACTTTGAATCTCATACATGTAGGTCGCCTACAAACATTCGAAGCCCTCGCGGGCCGTTTTGGTCTACAGTATCGAGACTTTTATAAATATCTTCAATTGCGACATGTTCTGTCTACTTTGCCCAACTCTATATCTTTTAGTTCCGTCCTCCTTCATGACATTGTTAAGGCATGCATGCGGCCCCTGTTGACTGCCAGACTTCTGTCACTGTGCTATAACTCTCTGCTTATAGTTGGTATTCCTCCGAAATTACCTTTTATGGTTGCTTGGGAATGGGAGCTAAATTGCCAATTCTCTTTGGAACAATGGACTGGGCTGTTTTCTACTCTGTCGCAGGTAACACATTGTGCTAACCACATAGAACTCCTCAGAAAGATTTTGTATGGGTGGTGTTCAGTGCCCCAACGTTTAGCTCATATGTATCCCTCTTCCTCTAATTTGTGCTGGAGGGGTTGTTCTGAAGTGGGTTCCATGACACATATATGGTGGTCATGTCCGAGGCTACAGTCGTATTGGAAGATGATATTTGATCTAGTATTCAAGGTGACGTCTTTGCGTCTGGAAATATCGCCAGATTTAGCTCTATTTCACATGTACCCTAAGCATGTACCATTACATCTCAAAATACTTATTGGCCACATACTGATTGCTGCTAAGGTACTTCTGGCTAGATTGTGGAAGTCCACTGTTGTTCCTTCTTACAGAGAATTGTGTCTCTTGATTGGTCATAATCTGCAGATGGAAAGACTTCACTATTCACTAGTATCCACGATTTACTTCTGTTTACCTGGAAGCAAGGGATTGGTGAAGGCGAGCAGTGTTTGTGAGAGACCTGGCTCGACCCCCCTCTTGACCCTTTCTACACCCTGTCTTCTTGCTTCTCCTCTTTCCTGTTAACTTTTCTCTCTCTTCTTCTTTCCTTGATTCTCTGTTTTCCTTTCTATATTTCATGATACAAAATATGCTTTAGTTTCATTTATTTTATTGTGGGACCAGACTGGGTACATTACTGCTGATTTGCTCTTTGTATTATTTTTTACAAAACTTTGAAGTTGTTCATTTAACGTTTGGGATATTTTGCTTTCATTTTGTACCCTATGCACTGTTGCATCTTATCACCTACTGTGTATCCACACTTGTACGCATAATTTCTTTAATAAAATCTTTAATGAAAAAAAAATAGTAATCAGAATGAGATTAATATAAATGAACCCCAACTGACTCCGATATATCTTCTAAGATGACTTAGTCATATGCTGTTATATCTAAAGGAATTGGCATACGGTAAATGAATTACTAATATCACAGAAATGTATTTTGTAGCAATATTTCAACACAGCAGCATAGAAAGGGTTAAAAGTTCCTTACAATTAATGTTAATACAGTTGACAGCAGTGTATATGCCCCAAAACCTATGCAAATTCAGGTATCAGGGATTTTGTGAGTTGTTTCTAATTTAAAACACAGGTCTCATAACAATTTCCTTGTACCATATAAACATATTTCAAAATTTAGAAACTTATCTGGAATGTAATATGTCCCAGATTAGATAAATAGAATTTAAATATTTATCTACTGTTTTCAATATTGCATACCTTGGATGATATATAAAATTGCATACATCTTATTGCAAATAAAATATTATACCAATAATATAATAATCAAATAATATATGTCTGGCAAACAAAGCTAAAATTAATACATTTCATGCAACATATACTATAAAAATGACAAGGGCAATATCCTGTTTGTTACAGCATACAGCACTACAAGAGTTAACCAGAGATAATGGGTTATACTGTTGCCCCATGCCAGATGGCAGCTTTTTTTGTTCTGTGAGAGATTGTCCCAAAGATCTTTCTCAACTGAACACAATTTAAATCCACAAGCACACATAAGCAAAGAATCCTCTGAAATTCATACCATGATAGAACAGTAGGATAAACTTTCCTGAGAGCAAACTAAGGGTTAATAATAGATTTCACAAGATCGAATATAAGCCCAATGACTGTTACAGAAACACAAAGATATGGTTCTATAGGTGTAAATAATTAGATTTAAGATTAATACAGAACACTATTTTGATCTAAACTGCAATCAAACCACCTCACAATTATCTGGATAAATAAACGGTCAGCACTAGATAGGGCGGTCAGACAAGCCAGAGATCATGCACAGAGGGGGTCGTCAGCCAGAGCCACAGGTTTGCACCAGGAAGGATGTCCACTGAAGCATTGGTATGCTGGATACGCAGTGGACAGAGCCCCAGGTCAACACCAGAACAGATAGTCAGACAAGCCAGAGGTCATACACGTATCGGGTAGTCAGCCAAAGCCAGGAACGACACACAGAATGGTTAGTCTGCCAGAGCTGCAGGTCTGCACCAGAATGGATGTCCAACAAGCCAGGGGTCATACACGGAGCTGTTACTCAGGCAGAGCCACAGGTCAGCACCAGATCAGTTAGTCAGACAAGCCGAATCATACACTGAGCCGAAACCCTAGAACTGCACTGGACACAAACGAAAGGGCAACTAAGACCTGTGTCCAGGCAGTTCAAATAGGCAGGGGGACAGGAAGAGGAGGAACAGCCAAGAGGTGGCTGCCACTTTAAATAGAGCGCACGTCCTGACTCTGGACGTGCACCAAAAATGACGAGACTGCCGCCGCCAGCCAGCAGGAGATGCTGCTGAGCCGCACGCCGCATCCCAGCAGCTGAGCCGCCAACACGAGCCTGACTCACCGGAGGCAACCACAAAGGACGGGCAATGCGGCTGGAGCCTCCAGAACTAACAGCGGTCGGCTTGAGCAGCTGCCGCATAAGGTACTGACAATCACTCCGATATTTCCACCCCCCCAACTTAACTAAAGGGTCCATTGTATCTTTTAAACATACAGATTTAAGAGAGAATTTCACAGCCTAAATGACTCTTCAGAAAACGTTAACCATTTACTATCCCGTCCAGGACAAACTCTCTGACAGTATGTTCCTGCATATCTGCATATTGTCTTTAGCCCTTTAGGCTTCAAACATTGTTTTATTTATATATATATATATATATATATATATATATATATATATATATATATATATATATATAAATATCTCATTGCATGGCAACAATAAACCATTATTTCCTTCACTCAGTCTCTCTGATATCTATTCAATATACAGGATAATTTGGTGGGTGATGATGTGTATGCATGAAATTACATGCCGCAGAAGGTTCTGAAATGTCCCACTTTATATGGCTTATGTTAGCTTCATGAAGAGGAGCCATGTCCCTTAACTACCTACTGGTCTTTCCTCAGTACCTAAGGCCACATGTACATTTCAAAATATAAATCATAATATAGGTGGAAGCCCAATATTTTCATTGTTGTTCAGTGCCCAGTTGACTAAATGTATCTCTAAGGATAAATAGGTTAAAACCAATGCAACTTGGCGGGAGTGGCACCATGTGTTCATCTTGAGAAAACACAGATTCGCAGAGCTTCCCTCCTGGAGACCTCAATCCAGCCCAATCTGCTGTAGACACAGGCTATACTAGACTGAAACATACCTCAGCTCATCAACCTACTGCACATTTAAAGCTCCCTTGTCCAAAAATTTGGCAAATATTTAATCTACAGCAAGTTAGGGTGCAAAGCTATGACCTTGAAAGATCTCTTCCACAGGCCAGATAACGAGACTGAGTTGTTCTTACAGCAAGGTTAATTAATCATTACAAGCAACGGGACAGCAAAAGCAACAACTGCTGTATTAGACTATTTTGGGGATTTGGGACTGAGCTAGGTTCCTGGGAAGGTAGCTATTTCCCATTGTTAAATGAGCTTGCTGAAACACCTGATTGGAGGCACTGATAAAAAAAAATACTCTCAACTGTAACTCAGACAATGTCAGCCACTGCCTTTGGGGATACAGAAATACTCTGTATAAAGTGTAAAGGGCTCAGTAACAGTATTCCTTTGCTCTCCCTATCACCAACATTGGAGGCATTATATCTCTTTTACTAGAAAAAAGGGAAACACCACACTTCTTGACTGAGCACACCAGGGGAATAGGTGGGCTTGTAACCAGGGTTCAGGGGTATATAAGCAAACAATAAACTGAAGCTTATTATAGTGAACAAAAAACCCTTTAGTATCATTGCCTTGCATTCATTACCAATTGATTTCGTGAAATCTCTTAACAGAGCATACAGCTGAATGCCTTATATGATGTAGATGAGCGATATATGTTAAATGTCACTAAAATCATATAAAGGTAACCTAATACTATCCCTATAGAAGTAGTCCCTGGGGCCCCATGGCACAGTTCTTTTTGCAGCTTGTCTCCAATAGAAATCACAGTGAAATCTTTGAAGATGATTACCATGCAATGAAACAAAAAAGGGATGTCATATGTTTTATCATATTAAGATCTTATACATCTGCTGATGTTTATTATTTCATATTCATACTTATATTAATAAATACTATGCTTAGATGTTCTTTTGTTCTCTGTCTTGCTCCATCCCTTTTTTATCTCTTTTACTGTATTGGATGCATCTCTACACTCAGCTAGCTGAACCATCTACACAGATCAGTTCTCCTCCACTGGACTTATGGGGCCCCTCCTAGTATCCACAGTCCAGCTCTTTTTTCTGCTAAATATTGGGTGAATGACATAGGGACATTGAGCAACATCTAACCACAAAATGGCCCCTTAAACTCGTCAGTGCCAATAAGACCTTAACTTCTGCCATTCAATAAAACTGCTTACACATAGCTGTGAACAGTAAGTCTACCCATGATAACTCTGAATAGAATAAAAGATAAAAAAAAACAGGCAAAAATATGGAGGACATTCAGGTGTCACTTCAGACTCCTTTTCCATCAAAAGAGGGATGCACGAAGGCTGCCCACTCTTGCCACTTTTATATATTCTCCACTTTAAGCACCTAGCCTCCCATTTCCGATAAAACCCTGAAGTTGCAGACATTGAAGTAGATTTTCAGTATTCAAGATAATACATACGTCACAAGCATTTAGCCTGAACCTCATGCATAGAAACTACTGGAACTTCAAATCCCCGTCCCCTGTCAGCTAACATACCTAGGAATACAACTAACTACTACATTTGCTCCTTCTGCTTAGCAAATTACATCCTAATTAGTTGATCTCTGCAAGTGGGACACTTACGTATATCCTGCATAGAACACATTGCATCATTTGAAATTAACCATTGCTCAGACTCCTATACTGCTTCAGGGTTTTACCCATATTAACTCCAGTATAAAATCAATAAGTTTATTTGGATGGGGTAGAGACCTAGAATATCCATGAAAATGTTCAATATTCCCAAATTCCAATGTTGTATTGGATGTCCTAGTCTACACTCATATTACATACCAGCACAGTTAGCTCAAATTATCCAGTGGGAACTCCCCCCCAAAAAATCTCCCATGGTAGCAGTAGACTGCAAGAAACTGTACCCCAGATCATATTCAGAACCTTTTTTGGATTCCCAAAGAGTGCAGACCCCTTGCCTCTCCTCCTTGCCCACTGTCTCACATTCTTTTTGAAGTTGTTGGACAACATGAAATTAAAAAATAAATTTACCTATGATAAATCCAGAATATCACCATCTTGGGCCTGGTCTCCATAGCACAGACTTTTGCAATTGGTCCTGTATTTTTCTTCTTTGAGTAGACTGTTATTGTGATGATAATAGTTATACCCTTCTAAACACACTTTTGATGGGGAGCTGGATATTGGGGAGGATCTTTCTGTTGAAACATGGTACAAATGACGGATCCATGCTGTTTCCAGCAAGGTGAGAGTCTGCAATTTATCACACATATCCTGCCTGACCCCTGTCAGATGTTATCAAACCACTCATGATCTTGCTTCAGAAATTGGGATACATAATGGACTTGGAGATTTGGTGTTGTTCGGTGGCCAAAGCTTTATGGAGAAGGGTCATTGTTGTACTCAATCATCGAAGTTCAAATAGACTTTGACACAGATATTGGTCCTTCATCCCCACGGGTTGTCAAGGCACAACAAAATACTTATTGCACACATGCTAAGAAACTAAGAACCTTATTGCTTAACAATGGAAAAAACAGACCTTCCTTGACTCTAATGGTTTCATGACAATTTTTGGAAGATATTTACCATAGAAAAATGAATATCCCAACTGAACTGTACTCACATTGAGGCATACAGTTGGGACATTCTAGAAAACTGTGGGGGGCTAGGTAAAAACAGCATTGGGTGCATTCTGTATAGTCCCCTGTTTTCACTTTGTGATCTGAATCACAGATAGAGCTATATGAGATACTGCGATTGTTCATTCTTGTATTGATCTTTTAAAGGATGTGAATATACTGCCTACTATGAAAGTTCAGATAAAAACACATTTTGTTATTTCATGAGCAGATTGTGTACTGAATAAAAACACATAATATATACATTTGACACATAGGATAAAAATTATTGGTACATGGCCTAGCTCCAATACACATGAGATATCAATAGTACATAGCGATTGTTGATATTTTTTTGAGCAGTGGCTGTCCTCGATATATGTAGGAGGAAATTAGAAAGTCCCCATTGTATCAATATCATACTTTAAACCGATACATAAGAGCCAGTCTGCTTGGTTAAATCTATATAAACAGTTTGATTGCCAAGAAAGGCTGAGAGAGCCTTGAAATGCATTGATCCATAGCTCTTTGTCAAAAAATTGGAACCTGTGGATTGGGGATCAAGTGTGACAATTGGAGGGAGGATAGGCAAAATAGAATTCAACCACCTGGTACTGTGTTGTCATCAAGAATAATTCAAGTAAGGAGCCACTACTTGTGAGTGGGGAACTAAATGTGTTGAGGGCAAGAGAATGAGAAAGGTTCCTGTAAGCATAGTGTGGTACTATACTTATGGGAATATCTTCTCATCAAGTTATATATATTTCTTCATATCTTTGGATGTAGAAATATTTCAGCCCCTTTGCTTTATATCATTGCCAATTACTTGCTTAAGTGCATCATCTCCAGTTTTTTTAACTCTTTTTCTTTTCACACTCCCCAGAGTACTCACTCTCCACACACAGAGAACAACTTGGCCAGTTATTCTACAAATAAGCTCCAGCTCCATTCTTTTTGCCTTTCGTCTCTATATTCAAAAAATTGTGCTGCTCTCTCTCTCGCTCTCTTTCTCTCTCTCTCTCTCTATCAGAAACACATAATGAAAAGATTCGGAAACCTGACACCCCCTTTTTACTATCACAGTGGGAAGGGTAGGAATACAAGGGAATCACTCCATGTGGGGAGGGGGTATCATTGGTTTGAACGCAGTGATCACGGCACATAAAAGCAGACAAATTCCACATTTTTCCAATAATTTTCCACACAATTGGAACTTCCATTTTTCACCCGCTTTGCTTTTGAGGTGAAACATTTTGCACATTATCAGGATGTACACTTCAAATACAATGGATTATAAGCTTGACCTTTGTTGCATTCTGCCTCTTAGTGATTTTGTTGCAGACTGGATAATCGTGGGGACAGCCTCTCTGTTCTTCAGCAGATAAACTAAAAGTAGGGAATAGCTAGCTTTCAGGTCAGGAAAGAAATGTATGTCCTGGTTAGTTTATTATATAAAGGGCTTTGAAAAAACATCCATGAACACTCCAAAATACCTAACAGACAATGAACACTGCAAAAAATAAAACAGCAGTGTTGCTTTATGAAAACTTCACCGGCCAGGGCTATCAAGTACAAATTAGTAATTGCATATCGTCATAATGTGCATGACTACATAAAGAAGCGCCTAATAATGTTAATGGCAGAGAGTGCCAGGCAGTACAAATAGATGTATACCAAGACTTTAATACATGTTGCGCTACAGAGGGATTAAACAGACAGTATAGTGGAAGCAAGCAGGCTCTAACTGGGAATACAATGTTCCAATGGAAAAGCAAACAGAAGCAGCAGAGGTTCATTACTATTTTTTTCAGTTACAAAGGACATATCCTAGTGCACAGTGTTTTTACTCGCAGCTCTGTTTTCCTCACCCAGAAAACACTCCGTGCTTCCCTCCATTTTCACCACATGAGTTGTTTAATGATAATCCATCTGTCTTCCTGACCCTCTTGTACAGTGGTTCCCAACCAATGCACTCAGGGCCCACTAACAGACTAGGATTTAAAGGTGACATAGTTAGAGGCTAAGTGAGTAGTTTGATTAACTTGCATGTGATCTTCAAAAGGGAATCTTTCAATCCTATCCTGTTAGTGGGCCCTGAGGGCATAGGTTAGGAACCACTGCTCTAGTTGCTTATCTAGAACAACCGCTGCCTTCTCAGCAGGGCCCCGTTTGCCTTCCTCAAGCAGATCCATGTTCCATCCAGCACTTCCTGAGTAACTCTCCTCCATCAATCAGCAATTACAGGCCAGTGTCAACATGCAAGGTGCTACTGCTCCAACAGTACATCTTCTGGACAGTAGATGTCAGTCAAGGCCAATACATTTTGGCCATTCTACATGTGGGTTTCTTTTTAGTGGTGTGCTAGTTGCCTGTGCTGGTGTTTACTAAAAGAGACTGTACATAATCACAGATACTGAAGCTAGATTAACATTCTTTTATAAAAGCACATCACATACAATATGCTGCAGTGGTGGGCTGCTATGTGTTTTTTATTAGTGGTTTTATTTTTTAGTTACTGCCCTGATTGAGAGGTTAAAGGTTGGGGATGGATTACTTATTAGGTTATAGAGTATCTGTGAGGTTGTTTTTGTGAACTGGGATTTACTATGGGTCTTATGTTTACACAGCAGCCATAGTACCCCCATTGTGAAAACAGCAGATTGCGTCACTGTTGCGTAAGTAGCAACATTTTTTGCTAAAAAGTTGCTCTCAAGTTGTACCTCACCAGCGATGGAATAATGAGTTATGAAAAGTTACAACAGGGTACTTTAATCAAATGGTTGTTGAGGACATGTCCTGTGCTTTGCAAAGCAATGGAATGAGGTGTCTCTTCCATTAGAGAGGTTAAAAATGCAAATTGCTGTCTTTGTCAAACTTAATGGAATCAAGTTCATAAACCTTATCGTTACCAGAGCATTACTGCATTGCAATGCAAGCTTTATCTCTGGCATTAAAAGCTATAGTGGATAAGAAACAACTGAATTTGTCACTGTAAGGTTTATTAGCATCCTCGTTAACTCTTTGAGTGCTAGATGAGTGTCTTAATGCATTGCATACCCCTCTGGCACTCAAAGGGTACATTCTTGTAAATACAAACATTGCCCAGTTTGTGCATCTGGAACTACCATCTCCATAATATGTATTTACAATTACACCTCTCATCAAATCCATATTAAAAACTGTACTTTTGACTTTTAACTCTTTGAGTGTTAGAGAGATATCTAACAGATTGCATTGCAATGTGTTGGATAGCTCTCAGCACTCAAAGGGTTAAATGGTAACATCTGATAATTTTTTGTTGGCCTCAGGACCCCTGCCTATTACTTTTTATGGAACATATTATATGCTTTATTTAGAGTTTATTTTCCATAAGATTACATATTGGCACCAAACTTAAATTATTGTGTAAATTGAAATTTCAAAATATCATGTGTATCAAACCAATGTTTTCTTATGGGGCATAATTACAGGAAGTGCAGAGGATGTAGCTGTGCTGGAGTTCAGCATTCAAGGAGCCCTCATCTTTTTCAGTGTTCAGTAGGTTCTATGCATACATCTCTGAAAATACTGTGTGTTAGGGGCCCTAAAAATGTTGCGCTGGGGTCCTCCAATGGCTAGTTACTCCACTGTTTTCTTATGATCATCCTGTATTTACTTTTTCTCACTGTCTCTTTCTTTGAAATTGTAAGTAGGGATTTCCTTCTTAAGTGTCTGACTTCTGTTGCTTCAGTAATTGTGTAATAAATGTATGTTTTTGTATTTTAGCCTTTTATAAAGCACGATGTGGCAAATGTATACGACAAAAGTAGAGAAATTCTGGGGTAAAACAGCTACACAATATTTATGAAATATACCCTTCAAATGCAAGAGAGGCTTTCAATCCATTGCTTTGCAGTGCACTGAAGACATCTAACATTCAAGGGGTTAAACCCTCCATTTAATTTAATGGAAATTTAATATATTACAAACACTGCAGGTGTTTCACCACAGAATTTATCCGCATTTTCTTTATACATGTGTCTATACTTATACTGGCACTATAGACTTAAAAATATACACCCATACTTATTTCCAGTATTGTTTTTCACCATATGATTAATGCATGTACCAATTTACTGTATTGCAGACAATGCTGAACCTTTGCAGCCATGCACAGGGAGTGGAGAACCTCACCAGGTCCTCAGATTTTGAGTGCCTTCTTAAAGCCGCAGCATCAGGATGGGACAGATGCGATATGCGTTGGAGTGATGCTGTAGAGATGGTGTTTAAAGTTGTATCCAAGACACTAACACCTGGAATGCTGCATTACCTTCACAGTGAGTATAACAAAGTGAATCTAAACGCCCTAAACAATTCTTTAATGGACAGTATCACCAAAAATGGAAATGGTTCATATCTATGTAAATAGGTTCTCTAGAATTTTTTTTACGTTTCTTCATTTAATCCTTTGAGGAAAAGTGGGGTGTGCAACTCATTGCTTCACAACACACTGTACAACACTCTGATCTTTAAGGGGTTAATGAAAAAAATTACAACATCTGTCATAATCAGGTATGTACAGTGGATAGCTGAAATGCTGTATGGAATGAATATGACTGTTTCAGTAAACTCTTCAATTTTGCTTAAGAACTGATAAAACCTAAAACAATTTCACTGAATATGCAATTCTTTTCCAAAAGACAAAAAGCCAAAGGAGCGCCAATAGTGCAATATTGTTATTAGGACAACAATCAATTAATTGATCTTTTTCGTTTATATTCACATTGAGGTTTGGCCAGGTCCTTGTTATCAAGGGTGCTGGCTTAACTAACCTACGGAGAATATTCCCGTCTCCGTTCGGGTACACAGCTCATCAGCAGACCAAACCACAGGCGGAGGCTCCAAATGTTCCAAAATCCAAATATAATTTATTAAAATTATAAAAATACACAGGTAATCACGCTTACGCGTTTCACAGCACAAACAAATGCCGCTTTATCAAAGCTAAAACTAATAACCCAGTGTAATAAATAAAAAATAAAAGAACAAAGAGCCGCCGCTGAAACAAACCTAACTATTTAAATCAATAAATCCTCACTCATTGGATGAAGCTTGATTGATCAAATCAGTAACATATATTCACATTAACCCCTGACTTACCTCTGGAGGGAGATCCGGATAAATACCGGTAATAATTAAATCGATTAAAGAACGATCAAATCTCCATTATTCAAAAAATCATTTGGAACCATGCATTACCGAGTCTCACCCCAGAACCAATATAGGAGTTACTAACGATCCCATTAACCCCTGATAAACCCGGCATGATGACTGGAACCGCTCTTGGATGTAGAAATACCAATACAGACTCACATCATTAACAAACCTCCATGCGATCCTATCACGGTGCCTGTGATTGCTGCCTTTACATGTCATTTACCTGTAGGGGGCTCTCCATTGGCTGCTTGCCTTCAGCCCGCCCTGCATTGCCTATTTAGACTGAGTTTTGGCACCCTTTGGTTGCCCTTTCGTGTTGTCTCTATGCTGTTTGCACCTGCATTGAGTTACTGAGCTTCCTGGGCCTTGTCGCTGCACCTGCTTGTGGTCATCCAGTTCCTGCTTCCTAGTCGCCTGGTTCCTGCATCCGTTCCTGATCCGGTTGGAGTTGCTGGACCTGTTGCTGTTTCCTGCTACCGTTCCAGATCCAGTTGACCGTCTGCAGAGCTGTACCTCTTCATCCTCGGCTGGGTTCCTGCTGTATCATCTACTGGGTGCCTGTCTCATCCTGTGGACTGGGCGACATTTTCATTCACTTGCTGGTTCCCCAGTACGCGGGTACTGGTTCACTCCACTGCAACCGGCTGCTGATGCACCGGTAGTGTCATTGGTTATTCCAGTACGCGGGTACTGGTTCGCTGCACTGCAACCGGCTGCTGATGCACCGGTAGTGTCATTGGTTATTCCAGTACGCGGGTACTGGTTCGATCCACTGCAACCGGCTGCTGATGCACCGGTAGTGTCATTGGTTATTCCAATACGCGGGTACTGGTTTGCTCCACTGTAACCGGCTGCTGTTGCACCGGTAGTGTCATTGGTTATTCCAGTACGCGGGTACTGGTTTGCTCCACTGTAACCGGCTGCTGTTGCACCGGTAGTGTCATTGTTTATTCCAGTACGCGAGTACTGGTTCACTCCACTGTAACCAGCTGCTGTTGCACCGGTAGAGTCCTTGGTTATTCCGGTACGCGGGTACTGGTTCGTTCCACTGTAACCGGCTGCTGCTGCACCGGTAGAGTCATTGGTTATTCCAGTACGCGGGTACTGGTTCGTTCCACTGTAACCGGCTGCTGTTGCACCGGTAGTGTCATTAGTTATTCCAGTACGCGGGTACTGGTTTGCTCCACTGTAACCGGCTGCTGTTGCACCGGTAGTGTCATTGTTTATTCCAGTACGCGGGTACTGGTTTGCTCCACTGTAACCAGCTGCTGTTGCACCGGTAGAGTCCTTGGTTATTCCGGTACGCGGGTACTGGTTCGTTCCACTGTAACCGGCTGCTGCTGCACCAGTAGAGTCATTGGTTATTCCAGTACGCCGGTACTGGTTCGCTCCACTGTAACCGGCTGCTGTTGCACCGGTAGAGTCATTGGTTATTCCGGTACGCGGGTACTGGTTCGCTCCACTATACCGGCTGCTGTGCACCGGTAGGGACTTTGTTTATCCCGGTACGCAGGTACTGGTATGCTCCACTTATCGGAGGCTGTTCAGTCCTAGACAGCCCGACAGATTGAAGGTTTCCACCAGTACGCAGGTACTGGTTCGGTCCCTGTTTAAACCAGTAGCTAATTGCACAATCTACAGTACCGGTTGTGACTGTGGTACGCTGCTTTTATTTGTTCCATTCATGTGTGGCTGGTAGTCTACTCCGTCTGTATATCCAGTGGCCTTGCTTGTCATCTTAGGTGACTGGTGTCTCCACCTAGCTAGTCACCTCGGCCACCTGTGCTGCTACCATTGTCAGCAGCCTAGGCTGCCTTGCTCGGTATTGGTAAGACCGGTAGAACCAGATCGTTTCCATTCCTCCTTGGGTTGCCTTACCCGGTATTGGCAAGGCCGGTAAAGCCTTATTACTCGCAGTCTCAGTTTCTTGGATGCCTTGCCCGGTATATTGGCAGGGCCGGTAGAGCCTTCACTATTTGTGGTACCTGTCTCCAGGCTGCTTTGCCCGGTATATTGGCAAGGCCGGTAGAGCCTCTTCTTCATTGCACTAGTCTCCAGGCTGCCCTGCCCGGTATATTGGTAAGGCCGGTAGAACCTGTTACCATCTTGTGCCAACTAAGGTTGCCTTACCCGGTATTGGCAGGGCTGGTAGAGCCTGTATCTCATCCTATGTATCAGTACTATGCTACTATGTAAATCGCTACATATATATATTGTATATGTATGCTACCCAATAGGGTTTTCTTTAACTTTTCAATAAAGTTGTGTTTTTACCTAACTCTGTGTCTGAGAGCCATAACAAACCGTGACAGTATGAAAGGGCCATGACCTCAGATAGTAAGAGCGATGGTAATACACAGAACATCAATTGGAGGATGGATGTACATGAGCAACGCCTGGATCAGCTAGCGGTAGTGATCCAAACTATTCTTGAACGCACTGTACTCTCAGATAAGTCTGTTCCGAGTCCGGTGGTCTCCCCAGGTCAGACACCGGAGAACTATACCATGCCATCAGGGGCTGCAGTTAAGGGGTTAACCGCTACGGCCCCTTTGCCACTCAGATATGATGGTGATCCGAACCTGTGCAGAGGGTTTATCAACCAACTTGAAATATTTATGGAACTGACTGCGCATTCCTTTCCCAGTGACCGCAGAAAAGTTGGGTTTATGATATCCCTCCTGACTGGTAGAGCCCTGGCATGGGCCAATCCCTTATGGGAAAGTGCAAAGCCTTGCACAAAGAGTTTCAAGGAATTTGTGTTTGAAACCCTGGTAGAACCACCTCTGCTGCTAAACGCCTCATGGAAATACAGCAGGGCAGGCGTACGGTTGGCGACTATGCCATTGAATTCTGCAGCTTGGCAGCAGGGGTAGGTTGAAACAATGAGGCGTTGTTGGCAGCCTTCGCCCAAGGTCTGAGTGACCAGATTAAAGATGAAATTGCAGCTAAAGACTTTCCTATGGATCTAGACAATTATATTGAGTATGTTATCCTAATTGATACCCGGATCCGTGAAAGACAGATGGCAAAAGATTGAAGGCTAAGGTAAAAAAATAACGGAACTATCCCTCCCTTGGCATCTAAACCTATTGAACTGGGCTTCACCAGACTAACCAGGGAGGAAAGAACGTATCGCAGAAGGCAGGGATTATGTTTATACTGTGGCAAGAGTGGGCACCTGCTAAGATCCTGTCCTGTACGGCCGGGAAACTAACACATCTTGGGTACCTTCGGGGACAGGCTCTAGGTGGTGTTGAATCATCCCCAGGTTTGAACACATTGAAATCCACCATACAGGTGGTACTATCTTGGGCAAAACGCTCAGTGGAGGTTTTGGCCCTGGTGGATTCCGGCGCAGCTGGATACTTTATGGATAATACCTTTGCTGAATTGCATGGGGTTCCACGTATTGAGAGAGAATCTCCTCTTGCTATTGAAGCCATTGACGGCAGACCCTTAGAACCTGCACAGGTTACCTTTGAAACAATTTCATAATCTATGACCACTGGGGCATTTCACAAGGAGGAACAGCAGTTCCAACTTATCAGTTCTCCACACTACGCAGTCATTCTGGGTTTTCCTTGGTTGCAGCTTCATAATCCACAGTTTGATTGGCAAAAGTGTGAAATCTTGGCTTGGTCTCAGTACTGCATGGAGCATACACCCGGTTAAGATCTTGTGTACCTCCCCTTCACTTCCAGATGAGTATCAACAGTTCAGTGACGTATTCAGTAAGGGAGAGGATGGCACCCTACCCCAGCACAGATCTTATGACTTCAGTATTGATTTGCCTCCAGGGGTGGTGCCCCCTAAGGGACGCACGTATTCATTGTCTTGTGATGAGAACCAAGCTATGGAGGAATATATTTCTGATGCCCTCAAGAGAGGGATTATAAGAAAATCCACCTCTCCAGCAGGGGCTGGATTCTTTTTTGTAAAAAAGAAAAATGGCGAATTGAGACCATGCATTGATTACCGTGGCCTAAACAAGCTTATGTCTAAGAATGTTTATCCGATACCACTCATCACCGAGTTATTTGATAGGTTAAAGGGCTCCTCAATCTTTACTAAATTGGACTTGCGAGCTGCTTATAACTTGATCCGGATCAGCTGGTGATGAGTGGAAAACTGCCTTTAACACTAGATCGGGGCACTACGAATATCTAGTCATGCCATTTGGTCTTTGTAATGCACCCGCAGTATTTCAAGAATTAATCAATGATATCCTCAGGGATATGTTGCAGTCCTGTGTGGTTGTCTACCTGGACGACATACTCATTCATTCCGAAAATATGTCACAGCACATTAAAGACGTGTCTGAGGTGTTGCTCCGCCTACGCAAAAACAAAATATATTGTAAATTGGAGAAGTGCGAGTTTCACAAAACCAGTGTGCCATTCTTGGGTTTTGTAATCGGCAAAGAAGGCATTGCCATGGATAAAGAGAAACTAGCGGCTGTTCTGCAATGGCCACGGCCTAAGGGTCTAAAAACCATCCAGCGATTTCTGGGTTTCGCTAACTATTATAGAAAGTTAATTAAGAATTTTTCTACAATTGTTAAACCTTTGTCTGACCTTACGCACAAGGGTGCTAAACCATCTCAATGGTCAGTGGCTGCGGAAGAGGCCTTTGAAAAATTGAAATCCGCTTTTGTTAATGATGAGCCATTCCGCACTCGTTTGCTTGAAACATATCATTCCTCTAAAGCTGCAAGACATATTGGCAGAGCTCAATTGTTATGGTCCGTCTCACAGGTCTTCTGGTGGCCTTCTATGAGAACTGACTGTGCTGATTTTACAAATGCCTGTGCCACCTGTGCCCTTGCCAAGACCCCTAGACACCTCCTGGTGGGCCTACTCCAGCCGGTACCTAATGGTGAACGCCCCTGGTCCCACGTTTCCATTGATTTCATGGGAGAATTGCCAGAGGGTATTCCTTTATACCGTTAGTGGTGGACAGGTTTTCTAAAATGGCTCATTTCGTGCCCCTCCATCGCCTTCCCTCTGCTAAAGAATTAGCGGTGGTTTTCGCTAGAGAAGTATTTCGGTTGCATGGAGTACCCAGAGTGCTGGTGTCCGACCGGGGGAGCCAGTTTGTATCCAGATTTTGGAGGACATTTTGCGAACAGATGGGCATACAAGTGTCCTTTTCCTCCGCCTACCATCCCCAGACCAATGGGGCTGCTGAGCGTGCCAATCAGGGATTGGAGCAGTTCTTGTGCTGTTTTATTACTGACCATCATGATAACTGGGCCGACCTGTTGCCCTGGGCAGAGTTCGCCAGGAACTGTGCAGTTAACTCTTCATCCGGGAGCTCCCCGTTTCTGATTAATTATGGGTTCCAGCCTTGTTTGCACCCGGATTCATTTCAGTCACAGCAGATTCCAGCTCTGGATGAGCATATCGAGCAGCTCCGCTCCACATGGGCACAGGTTCAGAGGGCACTTGGTCAGTCCTTCCAGCGCCATCAGCGCCATGCTAATCGCAGACGATTGCCAGCAGTTTCTTTTCAGGTTGGGGACAGAGTATGGCTTTCCTCCAGAAACCTTAAACTTCAAGTCCCGTCTAATAAATTGACTCCGCAATTTATTGGTCCTTATAGGGTGATTCACAAGATTAACCTTGTCTCGTATGCTTTGGACATTCCTGCGTCCGCGCGTATTCATAATGTGTTCCATATCTCTCTCCTCAAACCTCTGGTTTGCAACCGTTATACTACTAACCCTGTGGTGCCAGGGCCTATAGAGGTTGAAAGTCAGGAGGAGTATGAAGTTCAGAGTGTCATTGATTCCCGCAGACTTAGAGGAAAAGTGCAGTATTTGGTGCATTGGAAGGGTTATGGTCCTGAAGAAAGATCATGGGTAGATAGTAAGGACCTTCATGCTCCCAAATCACTGCGAATTTTCCATTCCAAGTACCCTCAGAAACCGAGACCCACATCTAGGAGAGGGGGTCTTTGAGAGGGGGGTACTATCACGGTGCCCGTGATTGCTGCCTTTACATATCAGTTACCTGTAGGGGGATCTCCATTGGCTGCTTGCCTTCAGCCCGCCCTGCATTGCCTATTTAGACTGAGCTTGGGCACCCTTTGGTTGCCCTTTCATGTTGCCTCTATGCTGTTTGCATCTGCATTGAGTTCCTGAGCTTCCTGGGCCTTGTCGCTGTTCCTGCTTGCCTGTGGTCATCCAGTTCCTGCTTCCTAGTCGCTGGTTCCTGCATCTGTTCCTGATCCGTTTGGAGTTGCTGTACCTGTTGCTGTTTCCTGCTACCGTTCCAGATCCAGTTGACCGTCTGCAGAGCTGTACCTCTTCATCCTCGGCTAGGTTCCTGCTGTATCACCTACCGGGTGCCTGTCTCATCCTGTGGACTGGGCGACATTTTCATTCACTTGCTGGTTCCCCACTACGCAGGTACTGGTTCGCACCACTGCAACCGGCTGCTGATGCACCGGTAATGTCATTGGTTATTCCAGTATGCTGGTACTGGTTTGCTCCACTGCAACTGGCTGCTGATGCACCGGTAGTGTCATTGGTTATTCCAGTACGCGGGTACTGGTTCGCTCCACTGCAACCGGCTGCTGATGCACCGGTAGTGTCATTGGTTATTCCAGTATGCGGGTACTGGTTTGCTCCACTGTAACCGGCTGCTGTTGCACCGGTAGTCATTGTTTATTCCGGTATCCGGGTACTGGTTCGCTCCACTGTAACCAGCTGCTGTTGCACCGGTAGAGTCCTTCATTATTCCAGTACGCGGGTACTTTTTCGTTCCACTGTAACTGGCTGCTGTTGCACAAGTAGAGTCATTGGTTATTCCGGTATGCGGGTACTGGTTCGCTCCACTATACCGGCTGCTGTGCACCGGTAGGGACTTTGGTTATCCCGGTACGCAGGTACTGGTATGCTCCACTTTTCGGAGGCTGTTCAGTCTTAGACAGCCCGACAGATTGAAGGTTTCCACCAGTACGCGGGTACTGGTTCGCTTCCTGTTTAAACCAGTAACTAATTGCTACAGTACCGGTTGTGACTGTGGTATGCTGCTTGTATTTGTTCCATTCATGTATGGCTGGTAGTCTACTCCGTCTGTATATCCAGTGGGCCTTGCTTGTCATCTTAGGTGACTGGTGTCTCCACCTAGCTAGTCACCTCGGCCACCTGTGCTGCCACCATTGTCAGCAGCCTAGGCTGCCTTGCTCGGTATTGGTAAGGCCGGTAGAACCTGATCGTTTCCATTCCTCCTTGGGTTGCCTTACCTGGTATTGGCAAGGCCGATAAAGCCTCATTACTCGCAGTCTCAGTTTCTTGGCTGCCTTGCTCTGTATATTGGCAGGACTGGTAGAGCCTTCACTATTCGTGATACCTGTCTCCAGGCTGCTTTGCCCGGTATATTGGCAAGGCCGGTAGAGCCTCTTCTTCATTGCACTAGTCTCCAGGCTGCCCTGCCCGGTATATTGGTAAGGCCGGTAGAACCTGTTACCATCTTGTGCCAACTAAGGTTGCCTTACCCGGTATTGGCAGGGCCGGTAGAGCCTGTATCTCATCCCATGTATCAGTACTATGCTACTATGTAAATCGCTATATATATATTGTATATGTATGCTACCCAATAGGGTTTTCTTTAACTTTTCAATAAAGTTGTGTTTTTACCTAACTCTGTCTGAGAGTCATAACAAACCGTGACAGATCCCAAGCCAATCCAAACCAGACACGTATTGTAAATTGCATGTACATGTCAAAAGATAGACAACATGACTTGTATTGCAATTCATAACACTTTGGATGGAAAACACTTCATTTTTTACACTCGAAGTGAAGCTCTTACTTTTATCAACAATCATAGAACAAGTTAAGCACCTTGCGCTATGACACTTGAATGCACCTTTTACCATTTTTCTCTACTTGGAGCTATTATATTTTTTAAAGATTTCGCTCGTCATATGCTCCACTAGTTTTGTGGAGCATATGAACAATAATGTGTGGGGTTTGGAGTTTACTAGCCTTATAGACAAGAACAAAATACAATTTTTAGATTTAGAACTTGAGGGAGACATGGTCCCGGGTATATCTACCAAAACCCATTTTAAAACTGTTGATAAGAATAGTTTTCTCCAATTCAATAGTTGCCATCATAAAAAATGGCTACGAAATGTCCCTTATGGACAGTTCCGTAGAATTCGGAGAAACTGTACAAGTTTAACTACTTTTGATGAACAATCTAAAATCCTTGAGAAACATTTTCTAGATAAGCATATGGAGCATATGACGAGCAAAAACTTTAAAAAATATAATAGCTCCAAGTAGAGATGACATTAGGGCAAAGTGTTTTATTTGAGTCTCTACAAGATGATAATGTAGATATCAATTCACATCAGAGAAAAATGGTAAAAGGTGCATTCAAGTGTCTTAGCACAAGGTGCTTAACTTGTTCTATGATTGTTGATAAAAGTAAGAGCTTCACTTCGAGTTTAACAAATGTTATGAATTGCAATACAAGTCATGTTGTCTATCTTTTGACATGTACATGCAATATACAATACGTGGGGCGTACAACTCAAAAGTTTAGAGAGAGAATGGGACCTAAAGGCGATACCCATAGAGCACATTGTCGCTCAACCTATAAATAGTAGAGAACAGCGGCTCAGTAATAGAGAATCCTATTGGATATATAGGTTATCCACGTTATCTCCATTACGGTTAAATTAATTAATAGAATTGCCTAGATGATCAAAATAAAATCTCCAAAAGGTGAACTAGATTGCTATATTCATAGATATACACATTCACTAAAGAGGTTATTATCATCCTGAGTGAGAAGGGACGAAATTGAAGAATGTGCGACACCAGGCAGGGGACAATGCCGACGAGTGAGGAGGGGAGAGAGGTATCGGAGGAAGCGGGCAGCAAATACAAGCTTGCCACCCGCTTCCTCCGATGTTTCTCTCCTCTCCACACGCTTCCGCCAATGCCTCTGTCCTCTTCAATGTCCCCAGCCATCAAGATGGGATATTAATGAAAGTATATGAAGGGAGCGCTGTGGAGGGCTGCTTCCTCAGTAGTTTCTTTATTAGATTCATTCATAATGTCTTAACTCCTGTGTCCCATTGCTATTAGTACTTTTGCTCCACTCTCCGTTTGAAGGAGCGTGGAGCAAAAGTACTAATAGCAATGGGACACAGGAGGTAGGGCATTAAAAATGAATGAATCTAAGTAAATATATGGTTATAATAGTCTTTTAATAATAAAATGTTTAAAACACACACACACACACACACACAGATACATACAGGCAAGGTATGTAGTCCATACCTTGCCTATTAACCCTTTGGGTACTAGAGGGGTAGGAAACATGCTAAGCAATGCTTTCCTACCTCTCTGGTACTCAAAGAGTTAAGTGTTGAATATCAGACAGATTTGTCCACTACATGGAAGTCCCTGAGGTAGTATGTCGCATATATGCAATATATGTGACATACTAAGGGGGGGATGTCGAAGGGGTGCATTGTGTAGTGCTTGGTGTGCTAGTTTTCTTTATTGTAACCCTTTGAATGCCACAGGGGTGAGCAGTGCACATCCCTATAGCATTCAAAGCTGTCCATGGTGCTGAAAGCCATCTCTGTGTTCCCCTTGTGGCTGGGTAGGGAAGCACAGAGAATGCTGTTCAGAACTGTCGACGTTGATTTTGGATTTTCTGACTGAACTTTCTACTATGTAGTGCTGTGGTGCTAGGTAACATTTTTATTGTGTGTTTTTAGGTAAGATTTTGTGTGCGATGCAGGTTTGAATCTCACGTTACCCGGTCTTGGTTAACTCGCAAAGGCAGTTTTTTTCTTCACGTTGGTTTTAACGCCAACATTTGGATCGAGCCCTTAGTCTGTTACAAGCCCCATTTAAATTCAGTGGAACTATATTTCTCTGTCGTCCAGTGCAGGTTACTGGTAACTCTGGGTAGGCGATCTGCCCCTTTAAGTAGGCAGGAACAATTCTAGAATTGTATGCAAGAGGTGGAGCCTACCTTCCCTCCTTGGCTGCAGCTAGCCAACCAGCTTCAGAAAGATTTCTTCTTTGGTGAAGATAACACAGGCAAGAGAACAGTTCTGCTATAGCTTTAGAAGTTTTTTATTTTTCTGTTAGAAATGGAGTACCACCATTCGGTGGATTACCATAACTGACAATGCCCTTAGATGTGGCTAACTCAGTGACCAGGTGCTTTTTGTGGACCTTAAGCCCTGGGGGGAAAATCTTAGCTACAAGTTTTTCCGCAGGAGTTGCCCACCGAGGCTTCTTCTTTAAACATGGTAATCTGAAGACAGAAGATCTGCAGGAAAGGTGAGCAACCCTTTGAATGCTGCAGGTCCACATGTCCCACAGTACCCCTCCGCACAGGGGTTTTTCATTTGGAGTTCCTATTGCACACTTCTGCACTCATTGGGTCTATCTGTATGTCTGTTGGGTATTTGGAGCAGGTTTATATGGTATTTAACCCTTTAGCTGCTGGTTTTGCATTAATTTGGGGGGGTTTTCTGACACTTTTCCTACTGGTTCAGTGTTTTTTTTTGGGTATCCGAACATGTTCTAGTGATGTTTCATGTCTTTTAATATTACACCTTTAATTTTGTAAAATTTGAGTTAAAGGCACGCTTTATCACATAGGCGCCATTGCTCCATTCAATCCTATGGGACTGTACAGTTTGGGACATATCTCTGCAACCGTTTAACCTAGTGACTTCAGAGATGTCTCATTTAACTTGTCTGCCCTTGCTCTATCATCCGGTTCATGTTTCTAGTGTGTTGGGGGGCTCAGGGGGCTTCAGGCACTGTTTGGGGTACTTTTCTGGGAAAACTACATTTCCCATGAGCGATTGCTTCGCGCGCGCGTTTTGCACGCTTGTTTCTGATTGGCTCCCGCTGCTGCAGCCATTTTGTGCTCTTTCCAGAACGAGTATCCTACGCAGGGCTTGGAATCTCCTTCTCTCCTCTGCTGATTAACCCTTCGCCTGCCAGACAAGTCTATTTTAGCGATTTCTGGGGTGAAATTTTAATCATACACACTGTAATTGGGTGATTTCTTATACAGTAAGGTTATTGACACTGTGAGAATGTCTATACCATTGGAGCTTGGGGCCAGACCTAAGACTAAGGATGCTGGGGTCTCTGTATCCCCTGTTGGGCATTGCTCTTCCTGTCATTCAGGGTTACCTAGAGAATTCTCAGGTCCTTTATGCCCAGCATATTCTGATGTCCCTGAGAGTCTCCCAGGGACCTCCAGCCATGCATTAGAGCCAGTTTGGGTGCAAGAGTTCAAGGCTGCTACTAGGGACCTTAGGTACACTTTGCAACTCTTTCCATCCCAGTTACAGGGGGTCTTTCATTCTTGGCAGACCCCCTCCTTGGTCAAGTCTTCCCTGCCAAAGCCTCAGGGTGTACCTGACGTGTCAGATTCCTCTGAGGAGGAACTGTTGGTGAATTCAGATGTTGAGGAATGTTGTGCGGTGGGCTCCTCTCAGTTTTTTGGGGACCCTTTTGAGGCTGCTTCTGAGCCCTCGGCTGAGGGCCTGATCAGGGCTGACCCTGACCCTTCTGATGTCTTTCAGGAGCCTAAAAAGCCCATTACTTGCTTTCCACCTAACCCCACTCTTGACCGCCTTGTGTCCAAAGAGTGGAAGTCTCCGGACAGGAAACCTTCTGTCTCCAAGAAATTTGCCAAGCTTTATCCATTTTCTGAGGCTGCGCTTGCTCAGTAGGTTCATCCTCCTAAAGTGGTGCTCCTTTCTCCAGGCTATCCAAGTCTACTGCCTTGCCAGTGTCTGATGCGTCTGCTCTAAAGCACTGGACTGACAAAAAACTTGAGGTCTCCCTCAAGTTCATCTTTGCCACTGCTGGTTCTGCCATGAGTCCAGCATTCGCAGCAGCATGGGTGAACCGGGCCATTGCTGTCTGAACTGAACAGCTTACTCTTGCTGTCCGTCAGGGTGCTTCTACTTCGGATAAGTTGTGCCTCCTTGCAAACATTTCTGAGGCACTGCACTATGTTTCTGCTACCCTATTTGATGCCATCCGTTTGGTGACTAGGGTTTTCACCATGTCTGTGGTTGCCAGATGGGCTCTTTGGCTCAAGATCTGGTCTGCTGATACTGTTTCTAAGAAAGCATTGCTCTCCTTACCTTTTCAAGGCACTTCTTTGTTTGGGCCAGATCTCAAGGATCTGATCAGTGAGGCTACAGGGGGTAAGAGTACACTTCTACCCTTAGTTTCTAGGAAGAAATCACCGCTTAAGCGTAACCGGTATTTTCGTTCCTTTCAGAATGAGACACATTCGGCGAACCAGACAGTTCCCTCAGCTCCGCGTACCTCCTCCAAGCCCAAACAGCAATGGAAGCCCAAGGTCTCCTCCAAGCCCAAGGCTTCCAAGCCTTCTTCGGCATGACTCACCAAACCCGGGTCCACACTCTGCTGTGGGTGGTCTCCTGCGTCACTATCACAGCATTTGGGAGGATGTAGTGACGGAAGGGTACAGGATCCGTTTCGTCTCTCTTCCTCCCTTTCGCTTCCTTCCTTCTCATACACCTCAGGGAGCAGAGAAACGATGTCTGTTCGACGTCTGTGTTCAGGCTCTTCTGGACAAGGAAGTTCTAGAGCCGGTTCCAGTTCAGGACAGAGGTATGGGTTTTTACTCAAACCTATTTGTGGTCTCCAAGAAGGACAGCGGTTGTCGTCCCATTTTGGATTTTAAGGATCTCAATTCCTTTGTGATCTGGACTCATTATCACCAGGAGTCTCTAGGACGATGATTGCTGCCATGTCCCCGGGGGAATTCCTTGCATCTCTGGATCTTCAGGACGCATACTTACACATTGCCATTCATCCATAGAGCCGGCAGTACCTCCGATTTGCCTGAGACCAGGGACATTTTCAGTTCTCAGCTCTTGCATTTGGTCTGACGACAGCTCCTCAGTCTTCAACCGTGTCCTGGGAGCCTTAATGTCCGTCTCCACTGAGACGGAATCAGAGTTACTCCATACATGGACGACCTGCTTCTGAAAGCCCCTTCTGCAGAACTTCTTCATCAGCAGGTTCAGCAATGCATTCATGCTCTCACCCATCACGGGTGGATCATCAACTTGGACAAATCAGATCTTGTCCCGTCCCAGCGTCTGGTCTTCCTGGGCCTCTTTTCCGATACCCAGAAGAACATAGTGTTTCTCACAGAAGAGGTGGCTCACCAGATGACCCACAGGGTTTCTGCGATACTGGCTCAAGATCCAGTTCCAGCCAAGAAGCTGTCACCTCTCATGGGGAAATTTATTTCCACCATAGAGGAGGTACCATGTGCCGTGGCTCACACCAGGGAACTCCAGCGTTTTGTGATCCAGGTGTGCAGAGGTCAGCCGGACCTTCTGAAGACATCAGTGTCACTTCCTCTTCATGTGGAACTGAGTTTGTCCTGGTGGCTCTACCTCTCCAGTCTGCTGAAGGGCAAGTTCTTACTAGTTTCCTTCTGGACCACAGTGATGATGGATGCCAGCCTCCCCGGATGGGGAGCGGTCCTGGGTCGCCTGAGTGCACAGGGTCGGTGGTCTCCGGGAGAGTCTCTCCTTCCCATCAACATATTGGAGCTTTGGGCGATATTTCATGCCCTTCGTCATTGGACATCTCAGCTGGAAGACTGTCCAGTCGGGGGTAGAGTCCGAAAATGCCACGGCTGTGGCTTACATCAACAAGCAGGGTGGAACAAGAAGTCTCGGCGCTTGGTTAGAAGTCAAGGCTATTTTGTACTGGGCAGAAGAACATGTTCCTGCCGTATCCGCAGTGCACATTCCGGGGGGAAGATCCTAGAGGCAGTGTTGCCTGTCTAGAATCTTCTTCGGTTCTTTGGTGCTTCCTTCACTTTTGAGCCATGTTGGCTCTAGTTAAGTGTGTGTGTGACAGTTCCTGGGGTGTTGTTACCCCTGTTCAGTGTCCGTTGATACTTCGTTTTTGTTGGGCCATCTCTGATCTGATGGTTCATATATGCTCTGGTAACTTTGGGGGCCCTGCTCCTGGTCCTTGCCTTACTTCCCGCCTCTGGGAAACTCAGTGGTTGGACATCCCAAAGTTACCAGTAACCTGGATTGGATGACAGAGTAAAGAGAATTTTAGTCTTACCTGTTAACTCCTTTTCTCTTAATCCATACAGGTTACTGGTCTTCCACCCTGTCAATGGACCATGCTTGGCTCTCTTGTGGCAGACCGTGGGGGTCCTTCGGGGTCATGCTCACAGGAGTCTTCTTTCCCTTCTACTATCTAGTCAATAGTTAGTGTCTCAAATCTTACTGGAGCTGATTGGCTAGCTGCAGCCACGGAGGGAAGGTAGGCTTCACCCCCTGTATTCATTTCTAGAATTGTTCCTGCCTACTTAAAGGGGCAGATTGCCTACCCCAAGTTACCGGTAACCTGTATGGACTAAGAGAAAATGATTGAAGAAGTAAGAATAAAATCGTCTTTTCTTGAATACCACGGACTTATTGACCATAATATAAGTATGGCTTTATCTATCGCTATATTAGTAATGAATTCTGTGGCAATTTTATGAGGTTGAAAGTTCCTATTTAACACTGGCACAAGTTTGTCATTTCTGAATGTAAGGGAGTAGAAAATGGCAAACTGTTGGGTGGGTCCTTCCACAGCAGGGATAGACAACCTATATCAATTGGGTTCTCTTTGGACTAAAATTCCTATCATTTTCAGATGGTATTTGGGCATCTGATGAAGGTGAGAATTGTAGTTCATAACAGCCGAAAAGCTGAAGATTGCTCATCCCTGACCTAAAGAGCAAATTGAGAAGGCCAAAAAATTGGTGGGACCATGACCCTGGTGGCCCAACAAATTTCATTGCCTGTAGTGGACTAAATCACAAAAATCTTACTAATACATTCATTTGCTTCTGTAATTTAGATCAGCCAGCTCTTGACTATGTACACTATGCTCAAAGAAAAGTGGAGAATTTCTGGAGCAAATCAGCTGCACCGCTCTGGAAGAATAAACCTTTCCATCATTTGCTAATGCTGGAGAGTTTTCTAACAGAAAAGCAGTATTTAAATCAACCCCATTTAAATCAATGAGTATATGTATTTCCCCTCTGTGGTGTAGTTTATGTGCTCCAGATTTACTCCACTTTTCTTTTATTCGTAGAACCCTATGTTACTTGTGTTGATAGTAAACTGCCTTCATGACACTTAGACTCTGTTTTTCTCTCATTTTCTCTTCAGCGTTCCGTTGCATTCCCAGCTTTCTGCAGATTCTATCCCAGAGAGTGAATGCTGTAGTGCCTAGAGTGTTGTGCCAGGTCACTGTCATCCTTCTCTCTTTCCTGTCACAATCCTGCGTCCTCTCCCCTTACTTGCTCCAGGACTTTGAGAACACACAGGGTTATCCTTTGATGCTGAAAATCCTCATGCGGTGAGTTTTTTATGGCAATATACAGGGCATATGTATCAAAGAGCTGCAAAATGTTCACTCATTGGCCACAAAGACAATTCGATCTGCACACACATCAACATATTCAAAAATTGTCGGATTGAAGGGGAGGGTTGGAGAAGGTCCCTATTAGCGTACAGGATTTTCAAAGTGCTGTCGGTGTGGAAGGGATCTTCTCCCCTCACACATCACCAACACTACGACAATTCTTAACAGTATTCTCTGTGCTTCCCTACCCAGCCAGTAGGGGAACACAGAGAAGGTTTTCAGCACCATGGACAGCATTGAATGCCATTGGGATGTGCACTGCTCACCCCTGTGGCATTCAAAGGGTTACAATAAACAGAAATAGTACACCAAGCACTACACAATCCCCCCTCTACACAATCACCCCCCCTTAGTATGTTGACATATATTGCATATATTCGACATACTAACTCCATCCGACAGTCACCTCAGGGACTGACATTTAGTAGACGAACCTGTCTTTTATTCGACACTTAACCCTTTGAGTACCAGAGAGGTAGGAAAGCATTGCTTAGCGTGTGTTTCCTACCCCTCTGGTACCCAAAGGGTTAATAGGAAAGGTATGGGCTGCATACCTTGCCTGTTTATGTGTGTTAACCATTTACTTTTGATTAAAAAATGTGTTTAACATTAATAATATAAACATTAGACCTCAAGGGGGGTATCATGACCCCTCATGACACCCCCTAACATGAGGCTGACAAATGCCCATTAATTACATTAAGCACATATAAGCTATGTGAAACATAGCTTATATGCACTTTTATGCTCATAGTAAAAGATCAGACCTCAATGGGGGGCACCAGGACCCCTCCTGACAGCCCCCCTACCATGGTTCATCTATCCAAAAGCATAGATGATCCATGGGGCGACCCCAAAGGCATTTACAGCCTTCTTGATGCTGCCGGCTTTACAGCCGCCAGCAGCATCAAGCTCTCAATGAATGAATGAACCTGGTCAGTGGGTTCATTCAAGGTAAATGGAGCACTGCGCTCCCATCATTGAATCAGTCACCAGGGTCAAATCCGGTGACTGATTCAATGATCACAGCGCAGTGTTGCTTTCTAAGAATGGACCCAGTGCCGGGGTTCATCCATTGAAGGGAGCACTTAGAGTAGGTGTGGCTTTTACACCTACTCTAAGCGCTCCCTTCATTGAATGAACCCTGTCACTGGGTTCATTCTTAGAAAGCAGCCCTGCGTTCTGATCATTGAATCAGTCAACGCAATTGTCAATTCGAAGAATAAACATTTGTAGACATGGTGAAGGCATGTCGGATTGATGTCGATGTGGGTATTTTTTTGTTGGAGTTCTGGTGAAGTGATGTCGTAGACACTTTGTGAATACTGAGGATGTGCCTACGACACTGCTCCGACGGAACATCGACATTCGTAGCCCTCTTCTACCTTTAGTGCATCTAGGCCATTATGTGAATAAAAAGTTCTTTAATAGTGACTGCAAGACATCCATATGTAACATTTTTATAAAGAAACCTTAATAACTAGTCAAAAGATATAAACCAAACAAAAAGAAGGGCGGTAAAGAGAGCGCTCCTACAGACTATATGTAATAAGAAATAAAGCGTAAAATATTAATATGCATATGATACGGAGGTGATATTAGAGGAAAGCTTTAATTAATACCAAGATATACTAAACATATATATAAAAAGAAAAATGAATATACATATATCACAAAAAAACACAATGATAACATTCAATAAATACATTAATGGGCAAGGTTCTATAAATGTCCTTAAAGGTGACATTATTAAAGGCAAAGTTCTTGTTATATAGAGAAAATATAACTCAGGATATTTTAAATATACTGAATATGTTGGTTAGCAGTAACTATAATATGTACAGTAGATGGAATATTGTTTTGGTAAATAAGATTGCCTCCAATATTGCAAGACTCAGATTACCTTTTAGGAGCTCTCAGTTCAACAGTAGCGGGCCGCTGAGGTGGAAATACTCCTGGCTTGAATGATAATAATAGACCTCTGGTATTTTGGAGTCTAATTGCACTGGCAGATATGTAAACCCCCAGTCTTTTTCATCTTAGCAGCTATTAATGGTAGAACTGATGTCACTGAACTTGGCTCTCTGTAGCTTGTTTTAATTGGTACAAGCATACACTACCTATTAAGAAGAGTTACATCAGTGCCAGGTCTTGTCTAGTGGTTATACAGACAAGTAGATCTACCCATAGTATAGAGTGTCACTAGACTCTTTGTATAGGGCTTTTGTATACACCAGGGCAGATTCTGTTACTGATTAGCCTTACACCCCCTATAAAGAGGTATTTCAGTGCAGTGAAAGTGATAGCTCATCTAATATTCAACAGTCTGCACTTAGAACAAGTTTACCTTTTCTTTTTTTTTTCATGTATTTGAGGAACTTTGTGCAGGAAGTTCATATGAAAAACAACAGCAACAACAAGTAAAGTACTGAAAGGACTCTGACCAAATCATGTCATATTTCTCCTTTCTTATATGTGGGATGTGTTGTCTCACATACCTGTTGGATTAGCGATATAGAAAGTTTGATTTGTGTAGATGATTAACTCTGTGGTCTGGGCTGGACCATTTGCTTTATCGTCTGTACACCCATAGTGAATGGCGGTCGACTGGGCTAGAAAATCTATTGAGTACAGTTGCCAGTTTTAGAGGATTGGCTCCACAGAAGAATAGCAGCTTTGGCATCGGGTAGTGACTAACACACCAGAACAAGCTGCTGCTGGGCAGGTATCATCCCTTCTGCCCTGATGTCTCTGAGATGTAATGTGAGAGCAATAAGCAGTTAAAAATATCCTTTGTGGCAGAGTCTTTAGAAAGACTATTGTGGCTTCACAGGTCCTTAGACACTACTCCTGAAGGTCCCAGTAACAGAGTCAAGACTACTGTTTCAGAGGTAAGGCAATCTGAAAAGCCTTATTTTGTACCTGACTTGGGGCTTGATACTTTGCTCCCTGGTAAAAAAACAAAACTGTTGACGGTGGTTTTGACAGCACAGTCAAAAACTACCACCGTGTAAAAATGTCCAGTGGGTGCAAATTTTGCTCCCTTTGGACACAATCAAAAATTAGTTGAATTTGCCATTCTGTGATACACGGTGGCTTCAACGCAGGTTAAGGACTGCACATTTTTTGGCGATAAAACTGCTTCATCTAAACACAGGAACAGAGTCCCTAACATGAGATGAAAACCACCGGTGTGTGTTAGAAAAGTGGTTTCCAACACACACGCATGTGTGGCTAGTGATCCCTACACTAGACATACGTGGATTTATTGATATGGGGCTCTAAGCCCCATATCAATACATCCAAGAAACTAAAAATGTGATTAAAAACTATAGAATATAAACCAATGAGTGCCAGTGGGGTATGCAACTTATTTCAGAGTGTTGCAAACCTCACTGGCACACACAGGGTTAATCCTCATAAAGTTACCAACCTCCTCTGAAAACAAACACTTACCTGTAATCCTGATTCCAATGTGGTCCTCAGCACCATGGTCAGCTACTGTCTGTCTTCTTGAATCTCCTGTCTTCCATCTTCTGTAATTGTCCTTCTCTTCTCGATTTGTTTTTATCTTTAAAATCTGTTTTGTATATATAAAATCCAGTGAAAGGTGTATTCCATAAAAAATACCTCCAAGATATGCCTGAGTTAACTCCTTGAGTGCCTGAGGGGAACCCCTCTAGCGCTATAACGGTTAAATGCAGTCTGGCATTCAGGTTTACATTTTTTTAAGGCATTCTTTGTTTTAAATAATTAAAGGCCTTGCAGGGGTTAAGATGATGCCACCGCCTCTGCTGGCAACAGCAGGAAAGCATAGTGACACAGCCCCACCTCCTCCATACCTTTTGGTCCATTGCCCGAGTCCAAATGAGGGAATTTTGAACAGAGACTGGCTTTTATATGGTCAGTCTCTGTTCAAAATGGATTCCAGCCTACAATTGGCTGGGATGTGTGCTTATGCACCTCCCAGCCAATGAGCTTCTAGAGGGTTTCGTCATCCCCCCACTAGGAGGCAGCGGTGGCAGCAGCGACATCATCTTAACCCGTGCAATGTCTTTAATTATGTAACTCAATGAATGTCTCAACATTTTTTTTTAAATGGAATGGCAGCATAATATTTTTTACAGATATGCCAAACTGTATTTAACCCTTTAACTGGCACTCAAAGGGTTAAATCAGGCAAATCTTGAGTGCATTTTTTATGGAATATACCTTTCATTGGATTTTTTTAAATACAACACAGATTTTAAAGATGAAAAAGAAGAAAGTAGAGAAGGAAGATTCAAGAAGGCAGAAGACAGAATATTGAAGACAAACAGTGGATGACAGGTAAGTGTTTAGCATGCGTTGTGAGAATCTGGTCATAACATGGGTTCTGGCCACCAATGCTTGTTGCTCCATGTACCGGGCCAGCTATAGGATAACTGTGGTACAAAACTGGGTTTTCTCGTTCGGGGTTTGTTTTTGCCTTACCGGATGTTTTACGGGTAGGCATAGTATCGAGCCCCTAGCATCTAGAAAACCCTCTTTAACTTTGTGTCATACATGTAAATACATAATACACAATAATGTGGAGCGTGGAGCACAGATCAACATAACAGGATACAGAATTGGGGGGGGTGTAAAACAGGGTGATGCAGGCAATATCAAACGAATTACTTTTCGATGTAGACAAATTTGTAAAGATGGCTAATTTGCACACTGTACACCAGCATTCTGGGACTGTAATGCCAGTGACCACAGGGGGCGACAAACAGAAATGCAACTTCTAAAATTACAGTGCTAGGACAGGGTCATCACAGTCCCCGTCTGTTCACCGGAACCAGAATCCTCAGGGTATACTCTAATCTCTCAGCCAGAGTTCAAATTAATGATGTTCTCTCTGACTCTTTTCCTATCTCCAAAGGTACCAGACAAGATTCCCCCTGTCCCCTCTCATTTTTATTCTTGCCATTGAACCATTGTTACAAACCTTTAGGAATGACCCCTGTATCCATGGCCTCCCCCTTAAATCTGGGGACTATAAACTCTCCGCATTCTCAGATGATGTTTTTTTTATTCCTCTCCTCCCTGCTCACCTCAGTACCTGCCTTGATTCACACTTTAGACACAGATACTGCTCTCCTTCTCTTTAGCTAAGATAAACTACATCAAATCTGAAATCCGGAACATCCATCTTCCCCCAAATCCCTCTTGTGTCCTACAGGTACTTTACCAGTTTAGATGGGCTGCGGCTCTATAGAATGCTTGGGAGCTTCTTTTACCTGCTAACTTGAATCACATTTAGGAAGAATTACATAAATGGAGTTCTTTGACAATCTCTTGGACAGGTTGCATCAGCCTCGTTAAGATGTTGCTTCTCCCGAAGGTTCTATATATTTTTCAAACTATCCTGATTTCCTTCCCTGATTTATTCTTACGGAGGCTGCAATCAATCGTCTCCTGTTTCATTTGGGCCTATGAGAAACTTTGCTTGACCCTTGATCAGTGATTCACCATCTTCTTTTCCATTTACAAACATGCGAGGAACTCTTCGAAGTGTGAATTGAACTGCAAGCTTTACACCTGGTGTTACAGGACCCTGTCCACACTAGGTAAAATCTACCTATCTCATTCTGAGACCTGTGGAAATGCTGGTCATTGTTGGTCACCATGCTGCACCATTGATCTTGCCCTCACACATCCTTCTATTGGGACCAGGTTCTACTTCACATTATGGAAGAAAAGTTGTGAGTAACAAGTATTGACCGACCACTAGTATGGTCTATTCGTTAGAATACTTGTTCTCTCAGTAGAGATGCAGTGCTTCAATATATGCCAGTATTGAGGTTCATGAAATATAGCTTTTACTAAATTCCTTAATATAAAATATATTCCACACCATTGATTATATAGTGAATTAAACAATACTCAGGTGTATAAAATGCTATACTCCCAGAGTGTCCTATAAAAATATCACACCTTTCAATTAAATATATACTGCATTTGTTGTTCTTTATTCTGTAGGACTAGATCTATTCCTTTGATGAACTGATACTCGTAAGTGTTTTAGTGTTCTTTTTTAATAGTAGACACATAGTTTATAGTCAGCTTCTTATGGCTTATAGAGTTTAATGATTGCCATGTATAGTAAAAAATGTAGTAACCATTTTGAGACCTCCGGGAATCCCCTGAAATTGACTAACACAAAGATCACTTATATCTACAGATGCTGTAACAGTTGTCTGAATAGAGATATAGTGATCGATCTCTTTAACCCTTCTGATTCTGTATTTCTTATTGTAGTAGTAGTGCCATTCATATATGTAAGAGATCTCGTAATGTTTACACATTCAATTATTCTCATTAATACTTATTGACGTTCTGTCAGGAAATTGTGTTTGATTATTTTCTGTGTGAATTAGATCTTATTCCTCTGATAATGCAGTATCGTTCCACATGTTAGCCTCTAATGGCGACAACTCAGAATCTCAATCTGCCAAGTGTAATTTAGGATAATTAGGGGCTTCTAGCCATTATTATTATGAAATCACTTACAGGGTATGAAGCCTACAGTCAGAATAAATCTTCTCTATTGAATTTCACATTAGGAACTACAGGCGTACAAGTGATGTGTATCAAATGGAGATACTCTAGTCTAGTTCCTCATAGATTAATTTGCTGCTCTCCACATTCTAAGTCTAACTATATTACCTATAGTTAGACTTGGAATGTGTAGAGCCACCAATAATCATGGTGTGCAATATATATAATTTTAAGGACTATAGTAAAAGTTATATTTTATGATCCTCTGTACTGGCATATATTGAAGCACTGAACTTGTCTCTATTGAGAGAACAAGTATTCTAACGAATAGACCATAAGAGTGAAGGTTGTTACTCTCAACCACTCTTTTTTTTCTTTGATAATATATAACAAGACATGCAGCACTACCACAATATATTTTTCTACTTCACATTAGTTAAATATTATCAGTTTTGATCCCTAAGGATCCGTTGTTTTGTCTCTTTCATATTTCTCTTCACCAACATCCTAAGTTCTCTAAATCCCATGCAAGATCTCTTTACACTTAAATGCAGCCACGTCTCTAATTTCATTATTCTGGCAGTCGAGTTCTCTCCATTCTTTGAAGCTTTGTGTTGCTAGAGTCAGGGACTGATTTCAGTAAAGAAATGTCATGTGATTTCAACAGCCTCTATGACACTTGGAACCCCTGTACTGCGCATGACTGCTTCTGACAAACATACATTAGCAAATTATTATATAGGATATGGCCCTGAATTTTTCTTCCAGTAAATAGATGCAGCTTTTGATATAGAAAGTGACATCTCCATAAGTAAAGAACACTTTACAGCAAATTTTACCCCTAAGGTAGGACTTTTATTTATTTGTATAAATGGACTAGTTGTTGGCAGAACATACCATTGTAAGATTTAGGGAAATGTAGCAAGATCATTTTCTTATCTCTTTCTTATCAGGTGTGAGGGAGATACCACTGTAAAAGAGGGTGGTGGGCAGCACCTGGACGAGCTGTTCACATTACTGACCTCCCTTGTGGTTTTTGGAAAATCAGAAGTGAAAGTCTCTGGGCAAGTGTCTCATCCTCAGCTACCTGGCTTCAGTCTTGGAAGAACCACTGACTCAAGTAGGTTACCTATTTTGACTGTTTATATTGTATAAACTATTCTAAGGTGTGACCAAAAAGATATTGGGCTACTGAGAAGAACTGCAGCAATTTTAGAGCAAACCAACTTGCACTGTAGGGGGAAAATAAAAATTATTTAAATCCCCATTGATTTAAATGGGGCTCTTAACCCTTGGAATACTAGAGAGTAAGTAACGCATAAGTACATTTTCTGGTTTTTAGTATTTTTCTTTAATGTTTTTGTATTTATACAAATGGTATTTACTTTACATATATACTGTGCAAGTCTGATGTGCTAAGAAAAAAAGTGTGTAGGGAGTATGCAATAAGGTGTGATGAAGAAGAGGAGATAATTTCTCCAGTGTGATAATCTCTCATACTCCTATGCTGTTATATGAAGCTAAAATACTAGCATCTCTCCAACCTGAGACATGTTAATAGACTAGGGGCTCGATACTATTAGCCGGGCCAAAACTGGAGTTACAGTAAAAATAAGCAACATATATTTTGCAACCGTGTTTTACTGGTTTTCTGTTGTAGAACCGCGGTAAAACAAAGCTGGCGTAGGCCGCACATGTTGCCGTACTAACAAAAATGGAGCTGACTGCTTTTATCCTACTACCCCTTAAACTACCGCCTAAAAAGTACAAAGAAATAGGCGTACGTTTGATGACAGAAAGGTCAAGTTAGGCATTATATGGCCTACATTCACTAAATATGTTGAAGGGGTGCACTGTATGTCATATTTCTAACATGTTGTGCAGCATGGGGAACAACACCATTGTGTATTAGCCTCATATACACTGCCTGACACCCCCAGTCTTTTTCCCTTGACCACTGGTTACCACAGATCTCCATGTACACTGTCTGACCATCTACAGCATTTTTCCCTTGCCTACTGCTAGCCACAAATCCCCATGGCCACTGCCTGGGCAAGGGAAGAAGGCTGGGGGTGTCAGCCAGTGTATATGGGGCTAACACACAATGGTGTAGTTCCCCATGCTGCACATGTTAGAAATACGACAAACAGTGCCACCCTTCAACATATTAACCCCCCCTTAGTACTTCAGCATATATTGCTCCTATTCAACATACTAACATTCTGCATTTGTATTTCGATATATATGGTGCTCCCATTCGACATTCTTCTTTCTCCAGTTTTATTCGACATACACTGACACTGACTTCTCCAGTGTGATAAACTCCCCAATTCCTATTCTGTGGAGCCAATATACTAATATTTCTCTCATTTGCATGATCTTCGTACATAGGCTCCATAGAATAACAAAGAACTTATAGAGTTTATGTCAATGGAGACATGCCCTCCTCTTTATCACCTCTTTAGCACATCTTAGTGCATATCCCCCCTGGGGGTTACACAGTAAGGGGTAATAAAAAGGGGATAAAGACAACATAACTTCTCCAATGTAATAAACTCTCCAGTTCCTATGTTATTGTATGGAACCTATCACTAAGGCATCTGAAGTTGGAGATATCCCCACTGTTCATCATAGTACATCAGTCATACTGAATTGCTAATTACAGCACTGAACATGTTTGTATTCCTTTTCTTGTGACCTTCACAAATATAATGAAATATATATTTTAATCCACATTAGTAGTGTGAAATTAAAATAGATAATTGAAGGAACTTGCTATCAGGTTGAAAATCTGGTCAATTTAATTAGCAGTAATAGATGAAGGTTTCAGTTAATTTATTTGGTATCTGAGTTTTCAGTCTGTAGATCCATATCACTTCTGTATGTACCAGGTAATTACAGAGGTTTACCTTCTTTGTTGGCCATTGTCAAGTGGTGGAGGTTGCTTTGCAACATGTCTTGACACAGGTTGATCACTTTATCTATCAGCTATAATGTCCTGTATGGATTTGAGTTAGTTAGCCATATGATCCCTAAAAACTGGTTATGGTTTTCTCCTTATACAGAAAACTTAATGACATAGGTACATGTGAGTCTTTGTTTGCAAACAATATGCTTGCCTCAATGTGGATAGTTTAAGTGGTCACTCTAAACATCCCAGCTTTTCTAATAGTAGCCAAGTGTTTTTATCAGTTTTGTTACAATAATTGGAGTTAGTTTTGACCGACAGCAGGCCTTCCAGATTAGGCTCCCTCTTATAACACATCAAATGGGGGGGGGGGTCCTTGGAACAATGTCTTCATCTTCTCTATATTAATCATTTGCTGTTGATTTCTTACAGTGTGTGCAGTCACAGTTCTTGTTTTTGTATACAGAGTAGAAAAGAATAATTGTTTTTTTATCTTCTTATCTATGGAGATAAGTGTTGGTTAAACTTTATGGCAATGTTTCATAACTTTCATAGCATGGCATAAGATCTCTTTACCTGTTGGCCATTTGTATACATTTTTCAATTATATCAAGTAGTTTAGTTTCAAATAAATAATGGCCAGGTCAGTGTTGTTTATAGTAATTGTAATCATTTGGAAATGAGGAACATTGAAGAGTTATTTATATAAACAATATTGTCACTTTCAATATACAAAACCTAGTCAGGAAATGTCATAGTGTGTGAACATGTGCAGTAAGTCATAATTTAAGGGCCTTTAGAAGGTCTCTGAGACCCAGGATTAGGCCATTCTATTATTTTATCAGAGCCCAGTGCAGCCAAGTTGTAAAATGACTAGTAGAAAGTTAGCATATCACAAGCTGGCAACAAAACTGAGGCTTTAAAGGGATAGTAATGTTTCATAATAAAAGCAGCTCTAATTAATCATCATAATATTCGGGCCTTAGAGATTATTATTTGAATTCTGTCAGAGTTGTAGTTCAAGAGTAATTGAATGATAAAGTATCCCCCTCCCGCCCCTCTTACTGAAATAACACTGTTAGGCTCGGAGCAGCAGGGAGGTGCCCAGGTAGATTGCAGAGAGGGACAATCTTCAGTTAAGATAAGGGAAAAAGCTGAAAAATCTGTCAAAGGGGGCAGGGTTTTCATTGATCTCACAGTAAGAAGATTGTCCCTTGCTGTTATCTGTCTGGTCAAGCAACCAGATTCCACATCAGAGGTGAGCAGTGTTACACTAGGTAAAAGGGGCAGGAGGGGGATATTTTTTCATTTAATTACTCTTGAACTACAAATCTGACAGTATTGAAATAACACTCTCTATGGCTCAAATACTATGAAGATTAATTGGAGCTGCTGTTTTTGTGAAACATGACTATCCCTTTAAGCAGGAGATTGGGGGCTTTAGTTCCATCAAACAATATCTAGCACCCATGTGTTATAAAAACAAACAAATGTGGGCACATAGAGACTTCCAATTCTTGAAAAGCTAAGCACCATAAGAATAGTGACTTACGTTTTTCATCACACCAGCTTGAGAATCCTGAGCCACGAAAATGCATGCAGGGAAAATCACCTTCCCTTATCGGGTAAACTTCTCTCAGGTGCTCTCGTATCCAGTAATAAATGAAAAAAATCAGTTGTTGATATAAAATCCAAATGTTTATTAAAAGTTATCATATATCCATTAGACAAAGCTCAACATGTTTAAGAACTTAAGGTTGTTTCATCAGGAGCCAAAAATTCAGGCAAATAGATGTGATCGCCAAGTCCCTCCTTATATACCCTCTATCAATGGATAGCATTTCTAATAAGACTGAAGATAAAATGCTACAATGATCAAGACTAGACTAATGGATAGTAGATAAACACTTAAAGGAGCAGTAAACTTTTTTTATGAAAAAATATATATTGTAGGGATTTTCCTATTGAGTAAAATAAGGGTACTCCCACTGGCCAGAGATTTATATTCCAGAGCTATTACAGTTTAAACCCAATCTTTTTTTTACATTAGCAGTGCCCTCTAGAGGTCAAATTCTAATGAGATTTCCTGTTAGATTCTAATGGAGAGGAAAGTCAGAGGAATACAATTTTCCATAGAATGTGATAGAAACTGCCTGTCACTTCCTGTCAGTTAGAACTATCAGGAAGTAAACACAGTAAATTCACTTCTTGATTATTTGAACTGCTATAGGTTTTGAATAAAACACCTGACAGCAGTGTGAGTGACCTTGTTTTATTCAACAGGAAATGCTCAATAAAATATGTTTTCATAAAAAAAAGTTTACTGCTCCTTTAATATACTATAATCTTGAAAAAAATCCAGGAAACTGAATTATATAAAAATTCATACATTTAAAAATATATAGTATTAAAAGTATGAAAATCAAATGTAATATCCTAATACAAACTGAACAAAACAAGCATACATGTCTAATTTAAACATCTAATAGTATCCAGAATGGAAATACCTCCGTCTCTCATAGATGCATGGTGCGGGGGATATGTGAGGCAATAACCAGCGATCTACAAATAACTGTATAGTTAAATTAATCAATAACATTTATATTGGTAACTAAATGGGATTGCTACTAATATACCTCACGACTCCTACTACACATTATACAGAGATGGGACAAGCCAAATATGCCCCCCCATTCACTATAGGTCATAATATCAACCAATTACATATATAAAAATTGCATCAACCACCTGAAAATACAAATAAGGCAAAATTCTTTAAAAGTTAAATTAACAAAACATTTTTATAGATGACTACATTAGCAATAAATATGAATTAAAGGGATAGTAATGTCAAATAATAAATCAGTATATGATTGTTCCATTAAATTTTTCTAATGCACAGTATATTTTTAATATTATTTACCTACATATTCTTCTTGCAAATCCAGTTAAAAGATTCCCCCTCTCGCCATTTTTCTTTATGTCAGTAAGAGTTTCCTCAGATCTGAAAGCCAGTCGCTTGACTGGACGGAGCGCAGCAAGGGACAATAATATATATAGAATTATAAGTATGTACAAACCTCTATACTATAACACGCTTTATTCATAGTAACACCTGAGGTCCGCTTGCATTGATACAGAAAAAAAACTGTAAATAACATAAAAATCTATAGTGCTGCTTCATTATATTTATCATAAATCTAAACTCTGCATGGGCTTTCCCATAACATAAATATGCACTAAGCAGACTTTTCACTAACATAAAGACTTTTCAGAAATATAATTTTATCAATAATAATAAAAACAAAATAATAAATGCTTTGATATTTTGTGCTGTTGGTATTTAATCTGTAAATTATATGAATTTAGTAACTCAATGTAAAATTAATTCAGTGTAAAATTAATTAAAAATACAACAGTACTACTGATAAATTTTCAGCACACAGAAAGGTAGGTGGTTTCTCTCTATATATAGATATCTTCTCACCACACCAGGAGAGCTACGGAAATGTCCAAAGTCACCAATAATCCAAAAAGTCAGTCCTGTGCTTAGTAGACACTTCTGTATAGCTCTCTTTATTTCCCGAAGTGCTGCTAGAGTCCAGGTCACTTGGTCTTGCGACCTCCACAGAAGTCCACTACTGCAGAAAAACAAGAGAAAGAGAATAGACCCAGTGCAAAAGCACCTCCAAGAGTGATCCAGTTGGACATAACCCTTGTTGGCAATCACAGAGGTCAGACATTTCTTGTAGATGGCCACCAGGTTTGCACACATCTCAGGAGGGATTTTGTCCCACTACTCTTTGCAGATCCTCTCCAAGTCATTAAGGTTTCGAAGCTGACGTTTGGCAATTCGAACCTTCAGCTTCCTCCATAGATTTTCTATGGGATTAAGGTCTGGAGACTGGCTAGGCTACTCCAGGACCTTAATGTGCTTCTTCCTGAGCCACTCCTTTGTTGCCTTGGCTGTGTGTTTTGGGTCATCCCCTATACCCATCCACGACCCATTTTCAATGCCCTGGCTAAGGGAAGGAGGTTCTTACCCAAGATTTAACAGTACATGGCCCCGTCATTGTCCCGTTAATGCGGTGAAGTTGTCCTGTCCCCTTAGCAGAAAAACACCCCCAAAGAATAATGTTTCCACCTCCATGTTTGATGCTGGGGATGGTGTACTTGGGTGTCATAGGCAGCATTCCTCCTCCTCCAAACACGGCGAGTTGAGCTGATGCTCACTGGCAAACTTCAGACGGGCCTGTACAAGTGCTTTCTTGAGCAGGGGGACCTTGTGGGCGCTGCAGGATTTCAGTCCTTCATGGCTTAGTGTGTTACCAATTGTTTTCTTGGTGACTGTGATCCCAGCTGCCTTAATATAATTGACAAGATCCTCCCGTGTAGTTCTGGGCTGATTCCTCACCGTTCTCATGATCAGTGAAACTCCACCAGGTGAGATCTTGCATGGAGCCCCAGACCGAGGGAGATTGACAGTTATTTTGTGTTTCTTCCATTTGAGAATAATCACACCAGCTGTTGTCATCTTCTCACCAAGCTGCTTGGCGATGGTCTTTTAGCCCATTCCAGCCTTGTGTAGGTCTACAATCTTCTCCCTGACATCCTTGGACAGCTCTTTGGTCTTGGCCATTGTGGAAAGTTTGAAATCTGATTGATTGACTGCTTCTGTGGATAGGTGTCTTTTATACAGGTAACAAGCTGAGATTAGAAGCAGTCCCTTTAAGAGAGTGATCTTAATCTCAGTTTGTTACCTGTATAAAAGACACCTGGGAGCCAAGAATTCTTGCTGATTGATAGTGGGTCAAATATTTATTTCACTCCGTAAAATGGAAATCAATTTATAACTTTTTTGAAAAGGGTTTTTCAGGATTTTTTGGTTGTTATTCTGTCTGTCACTGTTCAGATAAACCTACCATTAAAATTATAGACTTATCATTTCTTTGTCAGTGGGCAAACATACAAAATCAGCAGGATTGAATAATTTTTTCCCTCACTGTATATATAAGCCCCCTCAGGTTGGGTACTCGGCTGGGTTCTCTCTAGATTCAGAAGCTGAACCAACCTCTTGGTATAACAGCACAATACAATAAATCTTTGTCTGTCCCCAGGCTTCCAACTCACGATACCAGGTTCCCACAATGATCAGGCAAGCGGTCTTTGTATTCAAAGTGGATACTTTATTTTAAAATTATGTGTACACTTAGGGGTAAATTTAAAGGCAGTCGTTAATATAGCCCGTAGGACCAAAGTGAATACCGGCTGAAAAACTAACATGTCTAACGCAGTATTCAGAGGCCCTACCAGCTAAAATCACAAAGGACGTTAAGCCACAGAAATGGTCTTGTGGCTAAACGTCAGTTTTATTCCCAAAATGCCATTAAAGGGATAGTAATACTTCGTTTTAACTTTATTTTATTTTGTAGGCATTAACAAAACATGAAGAATGATATGTCTTATCTCTCAAACCTTTATGGTTTATGAGATATTCACAAGCAAAGTTTCTCCCTCCCGCCCCTTTTACCTACTGTAAACAATCTCTTCTCAGATGTGGAATGCAGTCCATAGACTGGACAGATAACAGAAGGGGACACTCTTATTCCTATGAAAACAATGAAATCCCTGCCCCCCTTGACAAGCTTTTCAGGTTTTTCCCTTATCTTAATTGAAGATTGTCCCTCTCTGCAGTCTACCTGGGCAGCTCCCTTCTGCCCTGGCTGAGAAGTGTTACATCAGTAAAAGGGGCGGGAGGGGGACACTTTGCTTGTGAATATCTCTTAAACCATAAAGGTTTGAGAGATAAGACTTATATCATTCTTCATGTTTTTTTCATGCCTACAAAATAAAATAAAGTTAAAACGAAGTATTACTATCCCTTTAAGAGCAGCGATATTGGGAATTTAGCTATTGTTGCCTGACATACTGCCAAACACTGATCACTAACTAATCCATGTTACACTTACCTGTCATCCACTGTCCTTCTGTCTTCTCTTCTTTCTTCTGTCTTCTGCCTTCTCTTCAGTCTTCTTTCTTCTCATTCTTCTTTCTTCTGCCTGTAAAATAAAATCAAAGTATAAATACCAAGCATGAATGAAGACATCATTTAACCCTTTGAGTGGCAGAGGGGTACTCAACACATTGCACCTCACTGGCACTCAAAATGTTAAATATTACTGTGCCATGTATACTCCTCAGATTAAATGCATCTATTTAATGTCAAAATAAATAATTGTACCCCACTGGCACTCATAGGGTTAATCCCACTAACTTTGGACATGTTTTAGGCACTTTGGATGTATTAATGTGGGGCTTAGGGCCCCATATCAATACATCCACTGGGGACTTTGTTTTTTTTTTGCCAGTTAATAGCTGCATTAGCTAGCAAAAGATCCGATGAGGGACTCTACGGCTAAACAAACTGGGTTTTAAGTTTTATGTGGTAAGTGAGTCCCTTATCGGATGTTTTTCAGCTAACGCAGTCCTTTACATGGCAAACTGGAGGTTTTGTTTTTTTTGTTTTGTTTTTTTTAATGGGCCAAAACACATTTTTGTGTAGCGGTCGTATTACTTGATGAATTGCAGTTAGCAGTTTATTACATGGCCCTTTGAATGGCTTACTATATGTTAAAACATATAGTGGTGTGTTTTTTTTGCCTAACACCTGCCTTTAAATCTACCCCTTAGTGTACTAAAATCGGTAAAAAAACACACCTTACATGATTCCTTACTGTGTAACTTATTCAGAGGTGAATAACAACAACCTGTTTAATCCTTCTATTATAGTATAAGTGACTTACCGACTCCGTGCTTCCGCCACAGCCGCTCCATCCCAGGCAAATATTGTGTGTTCCAAACCCAGAAGCACACTGTGTTCCATTTGCTGGAAGTCTGGGTCCGATCACATGACCCTACTGATAAATGTTATGTTAGTGAATTATGTTTGAACAAAAATACTAGTGTTAAAAAGATGATTATGCAAAAAAATGCTACCTAAATTAAAGTTTTTGAGTAAGGAGTGTATAATGCACAAGAGATACATGTATGCTCACCAAACAATCCATGCATAAAAGCTTATAGACTCCCGATCCATATAACCACAAACCATCAGCTCCAACCTGATCCGGTGCTGAATTTCAAGTCGCTACATCCATTCCAAATTCCTTATGTTCTTATCGCTACACCCACTCACAATACTTTATGTCCTTAAATATGATTTTTCTTTGTCCTCTTGGACCAAAGGTATAATAGCACTGGAGGAGAAGGATGGAACAATGTACATAGGGAGCACTATGATGGTGCAGTGGTGTAATAGCTACCAGAACACGAGCAGCCACGGGAGGTTGTGACTGGGAGTCCCTTGCAATAAAAGAGAGGTCTGATTTATCTGTTCCCAATCCAAAGCGTATCATGGCTGACTTGCCACTTCCTCCTGAGGACATCTCACAGTCAGAAGAGATGTGCTTACAGTCAGACTACTCAGACATAGTGAGAGACAGATTATGTATGTTTGCATAACTATTCCTGCGAAGACATCAGAGATGAAGGTGTGTGTGAGGGCTAGTGATCACCATCTTCCCCCAAGCACACTTGCTGAACAGCCTCCGTTTCATGCAGTAATAGAAAGCTCCAGCTGGACAGCCAGACAGGAGCCCATGTCCATCTGGGACCCCACACCAGCCAGCATAATCCCAGCTGCTGCAACCAGATCCCCCACAGCTGCCATAGGGACCTGTGGAGAAGCATAGGAATGACAGACGACTTCACAGACCTAGAATATTCTGCACAGGGGTCATGCTCCTCAGAATGGCAGATGCTGAAGTCAGAGACCACTACAGATTGGCTTCGAACAGCATCATCCAGTTATAAGAGGTGATCAAAGATAATGTTGACTCCATATACAGCACCAACCATGCCCTATCCAGCTTGCAGAAGCTGATGTGTGCCATATATTTCATGGCAAATGAATACTTCCAGCCCACAGAAGGATATGCATCTGGCATGTCCCAGTCCACCTGTTCAAGAGTACTGGCTCAGGTGTTGCCAGCCCTCAAGAGGAAGGCCAGAATGTACATCCACTTCCCCACCACTGACATGGAGTGGACACTTATAAAACAGAACTTTCACATAAGGGGAGGCATTGCCAGGGTAATGGTTGCCATAGACTGCACACGTGTGCATAAGAGCTCCAACACATAAGGGACATCTCTTCATTAACAGGAAGAATTTCCACTCCATCAACTTACAGATGGTGTGTGATGTTTACATGAAAATGTGTGTGCCTCCTATCCTGGCAGCGATCACGACTCCTACATCCTCAAGCACTCCTGTGTCCATGGGAATTTGAGAATGGAAACTATACAGGTGGATAGCTTTTTGGTGAGTCAACAATACAAACATCATGGCACATGCACGGGTGCGCTCACATGACTAATGTAAACACAGCTTACCATGGTCATAACACACACATAGTACATCCCCCTTATACAATATCCACATAACATGTGCTCCCTGTCTCACCATGTCACTCTCTTTCCACATGATGGTGGCTATGAGTGTAAACCGTAGCTCCTCACACCACTACCCAATCTACAGACATCTGCTCAGGAGACCTACAGTGTACATATTTTTCCTTTGTTTTTATGTCAATACATTTCTACACTTAGATATTGTTTACTGTTTCTACCATTTTTTCCTGTTACTCTACTTGGAAGTTTCATATTTATATGTAGACAAGGCCATTGAAGTTCGCAGCAGCATCAGGAAAGGAAGAAATTGCATACTCACATACCTCATCTCTTCATAATTTCATCCATCCATTCTTCTATATCATTCCATCCATCCATCAAATCTTTCCTCCATTTACTATTAAGGTACTGTTCCAACTTGGTCAGCTGGGACATATGTCATTTTATTTGGATAATTATTATCATCCTTATCTTTCTATCACACTTGGGACTAACATTAAATTAGTACTTTGGTTATTTTATTCATTTGCGCAGGTGTACTCTTTGCCTTTTCTTACTACTTTATCATGGAAGCCAATGCCTACATTAATGACTCGGCATTTCCTGTTTCCTAGCACCACACCATGATTTGCAGACCTAAGAAGTCACTGGAGTCCTTCTCTTTTCAGGGAAAGGCCTTCTTTGGGCCCAACCTGAAACAGATCATAGTGATACTACTGCTGGAAAGAGAACCCTATTTCCCCAGATTTCTACCGAGTGGTCCTTTCTTGCAAGGAAAATGCATGGATTTCTTTTCTCTCTCCATTTAGGGGCACACAGGGCACAAAACCATCAGATCTCCCAGCAGCTCCCCACTGCAAAGCCCAGGCAGACTTGGGCAGCCCAAGTGCTCACCTGCAAAGTATAAGTCTGACAAAGCAACCTTCACATGACTCATAGAATCCTGGTCCATCATTGCCAGCAGGGAGCCATCTCCACCTCTGTTGAGGCAATTGGGTATCCTCCATAAAGGACCAGTGGGTTTTGTGGGTGGTATCAGAAGGGTACAGCATCATTTGCAGATCCCTTCCTGCATATCACTTCTTTTCATCAAAGGTTCCACGGAACCCAGAAAAGGCATGGCTCTTCCACAAAGCAATCTCCACTCTGCTGGAAAAGGTCTGAGTACTGGTTTCATCCCAAGAACTCCTTTCATGTTTCTATTCCAATCTTTGTGCCAAAGAAGGACAGATGCTGCTACCCTATCCTTGATCTAATATGTCTCAACAAGTAGGTGGTTACTTTGCACTTATAGATAGAATCTTCACATTCTGACATCACAGCAATGTGCCCGGGGTAGTATCTAGCCTCCATGGATCATCAGGAAGCATATTTGTCAGTTCAGACTCTCCCAGACTACTATAGCTACTTGCGTTTTTGCTTTCGGCTGCAATCACTACCAGTTCACAGTTTGTCCTGACTTTGGCACCCAGAATCTTGACAAATATCATAGCAGACCTCTCCACCTATATCCATACCAAAGGCATTTCTATAACACCATATTTGGACTATCTCCTGATCAAGGCTCCCTCACAAAACCGCTTATCTCACCATATCCAAGAATACCCCCATATTATGGCGCATCACGACTGGAATCTCAGTCTCAAAAAATCCTCTCTCATTTAATCTCAGGTTTTGGTTTTCCTGGGCATGAGGTTTGACATCTTCAGGAGAGGGTCTTCCTCACAGAGGAGAAGATTCAGATTTTGTTCCAGATGCTGGAGTGAAAGTTGGCCATGATCAAGGACTACATGCGAGTCCTGGGTTGGTTGGTCTTAGCTCTGGAAGCAGTCCCCACACACAGTTCCACACAAAGGAACTTCAGAGGGACATTCTCTGCATGTGGTCCATAAATCTGGAGCATCTCTCCCATCAGATGTCTCTGATTCTAGAGTCAATGATGGCTCACCTGGTGAGAGGGAGACCCTTTGCAGTTCCAGAGTGGAACCTTGTGACAACAGTCACCAGCCTGATAGGCTGGGGTGTGACACTGGGTCATCTAGGTGCCCAGGGCAGGTGGACAGGGGAGGAGAGTCTTCTGTCCAACAACATTCTTGTGCTCAGAGTGGTTCATTGGGCTCTCTTTCAGTGGTCCCAGGTACTCACTGGAACTCTAGAGCAATGGCCTACATCAATAGCCAAGGGGAAACCTGTAGCAAGATAGGATTGAGAGAGCTGTAGGATCTCCTCACTTGGGCAGAAGCTCACAGTCCAGCCATTTCAGCCATACACATTCTAGGAGTGGAAAACATACTGGCAGACGTTCTCAATCATCAAGACGTAGATCCAGAAAACTGGGAGCTCCATTTGGAGGTATTTTCTCTGATAGTTCATCAGGGGGAGGGATGGCCCAGTGATCGATCTAATGGCTACCAGAGAGAATATGAAGGTTTCGACCATCTGTTTTCAGGTGAGGAATTCTCTGACCTTTGCAATGAATGTCATATCCATTCCATGGGGTTTCCAGCTGTCCTATGTGTTCACCCCGATTCCTCTCATCCACAGAGTGAATCAGAAGATAGGGATCGATAAAAAAACGGTTATCCTAATCACGTCATTCTGGCATGATTTGCAGACCTCATCAGTTTGTCCATTCAGGATCCGATCGGACTGCCACCCAGGATGTGGAGAGACCAACCTTGACAGCATGGCTTTTGAGTTGACAGTTCTGAAGCAAAAAGGATTCCCAGGTGATGTCACCTCCAGCATGATCCAGGCTTGGAAGCCAGGCACCTGTGAGGAGTACCATAGGGTCTAGTCCATTTTTCACCAGTTATGTCATGTCCCCGCAGGTGTTTGACCTTCCCATGGTGTTATCCTTCCTTCAGGATGGAATCAGCAAGAGTCTCAGCTTGATTTCTCTCAAGGTTCAGATCTCAGTCTTCTGTTCTTTTTTAGAGACAAATCATGCCATCCTGGATGTGAAGATGTTTCAACAAGGGGGTAACTCATGCCTTTATTTCCTTTAGGGACCCCACACCTCTGTCTTAGGCACACTTCAGTGGCCACCTTCTAAACCCATTGCCTCCATCTTTTTAAATCAGGTGGTGCTGATGATGACTTCTCCTGCCAGTTGTTTCTGTCCTGAGGGTGTATTACGGTGCCCGTGATTGTTGCAATTCCCTGTCAGTCACCATTAGGGGGCTCCTATTGGTTGTCTGCCTTTGTCCCTCCTTAGGCAGCCTATTTAAACCTGGTTTGGGCATACTATTGTTGCCCTTTCGTGGTGTCTCTGACCACTTTAGCTTTGAACATGTTCCAGTATTCATCAGCACCTGTACCTGTGTTCCTGAGTTCCAGAATGCATCCTGTTCCTGAATCTCCTGTCTGCAGAATCGTTCCAGTGTGTTCCGGCCTAGTTCTGTGAGATTGATGTTTCCTGCTGATCGCCTTCATGGAGCTTTCCAGTATGCTTGGTTTCCTGTGAGTTCCTGTCGTCGCTTGTCCAGCCAGATGTATTCCTGACGTCTGATCGCCTTGGCGACATTCTTAACTCCAGTGCGGTAGCTATTTTGCTCTGAAGCCTTTCGGCTGTACCTGTTGCTGTTGGTTCCAGCGCTGGTTTGCTCCCAAGGCCTTGCGGCTACACATTACTGTTGGTCCCAGCGTGCGGACGCTGGTTTGTTCCCAAAGCCTTGCGGCTATACATTATTGTTGGTCCTAGCGTGCGGACGCTGGTTTGCTCCAAAGTCTTGCGGCTATACATTACTGTTGGTCCCAGCGTGCGGACACTGGTTTGCTCCCAAAGCCTTGCGGCTACACGTTACTGTAGGTCCCAGCGTGCGGACGCTGGTTTGCTCCAAAGCCTTGCAGCTACACATTACTGTTGGTCCCAGCGTGCGGATGCTGGTTTGCTCCAAAGCCTTGCGGCTACACATTACTGTTGGTCCCAGCGTGCGGACGGTGGTTTGCTCCCAAAGCCTTGCGGCTACACGGTATTGTTGGTCCCAGCATGCGGACGCTGGTTTGCTCCAAAGCCTTGCAGCTACACATTACTTTTGGTCCCAGCGTGCGGACGCTGGTTTGCTCCAAAGCCTTGCGGCTGCATATTACTGTTGGTCCCAGTGTGCGGACGCTGGTTTGCTCCCAAAGCCTTGTGGCCACAGGTTACTGTTGGTCCCAGCGTGCGGACGCTGGTTTGCTCTAAAGCCCTGTGGCTACACACTACTGTTGGTACCAGCGTGCAGTCACTGGTTTGCGCCAAAGCCTTGTGGCTATTTACATTGCTGTTGGTCCCAGCGTGTGGTCGCTGGTTTGCTCTATGAACATTCTGAATATACTCACTGTTGAACATCACTGAGTGAGTTCCGTTGGGCTGCCTTGCCCGGTATTGGTAAGGCCGGTAGAACCTGGTATAAATTCCATCTGCAGGTTGCCTTACCTGGTATTGGCAAGGCCGGTAGAGCCTACAGCTTTAGATCAACGGCTGTCTTGCCCGGTATATTGGCAAGACCGGTAGAGCCTTGTTAGCTCCTTGGGCTGCCTTGCCCGGTATTGGTAAGGCCGGTAGAACCTGGTATTTACTCCTTCTGCAGGTTGCCTTACCCGGTATTGGTAAGGCCGGTAGAGCCTACTGGATTGGATCATTGGCTGTCTTGCCCGGTTTATTGGCAGGACCGGTAGAGCCTGTATCTGTATCTCGCTTTATTTGTATGTTGTATGTCATGTTGGAATCCTAAGGGATCACCTTTTAAATTATTTCAATAAAGTTGTGTTTTTACTTAACTTTGTGTCTGAGAGTCGTAATAAACCGTGACAGGGTGGCTGAGCTGCAAGCTCTGTCTTGCAAACCTCCATTCCTGTTTTTTCCCTAGGATAAGGCTTTGTACCTCTCAGGGGTTTCTTCCTATGGTTGTCTCCTAATTCCACATTACTCGGGAGATAGTTGTGCCTTCATTTTGTCTTGACCCTTTGTCCACTCATAATTTGGACCTCCATCTGTTGGACACATCAGGAGCCTGTGCTTCCTTAAGTTTTATGTGTACAACACTTAGCCTTTCCAGAAGGCTGACTTTTTGTCATACCTGAGGACCCTAGGGTGGGTCAGGCTCCATCCAAGGTGACCATTGCCTCTTGGATCAAGGATACCATACACCAAGTATGTGAAATCAGGAAGAAGCCGCTTCCCTTCAAGATCAAGGTCTTGCCCTCAATTAAGGCTAGTCTTCACTCTTTTCTCTCTTTTCTTTTCCCTGCTGCTAGCTGTTCAACAGTTTTCTGAGCCCCTTTAGCTCTTGTTTGGTGAACTGCCCTAGTTTGGAGTCCATTGATCCAGATTGGTCCTAGAGAACTCTGGTATCATGGGGACATATGTGCCCATGATACCAGAGTTCTCTAGGACCAGTCTGGTCTTTGGATGCTTTGGTATATCCCCATGCTACCTGTATTCCATATTGGACGTAAGAGAAAATAGGATTTTTGTGTTCTTACCTGTTAAATCCTTTTCTCTTTAGTCCATATGACAGACAAGTCTCCCACCCGGAGAACAACCTCACTAGCATTGCTTCCTTGGGCAGAGGAGCCCTCTTAGGGTCTTAGTCCTGGGAGATTTTCTTTTCTTTTTACCAGTGGGGTTTGAGAGAGACAGCCCCATGCTACCTGTGTTACATATGGACTAAAGAGAAAATAATTTAACAGATAAGAACACTAAAATCCTATTCTTCTATGCCAGACAGTGAGGGGCTAGAAACGAGGGTTTGTGTGCAGGGGTGCAGATGTAGGTGGGACTAAGGGCATCTTGGTTGCCTTTGCTTAGGGCTTCCTCAGAACTAAATCTGGCCCTGAAAGTAAAAGTAACTAATAGGTGTTTGTTATACAGCCTGGATACAGCAGGAATAAAACAAGGATATCACAAAATGATACTCTGCAGGTATCCAGTCCATCTTAGACAAAGTGATGTTCAACAAGTATACAGAAATGATAAAGTAAAGCTAATAATCTGAAATAAATAGCAATGAAGTGAAAAATGGCATTCTGCAAGTAAGTTTGAGTAAGTAAAAGACAAGGATTAATATATTGCATTTAGGCACTGACATTGTTTTCTGATTTTCTAGGTAAGACGGTCAAGAATCTTCAAGCTTTTCAAGTGCTGCAGAGTGCTTTCCAGAACAGTAAGGATGCACACTTGTGTGGTAAGGTCCTGTCATCCATGCAGTCTCTGTGGACTTTGGAGAATATCAACTTCTTTCTACTGGAGTGGAGTCTACAACCTATCTCTCAGTTTGTGGAGATTCTCCCACTTAAACCTCCCTCAGTCCAGAACCAGTTCTTCCAGCTTATCCAGTTTGTGGTTTCCGAGTTGTCCTACATACCTCACAAAATCTTACAGAAGGTGCAGGAGCTGATCAAACAGAACCCGAGTCCCTCATGCACTCTGGCAGCTCTGATCTTGCTGCAGAATATCACACCTATAGACTCACTCTTCAGTGATCTCTTCAGAGATTCTGGACTCTTGGGAATGCTGCTTACCCAGCTGAGGAATCATGCTAAGATTATAAGGAGAAGAGGTGTGTATAAGTCTATCTGCAAGGTGTATTGGACTACAGACAGACAACATAGTTGCACAAATAACAATCCTTGTTTTCAAAGAAGCAGAGTATAGATTTTACTAATAACATTCAGCATCACAGTATGCCCCTGTCATGCATATATGACACTAATTTTTGGCTGCTAGATGAATCTGTACATAAACAAAGCTGTCCAACTATATCCACTGTAATTTGCACCACAATTTCTGCCTCAGAGGCGGATAACTTGTGGCTCCTCAGTGGCTGATGAGCTGCAATTTCTAGCATTCTCAAACAGCTTGAATGGCTGAGGATGATGGGAGATGTTGCTCAACAATCACCAGAGACCCCAAAGTTAGCGGACCCTGGTATGACTATTTAATACTACATGTCATGAATCTCCTGCTACTTTTATATTTGGGCATTGTTTATATTACACTCACCAGGAGCCTGTTTTCAGTTGAGCAATTACAGTCCTACAGTTCACCCTCTTTGGGAGCTCAATTTGGGGATGATCAGGAGCCAAAATAAGTACCCATAGAACACCACTGGAAATGGCCAGTTGATTGGGATTTCTGATTTCACTACTAATCAGACAATTTCAGCTTCAACAGCCTGAGACCAATAAAGTAGTTAGATTCAACCAGTTCGGTGACATGTGGCTCTCCATCTTTGGAAGGACTACAGCTCTCATAATGCTTATTTGTCTATATGGTATGAAACATTTTATTTATAAAATGTGATCCAGGGGACGATGTCTTCTTGGATAATACCACTTAGGAGTCATAAGAGGGACAGTGCTGACCTGGGAGCTAAGCTCCCCAGGTTTAACCCTATGAGTGCCAAAGAGGTATTGGAGGTATTCAAAGTGTTACTAAAGAAAGTGTTGTTACATAGATCTCTACAATGCCATAAAATAAGAGGAAGTCATTATACACCCGATATCCTTTATACATTTTTTTTGTGTCAAACATTTGAAAGCAGTGAAGGCTATCTCTTGAGCAAATATATGTATGAGGACAGATAAGCGATAATAAAGCGATTTGTGAACAGCAATTATGAGGAAATGTCTATTTATCTTACATCCTATGTGGAATGGGAACCAATGGGGTAAAGTACCCTTCAGAAGGAGGGCAGGGCACTTGACTTACAAAAAAGCTCCTCGAGGCAGCGACTCCCTCCTAAACCACTTTACCCACGCCTTGACATGCTAAGTTTTAAGTGACCTTCAATGGGATGGAAGCAGCGAGCTATTCTCTCTCTTAGTTATCTTTCCTTTTTATTTTATGCTGCTAGGAATGGGGCTCTGTAATCCCCCTTAGGTGGTTTCTTACCTCCGGCCTTTATTGTGGGTTTACTTGCTTGCTTGGTATATAGGAGCCTGAAAACTAATGAGGACAGATTATTTCTCTTAGATTGCACAGGTCCTGTGAGTATGTCCCTGTTGCTTTGTCTGGCACCACATTTTTTTTCTCTGCGGTGTGGGAGCCTGACTCACACTGTCTGCTATTGAGAAAATATATGTTGCTTTCTTGCTTTCTTTCATTTTCTTCTGTTGCTACACAGTAGGATTTTCATTTAACACTTGCACTGGCTTTCTGGCGAGGCATTCCTTGCCTTTTTTGCTTATATTGCCTTTGTAACTCATATTGCTTGAGCTTTTTATGTTATTTGAACATACAGTCCTCTTATGGAAGTGACCTTTCATACATTTGTTACCTCTTTATTGACTTTTATGTACTTTTACATTAAATTTTTTTGAGGCCACTATACCATTAAGAACAGGCAAATGCTCAATCTCTTATAACATGTATAAGGGACTTCTCTTTCCTTTAGGGGTTGGTGGTGTTTTTAGTGTTACCCACTATCTACTAGAGCCCCCCCCCCAATATCACAAGTTGCCATCTACTGACAGCTAGAAAGGCGCTGTGACATTTTTAACTACATTTCCAGTAAGCTTACTGGGCTTTTGGCCTGGGGAAGAGGTGGTTCATGCTGACCCTCTATCTTTTTGCACTTAACCTGCCCCATGCTTGCCACATTAACCCTTTACAGTCTAATAAGTTGACTATAAGTACTTTTTATTTTTAATGTTTTACTTCATGCTTCAAGGGGTGTCTTGACTATGTCAGAGCCTAAGGGAGACATAATCAGGACTGAGGCTTTGGTGGTCCTTTTAAACCATTGCTACTCATGCCAGATTAGTCTTCCTAGGGATTTTTCTAATCCTCTGTCCCCCACGCACTAGCCCCAGGGTCCTTATCTGTTGAACAAGAGCCATCAAGTGGTAAAGGCCTTCATTTCCTCAGTGAGTTCTATCCCTTCATCTGTTCAAGGGATCTTACACTCTTGGTCCATAGGCCATCCTGCCCCCCAAAAAGGAGATTGAGCAAGGTTGTAGAGATTGATGAACCCATTATTAGGGATTTTTCTGCTGAGGAATGGCAAACTGATGTAGACTACCTGGATTTGTCCTCCTCTGTTGGGTCATTCTTACAAGGAAGACACTGGTTCTTCTGCTGAAGATCTTGTTCAGCTGTCCTGGGGACTCTTAAGGTCTCAGACACCTCAGATACGAGTTCCTTTTTCCCTGATATTTTCAAGAGATACAAATAGGAGACTCTTTAGGAGGATCAACATTTGTATGCAGTCTGGTTGTGATTATATCCAAGATCCTTGAGGCTAATGCAAATCTTACTGAAGTGGCCTTTGATGTTGCTGTGTTTACTGGAAAGGCTTCAGCTCACTGTGGACATGTCGCACTCTGTGGCTTAAGATTTGATTGGCAAACTATCTTCCAAGAAGACTGGTGTCTCTTCCACTTTTGGGCAAACAACTGTTTTGCCCAGCATTGTAGAAGGTTATCAGACATGCCGCTGGTGGCAAGAATACTTTAGTTTCCTCAGGTTATTCCTAATTGTTCCTTTTTCTTGTGGTTTTCATTACACCGCCAGTATGGATATGTGCCCAGAGCACCAATTCCCACAGCAACCCAGGTGTATTCCACCTCAAAACTTAAGCAGGCTTGGTCAGGCATGAAGCCTGTGCAGAAACCCAAAGCTCACTACCTTACCTTAGCCAGTGGGTTTTCTTGGTAACTTCAGAACAGTCTCTTGTGATCCTGAGCGGAATCATCCATTTTTAGACCATCTCTTAGCCAGATGTACAGTTTTTTTGGTACATTTAAATTCTCAGAAAGATTCACAGGATTAGATTCTGTTCTTTTCATAGCCCCCCCCCCCAAAAAAAAAACGCCAGATGCTATCCATTGCGCTCCATCATTGCTGTCATTCGTCTAGGGAATTTGTGGCATTCATAGACATAAAGGGTGCTTATCTGTATATTCCCATCCATTCAGATCATCAGCGTATCTCATGATATGTCTTGCTAGACTGTCATTTTCAGTTCCACACCTTTCCCTTTGGGCTGGCCTACGCTCCATGGGTATTTGCAAAGATCATAACATCTGGCTGCTCAGATCCACTTGCTATGGATTTCTCTGACTCTCTTATGTCAAAAGCTCCTTTAGAGGAAACTCTAGGCCTACAATTTCAGACTTGTGTGTCTGTTCTGGAGCACCATGTTTGTATTCTCAAGTTAAAAAAATCTACTCTGTTTCCACCCCAGGTCATTCACTTTCTCAGTATGAGATTCGGCACTCTTCTAGGGAAGGTGTTTGTACCAGAAGACAAGATTCTGTTGTTGTTTCAGCAGGTGTCTATGATTAAGCACCTCTAGTGCTTATGTTTGTATGTTGGAAAATAAAAATGTGGTTTTATACTTTCCGATGCGACTTTGGAGTGTGATACTTTCCAGCAGCTTCAGGCGGTAATTCGACCATCAAAGACAGTCCGGGAGTATGTGAAGGTGCTGGGTTATCTAGTTTCTGCTCTGGATACAGACCTATTTGCTCAATTCCATATATGGGAGCTGCAGTTGGAAATTCTCAGGAATTGGGCCAGATATCAGTGTCATTATTCCTGTGTCATTTCTCTGATTGGATGAAGGAGGACCTTGGCTGGTGGCTGCTGAGGTCCCATCCATCTCTGGGTTGAGCATTGGTTTTCCCAATATTGGTTCATTGTCCTAATTGATGCCAGCCTGACTGGCTAGGGTGCCATGCTGGGTCTTTAGATGGCTCAGGGTCTTTGAACCTGGGAGTAGTCTTCTGTCCATCAATGTTCTGGAGCTTTAGGTGATTTGCCTGAACAACATCCTGAGGAAGAATTGGATCACCTACTCCTCTTCCAGGTTGTTCACTCAATAGGCCTCTGTGACACTGACCTCTCAGGTATTTCCTACTCAGGCTTCACTTCTTCACACCTCCCAGTGTCTGTTGGAGTACCACAAGGTTCAGTACTAATAAACTCATTTAGGTTTCACCATCATCTCTTTTCTAATGATACCCAAATCTCTTTCCTCCCCAGATCTCTCCCCTTCTCTTCTGTCCCATATATCTAATTGTCTGTCCACTGTTTCTTCTTGGATGTCCTCCCTTTCTCTCCAATGATCCTTACTCTGGATATTTCCCTCACTGTTAACATCACCACCATTACACCAACCACTACAGTACACTTCCTTGGGGTCAGCTTTGTCTCTGTCCTATCCTTCATTCCCCTCATTAAATCAGCCTACATCTATGTAACATTTCAGGAATTTGACTTTCTCTTAGCCAAGGGACTACCAAATTAGTAATCCAAACACTCCTGTCACAACTATTGTAACTCAATCCTAATTGCCCTTCCTCTCACCTGACTAACCCCACTACAGTCCATAAAGTACTGCCACCGACTAATCGCCCTTCTAATACTGCTCCTCTTTGACAATCCTTATACTACCTCCCATAGCATATAGAATGCAATTCAAAAATTTGGTTCTAACTTAAAGAGCCCTTACTAACACTGCATCCATCCCCCCCACATTTCATCTCTCATTTCCAAATACACTCCTACTCACCATTTTTGCTCTCACAAGACCTTCTTCTCTCTGCAACTCTTATTACATCCTCCCATTCCCATCTACAGGACTTCTTTACTGCATTTGAGTTCTGAAATTCCCTTCCCCATACAATCTGACTCTCACCCAGCCTTCATATCTTCAGATGCTCCCTGAAAACTCAATTTTTCAGGGATGCCTATAAACTCCCTCTATAACCATTATGAGCAAGGCCAGAGTAACAACCTGTCCAACTTCTACTCACTCTTGTCCCTTCTAAAGTCACTCTTCCCATCTACAATCCCTTTACAACATCTTTGTTCACATAGTCTTATTCTACCAAACAAAAGCACTACTTGACTCGACCATTGCACGGAAAAGCACTTCTTTCTCCCACCCAGTGACTGGCAGTTCATATTGCAAGAGGCATTTACACCCCATAGCTTTTATTCCTTCTGTGTTCCACCTACCTTTTTCTAGCCTTTAAGCTCTCACGAGCAGAATCCTCTGATCCTTTTTTTTTCTTTTTTTCACTTTGTACTATTTAATGTCTCTGTATGCCTATTTCTTATTGCATACCACTGCCGAATAAGTTGGTACTATATAAATAAAGGATGATAATAATAATAATAATAAAAAAGGGTAAGTGATGTGAAGAGCAGGGGTTGTGACCACAGCCATTTTGGCTTTTGGTTATTTAGGCATTTCTTCAGGATGGTCTTCAAATAGGCTTGATTTTAGCTTGTCTTAATTACAGATTCTTGTTAAAGGGATAGTAATACTTCGTTTTATCTTTATTTTATTTTGTAGGCATTAAAAAAACATGAAGAACGCTATAAGTCTTATCTCTCAAACCTTTATGGTTTGAGAGATATTCACATGCAAAGTTTCCCCCTCCCGCCCCTTTTACCTAGTGTAAGCCATCTCTTCTCAGATGTGGAATCTGGTTGTAAGACTAGACAGATAACAGAAGGGGACAATCTTCTTGCTATGAGAACAATGAAGGCCCTGCCCCTCTTGACAAGTTTTTCAGGTTTTTCCCTTATCTTAATTGGAGATTGTCCCTCTCTGCAGTCTACCTGGGCACCTCCCTTCTGATCTGGCTGAACAGTGTTACATCAGTAAAAGGGGCGGGAGGGGTATGCTTTGTCATTGAATTACTCTTGAACTACATCTCTGACAGAACTGAAATAACACTCTCCAAAGTCCAAACACTATGATGATTAATTAGAGCTGCTATTATTATGAAACATTACTATCCCTTTAAGTACAGATTTCAGCTCTTTGTATTTTTCCTTATTTCCTGATGTGCAGACCTTGGTACAAGAGGTATCTGATTCCTATCCAGTCTTTCGAGATCCCACTCCTCCGGGGGACTTGAACCTGGTTCTGGGAATGCTTTAGAAGGCTGCTTTTAATCCTTTGGCTTTGGTTTCATTGCATTCTTGTCACTTAAAGTGATAGTAATGTTTGCAATAAAGCAGATCGCCGAGTCTTCTCTATTGTAAATCTAACACATTGTGCTATGTTTAAGAAATTACTTTGATGTAGTTTAAAAGATATTAAATGTAGAAAGATCCCTCTCCCTCCGCTTCTGGCCACGTCACTGATCATCTCATGCAGGTCCGAGTGGAGAGCGGAGAGGTACAAACTTCAGTAAGCAAAGGGAAATCCTGCCCTCCTTCAAGGGGGCAGGGTTTTTCCTTATACTTACTCAATGAAGTTTGTCTATCGCTGCATCCATCAGGTACAGGGACTGGATTACAGATTCAGTTGGAGGTGGCCAGAATGGCTGGGGGGGGTGTCTTTCTACATATAATATCTTTTGGACATCAAAGTAAGTTGTTAAACATAGCACAATGTGTTAGATTTACAATAGAGAAGATTCAGCGATCTACTTTATTGCAGACATTACTATCCCTTTAAGACAGCCTTTATGCTGGCTATTGTGTCTGTTTGATGGGTGGCCAAACTTCGGACTTTATCTAGTAAGCTTCCCTTTCTGGTTTTCCACTGTACCAGGTTAGTTTTGCAGACTCCTATAGGTTTTTTTGCTTTCCACTCTACCAGGCTGGTTTTGTGTACCCCTATATGATTTCTACCTAAGGTTCACATTAACGAGGAAATTATTCTTCCTTCTCTCTGTCCAGCTCCATCTTCTAGACATGAGCTTAAAATTTTGAATGTGGTTAGGTGCTTAAAGTACTATGTTTATTGCACGCAGCCTTTGATTTGCTTTTTGTCATTCCTGAGGGCCCTCATGTGTACCATTCTGCATCTAAGGTAACAGTGGCCTATGTTCTTAGGAAGAAGACTGTGCCCTTTCGAGTTACTGCACATTTCACTAGGCTGGTGGGTACCTCTTGGGCCTATAAGAATCAGACTGCTGAGTAGCTGTGTAAGGTGGTGACATGATTATCCCTTTATACATTTCTCAAACATTACTTCCTTCTGCTGAAGCCAGTATGGGCTGGAAGTTCCTACAGGCTGCTGTATTTATATAGGTGTCCTTCTTGATTTATTTTTGGACAGTAATTTGTTGGTTCCCATTCTTTGGTTTCACCAGTTCCTCCCAGTTGGCACTGGTCTGTGTTTTTAGGGGTTTTTCTCTTTATGTTCCCGGGATCTTGGTATATGCTTTGATATATCACCATGGTTCCTGTTCTCAACATAGGACGTAAGAGAAAAGGGGATTTTTGTGTACTTACCAATAAATGATGGTCTCTTAGGCCGCATGGAACACAAGACTTACCTCCAGGAGAAAAAACAAGTGTTTGAGTCCCTGGGAAGTGGAGTCCTCTTGGGTTCTGTAGTTCAGGGTAATCCCTTTCTTATTTATTTTTGTTATATGTCAAAAATAAGCATGTCAAGATGGGGGTAAAGTGATTCAGGATTGAGTCTCTACCTCTCAGAGCCTTTTTTAGTCAAGTACCCTGGCCTACTATTGGAGGATACTTCACACCATGTTTCCTGTGTTCCACATGGACTGAGAAAAGGATTTATTGGTAAGTACACAAAAATCTCCTTTTATTAATTTTATCTAATCATTCATCTCATGTCTCATATTTTATCCTGTCTCTCCTTCCACTGGATAGGGTTTACAGTGGCGAACATTGCCCCAGAGGTTGAAGGGGAGTGTGAGAGAGAGATTACAATCAGAAGGCTGCAGACAGTGGGAGTCCTGCTTCAAGCATCTGTTCGAAACGTAGGTAAGAGGAGACTATGTATTTGTACTTACAGTGAATGTAACCATCATGAAAACGTAACAGTAGTGTGCTTTAAACTGACTCCTCCCTCCACACACAAACACAGCCTACTTTAGTATTAAAGGGCACATTGTGTGCTTTAATGTTATGCTGTTCTGAAAAGCTACAGGTTACATTTTTACATTTTACATTTATTTGAATTCCATGCACTTTACCGCAATTGCTCCATTGACTTCTATGGGACAGGCTGCTTTGGGACGTATCTCTGCAACTGCTTCATGTTCCGAGTTGAGAGAGGGCTCATTCTTCTTGTCTCCCCTTGTCCTATACTCCGGTTCACCTCAGCAGTGTCTTGGGGGTCCCTGGGGGGTTAGGCTCTGCTTTTGGGGTACTTTCAGGAAAGGAACTACATTTCCCATAATGCCCATTTCGCTGGCTTTTCGCTGATAGGCTCCGATTTTGGACGCCATTTTCTCCTCTCCTGAGCTGAGTATCCTAAGCAGGGCTTCCTTTGGATTCCTTTACTCTCCTCCTCAGCTTAACTCTTCGCCTGCCAGATAAGTACATTTTCAGGATTTCCTGGGTGATTTTATTAATCTGGGTGACAGTATTTGGGTTCGCATTTCTTTTAAGACACTTCTCCTGTTAGAATGGTGGATCAAAAGGGACACAGGGCTAGGCCTAAGTCTCAGGATTCAGGGGCGTCTTTGACCCCCCTTGCTTGCTGTTTTTCATGCCAAACAGGGCTTTCCAGAGAGTACTCAGGTCACTTATGCCCCTCATATGCTTTGGCCTCTTCTTCTCCACCAGGGCCCTCCAACTATGGACAAGAGCCACATTGGGTCAAGGACTTAAAATTCTCTATGGCACAGTTTCCTCTCTCTCTTCAGGGGGTTCTGCAGTCTTGGAAGCCCCCTACTTCATTCAGGTGTGGCTCCTAAGGCCCCTGGTATTCCTGATCTATCTGATTCACCTGAGGAGGATTCTTTTGAGGAGTCTGAGGATGGCGAATGTTCAGAAGGGGCTTCTTCCCATACCTATGGTGACCCTTTTGAGGCTGACCCTGAACCCTCTGCTGAGGGTCTCATCAAGGCAGTTTTGACTACCCTTAACATTCCTGTTAACCCTGTAGAAACACAGTCTACTTCTGATGTCTTTCAAAGCCATAAGAAACCCTACATTATGTTTCCACCTAAACCTACTCTATATCAGGTTATTCTAAATGAGTGGAAGTTTCCAGACAAGAGTCTTGCTCTCTCTAAGAGATTCTCTAAGCTGTATCCCTTTTCTGATGCAGCTTTGTCTCAGTGGGCTGCACCTCCTCAAGTGGATCCTCCTGTTTCCTAAATCCACTACCTTGCCCTTGACGGACACCACGACACTTAAGGATTTAACTGATAGGAAGCTTGAAGCCATCATGAAGTCTATTTTTTGCGGACATAGGTGCCTCTTTGAGGCCTAACTTGGCTTCTGTATGAATTACCAGAGCCATTGCTATTTGGACTGAACAACTTACTGACACTGTCTGCAAAGGTGCCCCTAAGGAGGACCTTTGTCTGAGGCTCAGTACTATGTTACTGATGCCTTCTGTGACACTGTCAAGCTTGAAGCTAAGGCTTCTGCCTTTTCTTTGGCTGCCAGAAGCACACTGTGGCTTAAGATTTGTTCTGTTGACTTATTATCTAAGTCCCTCACTTTTCAGGGTACGTCTCTTTTTGGGCCTGAACTGAAGAACCTCATCAGTGAGGCCACTGTGGGTAAGAGCACTTTGTTGCCTCAGGTTCCCAAACTCCCTAATCTGGTGAGAAAGCAGCGTCTTTTTCATCCCCACCAAAGGAAATGCTGAATCCAGGTGGGTCTCAGGCTAGTACCCCGCGCTCCACCCCCAAGTCCAGGCAGTATTGGAGGTCCAAGCACTCCTCCACCAAACCCAAATCCACCAAACCTTCTTTGGCATGACTTGTCGAACTCTGGTCTGCATTCACCTGTAGGTGGTCACCTGTGACATTTTTCAAGCATTTGGGCATGTTCTTTTATGGATCAGTGGGTATTACAGGTGGTTTCAGGAGGCTACAGGATTCCCTTCACATCTCTGCCTCCCTTCAGATTCGTCCTTTCTCGTTCCCCTCTAAGTCAAGAAAAATTACACCTTTTCAACGAGGTGGTGCATGCTGTCTTGGGCAAAGAAGTTCTGACTCTGGTACCTCCACAAGAGAGAGGTATCCTGGTGCCTGTGCTCTCTATACTGCTCTCTGTCAGTCTCTGTTGTGATGCGCTCCTATTGGTTGAGCTATGTTTGGCCCGCCCAGTATGGCCTTTATATACTGGGCTCTGGCACCTATCCAGTGCCCTTTCGTGGTGTTCCAGTACCAGTGACTACTTGAGTCATTTGTGTTCCTGTGTACCGACTTGGTCCGTTTGACTACTCTTCTTGTCTCCTGCTCCGTGATTCGACCCGGCCTGGCTGACGTTCCTGCTCCGCGACCTGACCCGGCTTGTCTGACGTTCCTTCTCCGTGATTCGACCTGGCCTGGCTGACGTTCCTGCTCCGTGATTCTTCCCGGCTTTCCTGTTCCTGCATCGCTGTGTCGCTTGGCCGACATTCTGACTTCCGCTGTGCCTGAGGCCTGCCTGGCAGAGTATCATTGTTGCCTCCGTTACTGCTACGGCAGTGTGCCATTGGCTGTACTCCCATTTGGCTCTGGCAGAGTATCATTGTTGCCTCCTTTACTACCACGGCTGTGGGTTTTAGTCTCAGCTCTGCTCTGGCAGATTACAAGTGCTCTAGTCTCCATACTTGCACTGCAGTCTCCTACTCGTTGCTATACCATCATACTGAGCATTACAAAGAGAACTCACCACAGACTTTTCTCTATACAGAGACTGATTACACCTATTGGGACTTTAAAAGATATAAGACCTCTCTTGCTTCCTATTATACTGGGCCTGTGTAGGCATATGCATAAAATACCTGTATTATCTCTGTATGTTTCTGCTGAGGTACAAGAAGGCCTGTGAAGGGTACTTGATCATTGGTGTTTTCAATAAAACTGTGTTTTATCCTAAACCACTGTGTCTGAGTGTTGAACAAACCGTTACAGTACGAAAGGACCATGTGTGTTCTTCTCAAAGAAACTTTCCAGTGCCCAAAGCCATTATGAAATTGGTGACAGAGAACTCCTGGCTATCATTCTCGCCTTAAAAGAATGGCGTCACCTACTGGAGGGTACCAGAACTCCCGTATTAATTTTAACTGACCACAAGAATCTGACTTATCTCTCAGAAGCGAAAAGATTGTCCTGTCGTCAGGCCAGATGGGCACTGTTTCTATCTCTCTTTAACTTTGTAGTATCCTACCTGCCGGGCTCTAAAAACGTTAGGGCTGATGCCCTGTCTAGACAGTTTGGGCCAGAGATGGAGAAGGATGAGCCTCCCGTACCTATCATTCAGCTTGTTCGTATTCTGGCTACATTATGTACTAGTATCACTTCGCCACTGGGGGAAGAGATTTTGGCTACCCAGTCTACGGCACCCCCAGAAACCCCAGTGGACAAGTGTTTTGTTGATGAGCCATTTCGTACCCGTTTGCTTGAGACATATCACTCGTCTAAGGCTGCTGGGCATATTGGGAGGGATCAATTAATATGGTCTCTCTCACAAGTATTTTGGTAGCCCTCCCTCAGAGCCGATTGCTCCGCATTCACTGCAGCCTGTATCACCTGTGCTCGTGCCAAAACCCCAAGACACCTCCCAGTGGGCTTACTCCAACCTGTACCTAATGGCGAACGCCCGTGGTCCCACATATCCATTGATTTCCTGGGAGAACTTCCAGTGTCTAGGGGTTACTTGTTTATTCAGAATGGTGGTTGACAGATTTTCTAAAATGGCTCACTTCGTACCCCTTTCGGGCCTCCCTTCAGCCCAGGAGCTGGCAGTGGTCTTTGCTAGAGAAGTGTTCCTGTTGCATGGGGTTCCTAGAGTTGTGGTGTCCGACTGGGGGAGCCAATTCGTGTCCAGATTCTGGAGGGCATTCTGTGGCCAGATGGGCATTCAACTGTCCTTTTCCTCCGCCTACCATCTGTAACAGTTTACCTTGTTGGGGGTCCGTAATACAGAGATGTTAGCTCACCCTTGCAGATAAACGCAGCCCAAAGTGACCAGGTAAAAAGCCACCTGGGCTGTGAATCTGTGCACGGGGGCTGGCAGGAACAGGAACTGGATGCAAGTTCAGATCCAGAAGAGTAATCAGGAACAGCAAGCTGGGGTCACAAGCCAAATCAGTCTGGTAATCTGGAAACAAACCACAGGAACAGAAATACAACAATGAACTGACCCAGCCCTCAGGGAGAGGCAGTGTTTTATACCCAGGTAATCAGCAGCTTAATTAACAAGCTGCCTCAGGTGGACTCTGAATGATAGGTGAAATCTGATAGCAGCAGTCCAGCCCCCGTGTGCTGCAGGCAAAGCAGATAATACAGGCTAGAATCACACTGATGGAACAGATTCAGCAATGGCTCAAAGGCAAGAAAGCAGGAACAGAGTACATGAGGACACCGGTTCAATTCCACCATGATCCGCCAGAGGGATGACCACGCCTGGCAGTCTGCCTAGACAGGGGCAGACCGTGACAGTACCCCCTCCTCAAAGACGCCTCCGGGCGGAACCAGACTTGTTAGATACTACATCGACCCTGGGATCAAAGTCGCTCTCATCCTCGGAGAAGTCAAAGATGTCGTCTGGCATGATGGCAACTCTTCCCTTCTTCCCATTCTTTTTGGACTTAGATGCTTTCAAAGAACTCACAGGGGAAGTATTTGCAGCTTGCAATGCCTTTTCAAATATCTCAAGATCCTGCTGGCGGACGATAGTGCCATTTGAGGCATAAGTACAATCAGATGCCAGGACTTGTTCTGCAGGGCAGGAAGTGGTATAGGTGCTTACCACAGCAGATGTAGTGATGGTTTCTGGAACAGGCATATTGTCAGAAGGGATAGGAGAAGCCTCTGGATCACGTGGAAGGGGAATCTCAGGGATCTCAGGTGCAGGTTCAGGCTGAGGTGCAGTGATGACAGGGTGGACTTGAGCAGTACCCAAATGAAGGGCCAATGGCTGGGCAGGCGTTCCGGAAACAGGTTCACATGGAATAGTGGAAGAAGATTCCTCAGCGACACAAGTACTGCTTTGAGGTGACAAACATGCTCCAGTGCAACAGCAACCTTGATGCCTGATAGAGTTGTCAACTGTCTTGACAGGGCAAACATAGACTGTACCCACACGTGTAGTTTTAGACGGACGTGTAGGGCAGTGGGAAATGAAGTGCCCTCTCTCACCACAGTAAAAACAGAGGCCACAATTTCTCCTCCGCTCTCTTTCACCAGGAGACAATTGAGTCCGGACAAGCCCTATCTCCATAGGTTCTTCAGTGTCTAGGGAAGGAGCAGAGGATACCTCAGTAGTGTCTCTTGAAACCTGTCCATATGGCGGCAACATGGAGGTTTTGCTCAGGTACAGGGTCTCTCTTTCATGGGGAAGCCGTGATCTGCGTGAACATAAAACAGACCTTTGAACAGTGGTTTTTCTAGAAATCGTGCACTGCGAGTCCATAGCAGTCATGAAGGCCCCCCAGCTATCGAGGACAGGACTCTTTGCCAGCAACATCTGGTGTGCCCATGCCTTGATCCGTCCAGACAACAAATTGATAGCTGCACGGACCATGATATAGTCAGTGGCATATGTCCGAGGCTTTAAGGCAAACAACAGCTCACAATCCACCTTAAAGCACTGGAAGGAGGCACGGCTACCATCAAATCTCTCAGGCATTATAACAAATGGCTCAGGACATACAGGTTCCGGGGTTGGGTGTACTATCCCTTTAAGAGGAAAAAATATTTTGCTGCAGCTCCGAAACAGTCTGGGTCAAGTTGGACAATTGCTGGGTAAGGAGGGTAAGCGACTTGCACATCTCTGCGGACTCCATAATGGTCAGTTCATTCTGTAACAGTTTACCTTGTTGGGGGTCCGTAATACAGAGATGTTAGCTCACCCTTGCAGATAAACACAGCCCAAAGTGACCAGGTAAAAAGCCACCTGGGCTGTGAATCTGTGCACGGGGGCTGGCAGGAACAGGAACTGGATGCAAGTTCAGATCCAGAAGAGTAATCAGGAACAGCAAGCTGGGGTCACAAGCCAAATCAGTCTGGTAATCTGGAAACAAACCACAGGAACAGAAATACAACAATGAACTGACCCAGCCCTCAGGGAGAGGCAGTGTTTTATACCCAGGTAATCAGCAGCTTAATTAACAAGCTGCCTCAGGTGGACTCTGAATGATAGGTGAAATCTGATAGCAGCAGTCCAGCCCCCGTGTGCTGCAGGCAAAGCAGATAATACAGGCTAGAATCACACTGATGGAACAGATTCAGCAATGGCTCAAAGGCAAGAAAGCAGGAACAGAGTACATGAGGACACTGGTTCAATTCCACCATGATCCGCCAGAGGGATGACCACGCCTGGCAGTCTGCCTAGACAGGGGCAGAACGTGACACCATCCCCAGACCAATGGGGACGCTGAGCATGCCACTCAGGGACTGGAGCAGTTTCTGCTCTGCCTTGTTACCGATCATCATGACAATTGGGCAGACCTGTTGCTTTGGGCAGAGTTTGCCAGGAACTGTGCAGTTAATTCATCGTCTGGGAGCTCCCCGTTTCTCATCAATTACGGGTTCCAGCCATGCCTGCTCCCGGACTCATTCCAGTCGCAACAGATTCCAGCTCTGGACGAGCATATCGAGCAACTCCACTCCACCTGGGCACAGGTTCAGAGGGCCCTCAGTCAGTCATTTCAGTGTCATCAGCAACATGCTAACAGTAGACGGCTGCCAGCAGTCGCCTTTCAGGTTGGGGACTGGGTATGGGTCTCCTCCAGAAAAATTAATTTGCAAGTTCCATCCAATAAGTTGGCTCCCTGGTTCATTGGCCCTTTCAGGGTGATCCGTAAAGTTAATCCTGTCTCATATGCCTTAGAACTTCTGGCATCTATGCGCATACATAATGTGTTCCATGTATCCCTGTTAAAACCTCTGGTATGCAACCACTACACTACCACTCCGGTGGTGCCTAGTCCTGTGGATGTTCAGGGCCAAGAGGAGTACGAAGTTCAAAGCATAATTGATTCACGAAGATTAGAGGAAAATTGCAATATTTGGTCCACTGGAAAGGTTATGGCCCTGAAGAACGTTCATGGGTTGATCAGAAGGACCTTCATGCTCCTAGACTATTGCTCAATTTTCACTCTAAATATCCCCAGAAACCAGGTCCCTCTTCCAAGAGAGGGGGTCTTTGAGAGCTTGGTACTATCATGGTGCCCGTGCTCTCTATGCTGCTCTCTGTCAGTCTCTGTTGTGATGCGCTCCTATTGGTTGAGCTATGTTTGGCCCTCCCAGTATGGCCGTTATATACTGGGCTCTGGCACCTATCCGGTGCCCTTTCGTGGTGTTCCAGTACCAGTGCCTACTTGAGTTACTTGTGTTCCTGTGTACTGACTTGGTCCGTTTGACTACTCTTCTGGTCTCCTGCTCCGTGATTCGACCCAGCCTGGCTGACGTTCCTGCTCCGTGACCTGACCCAGCTTGTCTGACGTTCCTGCTCCATGATTCGACCCGGCCTGGCTAACGTTCCTGCTCCGTGATTCGACCCGACTTTCCTGTTCCTGCATCGCTGTGTCGCTTGGGCGACATTCTGACTTCCGCTGTGCCTGAGGCCTGCCTGGCAGAGTATCTGTGTTGCCTCCGTTACTGCTACAGCAGTTTGCCATTGGCTGTACTCCTATTCAGCTCTTGCAGAGTATCATTGTTGCCTCCGTTACTGCTACGGCAGTGTGCCATTGGCTGTACTCCCGTTTGGCTCTGGCAGAGTATCATTGTTGCCTCCATTACTACCACGGCAGTGGGTTTTAGTCTCAGCTCTGCTCTGGCAGATTACAAGTGCTCTAGAGTCCATACTTGCACTGCAGTCTCCTACTCGTTGCTATACCATCATACTGAGCATTACAAAAAGAACTCACCACAGACTTCTCTACACAGAGACTGATTACACCTATTGGGACTTTAACTCATGTTGTACTGCTGCTTTGGGTATTCACCCTTTCCTGCCTGACCTGTGTCAGTATAAGACCTCTCTTGCTTCCTATTACACTGGGCCTGTGTAGGCATATGCATAAAATACCTGTATTATCTCTGTATGTTTCTGCTGAGGTACAAGAAGGCCTGTGAACGGTACTTGATCATTGGAGTTTTCAGTAAAACTGTGTTTTATCCTAAACCACTGTGTCTGTGTGTTGAACAAACCGTTACAGGAGGTTTAGGTTTCTATTTAAACCTCTATGTAGTTCCCAAGAAGGATGGCAGCAGCCATCCTATCCTAGTCCTCAATTCTTTTGTGGTCCATACTCACTTTAAAATGGAGTCCTTGCGCTCTGTCATCACAGCGATGTGTCCAGGGGAATTTCTGGCCTCTCTGAATCTGTAGGAGGCTTACCTGCACATTCCAATTTATCAAGGCAGTCAGAAGTATCTCAGATTTGCTTGCACTCTGGGACACTTTCAATTTACCGCCCTCCCCTTCGGATTTACCACTGCTCCTCTGGTGTTTGCACGTATCTTGGGCGCCTTGATTGCCTTCATGCACAACAAGGGGATTTAGGTGGCTCCATAAATGGATGACCTTCTTCTGAAGGCTCCTTCCAGGGACCTCCTGCAGGGCCACCAGGGCCAGGAATGTGCCCAGATCCTCCTCCAGCATGGACGGATTCTGAACATGGACAAGTCTGCTCCAGTTCCTTCTCAGAATCTGATGTTCCTGGGTCTCCGGTTTGACACCTGTCTGGGTATGGTCTATCTGACAGTGAACTCAGTTCAGCAGATCACGAACAAGGTGTCCCTTGCTCTGGAGTGGACCTCAGCCCCGGTTCACAAGTTCTCATCCCTTGTGGGCAAGATGATATCTACCATGGAAGTGGTTCTTTACTATATGGCACATACCAGGGAGCTTCAGAGGTTCACTATCAGGGCTTACCAGGGGAATCTATAACTCCTGGATCACCTAGTCTCTTTTCCCCAGGAAGTGAGGCGGGATCTTCTCTGGTGGTTGGACTCTGGTGATGACAGATGCCAGCCTTTACAGCTGGGGAGCTGTCAAGAGTCACCTGGGTGTTCAGGGACGATGGAATGCGGAGGAGACCCTCCTACCCATCAACATTCTGGAGCTCAGGGTGATTCGCCATGCTCTGGTTTACTGGTCCTCTCCACTGAGAGACTATCCGCGTCCAGTCAGACAATGCCGCGGTCTTGGCTTACATAAACAATCAAGGAGGCACAAGAAGCACCCCTGCTTGGTTAGAGGTCAAGGTTATTTTAGCTTGGGCAGAAGAACACTTCCCTGCCATCTCCGCAGTGCACATCCAAGGTGTAGAGAACGTTCTGGCGGACATTCTCAGCCGCCAGACAGTGACTCCTGGGGAGTGGGAGCTGTCTCCAGAGGTATTTGATCTGCTGGTCCAGGAAAAGAATGTGTCTTAGAACCTAAAAGATAATTGTTATCCTTTAGCCAAAAACAAAACAAAGCGCAATTATGTACAAGCCAGTCCTTGGGCATGTAACCTTCTTCAAACCACAGGCACTGATGCTGGATATAGGGGCCATAACAAGAACTTTGGTTTTCAGGCAAAATACAGAACACCTGCATGTTAATGTTTGCACTTGTGAAGCTGCTCATCCCTTAAGCTCTATCTTCTGAGTGCATCATGGACACAGTCTATGGCACCCTGGACATTGGGCATCCTGTCCACAGCATAAAAAGATTTCATAAGCTTAAAGTGGAACTACCACCACACAACGTCTTTAGCTTAATTAAGTCCCCATCTGGCGACTAGCTGCTTAGTACCGCTAGTTGCCAGAATTATTACCTTATTTAATAGATTTATGCTTTCTTCCATAGCTGACAGTAGCATGGAGCGTGGACATCTTGCCATAGTGACGTCCGCGCGCCTGCGCTGTCAGTCCCTTTTGGAGCCCTAACAACTCCTCCTAGACCCGGCTGGGACTGACAGCGCAGGCGTGCGGACGTCACTATGGGAAGATGTCCGCGCTCCGTTCTGCCTGTCACCCATGGAAGAAAGCTTAAATCTATTAAATAAGGTAATAATTCTGGCGACTAGCGCTACTAAGCAGCTAGTCACCAGATGGGGACTTAAGCTAAAGATGTTGTACGGTGGTAGTTCCAGTTTAAGTTAGTTTTTGTGCTACTAAAGAAGCTAATAATATCATTGGCAGTATTGGTTAGTGCAGCTGACAGTTGACCGAGATATCTGGAAAAAGTGGGTTGACTCATATTGGTAACAAGCGTAGATACTGACTTGATGGAGCAATAAAATACTAATAATAAACAAATAGCAGCTTTCTAACAATTCGGCCTTTCCTGTTGTGACCTGGGTCCTTCCAGCGATATTCTGTAATCTGTCTCCAGTCTGATTATAGAACTCCAGGATGGCCTGCCTGCTGAGATTAAACCTCTTCAAAATGGCATGATCATCCTTTCCAGAGCTGTCCAAGTTCAGTCCTCAAAGGCCACAAGCAGGTCAGGATTTAAGGATTTCCTGATTAACCCTTAGAGTGCCAGAGGGTTATGGAATACGTTGCTTTGCAATGCATTCCGTACCCTTCTGGCACTCAAAGGGTTAAGCAAAGGTGAGTTAATCAGTGGCTCATTCATTTTGACTGACTCGCCTGTGCTTAATCAGAGAAATCCTTAAATCCTGCACTGTTGGTAGTCCTTGAGGACTGAACTTGGACAGTCCTGATCCAGTCTATCCAGAGAAGTTCTTGTAAAACAATTTTGACCTCTTTTCCAAGCGTGAGGCTTGCTTGCCACCCTTTGCTTGAATGGCAACTCTCCTACACACTTAAAGAGATCATGCCAACGCACTGCCACATCAGCATTCTGTAGCATTTTATCAATAAATTACGATTGGTCATCCATCAAAGTCGATATAAAGAGACAATGATCAGCCAGCCAGCTATAAAAATAAAGAACAGTTAATACAAAGATTCAAGTTTGTTTTAATAGGTGGAAAAAGTCATGTGATAAAGATAAAACCACTCAAAACAATTAAGTCCACTGAGTCTATGTAAAAGTGGTACAATTCTTGAGCAAACCAGCTGGGTCACAATTCAGGCATACATTTCTGTAAAAGACTTATGTCTATTGCCACTGGAGGGAAGGATGCATCCTGCTGCTTTTCTGAAATACAATTGCTGGTGACTGTTCTCCATATAGCTTTCTCCATAGGAGATCGGGTATACAAGTTTTACCACATTTATCCATTGACTGCCATGGTCACTTGAGCTCTATGGGGAAAGCTATGCCATATAGCATCATAAGGCTGATTATGTTTATTGTTCAGGATACAGAATATTTTCCTTAAACCTTTGAAAGGCAGGTATCCAATGCATTGCTTCACAATGTGTTGGACCCCTTTGGCACTCAAATGTTTAAATATTCCCTTAAAAATAATGTGGATTATGAATACAGAACTAGCATACTCACAAAAGAAAGTACAGTGGCTAACTGTGGTTTGAAATATCTGTGACACTTGTTATATCTTTTCCAATTCCCAGTAATTCTAAAAGACTATGGCATGATCCCATATATCAAGATCTTCCTGGATGACATGGGATTTCGTAGGGGTGCATTGTGCATTCTGGAGCACATCTCGGCTGTCGATCCAGATGAGTATATGAGTACAATTATTGGAGCCCTTTGCTCCTCAACTCAGGCTGAGGTAATTCTAAAACTGGATCTACTACAGGTAAATATAACTTTATGCATGTACATACACTACTGTAGATACAGGGATACACTTTCATTGTTATATACTGAAGGTTTCAAAGATACAGTCTGTTGGCAAGACCTGTTTAGACAACATGGATTTATCCATATGCTTTATTTGTATACCTTTCTACTGACTCAGCAGAGCAAATAAGCCTTCTTTCGGTGTAGTTGCAACCATTCCTGAGTCAGTGTACAGAATATAAGTATTAAAGGTCAGCTGGTGATTTTTCAGTACACACTAAAGTTCCATTTCTCCTTAGCTGGCCCTGCTGACAGCTTCATCTTGACAAATGATAACCAAGTTATAACATAATAAGCAAGTGAATTTATTATCTCAGCCCCGGGGAGGGTGATTGCATTAGACAGAGCTCAGATTGATTTGCTAATATATATTTAGCTGTTAACTCCAGTCCGATGTGATTAGCCCTCAGCTTGGCAGCGTGACACCCAGCAAATTAAGGGGCCAAACTCAGAATGGAATGCAAAATAATGAGGTTATCTATAAGTGAGTTAGCACCTTTCCTCGCACAGCAGGCAACATGAATACTAACTCAGACACTATTAGACGCTAACTGAGTTACATGTTCGCAAAATTTGCTTACACGTGACCTGAACTCAGTGGTGTCACTGAGGCTCTAATTATTGAGGAACGTGACAGAAAGAGTTATAGGGAGACAACTGACTTCAGAAACATTAATTCTGCCTTTGTTTAGTGCAGTGGTTCTCAAACTGTGTTCTGTGGAACCACAGGGTTCCTTAAAGAAGTACAAGAGGATCTGCTGAACATGTCTGGAGTGACAGATACTGTGCATAAAGTCCATTATCCCATATGCATACAAGTAAACTGTAGTTATTCTGGAGCAAACCAACTACACCATAGGGGACAAAATAGATAATCCAAAATCCCCGTGCACATGAATAGAGCTTTTTAAATCCTTGAATATTTTGCAATGCATTGGACACCTCTCTAGCATCCAAGGCGTTAAAAGCCCAATTTAATGAAGCAGGATTTTTTTTTTTTAAACTTAAAATTTTATTGATTTCAAAGGGATACAAAGTTGATAGGGGAAAAGGAGCAAACGGAAAGTCTTCAGCTGCAATTACAATGAAAATGGTATTGAATAGCGAAACAGAAAATGTAATTAAGGCTGCACTTTGCTCAAGAACAAGATAAAATGAATGACTGTACTGTACAATGAGTCTACAATGAGAGATGAAACAAACAGGTAGGTAGGGGAGTTGTGGGGGTATCTAGGTAGGAAGATAAGGAGATGCCATGAGAGGGGGAAGAGTTAAAAAACAAGGTGTGAGCAGCATGGCAAAAGTAAAGGATAAAGTAGTCAGTAGTTAGAAGAGGGAAGATGAAGGGAGGACCCAGAGGACCTGGCGCGGAGAGGGGACATAGTTATCTAAGAGACAGACGTAGTGAATTAGTTAGGTAGGGGACACTGCCTTTCAGAGTGTACGGCAAAAAAACAAGGAGTCCAAACCATGGAACATGGTCTGATTTGAATATAGCTGGGAAATCAAGTTTGCAAGACATAGATTTTCCAGATTCCACGGATAAGGGCCTCCCTGGTCGGCAATGTAGGTTTTCACCAAACTGTTGCCAAGAGATTTCTAGCGGCCAGGAGAATGTGGGAGATCACAGAGCAGTGAGTCTTAGCTAAGCCAACCAAGGACCAGCAGCCCAGGTCTTGAGTCCAGCCAGACCTGGAGTATGTAAAATATTAAGGCTATCACCATAGACCAGAGGTGTTGGGCGATCGAGCATGGCCACCATACATGCAACATATCACCAGGACTTAGACTGCCCCGAAAGCATAAGTTAGTGAGATTTGGGTACATATAAGTAACTGATGTGGGGTCAGATACCAGCAGTAAAGGATTTTGTAAGCTCTCTCCTTATTGGAAGCACATATTGAGCTCTTGTCCACCGCAATAGTAACAGGAATTTTTATATGCCCCCTGTGGTGCAGCTGGTTTACTCCAGAATAACTCCAGCTTGCTTTTGTAAATCTACCTTTTATAAATCTACTTTTGCTCTATTACCTTACGTTATATTTGCTCTATTACGTTACGGTGTCCAAATGTTTACATGCTAAAGGATAGAAGCTTAAAAGTATATCAGACATATCCCCCACTCAAACAAGTGGACCTGTCACCCTAGGGCAAGTTTAGGGAATTAAACAGTTTATATTGTGGTACAAACAGTTTTTGTAACCCTTAAACCCCTTAAGGACCACGCTGTCCGGGTGTAGGTAGCCCTAGAGGACTACAGGACTTTTTTTTGACTGATGCATTCTGCATCCCAGAATTCCATGACGATCCTGGCATGTCATCGGTAGTTAAGGGGTTAAGTGCTTCCTGCTACTGTGAGCCTCCGAAAAACTTGAAAATCTTTGACACCAGGTAATATTTCTGGCGACTAGCGCTACTAAGCAGCTAGTCGCCAGATGAAGACTTAATTAATGTAAAGTTTTTGAGGGGTGGTAGTTCCTCTTTAAGTATCTCTTGAGTCAGTCTTCTCCTTGAGATCTTCTAAGTGAGCTAACTAGATCCACAAGACTCGAATTACAGATTCCCCAAATGGCGTGCAGCTGCACGGAGAGCCCGAAAATTCTATGACGGTCCAGGACCGTCATGGGTCCTTAAGGTTATAACAAGCCATGATGGTCCAGGACCGTCATGGGTCCTTAAGGGGTTAAGGCATGGGTTCTCAACCTTTTTTTGCTCAAGGCACCCCAAACAAGCAATCTGGAACTTTCAGAACACACCTAACATGTTTAATGCAATTTATCAAGGGCATAATAAAGGGTACAATTCATAAATTTAGAGATATAATTAAGTCTTACAATCATACTAATAAAAATAAACATATTGTTCATAAACATTTGCATATGTCTACATGTAAAAGGCAATATTCGCATTTTTGCCAGTCTTCATAGAAAACATGGGGCACCCTAATTTGATGTCCACAGCACACCAAAGTGCCACGGCACCCTGGTTGAGAACCACTGTCTTAAGGTGATAGGTCCACTTAAAGCACTTTCTCTGTCGTCCAATACAGGTTACTGGTAACTTTGGGTAGGCGATCAGCCCGTTTAATAGGCAGGAACAATTCGGAGAAGTGACTGCTGGGTGGAGCCTACCTCCTCTCCTTAGCTTGCAGCTAGCCAATCACTAACCAGTAAGATTTGTTCCTTGGTCAAGACACAAGCAAGAGAACAGTTCTGCTATAGTTTTAGCTTTTTTATTATTTTTCTGTTAGATATGGGATACCACCATTAGGCGGATTACTATCACCGACAATTCCCATCACCCAAATATGAATAGCTCAGTTTACCAGGTGCTTTTGTGGACCTAAGCCTTGCGGGGAAAATCTTGGCTGCAAGTTCTTTCCCCAGGAGTTGCCCACTGACGCTTCTTCTTGATATATGGTAATCTGAAGACAGAAGACCTGCTGAAAAGGTGAGCACCCTTTGAGTGCTGAGGTCCACATGTCCCATGCTTCCCCTCTGGACAGGGGTCTCATTTGGAGTTCTTATTACATACTCATGCACTCATTGGGTTTATCTGTATGTCTGTGAGGTGTTTGGAGCAAGTTTCTGTGGTAACTTAACCCTTTTGCTGCTGGTTAGCAATTTTTTGTTTTTTGGGGGCACTTTCCCTACTGGGAGCAGTGTTTATCGGGTTTACTGTTTTATTTTAGTGGGCTTTTGGGTGGTTTACATTTGGTATTCACCTTGTTATCTTTATGTTCCGCGTTTACCGCATAGACGCCATTGTTCCATTCACTTCTATGGGACTTTACAGTTTGGGACATATCTCTGCAACCGCTCCACGTAGCGTAGTCAGAGATGGCTCATTTTGTGGGTTTTCCCTTGCTCTGTCATCCTGTCAACATTCTGGGGTTGTTGGGGGCTTTAGGGGGCTTCGGGCACTGTTGGGGTACTCTGTCAACTAAACAGTTTCCCATGAGCATCCGCTTTGCACGCTCGCTTCTGATTGGCTCCCATTGCGGCAGCCATTTCATGTATTCGCAGATTGAGTATCCTATGCAGGGCTTGGACTCTCCTTCTCTCCTCCGCAGTTTAACCCTTCACCTACCAGATAAATCTTGTTTTAGTGTTTCTGGGGCACATTAATTATCATACACACTTTATTGTGGGTGTTTTGATACTTTGACTGTTTTGACTCTGTGAGAATGTCTACTCTGTTAGACCTTGGGGCTAAACCTAAGACTAAGGATACTGGGGTGTCTGTCTCCCCCATTGCTCATTGCTCCTCATGTCAATCAAGGTTACCTAGAGAATTCTCAGGTCATATTTTCCCACATGTGCTGCTGCCCCTGAATCCCCCGCTGAGGCCTCCAGCCATGCTATAGAGCCAATATGGATGCAAGAGTTTAAGGCTACTACCAGGGACTCCGGTCCACCTTACAACTCCTTCCATCCACTTTACAGAGGGTCTCAGTTTTTTGGGGACCCCTTTGAGGCAGACCCCATTCCCTCAGCTGAGGGCCTGATCAGGGCTATGTTGTCCACCCTGAACATTCCCTTGGTGCAGGAGGCATCATCTGACCCCTCTGATGTTTACCAGGAGCCTGTTAGGCCCCATGCTTGCTTTCCACCTAATCCCACCCTTGACTGCTTGGTGTCAGAGGAGTGGAAATTTCCAGACAGGAAACCTTCTGTATCTATGAAGTTTGCTAATCTTTACCCATTTTCTGAAATGGCCCTCACTCAGTGGGTTCATCCCTCCAAAGTGGATGCCCCAGTTTCTAGGGTTTCTAAATCTACTGCCTTGCCAGTGGCTGATGCATCTGCTCTCAAAGACTGGACTGACAAGAAGCTGGAGACTTTTCTCAAGGCTCTGCCCTTCGCCCTACTTTTGCTGCTGCATGGGTAAATAGAGCTGTGGCTGTTTGGACTGAACAGCTCAATTCTGCTGTCCGTCATGGAGCCCCTACATCTGACATGTTGTGACTTCTCACTAACATTGCTGAGGCTCAGCATTATGTCTCTGCTGCCCTGTTTGACACTGTGCGTATGGCAGCCAGGGCATCTACCATGTCTGTGGTATCCAGAAGGGCTCTTTGGCATAAGATCTGGTTGGCTGACAAGGCCTCTGAGAAGGCTCTCCTGTCTTTTCCCTTTCAGGGATCCTCCCTGTTTGGGCCTGAGCTCAAGGATCTCATCAACGAGGCCAATGGAGGGAAAAGTTCTCACCTGCCAGTGGTCCTGAGAAAGAAGGTGCCTGTTTAAAGGAATCAGCTTTTTCGTTCCTTTCAGGCAGACTCACGCCAAGTGACCCAGACGGTCCCTCAGGCTCCGCACTCCTCCTCCAAGCCTAAGCAGCAATGGAGATCCAAGTCCTCCATGAAGCCCAAGGCTTCCAAACCTTCTTCTGCATGACTCGCCCAACCCGGGTCCCCACCTGCAGGTAGGTGGCCGCCTACGTCACTACCTTTCAGCTTGGCAGGCCTCTGTGGAGGACCCTTGGGTTTTACAAGTGGTGGCCTCGGGATACAGGATTCCCTTCACCTCTCTTCCTCCTCCAAGGACCTTTGTTTCTCGTTCTCCCTTTGGAGCAGAAAAGAGACGCCTTTTTGAGACTGCTATTCAGGTCCTGCTAGACAAGGCGGTCCTGGAGCCAGTTCCCCCTAAGGAGAGGGGCTTGGGATTCTACTCCAACCTCTTTGTGGTTTCCAAGAAGGATGGGGGCTGTCGCCCCATTTTGTATCTGAAGGATCTCAACTCCTTTGTGGTCAGGTCCCAGTTCTGCCAGCAGCCTCTGCGCACGGTGATAGCAGCCATGTCTGCTGGGGAATTTCTGGCCTCTCTGGATCTTCAAGATGCCTGTCTGCACATCAGCATTCATCCAGAGAGTCGGCAGTATCTCCGCTTTGCCTGTGACCGAGGGCACTTCCAGTTCTCTGCCCTCCCCTTTGGCCTGACCATGGCTCCTCAAGTCTTCAACAGAGTCCTAGGAGCATTGATCTCTGTCCTACATCAGAATGACATCAGGGTGACTCCATACATGGACGACCTCCTTCTGAAGGCCTCATCTCTGGAACTCCTTCACCAGCAGGTGCAGGACTGCATTCATGCTCTCTCCCATCACAGGTGGATCGTCAACCTGGACAAGTCAGACCTTATTCCTTCTCAGAGGATAGTCTTTCTGGGCCTCCTCTTCGACACTCAGAGGGAGATGGTGTTTCTGATGGACGCACTGGCTCATCAGATAGCACTGGAGGTCCCGGCTATCCTGTCTCAGGATCCGGTTCCAGCCAAGAAGTTGTCTTCCTTGGGGAAGTTCATTTCCACCATAGAAGCAGTTCCGTTTGCCATGGCTCACCCCAGGGAACTTCAGAGGTTTCTGATCCTGGCCTGCAAGGGCTGTCCAGATCTCCTGGAGAAATCCCTGTCTCTCCCTCTTCAAGTGGAGCAGAGTGTCTTGTGGTGGCTCAACCTAAGCAATCTCCTGAAAGGCAGACCCTTCCTGGTACCCTTCTGGACCACAGTGATGACGGATGCCAGCCTCTCTTTATGGGCAGCAGTGCTGGGACACTTGAGTGTTCAGGGCTGGTGGTCTCAGGAGGAATCTCGCCTTCCCATCAACGTCTTGGAGCCTCGGGCGATATTTCATGCCCTGCATAACTGGACACGGCAGCTGGAGGATTGACCGGTCAGGGTACAGTTGGACAACACCACAGTGGTAGCCTACATCAACAAGCAAGGCGGCACAACACGTCTTGCAGCTTGGCTAGAGGTCAAGGCTATTTTATCTTGGGCAGAGGAGCATGTCCCTGCCATCTCTGCAGTTCATATTCCTGGTGCAGACAACGTTCTGGCTGACTTCCTCAGTCGACACACAGTGGACAGTGGAGAGTGGGAGCTGCATCCAGAGGTGTTCAACCTCATCATCCAGCAGTGGGGTCTTCCATGCATCGACCTGATGGCAACCAGGCACAACAGGAATGTGCCGACGTTCTGCTCTCTCTGGGTGGATCCCATGGCTCTGGCAGTGGATGCCTTGTCGATCCCGTGGACGTTTCCTCTGGCTTACATCTTTCCTCCTGTTCCCCTGTTGAATAGAGTTCTTCGGAAGCTGAGACTGCAGTGCTGCCCAGTCATTCTGATTGCTCCGTACTGGCCCCGACAGGCTTGGTTTCTGGAGCTTCTTCTTCAGGGTTACCTCTGGAAGGACGAAATTCATCATCTAGCTTTGATGTCATGGAGATTGAATCCTCAATTTTGAAGAAGAAAGTATTTTCTTCTGGAGTGGTGGCTACTATTCTTCGTGCCTGCAAGCCTGTTTCCTCTAAGGCCTACCACTGAGTTTGGTCTACCTTTCTGGCTTGGCGTGCTGACAAGGACCTGTCTCAGGATTTTGACCTTACTTCAGTTCTTTCCTTCCTCCAGGATGGTGTGGATAAGGGTCTCAGTCTGAGGTTCAGACTTCTGTGCTCTCTGTCTTTTTTCAGATGCATCTTGCTATGATTCCTGATGTCAAGGTTTTCTTCCAGGATGTTGCTAATACCCGTCTGGTGTTTAAGTCCCTTACTCCTCAGTAGGATCCTAACCTAGTTCTGGAAGTACTCCAGTGTCCTCCTTTTGACTCCTTGGCTACCATTCCTCTGCATCTGTTGACGTGGAAGATGGCCTTTCTCCTGGCGATTGTTTCTGTTTGCTGTGTTGTGGGACCTAATGTCCTGCCTTGTAGACTACCCTTTTTGGTCTTTCACAAGGACAAGGCAGTGCTTCGCACCTCACAGATGTTTCTCCTGAAGGTGGTGTCTTGGTTCCCTATTAATCAGGAGATTGTGGTCCCTTCCTTCTGTCCTAACCCTACTTCTGACAAAGAGAGGGATCTTCATCTGTTGGATGTTGTGCGTTGTCTCAAGTTCTATGTACATAGCACTGAGTCCTTGAGGCAATCTGACACTGTCATTCCTGAGGGTCCTAGGGCAGGGAAGCCTGCTTCCAAGGTAACCATAGCTTCTTGGATCAAGTCCATGATTTGTAAGGCTTACAAGCTTCGGAAGACGCCTGTTCCCTTGTGGGTCATGGCTCATTCTGCGAGGGCTATTGGGGCTTCTTGTGCCTACAAGAACCAGGCCTCAGCTGATCAGTTGCGCAAGGCGGCCACTTGGTCATCTGTGCACACTTTTTCTAAACACTATCGTGTGGATGTCTTGGCATCGGCTTATGCCAGTTTTGTGAGAAAGATCCTGGAGGCAGCTTTGCCTGTCTAGTCTCTCAGAACTCTTTCACTTTTGAGCCCTGTTGCCTCTAGTTTATTGTGCTGTATTACAGTTCATGGGGTTTGTTTATGATCTGTAGGTTCATTGGTGCTCTGGTGACTTTGGAGGTCTGCGCCTTGTCCTTGCCTTTCTTCCTGCTCTGGGGGAACTTAATGGTTGGACATCCCAAAGTTACCAGTAACCTGTATTGGACGACAGAGAAAATAGGATTTTAGTCTTACCTGTTAAATCCTTTTCTCTTAGTCCATACAGGTTACTGGTCTCCCACCCTGTGAAGGGACCATGCTTGGCTCTCCTGTGGCAGAATGTGGGGGTCCTTTCGGGTTCATACTCACAGGAGTCTTCCTTTGTCTTCTTACTACTTAGTCAGTATTTAGTCTGCAAAACTTACTGGTTGGGGATTGGCTAGCTGCAAGCTAAGGAGAGGAGGTAGGCTTCACCCAGCCATCGCTTCTTAGAATTGTTCCTGCCTATTAAAGGGCTGATCGCCTACCCAAAGTTACCAGTAACCTGTATGGACTAGGAGAAAAGGATTTAACAGGTAAGACTAAAATCCTATTGTTTGGCTTATGTTGTCTAAGCTTGTATACACTATTTAAAGTTACATTTGGCCGTGATATACAACATGAGCAATTGGATGATCTTTAAATGTGTAAGTTTTCACTTGCTTCTTTTTCCTTCAGTCTCTTCATAGGATTCTAAGATCACCCAGAGAGCAGACCAGTTTCAGAAATGCAGCCGGCTTTGATGTGCTCCTGTCTGTCCTCTCTGATATGGAGGGGTGTCTAGGTGATCCACCTGAAGGATGTTGGTCAGAGGTCCAACCAGTTCACATTTTTGGGCTAATTCGCTCCACATTGAGTGCTATGACTGCTGCCTTGTGCCACAATGTCACTAACCAACACTTTGTTCAGAGCCAAGGGATTTTCCAGAAGCTGGCAGATGGCTTGATGCATCTGGGCTGTTTCTCACCACCCCTGACTCCGTACACATATAAAAATAATGCAGAAGTGTCTTCAAGAGCCAGGACTCTACAGGATTTGCTGAGCTTGGTTTTAAGTTCTCAGACAGACTGTCCCCAGTCATTGAGAAGCTGTTTCATGATTCTTAGTATTTTGCTTGGTATGGCAGCAGGCACACTTAACCAGGTGGGACAGGATCATGCTACTAAGCAAATCACAGTTGAACTGCCCATGAGAGATGTTCAAGGTTTCAGTGAGGGGCAGAAGGATTTACAAGGTGAACTACAAGAGCTCATTCAGTATTTATTGCCCAGAAATTCAGACAGGTAAGACACATCTCGGCATATTTATAAAGGAAGTGGAATAAATCTAGCCCTTGAGTGCCAGAGAGGAAACAAGCATTGCTTTGCAATGCATGGATGCCCCTCAGGCACTCAAATGGCTAAACCTTGAATGTTGAAAAGGTCTCCAACTTGAATGCATTGGAGGCTTTTCTAGTATTCTGAAAGCTCCATATAAATCAATGGGAATGTTTAGTTGTTCCCCATGGTTCAGCTGGGTTGCCCCAGAACTGCTTCACTTTTGTCTGTATGCATGTAATCCATAAGTGGATTTTCTATGCAGCCATTGCCCTGAATGAGAGAAATATGGGATGGGTTTGGCTTACTTTACCTTTTGTGCAATTTAAAAAGGGCCTGATGCTCAAAACAAATGTGCAGTAGTTGTGCTTTTAACCTGTTGAATGCTAAAATAAGTTTCCAGTGCCTTATGAATCATTGACGTCCCATTTAAATAAATTGTACTTCTCTGTCGTCCAATATAGCTTACAGGTACCATGGAGAGGCAAAATCTCCTCCCAGTAGGCTGGAACAATTCTTCAAGAAGTGCAGGGTGGAGCCTCCTATCATGGTGCCCATGATTGCTCTCCGGGAGCGCTATTGCTATGTGCAGGTGACATTGTACTATCACTTCCTGAGTGTCGCGCTTATGTGCTTTCGCTATTCTTATAGGCCTGTGGTAATTGCCAGAGTCAGTCTCCGCCTACTTGCTAGGCGTTATAGGCCTCATTCTGCCAGTACTCCTTTGCCCTTTGTAGTGTACCTGTGCGCTAGCTCTTGTGATTATTTCCTATGCTCTGATCTGTGTATGACCTCTGGCTACGTTTGACTCCGGCTCCGTTCGATCCCCAACTTGTTGCCTTCCGCTCCGGTTTGACCCTTGGCTCTGTCTGACTGTCCGCTCAGTGCTCACCCCGGCTCCGGCTGACTATCTGATATGGTACCGACCTTGGCATGGCTGACTACCCGCTCTGTGCTGACCCCGGCTCCGGCTGACTATCCGATATGGTACCGACCTTGGCTTTGTTGACTAACTGCTCTGTGCTGACTCCGGCTCTGGCTGACTATCCAATATGTCTCCGACCCTTGGCCTGACTGACTCCGCTCCTACACTAGACTGTGCTCTAACTGATCTCTCTGCTACAAGCGGTGCTCAGTATCATCCCGCTGCTCCGGATGTTGTCTCTGGCTATCCTATACTGCTTGATACCAATGGTTAGTGCCTTTGGGTGCACCCTAGCGTACTAGGGATTTGAGTCACCATTGCCCATAGCTACCCTAGACTTCTGGGGAATTCTAGTCGCCATTGCCTGTAGGTTTACCCTAGCGTTCTAGGGTATCCAAGTCTGTTACCTTAGCATTCTAGGGGAGCATTGCTCATTTTTGTTTGGGCGATTCCGCTTTACCTGGACTAGTAGCTATTGCTATCCTTGCTACTTTCCCATTCCGTAGTCAGATTTAGATCAGCTCCTGTTCCGTCAGTGGATCGTGTGCTGTCTCCACACCTGGTCCTTTGAGGGTTGGGGAAGTGCTTGTTCACTGTCACTGTCTGAATGTACTTGTCAGTGTCGTTATTCCATAGTCACTCCGTGACACCTCCCCCTCCTCCATAGCAGGCTACCTAGCCACTCCCCTCTCCAGTTTGATTTGTTCCATCACCCTAGTATGAAGGCTGAGAACAGTTCTGCTTAGTTTTTAGTTATTTTATCTTAGATGTGGAGTGTCCAATTACTTCATTAGGCTGATTACCATTACTGGCATCCCCTGGAGGATTGCCCAGTTAACAGGTGCTGTTGTGGACCCTTTGCAGCCCTGGGAGAGAATCTTGCAACCCATGTTTCTCTCTCCCTGTCTGTTGCTTCTTCCTTTTCAATGGTAATCTGAAGAGAGAAGACCTGCAAAAACGGTGAGCAACCCTGTGAGTGCCATTTGTCCCACTTCTCCCTCCGCACAGGGGTCTTTCTGGAGTTCTGCATAACTCCTGCACTCATGTTGGGTTTTCTATATTCTGTTCTTTGGAGCATTTGGGCTGATATGGGGTTATTAACCCCTTAATTGCCATTTGTGTGGTTTTGGGCACTTATAGCTCATTTTCCCTTTGGATTCATGAATTATTTATTAATTATTTGGTGTTCTGTAGGGCCTTTGTTCAATTTTACTATTTTTAACTTTACTTGAATTCTGTGCCTTTAAGGGCATACTTTACCACATAGATGCAGTGCTCCATTGACTCCTATGGGTCAGGCTGCTTTGGGACATACCTCTGCAACCGCTCCATGTACCGAGTTGAGAGAGGGCTCATTCTTCTTGTCTACCCTTGCCCTACATTCCGGTTACCATCCTCGGTGTCTTGGGGTCCCTGGGGGATTCGAGTTCTGCATTTGATACTCTTAAAGGGGAAGACTACATCAGGCTGTTCTCTGATTGGCTCTGAATCGGATGTCATTTTCTTTATCTCATTAACCCCTCTTGTTGTCAGGAGTGGAATCAGGAGAGTCTTTAACCCCTCTCATTATTCCTCATGCCATGCGGGGCTTCCCAGAGAGTACTCAGGTCACTTATGCCCCTCATGTTCTATGGCCCCTGCTTCTCCTCCAGGGCCTTCCATCCATGAACAACAGCCACATTGGGTGAAGGACTTAAAGTCCTCTATGGCACGGTTTCCTCTTTCTCTTCAGGGGGTCCTCCGATCCTGGAAACCCCTACTTCTTTCAGGTTTGTGGCCCCTAAGGCCCCTGGCATTCCTGATTTGTCTGATTCCTCTGAGGAGGAGTCATTTGAGGCGTCTGAGGATGGTTTGTGTTCAGAAGGGTCTTCTTCCCAGTTTCATGGCGACTCCTTTGAGGCTGACCCTGAACTCTCTGCTGAGAGTCTCATTAAGGTGGTTTTGTCTACCCTTAACATTCCTGTTAACCCTGTAGAAACATCTTCTGACTTCTTTTCAAGGTACAAGAGGTCCTGTATTGTTTTTCCATCTAATCCCATTCTGGATCAAATTATCTTGGATGAGTGGAAGACTCCTGATAAGCGTCTCACTCTTTCTAAGAGATTTTATAAGCTGTACACATTCTCTGATGTGGCTTTGGCTCAGTGGGCTACACCTCCTCAGGTTGATCCCCCTATTTCTAGGCTTTTTAAATCCACTGCCTTGCTCATTGTGGATGCTTCGGCACTTAAGGATTTAACTTATAGGAAGCTGGAAGCTATCCTTGAGTCTGCCTTTGCGGCCATAGGTACGTCCTTGAGGCCTGCATTGTCTTCGGCATGGGTTATAGAGTCATTTCTGTCTGGACTGCACAGTTAACTAATGCTGTCCGTAAGGGTGTCCCTCAGGAGGACCTGTTATCCATTTTGGCTAATATCACTGAGGCTCAGCACTATATTACTGATATCCTGTTTGATGCTGTTAGGCTTGAGACTAAGGCCTCTGCCTTCTCTGTGGCTGCCAGGTGCACATTGTGGCTCAAGATGTGGTCCGCTAACCTAATATCTAAGAACTCACTGGTTTCTCTTTCTTTTCAGGGCACATCTCTTTTTGGCCCTGAATTGAAGAACATCATCAGTGAGGCTACTGGGGGCAAGAGTACCTTGCTACCTCAGGTTCCAAAGTGCAATCCTGAGGCTCGGAAGCAGTGTCTTTTTGTCCCCGCCATAGCGAAATACAAAGGCCAATCCAGATTGCACCTCCAGCTAGCACTCTGCGCTCCACCTCCAAGTCCAGGAAGCAATGGAGGGCCAAACACACCTCTACCAAACCCAAATCCACCAAACCTGCTTAAGCATGACTCACCGAAACCTGGTCTGCATACACCTGTGGGTGGTCACCTGCAACACTTTTTAAGTACTTGGACAGGCTCTGTTGCAGATCAGGGGGTATTACAGGTGATCTCAGGAGGTTACAGGATTCCCTTCATATCCCTACCTCCCTTCAGATTCTTACCTTCTTGCTCCCCTCAGGGACAGGAAAAGCTCAGTCTTTTCAATGGGGTGTTTCAGGCTCTCTTGGACAAGGGAGTTCTAGCTCCAGTTTTCCAGCCAGAGATAGGTTTTAGGTTTTTATTCCAACCTCTCCGTTGTTCCCAAGACGTATGACTCATTGCTGTCCTATCCTGGATCTCAAGGATCTCAGTTTGTTTGTGATCCATACTCACTACAAGATGGCGTCTTTGCACTCTGTCATTGCAGCGATGTGTCCAGGGGAATTTCTGGCTTCTTTGAATCTGCAGGATGTGTACTTGCACATTCCAGTTCATCTGAACAGTCAGAACCTCAGGTTCACTTGCGTCATGGGACACTTTTAGTTCACCCCCTACCCTTTGGGCTCCCAACAGCTACTCAGTTGTTCACACGGGTCTTAGGGGCCTTGATTGCCTTCCTGCACACTAAGATGATTCAGGTGTTTCATGGACGACCTTCTCTTGAAGGATCCCTCCAGGGATCTCCTGAACCGTCAAGTCCAAGACTGTGCTCAAATCCTCCTTCAACACGGTTGGATCCTGAATATGGGCAAGTCTGCTCCGGGCCCTTCTCAGGACCTGTTTTTCCTCTCTCTTTCAGCAGGGCATGGTCTATCTGACAGAGCACTCTGTTCAGCAGATCACGTCCACGGTGTTGCACACTCTGGAGTGGCCTTCAGTGTCGGCACGGAAGTTCTCCACTCTGGTGGCCAAGATGATATCTCCATGGCTCTTATCAGAGAACTTCAGAGGTTCACGATCCAGGTTTGCTAGGAGAACCCGGACCTTCTGGATCATCCTGCTCTCTTCCCCCCGAAGTGAAACTAGACCTCCTGAGGAAGGAAAAAACATTGTGATTCCGTACTAGACCATAGTAATGACAGATGCCAGCCTGTTAGGCTGGGCAGAAGTCCTGGGTCACCTCTGTGTTCAGGGTCTTTGGTCAACGGAGGACACCCTCCTTCCTATCAACATCTTGGAGCTCAGGGAGATTCTCCATTCTCTGGGGTGTTGGACCTCTCATCTGAGGGGATGCCCAGTCTGCGTCCAGTCAGACAAAGTGACAGCTGTAACTTACATCAACAAGAAAGGAGGCACCAGAAGAGCTACTGCTTGGTTGGAGGTAAAGGCTATTTTAGCCTGGGCAGAGGTGCATGTTCCTGCCATTTACGCTGTGCACATTCCAGGTGTAGAAAATCTCTTAGATTTTCTCAGTAGCCAAACAGTGGACCCCGGGAGTGGAAACTCCATCTGGAGGTTTTCAGCCTGTTGGTGCAGAAGTGGGGTCTTCCTTGGATGGACATGATGGCCACCAGGGACTACCGGAAGGTTCAGATCTTTTGCTCTTGGTGGAGGGATCCTCTTGTGTTCAAGGTGGATGCTCTGTCAATTCCATGGCGATTTTATCTGGCCTACATTTTTCCTCCTCTTCCTCTCCTTCCCAGGGTGCCGCGGAAGATTCGGATGGATGGTGCATCGGTCATTCTGAGTGCACCTTATTGGACCAGACAGCCTTGGTTTCCAGAACTGCTGGCGCTAGCCACTCAGGATCAGTTTCCTCTGCCACACAGAACGGATCTCCTTCTCCAGGGTTACCTATGGAAGAAGGATGTGGACAGCGTGGCTTTGATGGCATGGCTGTTGAAGCCTCTATCTTGAGGAGGAAGGACTTTTCTCCTGAGGTGGTCTCCACCATGCTCCAAGCCAGGAAACCTGTGTCCTTTAACCCCTTCCCGACAGTGGACACAAATGTACGTCCCGCAAAAACTGTCACTTAGTAACAGAGGACATACATGTACGTCGTTTGGGGACTCCGTAATAATTAAAAAGAAAAAAAAATTCTTAGCCGGGCGTTAAGTGGCGGTCACTAAGGGCTTAAGGCCTACCACAGGGTCTGGTCTAATTTTTTTCTTGGTGTGTGGATGGGGATCTGTTCTCACAGGAGTTTGATCTTCCGTCCGTCCTGTCCTTTTTGCAGGACAGTGTGAACATGGGTCTTCGCCTTAGTTCCTTCAAGGTCCAGACATTGGTTCCTTCTATCTTTTATCAGAGACACATTGCCATCTTGCTGGATGTCAAAGGCTTGTTCCAGTGTGTTGCTCATGCCTTCCCGGCCTACCAGGCTCCAACTCCCCAGTGGGACCTTAACTTGCAGCGGCCTACTTTAGAGTCTTTGGCTGCCATTTCTCATGTTGTCTGATGTGGAAGATGGCATATCTTTTGGCTGTGGTCTTTGTCCGCAGAGTTACTGAGTTGCAGGCTTTGTCCTGCAAACCACCTTTCCTGGTGTTTCCCAAGGATAAGGCTGTCTCTGTATAGCTCAGGAATTTCTTCCTAAGGTGATCTCTGAGTTCCACATCAATTTGTTATTGTGCTTTCCATTTACCCAGCCCCAAAATCTGACAAGGAGAGGGATCTCCACTTGTTTTATGTGGTGCGTTGCCTCAAGTTCTCTGTGCATTGTACTGAGACTGTCTGCAAGACGGAGGCTTTGTTTGTCATCCCTGAGGGTCCCAGTGCTGGTTTAGCTGCGTCCAATGTGACAATTGCCTCTTAGATTAAGTATACCATCCGTAAGGCTTACAAGCTCAGAGGGAAACCTGTTCCCTTCCGTGTTACAGCACAATCCCCCCAGGTCTGTTGGGGCCTCCTGGGCCTTCAAGAATCAGGCCTCTGCTGAACAGCTGTGCAAGGTGGCCACTTGGTGTTCTGTGCACACCTTTGCCAAACACTACAGTGTGGATGTTCTGGCTTTGGCTGAAGCCAGCTTTGGCAGGCAAGTCCAGGAGGCAGTTTTGCCCATCTAGAACTTTCCATTCCTGTACCTTTTAACTCTCTGTTTGAGCCCTCTTGGCTCTTGTTATTGTGTGCTGTGTACTTTTTTTCAGTGTCCACTGACACTTTGTTAGTTTGGGGTGTTCCGTGTCCTGGATAGCCCATGAGAAATCTGGTATCATGGAGGACAGACGCTTGGTCCTTTCCTTATCTTTCTACCCATGGGAGCTCAATGTTGGTACATCCCCATGGTACCTGTAAGCTATATTGGATGACAGAGAAAAGATGATTTTAGTGTTACCTGTTAAATCCTTTTCTCTTAGTCCATATAGCTTACAGGTCTCCCACCCAGTGAAAGGGAGCATACTAGGTCTCCTGTGGCTGGATGTGGGAGTCCGATTGGGTCCATGCTCAAAGGAGTTTTTTCTCTCTTCCTTATTGCTATATAGCTCAGTAGGTTTTTTATTTCAAATCTCTCTGGTGAGAGGAGTGGCTAGGTAGCCTGCTATGGAGGAGGGAGAGACTACACCCTTCACTTCTTGAAGAATTGTTCCAGCCTACTGGGAGGAGCTGTCACCTCCCCATGGACTAAGAGAAATGGATTTAACAGGTAACACTAAAATCCTCTTTTTTATGGGGGTGCAGTCAGTTTGGCCCCAAATCATTCCCCCTTTCTTTTGAACCCATTTTCACATATTTTGTTTTGCTTTTTGGCTTGGTAAACAGTCTCAATATTGTCTAAGGTAAATTTGAGCAACTAAAATGGTATGATGGGTACCTTAGTGCAAAAGTATTATTCCAATGCAAGTAGGGTCTCCCATGGAATATCATATACTCCAATATTATATTAACCCTTTGAGTGCCAATGAAGTGTTCATTGCATTACAAAGCAGTGCATTTGACAAACCTGGCACACAAATGGCTACAAATCTTTATTAGTTTCTTGGAAAATAAGAGAAATGTACTCTTATCCATTTTGGCAAGTTGTTAAAAAAATGTGAGTGTCTGTTATTTATCAGAAGGCATTTCTGCCCTAAAGAGCTTGTATTCTACTCAATAACTACACACTCTAGACAACATTCTAAAACAGCACAGGTCTGTTTTACTTCCTGTTCATCTGACAGAGAGTGATAGTCCTTGAAATTGTCTTTCACTGATTTTATTATGTCTCCACAGCTGCCCCCAGGAAGAACTTGTTACTTTGGAACCAGGAGCTCTGTGTGCTGTCATCAGCCTTATTCAGAATACATACAGCAAGGATAATCAGGAGGTAACAGATAAGTGTATATAAATCTGTGCGCTACATATATGAAAAACAGCTCTGATTTATGCATTGATTTAGGGCTTTATAGAGAGTGAAATGCATTGTTGGATAATTAAGAATCGTACTGAGAATGAGAATTACCAGCTTTGGTGGAGTTCTTAGAAATTCTGTCATGGCTGATCATTTGGTTGTTATTGTGACCACAAGGTGGCAGTGGTGTCATGCAAAACAATAATAAGTCTAGACTCCACAAGAGAGAGTATTTTTGAAAATCTATAGTTAAATTGCACAGGCACACTAACCCCTTGAATACTAGAGATGTCTCCAGTAAGTGTGGAGCAATGCACTGGAGACACCTGTAGCATTCAAGTGATTAAGGAATAGAAGTATGACCTATAATATTCCCAGTCTTCAAATCTTTACACACTCCATGAAAACACTCCTCTCCACATAACTAGAGATGAGAAAAATGAGTTGTGTTTTTTTTGGCAGGACTTTTCAAGGAAAAAAGCAGTTTGCCATGTTTTGGCAGAAGTTCCTGTGTATAGGAAATATATTATTTTAATATTTTTGCTATTGCCAACTAATTTTCCACAAGAACTTTGCTTTCTCCCCCCTATGCATTATATACACTCAAGATACTACTGCTGCTAAGTGCTGAATTGGAGAAGTCCACAGATGAAAGTGAGAGTTGTTAGAAGGCTGAGCCCTACAGCAAAACAAGCCTTGAAAAACTGTTAGCAGGCTGAATCGCTTTGTCTTTTGCACATGACAATAACCACCTGCTGATACAACTCTGATACAGCCATTCTTGAAAAATAACTGCAGTTTGGGATATGCCATCAGGATGCAACAGATGACATCATTTCTTCAATACCTCTGTTTTCTGCAAAGGAAAGCACCGACATTATAGCAAGTTTTCCATTCCACTGGTGTGCGTCTAAATTTTTTTGTGTGCATTTTTTTTACCTACTTCTTAAGACATCTATAACACTACTATTATGTGCCCCTTGGCCCCATGTTCTTTTAGGAATGCTTTTACTGCTGCTAGTTATTGCATCCATGATGTGCTGCTGGTCTCTCAGACCTGCAGTTGTGCTTCAGGTGAGATCTCATACTTTTCTGCTGCTCTTACTTTTTTTTACACAGACAGCAGGTACAAACATGTTTTTATATTTTGTATCGTTAATGATATATATCTCTACTGGAGATTTTGTAGACTAAGGGTTTACTACTACTACTGCTGCTGGCTGCAGCCTGCTCCTTCTAGTACATCAGTATTGACTGTGGGGAGTTAATGCAATTATAGCTTTTAATAAAATTAACTTGTAGAGTGAGAGACAAGAAAGAGTGCAAGAACAATGTATTTTAAAACGAAGTAATAGCTAGCAATAATAAACCTAATTTTAGGTCAAGGGCAACAAATCCTAATGGCTTCTATGATTCAGTTCAGTGTGGTTGCTGAAATTTAATCTTAAATCTATAATGAATATTAGGTCTACAAAGGTTTATATTATTCCTTTGTTTTAAGAATCCTCAACTCCACCCACTGAAGGCTTCTATCCTAAGAAGCCTTTGTTGGGAGGAATCAGGAGTCTTGCAATAAAGACCTGCCCCAGTAACTTTGTATCCAGCAGGCTATGGAAGATTATTGTGCGCTGACAATAGCAATAGCACCACTATAAAATTCCAGGCAATAGAAGTATGACAGAGGAGAAAAAGCAAACATGCCACAATAAGAAAAAAATATGTGGGCTATACCCTACATTTAAGGCCTACTGTTCAAAAGAAGAGTGGTAATTCTGGGGAAAAACAACTGCACCATAGAAGACAAATAAAGATTGCCCAATTTCCCAGTTTGGCTTTTTTCTCTCTTTAAATTCTAAAGGTCTTCAAAAACTAGAGGGGATTAAAAGCCTCACTGTTATCATGGGAGATTTCTACATTGACTACACTCACACCTCAACTGCCAGCAATCTCCTTTCACTAACCTTATGTTTCTTCCAATAGACCACATCCCCTATCACAGTAATGTCCAGAGACTTGAGCTTATCATCAACCATTTTGGCAAATCCACTATTTTTTATAATCTACTCTTTCCTTTTTCTTACCATTACCTCTCATCCTTTAGTACTTCCTTCCTATTGCACTTTCATTTAAACATTCATACACACTAACGCATAGAAACATTACCACCTACAAGATTTTTCTCTTTATTGTCCAAAACAAGCAAGCTCTGCCTATAACTATTCACTTGCTTTCTCTCTGGATAAACTTTTGTCTGTCAAATACATCAACCTAGGCAATTTCATCCTCAACCATGAGATATAAACAGCACCCACTACCTCAGAAAATGCTTGTGAACTGCTGAATGCCAGTTGAGGAAATCTCACCCACTATAAATTCATACTATCTTCTTATAGTGCTGGTCTTACTCTAGCCAAATAAACCTACTTACTTCAGTTATTGCTGCCATTTTTTCTAACTCCTTTGTTTGGTTACACCATTCAGGTCTCTCCTCTGAAAACTTGTACTTTGCCCTCCTCTACCTTCACAGCTCAGGACCTCAGCATCTATTGTAAAGACACCATTAAACAAGAGATCTCCACACCTCCAGCTTCACATACACCTCCTCTTCCCCTCTCTTTTATTGCTACCCTTGCATCATTCCAACCAGTACAGAACAGGAAGTCTATGATCTCATCTCAAGTTCAAATCCCACAACTTGACCCCTTGACCAGATCTCTTTTCATCTTCTCTACGAACTCGGTCCCAGCATAAGTCAAATGTTTAATTCTCTCATATCTGGAGTCTTTTCATCCTCGTTTAAATATGCTAGTATCATACCCATTCAAAATAAATCCTCTCTCGATCCTACTTCTCCATTTAGTTATGTCCTTTTATCTTTTCCCCCTTTTGCTTTCAAGGTAGTGGTGCAATTAGTATTCTCCAGTCTAACCCACTTCTTCTCATCTATCTCCCTGCCTGATGCTTTCCAATTTGTTTTCTCGGCTCTTCACCCCAAAGAGATGGCACTAAGGTGGCTAATGTTCTGCTTTCTCCCAATACTAAAGGCCATTTTTTACTGCTTCTTCTCCTAGATCTGTCTGCTGTCTTAGACACTTCCTGCGGACAGTGTTCTTGCAGATGTTTCACTTTTTATCTCCGGCACATTGCCTTCTTATGGTTTGTCTCATACCTATGTAATCTCTCCTCAGTGTCTCGTTCCCTGGTTCCTTTCACTCTCTTATAGTTCTAGCCCCTCTTCTCTCCTCGCACCTCTTCACTATATAATATTATTCATATGAGTTTCAATATCACCTCTACATGATTTTCAACTTAACCTCTAAACAAAACACACCAATTATCCAGACATCTCTGCTGACCTACTGTTTAGTATAACTAACTATCTTTTTGCTAGTTTTCCTAGATGTCCCACTGCTTCCTAAAATTAATTTGTCCAAAATGGAAGCTGTTATTTTTCCTCTGTCCAGACTAATGTTACCACCTACCATCTATCTTGTAAAAAATGCCACCTTGTCATCTACCGCTCAGGCCTGCTACCTTGGAGTCAACTTTCACACCAATCTCAACTTTTTTACCTCACATTGAAAATGTCACAAAGTCCAAGTATGCATCTTTTCTAGAATTCTCCCTTTCCTCGAAAAGTGCTCTGCAAAAATCCTCATATACTCACTTATAATCTCAAGGATTGTCTATTGTCTACCCTTAGCCGCTTCGCCACACTCCAGTCTATCCTCAATTCTTGTTCATCCTCAGATGGGTTAATCAGGATCCCAGTGCAGCTTTGGACTCTTCAATCTTTAAAATGCTTTTTAAAAACCCACTTACAGAGTCCTTATATGCTCAAACATGAATGACATGAATAGCATCTCTGCTTCTGCTCCAGCTATCTAAAACTTTATCAGCAGGAAGACACACTGCAGGGGCCCCCGGACTCAATTTTATTTTTATTCTGAGTTGCATTAATATTCCTCTTGTGTTTATGTGTTTATAACTCTTGTTTTTTATGCAATAACTATTATTACTAGCTTTACTTTAGTCTTTGTTTGTCATCCCATTGTACAAAGCCGCAGAATATTCTGGTGCTCAATAAATAATTGATAGCAATTGTAAGTGTGATTTACAAATATCAGCCCCTAATTTTATGGGAAAAATTATATTAACCCCTTAAGGACCATTGACGTGGCAGGACCGTCACGCTGGTCCTGCACTTAAGGACCATTGACGGTCCTGGCACGTCAAGGGTTAACTCTCCCATCTCCGCCGCTGTGCGAGATGGGAGAGACGCGGGCTGCCTGTTACTAGGTGCTCCGATATCGGAGCATCTAGTTTCAGCCAATGCCCGCATTGTTGATACATGCGATTCGCTAAAATAGCGAATCACATGTATTTCCCCGCATATGACAGAAGCAGTGTTTTCAAAACACTGCTTCTGTCATATATCTCTGTCTCTCTCCTCCTCAGACACAAATCTGAGGAGAAGAGAGACAGAGAGATCGTTACAGTGTTACAGTTAGTGTTGCAGGCTTGCAACACAGTTAAAAAAACAAACAAACAAACTATATTACAGTGATCAATTGTTCCCCCCACCTTGATCACTCAGTTTAGTGATCAAGTTCTGCAGATCAGCTTCTGCTGATCTGTGGGATTTTTTGCCCCCCCCCCCATTGAAATCCCCTTTTTTTTTTTAATAAAAATAGATTTTTTTAAAAATTTTTTAGGTCATTTAATAGGTTAGTTACGTAATTTTAGTGGGGCTAGGTAGGTTTAGAGGGTACGCAGGTTAGGGTAAGTTTAGTTTTGAATTTAGGTCAGATTTAGGTTTAGGGAATTATTATTATTTTTTTTTTTATAAAAATTGTATTTATTTAAATATTTAGGGTCTTTAGGTAGTTTAGATAGGTACGTTTAGTGCGGCTAGGTAGGTTTAGAGTGTACGTGGGTTAGGGTAAGATTTAGTATAGAATTTAGGGTTAAAGATTAGGGTTTCATTAAAAAAAAATATATATATATATAGAGAGAGTTTTATTGTGGGAATAGTAACTATAGGTAGGATTAGGGTTGACATGGGTTAGGTTAAGGTTTAGGGTTAGAGTTAGAGTTAGGCACAGAAGAAGAAAAAAAAAGTTATATTATAGGGATAGTGACTGTTTGGATTAAGTTAGGTAGGATTAGGGTTGACGTGGGTTAGGGTAAGGTTTAGGGTAAGATTTAGGGTTAAAGTTAGGCACAGAAGAAAAAAAACAAAAAAAAAAAATATAGTTTTATTTAGGAATAGTTAACGTTTGGATTAAGTTAGGTAGGATTAGGGTTGACGTGGGTTAGGGTAAGGTTTAGGGTAAGATTTAGGGATAGAGTTAGGCACAGAAGAAAAAAAAACAAAAAACAAAAAAAAAATATATAGTTTTATTTAGGAATAGTGACTGTTTGGATTAAGTTAGGTAGGATTAGGGTTGACGTGGGTTAGGGTAAGGTTTAGGGTAAGATTTAAGGTTAGAGTTAGGCACAGAAGAAAAAAAACAAAAAACAAAAAAATATATAGTTTTATTTAGGAATAGTGACTGTTAGGGTTAAATTAGGTAGGATTAGGGTTGACGTGGGTTAGTGTAAGGTTTAGGGAAAGGTTTAGAGTTATTACGTAGGAATAGGGACTTGGGTGGGTGGGTATCTATTTAGAAAAAATTAAGGTAGGTAGGTTTAGTTAGAAGCTATTTAGAAAAAATTAGGGTAGATAGTTTAAGATGCAGCGTCTTTACTTTGCTGAAGAGGCGTATGCCTTTTTGGCTTCTGATTCTGAAGCCACGGATACCACCTCTGATTTTGATGTCTCAGAGTTCACAGAGAGCTCCAGTGATAGCTCCAGTGATCTTGCTGGGCCATCTTCTAGGAAGAGGCGTACTGCCCCAAGAGTTGCCCCAAAAGCAGCCAAAAAAAATGCCCCAGAAGCAGCCAGAAAAAATGCCCCAGACGCAGCCCCAAGACGACATGCCCCAGAAGCAGCCAAAAAAAATGCCCCAGATGCAGCCCCAAGGCGACATGCCCCAGTAGCAGCCCCAAGACATGCTCAGAGACCTGCCACAAAGCCTGTCCTTCATCCAGAGTCTACAGAATGGGTACCACCAGTGGGATTTAGTCCAGCAATACCCGATTTCACAGGAAGCCCAGGAATAAATGAAGATGTGGCTGGGTTTAACCAGGAGCAGTTTTTTAATTTATTTTTGGGGGAAGACATTTTGGGGGAGATTGTAGCACAAACAAATATTTATGCAGCCCAATACATTGCAGCCAATCCCACACGCTATGTTTCCAAGCAGCAATCCTGGTACTCCACAAATGTTGCTGAATTCAAGATATTCTGGGCCCTAACTATGGCTATGGGGATAATTAAAAAGCCAAGCATCAAATCATACTGGAGCAAAAATCCTGTATGCAATACCCCCATTTTCGGCCAAAAAATGAGCAGGAGACGCTATGAAATGCTTTTGCGCTTCATGCATTTCAATGATAATTCCCTGTGCCTCCCCAGAGATCACCCCCAGTATGATAGGCTATATAAAATTCGCCCCCTTATAACTCATTTTCAAAATAAAATTTCTGAAACCTATACCCCCAAAAAACAAATATCTATTGATGAGTCCTTAATGAAATATAAGGGAAGGTTGGGCTTTAAACAATATATCCCCTCCAAGCGCTCCAAGTTTGGCGTCAAATTTTATAAGTTATGCGAAAGCGCCACAGGATACACTTATGCTTTTCGCATTTATGAGGGCAAGGACAGCCAGCTTGATCCTCCTGGTTGCTCTGAATATCTGGGAACCAACGGCAAAATTGTTTGGGATCTCATTTCCCCCCTATTAAATAAAGGATACCATTTATTTGTAGATAACTATTATACAAGCCCCCTTTTATTCAAATCCCTTTTTTATTTTGACACTGTGGCCTGTGGCACTGTTAGGAGAAATTGTAAGGAGATACCCAAACAAATGATCAGCTGCAAGCTAAGAAGGGGAACGTCCTTAGCTTTGTGCCAAGAGGAGCTGCTGGCAGTGAAGTTTAGAGATAAAAAAGACGTGTTCATGCTGACAACTATGCATGATGAGGGAACTGTGCCAGTCTCTGTCCGTGGCACGGTCATCAGGAAACCAGTCTGCATCAGAGACTACAATAAACACATGGGGGGTGTTGATCTTTGTGATCAACTCATGCAGCCGTACCTCACCATGAGAAAATCGAGGGTCTGGTATAAGAAGGTTGCTATTTTCCTGAGGCAGACTGCAGTTTATAATTCCTATATAATTTTTAAACTGGCAAACCCCACTCCAAAAATCACTTTTTCACAATTTCAAATGCATGTCATCTCCAGTTTTTTGTTTGAAGGGGCAACAGACCCCATTTAGGACACTTTGCATTTAAAATCCCCCCAACCCCCCAAAAGAGTAACCCACAGAAACGCTGCAGGGTGTGCTACGCCAATGGCAAAAGGACAGATACCACCTTCTATTGTCCTGATTGCCCTACAAAACCTGGGCTCTGCATTGGTGACTGTTTCAAACAGTATCACTTACGTGCAATGCAGTAATTCTGTAATTTAATTATTAGGCCACACATTCCCCCGGAAATATCGTATTTTTTTTTTCTCCAAAACACATTCCTCCTTAGATCAAACACTATGATAATATAATGTGAACAACTGTTTTTTCCATGTGTGAAAATGGAAACGTGCATGTTCTCAACTGAACCCAGTAAATCCCCCAAACCCTGACAAACCTATGCATATGGGGCATTGCCATACTCAGAAAATGTAGTTGAATTGAGGACAATGCATTTTTACAAATCTCCAAATATTGTGTGCTTGAAATCCACAGCAACACCGAAATATAGGTGTGAAACTAAAGGGTTTTCTCTTTCTTACTGCAGATTTTTGGAGGGATTGGTGGTAAAATGACTTAGAAAAAATTGCTAAAATGCACCTAGACTAAAACCCAGGGTTGTATTCCTTACTAAAACATATATTTGGGGGGTAAAATATTAATTGCAACATTACTTAACACCCCAAATAATACAAAAGGCACCAGTTAAGAGAGCTGTAAAAATGCCACGTCTGACAATGGAACGCGCTTGTTACCAATTGGGCCCAGTAGATTCCTCAACCCCTGACAAACCTATGCATATGGGGTATTGCTGTACTCAGAAAAAGCAACTGAACATTAATCAATGCAGGCACCAGTTAAGAGAGCTGTAAAAATGCCACGTCTGACAATGGAACACGCTTGTTACCAATTGGGCCCAGTAGATTCCTCAACCCCTGACAAACCTATGCATATGGGGTATTGCTGTACTCAGAAAAAGCAACTGAACATTAATCAATGCAGGTTTTTAAATGTTGACCTATCCTGTGCTTGAAATCCACATCAACATTGAACCCAAGTGTGAAAAACGCTGAATTTTTAATTTAAGTAAAGTTTTACAAGGGATTGGTGGTAAAATGGCTGCGTAAAAAATTTTAAAACATGCCTAAAATGAAAGCCTGGGTTGTCTACTTTCCAAAAATATACACTTTTGGGGGGAAATCTTAGAGTGGAGCACTGTTACACAGCCCCAAATGAGACATGGCACCAGTGATGCAAGCTGTAAAAATTCAAAGTGTGAAACTGGAAACGCGCATGTTCTAATTTGGGCCTCGTAGCTCCCCCAAACGTTGAAATACCTATGCATATGGGGTATTGCCGTACTCAGAAGAAGGAGCCGAACACTAAGCAATGCATTTTTAAAAATCTTCCCCTATCCTGTGCTTGATATCAACAGTAATATTGAAATGTAAGTGTGAAAATTTGAAAAAAAAAATATTAACACAATTTTGGAACATATTTCTGGAAAAATAGCTACATAAAAAACTCCAAAATTCTACTGATTATTTACCTTATGTTGTCTACTTTTCAGAAACATGTACCTTTGTGGGACTTTTTTGGGTTCTGGCACCGTCAACTAAGCTATGATACTCACATGCCAATTGTTGAAAAATTACAGGTTGGAATTAATGGCGTCCATCTTGTAATATTTACCTTGTAAATGTGAGAAAGTGATTGAATACTAGGCACGTGGGGTATTCTCATGTTCAGGAGAAGCAAATTAATATATTTAGGGGTATTTTTTGTAATGAACTAATAGTATTCAAATCCTGACAGGAAAATGTAAGCAAAATGTTTTGTTTTTTTTCTTTTTTTCCTCTTTTTTTCTTTTTTTATCAAATTAAACGAAGAGATAGTTATATAATTGTGGTACCAAAAGAAAGCCCTACTTGTGCTTAAAAAAACAGTATATAATTTGTGTGGGAGTATTAAAGGAATTAAAGAAAAAATATGCTTGAACAAACACATAGTCAAAAAAGTCAAAATTGCTCTGGTCCTTAAGTGAAATCCACCTCAGATTTGCCGGTCCTTAAGGGGTTAATAACTAAATGCTGTAAGAGAATTTTTCTGAACTAGTAGGCTGAAGAAAATCACATTGTTTACTGGTATTCTTAGGGTGCTATGTGCAGACAGGTGCTTTCTATACATGTTCCATTGAATAACACGACATTTACCAAGGGATGAAGAAGTGAGTACGTTGAAGTGATAAAACATATTAGTAAATACAGCAACAGAAGAAGTTAGAAGATATGTTCCTCTATCGCTGTAACAACTCCCATCTTAGTAAATATCACTGTATCGCTGATAATCTGAAACAGATGGAAACAATATCAGATGTATGGGTGTTGTGAGCAGTGAGAGAAACTGTAGTAGATCTGAGGGACACCAACATCCCTATTGGTTTCAGTGGGGATTTATACGCTTGAATACTAGAGAGGTCTTCATTGCTTTGCAAAGCAGTGTGTTAGCAATGCAAAACAGTGTCTAATGTTCAAGGACTAAAAGCCCCAATTAAATGAATGGGCATTTATAAAATTTTTAATTGTCCATTATAGTGTTACTAGTGTAAGCCCGTGTACACGGGCCAGCATTCTGTGCATTCGGGCAGTCTCTACTGCGCATGACTGCATCAGACAAACATACATCTAGCCTTTTATATTATAGGATTGGTTTACTCCAGTTCTTGTAAGCAGAGAAACTGGAGTAATTCCCAGGCAAACTGCATAATAAAAAAATAACTTTTGACCATTTTAACCCCCTTGAATGCAGGAGAGGTTTGCAGTGCATTTCGTTTTAGTATTTTGGTAGGCCACTTTAGCAGTCAAGGGAGTAAACCCACTTAACTCACTGGGGAATTTTAATTTATTCCCTAAGGTGCAGTTGGTGCCAGAGTTTCTATAGCGTGGCTATGCACTACTGTGTGATGATAAACTCCTATATTATTCTATGGAACCTATGCACTAACATTTCTCCAACTTAGTCCATAGAGTAGATAGAATAACATAGAACTGGAGAATGTTTTAATCGCACTTGAGAAGAGGCCTCCTCTTTATCACACCATAGTGCTTCTCCAATCAGTTCTTAGTGCATCAGTATCAATATTGTGCTCTGTGCCTTTGCCCCTTGCTTATGCTGACTTTCTCCCATATACATTTTCTTTCTATTTGTGTTCCATTCCTTTCACCTTTACTCTTCCTTTCACCTTTACTCTTTTTTCTCACCCATCTTTGTCTTTTCTCAGACAAATATCCTGCATAAAAATAAATTGATTTATTATTTTTTCTAAAACATCCCAGTTTCCGGCTGCATTAAAATATTTTCAGTAAAGTGCAGTTTACAGGAATCCTGATTTTAGCTGAAACTTCACAATCTTAGGTATTGATGAGCTGGACAGAATCAATCTCCCCTCACTCTCATCCATTGAATACAAGAAAGAGCTGCCAAATGCTTATCAACGAAAGTGAGACTTGTGAGTATTCAGAATGTCTTAGGCTCTCACCACACTTTTTCTTAATGCAGTAAAAAATACAATGCAGAAAAAAGGATAATGAGGGCAAAAACCTTTAGTGGTATATATATTGAATTATTTAATTTCTGATTTTAGGCTAATTAGACAGATTGATATAACATTGAGACTATCAAATATAATATTTCACAGGGAGTACAGTTTTCTTATATTACATTTAGAACTCTAGATTTGTATCCAGAATACTGTGGACTGCACTGGTTTTATCACATAAAATACTATTAACATAGTAACCTAGTAATTCAGGTTGAAAAAACACTTGCTTCTATCTAGTTCCTATTCCTGTTTACCATTGTTGATCCAATAGAAGGCAAAGAAACCTTCAATACAGCAATTTCAAATTATGTCTTGGGGGAAAAAATCCTTCTCGATTCCAAATCAGATTTCTCCTTGGACCAACAAGCACTAACTAAATATTAATCCCAATTCTAACATACATAGCCCTCTATGTTCTGCTCTTTTAAAAAAGTATCCAGGCCCTTTTTAAAGGCATCTAATGTGTTCGATAGCACCACCTCCTCAGGCAGTGAATTCCATACCTTTATTGTCCTTACCGTAAAGAATCTCCTTTCCTCAAGTCTAAGCGGGTGACCCCTTGTCCTTTGTACTATTCTGTATTGAACAGGTATTTGGATGTCTATTGGGAAATTTCTTGATAAAAACATTGACAAAGTCAATGTAATCCAGTCCTATGTTAGTAAATGCTATCACAGACACCTGATCAAGATTTGCTTTGCTCATTTCCTCATTTGTGGCATAAAGGGCATCTTGCCGTGGCCGTATGTCGGTTCAAGAAGTTGAGTTTGCCTGTAGTACCGAGTTAACCCTTTGAGTGCCAGAGGGGTATGGAACGCATTGCTTTGCAATGCGTTCTGTACCCCTCTGGCACTCAAAGGGTTAAAGAAGCTGTCAACTAGTTATAAAGATAAGAGTTAAATTAAGAAAAAAGTAGTGAGTGAAATAAAATGATTCTACTCTAAAGTTGGTGAGAGAACCAAATCTGTTTTGCTGTCCCTACCTGTTACTTATGTACTAAGCTAACTATGCCAAAGTTTCTCCGATTTATGTTGCTTGAGTCAAGTGGATGGTAATGTATTGCCATTTTGAGATGTTTTATTCCTCTGTGTCTTGTGTAATGCAGTGTTCAGCAAAGCACAGTTACAATCTGCATTCAAGCACATGCTATAGGTTTAGTGTTTACTTGCATCAAACTTCTAACATTGGTGTAATGTGTATGCTGGTATGAACTACAGCGGTCATAGGTGAAGAAAATGTACTGCTGATGGACTCATATATTCCCCTTACAAAATACAGATGTAGCCAGCTTTAATTTAGCATTAAATGTGTTATCACCCTCTGTCACAGAAAAATGTGCAGATATTTACAAAAATGTGTGTATCTCAATGGATGTTACATATTTTTTGTTCTTAACTGTTAACTAATTTAACGAGAATACCAGCATGTATTCAGTACTCCAGAGCTTAATCCAGGGTGACAGATACGAGTACACATACTGTAAATGGCAACTAAAAGTACTGCACTCACAGGTAGAGATTTATAGCAATTACACTTAGCTTTTAACAGGTCAAATGTAATAAAAAGTTGTCTTAAATACATCTCATATTCACTGTGGCCATGGATGTTGACACCATCAGATTTGGACAGAAAAAACAAAACCTAAGCACCTACTTAATAACTTCTTGGGTGAGATGTTCAAAAAGTCATCATAATGAAAACATTGTTGGATCGTGAGTTGGTGGTAAAAGAAGGACAATATTTTCAGAAGTAAATCCGTCACGTTTGAAAATGCGTCTAAAGAATTAAAAATGACGGAAAGAAAATCTTAATTAACATTGCCTTTAAAAAATTCTGATGTTAAAAATGTCTTTGATTTTGTCTTTGAAATGAAAATTTTCAAAGAAAAAGGCATATTTTGTGTTTGAAACAACAAATTGTTTCTCACCCCTGCTAACAGTACTTAAGTTTGTCTTCTCCAAGTTTAGGCCATTTTTATTTTATTGTGATAAAATGACGTTAATCAGACAAAAAAGTGACGTTGAAACAAATATTTTTTTCTGAAAATACCTTACAATATGACTGTAGATTAAACTGTGCTCCCTTTTAAAACAGCTTTTTCCCTTTGATGGAGATAGCGGAATTGATTGCAAAAAATGACGGAAATAAGTTTGAGAATTGACAGAACATGGAGTAAGATTACAGACAATTTCAGTTACCACCTGTTTCTGAACATCTCGCCCTTAGTGTTCTGAGTATGTATTACACCCAGAGTAGTTGAACAGAAATGTGAATCAACTGCACAGAATCAAAGAACAGAAAATTCCAAAATATAAGGTATTCGATTCAGTACTTGGACCCGTACGTTCACATCAGTCCCAAATGATAATTATAGTAACAAATATCCTACAGCAATATCCAGTGTGCAATGCAGGAAACAATTCTTCGGTGATGTACCTAATTAATATTTGAAATTATTTAATTGCTTGTAGATACCCAAATTAATCAAACTCTGATAGAAAAAATAATCACACATATACTCTCCACAGTGTCTTTGTTAGTATGGACCTCTTTGGCTAACAGGGTCAAAATGTAATGAGATGGTCCAGTATTCTTTATTATTAAGTACTCCTCACCTAATGATTACCACAGTGCCCATCTATAGAAGTTGTCATTGAGTATTGATATATCTGGCTGCATGCCATATTAAGCTGCATCATTAATGTGAGAACAATTTTTAAGGGGATAGTAATGTTTCACACTAAAAACAGCTCCAATTTATCTTCATAGAATTTGGGCCATGGAGAGTGTTATTTCAATACTGTCAGAGTTGTAGTTCAAAAGTAATTGAATGATAAAGTATCCCCTTCCTGACCCTTTTATTGATGTAATGCTGCTCACCTCAGAGCACAAAACTGTCCGGATGGATTGTAGAGAGGAACAATCTTCAGTGAGTATAAGGAAAAACCTGAAAAACCTGTCAAGGGGGCAGGGTTTCCTTATGCTCACAGTAAGAAGATTGTTCCTTGTTGTGAGCTGTCTGGTCAAGTGACCAGATTCCACATCAGAGTTGAGGTGGCTTACACTAGGTAAAAGTGGTGGGAGGTGGGTACTTTATCATTCAATTACTATTGAACTACAACTGAAGATTAACTGGAGCTTTTTTTTGTGAAGCATTACTATGCCTTTAAGCAGATAAATCCACTTTGCTTCTGTTTTCAGAAGCAACTTATCTTTGCATCAGATATGTGGCTTTCAGTGATCATTGGTAAAATGCTTTCAGTATACATCAGTGGTCAAGTATACTTCCTTAACTAGCATAAACAGTTGTTTTCTAGTCAAAAAGAACCGTGTACTTATAAATTCCCATGCATAAAGTCCTACTCTGTGCTGCCTGCATGGATGTACTATGTATGTTTTGAGGAAGTCTGTGCCCTGCACTGTTATGGGGTATGCTAGCCACTAGGTGGAGAAGAACATTTGAGCATTTCCATGGCATATTCTTGCAAAGATCTGCAAATGTATGTATTTCCTTGTTTTTCTTTCTGTATTGTCTGTTTGATACATCTGCCCACTCAGGCTGATGTACTAAGAAAATGGTGCAATTCTGTAGCAAACCAGTGGAACAATAGAGGACAAACATACATTCCCAAATTTATCATTGATTTAAATATGGCTATTTTTAAGTACATTTTTATTAAGGCTTTGATTACAATCTGAGGTCACATATAAAATATAGGTCAGCAATATTACACAATTTAAATTTGTATGAGAATTGGATACAAAATACAAATTTTATCATTCAAAACCTTAGCATCTGAGAAAGAGGAAAAGACAGAGTTGTCTGAGAAAGAGCTAAGAAAAAAGTGTTAAGAAAAAGAGAGGAGACCACCAATTCCAAAAGACTGTTAGACATTGATTAAATAAGTACAACATTAATTGGTAATTAAAGGCCTCAGTTATCGCATATGTAAATTTCTCTGTCGTCCAATACAGGTTACTGGTAACCTGTAGGCTATCCATCCCTTTAATTGTAGGCAGGAACAATTCTAGAATTGTATGCAGGGGGTGGAGCCTACCTTCCCTCCTTGACTGCAGCTAGCCAACCAGCTCCAGAAACATTTGTTCCATTGTGAAGACACAGGGAAGAGAACATTTCTGCTATAGTTTTAGAAATTTTTTTATTTTTCTGTTAGAAATGGCTAGCTCAGTAACCAGGTGCTTTTTGTGGACCTTAAACCCTGAGGGGGAAAATCTTTGCCATAAGTTCTTTCCTCAGGAGTTGCCCACCGAGGTTTCTTCATAACCCTCTGAGTGCCAGAGGGGTATGGAACGCATTTCAAAGCAATGCGTTCCGTACCCCTCTGGCACTCAAAGGGTTAATGCATGGTATTCTCAAGACAGAAGATCTGCAGGAAAGGTGAGCAACCCTTTGAGTGCTGCATGTCCACGTGTCCCACAGTGCCCCTCCGTACAGGGGTTTACCTTTGGAGTTCATATTGCACACTCCTGCACTCATTGGTCTATCTGTATGTCTGTTGGGTGTTTTGGAGCAGGTTTATGTGGTACTTTAACCTTTTAGCTGCTGGTTTTGCATCATTTGGCGGGGGTTTCTGAAACTTTTCCTACTGGTTCAGTGTTTTTTTGGGTATTCTAAAATGTTCTAGTGATTTTTCATGCATTTTTGTTTTACTGTTTCAATTTTGTAAAATTTGAGAAACGCACACTTTACCGCATAGGTGCCATTGCTCCATTCACTCCTATGGGACTGTATTGTTTGGGACATATCTCTGCAACCGTTTAACCTAGCGACTTCAGAGATGGCTAATGTTTCTTGTCTGCCTTTGATCTATCATCCAGTTCATGTTTCTAGTGTGTTGGGGGGCTCAGGGGGCTTCGGGCAGTGTTTGGGTACTTTTTCTGGGAAAACTACATTTCCCATGAGCGCTTGCTTCACACGCTCCTTTGATTGGCTCCCGCCACGGCAGCCATTTTGTGCTATTTCCATAACGAGTATCCTATGCAGGGTTTGGATTCTCCTTCTCTCCTCTGCTGATTAACCCTTCGCCTGCCAGATAAGTCTAGTTTAGCGATTTTTGGGGTCAAACTTTAATCCTACACACTGTACTTGGGTGATTTCTTTTATTATAAGGTTATTTGACACTGTGAGAATGTCTATACCGTTGGAGCTTGGGGCCAGACCTAAGACTAAGGATGCTGAGGTCTCTGTATCCCCTATTGCGCATTGCTATTCTTGTCATTCAGGGTTACCTAGAGAAGTCTCAGGTCATTTATGACCAGCATGTTTTGATGTCCCTGAGAGTCTCCCAGGGACATCCAGCCATGCATTAGAGCCAGTTTGGGTGCAAGAGTTCAAGGCTGCTACTAGGGACCTTAGTTCTACATTGCAACTCTTTCCATCTCTTACCAACTCTTTTCAAGTCCTTGCCAAAACCACAGGGAGTCCCTGACATACCAGATTCCTCTGAGGAGGAACTGCTGGTGAATTCAGATGTTGAGGAATGTTCTGCTGTGAGCTCCTCTCAGTTTTTTGGGGATCTCTTTGAGGCTGATCCTGAACCCTCGGCTGAGGGCCTTATCAGGGCTGTTTTGACAACCCTAAACATTCCCTTAGTTCAGGAGGTTCCTTCTGATCCCTCTGATGTGTTTCAGGAGCCTAAAAAGCCCCTTGCTTTCCACCTAACCCCACTCTTGACCGCCTCTTGTCTGAAGAGTGGAAATCTCCTGACAGGAAACCTGTGTCCAAGAAATTTGCCAAGCTTTATCCCTTCTCTGAAGCTCTTGCTCAGTGGGTTCATCCTCCCAAGGTGGATGCTCCTATCTCCAGGCTATCTAAGTCTACTGCCTTGCCAGTTTCTGATGCGTCCGCTCTGAAAGACTGGACTGACAAGAAACTTGAGGTCTCCCTCAATTCAATTTTTCCACTGCTGGTACTGCCATGTGTCCAACATTCTCTGCAGCATAAGTGAACCAGGCCATTGCGGTCTGGACTGAACAGCTCACCCTGACTGTCTGTCAGGGTGCTCCTACTTTGGATATGTTGCGCCTTCTTGCCAACATTTCTGAGGCACAGCACTATGTTTCTGCTGCCTTATTTGATGCCATCCATTTGGTGGCCAGGGTTTCCACTATGTCTGTAGTTGCCATATGGGCTCTTTGGCTCAAGATCTGGTCTGCTGACACTGCTTCCAAGAAAGCATTGCTTTCCTTACCTTTTCAAGGTACTTCCTTGATTGAGCCAAATCTTAAAGATCTGATCAGTGAGGCCACTGGGGGTAAGAGTACCCTTCTACCTTTGGTCCCCAGGAAGAAAACACTGCTTAAGTGTAATTGGTATTTTAGTTCCTTTCAGACTGAGACAGGTCCGCTGAACCAGATGGTTCCCTCAGCTCTGCGTGCCTCCTCCAAGCCCAAACAGCAATGGAAGCCCAAGGTCTCCTCCAAGCCAAGGCTTCCAAGACTTCTTCAGCATGACTCTCCGAACTCAGGTCCCCACTCTGCTGTGGGTGGCCGTCTGCTTCACTGCCACAGAGTCTGGAAGGATTCAGTGGCAGACCCATTGTTTTTACAGGTGGTGGCAGAAGGATACAGGATCCCTTTCATCTCTCTTACTTTCATTTCTTTCCTTCACATACACCTCAGGGCGTGGTGAAACACCGGCTGTTCAACAACGCTATTCAGGCTCTTCTGGGCAGGGATGTTCTAGAGCCGGTTCCAGTTCAGGACAGAGGTATGGGTTTTTACTCAAACCTCTTTGTGGACTCCAAAAAGGACAGCGGTTGTTGCCTTATTTTGGATTTGAAGGACCTCAGTTCCTTCATGATCTGGACTCATTATCACCAGGAGTCTGTACGGACTGAGATTGCTGCTATGTCCCCGGGGGAATTCCTTGCATCTCTGGATCTTCAGGACGTGTATTTTCACATCGCCATTCATCTGGAGAGCCGGCAGTATATCAGGTATAGCAGGTTCAGATATGCATTCACGCTTTCACCCGTCACAGGTGGATCATCAACATGGACAAGTCGGATCTTGTCCCATCCCAGCGTCTGGTCTTCCTGGGCCTTCTCTTCGACATTCAGAAGAGCATGGTGTTTCTCACACATGAGGTAGCTCACCAGATCGCCCACAGGGTTTCTGCGGTTCTGGTTCAAGATCACTATTAACGTTCTAAAATTCACAATAGCTAATTGATATGTTCCCAACTCTAACCAATTAAAATTCCTAACCCATGCCATGGAGTATCTGAGACTATTCTGTGAAGGCCTGATCATTTTTGGAGGGGATTTTAATACCCCTTTTAATCCCTTATGGTCCGGATCGTCTTCTGCAAGGTTACCTCTGGAAGGAAGACGTTCATCGTCTGTCTATGATGGCATGGAGGTTGAATCCTCAATTTTGGTGTGGTGGCTACTATGCTTAGCGCTCGTAAGCCTGTTTCCTCTAAGGTCTACCATAGAGTTTGGTCTACCTTTCTATCTTGGTGTGCTGACAAAGGCCTGTCTCAGGATTTTGACCTTCCTAAAGTGCTTTCCTTCCTCCATGATGGTGTGGATAAGGGTCTTAGTCTGAGTTCCCTTAAGGTTCAGGTGATTGGCTAGATGCAGCCTAAGGAGAGGAAGTAGGCTCCACCCAGCAGTCACTTCTCAGAATTGTTCCTGACTATTTAAAGGGGCTGATCGCTAAAAGATAACTTTGAGTAGGCGATCAGCCAAAGTAACCAGTAACCTGTATGTACTAGGAGAAAAGGATTTAACAGGTAAGACTAAAATCCTATTATCCACTGAGAACTTAGGTTTTTTTTACTTTTTTTTTTTTTCCATCAAGTTTTTGTGTCGGCTGTTTGAAGAGCCAATAAAGTACTCAAGTACAAAAAAAAAATGGGTCTTAACTTTCCTGCGATAACGTGAATCTCTTATCGGACCTTCATGGCTAACGCAGACATTTGAATTGATAATTATGGTGTTTTCATCATTTGTTATGCGTGAAAACACCTCTTAACTTTATCACACAATGACTCTTTTTTTTTTTGGCCAGTATATTTTCACAGCACAGACATTTGACTAGCTTACTGTGTTTGAAAAAATGCTGTCGGCAGAAAAAACAGCCGTCTCCAACATTTGGATCGAGCCCTGAATTTCATATTTTTTCACTCTGGAGGAGTTTCGGTCTTAGTGTTCTGTGAGCGCTTTCTATTTTCACCATTTTCTCTGGGGCCTGTTGTAGAATTTTAGAGAATATATTTTGAAGAGTTGCAGCCCTTGGGTGATATGGTTTCAGGAAGACCACAGACTCTTATATTGTATCTATGCCCTCTATTCAGGTCATCAGTCGGTGTCTTTAATTACTGAATTCATTCTTCTTGGGTTAAAATCTGCTGGGTTATACTGTATTGGTCATTTACAATTGTTTCTTGGGACTGTTCCAAACTCTTAACCCTATGATCTAAACTTCTCAGGTCAGACCTCAGTTCAGCAATATCAACTTGATCTCTTTTTTTTGTAGAGTCTCCTGTACTGGATACTACTGGATATGAAGGATTGTAGAGATCATCTTTAGTTGGCAAAAACTCAAGATCATCTTTTGTTAAAAATCAATCCATTTCACTTTTGTAATTTTAATTACCTATTTTAGCCATCTACTCAGTAAGAGATATATTTTGTATTTCAGAGAGTAAATGGTAATCTCCTTAAGTATTAGACTGCCTATCAAGGGATACATTGTCTCTGGTGCTTTTTCCTCCTTTTTTTCATAAGGTCACTTCACAATTGACATTTCCTCATAAAGTAAGTTATTGTGTCCAGGTGTTAAGGCAGTATTGTACAAGGTATAGCACTCATCTGCCTCTCAGGAGGTGTTTATTTAGGTTACATATTTTGCTGCCAATCCGTTTCAGCAGTTTTGGCTGCATAGAAATCTAATGAACTCAGCTGTCTTCCAAGTCTAGGTGGTATGTACAGTTAGACATCACTTTACTGCTTAATAGTCATGTAATTTGTATTTCCTGTAGTTCCAGCGTTGGTCCACATTTGCCTTTGCACCTGTTGGAACTCTCTCAAGTGCATTTGCCACATTTGAGTGCTGGCCATGTCCCCTCTTAAATGGGACTTTTAACCATCTGAATGCTAGATGTTACCAAAGCATTATGAATCAATGGTCTGGAGACTCTCTAGATTCAAGGAATTAAATCAATGGGAGTTTTTTTATTTATTTTTTATGATTTAAAATATAACAGTTCAGAGCACATAGTATAAAGTGGAAAGATCAAATCCAGTGTTCTGAAAATTTGCAATTGAGTCAAGAAAAAAAAGGGATGAGATGAAAAGTGAAAAAGGAGAGAAGAGCTAGTCCAAAAGTGTGTAAATATGATATGATGTAATATTGAGAGAGAGAGAGAGAGAGAGAGAAAAATAGATTTAAGAAACAGTAGAAATAGTCTATGATAAGAAGGGTTAAGGTATAGCAGAGTAAGAGAGAATTAAGATGATGGAGATAATGGAAGTCTCCACTCTCACAGATTACAGCTAGATTCTATGTCACTTCGTAGAGCCCATCAAGGTCACCTCAATCCTAGTATGACTTCAACCAGTCTTTAAAGAAGGAAGATAGTATCAGTGTTTTTTTTTCATTGTTTTATCAAGCTTAGTGTAGGCATCGCAGGAAGCTGTCGAAAAGAGAGAATCTGCCAAGTGTCTTGGGATAGGGTTAGGTCATATATGTGTTCTATATATGATAGGCATTCCTCCCCATAATGCTTGTCTTGGGTAGATCCACCAGATGTTAATGGGAGATCCTTTATGAAAGTGGCATCTCCAGCACAATGGGCTAGTATTTGAGGACATCTTGTGGAGTTTGAGGGGTATAGTACAACTGAAATAGAAATTTCTAATTAATTTCCAAGGAGTGAGTGGAGATAGTTGATGAAAGAGTTGCATGTCATATTTCCACCCTATCACCAATGTCCAAGCTAGTGCCCATTTCCCTCTCTGAGGCCAAAGTACAGTCAGGTTTGCCTAGGGCCAGAGAACCCTATAGAAAGTGATACATTTTACCCAAAAATCTTCTAGCATCTTTCTTGTAGGATAAAAGAAATTTATATTTCATTTTGGGGTGTGTAACACATTTTGTGAATGCTAGATTGCTCTGAAAAATGCTTGATGCGGAGGAATCTCCACATGTCTTCTAGAGGGGGATGGTAGGCTTGTTGGATATTCTCCAAAGGCCGTACTTGACCACTACAGAAGAGGTCCTAAATGTGGAGGCAATGAACAGATGACCAATTAGGGAACTGAGTAGAAGATTGTAGAAGAGTGTCATATTATAACAAATAGGGGACACTCGCCTTATAAATGAGATATGCTGGGGTTCGCAACTCCCTTATGAGAGCTGTCAACAAAGTGAGGAGTTGATCTCATAAATTTTGTCACGTGAGGGGGCCAACAAGATCCTCAGATAACATATGGAGGAATTAGACCATTTAAAGGAGTATAGGGATTGAAGAAAAGAGCTCACATGTGAAGGTACTGTACATGGATCATCAAAGCATCAGATTGTGAAATAGTCACCTTAAAAATCTAATAAGTCTGTGAAACTTTGTAATTCTTCCATGAAAGCAGGTATTGAAACAGTTGGGTTTGTGGCTGACAGTATTATTTCTTCAACAAAGATTGATAATTTATATTGTCTGCCTGCCACCAAGATACCCAATTTTGTCTTATTAACTTGAATATTTTGGGCCTAAATCTTGATCACCAAGGCAAACAGGAGTGGTGATAGGGGGAAGCCCTGAAGTGTGCTATTTGTGATTGATTGTGAAAGGTTCAAAGAGGCACTCATTAACCTTAACATGTGCGGTGTAAGAGGGCTTTCAGTTGATGTCTAAGTTGTATGAGGCATGGTATGTTAGATGAGGTGAGGGTTGCTTTGTGCTGTGTTGCTGTCCCAAAGATTCTATTTGTATTGGTGTTTGTTTCTTCCTCCAAGAGTTACTTTAAAGAATTCCCCTCTAACTTCACATTTAAATGTGAATTTTGTTTCCTATGATGTAGCTAATTTGCTCTAGGATTTGTCCACCTTTTTTAGTACATAAGCCCCATTGTGTTTTAGGTGAGTAAGTTTGGGATTATTTAAATTCTAGTAAAATTAATATTTGTAATTACTGTTGTTTCCCAAGGGTAGAGCTGACCTGACTAGTACTGTTACCGTTATATATATAAAAAAAAATTAAAGAAGAAAGAGTAAAGTAGATACCTTAACTTCTTCACGCCGAGTGATGGACCAAGTCCGTCACACATTTACGTCCTTTAACCTTTAATGTCTGGTGGTCCTGGGATTGGATCAGTCTTAAGGAACACATAGATATCGTTTGGCGGGCCAGCACATGTGACTAATCACATGTACTTGCTCGCTGAACTAGACTCTGAAACTGACATCTCCAGTCTTGGAGTCAGTGTAAGACTCCCCTAGTGCTCACTGCGCTCTTTCAGTCACTGATTACTCAGGTCATGTGACAATAACAATCCTGACTTTAAAAAAAGTCCTATAAATCAATGTTTCCTCAGGGCTTGGGCCTAATTAGTTCTACAATGGCAGTGTGGTGGAGAATAATCACAGGCATGGAATCAAGCAGCACCTGAGGAGATTCTAGCCAGCAGAATACATTAAGTTGGTGTCAGGAAAGTTTCATCAATATTATTAAAACTGCAATCCAGAGTAAAAAAAAACATCACTGATTTCTCAGGACTTTAATAAGCCAAAGTCCTACAACTCGGTGTCTCCTCAGGGCTTGTGCCAAACAACAAGTCTTACATCAGTGGGGTCCCTGTCTCTGTCATGTTATGTACCAAAGTTTTATTTTTTCTTATTCTTTATTGTTATTATTGTTTTTTAATATCTATCCCCACAATCCCAGTCAACCCCCCCCAACAAACAAAAAAAACAGCTCAGCTGATTCTTTCCCCAGACTCTACCAACACTGGCACCTCAGACCTCTTTCATACCATGCCTGTGGGAAATAACAATTGCAATATGTTGTGTGTAAATTCAATCTTCCCATTGATTTCAATGCAGTGAGCTAAGAGGAAAAACTGCACTTTTCGCTGGAAATTTTCCTGTATGCGGGAAGTGCAATTTTTTGCCTACTTTTGCCGATCCCTACTGGCAACCCACAAATATAGAGGAGTTTAACAAATTCTAGACCCTGACAATGGTTATGGGCATAATTAAAATTATACTATTATTAGGCAATATTGGTGAACAAATCCCATCTATTTTCCCTCACACTATGACCTGGGATAAATATGAAATGCTCCTGTGATTCATGTATTTTAATTTAGTCACAGGCCAAATATACAAGCCCTAGAAAAATATTTGCATTGACTAGTCCCTCATGAAATATAAGGGAAGACTAGGATTCAAACATTATACCATTTATACACTGATAATTTGTACACCAGCCCCTTTTGTGACTTTTTTGTTTGGACTAATTGGCCTGTGGCTCATTCAGAAAAACTTCAAAGCTTCCCTCCCCCCCCCCAAAAAAAAAAAAGAAATTACAGCTACCAGGCTGAAATGGGGGGGAAGGGTCCTCAGCTTTGCACCAAGAGGAGCTGTTGGCATCAAGGACTACAACAGAAACATGGGTGGGGGGTGGATTTAGCAATTATGCAGCCTTATCTCATCATTATGAGGAAAAGTAGGGCCTGGCATAAATAGGTTGCAATTTATATGATGCAGATTGCCATTCACAATGCACATTTAATTTTTAAAATGGCAAAATCCACACCAAAGTGCACATTTTTACAGTTCCAGATCCACCTAGTCGAGTTTTTATTTCATCAGGCAAAGAAAGATAATCAGCAAAGACATTTCTTCTCTGGCATCAGATTTGGACTTGCCATGTTTACATCTGCTGTTTATTTTGTTGTTATATGTTCAGTGCTCCCCGGGATTCTTATCAGCCTCAGCTCTCCCCCTGACTTTAAAAAACTACATCCACATATCCCCCTCTCTCCTCTCCTTCACGCCTGTCTGCTCTTACACACTTCTTCAGATTTTAACCCCTTCTCCCTCTGCATTCTCTATTCCAAAACACCAATACAAATCCCACATCACTGCCCTTTGTCTTATCCTTCTGCTTGCTGCATGGGATATTGCTCCCAATCCCGGCCCAAACCCCGTACCCACTTGATATCAGCCACGGCCAACATTTCCTCCCACCGCAACTTAGAGGGTTCTAACCCCTCAAATCTCATAAACATTCCTCTTTGTTCACCTTCATTTCTCCCCTTCTCCTGTGCTCTGTTGAACACCCACTCCATTGTTAACAAGACAACCCCCATTCATGACTGTTTCTGTGAGAAATCACTGCAGTTGTTTGCTTTTACAGAAACTTGGTTATCTGCACAGGACACAGCTGTGGAGGCTGCACTCTCTTATGGAGGGTTCTGCTTCTCACACACCTCTGGTTCCACTGGTCGAGGTGGGGGAGTAGGTCTCCTTCTCTCTTCCCGCTGCCACTTCCAGACCCTCTCAATCCCACAATCTGTGCCCTTTTCTTCATTTGAAGTACACGCAATCGAACTCTATTACCCTGTATCTATGCGAGTGGCTGTAATATACAGGCCACCTACTAACTCCTCTTCTCCTTCAAACTTTCTCTCAGATTTTGAATCCTGGCTCTCCTTCTTTCTCTCCACTGACAATCCTGTCCTTATTCTAGGTGATTTTAACTGTCATATTGATGATCCCTCTGTCCCCTGGGCTTCCCGTCTTTTAGACCTAACCTCTTCCCTTGATCTCCAGCAGTGGACTGACTGTGCCACTCACAAAGCTGGTCACTGCCTCGATCTTGTTTTTACTAAGGGTCTGGACCTTTCCTCTCTCACAGTTTCCCCATTCCCTCTATCAGACCACCATCCCTTATATTCTCTCTCTCACTCTGCCCCTTCCCCCATCCCTCCCCCCAACAGATTTATAAGGGATACCTGCTCACTTGATCTCACTGGGATGAGCACCTCACTTAACTACAATCTTTCCTCTATCTTAGCCATCTCTGATACAGACATTCTTGTTAACTCCTACAACTCAATCCTATCCTCTGCTATTGATTCCTTTGCCCCACTGAAACCACAACGGAGTCGTCAAGTCAATCCACGACCCTGTCTCAACTCCCACACCAGCTTCCTACGTTCTTGCACTCGTTCTTCTGAACGCCTTTGGAGGAAATCTCGCTCACATGCAGATTTCATCCACATTAAATTTATGCTGTCCTGCCTGCATTCTGCTTTATCAAAAGCTAAACAAGAATACTACACCACACTAATCCACAACAATAAATCTAACCCGCACTGTCTTTTTTCAGTCTTTGACTCCTTGCTCCATCCTTCCACTGCTTCCTCTCACCCCATACATTCACCTCAAGCTTTTGCAGAGCACTTCAAGCACAAGGTGGAATCTATTCAAAAACAGATTCCTACGATGCCATCTGCCTCCGTACTCTCTCTCCCCAAACCCCCCTCATCATACTACGATAGTTTTACCCCGATAACAGAGGAAGAAGTTTCTCCACTTCTATCTAACCACCTCACTACCTGCTCCTTGGACCCTTTGCCCTCCCACTTACTCAAACCACTTGCACCAGTCCTTACATCTGCATTAACACACATCTTCAACACTTCTCTCTCCACAGGCAGCTTCCTTTCTTCCTTCAAACAGGCAGAAATTAAACCCCTGCTCAAAAAGACTAACCTTGACCCCTCCTGTCTCTCTAACTATCGACCTGTCTCCCTTCTACCTCGTACCTCAAAACTCCTAGAACGCCTTGTCTTCTCCCAAATAACCAAATTCCTGAACTCTAACTCTCTTTTGGATCCTATGCAGTCTGGTTTCTGGTGTGGTCACTCAACTGAGACAGCTCTCTGCAGGGTGGCTAAAGATCTCCAGACTGCAAAAGCCAAAGGAAAGTTTTCTATACGTATACGACTTGATTTATCCTCTGCCTTTGACACGGTTAACCATTCTCTGCTCACTCAAATTTTCCACAGTCCTGGCTTCCGAAATCAAGAGGCTTCATGGCTCTCCTCCTATCTCTCACAACGTTCCTTTTTTGTGTCCTCTAACAATAACACCTCCTCCACAGTCCCTCTGAGCCTCAAGGCTCCGTTCTGGGTCCTCTGCTTTTCTCACTGTACACCCTTTCATTGGGTGAATTTATTAGTTCTTTTGGCTTCAAATACCATATATATGCTGATGATACCCAAATTTACATCTCCACTCCTGATCTTTCACCTCAAATCCAGCTGCAAATTTCAGACTGCCTTTTGGCTATTTCCTCCTGGATGGCACAACGTCAGCTGAATATAAACATGGCCAAAACCGAACTTCTAATCTTCCCACCAAGACCTTGCCCAACACCTAGCTTCACCATTACAGTTGATGGAATTGATATTGATCCAGGCAGCTCAGCACGCTGCCTTGGGGCCATATTTGATTCCTCTCTTTCCTTCTCCCCTCACATTAACTCCGTGGCTAGGTCATCTCGCTTCTTTCTCCGCAACATTGCTAAAATCCGCCTGTTCCTCTCCCAACAAACTACTAAAACTCTTATACATGCCCTCATTCTGTCCCGCTTAGACTATTGAAATATCCTACTAACTGGCCTCCCTGCTACTCATCTTTCACCTATGCAATCTGCTTTAAACTCAGATGCACGAATCACCACACTCACCCCAAAAACTGAACCTGCCTACATAATTCTCAGACATCTGTCATGGCTCCAGATTCAGCAGCACATCAATTAAAAAGTCCTTCTTCTTAGCTTTAATGCTCTCCACACTGCTGCCCCTCCTTACATCTCTTCCCTCATCTCCTCTTATGTTCCTGGCCGCCTTCTTCGCTCTGCACACAACACACATCTTCCTGCACCATCTACACCCTCTGCCCTCTCCCGTCTCAAACCTTTCTCGCTTTTTGCTCCATACCTATGGAACTCCATACCCCTCTCCCTACGTCTTGAAAAACCCCCCTCTGTCTTGAAAAAACCCCCTCTGTCTTTAAGTCTACCCTGATATCTTATCTTCTGGAGCACTAGGACCATGCACTGCCTTTGGCCAAACTCAGCACTTGTAATCTCAGCACTTAACACCCTCTTACCCCATTGTATGTCTCCCTTTACCCATTTAGACTGTAAGCTCCTTGGGGCAGGAACCTCTCTCCCATTGTTTCTATGAATGTCGCACTTATTTCATCCCCTCTTATTTATTGTAACATATGTCTATTGTAAGGCTCTGCGTACACTGTGTGGTGCCATACAAATAAAGACATACATACATACATTCATACCTGGTACTGCAGCAGTATCTTGAACTGAGAATTTGTCTAGCACGTTTTTCCTTTAAAATTCCCTAACACATTAAAAAAACCCAAAAGAAGGTGCCAAGCGTTCTGTAAAAACTTCATTTTAGTGTCCTGATTGTTCTTCCCAACCTGGGCTCTTCATTGGTTACTGTTTTAAGCAGTATCACACAGCTGCAATGCTGTAGTGGTTTAACAGCTACCGTTTATTTTTTTTAACTACTTCTTGACCAAAAAAAGATTGAGAACCACTGCTTTAAGTGGGGAACCCTGCGAGACAGTCAGTGGGCTCACCTGTAGTCACTTCTTACTGCTGGGACTCTGATCCCAGCAGTATAAAGTTAAAGCCAGGCAAATGGAACATACAGAGAAGAAAACAGTGAAGGCACTGGCTGCATTAGCCAAAGACATTGATTTCCACTTATATAACAGAATTCTGACAAATTGTGTAAAAGACGGTTCATGCAGTCAAAACTAATGTACGTTCTAATCTTTAAGAAATTGGTCAATAGAATTTCCTTTTATAGGACAATAAACAGTGAGAAAAAATATATGTTCATGTTAAAGGGTATAATTGTTTATTGTACCTGTTAGAAAAAAATTTAAAAAGTGTTAGCTCGTCGAATAAACTACTGCCATTGGAATCCTATTGAAACATCGCCCTCTAGTAGGCAACAGTCAAAAGGGCAAGATCATAATGTTGCCTGAATCTGATGTTGCATGCTTAACCCTTTGAGTTCCAGAGGGGTACGCAACGCATTGTTTGCAATGCGTTGCGTACCCCTCTGGCACCCAAAGGGTTAAGGGTCGCTGACTAGAGGGCGACATTTCAATAGTAAACCATCACAGCCTATCCTCTGTATTGGAAGATAATATCCAGTGATTTTACATGTTTTATTCTGCTTTTCTTTTGATATGTAGTAGAATTCAGTAAATATTACATTTTAATTTGTCCCTCCCTTCACTTTTCCCTGAACAGTTCTTATATAGTAAATACAGCTGATGTCGCATGCTTAACCCTATGGGTTCCAGAGAGGTAACAAATGCATTGCAATGCACCTCTCTGGCACCCATATGGTTAAGGATTGCCCTTAAAGAGTCTTATTATCAGTTGATGAAGACAGTGCTCAGAGAGGTTCATTGTGTCCACCTGTTCTTGTGAAAGCTGCTGCACAGTTTACTGAAAACTAGTATTTGGGTTCTTGCTGTAGAGCATGAATCCGATCTGCCCACTGGGATAGGTTGGAATGGTGCAGTATGCATATTTTACTACAGGAAAGAAAGTCTTACAGAACTTGTGCATCTCCTTTATGAGGTCCAGGTGAAGCCACTGACATTCGCCTTGACAGCAGAGGATCCTGCCCTCTCTGAGCGCTGTAAAGAGTCTTATTATCAGTTGATTAAGACAGCGCCATTTGTTATCGTAGCATGGACTGTTCCTATCAACCTCCCCACTACCAACCACACAGACACAAAACCCCCCAAATCACTGTTTTATCTCTCTCATCTCTCTATCTCTCCCTATACATGCAATATGTTCCCTTTTCACATCTTTTTTTTGTATTTCACATTACCATCAACATGTGGCTTTGCAGCTGTTTGTGGACTAGAATTGGTAAGGATCATAGGAGTTGTAATCAAACAGCTGCAGAGCCACATGTTATTCCCCCACGTGTGAAGGGCACTGATCAATGAGAAGAGTGAGTGTGTAACCACTTGTTTTAATCTATGTAAAAGCCTAGATGTAGGTGTTCTGCTAATAGTGTGGGCATTTTTTAAACTGAATGTTGCAGTTTTTATTGGTACAGTTATTCTATGCATAGGACCAAGTGGACAAAATTCAGCTTTCCATTTTTCTGTAGTTTTAAATTCAGTTGTTGTGCCAGGAAGTAGGGAAAGAAGCAGGACTACAAATCACTGATTGTATTATTCTCCCCATTTCCATCCCTGGGTGCATCTTCCCATAGAGAGAGGGATACAGAAGAACAATCCACTTTCAAGTATTCACTCCCATATTCCACTTGTGTTTATCTTCTGCAGCTCTCCAAAGAGATTCAGTGTGTGATTCTTGAGCATATCCAGACAATGGGTCAAAGTGAGAGACGGCGCCAGGTGCTGTGTGATTCGCAACTACTGAACTGCGTTGTCAAGTACTGCAGAAAATCCCTGATGGATCATGGAGACCCTCTTCGTCTGCCTCTTGTCAGGCTCTTTGAGAAACTGGCATTCCAGGCAGTCCGACCTGATGTGTTAAGGTAATCTTGCACCATTGCACACAAGGACATTAAGATGTGAACTTTCATGCATTGACACAGTCACACCTTTATATATCTACATATTTACACACTCATGCACACATAATCTAGATAGACTAACAATGCACATCGTTATAACTCCTATGGTTTGATTTTTAGGCAATTCCTATGCTGTGGGATCACAGTGCAGCAAAACAACATACAAGAGACATTAACAGGTGAAAAATGAGGCTTATATGTAAAAGTCTGTTTAATATTAAACTTTTGTTGAACTGTTAAGTCTGCAGAACCTGGTTGCAAGTGTATCCTCCTTTGTATGTCTAAGTCTGTAGATTCCTGTATTGACTTTGGCCTACTGTCTTTATCTCTGTGTACTTGTATTCACCTGTTTGAACATTATTGTAACTGTTCTTTACATTCTTGTTATCAGTTCTCCCCCGTCTATAGCTCAGTGTACTTCTATTAATCTTTCTTCACGTTTCATTGATTTCTTACCTTTCTTATGATCATTGTAATAGTACTTGCATATCTTAGTTATTAAGTATTGCCTATTATAGAATACGCACACTGAGACAGGAGTTTGAATATAAAAGGTCGTAGCTTAAATTGTACAATTTTGATCAGAAATGAACTCCACCTTACTTAGAATCATGAAACTTTTTAGTCCTTGCCAGTTACAAGGTGATACAGTTTAAAAAATACCCAAATGTCTATGCTTCAATTCAAACACTGAAAGCTGCAGAATTCCAAACCAGGAACTTGTAATATAGTGATCTACTGCCCTCTCCCAACAATATCTGTCTTAGAACACGCTATTTTAAAATAAAGAAAATTCCCAGCTAAAATCACTTGGTGTCCCATTACACACTACTTGTGTCTTATTCTTACTTATGAGTTTCCCAGTTTGCAGGCTCCAAAAAAAGACAAGCTGAAGACCAAGCTGATCAGTTAAACCATATAATTCAAAGACCATATTTGCAAATCATAACCAGATCTTGAAAAAATTCTAAGGAGGTTGGCTTGTGCTGATCCTACAAGCTAGAAAAGTCGACAGCTTTTACTTCTATTGATATTAGACCTAACATGCAAACAGTCTTATTAACCCTTCTAGTGCAAGTGTGTATAGATGAACACATTAATTGTTGGATCAGTTAAACAAGCAGTGAATAAGCTGAGCGACATGGGGGTTTTCTCCAATAACTCCCTTACTAAACATATATGGCAAAAAAATTAAAAATCGCCCATGTAGACTGCAATGTGAGTAAAAACAATATACCTTTATTCTTGAAACAAGTAAAAATGTAGATACCTTGGTAACATCCTGAGATAATGGAGGAGAGACTTATGAGCGGTACAACTTAAACCAAAAGATGTATAATCTCGGACCCTCACCGATCAACGTGTTTCACTCTTAATGCGCTTACTCATGACCTGAATTGCTTATTGCGTCCGCTTAAACTTTTAAATAAATTTCAGCCAATCACCAAACATGATTGTTTGACACAGATGTCAGACCAGATCGCTCATCAAGCCGGCTTCCTTTACCACATCTTGGAGAAAATTAACCCCTTGTATAAAACCTTTACTCCATATTTCAACTAGCCCTGATTACCCCAGAGAACACGGTGCCCAGTATCTACCAAATTAGCACCATAACCCTAGATTTCAACAGGGCAAACAATGAGCATCTAGCAGACTTTAAAGAGAAACGTCTTGCCATCGAGGAACTTCAAATCCTATCAGCAAACAGAGCGATCCAATTTGGCATACAGCACCCCAAACCCATGTTATGTATATGTATCTGAATAAAATGAAAGCCCAAACTGACACAACTTAATGACAGTAATATAAATAATAAACTTGAAATAAATTGAATTAAAAACAAACATGGACCGAGATTAGATGATAACATAACAAGAGGAATAGATTCCACTGTGGACATTAATCAACTGGATTTCTTTTAGTCCAGTTGATTAATGTCCGCAGTCGACCGCTGATAAGTCTCTCCTCCATTATCTCAAGATGTTAGCAAGGTATGTACATTTTTACTTGTTTCAAGAATAAAGATATATTGTTTGTACTCACATTGCAGTCTACGCGGGCGATTTTTCATTTTTTGCCATATATTGTGCTGATCCTACCCAGCCTTGTCCCTTCTAAGACCTTTCAAAGCCATGTGAACCACAAATTCATTATAGCTTTCCGTCCTGATAATTAACCAAAGAGTGAGACTTGACATTTAGATGTTCAGAGATAACAGTGAAATGCCTTTTCCACAGAATAACCATATCAACCAAAACATCCCATGCAGCCTTTTCATATCCTCTCATAGGCTTTGACCATGTAATCCAAGTCCTTTCACGCCTTACATACTTTTCCTTGCCATATCCAAGTAGATGGTGAAACTGAACTTACATCATTATGGTTTATGCCTTGGCTCCTGGGCACACCTGATATAGTTTCCTCCAAGACTGGGAGTCAACAACTGTATTCAGCATTCTAAGTTTCTCACCAGGAAGGCAGCATATCATAGTGATGGTCTCTAACTGGATTAAAAAAAACAGAGGCTTTCAGTTTTTCAGGCTATCAACATCCCCCCAAATTCCTCCAGCACCCAGTGAAAGGTTCTCACAAAGCATGCAAATATTTGTGGACCACATGGCCCAATGCAGATAAAGTAACCGATGTAGTAAATGAGGGAGCTAAATGTCATCTCCCTCAAGACCCACTCCAGAAAGGAGATACAAGTTTTACACAGGGTGCACAACAAGGAGCAGCCCACGGATAAACATAAATAAACAAAATATCTGCCCTGAAGCTTGCAAACCAAAAGATGGTGACAGTCAGGATGAACAGGCTTGTTGTACACTTTTGCCATCCAGGTCCTGGGATCCACATCTGAAACCAACTGAATATCCTTGTCGAAAGGTAGGATACTTTGCAGAAATCTCTGGGTATATAATTTATCAAACCCCATAAGTATAAAATAAGTTATGACTCAGGTGGAACTGGGAACGTTCCACCAGATGAATCAATTGGAACTTGCCCATTTCTTGTTTGCGATTTACCCCCAGTTGGGAGAATTCCAAGTTCACAAAGGTTGCTCTACATAAGGTCCTTTTGTTTAGTTTTGCAGCTTTATTTCCCTTTGTTTAGTTTTTCAGCTACTACCTCTGAGAATTCAACATCTGATTTAAGTCTACCAGACTGGTGCCCATATCTTTGAACTGAAATGGAATCCAAAGATCCTGACAAGAAACCATCTACTAGGAGCCTTGCAGATATCCACTATCTATATATAGCCATGGGTGCATCCTGATCTATTCCCCTTTTCAGCTGCACCACCTACTACAATGTGGACTGTTGCAGCCCAAGCACATATGTTGGAATCACCATTGTACTCCTCACTTGCAGTCAGTGGAGTTGAACTGCCAGCAGTACCTTATCTTTTGGCTGCAAGATAGGGCACTGGGTAGTCCTGCCCTCCCTGTTCCAAACTGAAAGGATGCTAAACAACTATGAAAAGTCAACAAGAGTGTCATAATCAATAACACAGTAATATAGTTGAGGATGAAAAAAGACCTGTGTCCGCCAAGTTCAGCCCAAGCCATACTGCCCATATTGATCCAGAGAAAGGAAAAAAAAGGCCATCTCCAATTAAGCCACAAGTGGGTAAAAAATTCCTTCCTGGTTCCAACAGTCAGCCAGACATTGACCTGTATGCATGTCCTCTCTGCTTTTGAAACAAACTGTCATAATTCTCTGAAAGAACAAAGTATCCGTTGCTTTTTCAAAAGCAGCTACAGTATTTGCAAACAAAGCATCCATAAGCAAAGAATTCCACAGCTTTACAGCCCTTACTGTAAAAATCAACAATAGTCGAAAGTGCCTTTGCTCTAGCCTTAATGTTTGACCTCTTGGTTTTTGCTTAGCTCTTTAAGTAAATAGTTTCTCAGAGTTATTTTTTATCCTTAATATATTTGTAAATAGTAATCATATGTCCCCTTAGATGTTTCTTCTCTAATGTAAACCCAGCTTGGTTAGTACCTCTTTATAACCCAGATATTCCAATCCTTTTATCTGTTTTGTTACACATCTCTGCACTTTTTACAGTTCAATAATGTCTTTTTTTTAAGGACTGGTGCCTAAAACTGCACTCCATATTCTAGATGAGGCCTTACCAATTATTTAAATACAGATATTATTATATTACCACCCTGTATATGTATACCACTTTTTTTAGACATGTTAGCTTCCTACTGTATCTTGCAGTGGCTGAGTGACACTGCACACTGCTGGCTATCAGTACTCCTTAATTTTTCTCTAATGAGATTCCCCAAGTAGCTTCCCATTAAGCCTACATGTAGTATCTTAGCGTTTGCAGCTCAAATATGTAAGCTTGCGTTCAATGTCATCAGCAAAGATTGAGATTCTACTTTCAATAACCACTTTCTCTGTCGTCCAATATAGGTTACTGGTAACTTTGGGTAGGCTATCCGCCCCTTTAATTAGGCAGGAACAATTCTAGAAGTGAATGCAGGGGGTGGAGCCTACCTTCCCTCCTTGGCTGCAGCTAGCCAATCAGCTCCAGTAAGATTTGTTCCTTGGTGAAGACAGGCAAGAGAACAGTTCTGCTATAGTTTTAACTAATTTTGTATTTTTTTGTTAGATATGGAATACCACCATTTGGCGGATTACCATAACTGACAATGCCCTTAGATGTGGCTAGCTCAGTATCCAGGTGTTTTTTGTGGACCTTAAGCCCTGGGGGGAAAATCTTGGGTTCAAGTTCGTTCCTCAGGAGTTGCCCACTGAGGCTTCTTCTTAATACATGGTAATCTGAAGACAGAAGATCTGCAAGAAAGGTGAGCAACCCTTTGAGTGCTTCAGGCCCACATGTCCCACAGTGCCCCTCCGCACAGGGGTTTATCCTTTGGAGTTTCTATTGCACATTCCTGCACCCATTGGGCTTATCTGTTTGTCTGTTGGGTGTTTTGGAGTAAGTATCTGTGGTAACTTAACCCTTTAGCTGCTGGTTTTGCATCTTTTGGGAGGTTGTTGGCACTTTCCCTACTGGGTTCAGTGTATTTTGGGTTTGCTAACATGTTCTAATGATGTTTCATGTAATTTTATTTCACAGTTTCAGCTTTGCAAAATTAACTTTACCGCATAGACGCCATTGCTCCATTCACTTCTATGATACTGTACAGTCTGGGACATATCTCTGCAACCGCTCAACATAGCGACTTCAGAGATGGCTCATTTTAATTGTCTGCCCTGGCTCTGTCATCCGGTTATCGTTTTATGTGTGTTGGGGGCCTCAGGAGGCTTCGGGCACTGTTGGGGTACTTTTTCTGGGAAAACTACATTTCCCATGAGCTCTTGCTTCACGAGCGCGTTTCTGATTGGCTCCCGTCGTGGCAGCCATTTTGTGCCTTTTCCTGAACGAGTATCCTATGCAGGGCTTGGACTCTCATTCTCTCCTCTACAGATTAACCCTTCGCCTGCTAGAAAAGTGCATTTTAGCCATTTCTGGGGTGAAATTTTAATCTCACACACTGTATTTGGGTGATTCCTTATACTTTGACACTTTGAGAATGTCTGCTCTGTTAGAGCTTGGGGCCAGGCCTAAGACTAAGGACAATGTGGGGCCAGGCCTAAGACTAAGGACGCTGTGTCCCCTATTGTGCATTGCTCCTCATGTCATTCAGGGTTACCTAGAGAATTCTCAGGTCATTTATGCCCAGCATGTTCTGATGTCCCTGAGTCTCTCCCAGGGACCTCCAGCTATGCATTAGAGCCAGCTTGGGTGCAAGAGTTCAAGGCTGCTACTAGATACCTCAGGTCTACTTTGCATCTCTTTCCATCCCAGTTACAGGGGGTCTTCCACTCCTGGCAGACCCCTTCCTCCGGCAGATCTTACCTGCTGAAACCGCAAGGAGTGCCTGACGTATCAGATTCCTCTGAGGAGGAACTGTTGGTGGATTCGGATGTTGAGGAATATTCTGCTGTTGGCTCCTTTCAGATTTTTGGGGACCCCTTTGAGGCTGATCCTGATCCCTCAACTGAGGGCTTGATCAGAGGTGTCTTAACCACCCTAAACATTCCCTAAGTTCAGGAGGTTTCTTCGGATCCCTCTGATTATTTCAGGAGCCTAAAAAGCTTGTTTTCCACCTAACCCCACTCTTGACCACCTTGTGTCTGATGAGTGGAAGTCTCCGGACAGGAAACCTTCTGTTTCCAAGAAATTTGCCAAGCTTTACCCCTTCTCTGAGGCAGAGCTTGCTCAGTGGGTTCATCCCCCCCCCCCAAAGTGGATGCTCCTGTCTCCAGGTTATCTAAGTCCACTGTCATGCCAGTTGCTGATGCTTCTGCTCTGAACGACTGGACTGACAAGAAACTTGAGGTCTCCCTCAAGTCCATTTTTGACACTGCTGGTACTGCCTTGCATCCAGCGTCCGCTGCAGCATGGGTGAACCGGGCCATTGCAGTCTGGACTGAACAGCTCACCCTGGCTGTCCTTCAGAGTGCTCTTACTTCAGATATGTTGCAGCTTCTTGCCAACATTTCTGAGGCCCAGCATAATGTTTCTGCTGCATTATTTGATGCCCTTCGTTTGGTAGCACAGGTTTCCACCATGTCTGTGGTTGCCAGACGAGCTCTTTTTGCTCAAAATCTGGTCTGCTGACACTGCTTCCAAGAAAGCTTTGCTCTCATTGCCTTTTCAAGGCACCTCTCTCTTTGGACCAGATCTTAAGGATCTGATTAGTGAGGCCACAGGGGGCAAGAGTACCCTTCTGCCTATGGTCCCCAAGAAGAAGACACCTCTCAAGCATAATCGGCCTTTTTGTTCCTTCCAGACTGAGACACGTCTGGTGAACCAGGTGGTTCCCTCAGCTCCGTGTTTCTTCTCCAAGCCCAAACAGCAATAGAAGCGTAAGGTCTCCTCCAAGCCTAAGGCTGCCAAGCCTTCTTTGGCATGACTCACTGAACCCAGGTCCCCACTCGGCTGTGGGTGGCCTATTGCTTCACTACCACAGCGTCTGGGAGGATTCAGTGGCGGACCCATGGGTTTTACAGGTGGTAGCAGAAGGGTGCAGGATCCCTTTCATCTCTCTTCCTCCCTTTCGGTTTTTCACCTCTTATACGACCCAGGGCGCAGAGAAACGTCAGTGGCGCTATCCAGGCCCTTCTGGACAAGGATGTTCTGGAACCTGTTCCAATTCAGGACAGAGGTATGGGTTTTTACTCAAACCTCTTTGTGGTCTCCAAGAAGGATGGCGGCTGTCGTCCCATTTTGGATTTGAAGCATCTCAATTCCTTTGTGATCAAGACTCATTATCACCAGGAGTCCCTAAGGACGGTGATTGCTGCTATGTCCCTGGGGGAATTCCTTGCCTCTCTGGATCTTTAGGACGCGTATCTACAAATCGCCATTCATCCAGAGAGCCGACAGTATCTCCGATTTGCCTGTGACCGAGGGCATTTTCAGTTTTCAGCTCTTCCCTTTGGTCTGACTACAGCTCCTCAAGTCTTCAACCATGTCCTGGGAGCTTTAGTATCCGTTCTCCATCGGGACGGCATTATCACAGTGCCTGTGATTCCTGTCACTCTCTGTTGTGGATGTCACTGATTTGCTGTCTGAGTTTGACCCGCCTCCTGATGACCTTTATATACCTGGCTATCTCTTATGTCAGTGGCCCTTTTGTGGTGTTCCTGAGCCAGTAGTGCTTTTGCTGTGTTCCTGTATTCTGAGTTCCTGTGTACCGATTCGGCTTGTCCTGACCATTCTCCAGTGTTCCTGCCTGTGTATGACCCGGCTCGTCTACGGACCACCCTTGGATCCTGACCCGGCTAGTTTGACGTTCCTGCCTGTGTATGACCCGGCTCATCTGCGGATCACCCTTGGATCCTGACCCGGCTAGTTTGACGTTCCTGCCTGTGTATGACCCGGTCTGGCTGACTTCCTGCTCCGAAGATCGACTACCAGCTTGTTCCAGTGACCTGCGTTCCAGTTGTCGCCGCCGCGACATTTTCCAGTCTCTGCTGCCCACGAGTGTGCCATTGCCTAGCCTGGTGATTCCTTCGATAGTGCTGTGCCTCATTCTAGTGCAGAGCTGTGTGTATTCTGTGGGCCTTCCTCTCCTTGTAGAGCCTGATCGTAGCGTTGAAGCCTCGAGTAACGTTACAGAGCCTTGCAGTAGCGCTGAAGCCTCGAGTAAACGTGCTGCCTCATATTCACTCTCTCTATCTCCAGTACGAGCCTTGTTACAAGTGATACTGCTGCTGAGTTGGTCGCTCTCCGTCGGCAACTCTAGTCTAACGTTGCAGAGTGTTCACAAAGCTTGGGCCGTTTGGGCGCTTAAGGCTCTCCGGTGTTGGTTACCGACGAGATCATATACACAGAGTGTTGGCAGAAAGGCTTCAGTGTTGGCTTATCCGGTACTACGCCCGAGGGGGCTAGTGGCTCTGGCTCTAGTATTACTGCATTCGATTACACCTGAGGAGGCTATTAGCTCTTGCATTGCAGGCCGGTTTCCATATTGCCCTAAGGGGCTATTCGCACTTGCACATACTAAAGCAGTTCCTGTAGCTACGCCCGTGGGGGCTAAGTTGTTATCCATTCTGCTTATCATCTACCACCTTGGCAAGGCAGCTCGTTCCTCAGCACCTGATGAACTTCGTCTGTACAGCACAGCCTATTTAACATCAAGGGCGTGTCAAACTTCCACATCTGAGACTGAGTATAATTTGGACTTTAACCCCTTTGGGGCCAATATCATCCTAGTGCATACTGATTTGCATTTATGTCCATAGTACTATTTTCCTTGTATTATCTCAGTTTACATTATCTGTGTATTACCTACCGTCTCTAGAGGGCGTAAGTGTCATTATTCACTTTAATAAAGTGTGTTTTATTTTCACTTATTGGTCTGAGTGTCTTAAAAACCGTAACAGGCATCAGAGTTACTCCATACATGGACGACCTTCTTCTGAAAGCCCCTTCTGTGGAACTACTTCATCAGCAGGTTCAGGACTGCATTCATGCTCTCACCCATCACGGGTGGATCATCAACATGGCAGATCTTGTTCCATCCCAGCTCCTGGTCTTCCTGGGCCTTCTTTTCGACACTCAGCAGAGCATGTTGTTTCTCACGGATGAGGTGGCTCACCAGATCACCCACAGGGTTTCTGCTGTTCTGGCTCACGATCCAGTTCCAGTCAAGAAGCTGTCCTGTCTAGTGGGGAAATTCATCTCCACCTTAGAACAGGTCCCATTTGCCATGGCTCACACCAGGGAACTCCAGAGGTTTGTGATCCAGGTGTGCAAGGGTCAGCCGGACCTTCTGAAGATGTCAGTATTCCTCCCTCTTCATGTCGAACTGAGTTTGTCATGGTCACTTAACCTCTCCAATCTACTGAAGGGCAAGTCCTTCCTGGTATACTTCTGGACCATTGTGTTGTTACCCCTGTTCAGTGTCTGTTGACACTTCATTTGTTTTTGTTGGGCTATCTCTGATCTGATGGTTCATATCTGCTCTGGTGACTTTGGGGGCCTTGCCTTACTTCCCGCCTCTGGGAAACTCAATGGTTGGACATCCCAAAGTTACCAGTAACCTGTATTGGACGACAGAAAAGAAGATTTTAGTCTTACCTGTTAAACCCTTTTCTCTTAGTCCATACTGGTTACTGGTCTCCCACCCTGTCAAAAGACCATGCTTGGCTTTCCTGTGATAGACCGTGGGGGTCCTTCGGGGTCATACTCACAGGAGTCTTCTTTCCCTTCTACTATTTAGTCAATAGTTAATGTCTCAAATCTTAGTGATGCTGATTGGCTAGCTGCAGCCAAGGAGGGAAGGTAGGTTCCACCCCCTGCATTCACTTCTAGAATTGTTTCTGCCTAATTAAAGGGGCGGATCACCTACCCAAAGTTACTAGTAACCTGTATGGACTAAGGGAAAAGGATTTAACAGGTAAGACTAAAATCCTCTTTTAAGGTCATTAGTAAACAAATTAGGCCCTGGACTAAACCCTGTGTTTTATTGATAACTTTAGACCAAATTCGAAAGGTTCCACTTACTGCAATTCTCTACCATCTATCATTTAACCAGTTCTCTATTCATGCACATATACCACCTTCCAAGCCAAAGCCTTTCAGTTTATCCAGCAACGACAGCCCTATGTCTGTCTAATCCTATGACATATGTGGCTAGACTACCATTCTTTGACAGAACTGCTTGTTATAATGCCGCAGTACAAACTGCCATACACATTTCACGCATTCTAATTCACAGCCTTGAAGGCAAGAGTGATGAGCATACAATGTAAAATTTAAAATATGCAGATTTCCGGCACTGTTTATGATATTTATCCACTTACTTCTGAACCTTATACTTCTTTTTCTGAGGAAGCAATCATTACATTTCCAAATAATCTCCCTTTAGAGACTTTTGTTTTATCCTGAAGGTCTCTTCCAGAAAGGGGAAGCTACCCTTTAAAAATTATCATGCAAACTTTGCAAATCCAATACTGGGGCCCCCAAAGCCCACTGGTTCCTCTACTAACCCCTGGTAGTTGCATGTCGTGCAAGGTCATAGCACGACATGGAGTCCCTAGACCAGTGTGAATTTGCATTCTGGAAAGGAATAATAGGTATCCCTACTGGTCTAAAGCCCCTGTCACTCCTTTGCCAACAGGAGTCTGACCCAGCATTATACTAACCATTACCAGAACACCCAGGCAACTGAACTGTTTTTACCTGTCTGCAATTTTCCCCATAATCCCAGAGAAGGAACAAGAGGTGGCTGCTCTGTGGCTTGCATTGACCCTCTTAAACCTCAAGGACAAAGTACAAGCTACCCTACAACTGATCCCTGCACTTGTACCAAACCATCACCTTTCTGCAAACTCCTCAATCATATGTTATCATTAATTTCCCTCAACCTTAATCTTACATTTCATAGCATGTTGTCCTGACTAGCCCTCTCAACAAATTACTGGTCCACTGCAGGCAGTCTGCATGCAGATTGCTCTCTGGCCTTCCCCACATATTGACTGCTTTTCTATAGATGTTAATCTGCCACTAACTCTGTTGTCCACAAACCCCTGGGGAATGTCAGAAACTCTGTTTATCCTCTTTGAATGACTTGCACTGGACCCAGCGTGCTTCACACTTTGCCTAACTCTCCAGTCCATTACAGCTGTTGCAGACAGACTCCTGATAATCTTACACAGTGTGTAACTAGCTTAGTTTCTCCAGCAGATGGACTCAGGATTGGTGCATAGGCTGACTGCAACCGTGTCCACTGGTTGTGATTCCTTGGTGTCCTACCTCCAACTATTTGCTTTACAAGTGGCCTCCATAGGAAAGAGCAATGAACTGCACTACAGACATAAGCACTTCAATTCTAGTGGTAACACCCCTGCTCATTTATGATATAACTAGTTTAAAAGCCAGTGTACACGGGCCACAGTGCCACCCAGCAGCCTCGGCTGGTGCCCGGAGCCTCTCTGCTCACCAAGAGGTCACAGGAAGGTGCGCAGAGAGTACTCCAGTCTGAATTTGCAGTGCCCCGCTCCATATCAGCTGTGGTGCGTTAAGGTAGTCTGTACTGCTCATAATTGCAGCACGAGCAGTCTCTGCTGCACATGACGGCTTCTGAGAAACATCCTAGCGAACTATTATATAGGATGTTCTGGTCTAACAGCTAATTTTCTATATTTTATTTTTTTTGCTTGAGGGTTGTACATTGGCGACTGCGGTGCAGAAATGCTGCTAATGTGCCTGCTGCAGGTTAGGCCAATATGGCTGGCACTGTTTGTTTTACATTGCTGCCACTACGATCCACCCAATTCAACCAATCATTTCCTAGTTTTCTCATCCTTCAGCCCCATGCTTCCACTCCTATAGTGCTCGCTAAACATAGAAATAAAATTTGACAGCAGATAAGAACCATTGAGCCCATCTAGTCTACCCATTTTCATACTGTAAAAACCTCAAACCTTATTTGGTCCTTGGTCTTGTCTTATGTTCAGGACATCCTTATGTCTATCCCATGCATGCTTAAATTCCGTCACTGTACTAACTTCTACCACTATTGCTGGTAGGCTATTACACTTATATAGTACTGTCAGGGTTCGGTTCTCTCTTCAGTCTGGTGCAGTACCTCACAGTGCCATTGCCTTTTTATGGTGCTGTTTTAGGCTACTGCACTCAGACTGAAGAGACCTGATTCTGTTCCCCGCTATCCGTACCTTGCATTCACTTCCCTGTTTAGTTCAGCCTCTCCCCTTGCTCTGGGCCAGATTATACTGATCAGTCCAGATCAGTCACAGTACTGTTTCTTATCCGGGGACCTGGGGTTTGAGTTCCTAGAGCTAGCTGTACCTCTGAGTTTCCGTGCATGCTGTTTCACTCCTGAGTTTCTGTGCAGATGTTGCATCCCTTTAGTTCCAGAGTCGGCTGTTCCCCTGTGTTCCAGAGACTGTTGTACCCCTGAGTTCCTGTGCAGGCTGTTGTGCTCCTGAGTTCCTGAGTAGTCTGTTTCACCCCTTGAGTTCCATAGTCAGCTGCTCCCGTTTCTTCTAGTGACTGTAGTACTCCTGAGTTCCCGTGCAGGCTGTTGCACCCCTGAGTTTCTGTGCAGGCTGTTGCAACCCTTGAGTTCCAGAGTCAGCTGTTCCCCTGTGTTCCAGAGACTATAGTACTCCTGAGTTCCTGTGTAGGCTGTTGCACCCCTTGAGTTCCAGTGTTTGCTGTTCTTCTGTGTTCCAGAGACTGTTGCTCCTTTGCGTCCTGGAGTTGACTGTTTCGCTGTTGCCCAGAGGTCCGGTACCCTGTTTCTCAGAGGCCTTGTTCCCCATTGCCCAGAGACCCTGTTCCTCGTTGCTCAAAGGGCTTGTTCTTTGTTTCATTTAAGGTTTGGTTGTGCAATGTTATTTCATGTTCCATGTATGCATATGTTTAATATTGCTATTTCATGTTCCATGTATGCATTGTATAATACATTGGTTTTCCCTTTAAAGCGGAACTACTACCGCACAACATCTTTAGCTTAATTAAGTCCCCTTCTGGTGACTAGCTGCTTAGTAGCGCTAGTCGCCAGAATTATTACCTTATTTAATAGATTTATGCTTTCTTCCATGGCTGACAGTAGCACGGACATCTTGCAATAGTGACATCCACACATCTGCGCTGTCAGTCCCTTTTGGATCTGGCCAGCTCCAAGCATCGCCTCCTAGACCCTGCTGGGACTTGACAGCGCAGGCACGCGGACGTCACTATGGCAAGATGTCCGCGCTCCATTCTGCCTGTCACCCATGGAAGAAAGCTTAAATTGTTATATAAGGTAATAATTCTGGTGACTAGTGCTACTAAGCAGGTAGTCGCCAGATGGGGACTTAATTAAGCTACAAGTGTTGTGTGGTGGTAGTTCCGCTTTAATTGTGTGTGTGCTGGTTTTCTTGCTCTTTGGGTTCCACTTTGTTTATGTTGTTTTCTGCTGTGGTAAGTACCCCTTCCTGACCAGCAGCAGACGGTGACAACTACCCTCTCAATGAAGTAAAACTTTCTTACATTACATCTAAACCTCTGTCCCTCTAGCTTTAGGCTTTGGCCTGTTGTCATAACATATTTACTCCCTTGAAAAGTACTTTCCTCCTGTACTTTGCTGACACCCTTTATGTATTTGAATGTTTCTATTATATCCATCCTCTCTTTTCTCTACTCCATGCTATAAGTGTTCAGATCCTTTAGTCTATCCTGATATCTTTTCCTGTAAACAATTCACCATTTTAGTAGCCCTTCTCTGAATTCCTTCTAGCATTATCCTTCTGGAGATTGGATCTCCAGTACTGTACACAATATTCTAGGTGAGGTCTAACCAGAGATCTTTAGAGTGGCATGATCATTTTCCTTTTACTGCTGCTAGTGGCCCTAGCTATACAACCCAACTCCTACTTGCATTCCCCACCTCCTGGGCCTTCCGGCACTGATCAAGTGCCAGCTTGGATTAAAACTCTGATGTCTTCTGTGGCATTCATTCCCTCATCCACTCATGCCCCCCACATTAGACAAACTGATTCTTTTTTCGGGGGACACTCAAGATATTAGGGAATCATTTGATGAGGAGATAGACTCTGAGAAAGAATAAATCCTTGTCCTATGTTGATCCCTGTGAGGTTATACTTTACCCCTCAGCAGAAAGTCTTGTCAGGGTGGTGTTGGAGACCCTTCAGATCTCTGAGGCCTTTGAGGGGGATCGACCTCTCTAAATATCTTCCAGAGGTGCAAAAAAGACAGCTCTCCTGTATTTCCTTCTAACTGCACCTTAGGTTGTATTGGAGGAATAGAAAAAAAGAGCATCTTTAAACTATAGCCTTTTACTGCTGAGGTTCTAGCACAGTGGTCTTCCCATCTTGAGAATGATCCCCCTATTTCAGGCTGGCCAAAAATACAGCTTTTCCATTGGCAGATGTTGCAGGCCACAAGGACCAGGCCAACAAATGCCTTGACTCTTTGTTAAAGGCTTATTTTGCTACCCATTTTTGCTTCTGCTGGGTCAATAGAGCAATAGCCATATGGGGTAAACAGCTCACAGAAGCTAATTGTGCCAATGTTCTTAAGAAGGAACACTTGGTTATGCTTGTCAGTATTTTGGAAGCTAATGCATGTCTCTCTGAAGCAGCCTTTGATGCCTCCAGATCTCCTGGGAAGTCTTCCTGTTGATACACATTGTGGCTCAAGATCTGAGTACCTGAGTTTCTTTTCCCTTTGTGGGCAAGAATCTCTTTGGACCTGACATGAGTAAGGTAATCAGTGATGCCACTAGAGGCAAGAGCACTCTCCAGCCTCAAATTTATCACAAATCTCCCTTTTTTTTTTACCAGGGAGATGTGCGGATTTTGTTCTCCCGCCAGTTTGGGATGCAGAGTGTTCAACTGTTACAGCCTCAAAGCCCAAACAGGCTTGGCAAATCAAATCCTATTGCTGGAAAGCAATCCAATGCATGACACGTGGGGACCTAGCACATCCCTACCTGTACTGGGTCTCCTCCATCGTTTTCAAGACTCCTGGTTATCTTCTGGGTTGGACCAGAGTGTTTTGTGGTTTCTTTTTTGGAAGGGTACTTCCTAGATGCTAAATCCCTTTAACCTCATAATTTTGTTTTGTCAAGGGTTCCTTGAGACCCAGACAAAGTGCACTACTTCAAAGTCGCTGTCTCATCCCTGTTGGACAAGCTGGTTCTAGTTCCTGTCCCAGCCCAGGAATACTTTTCAGGTTTTTATTCTGTGGTTGCCATCTGATTCAACATGGAGTCTCTGCAGTTTGTCATCTTTGCACTGTGTCCAGGCAAATGTCTTGCCTCCCTAGATCATCAGGACTCCTACCTGCATGTCTAAGTTTAACCAGACCCCCTGTGTTTTCTTCTATTTTCCTTCAATTGCAGTCACTACCAGTTCACTGCACTGCCATTAGGCCTGGCATCAGCTCTAAGAATTTTCATGAACATCATGGCAGCTCTGGCCACGTGTCCATTCACATGGAATCTCTCTGACTCCATATCTGGATAATCTCCTGAGGGCATGGTTTGCAGACCTGGTTACCCTGTCCATTGTGAAGATGCTGTGGCTGTCTCCGAGGCCAGATCTGTTAGTCCAGGGTCACCTGTGGTATGAGGATGTTTAGAGGTTGGCTTTGATGGCATGGGTCTTGAATACACTATCCTGAAGTTGAAGGGATACTCCGTATAATTCATTCCATGATTTAGGAGTGGAAGCCAGTCTCTTCCAAGAGATACCATAGGGTCTTGTCCATTTTTTGTGGACAAGAACATGACCCCACAGGTTTTTGACCTTCCTTTGGTGCTGTCTTTTATCCAGGATGGATTGAACAAGGACCTCAGCTTGAGTTCCCTTTAGGTTCAGATTTCAGCAAATAGCTGTCATCCGAGATGTCAAGGTTTTTCTTCAAAGAGTGGCTCATGACTTCCCATCTTTAAAGGATCCCACACATCTTTGGGATCTCAGTCTGGTCCTGGGTGGTCTGCAGAGGCTTCCCTTTGAGACTCTAGCTTCCATCTCCTTGCATCAGTTAACACTCAAGATGGCTTTTCTTTTGGCAGTCATCTCTGTGAGGAGGGTAGCTGAATTGCATGCTCTGTCTTGCAAACCTCCTTGCAAGACAGAGCAAGGTAATCTCCAATTTTCATATTAATCAGGAGATCGCTGTACCTTCCTTCTGTCCTGACCCTGTGTCGAATCAGGAGAGAGATCTCCATCTGTTGTACGTGGTGTGCTGCCTTAAGTTCTATTCCATACTAGGCTTTTTTAGGAAGGCTGACTGTCATCCCTGAGGGTCCCAGGGCAGATCAGGCTGCTTCCAAGGTAACCATTGCCTCTTAGATGAAGGCCACCATACGTGAAGCATTCAGGATCAGGAAGAAGCCGGTTCCCTTCAAAAATCACAATGCATTCCTCCAGATCTGTGGGTACTTCTTGGGCCTACAAGAATAACGCCTCAGCTGAATCTCCTGAGTACAAAAACACCAAATACTTATAGTTTTTCTTATATGTATTTTTCTAACTTTTAGTCTTATTTATTTATTCCCCCCCACACACAAAAACCAGCAACAACAAATCAGACCTCGTGGAGGGGCATCTGGACCCTCCTGATGCCCCCTGGCACCGATAGCCTGTCCAGTGGGATAGGTGATCCTTGCCCCAACCAGGAAGGTGATCACCACCTTCACTTCTTGCTCAACCTAGAGATATGTGAATGCCTGGACTGAGTAGGAGGACCTTCAAGACCCACTTGCGTCATGTGGGTCTTGAATGTCCTCCTACTCAACCTGAAAGTTCGTAGGACTCCGAGTTGAGCATGATGATGAGAAGGAGGAGGGGAAGGTAAGGGAAGGCGGTGATTACCTTCCTGGTCACTGTAATGATCTCCTGTCCTAATGGATAGATGATTTGTGCCAGAGGGCCATCAGGAGGGGTCCAGATGCCCCCCAGTGAGGTCTGATTTTATTTTGCAAATGCTCATAGTGTAAGGTCAAGAGATCCTGCACAATGTGAATTTTGTATATACACAGGGATCTCTGCCATGCTCATGGGAGAGATTGTGTATATGTTTAAGTCTTAAGGGGATAGTATATATTTAAGTCTTCAAGGGATAGTAAAGTTTAGCTTCGTGTCTTCTTTATATTTTTTTAACATGTAGAGCTATATTTAATTATGTACTTGTGGTTCAAACACTATTAAAGCTGAAATGATCCCCCATCCCACCCCTTTTCCTGCATCATGCTGCCTCTCTCTCTCTGGTCCGGATAGAGAGCGGCTAGGGACAATCTTCGTCAAGGGGGCAGGTTTTTTTCTAATACTTACTGTGTGAAGAAAGTTCCTAGCTGCATCTGACTGGATTACAGATCTGATGGGAGGCAGCCAGAAGGGGTGGGAGGGGGGATATGTAAAGTTAAATTGTTTCTGTTAATTTAAAAACATCATGCTATATATACTTATTTAATTTCTCCATTTTGCTTGCCATAAGATGCACATTTATACTAATTCTGCTTTATTAATGGGAGAAGAATTCGCAATACCCCTACATAATAAAAGCACTGAACTGGCCTCTGAACTGGCACACAGCCACTGTCACCATTAGATAACAAAGAACATGTAGCTCATTTTTTTCTGTCTTTTTTTTTCTCAATATACCATAAAATCTCAGGTATAATACGCACCTGTGTATAATACACAGGTGCAAAGTATACCCAAGTTTTTTGGTAAAAAGTTAATCCCTATGTATAATACGCACCCCCTACTTGCCTGTCTCCCTTTCTGCAATCAGACCCCCCCCCCTGAAGTCCAGCACCCCCATCTGGAGGCAGCGGTCAGCATCCCTGCGTGCACATTGACTCTATGGTAGGTCCTGACAGGGCTACACAGAGGAGTTCCAGGAGTGGAAGAAGTGGGTGGCGAATGCAAGAATGCCGCCTGCTGCCTCTATTTCACGGCTGCCTGGAGTCCAGAGGGGGGATCCTGGTTATTAAGGTGGGCTTTAATGTTTTGGTAATATTGCAGCAAAGAGGAAGAGGGAGGTGAGCGCAGGGATGCCTCCCGCTGCCTCCAGATGGGGGGGTGCTGCGTCTGATTGCAGATAGGGGGCAGGCAAGTAGGGATATTGCGGCGTTTTTTTTTTTTTTTAATTCATGTATAATACGCACCCCTTACTTCACATAAGGTGAAATGGGGTAAAAATGTGCATATTATACCAGAGATTTTATGGTATGTGATGTGAACAGTAAGCCTTGGTGCACAATTCTCTATTTATCCTTTAACCCTTTGTGTGCCAGAGGGGTATGCAGTGCATGCACTCTGAGAATAAAAGCTGCAGCTGTTGGCACTTCTATGTAATGCAAATGAATAATAAATAGAAAAGATGGAGTTCTATAAAAAGGAGACACTAGGGGTTCGATCCAACAAGGCATGGTAAAACAGTTGGTAAGGCAAAAACCATTACTGAATGTTAGCCATGTCCGTGTAGAGCAGTTGTGCAATAAGCCATCTACAAGATAGGCCAAACAAATTCGTGTAGCCTTATATTATGTGTCGCACATTTTTTTTTACCTCACCGTGTGTTCATTTCATTTGCTAATCAACTCCAGATACATTAACTTCAAAGGAAACAAGTGGTTGACATTATCTAGCGACTCTAAACATTGTCAAAACAAGTTCAAAACCACAGGATTCACACCACTGGATGCAACAATAGAGGTGGATGCCAATAACAGCATCAGTGCAGTACTGGATGCCCCCACTACCACCACCAGTGGGAAGCCACTCAATGCCCAGCATGGTCAGCACCCCGCAGTATGGATCATGTGGCCCCATACCTTGTCCATAGCCACACAGCTGGATGCATCCCCAGCAAGAGATCAGCCTTCAACAACCACCCAGGTGAGAAGATAAGACATCCCAGTGGCCAAAGTACGACCCATGGCCACTCGACTACCACCATCTTTGCCTCATAGGTGAGCCACAGACACCTGAACCACTCACTGACTTAACATCACCAAAACAGACTGAACATGGTGAACAAGGATCAGCAGTCAGTGAGGAGACCATAAATGTGATGGGGGCAGAATGCTTACACTCTAATGCAGCACATGCTGGCCCCCTCACACCTGACTGCACATTTGCCTCACCACCACTTGCAGCATCAGGGGAGATACACTCAGACCATGAAGGAACCACCGGTCAAAGGACACACACAGACCAAGGAGGAGAGGCATCAGCAGCACTTCCATGTGCAACATCCTGTAACGGTTTTATTGACACTCAGACACGTTAGGTTTAGGTTAAAATGCAATTTTATTAAAGAATCATGGTAACAAAATAACCCACACAGGTCCAGTAGGTATGAAGACAGAACACTACTGACACAGGTCAGGTTACAGTATAAGTACCCACACAGGTCCAGTATATACAATACACAATATAATACTGACACAGGTCAGGCACAGTTCATGTGAATCCCAACTAGAAAGATAAATGTGGTTACTATTAGGCCGGGAGGACAGATAGGCCCTAATAGTGCAATGGCCCTTAATACACTCTCTACGCAGAGAGTGACACAATAGCGACTAAGGCCACAAAAGCAACGGAGGCCCTGGACAAACGGTAGACTACCGGAGCTGCCAAAGGAGGACTGCCACAGAGGCACGGAATAACGCCAATAAGGAGCTGTAACAACTGTACTCAACGTGCCAGACACCAACCCACAAGGGGTTAACGAATGCTCAGACCTGCTAGAGTTGACTGCCAGAATAGATAACGCCTGAGGCTCCCAAGATAACCCAACTTCAGCTAGGGCAGTATAGGACAAGTGTACCGTGGTGCTACCGAATGGTTGCGATGAGCACCAGATGAATAACGAGGCACAATACCGGTCGGGTAACAGTACAAGACTGCCGGAGCAGCAACGGAGGCAACAACGGATCTGTCCGTGGACAGAAAGATTGGAGACAGGCCCTTAACCGGATACCGGATGGAACAGTAAGCAGGCCCGGGTTGGCACACAGAGCAGGAGCGACAGCCAGGCCGGGGCAGTACACACAGCAGGAACGTCAGCCAATCCGAGTCGGTACACAGAGCAGGAACGTCAGCCAGGCCGGGTCGGTACACAGAGCAGGAACGTCAGCCAATCCGAGTCGGTACACAGAGCAGGAATTTCAGCCAGTCCGAGTCGGTACACAGAGCAGGAATGTCAGCCAGGCCGGGTCGGTACACAGAGCAGGAACGTCAGCCAATCCGAGTCGGTACACAGAGCAGGAATGTCAGCCAGGCCGGGTCGGTACACAGAGCAGGAAAGTCAGCCAATCCGAGTCGGTACACAGAGCAGGAATGTCAGCCAGGCTGGGTCGGTACACAGAGCAGGAACGTCAGCCAATCCGAGTCGGTACACAGAGCAGGAACGTCAGCCAATCCGGTTCGGTACACAGGGCAGGAACAATACAGGCAGAGTAGTCAGGCAGTCCGGGTCATACACAGGAAACACACGAATACTGGAGACAGCGCTAGTAATGGGAACACCACGAAAGGGCAAAGCTGCAATGGCAGGGCTCAGTATTTAAGAGTTATCGCTGGGCGGAGCAACACCACGTTAGCCAATAAAACTGAATCAGGAAGAAGCACTGTCAAAATGTCGCCAGAATACATCCACTCCCTCATCATGTGCCACAGCTTCGATAACCAGCCGGATGGATGAGGAATACATCTCAATCCAGAGGAGTCTACTAAGGGAGATTAGACACTTCTCCAGAAGGTGTCTGCGAAACACGGAGAGAACAGCAGCCACTGTCAGTGGTAGTGAATCCCAGCAAGCCATCCTACACACAGAAATATGCCATATTGGGACTGGGTGCAGTGACTTGTTTGGCCAGTCTCATTGAAATGCGTGAGCAAAATCGCATCCTGAAGCTGCTATTGGAGAGAGCTCAATATTCAGCTGAGCGGTCAACTGCGACAACCCCAGGACCCACAAGAGTCACCAGAAAGTTGGTGAGGGCATCCACATCTGCACCCCCTTCCAACCCCCCCAAAAAAAAAAAATGTCTTGTTTTCCCTAAATAAAATGCACATCTTCATCCCAATCATGTCTGTGATTCCTTCAGGTATCTGACAAGATCAGTGCCAGAGATGTCTCCAATTAATTGTAAAGCAATGAGCTGAACACAACTCTTGCACGTTTTACTTGGTAGGAAGGTGTTTGAGCATTGGTAACCAAATACAGCAAATCCGCTGTTGTCCCGTTTCATCTTACAATACACCTAGCAAAGACAAAATCTGGAATGTGTTGTCTGAGTATGTGAGTTGAAGTTCAACAACAGCTAATGGGAAACATTTCACAATCTCAGACTGGCCACATGCAGGATCATTGTTAACACACAGAGACAGTAGCACTCCAACACAAAGGTACACCTCCTTCACATTTCACATAAGATCAGTTCATGTGGAACAGGGATCACACTGCTCAAACACAAATCTCACAATGCACAGTGTCTGGAACACAAATATATTCTTCACAGTAACCAGTGTGCATCTCCTAGGGTGTGTGTTCATCAGGGGTGTGCTTATGTGTGGTGGCGGAGTCTTAGGGGACTCCTGGGATGCCAGTTGGGGTGCAACACACATATGCATTGTGTAACCGTTTTGCATTCCAAACTACAGGCTGGATGAACATATGCAAGATCCAGATATGGTTCTGATAGAAGAACTGCTCAAACTTCACTGTTGAACCGACCTTGTCAGTCCCACTGTTATGAGGAGATGTATATCATGACTGCACAAGATTCCAAACAAGGGACATGTGTGGATTTCAGATGTCCCTTGATGTTGTGCAGGTCCTCAGCACCATGTTCTTTATGGTGTGGATGACCTCTGATACAGCAACGTTGTGTCAGGGCAAACACACAGCAGTGGCTCATTGGGGATTGGTCATGTCTCTTCTTTGGTCCACTGTGTAGGAACAGATGTGTCCTCAAGTCCCGCCAAATTACTCATGTCAGTGACATGCATTATGCCATACAGTATTAACATACAATAGCACTAGGAAGAAGCAGTAAGAGCACTATATTGAAGTGGAATTGGCGTTTCACCAGAATTACTTTGACATCCCTCTGTTCCATGGTGGATCATGCCATGGATGTTTGTGGGAAGGAATGACAGAAGTTGAAACTGCACTTCATAACTGTCTGGTACTCAAAGGATTAATCATCATTAACCTACTAACCTTTTGAGTTTCAGAGGGGTATTCAACCCATTGCTTTACAATGGGTTGAATACCCCTTTGGAGCTCATAAGTATAAGAACAAGGGGATGATAACCAGCCATATTAATGTGTGTGAACGGGACATCATAGCAGTAAATAACATAGTAAATAAACTAACCCACATGAAGCAGAAGCTGGCCCATTGTCATTGTACTGCATATACACACACACACACATGCAAGTCAGCATGCTGGGCCTGTCAACCTCCCTCTCAATTAGTTACTCCAATGCAGTAGCAAACACTTTTACACAGAAAATCCACCCAGAGTCAGCTAGATTAGGTGTCCAAATCCTTTTTTCCCCTAATACCTTTACTACCCCTTTAATACTTGGAATGCCCACGGGTATCCAATGCATTGCAATTCAATGCACTGGCTACCTCTCTGTTGCTCCAAGGGTTATATGCTTGATATGAATATGTTCAACTCTAAACCTGATTATTTGGTTATGTAACACATCAGGAAAATGATGGATATAGGCAATTGGATGTTGCAGTTTTTGATGGGATTTTAACCTTTGCGTGTGCTGTACTTCAAAAATGTTAGGCACATGATTACCGCGAGTAGTTGTGTCTGTTTAGCATGTGTTGGCACTCACTGCACATAAATTAATCACAAATAGGTAGAGCTGTTCCATTGTTCTCAATGGGCAAAATATTACCGTCCATTTTCATTTTTTATCGTACATTAGCGATTCACAGCACGAGTTATTGGATGGCTTACTGTGCTTGCAAAACTACCGTTGGCTATTTTATAAAATATTTTTATTTATTTATTTATTTGATTATTTTTTAACGGTGAGAATTGGATCGAGCCCTAGATCCGATAGGTGAAAACATGAAGGGTAGGGAGTAGAGATGATTGAGAGGGCGCAAAAGAGATAAAATGCTGATAAAAAATGGAAATGGAACATTGAAAACAGTTTTTGGAAGATGTATGGCTCTAATTGTGATTGATGGCATCTATGCACTGCAGAAGATTAAAGATGAGAATAAGTAAATGTGTGGATGTGTTATCAATGTGGCATTTGAATTTCAGAAGTGTATGAGAATCTGAAGAAAGACTGAAAGTTACCTAGAAAAGTGCTGGACGATATGACCCTGTCTGTCCTTCTGTCTTCTTGTCTAAATCTGTCTGCAAATATACTCTCCTGCACATTTTACCTGTATTATCTGCTTTTTTGTTCACCTGGACGCATTTATTTGCATCTCTTAGCATCAGTACTCGCCTACCTGCAGATATCTGTACCGGTACTCCCCAGTGTGCAAATCTTTTTCCTGTTCTCACTTGTATGTACCTCTCAGTATCAGCACTTACATGTCTTCAATGCTCTTGCTTCTGTCTGCAGCTCTCTTACTGCATCCTTTCTATACATGTACATACTGTCTACATGTCTTAGAGTAATGCATTAGAAATTGCCACCCTCTTTCTATATCTTATCCCCTTTTCTATACTTCTTTGTTTTATTTTTCTCTAGATGCCCAAGCAAGTGTCCACAGCCTTCATCTGTCACCAGGCTCTGTCCTCCATACGTCTGTAAGTCTTGTGTCTATGACATCCCCACGGAGATTCCAGACTGGTTCTGCATCAATGTCACCCTCATTTGTTGAATTTGACATGTCAACACATGGATCCGGGTATGAAGTGAGATAAAAACATGTAATATTTTACAGTCATGAGAAATGAACTGCGTGGCAGAACAAGAATGAAAACCTCACTGGTATCATTTTTTTTATTTCCATCACCATTAAAAAGGTACACTGGCCCATATTAAGGAAGCTAAAGAGTAACTATTCTTGAGCAAATCAAATTAAAATCCACTTGGATGTAAATGGGGCATTTAACCCCTTGAGTGCTTGAGAGGACTTTATTGCTTTGAGAAGCAATATGTTGGAAACCTCTCTAGCCTTCAAGGTTGTTAAAACCCCTATTTCGATCAACAGAAATTTGGACATTTAATTTTCTACCCTGTGGTGCAGTTGGCTTCCTCCATATAGGCTACTTTTTTAGCTTCCTGAATATGGCCCATTACCACATAAAAAAATGTTTCATACACTTTTAAATAGCATCTCTTTCTTAGGTACATAAAGACCAAAATGTGTTATAAGCATGCTTTTCCTGTTTAGATGAAGACATATGTGTATGCCCATTTGACCTCTGTTAGTTTATACAATCTTCTAAAAAGTGATGAGTGCAATCTATGGCATGAATGAGCTAATCAAACAAATAGGAGATATGAGTTTCTGTGAAATGGACAAGGTTGTTTCCAGTGTAAACATAATTATATGTTTATGTTTTTTTTTTTTGTTTTTTTTTTGCATGGCATGGCATTCAAAGGGTTAACAAACCAGAAAATATACATAGCCAAACTGTAGCCACTTTCTATATTTTTTAATATATATTTTTTTTAAACATTTTACAACTTTAGCACCAAAGGCAAAAAATAATGACTTGGAATACATAATATTTAAATGGTCATAAATACTTTACTCCCTTTTGGGGATAATGGGGTAAATGTACAAAACTGGTTCCATGTTATATACAGGAATCAGTTTTCACTCCCAGCACTTGCCAAGTGTCAGTTCACTAAGCTATGTACACCAGATTTCTTCTCCTTAACTCTGCTTGTGCCAAAGGGAGGACAGTGGGGCAATCTGTGGATGTATCCTGGTGGTCCTTTAAGATGCACAATGCTTAGATGCAAGGCTTAAAGGACATGGCACATGTGTATACGATTTCTCTATGTATGCTATGAGGCTGGCTTGCAGGGATTTCTGGCATTAAAGTACTACTCTGGCAGAGTGTGTCTCTACACCTTGTGTTACAAAAGGAGAATATACAATACGTAAAATAGAAGATACAATAAATACAATAATCAGGTTACCTAAAGTTCCTGTCTTAAGGAGTTCACAGTCTAATTGGGTAATAGAAAACAGACGTAAAGATATGAGGGTGTCAATTTATATTTATTGCGGTGCTGATAATTTGCAAAAGGCTGTGCATGATGTTAGTGCTCCAAAAAATGATTTAAGCTAGTTTTAAAGATGTAGGTGGAGAGTTCTATACATAGGGTAAAAAGTTATGGTGTTCTAGAGGTAAGGAACAGAACTCAAAAAAAGGTTTGAGGTGGGAGAAGGCAGTTGATGTTGGCTTGTGTGACGAGAAATGAGTTGTATGCTGAGTGAAGTAAGTGAACCGGTATATAAGTGGAGAGAAGAAATGTAACTGAGGGTTGCTAAGTGGAGGGTTTTAAAGGTAATAAAGATTTTGTAGGTGATTCAGTGCTTGATAGGAAGCCATGTATGAGAACTAAGGAGAACATGAGCAGTTTCAGTTTTGGGAGAGAGTGTGGGGATTCTTACAGCTCAGTATGGGATAGAGTGTATGGAGAAGAGATGTAAATCAGGAATGCCAGTTAGGTTGCAGTAATCCAAGTGGGATGTAATGAGAAAAAAGAAAGCCAGAAGGAGCGCTTACCACGAGTAGATGTATATCCTATCAAATAACAGCTGTAGATTTAAATATTCAGCCCAATACTCACACTTGGTATGATGAATGGCCAGTTGCAAGTACAAACTGCAATATCCAACATGGTAACAATACCACCCCACTACAGTCACTCCACTCTCCCACAAGAAAAGGAAAATAATAGGAATCCACATACAAGATAGAAATTTTAATTCTAAAAATATGCCAATAGTAAAGTATGTCAATTTGCAGCCTAATTTGACACATTTTGAAGCTACCAGCTTGTTTTTCAAAAACTAAATAGGCATATAGTATACAAGTATTAAAAGCATGTACAATTATACATTGGCAAAAAAAGTCACTTTTTTTTACTTTTACATCTACTGGTGGTTTGCTCTCCTTCTGGCTTTCTCTTTTCTGTATTCCAAGGGTCCTAAGAGTCCTTCTGGTTTGCTTGGAATCGGCATCTACCTGCCATTTTGGATTGACTGAGTGGGGGCAGTCTGCAGTCCCTCATCCGTTTTACTGACCACTTGTAGAGGTCATAAAAATTGTGAGTATACTGGTGAAAGTCTATAACAATGATTATTGCACTAGGAAGTGACCTTGTGTAATGAGGGCATGCTCAAGAATTCTAGTTGTTGCCTGGGAGAGGAATAGGCAACTTTGTGGTGCTGTCAGTTTAGATCCTTATTCTGGAGAACTGAGAACAAACTGCACCATAGGGAACAAACCCAAATTCCCACTATTTAAATGGTTGAATCACAGAGAGGTCCCCAACATATCGTGAAGCATTTCACTGATAATGCACTTTATGTAGTATATCAAGGATAGGTGCAGTGGGGATTTCAACTATCATACAGAGCATCAAATAGCCTATATCCAGATAAAACAGAAGTGATTAACTGATTCATATGTTAAAGGGATAGTAATGTTTCACAAAAACCACAGATCCAATTAATCTTCATAATATTTGAGCCATAGAGAATGTTATTTCAATACTGTCAGAGTTGTAATTCAAGAGTAATTGAGTAACCCTTTGAGTGCCAGAGGGGTACGCAGCGTATTGTGTTGCAATGCATTGTGCACCCCACTGACACTCAAAGGGTTAAGTTTCCTCTTCCCGCCCATTTTACCTAGTGTAAGCCACTCCACTCAGATGTGGAATATGGTCCACAGACCAGACAGCTCACAGCAAGGGACAATCTTCTTACTGTGGGAACAACGAAAGCCGTGCCCCCATTGACAGGTTTTTCCCTTATGTTAATTGAAGATTGTCCCTCTTTGCAATCCACTTAGGCACCCCCCTGCCGCTCTGAGCTGAGCAGCGTTACATCAGTAAAAGGGGCAGGAGGGCGATATTTTATCATTCAATTACTCTTGAACTACAACTCTGACAGTACTTTAAAGCAGACCGATCACTTTAAAAAATAGCTGGAGTTTTGAAAGAAGACTTATCATGTTTACAAGTCCTTCCTAAATTGGAAGGTTCCATTTTGAAAGGGTTTGCATGGTTATTCCTCCTTATTCATTTTTTCCACCCGTCTACTAGCCTAAGCCACTTTCACACAGGTGACACCGATGCAGTGATGCTGCTTTGGATCTGTTGTCCATGGTACCTATCACACTGGTGGCTATCATCTTGTGTGATTGCACCAGAGCCCACCCTTTTCTAACTTTATTGCATTCCCTCAGGAATGCAGTAAAGCTGCAATAAGCAAGGTCTGCCTGGTGGCCTATTGGGCAGTGATCAGACCTTTCACATGAGCTGAATGGTTGCAACCTCCAATGAATGATCAACCTACGTGGGTGCCAGGCAATAATATTTTCTGGCACTCACATGGGTTGGCCTGGAGACATTCATCCTACTCGGGTGACAGAACCATTGTGGGGAGCTGCTTCAGTTCTGTTTTCTGTCTGAAAGAGCCCTAAAAAGGTGGAAAGAGGTGATTTTCTGGACAAGTCATTATTACATATGCATGCATCATCTGACCAAGTCAGAGAACAAAGTTCAGCTAAGATTAGATTCTCCCAACTACTAAAGTAAAGATCTAAAACTATTAGCCTGTTTAAAAAATTAAAAGCTCACGTTATACTTACTTTTAATGGTACTAAACGTTATTTAGGTAACCTGTCCAGAAGTTGCAGTAAGATGTTTAACCATGTCATGCCTTCTACTTGAGTGCTGTATCCCCACCTTTCTCTGCTGTAGTCATACCATGTGTTCCTGTTGTTTTATTTATAGACCAATTTGTGGGTACTGAGAATCATAAAGTCTGTTTAGCCTCTTTTGTCTGAATTGTTTGAGTTTTATTCTGTTTTTTTTTTCCTGTTCCAGGTGCCTGTTCCTTCCTACTATAGGCACAATTTTGGGTTCTAATGTAAATGAGATCCTTTCTGGTGGTGTAGGAGCAGGTATGTTGACTATAGCAAACGTTTTCTTCCCACCCTCATCTCCCATCTGAGTACTTGTGACCGCAGGAAGTAGCTTTATGACCTCCCTCCATTAAGCTGTATTTTCAGTGACCTCCTCCTGTAACCCTGTCACTCTCTCCAGCTCATCAGCAGAAAACGATAATTACCTGCTGCACGGAGCAGCAAAAACATAACACACTAGAGAAGTGATGAATCTTTAACCTCAGGTCACTCTTAATGGCTTTAGAGCTGTCTATATCATTGACTGAAGATGCTGGAAGCTTCTTGAGAATTATTTGATAACATTCTCCTCTTGCTATACTAACACAAAGTGCATTATTCACACATGAAAGAGGAGCAATTGTGCAGCAAATCAACTGCATCATAGGGGACCAAACAGTTTCCAAAATATCTATCTATTTAAATTCGACTTGTAATACCTTGACTGCTAGAGAGGTCTCCAACACATTGTGATAGGTTAAAAATCTCCTTTAAATCAAGCAACATTTTTATTTGGGAGCAGTTGACCTGCTCCAGAATAGCTCCTCTTTTATTTGTGAATAAGTCCAGATAGCCTTTTTTTGGCTTATTATTCTGTGTGGTTGATGCTTAAAAATGTAGTAGAATTGGGCACCATGTACAAAAATACATTCCTTCAGTAACATTTTGTGTAGGAAAGTTTACCTTTTTCTGCCCTCAAATGCCTGATTTTAGGAAAACATTTTGCCTTTAAAAGGCATACAAGTTATTAACCCTTTGAGTGCCAGAGGAGTAAGCAACGCATTGCTTTGCAATGCGTTGCAAACCTCTCTGGCACTCAAAGGGTTAATATATGTTAGTGCTATGTAAAATGATTTCTAATAATCTCCTTTGGCCATGTGCTCCATGTGCTCCAAAAACATTGCATGGAGTTGTACCCTCTGATCTAAACTTAAAACGAACTAAAGTTAATTTTAGTGTCACTATTTTAGACAGGAATCTGTATAAAGCATAACATTACTTTTGAAAATTGATAATATTTGCACATTCTTTCAGAAAAAAAGAAGACTTCTTTTCTGGAAATACATATATATATATATATATATATATATATATATATAAAGTTTGCATGTTTGTGATTTTATCTTGCACAGTTGAAAGGTTGAAAGCAAGGCAGCAAGAGGCAAACCCATAAAGGTCTCTAACTGTCAGAGTGGAAGGGTGTTGAACAACACCTGTGGCACTCAAAGGGTTAAAACACAGGGCACATTTTGCAGTGTCTACTCCCTGTATGCCTTCAGAAGAGGCTGCTACTGATTGGATTGAACCATGAGGCTAATGTAGTAAGAAAATTGTGCAGTTCTGGTGAGTGCACCATAGAGAACAGTAGAAGACATAAAAATTACAAATGTTTTTTTAATTTGAACAGAGCTTTTAGTCACTGGAATGCCAGAGAGGTTAATAGCCCCTTTTAAGTCAGTCAGAATTAATTATTTCCCTATGTTACAGTTGGTTTTCACCAGAACTGCCTTATAATGTGCCACGGGGTGTAGTGCACGGAGGGAGAAACAAAGTAATTTGCACTGTGGTAACCCTGTAATGACTGGATTAGCTGTTAACTTAATGCCCCACCAGAGCTGATCTGGAAATAATGATGACTGCAGGAGTTACAACAGATGGGTGAAAATATTCACCCAAAAAGCAAAATTGCGAAAAATGGCACTCTTCACCTTCTCTGGTCATTTCCATGAAAGTTCAATTTACCGCTTTTTTACAATGCATTCTAACCCCCCCAACTTGTTCCATAATAGCCATAGAACCAGATATATTCTGATCACCCAGCCACTTCCTGCTGCTTGGTAACTACAGTGATGTGCATCATTAGGCCCCCAGTTGCTGCCAGAATATAACTCCATCCGTCCCCGTCAGCCAAAGGTAGCTATAGAACCACATACTGTATTGACCTCCATCCTGGTCCTACCGCACACGCCCATAGAAGTGCAGATCCTGTATAATGATAAACTCATATCCTGAGTCTAAATACCCCAGTGTCCTATTTCCCACTGGCAATTTTTGGGGGATAGCAAAAAGAAGGATATTTTGTATGTTTTCTATAGGGAGGAATTTTCATGGAAACCGTGTCAAATTGCTAGTTTTCTGCGAGACTTCCAGCGGGAATGAAATTGCACTTTTCACCCCTTCATAGGGGCAACGTATAGGTTGCAGCAGTGGTTTGTTTCAGAAACACAAATATCTGCATCTCAACATTCCCCAGTCCTTTCCTGATGGCCAGGTATACATTAATATTAAATTAAAAGCAAAGTACTTTGCTTAAGAGCAGAGCATGAGTCCCTATTCAGTAAGTTACTTTTGGGACATTGTTTAATAAGAACTTATATGGTGATAAAGACAAGAGTATTCAGCATTGTGTTTAAGAAGAACACATACATATGTAACGTGTCTTTCAAAATTCTCCATGATGGGTGAAGTGTGGTTTGAAGTTATATACTGATTTGTAAGCCTGCAGCCAGGCTATCAAACTATTATTAAAAAGGAATTATTTACTTGGACTATGTAGTCTTTAAGAGAATAATTTAGTTAGGTAGGTGTCTTACATAAATAATGTGACCGTATCACCGTTTTAATGTGGATCTCTTATGAAAAACACACACTGCACGGCTGCACTGTTCATGTGCTATGCTGCAAAATGGTATCATCCTGCATGGAAATAGCAAATCTGGTAACATTATACACACATTTATATATTTTTACATCTATAATTTCCTCTATGTGTTGATCTCTTTTGTAGTCTGCCTGTATTTATATTTTTTCCCCTACAATTGACTCTGGAATGATGGGTGTAAGCTAATCTCCCTGTTTACTTTAGTTTACATGGTTATGGTATTTGGAATTTCAAGGCTCATCCTTAGTTGGGTGGGATGGGTAGGGTTAGACTGGGTTGTTGTGCTCTGTTCCTTTTCTTGCTCACTTTTTTACCTCCCCTTCTCGACCAATCCCTTTTCTCCAAGCTCATATTTACTTACCATATGGAGAGATTATTGGACACCTTCATTATTGAGGTGTTCCTGGATGTAGCCTCACTTTGGATTTTTTGTTCTGCAAGAGCATCCCTGTGAGATTTGTCCTTTGTCTTCTCTTTGAGGGCTGAGGTCTCCCAGCACATTATTTCCTGGAGCTTGGTAAAAAGTTTAAAAGATCTTTCGCCTTTAACTTTTTCACGTAGTATTCACCTGCCTTGCTTCTCCTCCAGGAGGCCCATTTTTCATGCAGCAAAATTCTCTAATTAAAACAGTGAGTGGGATGGAGCTATCACAGCTTATATTCCACTTTTGCCAGAGGGGGTTCTATATTAATTCAAAAGAACACTCCTTATTTGCTCCACAGTCTGCCAGTTGATCTAATGGGTCATTTCATTCTCCTTCAGTGCCACTTCTGGAAAACTAATTTTATCCTTCTCATCATATATTTTCCTCCACCATTTGAGGTATCTCTTCTTTTGTCCCTTTTAAGGAAAAATTGCTGACCTCCCCCAGGATCCTGTCCTAATTATGGAATTTTTAATGCAGTACTGTCCCTCACATTGGACAGATTGAGGCCTAATAACAATTATTCACACGTTCCTTTCATTAACTGAACTTTGATGAAGTAAAGGTGAAGAAAACACCATAAAAACAGAAAAAAAGATGGTACCGTGTTAGCCATTGGAGTAGATAGGATTCACTCATGCCTGAAGAAGGGATCTTAGTGTCCTGAAAGCTTGCACTTTTTATGTCCTCAGTTAGCCATTAAAAGGTATCACTTTTATTCCACTCTTGTGAGTTTTTTGCTACACTGAATCCTATCTACCATAAAAAACAGAAACATTTGAGCTGCTCCAGGTAAATAAATCTCAACTTGTAACAATAAGCTTAATATCCTATGTATGAAATATAACAAAGCAATACATGGGAACTTCACTTTCTCCGTAAGTAGAAGATATATCATGTTAATCTGTGCAGTTCCAGTAAATTAACAAAACTCATAGTAGCAGTGCTGGAAAGAAGGAGACTCTCACTCCGATAGCATAAAATGCTAAGAGGCATGGTCTAAATATTCATGATGGATCCAAAAAACATGTCTATAGTTCAAAAGTGGGAATAAGTCACCAGCACTAGAGGTTCTAATCACTTTTCATATACTTTGTAATCTGAGGAAACGCAAATCAGAATTATGTTCCATAAAATATTTTGCTACAGTGAACGTATCCCTATTTTCAATACAATTCATATTTTCCTTTAAAGAATGTGCCATTCTACCTACATATTGTTTGGAACATAACATGCAGGTAATGAGGTACACAACATATGCAGTAGAACTGATGAAGCTCTTTATAATATACTCTTTAGAGGTAACACTACTCTTGAAGATTTTAGACTGCAACTTATAAGCACAACAACATCACCTCCCCACACACTTAATGAATCCTAAAGTATTGAGCCAGGAATGATTGGTGTCACTAGACCATTTAGAAAACTTGATGATAAGCTCTTTCCTAAGGTACTAACATCGTGGAGTATATCCAGCAGAGTATCCTCACCATTTAAGATAGGGAGGAGACCTTTTATAACACTACAAATTTGTTTAAACTGACAACAAAACTGTTTTAAAGAAATACTAATTCTGATCTGAGTTTCTTCAGGTTCCAAGGTATAAAAAAGACCCCCCAGAAGTGGTGATTTATTCCCACTTTTGGGCCTTAGAGAGGTTTTTTGATCCATCATTTAGTTACCAGGCCAACTGAAGGACTCAGTTCTGAACAACATCTTAATGTTTTATACTGAAACTAGTGTTGAAAGCCCGTATACACGGGCCAGGGTGCCTCCTGGCAGCTTCGGTTGCTGCCCTGGGGTGCCCCACTCCGGATCTGCAGTCCCTCTGACTGGGGCCGGCATGTTTGAGCAGTCTGCTGAGCATGGCTATTGCGTGTGACTGCGTCTAACTGCTCATGTGCGTGTACGCACACAGGGAGCTTCGCATTCTAGCAAATTATATATATTGATATGTGTATATGATGATTGTCAATATCATCCTTTGATCTTAACTTTTCATTCCAATTTTTTTAAAGTTATTATGTTCACAGTTATACTATTCAATGTTTACCTAATGCAGGAAAGGGTGGGATTTTTAAGGTTTGAATATCCCTGCTTTTTCCTAGTAATCTCACCCATGAATAAGGACTGATAGGTCTGAAAGGCATTAGGTACTGCAGGATGTTATTTTTGTCATATCTGTATGCATTTCTCTAAAGTCTTTATACTTTTTGAAATAAGCTTGGAGTTTTCATGAATATTTTGACCGTGTTTCAGACAATTTTCTCCGGAAACAGCCTGAATTTTCATGTCACTTAGTATTCCTTCAATTGTTATCCCATGTAGCTATGGCCTTTGGCTGCCCTGAACTATTATCTCAGCTTTTATCAGATGATTACTTTCCCCATCGTTTCTCCGCTCATTCTTAACTAGCATTATCAATCTGTATTGCACCAGCCCCAACCTGGAGCAGCCCACGGAGGTTTAATTTCTCTGGGCCTCTGGCAGGTTGGGGGAACTTGGGGTCCGGGAACAACTGGAAATATTCTTCGAGGCAAATGGTTGGTGTGCGCCCAGGGCTGTGATCTGGGATTCCCTGAAGGCATATCTGGGTTTCCTATATGTAATTGATTAGGCCTGCATGTAAAGAGTGAGTTAAGTTGGAAGTCATTGGTGTCTCATATATAGCATACCGAAGACGGATATGTTTCTAACCCCTATCCTAAGGCTTACAGACTTGGTCTTCCCTTTAGAGAGAGATATGTGTTCTACAAGTCCAACATGTCAAAAATACTATCCTTTCTTATATTAAATATATCTTTAAGCATGTGTCATGGTTTAATTGATCTGGTATAACACTCTGCTGTTGATTACTGCTGTCTTTCCTTCCCTGTGTCAGGCTGTGTCAGCTGATGCTTAACTAACTGCCTTGACCTCTCTGTTTCCATGGTTACTCACCTGACTGTTGTCAGCAAACCCCTTCCAGGCTATTTAAAGCAGCTAGGCTCACTTCCTCATTGCCCTTGTACCTGCTTCTGGCTGCAAGTGCATTCTCCTGAGTTCCTGATTAATCTGTGCATGACCTGGCTTCCTCTGACATCTCTTCTGACTCCTGGCTTGTTCCTAACATCGCTGATCTCTGTATTCCTGACTCTGGCTTGTCTGAGTACCTGCATTGGTTCCTGACCCTGGCTTGTCTTTTGGTTTACACTCCTGGATCACGATTTTCCTTTGTGTCCTTTGGTTATTTTAATAAAGGTGTTTTGCATTTTACATTTTGTGTCTGTCTGGTTCCTAGTCCCAAACAGCATGATGACAAAAACGGAAAGCTACCAGTGATGCTTTCTAGAGAAGATGATGAGCCCTATTCTATCACCTTGGAGGAGGACCCCAGTGTAATCCTGTTTCTGATTCAGAGGGTGTAAATCTATGTTTCAAAGAGTATTACTACTCTCTTGACCAACCCGGCATCACTTAACATTGGGGCAGGGGGGGGGAGAAAAACACTAATTTACATATGTTTCCTTTTTTTAACAATTCTCACAGAGGGATATAGAGAATCTGGATGTCCTGTTTACATTTAATCTTTTGCTAATTCCAAATCCCCTGACCCTGATGGAATTCCAGTGGTGCAATTTAAATGCTACTCTGACTTAATTAAAGACTTGAAGCTTTTGAGACTGGTCAATTACCTTCCTCTATGTGAGAAGCTAGAATAGTTGTCATTCCAAAAGAGGGGAAGAACTCTAAGCTATGTAGCAGTTATTACCCAATCTCCCTTCGTAATATTGATATTAAGGTGCTAGCTAAAGTCCTATCAACAAGCATCAATAGTGTTATAAATACTTTGATTCATCCAGATCAATCTGGCTTTATCCCAAATAAATCCACTGATATTAATATCTGAGATATTTCTGTAATCTTCAAGCCCCGTGTTTTAATTATGGCACACAAGTGGTTGTTTCCCTTGATTTGGAGACACATTTTGGAGTGACTCTTGATGTATTATACCTAGATATAATAATGGACCATCCTTTCTCAAATGGATTGAAACACTATATTATTCCCCAGTAGCAGTGCTATATACTAACAGGGACATCTCTTATTCCTTTACTCTCAGTTTTCTGCTTTCCCCTTCATTATTTGCCCTAGTTATGGATCAGATAATGGGTTTTGAGGCCTGGAGATCTTTTGTATGCTGATGACTTACTTAAATAGGGTTCAACTAATTCTCAAGAGGCATACATAGGCAGAACAAAGTGTACAGTGTCCTCAAAGAAACATACATGGCAGAGGCCAAGGTACAATACTAAAGTCACCACCTGCATTTAACCAGTATATATTAGGATATTACAGTAGGCCTAAACAGAAAATATAAAATGTTAACAGTGGATAGCAGCTCAGGGTAGGCAAAGAGGATATGATTAGGTTTTCAGCAGGGGTAGAAGAAAACAAGTGAATATGCCAACAAAGAAGAAAGAGGGCAAGGAGAAGAGGGACTAGCAGAGAGAAAGAAGAGGAAACAGAATGCACAAGGGGTGGTAAAAGGGGATAGGGATGATCGTGTATCGCCAATGCAAAATGGCTATAGGGGTCAATAAAGTTGTTAGCGTTGGTGAGAGAGCACCATGTAAGCAGCCCTCACCATTGGGTAAACAATAGGGCATTATGAGAGCACTAATAAGACAGGGTTTATATTGCATCACCAGATCTAGCATAACTAGACCAAGGATTCAGTGAAATGTACGATGTAACTTTGCAGGTTTGAATAACATGTGGTTACTCGATACACACTAACTATACTAATCTTGCTACAGTAACATAATGCTGATTTGGATTGTTACTAACAAGCTACATAACATTAACGGACACATGTATGGAGTTCATTAACTTTTTATATTCAACATTACTGCCCGTTATGGAGGACTCATTCACTTTCATCTTTCAATGTCATCTTTTTATCAATCCATTGGTATCTTCATTTCACCCTGAATGACTGTGTTGCTAATATATAGTCTCTGAAAATATATGAGACTACGCTGCAGTATAGATACTATGTTGTAATCCCTTTATGTTATCGGAGGGACTGAATTAACTCTTATGTGATTAGGTGGTCATAACCTTTATGTGTTGTTTTTAATTAATTGTACTATATTTTGTGTTTGTGAGTGAGGGACTGTTTGGTGGGACCATCTGGGGGGGGGGGGTTGGTGCTTTACCAGCGAAGGTTATGTAATTTTACTTGTGATAATATATTTTTTTTGTAATTTTTTCAAGAAATATTTTGTGGTTCATACTTTATTAGTCCTAGAGTGCCCATTATTGAATCCATTATCTTTTTTCTCTTTCTTTCTTGGTTGAGACATTTAGAAAGAGAGGCAGAAGAGAGATCAAGTAACCTCTCCATATCAGAAAGGGATTGAGCCTTGTGTCTCCCTCACAGTAGTGAGGAGATAGATCTCCATGCTAAAGGGATACCAAAAATGTTTTTAAATCCTTTAACTCCAACATGATATCTATAATTCACTACCAGCCCCCCCGCCTATGTTTAAGGACGTTGAAGCTACCGTCTAAGATGGGAGGTCTAGCTCTTTCTGACTTTTTTCTTTATTTCATTACTTCATAGAAAGGCACTAATGTATTGTCATTGGTCACATTCTCCACTACTAGAAGTACACAACAAGTGATGGAGTATGATGTCTTGTCTTTTACAAAATACTTTCTCTGTTCAAGTATCGATCTGCCTCAGCTCACATCACAGTCCCTATCTCTGTCACCTATCAATTTTATTTTTATTAAATGTCTCCCCGTCCCTATCACTGCCAACAAAAAACAAAAGAATCACACTCCCTGTTCAGCTGCTTCCTTCTACAGACTCCCCTAGCACAGAGATAACAGCCAGATCAGGAAGGAACTTGAATCATGGCTGCCTGTGTCTTCCAAGTCACACAGAATTTTGGGGTATTTTTAGTCAACCTCCTTTTTTCCTTCCTGTCCCTCAGAGTCTTCCAGACTCCTCTAATACAGAGAACAAATGTCCTGCCAGCAGACTCCCTAAACTAAACTTCAACTCTACTTTATAAACCTGTCTTCTCTATCCTAAAAATGTGATGCTTTCTCTTCCTCTAACAGACACAGAATTGCATGCAGTGGGAACCTGACACTATGGGTGTGCAAAAGATCCCCTTGTGTTCCAGTGAAGACCACATGGTTATCAGCTTTTTTAAATAAAGCAATTCAAATCTTCTACCTTTTCGCCCATTGCCAAAAAAAGTCTCTAATTTTTCAATGGAGCCTTTAATTACATTTTTCTCATTTTCACTATAAAAACATAATGTTTTATAGGGACTGAAACACAATACAAGCAGCTCGAGGGAAAGAGAGAGGGTGCTAGGCTGTTGTGCTCTGATTTATTTAGCAAAATTGAGGCATTAGAGGCTCATAGTGACTGCTAACACTATGAGCAACTGGAATAGAACTAAAAGGAGGAGATGGATGGACCGTTATGTGTCCAGGGAGTCTGAGGAGGAGTAAATGACTACTACCAAAATTAAAGGGTCTGGATGCCTGGATTCACCTGACCAAATGATGGCCAGTCCCCATACACCACCCCTTGGAATCTTGGGGAAATGTGTGTCATGGGCAGAGGATGAAGAGGATACTAGTGTGAGCAGGACAGGTCAGCTACCTGTGCCCTGCTTCCAGTGCTGTGCCTGCCAGGGTATCTTGTGATTCTCAGGAGGAGGGTAGGAGGAGATGATGCCAAGTGTGACAACAGAGGACCCTAAGTCACACTTGCCATTACCAAGCAGTCCTACTACTACTAAGAAGATCCAGCAGCTACAGACTCAGAGTGTTAGGAGTGAGGGAGGGAGTGATCATACTAGTATTGAGGGAGACTCAAGAGACTGAAATTGATGTGCTTGGTGTTAGTAGTAATAGCGATGGTGAAGCAGCTGGTGGGGCTAGCTTTACCACAATAGATCCTCTTGCTGAAGTGGAGGTTGTAAGGAAAGTAATGCAGGGTGGCCAGACTAGTGGTCAATGGAGCCCACAACATCCCCATGACCCTGGCAGTCCCCTCCCCCCACTGCATTGTCCAGAAGAAGTATGACCCTGAAGAAGGCAAAAATGGTGGCTAGCAGCAATAATACCACCATCACCATGAGCTTGTACCTGCTGCTAGTGCTACCAGTCTGTCTTCTTCAACTCAACAACACTTGGCTAGTGTGACAGGGGACACTCTGTCACATTTCTCATCACCTCCAACAGGTGACACATCTGTAATAGAGCAGCAGCAGCAACAAGAAGGGACTGATGGTGGTGATGATAATGATAGTGGAGAAGCAGGGGTGGAAGAGACAGTAATGGCCTTTTTATCACAAACAGAGAAAGAATGGGAGACAGATAAGGGATGGGGATGGGCATCACCACCACCAGCATTGAGATTTTGGAATTTGCAGAGTTTGCTGCTGCTGTAATTCCTGCTGCTGAGTTTCAAGAGCAGCAGGATGCTGAGGAGCAGGCTAGTGTGTCATAGAACACCGGGGACACAGTGGGAATGGGGTCCAGTGATGCTGGACTAGGACAGGTTCCGCTTGCCATCAGCAATACTCCTGGTCCTAGTTGCAGTGCTGATTCTGAGGCAGGAGCAGGTATAGTATCAACATCATTCTTTGCCACAGCCAGTGAAGAGGAATGTGGAGGAGAAGAAAGAGGCCATGCTTCTCCACCTTTCCCCTACCGTTTGAAGTCCTGGGTGTGGGACTATTATTCTCTTCGGGCAAGCACAATGCAGTCTCAGTGATGGCACTGTGTACAATTTTTGAACCCCCTCCAAAGAAATCGGGCACCGCTGTTGCTGTACCCCCTGACTCTCCCCAAAGGCAACAAGAGGTGAGGTGGAAATCAAAGAGGAGGAAGAATAGAGAATCCCTGTCAGAGCCTGAAAGCTCGATTATGAGTAAAACACCCGGATTTCCATCACCTTCTTGGCCTAGGGACCGGCCACGGGAACAATGTAACTACATCTTCTGGCGAACCACCTCATTCATTTTTACCTTCTACACCAGCTGAAAGCCATTCAGTAGATGTGGCTGTTCATGTCCACCCATTACACACTGTGTGGTGTGCTTATCACACATGCCATGTGATGGAGGATAATCGCAACCAGGCCTAAATAGTTATCTGAGGAGATTCCATCCTGCAGAGTACGCCAAGCTGGTGGCAGGAAGGGTTCATTATTATTATTATTATTATTATTATTATTATTATTATTATTAAACTTCAAGTTTGTCATGTGCCCTTCATTGGACAGCAGTGGACAAGGGGCAAAGTGACAGTAGCAATACTTGGTTTCTGGTGGGATGATTTCACACTGGGGACTCTAACCATCATGGTGTTTGGTTACAGTTGTTCCAGGTTCTTGATGTGAGTGCAGATGTGCCCATTGTTCCCAGTCCTTTACCACAAACACTGTGCACGTTGCAGTTGCTGATGAGAGGCACAGTTGTATCCTGCTGTCAAGGGAATAATGGATATTCTAACACACACTTGATTTTGGAGGAGAGCAGGTGGAGAAGCATTATTGGCCAATTTTTTTTCTCTGTCGTCTAATACAGGTTACTGGTAACTTTGGGTAGGCGACCTGCCCCTTTAAAAAGGCAGGAACAATTCTAGAAATGAATGTAGGGGGTGGAGCCTACCTTCCCTCCTTGGTTGCAGCTAGCCAGTCAGCTCCAGTAAGATTTGTTCCTTGGTGAAGACAGGCAAGAGAACAGTTCTGCTATAGTTTTAGCTATTTTTTTATTTTTCTGTTAGATATGGAATACCACCATTAGGTGGATTACCATAACTGACAATACCCTTAGATGTGGCTAGTTCAATATCCAGGTGCTTTTTGTGGACCTTAAGCCCTGGGGGGGAAATCTTGGGCCCAAGTTCTTTCCTCAGGAGTTGCCCACTGAGGCTTCTTCTTAATACATGGTAATCTGAAGACAGACGATCTGCAGGAAAGGTGAACAACCCTTTGAGTGCTGCAGGTCCACATGTCCCACAGTGCCCCTCCGCACATGGGTTTTCCTTTGGAGTTCCTATTGCCCACTCCTGCACTCATTGGGTTTATCTGTATGGCTGTTGGGTGTTTTGGAGCAAGTTTCTGTGGTAACTTAACCCTTTAGCTGCTGGTTTTGCATCTTTTGGGGGTTTATTGGCATTTTCCCTACTGGGTTCAGTGTTTTTTCGGTCTGCTAACATGTTCTAGTGATGTTTCATGTAATTTTAATTCAGAGTTTCAACTTTGCAAAGTTTGTGTTCGCTTTTACCGAATGGACACCAGTGGTCCATTCACTTCTATGGGACTGTACAGTTTGGGACATATCTCTGCAACCGCTCAACATAGCGACTTCAGAGATGGCTCATTTTAATTGTTTGCCCTTGCTCTGTCATCCGGCCTTTCCCTGAACGAGTATCCTATACAGGGCTTGGACTCTCCTTTTCTCCTCTGCAGATTAACCCTTTATCTGAAAGATAAGTGCATTTTAGCCATTTCTGGGGTGAAATTTTAATCTTACACACTGTGTTTAGGTGATTCCTTATACTTTAAACATTTTTACACTGTGAGAATGTCTAATCCATTGGAGCTTGGGGCCAGACGTAAGACTAAGGACGCTGGGGTCTCTTTGTCCTGTATTGCGCATTGCTCCTTATGTCATTCAGGGTTACATAGAGAATTCTTAGATCATTTATGCCCAGCATGTTCTGTGGTGTCCCTGACTTCCCACAGGGACCTCCAGCCATGCATCAGAGCCAGTCTGGGTGCAAGAGTTCAAGGTTGCTACCACAGACCTCTGGTCTACATTGCAGCTCTTTCCATCCCAGTTACAGGGGGTCTTCCACTCCTGGCAGACCCCCACTTCTGTCAGATCTTCTCTGCCAAAACCGCAAGGAGTACCTGACGTCTCAGATTCCTCTGAGGAGGAACTGTTGGTGGATTCAGAAGTTGAAGAATGTTCTGCTGTGGCTCCTCTCAGTTTTTTGGGGACCCCTTTGAGGCTGATCCTGATCCCTCGGCTGAGGGCCTAATCAGGGCTGTCTTAACCTCCCTAAGCATTCCCTTAGTTCAAGAGGTTTCTTCTGATCCCTCTGATGTATTTCAGGAGCCTAAGAAGCCCCATAACTAACCCCACTCTTGAATGCCTTGTGTCAGATGAGTGGAAGTCTCCGAACAGGAAACCTTCTGTTTCCAAGAAATTTGCAAAGCTTTACCCCTTCTCTGAGGCGGTGCTTGCTCAGTGGGTTCATCCCCCCAAAGTGGATGCTTCTGTCTCCAGGTCATCTAAGTCCACTGCCTTGCCAGTTGCTGATGCGTCCGCTCTGAAATACTGGACTGACAAGAAACTTGAGGTCTCCCTCGAGTCCATTTTTGCCTCTGCTGGTACTGCCATGCATCCAGTGTTCACTTCAGCATGGGTTAACCGGGCCATTGCGGTCTGGACTGAACAGCTCACCCTGGCTGTCCGTCAGGGTGCTCCTACTTTGAATATGTTGCGGCTTCTTGCCAACATTTTTGAGGCCCAGCACTATGTTTCTGCTGCCTTATTTGATGCCATCTGTTTGGTAGCAAGGGTTTCCACCATGTCTCTGGTTGCCAGATGAGCTCTTTGGCTTAAGATCTGGTCTGCTGACACTGCTTCTAAGAAAGTTTTGCTCTTGTTTCCTTTTCAAGGCACCTCTTTGTTTGGGCCATATCTTAAGGATCTGATTAGTGAGGCCACGGGGGCAAGAGTACCCTTCTGCCTATAGTCCCCAAGAAGAAGCCGCCTATCAAGCATAATCAGCTTTTTCGTTCCTTCCAGACTGAGACACGTCCGTCGAACCAGGTGGTTCCCTCAGCTCTGCGTTCCTCCTCCAGTCCCAAACAGCAATGGAAGTCCAAGGTCTACTCCAAGCCTAAGGCTTCCAAGTCTTCTTCGGCATGACCTTCTGAACCTAGCTCCCCACTCGGCTGTGGGTGACTGTCTGCGTCATTACCACAGTGTCTGGGAGGATTCAGTAGCGGACCCATGGGTTTTACAGGTGGTAGCGGAAGGGTACAGGATCCCTTTCACCTCTCTTCCTCCCTTTCGATTTTTCCCCTCTCATATGTCCCAGGGCGTAGAGAAATGCTATCTGTTCAATGGCACTATCCAGGCCCTTCTGGACAAGGATGTTCTGGAATCTGTTCCAATTCGGGACAGATGTATGGGTTTTTACTCAAACCTCTTTGTGGTCTGCAAGAAGGATGGCGGCTGTCATCTCATTTTGGATCTGAAGGATCTCAATTCCTTTGTGATCAAGACTTATTATCACCCGGAGTCCCTAAGGACGGTGATTGCCTCTATGTCCCCGGGGGAATTCCTTGCCTCTCTGGATCTTCAGGGCGCGTATCTACACATCGCCATTCATCCAGAGAGTCGGCAGTATCTCAGATTTGACTGCGACCAAAGGCACTTTCAGTTTTCAGCTCTTCCCTTTGGTCTGACTACAGTTCCTCAAGTCTTCAGCCGTGTCCTGGGAGCTTTAGTATCCATCCTCCATCGGGACAGCATTAGAGTTATTCCATACATGGACGACCTGCTTCTGAAAGCCCCTTCTGTGGAACTTCTTCATCAGCAGGTTCAGGACTGCATTCATGCTCTCACCCATCACGGGTGGATCGTCAACATGGACAAGTCAGATCTTGTTCCATCCCAGCATCTGGTATTCCTGGGCCTTCTCTTCGACACTCAGCAGAGCATGGTGTTTCTCATGAACGAGGTGGCTCACCAGATCGCCCATAGGGTTTCTGCTATTCTGGCTTACGATCCAGTTCCAGCCAAGAAGCTGTCCTCTCTAGTGGGGAAGTTCATTTCCACCATAGAAGCAGTCCCGTTTGTCATGGCTCACACCAGGGAACTCCAGAGGTTTGTGATCCAGGTGTGCAGGGGTCAGCCGGACCTTCTGAAGATGTCAATGTCCCTCCCACTTCAAGTGGAACTGAGTTTGTTGTGGTGGCTCGACCTCTCCAATCTGCTGAAGTGCAAGTCCTTACTGGTGTCCTTCTGGACCACAGTGATGACGGATGCCAGCCTCTCCAGCTGTGGAGTGGTCCTGGGTCACCTGAGTGCTCAAAGTCGGTGGTCTCCGGAGGAATCTCTCCTTCATCAACATGTTGGAACTTTAAGCTATATTTAATGCCCTTCGTCATTGGACACCACAGCTGGAAGAATGCCCGTGGCTTACATCAACAGGAAGGGCAGAACAAGAAGTCTTGCCGCTTCATTAGAGGTCAAGGCTATTTTGTTCTAGGCAGAAGAACAGGTTCCTGCCATATCCGCAGAGCACATTCCTAGCATAGACAAAGTCATGGCAGACTTCCTCAGTCGACACACGGTGGACAGCGGAGAGTGGGAACTGCATCCAGAGGTGTTCACACTCATTGCTGGAACTTTAGGCAATATTTAATGCCCTTCACCATTGGACACCACAGCTGGAAAAATGCCCAATCTGGGTCCAGTCCGACAATGCCACGGCCGTGGCTTACATCAACAGGAAGGGCAGAACAAGAAGTCTCGCCGCTTCGTTAGAGGTCAAGGCTATTTTTTTCTAGGCAGAAGAACATGTTCCTGCCATATCCGCAGAGCACATTCCTAGCATAGACAAAGTCATGGCAGACTTCCTCAGTCGATACACGGTGGACAGCGTAGAGTGGGAACTGCACCCAGAGGTGTTCACACTCATTGTTCAGAAGTGGGGTGTTCCTTTCATCAACCTGATGGCGACAAGACACAACCGGAAGGTTCCGATGTTCTGCTCTCTCTGGAGGGATCCTCTAGCTCTATTGGTGGATGCCATGTCCATTCCTTGGTTATTTCCTCTGGCTTACATCTTTCCTCCCCTCCCCATGTTGCACAGGGTGTTACGGAAATTAAGACTGAAGTGTTGTCCAGTCATTCTGATTGCTCCGTAATGGCCTTGACAGGCTTGGCTTCCGGAGTTTCTGCATCTGTCAGTGGCGGAGCCATTCCGGCTCCCTTGCTGTCCGGATCTTCTTCTACAGGGTTACCTGTGGAAGGAGGATGTTCATTGTCTAGCTTTGACGGCTTGGAAATTGAATCCTAAATATTGAAGAAGAAAGGTTTTCTTTTGGAGCGGTGGCTACTATGCTTAGTGCCCACAAACCTGTGTCTTCTAAGGCCTACCATCGTGTCTGGTCGAGCTTTCTCTCTTGTTGTGCTGATAGGGACCTTTCTAAGGAATTTGATCTGCCTACGGTCGTCGCCTTCTTTCAGGACGGTGTGGATAAGGGCCTCAGTTTGAATTCCCTTAAGTTTCAGATTTCTCTCTCTGTTTTCTTTCCGAGGTGCATTGCTTTTCTTCCTGATGTCAAAGTTTGCTTCCATGGCATTGTTCATACTCGTCCTTTTTTCAAGACTCCCGCTCCTCAGTGGGATCTTAACTTGGTTTTGGGTGTCCTTCAGTGTCCTCCCTTTGAGTCCTTGGCTACTATTCCTCTACGCCTGTTGACGTGGAAAATGGCCTTTCTCCTGGCGATCGTGTCTGTTTGCCGTGTTGCAGAGTTACATGCTCTGTCTTGTAGGCCACCCTTTTTGGGTTTTTCACAAAGAGAAGGCGGTGCTTCACACTTCTCGGGAGTTTCTAGCTTCCCTCCTTGGCGCTAGCTAGCCAATCAGCTCCAGTAAAATTTGAGACACCAACTATTGACAAGATAGTAGAAGGGAAAGAAGACTCCTGTGAGCATGACCCTGAAAGACCCCCACGGTCTGCCACAGGAGAGCCAAGCATGATCCCTTGACAGGGTGGGAGACCAGTAACCTGTTTGGACTGAGAGAAAAGGATTTAACAGGTAAGACTAAAATCCTCTTTTCTCTGTCGTCCAATACAGGTTACTGGTAACTTTGGTATGTCCAAAAATTGAGTTTCCCAGAGGCGGGAAGTAAGGCAAGGACCAGGCGCAAGGCCCCCAAAGTCACCAGAGCAGATAAGTAACCCTTTCGTTGGTCCACTATCTGTACCCTTTTATGGCTTAGGCTCTGGTGCAGTAGTCTTCTCCCCCTACCGTTGACCCCTGTCTTGCGCTTGACGAAGGACGCTGTCTTTCCCCTGGTAGATGCTGCTGGGCTTAAGGACCAGGCTGATTAGAGGCTTGACTCCTTACTCAAGGCCAACTTTTCTACTACCGGCGCAGTGTTGAGGCCTATTTTTGCCTCTGGTTGGGTCAACAGGGCTGTAGCTGTTTTGGATGAACAACTGTCAGATGCTATGTGTGCTTGTGTATCAAGAGGACTTATTTATTTCGGTAGCCATATCATGGAAGTCCATGCCTACATCACTAACACTTTGTTTGATGCTGCCAGATTCTCCACTAGGTCCTCTGTGTTTTCCGTTACTGCGCACCACACAATGTGACTTAAGATTTGGTCTGTTGACCAATCTTCTAAGAACTCACTGGTGTCCTTGCTTTTTCAGGGCAAGGCTCTGTTTGTGCCTGACCTGAAATAAAGTATTAGTGGTGCTTCAATTAGAAAGAGCACTTTGGGGCCAACTATCTACCAAGCTTCCTTTCGTGTGAGGAAAGCACATTGCTTTTGTCCCCCCCTGCCAAATGGGGGAGCAGTGAGTGCAAACCCCTTAGACCTCTCAGGTGTTCCCCGCAACAAAACCTAGATAGTCCTGGTAACTGAAGCAATCAGCTACAAACACTAAGTCTGACAAGCCAACCTCCACATGACTCGCGGAATCCTGGTCCATCATTGCCGATAGGTGGTCTTCTCTGCCTTTTTCAAGATGCCTGGGCATCCTCCATAATGGACCAGTTGGTTTTACTGGTGGTAATAGAAAGGTACTGCATAGATTTAAAATCCTTTCCTCTATATCGCTGCTTCTCCAAGGAGTTCCAAGGAACTTTGACAGAGCTAGGTTGTTCCAAGAGGCAGTAGCCAGTATACTGGAAAAGCAGGTACTGGTGCCTGTCCCAGTCCCAGAGTGCTTTTCAGGCTTTTATTCCAAACTTTTTGTGTTTCCAAGAATAATGGGGGCTTCCTTTCTATTCTAGATCTCAAACATCTCAAGCGGTATTTGGTCGCTGCGTGCTTAAGATGTAATATTTGCACTCGCATTGCACCAATGTGCCCATGGGAGTGCCTGTGGATCTTCAGGATGCAAATCTACATGTCCAAATCCACCCGAACATCCACTGCTACCGGCGTTTTGCTTTTGGCTCCAGTCATTACCACTGCACAGCACTGCCATTTGGCCTGGCTTGGCCGCATACATTCATACCCAAGGTATTTCACTGACTCCATATTTGGACGACTTGCTCATCAAGGCTCCTTCTGGAGAACTCTTGGCTCACCATATCCAAGAGTGCACCCGCATTCTGGTGCATCACAGCTGGATTCTTAATATCAACAGCTCCAATTCCATCTCAGGTTCTAGTGTACCTGGGCATGATACTCTTCAGGAGAGAGTATTCCTTATGGAGGAGAAGATCCATACCCTGTTCTAGGACATGACTCTGGCACTGGAGTGGTGGTCGGCCATGATAAGGATTATATGTGTGGTATGAGTCTCTTGGTGTCCACTCTGTAAGAAGTTTCTTACTTGCAGTTCCACAAGATGGAACTTTGAGGGATATCCTCAGGGTCTTGGTCCAGGTATCTGGAGCTTATTTCTCATCAGATGACATTGTCTCCAGAGGCCAGGGAAGATCTTCACTGTTGGCTCCATCAGCCAAACCTGGAGAGAGGAAGATGCCTGCATGAGGGGCTGGGGTGTAGTCCTGGGGCACCTGGGTGCTCAGAGCAGATGGACAGGAGAGGAGAACTTGCTGACCATCCACATTCTAGAACTCAAGGTGATTCGTCTAGCTCTTTATAATTTGTCCCAGGTTCTTACAAGGATCCCAATGAAAGTGCTGTTGGACAATTACACAGAGGTGGAGTACATAAATTGTCAAGGGGAAACTCGTTATGAGGTAGCATGGAGAGAGGTTAAGGATACCATTAGCTGGGCGGAAGCACATGTTCTGGCCATCTCAGCCTTTCACAAGTGTGTTTTGTGAAGAGTGGAAAACATGCTGGCAGACTTTCTAAGTAGATCAAGGGCTGGAAGCATTTTATCTGAAAGCTCAAAACTGAGGGGTCCCAGACTTGATGGCAACCAGAAAGAACAGGAAGGTTTTGAGGATCTGTTCTGGCATGGGGGACTGGATGTCCTGGCAATCGCAGTGGATGCAAAGGTCTTTGACCTTCGTTTGGTGCTGTGTTTTTTCCTGGATGGAGTGAACAAGAGTTTCATCTAGAATTCCCTTAAGGTTCAGATTTCATCACTCTTCATTCTCTTTCAGAGAAGAATTGCTATCATGCCAGATGTGAAGATTTTTCTTCAGGAGTGGCTCATGCCTTTCTCTCTTTCAAGTATCCCACACCTCTGTGAGACCTCGGTCTTCTTCTGGATGTTCTTCAGGTGCCCCTTTGCTTCAGTTAACTCTGAAGATGTTTTTTCTCTTGAACATTGTCTCTGTTAGGAGGGTAGCTGAGTTGCAAGCTCTTTCTTGCAAACCTCCATTCCTTATTTTCACTGGGATAAGGCAGTACTTCATACCTCTCAGGAGTTTCTTCCTATGGTGGTCTCAGAGTTCCACATCAATCAGGAGATTGTTGTGCCTTCTGTCCTGACCCTGTGTCTACTCAGGAGAGAGATGACCATCTGTTACATGTTGTGCACTGTTAATTAAGTTCTATGTACACCACATTAAGCATTTTTGCAAGGCTTTTTCTCTGTTTGTCATCCCTGAGGGTCCTAGAGCAGGTCAGGCACTTCCAAGGTAGTCATAGCCTCTGTGATCAAGACTGCCATAAGCAATGTGTATGAGATCAGAGAGAAGTCAGTTCCCTTCAAAATCACAGCACATTACACCAGATTGGTGGGTGCCTCCTGGGCCTACAAGAACCAGGCCTTGGCTGAATATCTGTGCAAGGTTGTGACTTAGTCCTCCTTGCATACTATCGCCAAATACTACTGAGGCCAGCATTGGCTTGAAGGTCCTTCAGGCAGTCTTGCCTGTCTAAGAATCTGATTTTTCCTTTTTCTACTGCCATCTGTTATTCAGTAGTTTTTTTAGCCCTGTTGGCTCTTGTTTGGTGTGTAGTGCTAGTTCATTGTCTGTTGACAGTTGTTTTGGGGGGATGTAGGTCTTTTTCTCCTTTCCCTCCCTGTGAATCTTACCTTTGGTATATCCCCATGATACCTGTGTTCCATAATGGATGTAATAAAAAAGGATTTTACTGTTCTTATCTACAAAATCCTTTTCTCTTTAGTCCATATGGAACACTGGTCTCCTGCCCACAGAGAAAAAACTTTCCTATATTGGTTTCCTGGGCAGAGGAGTCCTCTTAGGTTCTTCGTACTGGGAGATTTTCTTTTGCTTTTACTTGCTTATATTCTTTACTGTGGATTGTTGTCACATGAATTCTCAGAAGTTACTAGAGGGTTGAGCTGGAGGAAGAGGAGGGAGTCTCCACTTCAAACACCCTGTCTTTTGTGATGTCCCCCTCCCTCCAGAAGGAGGGACTTAACCCCCACAGGATCTGTGTTCTATATGGACTAAATAGACATGTATTCAACAGGTAAGTACACTAAAATCCTATTATTTGTTATTAAAGTGATAGTTCCACATAAGTTAATCTAGATTCCATCTTTCTTTTTTCCATTTCTCCTGAATCTTTGTTGAACAATTATCATGTGACCACCAACACATATACAACCACAGCATCAGCGTGTTAAGATTTATCCAGTGCAAGCATACATCATTCCTTTTCTCTATATTGAGTAAAATCCCACTTATGTAGGTCACAGCTATAAGGGCTTTCTGGAAAATCGAATTGTCTCAGATGCAGTCAATCCATAGAGTAGGATAGATGAATAGAACATGCTTCTCCTAAATAAAACCTGCTCTCTTCAAACAGTCCAAAAACATGAAACACAGAAGAATAAAAGGGCACAAAATAGTTTAATACTGTATGTTAAAACATATTAGAGCACCAAACTGGTATTCACAAAGGAGGTGATCAGGTAATAACAAACCTGATAAACAGTGCAGTTTGAGAGAAATACCCATCTTTGCTTGGGTCACCCAGGATGGCAGATCAGAGGATGATAATACGATGTCCATTCCCTAGGATGAAAGAAGGTAAATGGTGGCAAAAAAAGGAAGCAAACGTTGGCTCTTGTTTAAAAAACAGAAGATATTTATTCTAGTATAATAATTTACCATAAAAAATGTGTAATAATAGCTATAAATTACAACATATGTTAAATAGCTAAAAGATCTAACAAATTTTGCAGTGCAAACCACTGCCGAATGCTTTAGATCTTTTAGCTGTTTAATATATCTTGTTGTAATTTACTGGTAACTTTGTGCAGGTGATCAGCGACCCTAAGCAGGCAGGAAAAACCCCAAGAAGTGAATGCAGGGGCGGAGCCTACCCTCCCTCCCCGTCTGAAGCCAGCCAACCAGCTCCAGTAACATTTGTTCCTTGGTGAAGACACAAGGCAAGAGAACAGTTCTGCTATAGTTTTATCTTGTTTATTATTTTTCTGTTAGACATGGGATACCACCATTAGGCGGATTACCATCACTGACAGTTCCCATCACCCAAATATGGATAGCTCAGTTTACCAGGTGCTTTTGTGGACCTAAGCCCTGGGGGGAAAACCTTGGCTGCAAGTTCTTTCCCCAGGCGTTGCCCATTGAGGCTTATTCTTGATACATGGGAATCTGAAGACAGAAGATCTGCAGGAAAGGTGAGCAACCCTTTGAGTGCTGAGGTCCACATGTCCCACGTTGCCCCTCTGCACAGGTGTCTCCTTTGGAGTTCCTATTGCATACTCCTGCACTCAACGGGTTTATCTGTATGTCTTTTTTTGGTGTTTGGAGCAAGTTTCTGTGGTAACTTAACCATTTGGTTGCTGGTCTAGCATCTTTTGGGAGGTTTTGGGCACTTTCCCTACTGGGTTCAGTGTTTATTGTGTTTTGTGACATGTTTTAGTGGTGTTTGGTGCAAATTTACTTCACAATTATAATTTTGCAAAAATTGTGTTTTACCTCATAGGCACCATTGCTCCATTCACTTCTATGGGACTTTACAGTTTGGGACATATTTCTACAACCGCTCAACGTAGCAATTTCAGACTACTATCCGGTCAATGTTTAGTGTGTGTTGGGGGGCTCAGGGGGGCTTCTGGCACTCTTGGGGTACTTTTTCTGGGAAAAATACATTTCCCATGAGCACTTCCATCGCGCGCTTGTTCCTGATTGGCTTACATCGCGGAAGCCATTTTGTGCTTTCCCTAAAAGAGTACTGTACTCTGGGCCTGGACTCTCCTTCTCTCCTCAGCATATTAACCCTTCACCTGCCAGAAAAGTGTATTTTAGCGATTTTTGGGGTGAAATTTTAATCATACACACTTTATTTGGGTATTTCCTTATACCTTGAAAGTTTTGACTCTGTGAGAATGTCTATTTCTATGGAGCTTGGGGCTAGGACTAAGACTGAGGACACTGGGGTCTCTGCATCCCCCTTTGTGCATTGATCTTCATGTCAATCAGGGTTGCCTAGAGAGTTCTCAGGTTGTTTATGCCCAGCATGTTCTGTTGTCCCTGAGCATTCTCCAGGGACCTCCAGCCATGCATTGGAGCCAGTTTGGGTGCAAGAGTTTAAGGCTGCTACTAGAGACCTCCAGTATACATCTCAACTCTTTCCATCCCAGTTACAGGGGGTCTTCCGCTCCTGGCAGACACCTACTTCTGTCAGATTTTCCCTACTGAAACCGCAGGTAGTACCTGACATATCAGATTACTCTGGTGAGGAACTGTTGGTGGATTCTGATGCTGAGGAATGTTCTGCAGTGGTCTCCTCTCAGTTCTTTGGAGACCCCCCTTTGAGGCTGACCCTGATCCCTCTGCTGAGGGCCTGATCAGAGCAGTATTAAACACTCTAAACATTCCCTTGGTTCAAGAGGTTTCTTCAGACCCCTCTGATGTATTTCAGGAGCCCAAACGGCCCCATGCTTGTTTTCCACCTCAACCCACTCTGGACCCGTTAGTGTCTGGTAGTCTCCCAACAGAAAGCCTTCTGTCTCCGAGAAGTTTGCTAAGCTTTACCCCATTTTCTGAGGTAACGCTAGCTCAGTTGGTTCATCCTCCCAAGGTGGATGCCCGTTTCTAGGAGTTCTATGTCCACTGCTTTGTCAGCTGCTGATGCCTCTGCTCTTACAGACTGGATTGACGAGAAACTTGAGGCCTGCCTCAAGTCCATTTTTGCCACTGCTGGTACTTCCCTGTCTTGGTAAATAAGGCCAGTGCAGTTTGGACTGAACAGCTCACACTTGCTGTTTGTCAGGTAGCTCCTACTCCTGATATGTTGAAGCTACTTGCCAACATTTCTGAAGCCCAGCATTAGGTCTCTGCTGCTTTGTTTGATTCCAACAGTTGGTGGCAAGGATTTCCGCCATGCCTGTAGTTGCCAGACGAGCTCCTTGGCTCAAGATCTGGTCTGCCTACACTGCTTCTCAGGAAGCAGTCTATCACTGGGCATTACCTGTTGACCCTTTGTGTGCCTGGATCGTCCAGGTAGGGTTGTGCTTATTCCTCACGGCGGTAGCCTTGGGCTCAAGAGCCAGCATTGGGTTGTACCGTCCTCAGAGTGAGGGGACACTGGTTGCCTACCATACATATTTATATATATGTACTAGTATTACGATCCACCCCTAGTGTTCTAGGGTTCGCTTATGAGAGCTGCCTCTGTCTCCCTGTGACCCTACCCTAGGGTTAGTGCTGCCTACTAAGCGGTTGCCTCGGTCTATTTGTATCCAGTGCCAGTGTCAGTGTTGCCTCACTCCTCTGGGTTCTGTGCCTCCCAGGCGTCGGGGTTGTGCCAGTCATCTAGTCATGGACCATCTCTCACCAAGGTCCTGTGGTCAGTTCTCAGACTGCGTTGCCTGCTGCCTGCCAGGTTCAAGCCAGAACCTCCGTTTCCAGTGACTGTATCCATTCCATCATACATTTCTATTACTGGCTTGCTATTACTTCATCCACCTGTATATAATTATGTTCTGTTTGTATGGGTCCAAGGGCCTAACTACATGTGTGTACTTTATCTTAATAAAGTCATTTTAACCTTACCAATCTGGTCTGAGTGTTCATCAAAAAACCGTGACACCTATATTGGATGACAGAGAAAAGAGGATTTTATTCTTACCTGTTAACTCCTTTTCTCTTAGCCCATACTGGTTACAGGTCTCCCACCCTGTCAAGGGACCATGCTTGGCTCTCCTGTGGCAGAATGTGGGGGTCCTTTCTGGTTCATGCTCACCGGAGTTGTCTTTTCCCTCTCACTAACTAGTAAATAGTTAGTGTCTCAAATCTTACTGGAGCTGGTTGGCTGGCATTCACTTCTCGGGGTTATTCCTGCTTGCTTGGGGGGGCTGATCGCCTGCCCAAAGTTACCAGTAACCTATATGGACTAAGAGAAAAGGATTTAACAGGTAAGACTAAAATCCTCTTTTTTCATGGTAGATTTTTAAGCTAGAATAAATATCCTACAATTTTTTTGTTTTTGACACTATTTACATCTTTTATCCTATGGAACTGACATCGGATTATCATCCTCTGATCTGCCATCCTGGGTGACCCGAGCAGAGATTGGGTATTTTTCTTCTGTTTGTCAGGTTTGCTAGTACCTGACCACCTCCTTTGTGAGTACCATTTCAGTGTTCTGTTTTAACTTACAGTATTACACTATTGGGCATTCCTTGTACTATTGTGTTCATGGATTCCTCAAGGTCATTTAAAGTACTGACACTTATTTGTCAGTTTATGCAAATTACCTAATACTGGCCAGCAGGGTGGAAGCTGACATAGAAGCAGTATGGAATGTTACTATTTTACTAGCATGCAGCTCGGTACTCTTTAATTTGCATAAACTGACAAATAGGATGCAAAATATCTCATAAATGAAAGTTTTCAATAAATATAGGTAATTTTGATAACTCTTTCAAAATCACTTGTATTTATTACTGAGTGTCAGGCAACTTTAACCAATAAAATATAGATGATTGCAAAAAAAAAAAACAACACATGGAAGGCCAGAAATTGTTTAATATTTATCTGTTGAGACCAGAAGGGTGGGCTGAATTTAGCTTCACAATGTGTTGCATACCTCTTTGGGCCTGAAAGGGCTAATGGAACACTCCTAAAACCTGAAAATGAAATGTATATACTCTTAGCATTTGAAAAAAATCTGTCTGTTACTAGCGGACTAAAATCTAGTCTTAAATATGCCCTGTGGAAGTATCAGTCATGCTTTGTGCAGGAATCCTTGACCCCATTAGAATAATCAATTTTGGTAGATGTCTCCGAGGGTATAGTACATTGTTGTTTGTAAACTGTCAAGAGATAAAAGCAAAACCTTTATGAATGGAAGTGGTGTGGGTAATGTCAGTATTAAAATGAACTGCCTAAGTGTTTGTCGACACAAGCAATATTAGTACAGTGATATGAGTCCATGAAAAAAATACATGCTTCCTTTAGGATCATTATGTCTTATGAGGTTGTTCACATAGGTGATTTTATGAAGCATACGGCAAGGTTTGCCTTACCCTAAAATATATATACTTATAAGAATTGGAGTGAATCTGGGACAAACCATCTGTACTACAGGAAAAAAATAAAAATGACTGTTAATTTAACCCATTGAGTTCCAGTGAGGTATCTCACTTATTGCATTGCTGAGTTGGATGTATCTTTGGTACTCAAAGGCTTAAATATTGATTTTAACAACTTGAATTCTAGAGATGTCTCCAATGCATTGGAAGCCAGTACCCTGGAGACCTCTCTAGTATTCAAGGGGTTAAAAGTGAATTTAAATCAAAGCTAATGCGGGGAACATTTCTGTGATTTGCTATCAAATTGTTACAATTCTTTTTAATACTTAAGCCTCAAATGGACTTACATTGCAGTGTTTTCAAGCTCCAGTGTGCTCTGTGGGGCCCAGGGTTCTAGCTGACAGCCAGAAACGGATCCAAGTAATTTCTGGCTGTCTAAACACAGATGGCTAACACTGTGTGCAGGAAGGGCTTCGAAGTCCCTGCTATTAAACTATAGAAAGACTAACTCTTGTTAAGTTAGTCTGGTTGGGTCTCATATCAGATCCTGCTTCTACGCTGAAAGATGCCTCCTTCACAACATCATCACAGCATGCCATGTTAGAGAGGTCATGACATGGACATCTCTCAGGATAGAAGCCAGATCTGTGCAGGGGAACCTATCCCCTTAATTTAATAAGAGCTCATCTTTCTTTTTTTACTTAAAGTGGATCTATCACCTTAATTCATGTATGAATATTTGAAAACTGCATTAAAATTTGCCTATATGTCATGTTAACCAAAAGTCCAGCAGATGTACAGTTTAAGAGATATTCACACTTTTATTTCTGGACAAAGTGAAAGTAAACACTTCCTGGTACTGCACAAAGCTGTATTAGCATATGAAACATCATTGAACCCTCTATTAGCATATGATACATCACTGAAAAGGCTTCATTAGTGTATGAAACATCATTGTTTGTCTTAATTAACATATGAAAACATCATTCATGCTGCACAGTGCTGCAATTAGCATACCTTAGCATATGAAGAAAGTGTGAATATCTCTTGAACTGTATGTTTGCTGGCCCTTTGGTTAACATGACATGTAGGCAGTTTTTAATGCAGTTTTCAAATATACAAACTTGAATTAAAGTGATAGATCCACTTTAACAAGGGGTACTTGTAATTCCTCCCTACAGAATAAAACTAACAATACAAAACATCTGCTCCCCCCTCTGTTTGCTTGTCACCCCACTTCCCAACCTCCCTCTCCTATCATCTTCTCTATCAACCCTATCCCCGTATTGTCTTCCTTCCCCCATGTAACCTTCCTCACCTCCTTCTCTCCGATATCTTTATCTTCTCCCAATATCATGTTCTTTTCATTTCATATCTTCTTCTCCCAATCAACTCCTCCTATCTTCTTCCTATGTTTCCATATTACCCTCTCCTATATCATCCTCCTTCCCCCCACATATCACCATATTCCATCAATATCACCATTGAAATTCTGTTTCAGAAACTTTGATGCACACTTTGTAATGTGGGCCCTAGGCCTGATAAAGATTTATTTATTAAATCTATACATTTTCCATAATACAAAGACATAGCTCATAGCTGAACACAGCTAGTGGTACATTTCCACATATTTCTCAACATATTTTGCATTACTGCATTTGCAAAAAAAAGTCCAGAAAGAAAATTATTACTGCTAGATTTGACATTTAATTATGTTAAAACTCTAGTGAAGAACCTTTGGTTTCCTGCTCTCCAAAAATATATACACGATTGTAATGTGTGTTTTTGTAAAACCCAGTCTGTTCTAAAACAAACTATAAATTTCTCACAGATAAACTAAGAAATAAAAAGGTGAAACCTGTTTTAACAAACATATACAAAAATGGAGTCTCTGGTTATGACCTTACAAAATGCTTATTTTCCTTTTTACTTGGGATAGGACTTTTCTGTTCATTTTTGTTTAGGCCTGTCAAACACAGTGGGGTTTGAATCCCTCGTTCTTTACTTTTATTGACTTTAATATACTTTTCTAAGCTTTTGTACATTTGTGGGTTGCTGTGCTTTTAATAATGGGCACTGTAGAGGCCATATTGTATGGAGCACCACAGGACACCTTTTAATGATGGCTGGAGAGCCACTGCACCATTTTTAAATCTGGGAAACTACATTTCCCAGCAGCCCGTTCCTCCTGGGCTTTCTGGCAGATGAAGAGGTGGTCTTAGACTGACTTCTGCTTGCTACACAGAGACTTGTCTATCCTTCCTGCTAGCCATATTAACCCCTTACAGTCAGAAAAGTGCTTTTAACAGCTTGGAAACTCTGGCACTCTAGTCCTATGCTGATGGTATGCAATATCAGATAACAAAGAGAATATCACAGCGCACTTGGCTGCATCTCCTCTTGCAGATCTTTAACTGTCAGCTCCTGTGGAATTAAATTTCTGTGTGTGAAAAAAAGTGACAATCTTCGTAACCAGCATTAAAGGTGACAGATGTTCTTGTGCACTGGATCTGTGAGCTGCAGCCTGGATTCTCTTTCAAAGTTTCCACCACAGAATGCCAGGTATGTCTGCAAATAGGTTATGACCAGTGGGGAAGATTTCTTTGGATACCAATCAACATACTTCAGCATTCTGATTATCCAAGTGGAGACGGGGGAATGTCTCCACCTGCTGTTTCAGTCAGAATTTATTCTGGCCATCATTCTTGTGAGTAACATTTTATGTATTAATCCCTTTTATATTTGATGTTATTACACTATTGGGCAGCCTCTGGTTTTTGTTTTTCATGTTCCTTAATTGTTTGACTATTTGAGAGAGTGAGTTGTGGAGGAACAGCCCATTTGAATGATTCAGGATTTTCTGTTTGTGGGATGGTTATGTTTTCCAATAAGCACTTATATTGGGTGTTTTGGTGGTGGATCATGTATACCAACGTATTACACCAGAAGGCGCCTCCTGCTGTTCTCTCTTCTTGTAGTTTTCTATGATTCTGATGATGCTTTGGAACTAATTAAGAAATGTTATATTTAAAGTGGGGGTCCAGCAAAATGGCAAGAATTTATTCCTTGTTGCTTGTAATAAACTCCATGGATCCTGCTCAAAGCATGCCGACAGGTCATTCACTAGCTGGTTGATGGCTGTTTTGTCATTAATTTTGTAAGTTTCACCAGCCATCTCCTCTGCAATAAATATCAGTAAATCTCACTAATTCCTGCCTCTGCAAGGTGGCCTCCACAAAAAGTTTCGGCATCTCACATAGTTCACACAATAGTTGCCATTGACAGCTGAAAAGATGCTTTTCCCAAAGCCTTCTAGTTTTTAATTGTATACTCACTAATTACCTTATTCTGCTTGTACAAGCAATCTAGCGTGTAAAATGTGGAATTCCACCTGGTAGGGACTTCCATTTTCAGCTGGTGATGAGGAAGGTTGTTAAGCTGGGGGTTTCAGATTCTAAGAAGGATCTTGTCACAGCTAGACTTAGGATTTGATCAAAGTATGGTATATGCACCATATCACCTATTCCCAAGGCAGCTATTATGTCAAAGCCAGACAAAACCACCTTCAATGAGCGGGGTACAAGCCATTCCTCTATCATCTGCTCTAGTGTATCGAACATATCTATGGCTTTGTGGGATTGTGTCTGTCGGCACAGTGTGGCGTACAAAGGCTGCCCTTCAGATGTCCTTTGATTTCAATGCAATGTGCAAGGTGGAAACAAGTGCAAATTAGCTTTTTTCACTGGAAATTTCCCTCTCAGTGGAAATTGCCTGTATAGGTGTCCATCTAGATGTCATTTTAACCAATAACTTGTTAGTTCCTGTTCTTTAGTTTGCAGTATTGTCTGTTGAGGTTCATGTTGTAGCATTTCCTTTCTGTGAGAACTGGTCTGTGTTTTCTCTTATTCCATATGGAACACAGGACTTCCCTCCCATAAAAAAAACAATGGCTTTAGTCCCGGGCAGGAAGGGTTCTCTCATGTTCCCTGGTTCAGAGGATTCCCTTTCTTGTTTCACTCCTGTTTTTCTTTCATTGATGCTATATGTTAAAACTGAGCTTGTCCAAATGGGGGTAAAATGGATATGGGAGGGAGTCTCCACCTCACAGACCTTTTTTGTTATAGTGCCCTGCTGTCTTGGAGGAGTGGACTTTATCCCATTGTTCCTGTATTCTATACGGACTCAGAGAAAAGGATTTATTAATAAGTACACAAAATTCCCTTTTAAAATAGTAAAGGTGGGGGTGTGGCTGCATCTTGCTCATGATGGACGTGTGATTCTGTTGCTCCTGGACCCTTAGCAGATATAAGCTTTTAAAAGCTGTTTTTTGGAATTGGAGACATGACTTTTTGTTCTGCTTTGTTCTGTTCAGAGGTTATGCCTGGTAGAAAGAAAAAGTCTACCTCTATAGTTGCCTATTTTCGACAGAATTCAGCTAAATCAACATCTGGTCTGGCTGAACTGGAACTACCTGGCGTGCTCAACGACATGGCTGGAGCGGGAAAGGAAATCTGTTCCCCAACAACCTCTTCTGCCGTGACACGAGAGGATTTGAAGCTTTTGCCGACTAAGGCGGATATGGAGGACCTTATTAAGTCGCTTCGGGACTCAATCCATAAGGATATTTCTGATTTATGATCTGATTTACAACAAGTCACAGTTCGAGTTAAAGATCTGGAGGAGGCCCAAGATACGGTTATGGCTGCCCAAGATGATCTCATACGTATTGTGGCTATACAAGACGACACCTTGGAAACTCTCCGGAACCAGTTGGATAATTTGGAGAATAGAGGAAGATGCTCCAATATTAGACTGAAAGGCCTACCTGAATCTGTACCGAACAGTGCTTTGACCCTAACTCTTCAGCAGTTATTTGGCGATCTCCTTTGCACCCAAAATCTCTCAGAGATCAAATTAGAACGCACACACCAAGCGTTAAGACCCCACACAAGAAGCAGATCGTCCGAGAGATGTTATTGTTGCCTTCTGTCCTATGCGCAAAAGGAGGCCATTATTCTAAAGGCGAGAAACCTACCATTTCTACCTTATGATAATGCTCAGATGACCCTCTTTAACAATCTTTCGATATGTACCCTGCAGCTCAGGAGACAATTTAAACCGTTGGTGGATGAATTATGTTCCAGACATATCCCGCACCACTGGGGATTTCCCTTTTCCATGGTTGTGACATTTGAGGGTCGACAGCACACCATTAGACACATTGAGGAGATCCAAGAATTCTTCTCAACTCTTCATATTCCTTCTGCACCCATACTGGCTGCAGATTCCCTCAGTGGTTTTGGACTACCCCGTGATGGTTCGACTTCTCAGAGGCCTGGCTGGTTTGACTCTCGTCCCCCACTCAAGTGGCTGTTTATTGGCTCAACTGAGGGCGCACAGCCAGGACCAAGAGACTCTCGCTGACTTCTTTGCCTCTACTGATCCAGTTTATACGCTGTAACAGAGTTCGCTGTCCAGGTTCTCACAACTCGGTTACCTGTGTATCCAATCCCTGGTTTTAGGCATGAGAACTATGAGGTTGAAGCGAGATGGGTTGGTTATCGCTTTGACTGGGTTGGTTGCGGGGTTTATCCCTTGGGTCCATCGTTTCCAGCTGTCTTACCCATTCATTCCTTCCCTTTCTCTGTTCCCTCTCCTTGTCCTCCCCACCTCTTCCATACTGCCCCCCCCATCTGTCCTCTGACCACTGGTGGCGATGGATGTGTACTAACCTCTGGCATTTTTGTTACCTTGTGCCCTGCCTGCAATGATGTATTCTCCTACTCTTCCGTTTATTCTTTGGGTGTCACTTTGTGGGGTACAGACTGCGCATAATATTTATTACTGTGTTCACACTGATGTTTGTTGTACATGAGTTCACTTGTACCAGTTTAATGCACTACATGGTTTTGCCCTCTGTTGCGGGTACTATTGCCTCGCTTTTAGATAGTAACATTATATCCTTTCTCTCGTACCGGACATCTCTTATGTGTGCTTGTTGGAGATTAATGACTTAGCAGGGGGGCTTGGGTCAGAGGTTCTCCTGTGGGATGTTCCCTGGAGCCGTTTTGTGGTCTGGGGGAGCTCTGTGGCATCTCCTTTGTACCTACACTCCCCTAGGTACAGGCTTCTTCCTGTTAAATTGCTGATCTGCACTATTTCTTAGGAGACCATATCCTCGACTTGTACTGCATTCCCTGTATGTCCTCTTCCTCTCACATTTTGCTGGGCTGTGGATTTTTGTCCCCTGGATCGCCGTCCCCAGTCTTCCTTCCCTTTTTCCTTTTCTTTCCTCCCATCCGCTTTCTTCCTATCTGATATCCACATCTCCCCTCTTGTTCTTGCCTTCTTCCTATCCCAATCTACTGGTGGCGTGGGCTCCGATGGAATATATATGCAGTATTTCTAGTGTTGTTCATAATGTACCTTGCTAGCTCTGACTACCTTGACTACTATTTGATGCTCTGGGTGTCTAGGTGGGCCACAGGGGACTTCTAGAATGTTATACTATGTGCACCTCTGCAAACCTGTGACTGAAGGTATTTTACATGTTGCTTTGAATGATGTGCTTTTCTTATGATTCTTAATGCTCTTGAATTCCCCTCCCCTGAGCATTATAGTATGCCCTTCTGTTGCCCTCTGGCCCTTTCCTCTGGAGAGTCCCTGTGGTGTTGGTGCTTCTGCGGGGGTGTTGGGAATGGGGATTTGGTTTTTGAGTGCTCCCCGGTTGTGTTGTAGAGGCTGGGGGTGCTCTGGAGTCTCTCTTTCGTGCCTCTGCCTCCCCGGATGCGTTCTCTTTCGAGCTGACTAATGGTTGGGTACTGCTTTTCTGTGATATGGATGGTATACCGGTCTATTACTATATCTGTATCACCTCTTCCCAAAATAAACCTGATGTTCTACCTTTCTAACTGTCTTTTTAATCTGTGTCCTTGTTGTCTCTAGCTGTTATAGTAACACATGTCATACAGAACTCTTTCTTACTTCTTTAGTCTCTGACCTCTTGCTCTCTTTTTTGTTTTTGCTGTCATACTGGGTCCGGTGTTTGCGTTTTATCAATGTGTTGTAAATTCTTATCTCTCCTCCCCTCTCTACCACTTAGTAGTTTATTCACGGCTACTCTGTCAAATATTGTGCGGTTTTACATACTGATTGACTGCGTCTCTTGCAGTCACTCCTTTTGAGTGTTGTTTCTTTCTCTTTCTTTCTCTTTTCTTTCTTCTCTTGTTTCTTCTTCCTTTTCTTCATCATTTCTACTCTTGTCTTTTCTCCTCTCTTCCTCTCCTCTTTTCCCTTCCCCTCCCCCCACAGCCCGTCCTTCCCCTGAGGGCCTGCGTTGTCTTCACATTGTGTTAGCGTCAGCTCATACCTTCTCTACGCTTCCTTGTGGCATCTACCATGGCCTATTCGCTAACGACTGTGTCAATTAATGCCAAGGGGCTCAACTCCCCATTTAAATGTTCCCTTTTGTTTAGGGGCTTAACTAGGATGGGGGGGGGGGTAAGGTATGCTTTGTACAGGAAACTCATTTCGCTGCTAATGCTGTCCTCTTTTTCAGCAGTAAGCAATTTCCAATCTCCTTTCTTAGTAATGCTCCTAGTAAGAAATCGGATGTTGCTATCTTCTTGCACCACTCTTTAGCTTTTGAACTCGTAGATAGAGGGATGACTCGGGTTGTTATATTTTTGTCAAAGGGCGTCTGGGTTCCATGTGTCTTACCCTTGCTAATATCTACGCACCCAACACTGGTCAATTATCTTTTCTACGTGCTGCTCTTCAAGACCTAAGTGCTTTTGGTGAAGGCTTAATTTGTTTGGTGGGGATATTAATTTGGCTTTGGATCCTTCGGTTGATTGCTATTCGGGATCTTCTAGCCTTTCACCTTCTTACCATGCTAAGGTAAGGCAGCTGTTCTTGGATCATTCTCTCTTTGATGATTGGAGGATCTTGAATCCGGTTATGCACTCCTACTCCTTCTTCTCTAACCCCCACTCTTCCTACTCCAGGATAGACTTTCTTTTTCTTTCTCGGGGTCATTTGCATTATGGCTCCTCTACCTCTATACACCCCGCTACCTGGTCTGATCAAGATCCAGTTGTGTTGGCCTTGGACCTTCCACTTTCATTGAATTTATCCAAGTCTTGGAGAATGGATGCCTCACTACTTGATGATGCTGATTCGAATTAGAGTATTAAAGAATGTAGTCAGGAATACCTGGCTTCTAATAAAGATTCTGTTCCTTCTCCAACTACGGTTTGGGAAGAGCTTAAATGCGTAGTGAGAGGGAAATGTATTCAATGTACAGCCAGATGTAGGAGGAAAGCTAAGGAGGAATTATCTGCTCTTCTGGCAGATCTCAGTGCCTCAGAGAGATCCCATCAGGTGGACGGGATTGCAGCTGCTCTGGCTCAGGTTAAGGAGGGTCGGAAGAGGGTTTGAGCCTTTCTCATGGCACAGGTACACAAATCTGACACTTGCATTACTTTTACGAATAAGCAAATAAAAGTGGTAGGTGGTTATCGCGTCAGTATCGAGATCCCAAAACTTCTAAACCTATACGCTCAATTTGTGACCCTTCTGGGAATCTGATACGGGATGTTCCGTCTATTGCTTCAGTTTTCAGGGACTTCTTCGCCCCACTTTACAATCTGTATCCAGATTCATCCCCCTTACCTTCTGATTCTCAATTATCTTATATAGCTGAGGCTTCCCTTCCTAAGAACTCACCTTTGCAGGCTTCTCACCTGGAAGATGACATTCATCAACACAAAGTGAAATCCTCTATCAAACAAATGGCTATGGGGAAGTCTCTTGGCCCAGATGGTTACCCTCTGATTTTCTATTGTCGCTATCTTCCTATGGTGTCCCCACTTCCCACAGCTTCCTTTAACAAACTCCCTGTATCAATCCGTTCACACTCTGGAATTGCTGAGGCTCACATTTCGCTTATAGCAAAACTGGGTAAAGACTCTTCACTATCTCCAGTTATAGGCCTATTGCTCTTATTAACATTGATTTAAAGATATATGTTCTTGTTATGGAATCTATGGCTTCTAGGATTAGAGCGAACTCCTTGATTTCTGGGGTTAGGGTTGGTGAGGCTGAACATAAGAGCTCCCTGTTTGCCGACCACGTCATTTTTATGCTTTCTAACCTGGAGGCTTCCCTGCCAGCAGTACTTCAGGAGTTATCCCTTTTTGGGGCAGTCGGCAACTTTAAAATGAATCTTTTCAAATCCGAAGTGCTCAATATCAACTTACCTCCTCTGGAGCTTCGTCGTCTCAAGGCATTGGCTCCCTTGATATGGCCGAAAGAGTCATTGAAGTATTTGGGAGTCCAAATTCCCTCCTCTTTGTCCGATGTTTACCATCTAAATTACTTGCCACTATCCCGATCTATATCTGCGGATCTGCCAGGCTGTGCCTCACTGAAATTGTCTTGGACAGGCAGGGTTAACTTGCTTAAGTCTGTGTTTCTGCCCCGTATTCTTTATGTATTTCAGACTCTTCCTTTTTCACTCCCTAACTCATAACTTAAATCCCTTCAACATGCTTTTAATTTATTTGTTTGGGGAGGTAAGCCTGCCTACTTCGGTTTTCTCATGTATTGCAAGGACATAGTAGGGGTGGGTTGGGTGTTCCCGATCTCTTGCGATACCATCGCAGTCTTGTTGAGTGCTATACCACACTGGTTTCACTCAAGCCTCACCAAGATTTGGGTTTGTATACAACGTTCGATTTGCTCTCCAACTCCTCTTTACTCGCTCCTGTGGCTTCAGCTGTCCTCTGCCCCTCCTCAGATCTCCAAACACCCGTTGATTTCTCCCATTTTATGATGTTGGTCTTCTGCTGTTTCCATACTTTCTAGAACATCTTCCCCTCTTTTATCTGTTCTCCAGAAAACAGACTTCCCGCCGGGTATGTCAGACTCTGCTTTTCTCAGAAGGGAGCCAGGTCAGGGTCTTCTGGTGACTGATCTTTTACTTGATGGGGCAGTAGCCTCTTCTGCTCACCTTTCAAACAAATGGCACCTTCACTCCAATGAATACTGGAAGTATGTGCAGTTGCATCATTTTATTTCCACACATAGGAAGAAAACTAACCTACTCCGTTCTCTCTGACTTCCTTTGAACTCATATGCCGCCCGCAGTCCTCTAATGCAACCCCTAGACCTAACCCTCTTCGACATCTTATTTCTAAAATATATTCAGGATTAACTGATACGTCGGTCCATTATCATTTGTACTGAACCGCTTGGGAATCTGATCTTCAGATCTCTCTCCCCCCGCAACCCTGGGGAGTTAGCCTTTTGCAAATCTCTTTTCTCATCTCGTAATGTCTCCGCCATGGAAACAAATTACAAGTTATTTACCTGATGGTATAGATCTCCCTCTCTTCTGCATTGTTCCTACCCTGGTCTTCCCTCTACCTGTTGGCGCTGTTGATCTGGAGAGGGTACTTTAGGACACATCTGTTGGTCATGCCCTCTCATTCGATAATTTTGGCTTAGCATTGTCTCCACCCAATCATCTACACTGTCACTCTCTGTCCCCCATGGACCCTTTACTGCTTCTTTTTTCTATAGGCTTGAATGTTCTTTGCAAAACGAAACCCCTTCGTACTCTTGTCATCACTTTACTTACTGCTGCTTACTTTTCTTTGTTTCTCTGCCTTTCTCTTTCCTTATACGTACCAGCTTTTTCTTACCTCTTCTACTAATCTTCCTCTTTCGTGGCTATATATTTTGGCTACTTACTCCACCTCTTCTTCATATGTTATTTTCTGTTACACTTCACCATTGCACAGTTTGCTTTGTTATCCAATGTAGATGTTATGTTGCTAATAATTCATTGGAATTATCCATTTTCAAATGACAGATTGGACTATATAATGATGCCTCTGCGTAGGCGACTATTTACTCTTGTAAGAAAATATTTCTGTGATCATGTACTTTTGTGTTATGTACATCATTGTATATCTTCTTCTATTTCCTCTAAAAAAATAAATAAATAAAAAAAATAGTAAAGGTGTTGGGTGTATACATAATGGGGCAGACATTGTGGAAGAGCAAGTGGGATAAGAGAAGGGTCCTAGAATGGAGATTGGAAAGAGCTAGTTGAGCTGTCTGTTACATCCAGATAAAAAGCAAATAAATACATTAAAAATACACATATTCAGTGGAAGTAGCAGAAAACATCTTCTTGCAAATGCTTATAGATGGCAAGATGGGGCAATTAGAACTGGTAAGCTGGTCAGGCACAGTGCCAGATTAAGAGCATCATGGGCCTGGTGCTGAGGATTTTGGTGGGCCTGACTAAACTCACCACCCTCAAATCTTCATTTGCCCACCCCTTCCTGTCCAGGCCACACCTCTTCCTGTTTATGCTCCACTCATTCCTTTTTGGCATACAAGGGTTTAATACATACATTGGGTTAAATACAGCTGTGTTACAAGAGGCTAATCCATGCACTGGGTTACAAACAGCTCTCTCTGGGTTACAAGTGGTTAATCTTTTGTTAAACAGAGAGAGCTGTATGTAACAGTGCATGGATTAACCCTTGTAATACAGCTGTATTAACTCTTTGTATGAAAGAGCTATATGCCACCCAATGTATGGATTAAGCCCTTGTATGCCAAAGCTGTATTTAACACAAGTATGGATTAACCCCTTGTATGAAAGAACTGTATGTAATCCAGTGTATGGATTAAACCCTCGTATGCCAAAGAAAGTAACCCAATTTATGCATTATCCCCTTGGAAGAGTCTTACAAGGGGTTAATGCATAAATTAGGTTACATACTGATCTTTGGCATACAAGGGGTTAGCTAATCCATACACTGGATTACATACAGCTCTTTAATACAAGGGGTTAATCCATACTTGGGCTAAATACAACTCTGCTTCCGCCTCAGTGTCACTACAAAGTCAGGCCCTGACTGAGGTAGTCTGCTCGCTGACCACGAACAGCACATTAAACCTCCTCCCACCAAGAACTCAGGTGGCACTGCCAAGTAGTTCAGAGAGAGAGTTTGTCAATTAAGTGACAGTCACTAAATTGTACCTACACACCAAACAATATGATTAGCACCAGTAAATAAGAAACTAGGGGTATTATAAACAAAATTGTCGGGTGTACTCTGACATAAATACTAATAACTACTACTGCAATAAAAAAGACATACAAAATATCTTAAAGTGATCCAATCAATATCACAATATTAAAGTGCTAATCCAACAGGTGACATGAGGGTTGGTTTCTAGGGTGCCCATTTACAGATACTCCTACTGTGTTCTCATTATTAATTATATTTAGTTTTATGTGTCTGTTATTTCAAAGCCAGCATTTTTTAATACTGCAATGCACTGACCACTCTTTTATGTCTACAAGACTAAGCACACTCTCAGACTAAGCACACACTCTCTTTCTCTCTCTCTCAGACTAAGCACTCTCTGTCTCTCAGACTAAGCATTCTCTCTTTGACTAAGCGCACCTCTCTCTCTCTCTCTCTCTCTCTCTGACTAAGCACTCCCAGGCCAGGACCAGTTTGGTATCTGCACCACCCACCTCCATAACATATTCAGTCCTGTCTCTCCTATCACAATCTCCTCCTTATCCTTGGTAGTTTTAACTGTAACCCGATCTGTCCATTCCCTGGAGCTGGTCCAGTGTTACCTGAGGTCGCAAGGTCAGCACCGCTCTCCACCATATTATTTACACCCACCCATCACAAGGAGGAGCAACAGGGAGTGGAAAGCCGGCTAGAAAGGGAAACAAGTCTCTTCTTTCCACTGTGGCTACCAGTAGGGCAGGGAAACTGCATGTATGCATGCTTCTATGGCTACCAATGGGACAGTGGAACAAGTCTGAGGTTTCAGACAGTGTATGTGTGGTTCTGTCATCTATGTAAGAAAAAGCACAGAAGTGGACATCTAATCACATACTTTATTGATTCCTTCAATGACACAAACAATGAATACACTCACAGGATTCCCTTGTAGTAAGTGTCCATCAAACTCCCTGTCCTTTGTAGCCTTGAGACATAAGTCCCTGTGGTGTTCTCTTACTTTGTATATAGTTCTTATTGTCCATCTTCTTTAAAGCCTCCTTTTTATCTCCTGATATAGCCAGGTTATTTGTCTTATTCTAGGTGGCCTTTTCATTCCCTACTATAGTGAACTGTGGGGACATTCTGACTAGCTGGTTCAGATTCCTGTAGATGGAACAGGTTTCAAACACCGCCACATGCCAACACACTAACAAAGGAAGTGGATGTGGGCAAGCTCATGGAGGGGCATGACTAGAGAAAGATTGACATACAAGGAAACCAAGTGTTCTAATCTTATGCTTATTGTGGAGTCTCTCCATTTCCACAGACTCCACAATAAGTGTAGGGTTCGAACAGCTGTTTTTTCCTTAACGTCCAGATAGGCACGATACCCTATTTCTGTAAAAAGTCTAAACATATCTCTACTGATAATGTTCTGCAAATGCTTTTTATGTTCCTTTTTTTTTTCCTCTCTGTACGGTTTTCTCTTTAAGACCCAATAAAACTCGTTTAAAATGAAGAAAAAAAAAATTAAAGTGCATTGTGGGGGTGGGTAGTGGACAGCTGTAGCTGCTGCAGTTGGCAGTGTGGGTACATATGGAAAAAAAACAACTGCTTTTCTTAAATTACTTTTCACTGGTTCATTATTAGTGTACATATGCAAACTTTTTTTCTGGGTAGAATAAGCTTTCTTTTGTAAATGCATATTCTGTATGTATATAGATAATCATATATAAACTAGTTGAACAGCCCGTTACACGGGCCACGGTGCCACTGCCACCCGGTCGCGAGGTGGTCACGCGGAGTAGAGACTGCCCGCGCCACGGCTGAAACAGAGCTCTGTATCAGCCGCGGCGTGGACAGTCTCTACTGCGCATGACTGCAGCACGCGCAGCAGTGTCTACTACGCATGTCGCGGCATTACACACGTTTTAGCGAATTATTATATAGGATATGCAAAGGATGTTTCTCCCTATTGTTGCAGTAATGAGTGCAGGTATAAAATACCCCAGTATAAAGGCCTAAATCACACTGCAATGGAATCCAGGCCAAATGACCTATTTCTGTGTATATTTGCAGTTAAGGAGTTACGTTTTCAAGGTGCACCTTGCATTTTTTTAAAATATGCTGTGTGAATTTTGATTATTTTAATTGATATATTTTTTTCTATTTTTAAAACTAAAACAGTTATATGGTCCATGTGAAAGAAGCCTTGGGTTTCTTTCACACTTGCAAGTTTGGGAGCTTAACCCTTTGAGTGCCAGAGGGGTACGCAACACATTGAAGAGCATAGACCAATGCACTGCGTACCACTCTGACACTCAAAGGGTTAAAGTGTTATAAGGTTTCCCCAGCATTTAATTCTATCAACCTAAACAGAGCTGACAAAATTTTAGGGAAATCACAGCTATCTGAAAGGTTATGTAATTTCAGTGAAAACCCATACCACAAATTTGCAGCTGCGTTATCGTGCAGTCTGTGGAAGGTTGCTGAGTGCTGCATCTCTCTCTCTCTCTGCAACAATCACATGATGCCCTGTGAAAAGCCCCATACAATGGAAGAGATGTGCTAAAGTGTGATAAAACAGAGATGACTTCTCCGGTGATATCACTTTTCCAAATCCTGTTACCCTATGGAGCCAATGCACTAAGATTTCTTCAACTTTGGAGATCTTACGGTAGAGCCATAGAATAACATAAGAACTGGAGAAGTGATATCACTGGAGCTGTCATCTCTGTTTTATCACCTCCTTATCACTCCTTAGTGCATAAAGCCCAATGATTCACAACTCGTATTTTTTTATTCATTCTTTGCTTTAGCTGTGACAAAGTTTCCTGTGTGAAGGGGCCCTGTTGTTTTTGCCTTGGTGGTAGAGTATAATATTAATTCTTTGGTTGTTTTGCAGGTGCTCGCAATTTTCCTCCACCTGGTGGTCTCAGTTTCACTTGCTGGTTCCTTGTGAGCAAGTTATGCTTGGCTCCAGAGCCACACCCTGTGCGCTTCCTGACCATTATTCGTCATATGTCTCGTAGTCAGCAGCATTTTGTCTGTCTGTCCATTATGCTCAATGCTGCGGAACATTCTCTGCTGATATCAACAGAGGAGCGAGAATTCCAACCACTAGGTGAGACTATGTAATTTACACAGCAAAAGGGTGATTCAGCTGTTACTGTGAGGGCAATGGAATTCAATGCAGTTTGAAGCTACTACTGAAATAAAAATGAGCAAAGCACATGTTATACTGGTTACAGCAGAATATTGGAGGGGTTTGCAGAACCACCGAGAGAAGGAAAATGGAATCACCACTTAGTGAATAGATAGTAGGCAAACTAAGAAACATGACACGTCTGGGGGGTAGTTATAAGGTTTGGAGGGTGAGAGTGAGAAATTTGTGAGGGGGAAAAGCTGGAGCAAAAGTATATTAAGGAGTGAAAGGTGGAGTTACTTGTTAGGGCAAAGAGGAAAGATAGAGAGAGGAAACAGTCCTAAGTGAGGATGTCATCCCCAGAGAAAAGTTTTGATGGGGAAACTGATAAGGAAAAATCAAGAGAGCAAAAACTGAAGGTAGAGCGAGAGGATCAGTACCAATTGGAGAGGGAATCACAACTGAAGGAAGGACATAAGTGTCTTCACTAGGTAGTTTTGAATGGGGAAAGGCCTGCAGCCTCTGTTGATGGGGTAAAGGGAAACAACGATGGACAGAGGTTGAGAGAGAGAGGCAGAGGATAACATAGCTAAGAGGAGATAATAATCACAATGCTGGGGGAAAAATAGTAAACCATCACGGTAAAAGAGAGGAGGCATTACAGAGGGTGAGGAAGAGAGCGACCGTTCAGGGAAAACACATAAAGTAGAATTTGACTGAAGATAAAGTGGCCCATTTGTCCTCGTATTATAAAAACTCAGATATGACTATCCTTTCAGTTGTTTAGCCCCTACCACTCTTTCAGGTTTTTTCCCCACATATTCTCTCTTAGCCTGCTACCATAAAACTTAAGTTAATGTCCTCTTGTCCTGGTATTCCTTTATTTCTTAAAGGGATAGTAATACTTAAAATGTAAAAAAAAATATGTTGTAGGGTTTATCCCCCTGAGTAAAACAAGGGTACTCCCACTGCTGAGAGGTGTTTTATTCAAAAGCTATTAATTTTCAAAGTTGAATTTTTTAGGTGCAATATCACAGTGGCCTGAAATTGTAAAGTGGCGCTGTTGCTACACGATCCTATGGACAACTCTGGTCAGTTGACCATAAATCTCCATAGGATGGTGTAGCAACAGCTCACCTGAACTCTGTTCATTTACATATTTGATGGTTTCAATCATTATCTCTCTTTCAGCTGTCATCAAAATTATACATGTTATGGTCTTGGAAACTTTCTATTAAAGGGGATCTATCACCCCAATACAAGTTTGTCTAAAATGGAAGTTTATTTAGCGAATAGCTGGTATACAAATGTAATTTGTTTTTTTAATGATGTGTTTGGCCAAAATTAAGAGTGTTAAGATGATCCCGTGTCTTCCTTCTGGACAGACTGTACCCATTTCTGCCAAACACAGAATTACAAAAAAAAAATGATATTGTATACAAGCTAGTCAATATATAACCTTCCATTTTAGACTAATTTGTATTGGGTGATAGATCCCCTTTAAGTCTTATTTCTCTTATGTCCAATTTGGAACACAGGAGGAGTTCCTTCCTCCAGGGCACCTCAAGAAGACAGGGTCTTATGAGCAGAGACACCCTCTTCCTCCCCCAGCTCAACCCCCACTTCAGTCCAGATGCATGTGCTTTGCAAAGCAGGAAGGAGTGCAGTAGCATTTCTCTTAGTTTGTTTGTATATTTTATCCCTGAAGTTGGACTGCCCAGTGAAGGTTCACTTTATGATAAGTCTGTTCCTCATATCTGAACCTCTCTGATGCTCTGCTCTTTCTAGATGGGAGGCAGAAGGCTGGTGAGTAACCCGTTGAGTTCCGTGGTCCTATTCTATGTCCCACTATGTTCTCTTATCCACTTTTTTGTTGTGAATATGCACTCATCCTTCTTTACTTTCCCTTTTCCAGGATTAGGTCTGATTGGTAGGGAGCCTATATTTGGCTGCCATTCTATTTTTTCATTGCTTATACTACTCAGTATACTCTTTCTCTCCAGCTTAATCCTTTGTATACCAGATAAGTAGTTTCTGGGGCTTTGTATTAGACTAGTGTTACTTTTAACTAATTTTTATCTAGTTTTCACTACTTTATCTGGACATGTCTGACCCCAAGGGGCATATGGAGAAAACAAATCCAAATTAATTGTTCCTCATTCCATGCTGGGCTTCCAAGGAAATATTCTGTGTCCCCATGCCCCTCCTGTACTGTTGCCCCTACTACAACCCTGGGGTAAGCCAGCATTGATCAATAGCCAGCTTGGGTTAAAACTCTGTCCACGGTGGCATTCATTTCCTCATCCATTCAGGGGTCTTCCATTCCTGGTGAACCATGCTCCCCATCAGACAGGGTGTTCCTGTTTTTAAGGGATATTCCCAAATAGTTGGGGAGACATTTGATGAAGAGGTTGAGGAAGAATGTATGGAGTCTTACTTGTCCTTTTGTAATCCCTATGACGTTGACCCTGTCCACTTTGTGTAGGAGCTCATTAATGCGGTGTTGCAGACACCTTCAGGTTTCTAAGGCCTCTACTGGGGGGCCTGTCTATCCGAATATTTTCCAGAGATGCAAGAAAGACTCTCCAGTCTTCCGGCCTCACAGCACCTTAGACCAGGTTCTCTTAGAAGAATGGAAGACCTCAGACAAAATACGTATATCAAAGCAGCTGAGGCTTTAGCACAGCGGGCTTCTGCCCCTGTTATTGACCCTCCCATTTCATACCTAACCAAAAACAGACTCCTTCCATTGGTAGATGCTGCTGATGTTAAGGATCAGGCTGACAAGCTCCTTAACTTTGCTTCGACATGGGTTAATAGTGCTATAGATTTTTGTAACGAGCAGCTTCTTGAAGCTATGTGCTCTGATGCTTGTAAGGAAGACCTTTTAATTTTAATGTTTGCTGATATTATGATAGCTAATGTGTGTCTTTCTGAAGCATCCTTTAATGCTTCCAGGTATTCTGGAAAGGCCTCAGCCCTCTCTGTTGCTGAGTGCTGCACCTTCTGGTTAAAGATTCTGGGCTGGATTGTATTACAGGTGCTAATTTTATCACTGTGTTTATCTCCAGTTTTCCCCAATAGAAAAATGTTTGCTAAAACAGGTGTTAACATTTAGCACCTGCAATAGAATCTAGCTCTTGGTCTTCAGACCAATCTTCCTCCTAATCTGATTTTTCTGCCATTTTAGGGTAAGACCCTATTTGGTCCGGATCTAAACAAATCACATGTGGCAAAAGTAATCACTTCTTTTTGTCAAAGGTTCCTCAGGACTCTTTATAGAAGCTATCTCCTCTCTGCTAGGCAGGCAGGTTTTATTTCTGGCCCTAGCCCAAGAGTGCTTTTCAGGTTTTTACTTCAAACTTTTAGTAGTTCCAAAGAAGGAATGCTGATGCCGCCCTATTCTGGACCTGAAATCTGAAGTGCTGCACAATTCAAGATGGAATCTTTGAGCTCTGTCATCTCAGTGATGTGTCCAGGAGAGTTCCCGGCCTCCTTGTATCTTCAGGACCCTTAACTGCACATTCTGATCCATCTAGACCACCAAACTTTCCTATGTCTTGCCTTCTCATTCAGTATTTGCCAGCTCTCTGCACTACCATTCAACCTGGCCTCAGCTCCAAGAATCTTCATGAAGATCATGGCAGCTTTAGTTGCGTATATCCATTCAGGAGGTATTTCTCTAACTCCATATTTGGAAGATCTACTGATCAAGGCTTCTTCAGAAGACATCTTGCTGATCCATAGCCAAGAGATTGCCCTCATTCTGGTGTACCACGGTTAAATTTTCTACCTCAAGAAGTCCTTTCTGATTTCATCCTTGGTCCCTTCTTTCTAGGAATGAAGTTCGACACCCTTTCAGGATGAGAATTTCCACCTGAGGATAAGATACAGGGTATATGGTGTCTGTCCTGGATGCAGTCCCTTACTCTCAGTTACACACGAAGGAACTCCAGCTGGATATTCTCAGAAACTGATCCAAACAACATTCCCAACTGTCTCACTCCATGAGCATCTCTCCTCAAACAAGGAAGAATTTACATTTATGGCTGCATCATACTGATCTTACTCAGGGATGTCCCCATCATTGTGACATGGAAGCTGGTCAAAATAGATGCCAGCTTGGGGGACTTGGGTGCAAACCTGGATACCCTAACAGCTCAAGAATGGTGGTCTGCAGAGGAGAGCCTCCTGTCAGTTAACATAATGGAGATCCATGCAGTCTGTCTGGGACTTATTCAAGGGTCTAAAGTGCTAACAAGGACCACAGTCCAGGTACAGGCAGACAACTCAATGGCAGCAGCTTGCCTCAACCACCAGAGAGGAATTCAAAGTGAGTAAGTCTGGAATGAAGTATGGGAGTTTCTCCATTGTTCAGAAACTGACATTCCAGCCATCTCAGTGGTCCAAACATAGCAGAAGTAGAAAACATGGTCATGGATTTTCTCAACCACCAAGATATGGATGCAGGAAACTGGGAACTGAACCAGTGGGTGTTCAGTCAGATAGTTCAATGCTGAGGTCTTCCAGCAGTACGTCAGATGGCCTCTTATGAGAACAGGAGGGTGCCTCTGTTTTGTACAAAGACAAAGGATCCCTTGCGAGGGACATGATGTACATTCCATTGAGCTTCCATCTGTTCCATGTGTTTCCTCCAATTTTTCTAATTCCCAGGGTGATTCAAAAGATCAGGATGGAGAAGACCTAGTCATCCTTAATGCTCTATTCTGACCCGGTCTGAACTGGTTTGTGGATCATCACAATCTATCCATCTTCCTCTAAGACTGGGTCTCCTTCTCCATTTGGAAAGGCTAATTCTGACAGCATGTTTCTTGAAACCACCATTCTGAGACAGAAAGCTTTCTCAGATTATGTATTTTCTACGATGGTACAGGGATAGGAAGCCTGTGTCTTTTAAAGTTCACCATAGGATTTGGTCTGTCTTCCACCAGTGGTGCACTGATAAGGATTTGTCTGTCCAGACTTTTGATCTTCCTACGGTTATGTCCTTCCTACAAGACAGCATGAACAAGGGTCTTAGTCTGAGTTCTATTAAGGTACAGATCTCAGCTCTCTCGGTCCTCTTCCAGAGGCACATTGCAATTTTACCAGGCATTAAAACCTTTGTTCAAGGTGTGGCTCATGCCTTTCCTTCCTTTAGGGATCCCATGTGCCCGTGGGGCCTTATCTTGGTACTGAGCATTCTTCAGAGATTTCCTTTTGAACCTCTTTCTTCTGTCTCTTTTTGCCTTTTGACACTCAAAAAATGGCTTGCTCTTAAACATTGTCTCCATTTGGACAGTTGTTGAGTTGCAAGCTCTGTCTTACAAACCTCCTTTCCTGGTATTTCATCAAGACAAGGTAGTACTTCGTACCTCTCTGGAGTTCTCACCCAAGGTTTTTCAGACATTCACATAAATCAAGACATAATTTTGCCTTCCTTTTGTCCTGACCCTTCCTCTAAACAAGAGAAGGACCTTCACTTGTTGGATGTGATGTGATGCCTTAAGTATTATGTGCATCATTCACAGTTTCTCTGCAAGGCTGATTCCTTCTTTATTATTCCTCAGAGACCTATAATGGGTCAGACTGCTTCCAAATTAACAACTGCTTTTCGTTTTAAGGCTACAATATGCTAGTCAAATGTGATCAGAAAAAGATCTGCTCCTTTCAAAGTCAGTGTTAGCGTACCTTAATTCCAGTGCCAACACTTCGGGCGATGCTGGGAACTTGGGGCCTGGAATGATGCTTCAGGGTCATTCCATATGTCACTCCGGGTGTCTGGTCTGGGCGCGCTGGGTGCCTCTAGAGGCCATCTGTGTCTTCTCCCTAGATGATGCGGCTGCTCAATCTGATGCAGGGTTGAGGGCTGTAGTGGAGGCATCTCTTCTCAGATGCGTCACTTTCAGGCACGAGTCTGCGTATGTGACGCAGGCCTCAGTCTTATGCTGTGTGTCATGGAGGTCTCCACCTACCTACTTCTTGCTGCGTTTAAAAAGGAACTGGATCCTGTCTCAGTTACCCTTACGTTGTTGTCCAGTGCAGTCTAGTTGTTGTTTCTGTTCTCCTGTGTATGACGCCGGCTTGTCTGACCATCCTATCTGGTGCTGACCTGTGGTTCAGTCTGACTATCCTATCTGTGCGCTAATTTTGCTCTTGGACATCCAATCTGGTGCAGACCTGTGGCTCTGGCTGACTACCAGCTCCATGTATGAACCTGGCTTGTCTGACTATCCTATCTGGTACAGACTTGTGGCTCTGGCTGATTACCCGCTCCGTGTATGACCCTGGCTTGTCTGGCTATCCTGTCTGGTGCAGACTTGTGGCTCTGGCTGATTATCTGCTCCGTGTATGACCCTAGCTTGTCTGACTATCCAATCTGGTGCTGACCTGGGGCTCTGTCCAGCTATCCTCTCTGTGTTTCCTCCTGATTAGTGGACATCCTATCTGGTGCAGACCTGTGGCTCTGGCAGACTCTAGCCTTGCTGACTGCAGGCGTGAGTCAGTAGTCTCCTTGTTGCCACCCTTCTGGGAGATGACCTTCTCCTTACTGACTGCAGACATGAGTCCGTAGTCTCCCCTGTTTGCTATCCTTAGGGGAGACAGTTCGAGTCTAGTCCTGGACTATCTGGCTACTGAGACTACCATTGGCTTTGGCCTAGTCTCTGCAGTGTGGTTGACTCCCCACCAGATTTGTAGGTGCTTCTTGGGCCTACAAAAACCAGGCCTCTGCTGAACAGCTGTGCGAGGATGCTTTGGCTGGAATGTTCTTCAGGTAGTATTGCCTATCTAAGGACTTTTTTTCCGTTCCCCTACTGCCACTTTTCGTTCAGTAGTATGAGCCCTGTTGGCTCTTGTTTTGTTGATTTGCTGTGATAGTTCATTGTCCATTGACACCTGAGGTTACATAGATCCAATTTATTCCTGTGGAATACTGGTATTCTATGGGTGTAATGTGTTTTTTTCTCTTTTCCCTCCCCAGAATCTTTGGGACGCCTGAGTATATCCCATAGTTTCTGTGTTCTATATTGGATGGAAGAGAAAATAGGATTTTAGTGAACTTACTACTAAACTTTTTTCTCTTTAGTCCTTATGGAACATAAGACTCCCACCCAGAGAAAAAACTACCTGTGTTTTCTTCCCTGGGCAGAGGAGTCTTCTTGGGGTCTTCATTTAGGGGTTGCCGTTTCTTCTTATGACTTTGGTTATTTTTTCTGTGGTACTTGTTACACATGAATCTGGGTTGGAAGAGCAGAGAGTCTCTGCCCAAAGGACCTTGTCTTTTTTAAGCACCCTAGAGGAGGAAGCACAACCTCATGGTTCCTGTGTTCCATATATTAAAAAGAAAAGGATTTAATGGTAAGTTCACTAAAATCCTATTTTAGACCATGTCCCATTTTAGTAATATTTTATTGTTAATGGAACCTAATTTATTGATGTCCTTTTGGAGATATGCTATCCCGCATGATACGCTGTATCTCTAGGTAAGGTGTTAAAGAAATAGTAATGTAAAATTTTATTTTAAACTGTAGGGCATGTCCCAGATTGAGAAGCATTTTCTATTAATTGATACTGCAATGATTGCTTTTAGAACACAGGGAAATTATTAATGTCACCCTCTGTCCCATCAGTGTGATCGCCCAACTGTATTAGTTACTTCCCAGGCTAAGGAGCAATTGTTAGGGAAAGGGGCAAGGAGTGAATAAAACCTTAAAATCTAAAAATGGCAGAGTGCATGAGTCACTCTGTAAAACCTTGCTGTATTATTTAAAAATAACTTTTTTTTTACCTTAGTAATTTCTTTAATAGTTTTCTAAAAAGTGGTATTAGTGCATGCATTTTCCTGCTGCCAATTCCTTTTCCTATATACCCAAATATCATGCTGGCCTTTCCTACTACTGTGTTAATTTGCATGACTAGCTTTACATGTAATTACTCCAAAGTCCCTTTCATTTGCTGTTTTTTTATCAGCAAAGTACCATTAAGCTTCCATGATACCACTGAGTTTTTACAATATATTGTGGAATTACTTTTTAAATTCCTTTTTTTTTTTCTTTTCTCTCCACTAATGTTTTAATATTTGTTCTCATTTTATTCCCCTTCTTCAAGACTGCAAGTCCTATTACATAGTAGGGGTTTTGACCCTCCGTGGTTAGCTGTAAAAATGCTGCAGAAATATTCTTCTTACTCTAATCAGCTATTGCATTATCTCCCTCCACATAGCTATCCTTTTTCAATTTAGTCAAACCATGCATCCCTTTGTTGTCCTCATTTTGCTTACATAGTTTTATCTCCTTTTTCTATGACTTGGCTATTTTTTTTCTTCCGTCTTGTCTTTGGCATATCTTACAGTGTGCTTAGTTCCCCTTGTTTATCCTTATATATTATTGTGCTTGTGGCTTCTGGAGGATGATAGCAGGAAAGGTATGAATGATGATCACCTGTGTGTCTTCCCCCAGGAAATTGCTTGACCCAGGGGAAGACTTGATGTGGTCAGCCTGATTAGAGGCCAAAAGAAAGAGCCAAGAATCAGTGAACAGTGCCAATTTAAAACTTGCACAGAAATTGCAGTTTACACTCAATTGCAACAGGCATTAATACAGGATAGATGAAAGTGTGAGTCTGAACTCGTGCACAGTGGTGTCCGTAGACATTTTACCATGGGGGGCAAAGCCATAATATGACCCCCAGGCCAGCCCATCTATCCTCTTTATTTATATGGAGGGGGGGTAATTGTAGGGGGGGGCAAGTGCCCCCCTTGCCCCCCCCCCTCTGGATGCCCATGCTCCTGCACAGGGAGCTTACTGTCTGGAAGACTGGCTAAGGATTTCCTGAATCTTTAGATGATCCCTAAGAATTCCACTGGAGCATTTGGACCTTGAGTTTGTGAGTGGCATGTGGAATGTTTTAGCTGTGGAATAGATACAAGAGTTTGGAACAACTGGAAGGAGGGCTTGAGGATGGCCCTTCTAGCAAAATCCAGGTAATGGAGGACAAATGAGCATTGGCTGGTTACAGAGGATCTAGCAAAGTACTCCAGCGAAAAAGTCAAACAGCTTGGGATGCTCTTGGAACCAAATGTTAACCTGGATGCAAAAGTGAAACTGATTGCCCCTCTGGATGCCTGTACGTGCCACAATAATTGGTGGGCTGGTATAAGCTTGAAAGTGTTGTTGATGTTGGTTTTTGATAACAACAGCCTGAACCACCTCACAAATAAGGGTGATTGCGCTGTCTGTAATTGAGTATTGCAGCATATACTCCTGAGATGAAATCAATGAGTTAATGCTGTGGGCTAGGGAAGATTAGGCAGCCAAGAAGTCTACGGTTAAACTCTCCTTTGAGAGAATTAGTGAGTAGCTAGACAGAGCAGATTACTTCCCATATAGGGAAAGGGGGCTGGAGAAAGGTCCTAGCAGGAAGCATTTCTCATAATCTCCGGCAAGTAGAGAGGAAACTTTCTGAGGCTCTGCCAGTGCTGGCTGCAGATTAGGACATTCCAATGAACTGGGTGGGCAAGCTAGCATCAGGACGAGAAGAAAGCAAAGACTGAAGCACTGCAATGTTAACAGGTTCTACAAATTAATTGGATGACATGGTATGAGGATAAATGGCCCTGGAGCGAGCCTTGCAACACAGTACAAATATGAAGCTATCTATAGCCACTGAAAAACCACCCTTTGGTGTTGAAGTTAAAACGAGGAAGAACCCCAAGAAAAGCAAGGCCCTCCCCTGCTTGACCCGGAAAGGAGTGTGGGGTGGTGGCTGGGGCAAGGCCAGGGGGGTAGAAAACAGTAGGGGCTGTGCTGCTAGTAGAAGCTGACTGAATAGTAGGGCAGAGGTTGGGTGAATGATAGGAAAACTGACATAGGTGGCATGCTGGAGCCTTCATACCAGCAAAAATACCTACAGAGTTCATTATGCATCATGCTCTAGTCTGTAGGGTAATTGAGCTTCGCCAAACCTGCTGCACGTTTGGCCAAAAAGGAGCAATGGTATCATAGAAAGATGTTCCACCATACTTTTATGCTAAATCAACTATGATATGAAGGTAGTGGTCAAGCTCATGCCTATGGTAGAGGAAGGTGAAGCACAAGGCATCCCTGAAGATGCTGAATGCTATGATGAATACAGGTATGGGTAGTTCTCTTGGATCTGAGGATTACCAAAACTTCTTTACTACTGGTGGTCTTGTTTTTTAGCCAGGTCCTGGGAAGCAATCAGTAGTTATACAAGGTTAACATCTTTCCCCTGGATGTTGACTATGAGCTGATATAAAGAGCTGGTGTAATGTGTGGTGAATGGTTGGAGTGATACCTTGGTGAGGTGAAATAGTAACTAAAGTGGCTAGAGTAGCCAATTATGAGGCACTTGGAGAAGTATGAGTCTGGTTTGAATGTCGGAGAAAAACAACCCTATATCTGTAAGGTTATTAAAATGGGTTGTGGCAAAGGAGTGGATGAAGGGGCTAGCTGCTGAGGATACTAAACAGAAGGCAAAATAACTGCGGGGTATGGGATGCGGTATCTGTTGAGTTCTGCCATCAACTTGGGGCTAGTCCAATCTCGTAATGACGGGCTGAGAGGTGTGGGAGTAGAAGGAATGTTATCCTGGGAGGCTTCAGAGTCTGGAAGGTAATTGGGGGGTCTGCAGCCTCTGTGAAGAGGAAGGGAATGGGGGGTCCTTCAGCCTCTGAGAAGATGTAAGGTATTGAAAAGGGAGGCCCTTTGGTCTCTGTGAAGAGGTAAGGAATAGAGGGGTCCTTCGGGCACTGCAAAGATGTAGGGAATTGAAGGGTCCTTTGGCTTCTATGAAGCATTAAGGAAATTGAGGGTAATTGGTAAGAGATTGCGGGGACCCTTTGCTTTAGGACGGGGAGGCAAAGGAAGGGTCCTATGCCTTGAGAAGAGGTATGAGAATAGATGGGTCTTTCAACCTCTGTAAAGAGGTAAGGCCTTGAGGAGTTCTTTCACCTTTTGAAGAGATAAGGAATAGTGGGGACCTTCGACCTTTACGAAGAGGAAAGGAATTGAGGGGTCCTTTGAGCTCTATGAAGAGGTAAGAAATTTCAGGGGTTCTTCTACCTCTGTGAAGCAGTAAAGAATAGAGAGGTCCCTGAGCCTCTGCGAAGAGGTAGGAAGAATGGAGGGGGGAGGTGCCCTTGTGAATGAGGGGAAGCCAAATTGACTAGGGTGGGGAGGAGAATGTGGCTTTGAAAGCCAAAGCCTTGGAAAAAGATGGTGGGAAGGGCAAGCTAAGCTTGGTTGAAGTACCACGACTGCAAAGGCGGCGAAATGAAGTGGTTACTCCTATGTGCAAAATTAGAGGTAGTTAAAGTAAAGGGTAACTGCTCTCACAGTGAGACCATATCTCAGATGAACAGTGACATCTGAGGCTGAAAATAATGAAAGATGCTCCTGGATGCTATTGACTAGAAGGAGCTGAAAGTTTATGCGAAATCCTGAAATAAGCAGAGTGCATGAAGATAAAACAGGTATTGTATAGTGTTGCAAATTGGTGGCATATAAATATAACATTAAAAGGGGTTAGACAAAGTGTATCTCCCAAAAATTGGAACTAGCAAATCCTAGAAGGAAGTAAGTATATGGAGAAGGGGGAAGATTAAAACAAATCTATGAGTGAGCCTTAACTAGACATTAGATCTAAACCCTAAAGACTGAGAGGGAAAGGTAGCGGTTTAAGCAACTATCGTTACAGGCTTTCAAAGGAGCGACTGACTCTAGAAGCAGCCAACCAGAGGTGAAGAGATAATTGATGGAACAGTGATGTGTAACTCAATCTTCTAATAACCCTTGATAATGGAAAGGTCAAGGCATTGCTTTGAGCAGTCATGCCCTGACGTGAAGAAAACGTACCTGATGAATAGCGGTAAGGGAGAATCCAATCCTGAGATCTATTCTTGCAGGCACTAAGCCAGGGAATGATTTAGATGGTGTCCCAACTGGAGGTACTACAGCCTGTATAAAGGGGGGGGGGGTAATAAACAGGAGTGCAGATGGAAGATGGCTGCTAAAGAGACTGGGGTGGAAAACTGACATGGCTGGATAACTTACGGAAGTGGTAACCTGTGAGGATGTTTGAGATGATGAAGCTTGCTTACCTGTAGATAAAATGGTTCCTTACTTGTAAAATATGCAATACATTTAAATGAGTATGCCTTTTTTTTTCTTTTAGCTTAATTAATCCTGGCAGAGGACTTGAATGAAGGGGCTGAATGCAGGTTAGCTCGCAGCCTATAAGACGAGGGAACTGACAATTCAGTAAATAAGACTGAACTAAGACATAGGTGACTATGTTAATAGCTTCCTTTAGAGGAAAACTAAAATAGGGTGGGTGGGGGGGATAAAATTAAGCTTGAAAATAACATGATGGTAAATAACCATAGTGCCAAATACCCAAACTGCCTGACCTATAAACCTAGAAGCCCTACAGTGGCAAGCTAGAATGGAGGCCCATGAACCACTTGCGCTTACTCTATGGGGCTGCCATGGAAAATAGTTAAATGTTTTGTTTGATATATATATATATTTTTTTTTTCAAGCGATGGAAGAACCGAACTTGGGGAACCGAATACCCCCTGAAGAGGAAACCTGGTTGATCTCTACGACACAATCTTAGCTAGTTAGTGGACGCATGGTTAGCGTGTAGGGGTGGTAATGAACATGGACCAGCTCAGTGAATGAGTGCGGAGCTATAGCAATCCATCTCAGCTATATGAGCTCGAAGGGTAGCTTGGAAAAACAAGTGGCAGCCACCGTGCTGATGGGCGACGACCGAACATAGGCAAGGAGGGAGCACTTACTATTCAAGTGTAGGAAATAAAAGTTAATCAGCTAACGAGTAGTCCTTCTAGGGTCAGGGCAACGTGTCAAAGTGGCATCACAGCTGAGCAACATACAATGCACGCCCAGTGAGAGGGGCTGCTGTCTTGCTTAAAACAGCCTGCAGCCCCTCCCACAAATGCAGGCCAAGCCTTTCACGTGTCATACAAATGTGATTACCTGTGGTTCATAAAAGCAGTCTGCATTCAAAGTACCAGCTACCTTTTAAAATGAGTGGCTCTCTTTTTCTTTTACTAACATTCCAGATGCATTGTTTTGTTTAAAGTTGCATTTTTTAATTTTTTCTAAAGTTCTTTCTCTCCACACAAAAAAAATCCTAATTTTCCAAAAACTTAAATAAACGTTTCCCATTTATGAAAAACAGCCTTCTACAATTTAGAATCCTTGCTTTTATTGTAATTATACTTCTCCTTTATATGTAAACTAAACCTCACCGTTTTGTGATCACTGTACTGTAAGCTGTAACCCACAAAACATCTGATGCTATATAATGATTTGTGAGTAGTAAATCTAATATTGCCTTCTTGTGAGTTGGTTCATTAAGAAATCGTAAATAGAAACAAAGGAGCTGCACAATCATAAGAAATTCCACAGGCAGCAGAATAAAACTTATTAATACACAATATAAAAAAGGTAGAGTATATGAGGCATAAAATAAAGACTCACAATCTCCAGATCCATCAGTCCACTGCACCTCTCCTCATCTATGTATTTCACATATCTAACACTTCATCATTATGGTATAGTAAACCTACTGGGTATCTTACTTTTAAAAACATAGAAACCAATAAAAACAGCAAAATTAGCTGATGACATAATAAGATCATGTTGGATATAATTACCTGAAACAAAGTATCTCTATGGTGGAACCCCTACAGTTCCCAAATGCCTCTGTCTCAAAAGTGCACAAGGCTATTACATCTGTGATATAACACAATTCAAGGTGGCTGAATGACACAATAAATGGAATCAAATGTATATCCAATGCCTAGTGCAACATTGTTACTGACCAAGGATAGATAAATATAAGTGACATGATTAATAGAAGTAAACCTCAGTTAGAGCCCAGAAGGAACCAGGAAAAACCCTGCACCACAAGGGATAAAGTGAAAAAGCACTACAAAGTGAATCTAATCAGACATTTACATGTTCAAACCAATAAAATGTCACCTTAACTGATAGGGTGCTTGACAGGTTAAACTAATCTAAAATACTTCTGTCTTGTAACCACATATGCATATTGAAGAGTAACAAATCATAATGGCATGTTGGATTCAAACAAACAGACACCAATGAACTGTGCAGTACTGTTGCACCTACATGGTTAATCTGACACACATCTGGTCCAGGGGGAATCAAGTGAAACACAACACTTCATGGGATAGAGCAAAAATAAGTAAATACATAAATCATAATTGGAGAATAGCACATCTATATCGGTTAAAAATGTTGACATATTCAGCTCTATGGCCTGCATTCAATTGTCCCCAAAGCAAAAAACAAAAACAGCAGTTTTTTAAACACAGTAAGCCAAAGATAAAAGATGACGTCTACCCCATATACAGCACCAACTGTGCCCTATCTGGCTTGCAGGTGCTGATGTGTGCCATATCAACCATAGAACCCTTGGAGCGATAGAGGGGTATCCATTGCAATGCATTGGATACCACCCTGGCATTCCAGGTGTTAACCCCTTAAGGTCTTGGTACATCATGGCTGGATTTGCTTTAAGGACCAATGACGTACCAGGACCGTCATGTAACTATTTGGTATTCAGGTTGCAAGGCCCAAAATTCTGAGTAATGTGTGCAGCACAGTGACACTGGCATACCAACACCCCCTGTTCCATGGGGAGTTGGTTTACATAATAGATGAGGCATTTCTACAGTATCCCATTCACATAAACATGACTGGTTAGCATCCCATTATTTCTAACCCTTTGGGTTCCAGAGGGGTAGACAACCCAAGGTTAATAGGATAATGCTGGTCATACCATGGCCACGGGTATCTATTTCCTTCCCACCTGGGTGTTGGGTCATAGCTGGGCTCCTGCTGTGTCGGCTATGGTCATGGTGTGGGCCCATATGCCCTATATTGTGGGGTATTCATGATACTGGGCCTCCAGTGACATCCCGTGGTGGTAGTGGTGGAGCCATCCAAAACTGTCCTTTGGTTAGAGGAGGCATCCGGCTCCCATGCACTATCCACTCTCTGCCAATTGTGGGTGGCAAGCTGTGGTCTGACAGTGGAGGTAGTGACCTTCTACTTGTGCAATGCGTGAGATTTCATTCTGGCACTCATTGTTTGATCAGCTTGACAAGATCCTGTACATTGATGGAAGCAACTTACAGTGCCTGAGCTGTGATTATCATATGTATCCTGAAAAGTGGTGATGGCAAGGAATACCTCCCTGCCATCCCCACTCTTCAGGATACATATGATAACCAAAGCTCAACCATGACATGTTGAATGTGTGTGTTTGTTGTGGTTCTCATGGTGGGTAAATCATGTGACCTCCAGCTACTTGTTTTACTCTGTTCCCCCATCTATGTGTGTTTGGTGGTTTGCTTTGCCGGTATGCGTTGATGATCTTGTTGTGTCATGGTTGTGTCAATGCTGCATGTGTGTGTTTTGAGGCCCTTGTGTTTTTTGATCACATTCAGTTTGTATTAGTTGAACTGTGCAATCAGTTTGTATTACTTATATTAGTGATGTCTGTGCTGACCCCTGTGGACCTGGGCAATGTAACCCTGTTGTATTGTGTTCAGTCTCTGTTAATCCTTTGAGTGCCAGACGGGCACCCAACGCATTGTTTAACAATACATTGCGTATCCCTCTAGCGCTCAAAGGGTTAGATGCTGACCTCCCTGTGGCTCCATGTGTAACATTGTAGAGGAACATAACAGATATTTGTATGACAACAAGATGGCAAGAATTGTTGTGTGCAGTGGGTATACTTGATAAACACAGCAATGAGGTGGTTAAACCTGGACTTTGCCTTCTTAAGCCTTTACATTTCTGCTTTGATTGTACAGTATTCTGTCCTTGTTTGAACCCTCTGTGCTTTGTTGGGGAACTTGTGGAAATCAGCGATGGCCATATGTTCATCTGGCACTGTTTTGTGCCATACTAGCTGTATGGTATACAGTTAGAGAATTGTGCTCTTACAGAGAATATGGAGAGTGGTGTTGTCGCCAGTGTCACATCTGCCAAGGACCCCCTGAACAGTGGTTAAGGAGAGGTTCTGGCACCTAGCATCTCCTCCCATTGATGGAAGCTGATCTGTGCAGGGGGAATGACCTCCGGTGCCTCTGGCGTGCATGGCAAGGTCTCCAGTCTTGTTATTTAGATGGCTTTTGCAGACACACTGCTTTCACTTTGTTGAGGACCTGACACCAGGCCAGCTTCTTCTTAGCCCCCAGACCCTTGACCCTCTTTGTTAGGAACAGGATGTGCTCCCTTTCCAGGATACTGTGGACAAGGACCCCATTCTCCTCTTAGGAGTACTTAGGGTCCCACAACCTCTCATCATTAGCACAGCCAGGGACGTGTCAGAACTCTGGCTGTGCTGTCTTTGTCTGTGTAGGGTGCTCCCCAACATCCATACCTCATCTCACTGGTGGTTCTGTCCTTGTCCTTTGTGTAACTCTTTGTACTCTGATACACCTCTGCCCATCTGCTCTCCCTCTCCTTCCCTGACTGGGGATGCCCTGCTCAACTTCCTCCTGTCTTATGCCTCTCCTCATCCTTCTAGCTTCCTCTCATCTCCCTGCCATCTCACACCCACTCACACTCAGACACTGATACAGGCCCTCAAAGACACAATCAAATTCACTCTCTGTTACTCCATTGCACTCACGCAGACACACTGTAGAAATAAAAGATAACGGTGTGTGTTTGTGTTTGTATGCGTGTATGCAAGATGTGCCAAAGTGTATTATGTGTTAATTTTAGTGCATTGCTCTCTGTTCCCAACTCCATCTACCGCGCTCTAATGTCCGCTCCTCTCTCACTTTATCACTAACCTACTCTCCTGTTTTTTGTGCTCTAGCTTGCAAAAACCCAAAACACAGGCAAAGCCTGTCAGTTATTTTGGGGTACATATAGGTTTATTTGAATGTACTCGACACTTTGGTGTGTTGTGATTGACTGTCAGTTTGAACTTGTCTTGACAACATTTAGCGTTGCTAGATAACTTCAACCGATTTCTTGTTTCTTTGAAGCTGAGGTATCTATCATTGTTTAGTGACTGAAATGAACGCACGGTGAGGTAAAAAAAGGTGTGACGCACATTTTGAAGCTATGTGGATTTTTTGGGGCTACTCAAACATGGCTAAATGGTGGAAGTTTTACAGTGCTTTATTGAATCGAGGCCTGTATCTCATGTGGTGAATTAAAAGGATAAGAAGTAAATAGCATAATATCATTCAATACACATTCATCCCAGAGACAAAGAGCTGAAACTGCCACACCCATAAAAACGCCATTTTCCGATCATTGTAAAATCTACAACATGACCAATATTAAATAATCTAAAGATACATATATATATATATATATATATATATATATATATATATATATATAATATAGATGCGTTCTGCGTTCAGAAAGAAAAGACAACCAGGATGTCCGACTGGATTCAGTTTGCAGTGCTCTTTCAGTTTATCCATGGTGGTGCACAGTTTTTCATTGTTCCCTTTGGGCTCAAACTATATGAGGTTTAATTATATTTATCATATCACTTATATTGATCATTCCATGGTCAGAAACAATGTTGCACTAGGCATTGGATGTCTGTTTGATAACATTTTTTGTGTCATTCAGCCACCTTAAATTTTGTTATATCATGGATGTAATAGCCTTGTGCACTTTTGAAAAGGAGGAATTTGGGTTTACTAATAGACACTCCAAGGGTTTGAGTGATACCTTCTGAGACGGAGGGATTTGAATTTTATGAATGGGCACTCTAGGGGTTAAAACAATATTTTGTTTCAGTTAATTATATCCAACATGTCCTTACTATGTCATCAGGTACACTTGCTGTTTGTATTGGTTTCTGTGTTTTTAAAAGTGAGCTAGCCAGTGGGTTTGCCTTTACCATCATGGTTAAGTGTTAGACATGCAAAACGTGTAGATGAGGAGAGCTGCGGTGGACTGATGGATCTGGAGGTCGTGTGTCTTTAATTTATGTCCCATATACTCTACCTTGTTTATATATTGTGTGCTAATAAATTTGGACAAGTTTTATTCTGCTGCCTGTGGAATTTTTTATATGATTGTGCAGCTCCTTTATGTTTCTATTTGCATATGATTCTGTCCATTATGTCGTTATGTTTCCACATGCATGTTTCTTAAAGGTTTTTAATAATAATCACCTATTCCTTGGAGGCACTAAATTCTATTCTTGTGAACACTGGTCATTAAGAAGTTGTCTAAGTGATGATACTTGGAAGGAAATCAGGACCCTACTCCTCACGAATTCTGGAGCATGAACTTTCCAGTTCACATCTGGCATACCAAAGTCACCCCTTGTTGACATTTTAATTATTTTCTTTACTATTACCCTAATTCCTCATCTTTCCAAGATTGCCTATAGGCTATTCCAATATAAACAACATCGTCTTTCTATTTCAATACTTATCTGAATCCTCTCTAACATTTCCTCTATACCCTGTATTAGAAGACATATTATGACTATATCCCAGTCATGTGTTTTATTACCAAGACTGTGCTATAACCATCAAGTATATCATCCCAGGCTATGATTCAACTTTTTTCATGGAGCTAATTTTTTTAAAAAAGCAAACAATGTTGAACATGCATTGGAATTTTATTATTAGATTTATTATTAATTTATTATTAATTTACTAGCCACCTTTAGCTTTTTTTACTTTATGTTATATGCAAGTTCCTGCATATAATTATGGATAAACGATAAGACAGGCCCTGCTGTCACTTTGAGGGCGCAGTTGGATGTATCTTGCTTAAGATAATTCTCTCCCTTATCCAGGTTAAATATAATGAAGCATACTCAACAGTATCTAAAGATAATCTTCACTTAGTATTTCCTTACCTTACTGATGAATTTTAGCAGTCTCTCTCTAGCTTTGTGAAGGATAGTAATTCCAAATCCCTGGTACAATATATGCTACCTTTTTTCTAACTGTACACAAGCGAAAGTTTAAAAAAATGACACTGAAGATAAGAGGGAATCAACTGTGAGGGTAGTGAAAGTGAGTAAACCACTGAAAGCAAGTAATGACTGAGTTAAAAGAAAGGGAGTCAAAATGAAATAAAAATCCTATATAATAATTTGCTAAATCGTGTGTAATGCCGCGACATGAGCAGTACACACTGCTGCTCGTGCTGCAGTCATGCTCAGTAGAGACTGCCCACGCCACGGCTGATACAGAGCTGGGTGCTCCGAAGGAGCGTCCAGCTCTGTATCAGCCGTGGCGCCGGCAGTCTCTGCTGCGCGTGACTGCTCCGCGACCGGGTGGCAGTGGCACTGTGGCCCGTGTAACGGGCTGTTCAACTAGTATGGTGAATAATCACTGACAGAATAGAAAGTGTATCATCACTGTAGGAAGAAAGAGAGTCACCATTAAGGGAAGAGAAAGGGAGACATTAATGCAAGAGAAGAGAGGATCACCCCTGGTGAGAGTGAGAGCGAGAGGAAGAATTATCCCTGAGGGAAGAGATGAGGAGAGATGAAATAGGAAGAAACTATTAAGGAAAAGAAGAGGGAGTGTACCATTAAGGGAGGAGAAAGATAGAGTCACTGCATAGAGAGTGGAGGGAAGAGAAAGAGATCAGAGGGAGAAAAAGCTCAATGCTGAGGAAAATAGAACAAGTCATTGCCAAGGGATGAAAGAGGGAGTCACTGCTCAGCTAGGCTCTACAGTTCAATGGAAGAAATGCTTTGGGGGTTGAGGCATAATCCATTCAATAAGAAGACATGGTTGTTCATTTGATATGGAAACATGTTTAAGATTTAGTAATTGTCTTGAAATTATAGTAGTAGCTCTGAAATATTTTAACCATGTGTTCCCTATTATTTTAAAGATATGATGGAAGTGGAGCTCTCGCCCTGTAGTTCCCCTTGCCATCTGTCGCAGGTACGTCTCAATGTATCCGGGCTCATAGTCACAGAACATTGGCATCACTTATCTGTGGTATTGAAGGAAGTGAAGCGATCCTGTGTGGTCAATGCCTGGATAGATGGACAACTTTTGGGTTCAGCAGAGGTCAGCACATGTCCTAATATAAATACAGTACATCTGTCTTCTTGTTTACAGTACACTATTTGTATGTTTTTATAACTGCTTACACGTTTCCATACCGCTCTGTGTATCAAGTTTCAAACTAGCTTTCTTTATCCCACAATGGAAGTTTACAAAGCCCTGTGCAAACTGCTAACTTTAAATATGTATCACAATTCACTTGGTAACTTTTATTCCTTGTACTCATGACCACTAGACATTTACTTTACATCCATTTGAATGAAAGGATTATAAGTTATAGATGTTTAGTACCTTGAATGTCCTTCTACTAGAAATTCAACATATAATATTTTATTATGATATTTTTTGGAATTTGGGATATGTTGTAAAATATTATGATTTCAAGAAAACAGGGCTTGATTTTGGGCTTCTAAACAGAGGGTCCTTCCATAAGGTTTTAATGATATAAAATATAAATGTAATAATGTATAGTAAAAGAAAAGTGGAGAAAGGTCCCTATGTATTATTAAAATTAGAATACCCTGTCCAAACTGTTGGATGCATGCATACTTTTTAAACACATTTAATCCTGATGAAGGCCATCCCAGTCTGGCCAAAACACTGATCTATTTTTGAATAAATTAACCCTTTATTAAGTTCTGTGTGTGCCGCAGCTCCTTGTTGTACTACATTATTAGCCAAGCCACAGCACCCAGGTATTTAATGACCTCTTGAAGTGAGTTGTGCTTCCATCCACAATCCAATATATATAACATTGGAGAAAGGGTGGTACCATGTTATCCACTTTACATCAGTCTTTTGAGTTGTTTACTTCCTATCTTTGTCAACACTGTAGCTCTTTTTCCACTTTTCTTGTAGTGTATATTATTAAGTGTATAGTAGTAAAAGTTATATTTTATATCCTTAAACAAAAACTGACACCTCCTGAAAATAACTCGCCAATTACATTACTATGACGAGAAAATCCCATTGATTTTGCCCTTTGGTTCAAAAGATACCATTTTCAATCAGCCCTGGATGTCATTTCCATGGAGTGCAATACAGTTGCAGTGTGCAGTGGAATTCTAGATAATGCTTTGTACACCCCTCTGGTCTGTAAATGGTTTTGGTTCATGTACTCTGCCTGCCTCAGTTTGAGAAAAACTTCCAGCAGGTGTTATGTCTACCTCCATGAACATGTCATCCAGGTCTGAAGATACTGAGGCAATCGTATGAATTTGCCAGTGCAGCCCTACTTGTGTTAGCATCTGCCACTAGTGACTGTACTCCAGGATATTCACTACAGCATATGAGCACTGCAGTACATACTGGTTGACACACCCTCAGAAAGCAAGCTCGACATGCCAGCCCATAGACTGTGAAGGGAAATGGTATACACCATAGGTAGCCAACCCTGGTCCTCAAGAGCTACAAACAGTGTGTGTTTTCTTGATATCCCTGAATTACCACAGATCTCACAATTAATTTGACTTAGCACCTAATTAGTCCTCCTGTGCTCCAGCAGCGGTATCTAAAATACATGCACTGTTGGTAGCTCTTGAGGACCAGGGTTGGCTATCCAAGGCATACTCTTATGCCGTTTCATGTGCACTTTGTTTAATGCATACTGCAATAAATTATCAATTAAAGGAATGCCGTGAAATGCCTACAAACTATACCATTTTCCCCTTGATGTAAGTAGTGATGAGGGAAGTTGTCCCCACCCCCCTTGATGTAAGTAGCGATGAGGAAGAGGAAATTCACCAGACATAGCTTCGTAAATTGGAAGGAATAGGGTCTGAAAATCAATTCTAGCACCTGATTTATCTCTGAATCACTGTTGTTTATCTCTTTAACCTATTTTCTCTTGAACCAAAGAACAAAGACAAACTTCAGTTGGGCCATTAGGATTTTATGGCCATAATAAGGTAATTGGGGATTTATTATTCATAGTTGATGATTTTGCTTTTAACCCCTTATCAATGGCGGTCCTGGGGAGTGGATTCTCCTTAAGGACCCCATTGATCTCATTCAGAGAGCTGGCACATGTGACTGATCATGTGTGCCAGCTTGCCAAACTAGGGTTTTATACTGACCATTCCAGTCTTGAAGCAGTCAGATTCAGACTCTGGTAGTGCTCTCAGCGGTCCCACAGGAACTCTGTGAGCAAAAAAACCCATGACTTGCCGGGAACGTCATCAGTCCTTAAGTCAACTGATGACGGTCCTAGCACGGCATTGGACATTAAGGTGTTAAGAACCCCTGGGAGCCTTTGTTAGGACCCCAGGAGTTTTCTGTGCTTATATTTTTTTTTCTAGGTTTAAACTCATGGTCTTTCTTATCACTACTGAAAAGTGTCAAGCACAAGGTGCTATCATACTTTCATTGATTTTATTATCTGAACAGTTCGTTTCCTTATATATGGTAATGCTCTCAATGAATGAGAATTATCTTATATTAAGTTCTTTTTCTAACAGATGCGGTATGTCCAGCGCCTTCCAGGTGGCAGCTCATCTTTGGACCCTTCCTCCTTAGTGGATATTCATGCATTTCTTGGCACGCCGCAAATGTGGCAACAACAGAGTTCACTGCTCTGGCGACTTGGTTTCTCTTACCTGTTTGAGGAGGTTTTATCTGAGGAAACACTACGCCTAATACACAGACTTGGTCCATCATACTGTGGAAACTTCAAACATGGTTAGGGTGCTTCTCTTGCTTTGCAATGCTTTCCAGGCCTTTTGGCGCTAAAGAAAATTGTATTTGGCAAGAGAGAAGGAGTGTCACAATTCACGCTTCATAAGGCTTATGCAGTGACTGCACTTTTCCCAGCACTGGGTCCTGGTATTGCTTTTCCTGTTTTGCCTTTCTTTGAAAGGTCACAGGTTGGAATAGGATATGAAGTGCTCCGTTATCAATTGTCTCTCTTGAGTGTGGCTTGAAGGTGTAGTTATATATGGGAGGTTGATATAGTGAAAGTGGTTTATTGATTTTCTTGTCTCTATTCAAGATGTGTTCTCATTCAGAATGTGTGGGAACTGAGGCAGTAACAGGCAGAGAGGTCAGAGGCCTATTTAACATCAAGGCCACTTGAGGGGTCTTTAAAAGACGGTAAATCCACTACCCCTCCTAAACACTTCCTTATACACTCACATCACTGTGCTTATGGTGTCTGGAGGAAATAACGAGGGATTTGTTTTGATAGAAATTAACCTTGTCCAGGCTACAAGGACATAAATCACATTAGAGGTAAAGCCATGTTATGGACTACCACCATTAACCCCTTGAGTGCCAGAGGGGTATGCAATTCATTGCAGAGCAATGTTTTGTGTACCTCTCTGGCACTCAAATGGTTAAAGGGGATTATATTTGAGAAATAATTGGCTCTTAAGTTTTTTTTAACTGATTGGCATACCTAGGTATGCTGTAAATACAAAAATGACAAAAAAGTATACATATACATAATGTGCTCATCCTATATAATAATTTGCTAAATTGTGTGTAATGCCGCGACATGCGCAGTAGACACTGCTGCGCGTGCTGCCGAGTGTCCAGCTCTGCATCAGTCGTGGCGCGGGCAGTCTCTACTGCGCGTGACTGCCCCGCGACCGGGTGGCAGTGGCACTGTGGCCCGTGTAACGGGCTGTTCAACTAGTAAGAAATACACCAACATCAACTTTATGTTGATATTAAGGGAGTTGTTGGTTACACCAAAACATGTATCTGTATTATTATTATTAATCCAAAGCACCATAGGTATATACCCGAAACAAGGAAAATTAAATATGTCAAAAACACCCATTAACAATCACTATGTTTAAGGGATGTTATTTGGACTTATTCTGTAAAATACTAGTATTTCTAAGCATACAGCTATATAAATGATTATTTGGGGGGGCACTTTCTGTGGAGTAATAGTTCCACTTTAAAATTGTTTTCCAGTTTTTTGCTACAATTGGAGCTCTGAGATTGCTTTTTTCACTTTTGAACTATATATATTTATTTATTTTGTATTTTATTAAAGGGATAGTAATGTCCCACAATAAAAGCAGCTCCAATTAATCTGTGTTGTAGTTCAAAAGTAATTAAATGATAAAATATCCCCTCCCACTCTTTTTACTGATGTAACACTGCTCACCTCAGAGCTGCAAGACTTTCCGGATGGATCTCAGAGAGGGACGATCTTTAGTGAGCATAAGGAAAAACCTGGAAAACCTGTCAAGATTGCAGGGTTTTCCTTTTGCTCACAGTAAGAAGACTGTCCCTTGCTGTGAGCTATCTGGTCCCCAGACCAAATTCCACCTCTGAGGGGAGGTGGCTTGCACTAGATAAATGGAGAGGGAGGGGGATACTTTATCAATCATTTACCTTTTAACTACAACTCTGACAGTACTGAAGTAACACTCTCCATGGGCCAAATACTATGAAGATTAATTACAGCTGCTGTTTTTGTGAAACGTTACTATACCTTTACTAGAATAAAAAATAAATATATATATAGTTCAAAAGTGAAAAAAGCAATCTCAGGGCTTCAATTGTAGCAAAATAAGTGGTAAACAATTGTAAAGCAGAACTATCACTCCACAGGAAGTGGCCCCCCAAATAATTATTCCTATAGCGATATGCATAGGAATACTTTTATTTTACAGAATAAGTCCAGCGTTCATAAGAAATCCTACTTGATCCGAGACTAACAGCAGGATTCTTGTTTTAGAGGCATCTGTGCACCTGCGCCATCAGTCGCTTCCTGTACCTTAAGGTACATTGCAACTCCTCCTCACCAAGACCAAGATGGACAGCGCAGGAGCACAGATGTCTCTAAGGCAAGATGTCTGTATTGATGTCTGCCTGTTTGCCTTGGATCAAGTAGGATTTCCTAATAACCCTGGACTTATTCTGTATGATACTAGTATCTCTATGCTTAGTGCTATATGGATAATTTTATATATATATATATATATATATATATATATATATATATATATATATATACACACACACACAATTAAAAGAAGAGGTCATGTGATCTAAATTCTGCGACCCTGGCACACATACCCAGCGGCGGCCATAAGGAGGAGTTATTCAAATCTCTTCTATACTGCCTGCCCAGTTGGTCCAACCATGGGGACCTTATTTTCACAGACCCTGGTCACTCCTGTCAAAATCTCTGAAAGTAGATGCAGGGGCTTCAATGAACACACGCATACACTCACACACTATACACACACACCGTATACACACATAGTACTTGCACACAATCCATACAACACAGACTAAATGCACACACGCAATATATTCAGTACATACAATATCACACAGTCACACATAGTAGACACGCAATATATGCACAACACAATGTGCACAACGCTATACACAAAAAAAGCTATACGGCAAATACCATATAACAAACACTATATGCTTTACTCCATATGCTATACACGAAACGTTATATATGCTATGCGCCAAGTGCGATACACAAAACACTATATGCCAAATTCTGCATGCAGTACACTGTAGTAAAACACTATTCTCAAAAAGCTATAAGTTATACACCATTTCCAATACACCAAATGCTACAATCCATACAACACAGTATGCTTACAATGAACACAATACACACAGACACAATATACACAATACATACAATATCACACAGTCACACACAGTATACATGCAATATATGTACAACACAATATGCACAACAATACGCTATACACAAAACGCCAAACACCATATGCCAAACACTATATGCTTTACTCCAAACTCTATAATGCAAATGTCATATGCCAAATGCTATAGGCAAACGTTATATGCTATCCGCCATATGCTATACACAAAACACTATATGTCAAACGCTGCATGCAATACACTTTAGTAAAACGCTATTCGCAAAAAGCTATACATTATACAGTATGTCGAATATGCCAAACGCTATACACGAAACTCTATGCACCAAACACTATGCATCATACGCAGTACTCTATACTCCATATGTAAAATGCCAGATGCTACACACACGCACAACGCCATATGTACTGCGCTATATGCAATACGCAAAATGCTATATGCAAAAATTTATACTGAAAATGCAATATACTATGTGGCAAATGCTTTACGCAATACGCTACACATACCACGCTGCACGCACAGTTCCAAACACTATACACCATGAGCAAAACTCCAAGTTCTATACGTCATACGCACAATGCTATACACAATGTGCAAAAAGCTTTACACAAAACTTTATTTGTAAAATGCAATACACTGTACGCTATACATTAAATGCTCTATGCAATATGCCAAATGCTATATTCCAAACACTATACACCATATTCCAAAACGCTATGTGTAATATTCCAAAACTAAATGCAATATGCCATGGTTTTCCTTACACTGACAGAGGGAAGATTGTACCTCGTTGTGGTCTGTCCAGTCCGATGAGCAGTTTTCAGATCTGAGGGGAGGTGACTTATGAAAAGGGGTGAGAGGGGTAAAATTCACAACATAATTATAGACCGTTATGAACATTGGCACCATCGGACATCAGTACTATTAACTATGAAGAACAATCTTAACTGCTGGTCTTATCAAACATTACTAACTACATTAGTTCCACTCAGTTCATTACAGGCAACATTTGTCCTGTTTTCTAGCAAGTCATAAGAGACTCCTCCAGGGATTTGTGAGACCGCATTACATGCCCAGAATATTTCAGCATGGTGGCTTCCAGAGAGCAGGCTTACTTGATTTGTTTCAGAATGGATATGTTAACCTGTTTTGCACTCCATGGGATTCTCAGTAATCTCTTCCATGTCCAGAGTTCAAAAGCATCAAAGCTTTCTCCTTTCACTTTTTCTCGTTGACCATCTTTCACAGAGATGCAGGGCAACTGGAAATACCAATGTCAATACTAATTTGACTGTAGTTGCCTGTGAGACGACATGGTCTTTCATGATTTTGGACAATCCAGCTATAGCAGATCTTGCAAGAGACAATCTGCCTCTACATCACACCTCCTCGCAAAAAATGAAAGGCTTCAATATAACTGAATGGCTCACAAAGGTCAGATGTCTTTAACAGATTGTTGAATACTACAAGATCAGATGCAAATAAAAAAGTGTTAGCTATAACTATCTGCTGTTAGAAGGATACCTACCTAGGTAAGAACTTCTGCAATTAAGTGACACTCCTAGGGTACAGTTCTGCTTTAGTTAAAAACAAATTGCTCTCACATAAACAGCTGCTCTTCTTATGGTACTAAAATCTTAAGATGTCCCTAAGTTCCAAAATTGTCAATTCTACCTCCAATAATGTTTCTACCTAGTGGCAATTAACAGGAAACTTGGTCTATGTGAACTATGAAAGATACTTCTGGTATGAGGAAGGTGTCGAAAATAAAGTATCCTATATAAGTGTGTGTTTGTCAGAAGCCGTCATGCTCAGTAGAGACAGCTGTGCGTGCTGCAGTCATGCGGAGTACAGACTGCCCGCGCCGTGGCTGATAATGGAGTGGGGCTCCAAATTCAGACCGTTGGTGCACAGAGAGGACTATGGTCTGAATTTGGAGCGCACCGCTCCGTATCAGCCACTGCACAGGCAGTCTCTACTTTGCATGACTGCACTGTGTCCGTTGCTCGGTGGCACTGTGGCCCGTGTACATGGGCTCTTCATCTAGTTAGTAATAAAGTAACAAAATATTAGCCTTCTACTCATGTTCATATGTAAAGACATCTAGAAAATGAATTTCTCTTACATCCAGTGTTTAAAGGGATAGTAATGTTTCAAAATAAAAGCAGCTCCAATTAATCTTCCCAGTATTTGGGCCATGGAGAGTGTTATTTCAATACTGTCAGAGTTGTAGTTCAAGTGTAATTGAATTATAAAGTATCCCCTACCGCAGGTAACATGGGGTTGAGGCAGGGTGGAGACTCCCTCTTCTTTCTCAAACTCAACCCCTGGCCTACTTCCCAGAGTTTGTGTCCTGCAAAGCAGAAGGAGGTGCAGTGGCTGTTTTACTTAGTTTTTTATTATTTTTATGGTATATTATATATTGCTGTATAGTCCCCCATTAGGTGGGCTCCCATCACTGGGCTTCCCTGGAGCTAGATTGCCCAGTTCACTGGTATTTTGTGTACCTGTTGCCTAGAGGAGGTTGCCTTTATGACAAGTCTGTTTCTCATGGCTGAGTCTCTTTGAGACTCTTCCCTTTCCTTAAGATGGGATCCTGAAGACAGAAGACTGGTGAGTAACCCTTTGTGTGCCTTGGTCCACTGTATGTTCCCTGCTGAGTTATTTCACACAATCTTTGTGTTGACTATATATTTATGCATTCATTCATAGCTCCTTTTTTCTCTTCATTGGGTCTGGGAATACAGATGGCTGCTGTATTGATTGGTAGTTTAGCCCTTTCCTTGCTGTCTCTGCAATGTTTGTTCATTCTGGGTTAGAGTGGTTTGCGGGGGCTTATTTACACTCCCCACTACTATGGGATTTAATTTTTTCACTCCCATCCCCAAGATATTTTGGGCTGTTACCCTTAGATTTTATTTTAGATAGATTTTTATTCAGTGGTTCCTTAAAGAACTGGAGGCCACCCGCTTCCATCTCTGCTCCTTTTACTTCTATGGGAGACACTTATTTGGGACAACTGAGGGCTCTATCATCTTGTGTCTCTTCATGCTCTATTATCCGCTCCACTTCCTGAATGTTCTGAGAGCACTCTGCAGTCAATGGCCGGAGTAACTTTCAATGCTAGGCAACAAGCAAGGGAGAAGACTACAGTTCCCATAATGCCATGGACTTTTATCCTATTGGCTGGCACACTTACTGGTGGACATCTTACTTCTACCTTGCTTATCCTATGCAGAGGATTTTAACCCTTTACATGCCAGATAAGTACTTTTGTTGTATTTCTGGGGGCTTTCCTTTAAACTGGGGACATTTTATCTAGTTCCACTAGGTTTAGACACTCTCTGTTCGACATTCTGACTCTAAGTGGCATATGGGGAAAGCCAAGGCTTCAGGGACTTCTCTTACTCCCTTGCCCACTGTTCCTCATGCCATACTGGGCTTCTAAGGAAATATTTTGGGTCTCTGTTCCTTCCAGCACTGAACAAGTGCCTGCATGGGTTAAAACACTGCTTTCCTCGGTAGCAGCAATCCTTTCTTCAGTTCAGGGGGTTCTCTACTCCTATAAACTTTTGCCCACATTTAAACAGGTTGAACCTGTTTTCATGGGGCACACTCAGGTTATTGGGGAGACCTCTGAGGAAGTACTGAACTCAGAGAATGAGGAGGACATGGACTCTTCCTTCTTATGTAGAGAATCCTATTAGTCTGATCCAGTACCTGCTGTTGAGGTACTCATCAAGGCAGTGTTGGAGACGCTCCAAGTCTCTGAGGCTGCAAATGGGGGGGAAGTCTTCCACTCCAAATGTTTTCCAGAGAGGCAAGAAAGACCCCCCCCCCCCAATAACACTCTCAATCAGATCCTTATTGATGAGTATAAATAGGAAAACCCCTGATAACTGACTTTTCCTTAATAAGCACTTCTCTAACCTATACCCTTTTTAGCCCTTCCCCTGCAGATGCCTCATTACTCAAGGACAAGGTCGATTAGAGGCTTGACTCCTTACTTAAGGCCAATTTTGCAGCCACAGGGGCAGCACTAAGGCCTATTTTTGTGTCTGCCTGGGTTATTAGAGCCATTGCTGTTTGGAGAGAGCAACTATCAGAAGCTATGTGTGCTGATGTCCTTAGGGAGGACATGCTGATTTTGGTGGCCAACATCATGGTAGCCATTACTGAGGCTCTGTGTGACGCAGCCAGATTTTCAGGAAAACCCTCAGCATTTTCTGTTTCTGCGCACTACACCCTGTGGCTCAAGATTTGCTCTGTGAAGTCACTGGTGTCCTTACCTTTTCAGGGCAAAGCCCTCTTTGGGTCTGACCTGAAACAGATCATTAGCTTTGCTTCTGGAGGAAAAAATCCCCCTGTTTCCACAGATTTCCACCAAGCTGTCCTTTCTTGCAAGGAAAACATGTGGATTTCATTCTCCCTGCCAATCCAGAGCGCAAAGGGTGCAAACCCTTCAGATCTCCCAACAGTACCATGCAGAAAATCCCTTACATATATAACTGCACAAGAGCTCAGTTGCAAAGTCTAAGTCTGACAAACCATGACTCGCGGAATCCTGGTCCATCATTGCCTATAAGGGGTTATCTCCACATTCTTTGAGACTCTGGGGAATCCTCAGTTATGGACCAGGGGGTTTTGAGAGTGGAATCAGAAGGATACCACATAGATTTCAGATCCCTTCCTACTTATGGTTTCTTTTCACCAAAGGTTCCTCATAACCCAAAAAACGCACACTCTTCCACAAAGCAATCTCAACTGTGCTGGAAAAATAGGTACTAGTGCCGGTCCCAGACCAAGAGTGCTTTTCAGGTTTCTATTCCAACCTTTTTGTGGTACCCAAAAAGGATGGTGGCTGCGCTCCTATCCTGGACCTGAAATATCTCAATATGTAAATGATGCTATGTTCTTTAAGATGGAATCGTTGTGTTTTGTCATTGCATCAATGTCACTGGGGGAGTTCCTAGCCTCCCTGGATCTTCAGGGTACATATTTGCATGTCCTGATCCACCCAGACTGACCACAGTACCTGTGTTTTGCTTTTGGCTGCAATCACTACCAGTTCACAATTCTGCCATTTGGCCTGTTTTCAGCACCCAGAATCTTCCCAAAGTTCATGGCAGCCTTGACAGCATATGTTCAGGGCACCATATTTGGACGATCTCTTGATCAAGGCTTCTTCAGAAGACCTCTTGGCTCTCCATATTCAAGAGTGGAAAATGGACTAACAGACTTTCTAAGTCATCAGCTCCATCTAGAGACCTTCTACTTGATAGTTCAACACTGGGGGGTCCCAACAACCAAGGAGAACAGGTACAAATGTTTTGTGCTCGGATGAGAGATCCTCTGGCTTTCTCGATATATACCAATTCCTATCATCACCAGGGTGATATGGAAGATCATTATGGTGAAGGCAATGGCCTTCTTAATTGCTCCATTCTAGCAGAGGAGGGAGTGGTTCTTGGACCTCGTCAGCCAGTCCATTCAGGAACCAATCCGCATGCCGCCCAGACTGGATCTGTTGCTTCAGGAACCCTTGTGGTACAGGGATGTGGAGAGAGAGGACTTGATGGCATTTCTCTTGAGACCACCATTCTGAAATAGGATTCTCTGATGACATAATCTCCACCATGATCTAGGCATATGCACCATAGGGCTGATCCTTTCTTCACTGGTGGTGTGCTGACAAGAACATGTCCCCACAGGTTTTTGACCTTCACATGTGTCAACAAGGCTCTCAGCTTGAGTTCCCGCAAGGTTCACATCTCAGCCCTCTCTGTTCTTTTTTCAAAGACGTGTCGCATTCATTCTGGGGAGTGAAGACCTTTCTACAGTAGGTGCCTTTCCTTCCTTTCAGAATCCCATGCCTCCATGAGATCTTAATTTGATTTTAGGCATCCTTCGTAGGCCCCCACTTTGAGCCTCTGGACTCCATCTCCCTGCTTCAGCTGCTGCCGAAGATGGCTTTTCTCTTAACAGTTGTCTCTGTTGCTAAGTTGCAAACTCCGTCTTGCAAACCTTCATTTGTGTTTTTCACCAAGATAAGGCGGTATGTCGTATCTCTCAGGAGTTTCTTCCTAAGATTGTCTCTGATTTTTGCATCAGTCAGTAGATCCTTGTGCCTTCCTGACCCTTTGTCTACTCATGAGAGAGATCTCAATCTGTTTATTGTGCCTCATATATAATGAGCAACACACTCAGCTTTTCCATAAGGCTAACTCTCTTTTTGACATTCTTGAGGGTCCTAAGGCAGGCCAAGCTCCACCCAAGGTCACTATTACCTCTTGGATCAAGGCTACCATACGGTAGGCATACTAGATCAGGAAGAAGCCATGTCCCTTCAAGATCACAGTGCATTTCAGATGATGTAGTGAGGAAGTGCACTCAAGCAGAGAAGGGGCAGCAAAGAACAACATTGAGGTGGATGTATTTAAATAGGAGATAGAAAGTATGGGAAGTTGAGTTGGAGAGTGAGTACCTAAAGTGATTTGATAATGAGAGGTGAGGCTGAAAATGAAAAGAAAAATGAGGTACATAGCGCCTATCTCCAACATGTAAGTAACCCTTTCCTCACTACATCGACAAATTGCTGACAGTACCTATATCAGTAAAGATTGTGCCGATCCTCATTGAGATTTGACCACTAGAGGGCACTGTTATATATATTTATTTATATATACATACTAGCAATGTGGGACGGCGTTGCCCGTCAGGATATATAGGGAATTAATGCGGACACACACGGATGCAAGACAAACACACACAGAGACACATACGCAAATGCACACGCAATCACTGAGATGCATAAAGATCGACACAGTCATACATACATACATACATACATGCAGTGCACAACATGCAGACACATAGAGTGTGATACAGACATGCAACACACACAGTGAGGAACACACAGGCATACACAGAGACACACGTGCACACACAGAAGTGAGTCATAAGGGGGTGACTTATGTGTCATTGTAATGAGTTTGTGTTTGTACTTATGCCTCCACTGTGGCATTCATTCATATAGTTGAAATGCATGTGGTAATTGCTCATACTATGGTGGAAGGTGGATCGTGCTGGCTCCCGGGGTGTGAGTGAGTGTGTGTGAGTGTGAGTGAGTGGCATTCATTCATGTAGTTGAAATGCATGTGGGAATTGCAAATACTATGGTAGAAGGTGGATCGTGCTGGCTCCCGAGGTGTGAGTGAGTGAGACTATGGTGGAAGGTGGATCGTGCTGGCTCCCGAGGTGTGAGTGAGTGCAAGAGTGAGTGATTGCGTGAGTGTGTTAGTGAGTGTGTGTGATTGAGTGAGAGTGTCAGTGAGAAAGTGTGAGTGAGAGGGTGTATGAGTGTGAGCGAGAGAGTGTGAGTGAGAGAGAGTGAGAGAGTGTGAGTGAGAGAGTGTGATTGAGTGAGGATGTGAGAGTGAGTGAGAGGGTGTATGAGTGTGAGAGTGAGTGAGTGAGAGTGTGTGTGATTGAGTGTGAGTGAGAGTGTGTGACTGTGAGTGTGTGAGTGAGAGGTTGTATGAGAATGTGAGAGAGTGACTGTGTGTGATTGAGTGTGTGTGAGAGTGAGTGTGTGTGTATTTTGTCTGATGTGTTTGTGTTTGTGGTGTAGGAGAGAGTGGCATTACTTGGATAGTGGTGGGCGGGCTGGATAGAGGGGGTAGGCCAACTCCCTGCATGATTTAAATCACTCCCCCACTGAATCACCCAATGGGAGCAGTAACTCCTCCTTTCTTAACCCTTTGAGTGCCAGAGGGGTACGCAATGCATTGCTTTGCAATGCGTTATGTACCCCAGGGGCATCGCTAGGGGTGGGCTAAGGGGGCTGAAGCCCTGAGTGTGTCAGTGGGCAGCCCCGAATGTCAGACAGTCAGCAGACTTACTCCTCCTGCTGTTTATCCTGAGACTGGTTGGCTGCTGCCCAGGAACTTGTGGGCATATATAACTTTGAACAGCAGGCTGCTGCCTTACTCTGTTCTCAGCTTCAGCACACAGCCATCCGCTCCACACTGGCTCTTCTAGCACTTTCTGGTGCTTTACAATGAGGTCATCAACATTCATCTGAAGTACCAGAGGAGGCAGTGTGGAGCCCATGGCTCTACACTGAAATAGAAAGCAGAATGGGGCAGAGCAGAAGAGAAGGTATGAGGGAGAGTATAGGGGGAAATATATGGCTACCAGTGGCAGGTAAACAAGGCTGGTGGGTGTCACATTGTATATGTGGAGAATTTGTGGGCTGGCTACCAGTGGGCAGGGGAACAAGGCTGGTGGGGTCACACAGTTTATGTTGGGAATCAGTGGCTACCAGTGGGTATTGGAATAAGGATGGTGGTGGTCATATAGTGTATGTGTAGAATCTGTGGCTTTCAGTGGGCAGGATAATAAGGCTGGTGGAAACCACAGTGTATGTGGGGAATCAGTGGCTACCAGTGGACAGGGTAATAAGGCTGGGGGAGGTCACATAGTGTATGTAAGGAATCTGTGGCTACCAGTGGACAGGGGAGCAAGGCTAGGGGTTTATATAGTGTATGTAGATAATCTGTGGCTACCAGTGGTTAGGGGAATAAGGTTGTTGGAAGGGGGTCACATAATGTATGTATGGAATCTGTGGCTATCAGTGGGCAGGGGTAAAATGCAGTTGGGAATCACATAGTGTATGTGAGGAATCTGTGGATACCAGTGGACGGGAGAACAAGGCTTGTGGGGATGTACAATGTATGAGGGGAATCTGTGGCGAACAGTAGGCAGTTGCAGAAGGCTGGTGGGGTAACAGTGTATTTGGGGAATCTGGGCAGAGAAACATGGCTTGTGGGGGGTCACACAGTGTATGTGGGGAATCTGTAGCTACCAGTGGGCAGGGGAACAAAGCTGGTAGGGGTCACATAGTGTATATGGGGAATCTGTGGCTACCAGTGGCCAGTGGAACAAGACTGTGGTTTCATAAAGTTTATGTGTGTTGTTCTGTGGCTACCAGCGGCCAATGGAAAAATGCCGGCAATCAGACAGTGTATGATTGGCTACAAGTAACCACTGGAACAATAATGGGGTATCACACAGTGTATGTATGGTTCGGTGGATACAAGTAACCAGAAAAACAGTGCTGGAGTATCAGACAATATATGTGTGGTTCTATGGCTGCCAGTTGCCAGTAGAAGAAGACTGGGATATCAGTTCTTGTGTGGGCCTGGTGCTACTGGTGGCAAACCACTGGAGTATTAGACAGTGGATGTGTGGCTAATAGGGGCTAGAAGCGCAAGGTTATCAGGCGGTGTATGAGGGGTTCTATGGCTACCAGTGGGCAATGGAACAATGCTGGGTATCAGCATACTTCCCAAGCGTCCCTCTTTAGAAGGGACAGTCCCTCTTTGAGCCCCAAATCCCTCTGTCCCTCTTTCACACCCTGGTGTCCCTCTTTTTAGGACATCAGACTGTGTGGGTATATAAGTGTATTACATTGCTCCACAGCAATAAAACTCACATTAATGTTTGTTTAAACATCGTTATATTTGTTTATACATTATCTGTGTAAATAAAATACTTTGATGTTGATCTTGATAATTTATTCAGTTACATCAATGGCTCATATGTATTAAAGCAACCTGGTTTTATTCTGGAGTAAACCAACTGCACAATAGGGGACAAATAAAAGTTCTTAAAATCCACAGCACTTGAATTGAGTTTTTTAACCTCTTCAGTGCTAGAGAGGTCTCCAGTGCATTGCTTTGCAATGTATTGAAGACAGCTCTAGCATTCAAGGAGTTAAAACCCCTATTTAATGTGACAGGAATTTTGATTTGTTCCCTGTGGTTTACACCACAATAACTCCAATTAGTTAGAACAAAAAACAATGGCAAGAGTTGAACATAAAATGGCTTACTTCTTAACTCTTTGCATTGCATTATATATAGATTAGTAAAATAAACATATATGTTGTGTAAGGATAACTCACTCCACACTATAGCGTTATCATCACTACCGCGGGTGGCAGGCACTCTGTTGAATTTTGCTGTGGGCTGTAGCCCCATATAGTTTTGGAACCTAGAAACGCCCCTGGTGTACCCCTCTGGCACTCAAAGCGTTAAGTTGAGGTAACATAGCAATATAACACACGGTGGCTCTTCAGTTGAGGCAGCATAACAATATGCTGAGGGAACAAATAGAAAGTGGTATTTGAGGCTTGCCCTCTGTAACATACAGGGTTATGTATCGACTCTAACCCCTCAGGACAAAACAGCAGCATGGGGGGTGTCCTCAAACCCCTCACACTGTAAACTCCCATTTCCCTCCCACTTCGCCTGCTTCCCCAGCCTATTCCTAACACTTTTTCACATGTACGTTAAGCCCTGTCCCCCATTTTAACTCCGATTATCTAATTGATCTCTCCACACCAGCACCCCTCCAGGGACTCCACAACACAAAGTTCCCAGGTATGAATACACTTTTCACTGCTATTTAACTCTGACAGGACACACCAGTGTATACTGTGTGCCTCTCTATACCTTAATGTGTAGTTAATCTTCAATATTTGTGTTCCTAAATTAGTCTGTGTAAATAAAATATTTTACTGTTGGTGCAAATAATTTAGAGGTGCCAATAGGTTTAAACCCTTATACACTCTTAACTTGCAGAAAGTAATGTACAAGGGAGGGAGGGATGTCGGACACCTATGCTATTCAAACGGTTAACCCTTGGAGTGCCTCAGGGGTATGCAACACATTGCTTTGCAATGCATTCACAAACCCTCTGCCACTCAAAGGGTTAAAGGGATAGTACTACTTCTATTAAAGTTTAGCTCTGAGTCTTCTTTATATATTTTTTTAACATGTAGCACTATATTTCATTACATATAGTGTTGTACTTAAAATGATATTCAAGCCAAAGGGATCCCCCTCAACCCCTTTCCCTGCATCATTCAGCCTCTCAGTCTGGTCTGGATGGAGCCCGGCAAGGAACAATCTTCTCTAAGCAAAAGGAAAATCCTGCCTTCCTTCATCAAGGAGTTTATTATAGTTGCTGAATGAAGATTGTCGCTACATCCGTCCGATCCCATGACTGGATTCCACATCTAATGGGAGGTGGCCAGAAGGGGTGAGAGCAGGATCCTTTTGGCTTGAATACAGTTTTACTCTCCAAGTAATTAAATATAGCGGTACATGTTACAAAAAATATAAAGAAGACTCAGAGATAAACTTTAATGGAAGTATTACTATCCCTTTAAAACATTATATATTCTTGACTTTTTCCAGTGTGACCATGTTGGGGTTTTTTGGACCCTTTTTTTCATTTTTTGTTTTCACATTGACAGTGGATGCCCAGGAGGATCCCTGTTCTTTCCTCAACTCCCACACGTACAGCATGCCCTCTTCATGGCCGATACCCCTGCCACCATCTAGACTCAAGCCTGTTTCCTCAGAATCAACAGCATCTTCTTCCTCCCATACTGGATCCGGACATTGTGAGGAACATTGTGGGCAAGAGTGTCTTCGCTGTGTCAGGGCCGATTAATCTACATTATTTCTGTCATTGTGACAACTTCTTTGTACATTAACAGCACTCTGTTTTACCATTTGAGTGCCAGAGAGGTAACTAATGCATTGCACCACAACACATTGGATGCCTTTCCATCACTCAAAGGGTTAACTCTGACAGGATACACCACTGTTTACTGCAGGCCACTTTATGGCTTAACATGCTGGTATAAGCCTCTCTCTTACATAATCTTTTATTTTCTGCTTTCCACGTCTACATGCCAAACACATAGAGGCATAATACTGCAATTCTGCCCCAAACTAAAGGCAATAACAAATACAATTCAAATCATGGTTTCAAGACCACAGTGGGGATGGCACACATTGTTAAGCAATGTCCTCTGGTCATTAGAGGGCTACATTTGGCTTCTAACTCTCTGAATACTGCAGATATTCACTTCAATACAACTTTGTTACCTACACAGCACTGTAAAGTTCCTTCACTAATCCCAGGGTGGCCACAGCCCACACTTATACATTAAAAAACCTACAGTTCTGGGGGACCTGTACACACGAGGGGCGGCTATCACTGTGTCACTGTCCCCTCTCTGTTATGTGTGTGTGTGCGTAAGTCTGTTGCATGTGTGTGTGTATATTTCTGTTACGTGTGTGTATGTCTGTTGCATGTCTGTGTGTGCATGTCTGTTGCACGCATATGTGTGTCTGTGCATGTCTGTTGCGTGTACACATCTGTTACATGTGTGTTCATGTGTTCATCTCTGGTGTGCGTGTGTGTATGCATGTCTTTTGCATGTTTCTGCCGCTCACTGTGTGTATGTGTCTGAATGTGTGTTGCATATGTCTGTGTTTATCAGGGTGTCTACATTTCAGACACTTATGCCCAACGGTCATAACATGACGGGCAATGCTGTCCCACATTGCTAATAAATAAATATATATATATTAGCAAAAAGGATATGGTGTTAGCCTTAAGACTGTGACACAGATGGGCAGAGACACACAATGAGTCTTTATGTGCCTGTCTTTCTATGTCTGTGACTGTGTTACCCCCTTGTGTGGCAGAGAGGTATGTAACATCTTGCATACCCCTGTTGTATGGAAAGGGTTAATGATAAAAAGCATATCCTTTTTGCTAGATACCTGTACAATGTGAGGGGTGATTTTAATATTACAGATTGCCTGTTAAGGGTAATGTGAAGATGTAGTGGGCTAAAGTCTGTAATCTTCTGCCCTACTTCAAGGGAAATCTGCATGAAACAAAATTAGATCAGTCCAAAAATCGAACACCCCATGTTAAATAAATGTAATTTTTATGTGCTTTGTTTTATAGTGTCTTCTATTGTGAGGCAAAATGTATTAACATGTCTTATGCATATTGGCCTATATGTGTTCGTCAGGCAACTTTAATAATTTTTGTGACATACTAGACTCCCTTGACCCAATGTGTACCGCTCACTTGGTTTGACTTTGTGGCACATATGTAAAATTTAAGGGGTTAATTTAATATTTGAGGTTGCAAATTAGTACTGCCTTGAAGAAGTACTGCGCTAATATATATGTGGCAAAAGGGAAGGTAGGAGAGGCAAACAGGCAAAGAGTTATGAATGAAGAACCAGGTAAGGAGGAAAAAGTGGAAAGATAAAAAGCAGCAATAAGAGAGGCTTTTGGGAGCAATGGGATAAAGTAATCATGCTGCCAGAGGAAAGAGGAGGCAGTGAAAGGGATGGTGACACTTCAAGAGTTAAAGTGTGGGGTAAATGTTGTCCATTCCATGCAGTTTTCCTCTTTGGTCGGTGATAGCGTGTGTGTGCGGTAGTTTACTTGATCGTGATTCACTATTTCAGTGTCTCCCTGTCTAGCGCAGGCACACTACCAGTGGGAGGGGGGATCGGAGCAACATATAGATGACAGCAGAAGCATTCAGGCCACACTGCAACTGTTATGAGTTAAATGGAAGCAATGGGACCCAGTAATCCTGCCACCTAGAGGAAGGAGGAAGAATGATTGAAAAATTATGACATTTATTAACCCCTTGAGTGCAAGAGGGGTATGCAACACATTATTGAGCAATGCTTTGTGTACCTCTCTGACACCCAATGGCTTAATATAGTAGTTGATGGATCAGTGTCCTCCATCTTGGGCTACAAGTCCTATGATTCTCAGTTTATCCTCTCACTGGTTGTAGGAGCTGCTGCTGTGGGAGAGCGTAATGTATGTGGGGCAAGTGTGTGTAATAGGAGAGAGGGTGTATGTAGAGCAGGAACAGGTTTTCAGCGTACGAGAAGTGGTGTTGAGGGCAGTTTTGTGGAGAAGGAACATGTTTTGGGTGTAGGAGAGATCTGGGTGAGACATTTTGTGTGTGCGTCGGCCATGTTTTTTCTTTCTTGCAACTTGAGGGTGAGCCAACACCTTGCATAGATTTTGACAGACGTGTCCAGGGGATCTTGTGGATAGGCAGTATAGAGGTGATATGAAGATCTTCTACGTACTGCCTCCCCTTGGTGTGTTTGTCTCCTGAGGGAGACATAAATGATGTAATTATGCTTTCTCTTTTATATATATACTAGTATGAAAACTCATGTACATGGGCTAAAGTGCCACCCAGTGGCCCTGGCTGCTGCCCCAGAGCTGGGAGCAGAGACAGGTGGTGAGCCGTTCAGAGCGCCCCGCTCCGGAACAGTGCATTTGGTCAGTCTCTACTGCGCATGACTGCATTGTTCCGGCAGTCTCTACTGCGCATGATTGCATTGTTCCGGCAGTCTCTACTGCGCATGTGCTGTTACGCACACAGGGAGCTTCGCAGGCTAGCACTTTATATTATACAGATATATATTTGTTTTTTGTTAAGAAGGGCATTCTAGATCCAGCATTTTAATATATTATTCTTTTCCAGGTGCTATTTCAACATTGCTGTCTGAGGATAAGTGTGTCTTTGGAATTAATGGCCTCAGCTCTTGTATCAGCACTGTCTCCCAGATCAGAGACTTGTATAACGAGGTGGACGGGAGGCATATTGCTAAAGAGGTATTTGTGAAAACAGGTTTTGAGAGGGGTAAATGTATCAACCTGTTTGGGGTTTCTTGTGAAGCATTCACCTTTGTTGTCATTTGTTTGTCTTTTTGTCTAGCTTGCAGTTCATGCCAAAGTTTGGTCAGTGTATTTATGCTGAAAGCAATTCATTTGAGACGTCTTTAGCACCCATTAGGGTTAAGTTCTTTAAAAATACAATGGCAAACATTGGTGATTACAGCAATAAGTATAAATAATCCCAAATTAAGTAGAATTTCCATTTTATTTCAGGTAGATTTTTTCTGTCTGCCCTCCTGCTCTAGCAGAATTTACCCTTCCTTTGCTGGGGGAATTTGCTATGTGTTGGATTGCAGTATGTTATTTATCCTTTGACACAAGAGTTGTTAACTAGTGACAGATATATGGGATTTACCCCAAGGGTCCCATATGCTTCCTAAAGGGCAGAACATTATGGTTGTAACTAGTGGTCGAAAAAAGTCGAATAATACTTTGGATGCTAGAGAGAGAATTTCAGTGAATTGCTTTGCAGTTCATGGAAGATCTTAAGCACCCAAGGTTTTAAAAAGGAAGGAAGGAAACTATGTTGTTAGGCAAAACATAGTGAATTCATGACTTTTTTATATGAAAAGTAGGGGAGGGTGTGAGGCTGGAGAGGGACATTTTCTCCTATTCTCACAGCATCACAAACAGACTTATGACCTCAGGAAAGGTCTTAGTGGGCCACATGAGGCCCAAGGGCCTCCATTTGCCAACCACTGCCCTAACTACCTAAAATATATAGGTTAACAACTGTGAGCTTTTAAACTTTGTATCTAGATGTAATAAAAGTCATACACAAATAACATCTTCTTCTCAACAAAAGAAAAAGGAAAGAACAGAACTACTTTAAAGTGGAACATTCACATCCTGAAAACTTTTGAGTACTTGTTTAATCACCAAAGAAACATTAGGAAATGTGCTCTTTTTTTTTTTTTACTTACTTTTTGAGATATTAAACTTAAAAGTCATCCACTTCCACATAGTGCGGCACGATGTACCTGCGGCATGGCTCTCAAGACTTCCCAGCAGTCTGTCATTCTCCTCCCAGCTGCCCCTGGGAGCGCTTTCTCGCTTCACTTCGGTGTGATGTGAACAGCTCGTAGCGTTACAGGAAGCGGCGATTAGCATTATACTGAGGTTGCAACCTCCGTATAATGCTAATTGCCGCTTCTTGTAACGCTACGAGCCATTCACATTACACTGAAGTGAAGCATGAACGAGCTCCTGGGGGCAGCTGGGAGGGAGGTGAAGAATGACAGACTGCTGGGAAGTCCTGAGAGCAATGCCGCAGCTACAGTATGCGGAAGTGGATAACTTTTAAGTTTAATATCTTAAAAAGTAAAAAAAAAAAAAGAGAGCACATTCCTAATGTTTGTTTGGTGATTAAACAAGTGCTCAAAAGTTTTCAGGATGTGAATGTTCCCCTTTAAATGGCATTCTATATTTCCCCAAAGTATACATTTTAGTCAGGATATCTTTGCTTAAATATTAGTCAGGATATCTTTGCACAGCAGTTAGTGCAACACAGGAGTTAGAGAAACAAAGGTAAATTAATTGTTTATATTTTTAAGAACTCAAATTCGCACCATACCATCTCACTCAGTGCACATCTTGCCATATGTATGCATGCTTGGAACATCAGTTTCAGGGTCCATACCGCTGTGGCAAATGTGAGCAAGTGGCCTTTCTGGAAGCTCAGATTGGAGCTCTGGAGAGTCATATTGCAACACTGAGAGATATTGACAACCTTGAGAGGAGTCTCTTGCTAAGCAGAGTACAGCTGGGTCACCTAGCAAAGAGGGAGGAGATCAGCTAGAAGGAACCCAGGCACATAGTCGAGTGACAGTTAGGAGTGGTTGCAGTGGGGGAAGGAGGAGGAAGAGGGCCACCAGTCCTGAGTTTTTCCATCCCAATAAATTAGCTCATTTAAGTTAAGATGTTGGGGAGGCAGACCCAGAGGTGGAATTACTGGAGAAGACTGTTCTCCCTAACAGCCGGGATAACAGCTCCTCTAGCACTCTAGCAATTTCCAGAGGAAAGTGAAGCCTAGGCAGGTTGTGGTGGTAGGGGTCTCTATTATTACAGATAGGGTAATCTGTGGCTCTGATCGCAGCAACCGAATGGTTTGCTGTCTCCCGGGTTTGGCATGTTGCAGACAGGGTGGACAGATTATTGGGAGGGGCTGGAGAGGATCCTCAAAGGTAATTTTAGGGATTTAGGAAGTAAGATTAGGAACTGAACCTCCAAGGTAGTATTGTAAGAGATACTACCTGTGCCATGCTCTACGCCAGAGAGATAGCGGGAGATTAGGGCGCTCAATGCATGGCTGAAGCCTTGGTGTAAGAAGGAGGGCTTTGGGTTTATAGTGCATTGGGCTGATTTTGCTTTAGGGTACAATCTCTATAGTAGGGATGGATTGCACCTGAATGCAAGAGGGTCTCAAGTGCTTGGGGAGAGGATGGCTAGACGGTTGGAGGAGATTTTAAACTAGGAAGCTGGGGTAGGGGCCAATAAAATCACAAATGGAACATGGCAGTGGCATAAATTGTATGCTTGCTAATGCCAGAAGTTTAACTGGTGAAATAGGGGAATTGGAGCTGGTAGCTGAAATCGAAAACTATGACTTGATTGGCATAACAGAAACATGGTGGGATGACACACATGATTGGTCAATCAATTTGGAGGGCTACATGTTGTTTAGAAAAGATAGGTCAAACAAAAGAGGTGGTGGGGTTTGTCTGTTTGTCAAACCAGCATTATTGCCTCATTTGCGGGAAAATATATGCGATGACAGTAGTGAACATGTGGCATCCCTGTGGGTTGAAATAGTCAATGGGTGTAAAACTGGCCAGAAAATATTAGTGGGTATTTGTTATAAACCACCAAACATTGGCGACCTTGAAGAATTACAGTTTTTAATGCAAATAGAAAAGGCTTCTCAAATATGGAGAACTATAATTATGGGGATTTTAATTATTCAGATATAGATTGGAAAAACTGAACAACTAGTTCTGCTAAAAGCAGTAAGTTTCTGAACTTGTTGAATGACAATTTTTTGTCTCAACTAGTACAGACCTCAACCAGAGGAGATGTGTGTCTGGATCTGGTAATAACTGACAATGAAGAACGAATCTCTAACATCCAAGTAAGGGAGCACTTGGGGAATAGTGACCCAATAGACAAGAACTTGCAAACTACATTTTCAGAACAAGCATACAGAATGTGAGAGGCATCTGAGGATGAACAACAGCACAATGGCCTGTTCTCTGACTTTTACAGAACAGTCACAGAAAGCATGGGATTGGCTGACACAAGAAAAAATGTTAACAACAATTATATGGTGTTAAGGTAGACAAAGCCCTCGGGCCAGATGGTATACACCCACAGATACTTAAATTGAAAATTGGCTGAAAGATAGAATGCAAAGAGTGGTAGTAAATGGGAAGTTCTCCAGTTGGATAAACGTGATAAGTGGAGTACCTCAGGGATCTGTCCTGGGTCCTCTTCTTTTTAATTTGTTTATTACTGATCTCCCAGAGGGCATAGGGAGCCATGTATCAGTGTTTGCCAATTACACAAAATTAAGTAAGGTAATAAAGTCTGAACTTGATGTTTCTTCATTACAAGAGGATTTGGACAAACTGAGTAACTGGGCAGGCAAATGGCAAATGAGATTCAGTATAGACAATTGTAAAGTTATGCATTTTGGTTATAATAATAAAAATGCAACATATAGTTTAAATGGTGTTTCTCTGGGGAAATCTACTAATGAAGAGGATTTGGGAGTAATGGTAGACAATAGACTTAGCAATAGCGTGCAGTGCAAACTGACAGCTGCAAAGGCCAATAAGATATTGGCATATATTAAAAGGGGTATTGACTCAAGGGAGGAAAATATTATTATGCCTCTTTACAGGTCCATGGTAAGACCCCACCTAGAATATGCTGTTAATTTCTGAGCACCCTTTCTGGAAAAGGACATTATGGAACTAGAGAAAGTGCAGAGGAGAGCTACAAAACTAGTAAGGGGAATGGAAAGTTTTAGTTATGAAGAAAGGCTAGAAAAGTTAAACTTATACACACTAGAGAAACGGCGTCTTAAAGGGGATATGATAACACTATATAAATATGTTCAGGGCCCATATAAAGGGCTCTCCAAAGACATGTTCATTAACAGAACAGTACAAAGGACAAGCGGCCACCCGCTTAGACTTGAGGAAAGGAGATTTCATCTACAACAGCGGAAGGGATTCTTTACGGTAAGGACAATAAAGGTATGGAATTCACTGCCTGAGGAGGTGATGCTATCGAATACGTTAGATGCCTTTAAAAAGGGCCTGGATAATTTTTTAAAAGAGCAGAACATAGAGGGCTATGTATGTTAGTATTGGGATTAATATTTAGTTAGGGCTTGTTGATCCAAGGAGAAATCTGATTGCCATTTGGAAACAAGAAGGAATTTTTTCCCCCCATTAACGGCAGAATTTGAAATTGCTGTATTGAGGGTTTTTTTTTTGCCTTCTTTTGGATCAACGATGGTAAACAGGAATAAGAAAAGGGTTGAACTAGATGGACGCAAGACTTTTTTCAGCCTAAATTACTATGTCGCTATGTATGTTACTATGTATATTTCACAGTATGGGAAATGTTCTTAGGTATATAAAATGTAAACTTTATTCACAATTATCTTAAAAACAAATTAAAAACAAAAAAACAATGTGACATGGGAAAAGGGGACGGCAGTAATATGGACTTCCAAAATATAGAGGGAAGGATCAGGACTATAGTAACATCCACTGAATGAGGCAATAACCAGATGAATATGCATAGCCCTATAGCTAGTTAACACCTATAGTTATTCAGTACTAAAAAAAAAAAAAAAAAAATGTTACATTAAGAGCATAACCACTATGCTTTGTTGCCAGGGATTCTAAAAAAGAGGGCTCAATGGGATTGAGGACAATAGTATATATGTATGTTGATCTAAATTATTTTGTGAGTCTTTTTTAAAGAGCACAGACAGGCTGTGAGCCATCTGGAGCTCCCTGCTCCGGATCAGCCTGTGTATACAGTCTTTATAACTAGTGTATGTATGTATATATATATATATATATATATATATATATATATACAGGGCTCAAAATTTCCTCTCGCCACTAGCCAATGGCGAGTGAAAATTTAGCCCTGGCGAGTAGAAATTCAACACTGGTGGCTATGTTATGGCTTGCAGTGACGAGTAACTTTTCAGATCTGACTAGTAGCAAAGGACTTCAAATTTTAAGCCCTGATATATATATATATATATATATATATATATATATATATATATATATATATATATTAGTTCCAGTGTGGAAGCACCCGCATTTAAAACTGGACATCCGCCTGGGTGCTGATTTAAGGCAACAATGTTATACCAAGGAGAACAAAAGCACTCGCAGGTCTTCAAAGCATGTTGGTGACAAAAATAGGTGTTTTTATTCGATCAATGTTTCAGGTGCCATGAGGCAGCCTTCGAAGATGGCTGCCTCATGGCACCCAAAAGGTTGATCAAATAAAAACACCTATTGGAAGACCTAATATAATATAATATAATATAGACATATAGCACCTGGTAAACAGCAGCATAAGGAATTGTGAACAAACAAGCCACAACCCTACTCACTGACTATTGTCCCTATCAATGTTAGTATAGTAAACGCTGCAGCAAATATCTCTAGATCGCTATCAATGAACCTATATAGTCGAGCTCATGAGACACCTAGAAATTATAGTTTATATAGTTCAATGCACAATATCGCAATAAAAAAATATGTACAGACTACTACACAGGTTGACAAGATCGAATTATTTAATTCATACTATCAGAGTTCATAAATAGCAGCCTCCATAGTAAGATCAGATATATTGTGTCCTCTAATCAAGTAAATATATAAATTAAGATTATATCCCCAAGTTGTTAGTACATTTCTTTCATTCCCATCATTTGCACCCTATATTCTCATGTCACAAAGTATTATTAAACGCCTAATGCTTTTTAGCCTGTGTTTTACCAGGCTTCATTGGAGGCAAGGACCTGAAACAACCAAAATTTTTGGTTTATATACCCATAGAGATAGGCCTTGTCATGTAAACAGGCAATACGTAAGAAATCAGATCTTATCTGTAATTGACTAATACATACTTCAAACAAATAGCGAATGTAGCAGAAAACTGTTAGATCTTCACATCTGTTGTTTAGAACCATGTGCATTAAAAAGTACCCTGGTGTTGCTACAATGTATCCATTGCGCAAACTAGATCGTAAAAGTATGTTTAAATATTAATTCTCATATAGCCATAAAGAATCTAAGCAAATACATACAAATAATCTTAACTGCATATTGATGGATCTTCACATCTGTATCTGGCGTGCATACTAAGGTGATACACTTTTATTGCCTAGATCAATGCATTGTGAAAAATGTATCATTAATATAAGTATATGCATAAATTCCTATGTAGCCGAAAAGAACCACAGTCAATATTATATTTAAAACAAATATCAAATTAAGCTGTTCTTTAGTGGATCTTCATTTCTACTATTTCTGCCCCACGCACACACACAGAAAACACACTCATATTACAAAGATCTACCTGTTAAAAAAATTAGAAAATACATATACGTCTGTATGTTAGTTCTAGTATGACTGTAAGGATTCAACTACTCATTCTCAATCAGATGTGTGATACCACATCTAAGTGACCATACATTTTTATATATAGGAATAAGGTAAACTAAAGATAAGGTCAGTAGGCATTACAATAAGAACCCATAATTCCAGTTGAAAATTGCACATCCATTACACGTGGTAAGCAGTATGTTGGCTACATTATATATGAGGTGAGAACAGAAAATAAAAGAAAATATATATTGCAGTTTAAAGTAGTTCTGAGGTTTCCTTTTTCTTTTGTTCAGTTGATTTTCCACTACAAGGCATCTTCACTAATAATTAAGTACCTGATAATTAGTACTTGGTGGTGTCAGGTCTTTTCTTTGGTGGACCTCTTCTTTTCCTCCACTGCCAGGGTTTTTGAGTGGATGTTCAATAAATCCTACAAATGTCCTTAGAATCCCTTTGACCCTTTCCATACAAAGGATCAACATGTTGTAGACATAGTCCAGATGACTATATTTTGGAGAATCAAATCTTGTGAATTTGAGATCCACTGGTGTAAGTCAGAGAAACTGAGGGGAATATATTTATTTTATCTGTGTGCAGCAACTATAATCCCTTAGATTCTAGTGTCTTCTCCAATGCATTTTTTGTCATGCACTGGAGACATATCTAGCATCCAAGGGATAAAAGGTAAAGATGCATCTCAGGCAAACAGTTTTGAGGTTAGAAAATCCTAAACAAAGGGACAGTTTGGAGAGCTGAGAATGAAAAACACTGAAGTTGTTTGAGAGCAGATTCTCTATGTATTAACTTCCAATGACAGGTAATTTGTCACCCACCGTTTGTTTCAAAGAAAAAAAGTACAAATCAGAAACAGCATAATTGACCCATATCACTGTTTGAACTGTAATAACTTTACAACTGAGCATCTCACAGCAATGTAAGTGTCCTTGTTTCACTCAGCAGGAAAAGTGCTACAATATCTGTTTTTTTCATAATAAACTTTACGATATATATGTTTTTTCATAACAAACTTTACTGCTCCTTTTATCTGTTGGGGTAACACGTAGTAATCAAGTCAGTGATGTGCTCCCTATATTTCCTAACAGTTGGGGATCTCATCAAGGGATAATTCAACCCCCATTTTCTTATCAAGAAACTTGGCTTTACATCTCCCGGGTTCATCTCGGACCCTTGGTGCAGTGACAATCCAAAGTAAAGGTAAGATGTGTCATTCTGACTTAGGGTGGCTGATAATATTATTGTGAGTTGCAGCAACTTTTGAGCAAGCCATCTGCCCATATTCTAGTGAGGTCTCTAATGCATTACAAAGCAATGCACTGCAAACATATCTAGCACTGAACGGGTGAACCCTTTGCATGCCAAAGGGATATGCAACTCACTGCTCTGCAATGTGTTGTGTACCCCCCCGGCACTCACAGGGTTAAACACCCCATTGAAATCAGTGGTGATTTGAGGAATATTTATTTGTCCCCTATGGGTCTGGTCTAGAACTGTTCCAGTTTTTCTTAGTACATCAATTCGAGTTTTTCTGTACATCAGTGTCTCACTGTATCAGTATTACTAGATGTCTCAGGCTTTATCTCATGTCATGTAAGTCACTGTGCCTCATGTCTCAGAAAGCTGTGATGTATGTATATGCATGTATAGACAGTATGTTTGAATATATATGTGCTAAATTGCATCACAGTATCTGGTTGTGTACTACAGGGTTTACCTCTAAGGAATATCATTTTATTTTTCTTGGATGCCTCCATAAATTTCTCTGTGTATCACTGCAACGCTGTTCTCTTTCTACCCCCAGGTGTACGTGTCTTTCACTCCAGCCCAGCTGCCGACACTTTAAATTATATTGGTGGTCCAGCAGTTTTGCTAAGTCTGATTTCCATGGCAACTGATGACCAGGCATTATATGCTGCTATTAAAGCACTAGTGTCTGTTATGAGCAGCAGTCTTCTGGCAGATGTACTGATGCAACAGATGGATGGATATCGGGTAATTTACTGCAATGAAAATGCTCAACAAGTGCTGCAAAACACTCAATAAAAGATGTATAAGCAATGCATAAAATGACACTTTACAGAAAATTAAAGACCACAATTATATGGAGCTATAGGAGGAGTCATATGAAGGGGATTATTGTATAACAGTAGGAGTTAAAGAGCCTAAATATTGAGAACTAGTGTAAAAGCCTGTGTACACTCGTCAAGGTCCAGGTGATGTTAACCCTTTGAGAGCTTGAGGGGTACGCAACGCATTGCAAAGTTGCTTTGCAATGCGTTGTGTACCCCTCTGGCACCCAAAGGGTTAAGAGGCTGGTCCTACTCTGCGTCCTGCCGCCGATGCAGTCATGCACTTTAGAGACTGCCTGAAAGCACAGATTGGTCCCAGCACAGGACTCCCAGCATTCCTACACCTCCCAGCATTCTGTGCTCCCAGCATTCTGTGCATGCGGGCAGTCTCTACTGAGCATGACGGCTTCTGACAAACATCCTAGCGAATTATTATATAGGATAGAAAGAATCATAACTACACTTCTATGGAGCAATATAAGGAAGAAAATATCATGAGATATGAGATGTATAAGATAGGATGATAAATAAAGAGATTATATGGAACAACAGAATGAGGAATGGTGAGGAAGATGTTACATGGAACACTAGTATACGATATAGAAAGGCTATTTGGAACATTAGGAGGAGTTATAGAGGACGTATATGTGCAATCAAAAGGCAAAACAAACATTAACCCTTTGAGTGCCAGAGGGGTACGGTTATCACTCAAAATATAAAATCGTGGCTATTCAGGGCTATTGTTTGTTTAACTTTAACTCAGAGCACCATGCCTTACTAATAACCTCAACTATAACATGAAAATTCACATAAATAAAGCAAAGCAGAGAGGTGTTGCTGAGTTAAAGTTAGAACACTGAATTAACATGCTTCTGTACACTTGCATAAGAACTTTCACGTGGGCTTTAACACATTTTTGTCTTTTAATTTCCAGCTTTATAGTTATTTGTTTATATAATGTTATAATCACTTTTATGATCAATGATTTAACCCTCTGAGTGGCAAAAATGTATCCATCATATTGCAATACAATGTAGATATCATTCTGACACTCTAAGGGTTAACACAGAATTCCATTTCAACTATAACTATTGCAGCACTGCCATAATAGTAATAGTAGTCAGAGATTATGTAGAAAAGTATGAGTTATAGAGAGAGGATAAATAGAGCCATTGATGTAGTTATACTGAGAGATTGTGTGGAGGAGATATAGGTAGGGGCTTTCGAGTAACCAAGTAACATAGTTGATGAGGTTGAAAAAAGATATGTGACCATCATGTTCAGTTCATGACAAATCACCCCTGTTGATCTAGTGGAAGGCAAAAAAATAACCCCATTGAAGCCATTTCCATTTAAGCCCCAAGTGGGTAAAACATTACTTCCTGACTCCAAATGGCAGTCACACATTTCCCTGGATCAATGTCCTATCTGCTTTGAATCCAGCTATCATAATTCTCAGTATTGGTTTGTGCTATATAGGAACCCATTACTTTTTTGAAAGCAGTTACAGTAAATGAAACACAGCACCCTGAGCAATTCCATAACTTTACTCCTTACTGTAAAAAATCCCTGCCTTTGTTTTAGTCAAAAGCACCTTTCCTCTAGTCTTAATGGATAACCTCTTGTTCTTAGCTCAGCTAAATAGTTAATTGGATAGTTATTTGTATTTACCTTGAATATAAGTTTAAATGTAATCATTTAACCCCTTGGGTGTCTCTTCTCTAATGTAAACAAACCCAGTTTATAACTCAGATCATCCAAAAACAATAGGATAAATTATATAGAGGTTATATGGAGTAATACAGGGAAAATTTAATATTGAGGAATTTGAGGATATATAGGAAGACACAATATGCTGCAGCTGGAGTAGTTCTAGAAAGAGGTTATATGGTGTAATATGATGAGTTATATAGAAGGGTTGTGTACCAATAGAAGATGTTATAGAGATAAGATATTTGGAATAGCAGATGTATACAGAGTTTGTAGCTGTGGTGATCAAATCCCAGGACACTAGGAGCACAGACTCTTAGAATTTTGCCTTTGGCTCTGAACTCTGGGAATATTTATATATTCACCCATTTACTGACTCCTAAGACCCTTAGCTGGCTCTTATTCTGTCTGATTACTAAGTGTATTAAATTTAACAATATGAGGAATTTATGGTTATATGGAACAATAGGTAGATGAGGAGAGAGAGGATGTATGGAGCAGCAAGGGGAGCTGCATGAATAAATGAATTAATATATTAATATAATGACACAAGTGTACTCAGAGCTTTACTGTGTAATGGTTTGGACAATACAGGGTTACAATAAGTACTTTACAAAGTGACACACTGTAAGTGGAATCCCTGCTTGAAAGCTTACAAGCTAAAGTGGTAAACGGAGACATGCAGAGTACATAAGGGTCAAGTGCAGAATACAGTGCTAGAGTTCTGGTCAGGACAGGGGTAAACATAAATAATGTAAGTAAATTATTAGAGCCTTGGATGTACAAAGTCAGTACCTTCTAGCATGTTGAAGTTTTTATGATGAGCTGTAACTTTAAACGAGACTTGAAGACTGCAGGAGAGGTGCAGTGGTGCAGGCAGGTAGGTAGCTTATTCCACAGTTAAGGATCAATGAGAGGAAAAGGTTTGATTCGTGTGAGGGCTGTAGACACAAAAGGAGCTGACAGAAGAATGTCATTGGCTGATCGTAAATGGCAGGATGGGTTATAGTGGGAGGTCAAAGTGGAAATGTAAGAGGGGTAGAGGAGAGACATTTCTTGAATGAGAGAAGCAGTATTTTGCAAGATATCCAGAGTTTGATAGGCAGCCATTGGAGAGACTGGAGGAGAAAGGGGCAGGGACAAACTGAGGTGACATTACGGTGACTCCTGCTGCAGCATTCTGTATGGAATAGGGAGTCAGAAGGCCAGAGTGAAAAACTTTACAGTAGTCCATGCAGATAAGATGAGTGCTTGTATTAGGTGTGGAGGGACTGAGGAAGGGAGAAAGCCTTCAGCCTCCTCCGATGATGGAGGCTTTCTGCATGTAAGCTGGAGCGCTCTCTGGCCAATGAGAGCACTCCCGCTTACATGCTGAAATTCTCCATCATCAGAGGAGGCTGCATAGAGGGAGGGGGAGCAGAAGAAGAGTGATAGACTGCGGGACAGAGCTGGTAACTGCAGTCTGTCCGGAAGTAGGGCACAGGGCGGTATTTATTTGTTGAATTTTGGCCAAATATCGATTATAAAAAATAAATTAATACATTATTCCACATATTCGCTATATAACCTAACTTTTAAGACAAACTTATATAGGGGGGATAGATCCCCTTTAAATGAGAATTTTACCTCCCTAAATGGTGGTGTGAAGCAAAGTATTGGTGATCTCATCAGCATTCAAGGGGGTTAAAAGCCCCATGTAAATTAGTAGGAGTATTCATTTGTCCCCTATGGTGCAGTTAGTTAGCTCAAGATTTTCTCCTCATTTCTTTTGTGAATAAGGCCCTATACGTAGCAATAGAGCTTACAAGATGTTTTAAAGCAGTAGTGGGAAACTATGTGTCATATACATTAGGCTCAATTCTGGAGCCAACTGACTGCACCACAGAGGCAAATTACAATTCCCCAAATCCCCCATATATTTAAATGGGGATTTTTACCACTTGAAGCCTAGCAAGGTCTCCAAAACATTTCTTCAAAATGTGTCGGAGACTTCTGTAGCATTTATAGGGTTACAAGCGCCATTTAAATCATTGGACATTTTTATTTTTCTCTATTAGTTTAGTTAGTTGGCTCTAGCATTATACCTCTTTAGCTTATTAAGTATGGTCTCACGTTTTAACCCTTTGAGTGCCGGAGCGGTATCCAACGCATTGCAGCTCAAAGTCAGTACCTTCTAGCATGTTGAAGTTTTTATGATGAGCTGTAACTTTAAACGAGACTTGAAGACTGCAGGAGAGGTGCAGTGGAGCGGTATCCAACGCATTGCAGCTCAATGGGTTGGATACCACTCTGGCACTCAAAGGGTTCAGGGTCTCAAATAGGCCTGAATTTAAGGGCTTCCCTGTAGATGTAATCAGCCAATTTGACTTACTAATGGATGCCCAAGAATGGATATCCTTAAATCCTGTCATGTTTGGGGCCCACAAGGACTAAAGTTTCCCACCTATTTTTACAGGGAACAGACTACTGAGTTAGTGGAAGCTGTGATATGAAGCAATAAGAAATGCTTTTTAACCCTTTTAGCTCCCTGGGAATGAGTGACACGCTGCAGGATGAGGTGTAAGAATAATTGGTGCAATTAATATCTGTAATTTTTCTGGGTTTCTTGGAATTGCTTTAGAACAGTATGGTGCTGATCCCCCCCCTCCTTTATTTCATACTCACGTCAATATATCTCCTTTGATCATCCCTCGGGTGCATTTCCCTCACATCCCTACCTGCCGCACTCACCTTCCTCCGCCTCAGCTATTAAACCAATACTGTTTCTTCTATGAATTTTTTATGACTGCAATGAAAAAGATTAAAGAGGATGGATGGGTGTAATTAGGTTACCGGATTTAATAAATACAGCCGGTATCTTTATGAAATGGAAATTTTACAGGAGCAATTAAGACATTTAGAGCGTTTATGGGAACCTGGTGGCCCATCTTCTGTATTTCATTTGGTGTAATTGGAGCTCCGACTAATCAGAATTTGAAGTTGAATCTCCGTGGAACAAGTTTGTCCTGGGTTATAAACTTCTTGGTGACACTCGAAGAGATTGCTGTGTTAGCCGGTCCCTCTTCATCTTCTGGCATTTTTTTTTTGTCTTGTGCGGATGGCACTCTGAGGATATTTTGTTTCGTCCAGGAAAGAAAGAATTAGCAGTACCAATATCGTGAGAATTAGCCACCTAGGCAGAAAACAGACTTATCCACAGTACACTATTTTGGTAATTACCTGCTCTGTCCAGTGCCATCTGCATCAAAGGAAATAATGGGCCTTGTGTATAAAGTCAAAGTAGAACAATTTTTTGGGCAAACCAGCTGCATTTAGGTCACGAATATCTTCAAACTTCCCTTTAATTTAATTAGGATTTATAACCACTTGAATGCTAGGAAGGCCCCCAGTTCTTTGAAGACCTCTCTAGCATTCAAGGGGTTAAAATTCTATTTAATGGGAATGTAATGTGTACTCTACAGTGCAGTTGGTTTGCCACAGAGTTGCTCAACTTGGCTTTTGTAGATAAGGTCCGTTGAATTTTAAAGTGGTGTCCAATGCATTGCAGCCCTCTGGCACTCAAAGGTTTAAATCAAGTTCACATGTAATATGTTTTTGTCCTCACTCTGACTTTTTTTTATGTGGCCCTGTCATCTTAAGATAAGTTTAGTTATAATTTGAAATATAATTAAACACTGTGTAATCCTAACCTTTATTTGCTGGCGGTAAAGTTTGGCGCTTTATGCAAATTAGAAACTGGACTGGGCCAATATTAACACATTCTGCTGCAAATGAATCCATGCAGTGCCCCAAACTGAGGATATTTATAGTAGCATAGAGATTGATAATACTTTGTAGAAAATTTGCTTGCATGATTTCCTTTGCCATCAGGCATCAGGGACTCATTAGGTCCCACTGCTATTAAGGAGGTTGCAAGCACAGCCTTTAGAACCTGGCCAAAATAATTCTTTCTCCTATCAGCTGAACTGCATATTGAAGCCTGACAGGAGGAGACCTACCTTAGAGGGGCTTATGTAGTTGATTAATAGAGATGAGTAAAGAAGCAGTACCTACACTAGTATGTGCCCCCAAAACAGGCTTTGTAAGGATACCTACTATAGAGGGGCTTATCTAGGTGATTAACAGTAATAACAAAGGTAAGTGTGGTAAATAGAAATGAACAAAGAAGCACCACCTCACCTAGTCTAAGCCCCAGTACAGTCTGTACTGCACGGTTTCTGTTAAATACAGGTTTAGCCTCTGCTGTTTTGCACACTGTATGTACTTAACCCTGTGTGTGTGAATCTATTCTGCATGCATCAGGTGTATCAAAGTGATATGACACTGCAGAGGTCCAGAACAAGCATATTAACCCTTTAAGTGCAAGAGGGAGTGAGTAGCACATTACTATGCAATATGCAGAATACTCCACTGGCACTCAGTGGGTTAAAGGGTCAGCAGCTTCACTGACACACTGTATGCACTTAACCCTGTGTGTGAATATATTCTGCATGCATCAGGTGTGTCAGAGTGATATGACACTGCAGAGGTCCAGAACAAGCATATTAACCCTTTAAGTGCAAGAGGGAGTGAGTAGCACATTACTCTTCAATATGCTGAATACTCCACTGGCACTCAGAGGGTTAAAGGGTCAGCAGCTTCACTGACAGCAGGTCCTAGCATTTTGAATGTTTGCAGATTGAAAACATTCAATAAAATGTACATTGTGAGGAAGGGTTTGAGGATAAGGTGACAATATAGCAGGGTGGGCAAAGTGAAGCTCTCCAGCTGCTGCCAGATTACAATGCCCATCATCTACTGCTAACTGTAGGCTGACAGAGGGTGATGGGAATTGTAGAACAGCAACAGCCGGAGGGCTTCACATTGTCTGTCTCTGATATAGGGCCCTGTGTTTAAAAGAAAACTGGAGTAATTCTGAGGTAAACTAACTATAGTACAGTACCAATAAAATTCCACTGCTTTATATAGGGCTTTTTAAGGAGCAGGAACGTTTTCGTTTATGAAAACATATATGTTGTTTGGATTCCCCTTCAGAATACAACAAGATTACTTTCACGACCAGGGGATTTTTCATTAAAAAGTTATTGCAGCTTGAACCTCTTTTTTAATCAATTGGCACTAGCTGGTGTCCAAAATGCAAATTTTGTTTATAGTGCACTCATAGAGGACTGCTCAAGTCATAAAGTACTGCTCTTCATAGTAAGTAATACACACATCATCGCCTGGTGACCAGTAACAAAAACTGCAGTTTAATTTAAAAGAAGTAAAAGAGAGCTGTAATCATTTTAAATGAAAAATCTCCCTGCTGTGGAAGTACTCTTGTTACACTCAGATGTACATTTTCTATAAAAAGGTTTACTGGTCCTTTAATTCCTTGAATTCCAGTGAACTCTCCAGTGGGCCTGTCTGATAATCAAAGAAGGAGAGAGTCCCATACAAACTCTACATTGTTTATTGCTGTGTTATGTTGAGAGAAAGGCAACTGTAAATATAATAAAAGCAAACAACAGTTATACTGGCACTCAGATTATTTGTTGAGACTAGCCACTGATAGAATGGAGGAGAAAAAACTAAACACCAGTATGACACAAATGGCTAAATTTCATAAATAAAAAGTCATGAAATATTGTCCAGAATAGAATGTATAGTTATCTTATGTGTGGCCTGACGCCCCTACTATTAGATGGGTCCATATAATGCAGCCGATTCCCCAAATGCCTTAGATCCAGACAGCAAACATGTAAAGAAGCACAAAAAAAGAGGGGGGGGGGGAGGGGAGCACAAGAAATGGCTCTCTACGTGTAGTGGTTAAAAACCATCAATGTTCATAAATAAAATGACAAAGATATGTTGGAAATTGAATGTAATAAGCAAATTGTTTAAAAGACAACCGTAGTTTAAAATACGTGGTACATAACATGCATCTACCACAATTATTTAGACAACAAAACGTTGACAAAAAAGAAATAGGAATAAAAATAAAAAATAAAATAAATCACTGGTGAACAATCAAAAAGAGCTCTAGATACCTTGTCCACAGAAACACTATAATGGAAGTGTCTGGGAAACAGTCTGATTGCTTATAGCAGCAGAAAATTTGATGGAAAGTGCTACAATATTATGAAACTGTACAGCCTTAGGCACTAAGAAGTGTAGATAGATGGCCCCTTACTTGGTATCCAGCGTATATATTGCCTTTAATGACAAGGTGGTGTGTAGTTACTGGTGTCACAGCCGTTGTTCCCAGTCAGTGTCCTACCTTGTGCGGTGTTCAATGGCAGATCAGTACAGTACTGATCTTTTTCTGATTTGTTTCTGTGGACAAAGTATCTAGATCTCTTTTTGATTGTTCACCAGTCATTTATTTTATTTTTATCCTCATTTATTTTTTATCAACGTTTTATTATCTAAATAATTGTGGTAGATGCATGTTATGTACCATGTATTTTATGCTACGGCTGTCTATTAAACAATTTGGTTATTACATTCAATTTCTAACACATCTTTGCCATTTTATTTATGAGTATTGATGGGTTTTAATCACTACACATAGAGGGCCATTTCTTGCGCCCCCCCTCTTTTTTTGTGCATACATATAATAAATCAGCATAAATGACTGTTTATATATATGCATATTATTAACACTTTGCATGTCAGACTGTTAGTGAAGCAATGCACTGGATACCCCTAAGACACTAAAGGGTTAATGTAAGTAATGTATGTTTACAAATCCAAAAGCTATATGCTGAAAAGTATTCACACAAGGGTTAAGGAACCATCCTCCTGCATGTTAGTATCTATGATAGGTTTTAAACTATGGCATAATATGTTTTAATCTGTATTCTCTGATTCACTTTCTCTTACATTCGCCTTCTCTGGTGTTGTACCAGAAAGGGCCATGGGGGCAGTGTCACAAAGACATTTTGTTAAATCTGGCTATTAACTGTACAGCTGACAGAACACTTCATAAATGTGTTTGCTAAATGTGTAACCTTAGGCAGTAAGATCACATTGTGTTGTTATGGATTATCAAAACTGATGAAAGGCCAAGGTCCCTGAAATATTTTGTGTGGAGATAACATTTCCTCTCAATAAAAGCAAAAAAGTATTGTTGTATGCTTGTACTTCACCACTTTTCTTTCTGTTTTTCTGTCTGTGCCCAGTCGGTGGCAGGGCAAGGCACTGAAAGCATTGTGGTCAGGAACACCTGTGACTTCATTTGACTTCTACTTGGTTCCACTCCCTGTAAATGCCATCTATTGTCTCGTACCACCATTCCTGCATCTCCTCCTAATGGTATCAATCACCACACTTCATGTCATATAAGATGTACTCTCTTGCTCTGTTCAATGTTGTGTATGTTCTGCATGTAAATATTCCTATCATTAGTTATTTGTATGATGCCAATATTTTCCACAGTCAGACATTTGTGAATAATAAGTATAAAAAGGAACTGCCCTGTGTAACTTAGCCACAAACCCATCATTGCTTCAGTAGAATGTATCTATAGTGAGTTCAGTTCTACATTAATACTATTCTTGCTGTTCTTTTTTTTCCTCAGCTCTTGGCTTTCTTGCTCAAGGAGAAGTCCTACTTATTAAACCCACGGATCTTCCAGCTTATATTGACCATCACTGGCACGGCTGATCTGGGTGTTGGGCCTGTCAGACCTCTGAACCTCTGTGCAGTGAGACATATACTGTGTGATTTCCAAGTGAGTAATATACTCGATCTCTTACACATAGGCCATAGGAGCTTTGGAGAAAAGTCAATGCTTGATATTTTTTAAGACTCATTGAAATGGATGTAGTAAAAACTAAATTGAACAATTCTGGAATAAGCCAATTTTACTGTCCATACCTGAGAAAAGTAAACGGAGATTATAATCCCTTGAGTGTTATAAAGATCTCCAGTACATTATGAAACAATATACTTGAGACCTCACTAGCATACAAGGGGTTACATTTTAAACCAAATGGAATTTTTATTTGTTCCCTCTGGTGCAATTCATGTGCTCCAGAATTGCTGAAGTTCTTATTTGTACTTTAGTCTGATCAAATTTCCACACTTCAGCCACTTTAGGACCAGAGAGGTGTGCAACACATTGCGTTACACCCTCTGGTCCTGAAGGGGTTAAAGAAAGGTATGAGGGGCTTCCTAATATGACACAACTTGTGGAAATCAAGAAAAATTTGCCTGCATTTTGAAGGAAAAATAGCGGTACTGTTTACATATTGTAAAAACAGTTTTTTTGTGCATTAAGGAAACTCAGATTAGTGGTTATATTTATGTATATAAAAGAAGACAAAATATATAAAAATTGCCTTTGTTTTGCAAAAAAATCTATTACAAAAAACAAAGTTAATATTACCTGGGGGAGACAAAAGAAAACTGACATGTAATGTGTTAAAGGAGCAGTAAACTTTTTAATGAAAAAATATAGATTGTAGGGATTTACCTATTGAGTAAAATAAGGGTACTTCCACTGCTGAGAGCTTTATATTTCCAGAGTTATTACAATTTAAACCCATGTTTTTTTTTTTACATTAGCAGTGCCCTCTAGTGGTCAAATTCTAATTAGATTTTCTGTTAGATTCTAATGGAAAGTCAGAAAAGTCAGAGACACACAGTTCTCCATAGAATGTGATAGAAACTACCTCTCACTTCCTGTCAGTTAGAACTATCAGGAAGTAAACACAGTAAATTCACTTCCTGATTATTTAAACTGCTATAATTTTTGAATAAAATATCTGACAGCAGTGGGAGTGACCTTGTTTTATTCAGCGGGAAATGCTCAATAAAATATGTGTTTTCATAACAAATGTTTACTGCTCCTTTAAAGAGGCTGATTTGATAAGAACTGGTTGGGGGTTATCAGTAAGGCATAATAAACAGGCAATAAAGGGGAGATAATGTCTCCAGGTATATCATTTCTCCAGTTCCTGTGTTATTCTATGGAGCCCATGCACTAAGATGTCTCTACCTTTGCAGATCTTAGTACATAGACTCTATAGAATACCATATGAATTGGAGAAATTATATCACTGGAGAAGTCATATCTACTTTATCACTTCTTTATCATGCCTTAGTGCATAAACCCCTGTTGTGTTCTGAGCAAACCAACTGCACGACGGAGGGCAAAATTTGCAAATTCCAATTGATTTAAATTGGTTTGCTAACCTCTCGAATGGGAGAGAGGTCTCCATGCATTGTCAAACATTAAAAGGGTTTAAAAGTCACATTTTAATCAGTGGGAATTTTTTTGTTTTCTACCTGTGGCCCAGTTGGTTTGCCCCCCCCCCCACTGAGTCAGACTGACACTTCTTCACTCACCTTTTCTCTGAGTGGGGGAAGGCAAAAGGAACATGTGACTTAGAGGCTGATTTTATAAGACACACTAGATATATTTTAGAGCAAACCACCTGCTCAATAGGTAAAGATGAAAGCTTAACCTTTTGAATGCTGGACACTGGTCTCCAATGAATTGGTCTGCAGTGCTTTGGAGACCTCTTTAGCCTTCAAAGAGTTAAAATCCCCATTTAAACCAGTGGTGCTGCTGGTTTGCTGTAGAGTTGCTCAAGTTCCAGTGCGCATGGTGTAATTGGCATACACTCTCCTTATTGGTTACTTTCTGTTTGCAAATTTTTTTCTGTTCACCCATTCATATGCTCCTCATATCCTGCTATAATTGCTTCCAACTGAACAAAACACCTTCATTTGTAAAGTGCTGTATATACTGTTGCCACTATATAAATAAAGATACATGGCATTATATTATTCATAGGGTTAAAGAGGCAGTGCCTCCTTTATGGGGAAAATGTTCTTATAAATATAGCATTGGGAAACCTTTCCCTGACATTACTAACTGTCCTATGAAACCTATAAAATATACAGTTAGTGTTTGATAATTTCACCTTAATCAGAATCTCTCTGTAACCTCTTCCTTCTGCCTCTTTCTTCCTTTAAACAACCATAATGCTTAAAAGCCAACTCCACTCAAGGAAATGAGTTTGAACAGCCTGGACTGGGGTGGCTGAGTTGGATTTGAGGAACTGATATTACCAGAGAAGCTGAAATTGAGAGAAAAGACGTTCCTTATTGTAATGGCAACTCAAGAAGCTAGTTGAACATTTTTGTGTGAATATTAGATGTGAAGGCAAAAATGAACAGACAGATCTGGTTTACTTTCTCCCCCCTTGCTACCGTGCTTATCTTATTTTCATCCTAGGAGTCACTGCACATTTAACATAACAATCCTGCAATTTTCTGTTGGGTGACCAGAGGGATATGCATTAAAGGTTCAGGATGACGATTTGGTGGTGAATTTGTGTTGATGGCAGACATACAGTGTGCACTCATATCATACTGCTGTCGTATTCCTTTCAATCTACCACCAGTCTACCACAGTTCACTGACACTGCCAGGAATCCCCCATGCCATTGACAAATTCACGATTTTGCTTGACACTGACTCAATTGAATATGGAAATTCAGTTTAATGAGCCATTGTCATATTCATATGGATATTTATATGTTAATGTGGCTGTACGCCACATGCACTAAGCACCGATAACAGCCTTTGCTGTCAGAGTTCGCAGTCTCAACATGTCCAGCCTTAAGTTGGAAATTTTGGGATCTCCCTCTACCTACCTTTGGAGCCAAAGGACAGTTTGCAGTCTCTGCTAAAGAGTAGCGATGACAACAGCTGTCCTCCCTTAACCTTCTCAGTGCCATGAGGATGTGGCTTGCGTGCCCCTGTGACACTGAAAGGGTTCCAAAATGAGAGAGTAGCAGAGAAGCTATGTATCACAGTTGTTCTGCCCTTCTGTACTGACTGAACCAGATAAGTGGGTTATCTGACGATCAGCTGGTTCAGGTTAACAAAAGAGTCATGCTGAGTCCTGATTTTAGCTGAATCTGTGGATCGGAGGATAGATCGCTCATCTGATTCAGTCAGGGCCGAAGGGCAGTGAAACTGTGATATATAGTTTTTTCTTTCATTCTCTCATTTTGAAACTCTTTCGGTGTCACAGGGTTTGCAGTCCACATTCTTATGGCACTGTAATGGTTAAGGAAGTGATGCTGGTGGCGGTGCTGAAGTTGAACCAGATCCTCTGCACCCTTCCAGTGGGCAAATGGGGGGTTAGAGAGGATGCGGTCAGCTTTCAAGGTTGTTAAGCTGCTAGTGATGTGGGAAGGCGTCCCTTACACATCACCAGCAGTTTGACAACTCTACATACTAATTAATGCATTTCCCCCTTCCCTTGCATTGCTGATTTTTAGTGCATATCACCAAGACAATGTGTTCACCAAACATCACCAAAAACATATCAACATTGCATCTCCTCTTAGTGCATCTCCTTCCAGGTGGTGATATTCCTATCTCTTCTTATAGAGAGCTGTAGTCTATGACTCAGGCTATCACATAGAGTTCAGTATAAATAATACTTCTGTTTGCAATGTTTAATAGTTTGATTAAAAAGACAAAAGATAAATTGCATTGTTAATTGTTTAGTAGTTATGTGAGTGGAAGAGAAGATGGATCTGCTTCATGTGTTTGTACACTGCTGTCTCTGTTTAAATGTCTTTGATGGCTGATTCTTTGCATTTTTTTCCTGCTCTTCCTTTGAAGCTCTGGCTAGAAGTTCCAGGAGATCTCGACTTGTCCCTGCTCAATCACCTTGTGGAAGTTCTCAGAGGTCTCAGGTAAGGCTGATAAGATTGAGCTTAAACCCATTTGGTGCCAAATTGGGGGGAGCTCAGGAGGTTAACAATATGAAATCCTCCTGCATTAACCCTTTAAGGCCAGATGGGTTTGTAACACATTGCCTCTTAATGCATTGTTCACCCCTCAGGGTTATCCATTTTATTTCCTTAGAACTTGTTTTCTTTTGTGTCAATAAAAAATGTTACTATGGGGAATGCAAACACTGTCCTTGTGCCTCAAATATTAGATCATTTCCTTTCTAGGATTCACTCTACTATACAAATCTTCATAATTGACATATTCATCACTGTGTTATAAATCAGTTTGAGTTAAAAGATGATACCATTGTGCCATGAGTGTTGTTACTAAGTGAGCTAAGATGACAATAAATATGGGAGTGCACTTGATTAACATTGTAACACAAGGCATTAACCGGTGCAAGACCATGCAAAATTGTGTTATAGATATCAGAATCCTACTGGGTTAATGGTGCTTGATATTAACACAAATACATATTTAAATGCACATACGGTCAGGGTAAACCTCCTTTAGAACATCAGCACAACTGAATAAAAAAGCTGTGACTTGTGTTATTCACCTCTCATTTTCTACAGAGACATGTAGAAATACATAAAGGGCTGTAAACAGGATGTATGCCTGCTTAGCACCTATGTACAGTACTATTTTGCACTGGAATGCAATAGGATTCTAGCTGCAAGGGATGGACAATATGGAAGTCTGGATATGCCATACCACTTCTCTCAGGCAAAGGCTGGGCATAGGGGAAATATGTGCCAAACCTCTCTTTTTATACCTGCTCCAAGCATTGCATAAATGGGCTGGGTGCCTAGTTGGTATGTGCCATAGACATTGTGCACCTAAATGTACAGCTGTGGGCTTATGTATTTTGTCCATGCGCATAGGGGCAGCTGCTTATTTGATCTGCTATAATATGAGTTCATAGCATGGGACAATACCCTTTAAATCAGTGGCAAGTAACTTAAAAGCAGTTACCTAGGTAGGCATCATTCATACAACAGTCAGTTATAATTATTAAGTGTTTTTGTGCTTGTAGCTGTAATGTAGTCTATAAATGAATAAGAACATTGAGCTACCTTGATTACCTTCGTATGGCCTTTTAGAATCATGGGTGAGGCTCTTTCTTTATTGATAATAGTCAGTGAGAGCTTCTTCGATGATTGCAAAGGACCATACAAAGATTCTCAAGATAGTAAAATGTCCCTGCGGGTGTAAGTGCCCATACAATTCTGTGGGGTATATCGTTTTAACAAGGCAGGTAAATAGAGTAAAGTTACTGAAAATGGCTTTATCATCTTGACAGTACATAGCATTAAACAGGGTGCAGAGTAAAATAGCCTAGTAAAGGCAAGTCACTATTAATCAGTTTTAATACCACCTTCCCTTCTCACACACATCTATTCACTCTTACAGTATACACATGAATGTACACACACAAACACACTGCCCAATATAGTGTATATGTGTGTTAATATTATGTGTGTGTGTGTGTAAGCAAAATTCAGTCAATGTCTTTAATCAGTAAAATAATTTTACTGACAAGAGGTGGTCCATATATGTACCAATCAGCGTCTAAAACGTATCATTATACATGCATCTAGGTTATAAAAGCAATATACACTTAAACCCATGCATGCAAAAGCCTAGCATTCAAGGGATTAAGGGTGGAATGCAAGAAAATGTTTTGATGCAAGAAACCTATTAACGCCTTGATACTGAATAACACGTGCTCCGAAATGAACAGCAAAGTTAGACGTATGAAAATGTTTGCTATTTGCTTTACCGAATTAGGTGCACTCGCTCATCTTCTCACAAAATAGCGGTCATTTAGCCACTCCCACTTTTTGAAATGCATTTGCTAAAAAATGAGCAAACATTTGCTAATTGAGAAAAAAACATATGCAATTCAGTAACATTTTGGTGCTAATCATTTTGCCATCAAAATTACACTGTAAATAGCAATTGCACACATTTCTTGCATTCCGCCCCAAGAACCTTAAAGATTACAAAGAATTTGTGTATAATGTGACTGTAACAGCATGCGCCCTACTGGAACTTGTCAGGCTTCTCTCTCGGGTTTCTGTAATTTGTGTATGGGGTCACCTGAGTGACCCTTTGAGGTGGGTCCTGGTGTCTTCTTCAACAGTCAGAACACTTGTTTGAAACTTGCTCTCAGTACAGACCCAGAGCAAGTTTGGAACTGGCACCCCAACAGTTAAAGAAAAGCCCAGCATACATAGTTTCTTACCTTGGTGGTTAACATTCTTGTTCCCTGCTCCTGTAACTGACTTAATCTAAGATTAAATAAAATATAGTAAGGGAGGAGGAGCAGCAAAGTAGGGAACAAGTACTGGGGGGAAACCATGATTTTAATCGGTAGCCATAAGAGTTCTCAAATGTATCTGGGGTACTTGTCATCCCCCCAACCCAGTTCCAGTACCCATGAATGCCCCTGTTCATGTATAGACAAGAGTAGCAGTGAAATGCAAAAAAACATTTTTTCTGTTGATTCAGATACCAGAGAGGCCTCTGATAAATTGCAAAGCAATCCTGGAAACTTCTTATACCCTTTTATAATGCTCTGTTCTAATCATCCAAATCTCCTGCCCCTTTTCCCTACGTCACTCTTCTTCCCTCAGATCTGAAAGCCGTTCGCTTTATAGTACAGATCACAATGAGAAACAATATTGTCTTTGTCTGTATAAGGACAAAGGGGAGAAGGGTTTTTCTTATGCTGACACTATATTGTCCCTTGTTGTGATCCAACCAGACCAGCTTTCAGTTGTGAAGTGTAACAACTTTATTATAGATCATCATCAGCACAAACTTGTATGCCAATGCACTGAACTCTGCAGTGCAGTAGAATTCAGCCTCACTCTCAGAGTGATAATCACACTGGTCCCCAGTGTTTTCCCTCCTTCTGCTGCTTTTTTCCATGCAGTCCTTTTTTGTCCCCTTCTCCCTCTAATACGTGTTTCTTTATTAAAACGTTGTCCTTCTTTTTAGTCTTAATTTACTTTATTCTGAGAGCTGAATCTTTGCCAGCTTTACTCATTAATGAGCACTACTTATTTATTTATTTACTTTTTTAAACTATGTTTAACAATAATATAGTTTTATTTTATACAGTATAGCCCTATATATTACTCCATTATTTTTGCGTGGTGAGCGCTATTCCTTTTTGTTTTATTTATTTAAATATATATTTATCACTGAGTCCCTGGCAGCTCACTTTTGAAGTGCAAGATAGTGGAACCTACAGGTTCTGCACTGTCTAAGGAACCATCTGTAACTGGAAGTATGGTCTGCAATGGATTTATCAGTTAAAGGGAGAGTAACACTTAAAATGTAAAAAAAAATGTTGTAGAGTACTCCCACTGCTGAAAGGTGTTTTATTTAAAAGTTATTACAGCTCAAAGTTGAATTTTTTTAGGTGCAATATCACAGTGGCCTGAAATTGTACAGTGGCGCTGTTGCTACACCATCATATGGAGATTTATGGTCCATAGGATGGTGTAATAACAGCGCCACTGTACAATTTCAGGCCACTGTGATATTGCACCTAAAAATTCAACTTTGAGCTGTAATAACTTTTGAATAAAACACCTTTCAGCAGTGAGTGTACCCCTTTTCTACTCAGGGGGATAAACACTACAATATATATTTTTTTACATATTAAGTATTACTATCCCTTTAAAGGGATAGTAATGTTTCACAATAAAAGCTGCTCCAATTAATCTTCATAGTATTTGGGCCATGGAGAGTGTCTGAATGATAAAGTATCCTCCTTCTGCCCCTTTTCAGGTTTTTCCAATGGAAGAGGTTGCTTCATTCAAAAGTTAATGGAGAGCAAGCTTGCATTTTTTTGAAAGAACGAGTGAAATGTTTTATGCCCTTTCTATTTTATGATGTTTTTACAGTGTAAGGAGAGTTTCTGTCACTTCACTGGCCAGAGCTTTCCATAGGTAGCACTATCAGCACACACTCTCAAATAAAAGTAGATATTTGATCTGTGATAATGTTGGAATCACTCATCTGGCAGGTGAGGCAGAACACTGTTTTAAGTAATAGGAAATGTTCTGCATATCATACATTTTTATGTTAACTATTTAATTCCCTCAAATTAGTGAGAAAGCTGATGTATATTTAATGTGTTTATTTCCTTTTCATTTGTTTGCTGTGATTATTAATGTCAGACTTTTCTCTTTCTTGATACAGGAACACAGAGATTATTCAGCAGTTACAGCTAGTCCCCAGACTTGTTTTCCTCCTCAGTGACCCTCATGTGGTACAAACAAAGGTCACCCTGATATGCACCCTTCTGAGGCACTGCCTGAGCAATTCCTTCAACAGGAGAGATATCTCAATGTAAGCAATATATCTCCCCAGTATGTTTTCAGTAAGTAGCAGAGCCATCTCTGCTGTAGCCGCCTTTGTTTTCCCGTTTGTATCATGACAGAAAGAGTGTTTGTAGAAATCTGACAACTTTAAGATGCTGCATTCATGTGTTTATGCAGCCAGCTCTGGCCTCCATGATAACTTGAAAATAAGGAGTCAGTATCCATATTCATAGTATTTGTGAGTAAGTAGTTCCATCACAAGGATGAATCAAAAGTAGGGTCTGTTCATGTCCTGTGTTCCTCTGGTGACCCTCTCTCTTGTTGAAGCTGACTGCTAGCAAACCCATACTGGCATCAGCCATGTATTTTGGGCAGATACCCACATGAGTCTGCCAGGTATTGCAAATTTCAATATAAATCACTATCATCACTATTACTCTTGTGAACGATCCTCAGAGAGGACCCATAAACTATGCAGATTAATGATGCAGCTTAGCCATGTTGCAACTTGAATGTGTTTTGCATTGATTGCCCATATTAATACCCAGTTTATAAGCATTCTATGAGGCTGATTTAAAAAGAACTGAATTAATTCTGGGGCACTCCATCTGCATCATATGGGACAATTGGAAAATTCCATTAATTTAAATGCTTTTAACCTCTTCAATGCTAGAGTGGTCACCAACATAGAAGTTTTTATTTGTCCCCTTTGGGCAGTTAGTTTGCTCGTTATATCGGCCCCTATGTTATTTTCTGCTTTGGTAATGTAAGTGCTGTGCTGATGTTGTTTGTGGGAAGCCTATAAAGGTTGGAAGCAAGAATCTTTATAGTACGGGTAAGCCGTATTATATGTATATCTCAAAATGTTCTAAAACTGGTCCTCAAGGCACCACTAATACATAGTCTGGAAATTTCAGGGCATCCCTAACATTTCATAGGTCATTTGTCCAAGGTATTATGAAGTAGAAGTATAAATATTTATCATTATTCTTGATTCCCACAAACAATAAAAGAATAAAGAGAGTATTGTAGAATAAAATTACCTTTGAAACTCAATATTAAAATGTTTCTATATAGAGCACCCTAAGTGGGTTTCGATGGCACACAACATACCATGGCACTCTGACTGAAACACACTGTAGGACAGTGCTAATTATTCCTGTTGACGCAGAGCACTCTCATACTTTTTTATGTACCTGCATGAAAGTGTTTTGTAATTTCTATGACCAGTTTTTACAGAGCTGAAGTATATGCTGGTGCATTAACCCTTTGAGTGCTAGAGGATTACGGAACATATTGCTTTGCAATGGGTTACGTACCCCTCTGGCACGCAAAGGGTTAAATCTAAAAGATAATACTTTCATACACCCCAACCCAAGTATCCTACATCATTTCTCACGCTGGCTGTCAGTTCATTTGTTGTTTAACTGTTGCAGAATTCATGCATTATTGAATCAATCCATTGAATGCTTACGGTGTCTTCTGCACATTGTTTCTTAATGTATTGCAGAAGCCTCTAGCATCTAAAAGGTTAAAATTGTAATGAACATAAATAGAAAAGCTCATAGCAATTATGGCTGAGTAATTGCCAGTAAAGACACAGGGTAAACATTTTTCTTTCAATCAATGCAGTAAGATGATTGATGTCATGCTCCCTGGTTGATACTTAAAAAAGTTATGAAAATCATTGCGCTAAGGAGGTTGAATAGGAAGAGGTAGATGGGGGGGTGTTTGGGGGGATTGTGCTGGAAATAAGATATGTTTTCTCTTACAGGCTTGGACTCTTTCTGGTCAGCACTTTGCCTGCTACATCAGTGGATGAAAAGCAGTTACATCCACAGGACCCCTCTCTGGAAGCTGGAGATGCTTTACAGCAGGGTTAGTCAGTCTTTGACCCTCGAGCCATTGACACAAGCTTGTAATGCAAGTCTATGTCAGAGACTGACAGACAGTCCTTTCAATTTGTGTGTTCTGTGCAGTGATCCTAGAGTACAGAATCCTATATAACAGGATACGCAGAGCAGGACCAGCCTCTTAACTCTCTGAGTGCCAGAGGGGTATGCAATGCGTTGCAAAGCCATGCTTTGTATACCCCTCTGGCACTCAAAGGGTTAACATTACCCGGACCTTGGCCCGTGTACACGGGCTTATACACTAGTACAGTATAAAGCAATGTGAGAGCACAGTTATGACACCAAATAGTAAAACATTTTGCTGTTCAAAATAAAAAATAAAGGTAAGAACATTTTCTTACATTTAATAAAGCCCTACCTTTAGATATTTCGATATATTTTATGATGTCTTATAAAATTGTACCAGATGTAAATGTTTCATGCTTATAACTAACTTTTAATAGGCTTTAGAACATCACCTCCTCACAATAAAATATAGGCTGCATCAATATGAATAAGAATAGACGTAGAGAGACAGTCCCGCCATGGTTCTTAAAGGGATAGTAATACTTCATTTTAACTTTATTTTATTTTGTAGGCATTAAAAAAACATGAAGAATGATATAAGTCTTATCTCTGAAACCTTTATGGTTTAAGAGATATTCACAAACAAAGTATCCCCCCCCTGTTCAACCAGATAAGAAGGGAGATGCCCAGGTAGACTGCAGAGAGGGACAATCTTCAATTAACATAATGGAAAAAGCTGAAAAACTTGTCAAGGGGGGAAGGGCTTTCATTGTTTTCATACAAAGAAAATTGTTCCCTTCTGTTATCTGTACTGTCATACAACCAGACTCACATCTGAGAAGAGATGGCTTACACTAGGTAAAAGGGACAGGGAGGGGAACTTTGCTTGTGAATATCTCATAAACCATAAAGGTTTGAGAGATAAGACTTATATCATTCTTCATGTTTTTTTAATGCCTACAAAATAAAATAAAGTTAAAACGAAGTATTACTATCCCTTTAAGACTTGTAAACATCCTCAAGACAGTAAATTGTTATGTCAAGCTCAACTGGTGCTAAAAGTAAATTGATATACCTGTATGAATGACACTTACTTATGGAAGCCCTTTTGTTAAGCTAATTAAAAGCCACTTATTGCTAGGGCCAATTTATCCTGTAAGTAAAAAAAATCGGTCAGCTTGTCCACAGAATGCATCATTGCTCATGCCAGTTTCCCTTTTTGGAGCCTTTACACAAGAAGCCACGTACATTAAAGGGTTAGTAATGTTTCACAATAAAAGCAGCTCCAGTTAATCTTCGTAGTAGCAAGACTGTCTTGGATGGATCGCATGGAGAGACAATCTTCCGTGAGCATAAGGAAAAATCTGTCAAGGTGGGCAGGGTTTTCCTTATGCTCACAGTAAGAAGATTGTCTCTTGCTCTGAGGGGAGGTGGCTTACACTAGGTAAAAGGGGTGGGAGGGGGATACTTTATCATTCAGTTACTCTTGAACTACAACTCTGACAGTATTGAAATAACACTCAAATACTATGAAGACTAATTGGAGCTGCTGTTTTTGTGAAACATTATTATCCCTTTAAGAGGTATCAAGCCTATTTGAATTGGATTTGTTTTGTTTGATCTAACAAATACAGCAGGTTAATTCTTAGATGTTTCCTGGAAAGTAATCTAGATTAGATACTTTGATTACCTGGGGGGGTAACATGTGCCATTGTTGTATTCCTGTTTGTGTGTTTATATGTTACTGTGGCTATTCATCACATGCACTAAGCTCCAATAGCTAACTATGTTGTTGTAATGTACAGAAACAAATTCTCCTCCGTCAGAGTGCCTAATTTGGGATCTTTCCATAGTTTTCAATGCATCAACTGATGACAATTTGCTAGGTCTCTACTGGAGAGTATCAACAACAGAAGCCCTCCCTTAACCCTCTAGAGTGTAATTAGTTGCACACATTTCTGGCACCCAAAGGGTTAACCCTGTGAGTGCCATAGAGATGCTGCATACCCCTGTGGCCCTCTAAGGTTATAACATACACAGTCTCCTGTCGCGGCCTCAGTAAAACACAAAATGAGTATCTCAGCTGCTACATGTAAACAGCTGATTGCCCTCCAGTCAGCTGATCCATGTAAACACAAGACTGCCCCACACTCCACAATGCATCCTTTTGCCTTGCAAACTGTAACTGAGTCTTATGCTTACATTAATCAGCTGATCAGCAGGCAGTCCACTGTTTTATATGTAACATGCCGATCTGCCTATTCTGTGTTTTCTTGAATCAGTTTTTTAGTTGCCACAGCTGGAAACTATGTATGTTATAATTCTATGAGTTCCACAGAGATGTGCAATGCACCCCTATGGCACTGAAAAGGCACCCTCTGAGTACCAGAAATATGTGCAAGATATTATTCTATAATGTGCTGCACATTCCTCTGGCATACAGGGGGTTCAGAGAGGGATTCTACTGTTCTTGGTGCTGAAGTCTGAGGGTGAATGTATCCTCTCTGCTTGCCCACTTGCCCTCCCTAAAACATCAAAAGGTTGACTCTCATATCATATGTTAAAGATGAAAGTCTCTCCCTTGCATACCTAATTCTTAGCTCATATAGCGAAGTGTGTTGTATTCATGGCAAAATGATCTCCACACATGCTAGGACTTGCTTTGCATTGCATTAAACCTTAGTGCCCTTCCCCCAGCATTACAATTCCCAACATCCTCAACTAGATTTGGCCGGGTGGAGGTGATGGTCCTAGGTTGACCATCCCTGACCTAACATGTACAGCACTGAGAAAAATAATACTGCAGCACCTATTTTTTTCCCCCTTGCAACTTCTCAGACCCTTTTCTTTTTCATTCATATCCTTGAAAATTCAGAGTTGTAGCAATGCTGTTCTTAAAGTTTTGCTTTAGTCCTTTGCATGCTGGAGAGGACACCAGAGTGAAAACTTCAGAATCATAAATAGAATGTGTGATATTCCAGACCAGGACTGCCTCTGAAATTATCATTCATTTCCAGTGCATATCAGAAGAGAAATACAACTTCAATGGAATCAATGGCATATATATAGACAGTTGTTCACAATACAGATAGGATGTTGAACCAGGTAGATACCTATATCAGATTGCCTTTTGGAGTCAGGAAGGAATTTTTCTCCTTCATCCATTGTGGAACACAGGGGCCATGGTGTCAAGTTGCTACCACTAGGAGAGGCAGGGCACTTGCAGAAAAGTGCTCTGGGGGAGATTCTCTGCCAGCCCTGTGTAACCCCTGCCCTGCAGCAGCAACCTCAGTTTTAAAGTGTTCTGTCCTGGAAGTGTAGGAACTTCTGTTTCTCTTCATTTTATTTTATTTATTTTCCTGTTTCATGGGGAAAGGTTTTCCCCGTATGGATTGGCACCTATTGTGTCCTTTCCTTTTGTCTGAAGAGATGAAGAAGACAGTAAGGCATATCATCTGCCAGTTTAAGGTCTGCCCTGTGGGAAGCTACCTCTCTCCAGTACTATAGCAGTGCAGCAATGAGTCCAGGGATCCCGAGTATGGTTCTCCGTCCCTGTGTGTCTGTTTGTCTGTCTTAGGTGTGTCCTGTGGGAAAATACCTAAGTGGTTGTGAACCTCATATTTTTTTACTTTGTTGTGCACATGATTAAACATTTTATTCAGTTTACACATTTTATTAATGGACCCCTTAAGAATTTTTGGTCAGAACACCTTTAAATGGTTTGGCTGCTTAATTGTCAGTTCCCATGGATTTGCGTGAGCTCCAGAGTGTGGGGATATTACAGTAGGGGGGAGAACTGGCTTCTTATGAGGGGGAGACCTGGGATTGGGTCCCCTGCCTTTACAGTAGTTTTCTGCGGAATGGGTGGAGAGCCACTATATTATTATTACTTTTTTTTCTCTCTGCCATGTTTTCAGAGCTCTGGAATAGAAGGGGAGTTGTTGTTTCTTCTTTCCTTCCTTTCGAAGCTTGCTTCCCTTCACAGAGGCACCTTGCTACAGGGCTCTTTCTATAGGTGGCCAGATTTTTTCTTCTGGGCTACTAATCTCCCTCACTGATGCAGAAAAGTATTTTCATTTACTTCTTATTGCCTCCCTGCATTTTGACCATTTTTGGGGGGACAGGATGGAATAGCCATGTCAGAGCCAAAAGTGGACATAAGGAAGCATACGACCCCCAAAGCTGGGGTAGCTCCATCAGAAGTGGTCATCTGTTTATCTTACCAGTCCAGTTTCCCTAAGGATTAGCCAGGTCATTAGGGCTCTTTTAGATACCCACCAGATCTCTGACTGCCCTACAAGGGTGTCCACTTAGAATATTTTTCTAATAGGAAGGAAAACTTGTTTAGGTGATTTTACCTCTTTTATCCTTTTTCTGCTGTATTAAAGTTGTGGGGCACACACATGTGGTGGACCCTGCAATCTCTTGCTTATCCAAGTGTACAGCACTGCTAGTAGACAGTTCTGCTGCCTTTAAGAACCAGCTGATACATGTATTCTCTCTTAAATATGCTCTTTATAGCCCCAGGGACAGTGCTGTTTCCAGTTTGGCTATTGCCTGGGTGGGGAGAGCCATGGATACTTGATGCTACTTCTTGCTTAAGGTGGTCATGGATGATTAGACTAAGGAAGAGATTTTGCATATTTCTAGGATTCACAAACCTAATGCATATCTTTGTGATGTGGCTTTGGATGTGATTATTTTAACGCTAAGACTTCTGCTCTTTAGCATGCCACACACTGTAGCTGAAGATTTGGTTGGCTGATTAATCTTCTAAAAAGTCTCTTATTTCCTTGCCGTTTGTGGGTAAACAGCTCTTTGGCCTAGAATTAGATAATATTATTAGTCAGGCAAATGGGGGGGCAAGAGTTCTGTGCTACACGAGTCGATTACTAGACATCAGATTTTATCCACTATAATCTTTTTTCGTTCCTCTGCTCCTACCTACAAATTTACAAAACATTACAGAGTCCAGCTCAGGCCAATTTTGTGAGAAACGTTGTGCAGGCAGTAGTGCTTGTGTTACCTTTTCTTCTGTTGCATAGATCTGTGTGGTGGTGTTTGTTGACACTTGAGGTTCATGGTTTTACTTGTCCTTGACTTTATGAAACTGGAGGGGATTTATGAAAGTGTTTCCTGGAATTCTGGTTTTCTCTTTGATATGTCCCCATGGTTTCTGTGTTCCACAGTGGATGAAAAAGAAAAATGTTTTTTGTATACTTACCTATAAAACATTTTCTCTTAGTCCTATTGGAGCACAGAACATCCGTCCTGGAGAAAAACACATGGTCTGCATCCTTGGCAGGCATGTTCTAGGTGATATCTGGTGTGGTGACTGCCTTTGTGGCCTTCCTTTTCTATGTGTCTTGGCTATCAGTAAAAGTGAGGCTGATGCTGTTGGGCATGAGTTAAGTAGAGCTGGGAGGAAGTATCTTCCTTCAGAGAACTTTGGCTGCAAGAGCCCTGCCTCCTATTAGTAGTATCTTAACTCCATGGTAAGTGGTAACTACAAAAAAATCCCCCCCCCACCGTAGGGTATAATTGGAAATGGCTTCAATGTGTTTTGCCAATACGTGGGTCAACTAAAATTAAAACAGCAATGGTTGAACTTAATGGATGCATGTCTGTTTTCGACCTTATTAACTATATTACTATGTTACATGGGAATGTATGAATGTGAAGGACCTGCTTTTGTGTTCTGCTTCTGCTTAATGTCTGTGTTATAAGTATTTTATGCCAAAATATGTTCACTTAATTCAAAGGATGTGTGTGTGGGCATTTTGTGGTGTGCCATTTTTCTGTGCCTTGTTTTAGTCAATGTGAAATAGTAACATAGTTGTTATTGTGGAAAAAAAAGACATGCTTTCTGCTCAAGCTTTCACCTGAAAAGGCACAAATAATTGGAAACTTTTTTGCTTAACGAGTGACATCTTAAGTTTATCTCGCTCAGAAAAGGAGCCCTGACAACCTTGTGTGTGTATTTGTATTACTCATTTATTTACCCTGCTTGTTCCCATCTCTCTCAGGCCTATCTGAAAAAATCAGCACAGTCTCTGAGCGGATGATCTGGCTTCGCAACCAACTTCTAAGTGTCCTGATTGAAGTGATGTGTCCTCCTTCCTCATGTCTGTCTGAACAGTGAGTGTCAGTGTACCATATTGTTTTTTTAATAGGCTGTTAATAAACTGCTATGGAGTGAATAGATTCTGTATTTTATTCATTTATTCAGTTGAGGAAGTATTAGAAGGATCCCTATGTCATGCATTTTAAACTAATATGGCCTCTTGGGATCCAGTCTTGTTTTTTTAACTCTTTCCATCACAGAGCTAATAAAATTGACTTGGGTCAGCTCTGATACTTGCTTTCAATATTAGCTGGTATACAGCCCACGATAGACTTTAAGATATATAAACCACATGTACCGTTTTTAACATGTGAGTAGAGACGGGCAAAAAGTAATCTGTTTTTTCCCTGCCAAAACTTTCACTGAAAATCCGCAAGTTGTTGCTCTTTCCATGGGAATTCCCACACGTAGAAAACCCATACAATTTCTGCCTCCACACTAACCCCAACAAATTTCCTGCAAGAACTTTATTATTTTACGCTTGTGTCTGAGAATTCCTGCTAAAGTACTGTGGGAGTGGTGGTGTGTCATGTTCTGTATGTGTATTTCTATGGTAGTGCAGTGCAACAAGGCTGGGGGTTCATGTTTCATTCTATGGCACTGGTGGGCAGCAGGCTGGTGTTGAATGATGGGTGTTGTAGTTTGCCAGTGCAGCTGGGTGTAAAGTATGTGTGGTTCTATGGCTACTGTTGGACAAAGCTGAGGGGTCAGTATGTGTGGGTATCTTGCTGCTTAACAGTGCAGTCTGTCAGGCCCAGTGCAGTGGGCCATGGGTGGAGGATCACTATCTAAGGTTCTATTGCTTCCAGTGGGACAAGGCTAGTGGTCCATTCAATGCATGAAAAAAGCAGAAAAACAACAGTTTTCATAGGAATTCCCATGGAAAGTGAAAAGTGTTCTTTTTAAAGTTTATGTTTTTAGGCAAAACGTTTTGACCATTCCTACAAGTGGGAGGAAACTGTTTTCCATTCCATCCCAATTAGGGTGAAAAGATGGAAGGATAATGAGCTCCTACATACTTTGTTAGGTCAGTGTCCTTATTCTTTTCAAATATTTACATTATTTTATTTATTAACTGATTAATTGCCATAGGTCCCATTTGTAATGGAAATGTTAATCATTTTTTTTATTCTTCATGAGATTGATAAGCTGGTGGGGGTAGGGGATTAAATCATTGTTTAGCTCTTTCAAGCCCTCAGTTGCTGCTAAGATTGCATTGCTCTGCAAGGATGCCATTTTGTGCAATTAATTAATCTGTAAAGAGGCATAAAACTGTTGATACTTTGATAGTACTGCACATATCAGAGGCAATTTACACTTGAACACTGCCTTAGTCCATTCCCCTCCCTGTGTTAAAATACAAAATGCAATGAAAACAGTTGGTGTTGATTGACAGCTAGGTTGCACAACTGCTGTCCTCAAGAGATGCCACATGCCAGTATTAACCACTTACATGCCAAAAATGACTCCATTACACAGACTGTGTTGCAAAGTCTTACAGACAACTCCAGCATTAAACGAGTACAAGGATATCCTCCTGAGTGAGTCGGTCAATATGACTGAGCTACTGATTAATTCAGGGAAGGACGTACAAACATCCTAGCCATAAAAAGACCGCATGTAATATAGGCCTTTTGCAGAAGGCAAGAGATGAGCAAATCTGGGCCAAACCAACTGCAATATAGGGGACAAATCAAAATTCTCTGATGTAAGTGTTTTTCCATGTTGTTCCAGACCACGCACACCCAGAGACTCCCCAAGAACAAGATCAAATTCAGGAAATCTAAAACTGCCCAACCTATAAAAAGCTTCTTCCCTGTAGCCTTAGCAATGTTCACAAACTGCTAATGGCTATATGTATATATTATCTATCTACTATGCCATTCCGAGGGGGGTTGGTAGTTTGGGCAGGAATTGGAACAGCTGCTAGATAAGCTAGATTCTAAGAAGTGACTTCCCTTCAGACATACCTTTTCTAGGAATTTTCAGATGCAGCCCAAAGACTCTGGTTTCTTTCATCCATCAAGAGACAAACTGCCATTAAACCAGAGAACACCATTTCAATGACGTGGCAGAGGATTGTTTTCAGCATCTTCTTCGGCAAGTCCTCACTATTCCTCTTTCTGAAGCCAGAAGTTTGATGGATCCCACTACTCTGGGTGAGAGGCAACAACATTTCCTTCCCTAGTGGAAAAACATTACCTTCAATGCATGGGTCCTCATTTTTCTTCAAGAAGGATACCGCATTGTGTTTATTTCCCATCCACCTCACCTGTATGCCCAAACTTCACTATCCATTTCTCAGAGATGCCAGGGATGTCTTTTTTTTCAAGTACTGGAACATTTTGAGCTTCTCCCAAGTTCTCTTTCTGGTTCCCACCATACAGGAAAAAAGACACCTATTAACTTTTTCTGGTACCGAAGGCTCAGGCAGAGTATCTTCTAGTTATAGACATAAGACTGGTCAACAGGACTACAACAGGACTATCAGACAGCAAAAGTTCAGGATGGAATCTCGAAAAATCCACCATGGAATCACTCACTCCAGGAGATTTTATAGCTACTGTGACTCTGGATGTTACCTTAATATCAAGATCCATCCAGCTCATCCGCTGTTTCTTAGGGTGGTGGTACTGGTATGAGGGAGGATCAACCATTTTCAATTCCAAGCCCTGCTGTTAGGTCTTTCTTCAGCTTCAAGAACATTCATGAAGATCCTGGTCATAGTAGTAGTTCACCTCAGACAACAAGGCATCTCAGTTATTAAATATTTGGATGATTGGTTGGTAAAGGTCCCCTCCCTTTCCATCCTGCAGAATCAGCTAAAGGTATTTATTCGCACTCTGCAGGCACTAGGTTGGAGTATTAGTTGGAGGTACTTGAATCTTGCTCCTTCCCAAATGGTGGTTAGCAGACATCCATTTGTCAGAGGGACTTCATTGGTACGTCCTGGTACAGCAAGTCATTACTACGCATGCCAGCAGTTCAAGGCGGGGAGTGCCCCTTCACAACCAGATAATTTAGGGAGTCTGAACACTACCAGATAATCCAATTTCAAGGAGCTCCTGACAATACGAAGGGCACTTTGACATTGGCACCAGATACTCTGAGGAAAAGCAGTTTGAATACATTCAGACAACTAGTCTATTGTGGCCTATATCAATTGTCAGGGAGGTACCAGAATCCCAGCTCTTCTTAAACTTTATTCCTGGGCAGAGAACACCCTATTACATCTGTCAGCTACACACCTCAGAGGCAGTGTGAATCAAGCAGAAGTCTTTCTGAGTTGGCACCAGTTATTTCAGGGAGAGTGCTCCCTCAACCAGGAAGTCTTCCTCCAGATATCAGACTCCAGGGGGTTTTCAGAAATAGATTTGATTGCAACCAGAACATACAGACAGACAACACAATTTTTTATCTAAATCCAAGAGATTTACGAGAAGCCTTTGGATTTTCATCTGGGGTATATTTTTCCCTCCATTCCTGTTCTACCACGAGTCCTAAAGAAACTTGAAACAGGACAAGGCTGTAGTGATCCTCATTCCACCCTTCTGTCCCAAAAGGGCATGGTTTGCGGGCATCCTCCAGCTCTCTGTCATACCTCCCATCCATTGTCCAGAAATAACAGATCTTATTCCTCAAGGTGGATCTGTAACTCAAGAAACAGTGCAAAAACAGAAAGAAAAGGCCAGTCTAAGTGTAGACAATTTATTTAAAACAGTGAATTAAAAACAGATAACATTTTGCACTCACATTTGCCCTGCTTGAGCTTTATGCTTGTCACAGGGTCCTTCTCCCTTTTAGCCAGTGTTCTTTGTCCTCCCGATCTCCAGCTGTATCTTTCAGGTATCCTGTAGTCCTGAGAAATGATGTAAGCCTCCAGATGTTGAAGTGAAGGACTTCAAGAAGCAATAAAGATGAAACATTCTACTTTCTTCCCCTTTTAATTTCATGTACATTCTCAGCTCTAACACATAGATCCACACTGTTTCTTTCCACATGTCCCATTCTTTATAACTATATCTCCACATACAATGTCTTCCTACTTTGTATTAGTCTAGGATTTGCTATTTCTTCTCAAGGTTTTACCTAATTTGCACATTTGCTGATTGGGTCATCCACAAAGTAAACCTATATATAGTAGTATTATAGAGCGGAGCGTACTCTGGAAAAACACATCAGGGCTTGTCTGTAGCCTGTTCCAGACCTTGGGTCCTTCTCCATGTTCCCTGTGAGTTTCTGCCCCTTCAGCATCCCGCTTGTCCAAGGTAACTCGGCATCACACCTGACCCATTACAAGGCTCTTCTTTACCGGGCTTGTAACCAACTCAACCCACTAGCACAACAGTGCATGGTTTTGTGGATGCTGGGTCTGTTATGGAATAAAGAACTGGTTGTTTCACCTTTAATGTTTCTTGAAGCCCTTCACTTCAATATCTGGAGGCTATCATAATTTCTCAGGACTACAGGATACCTGAAAGATATGGCCACAGAACACTGGCTAGCAAGGAGAAGGACCCTGTGTTACTCATAAAGCCCAAGTAGGGCAAATGTGAGTGCAATACTTTATCTGTTTTTAATACACTGTTTTAAATAAATGGTCTACACTTAGATTGTCCTTTTAATTTGTATTTTCTTGAGTTACAGATCCAGTTTGCTTTCTAAGTGGACAATGCCACTTTTTAAACACAAATCTGCAGCATTACACAAAGATAAGTCCTCTTCATTCATTGCAAACCTATCCTCATCCTGAATTCATCTCATTTTCATTTTCATCTCACTCCTTCAGAATAATTGGTAACATCATATATACTGACTTTTATTCAAGTGTTTGAACTGAACTGATGATCTAATTGAGATATATATATATATATATATATATATATATATATATATATATATAATCGTTTGGGATTTTTACCATCTAATCCTCATTTCGTGCCTTGTATTTTTTTTTTTTATGTGGGAGAAACTATATATTTTTATAGATTTTCCTTCTGGTTTCTATTGCCTTTTGGTATATCACAGGAGCTCTTGACACACTGAACCCTGTTCTATATATACGTATTCAACAAGAACCTCCTCTTCACCCCAGTCTAGAGTTCTTCTCCCTAACAGCCTGGATGCCGAACGGCAACTCCTAAAGCTTCAGGGCTTTTTGTTTGCTGTTGTTGAAACCTTGCTACATATTAGGAAGAAGGTTACATCTTAAAGCTTTCTAAAGATTTTCTCTGCCTGGTGTGTTACTAGGGATATATCACAAATGTCCGCAGATATTACTCCCATTCTAGACTTTCCCCAACAGGGGTCTGAGGTGGGTCTTCAGCCGTCCACAATCAAGGTTCAGATTGCTGCTCTGGGTTCCTTATGGAATTCTCTGATAGCGGATCATCCTTTTTTGCAGAGAATCACCAGAGTCATAACAAAACTAAGGCCTAGAGTTCTCCCACATGCAGCACCCTGGAACCTTCCAGCTCATCCCTTTAGACCCCTAGAATCCATGCCACTGAAGTTCCTAACTCTTGGAATTGTGTTTCTGATAGCCATAGCCTTGACAATAAGGATTGGCAAGCTCTGTCAGTCCTGGAACATTGCCTCACTTTCCATTAGGATACGTTAGTTCTCCAGTTACTTCCAGATCTCCATCCCAAGGTGGATTCTCTTTTGTTTTTTTATCGCTCCCAAGAAGTGATGCTACTTTTACTTTTCCCATACCCCGATTCATCAAACAGAAATCTTCTCCACTCACTGGATGTGAAAAGATGTCTACAGATCTATATGGTCTGCTCTCATTCTTGTCGGAAGTTTTCCAACTTGTTCCTTTCAATCTCCAGTTCCTCCAAATGTAAGGGAGCTACTAAGTGGTCCATTGCTCGCTGGCTTAAACAGACCATATTGATTACTTATGAAACAATAGGAGTAGATCCCCCTTCTGCATTTAAAGCTCGCTCCATGAAAGCCATGGCGGCATCATGGGCAGAAAAGGAAGAGGCTTCTGTGGATTAAATTTGCAGAGTAGCGACTTGGAAGAGGGTTCATATATTCTGCAAACATTCTTGCTTGGGCCATGTCACGGCTGAAGATTCATACTTTGGGCATAGTGTTCACCGAGCTGAGGAATCTTGAGGTCCGCCCCTTTTTTCCTCTTTGTTACATCTCAGGGCGTGCTGTCTGGAATGATATGGAAAGGATGAAATCTGACATACCTGGGAATTCCTTTTTCCTTGTCAGTACCAGGACAGCAGAAAGATTTCCTGCTCTAATAAATATGAGCAGCATTGTTTGTCTTCTGTCTTTTTTATTGTACTGTTAAGGCTAAAGAGAGGATTTCCTTCATTTCTTCCTGTCCATGGGGGAGGCGTTAACCTCTTCAATGCTAGCGCAGTAGTGGGCAACTTGAGGCACTCCAGCTGCTGCTAGACTATAACCCCCATCATTTTGACTGTCAGGAAATGATGGAAGATGTAGTCTGGCAGAAGTCTGAGGCCCTCATATTACCCACTCCACTGCTAGATTGGTTACCAGTGCATTGCTTCACAATACATTGGCACTCCTCTAACATTCAAGAGTTAAAAGTTCCATTTAAATCAGTGGGAGTTTGGGGAATGCTTATTTGTCCTCTAAGGTGCAATTGATTTGCACCACAATTGTGTCTCCATTTTGTGCATAAGGCCCAGTGTGTTTTTCTGAGGCTGCAATGTAAGGAATTAGTATTGGTGTATGTGCACTGTGCAGAGTATGTTGGCGCATTCATTGTATATATGCAGAGTATTTGCAGGGGTTGTTTTGTGCATTGCTCTTTTTATCAGCTGATCGATATGTACAAAGTAGCAACTTCCTTCTTTGTATAATGTCTCTAAACATATATTCATCTTAAAAAAAGTCTGTCTTTGATACAAAATAAAGTACAGTTCATTCTATAAGATGATCAGCATGCTCTCACAGGTTTTAGCATTACTGGCTGTAACTTTTTTGCAAAATCTTTGCATATTTTCCTGTTTTGCAGTAGGTACACTGTTAGATTGGCTACTTTCTCTAGGAGGGCTGGTTTTAAGCCAGTTCGATCCAATAATTTTTTGAACTCTATTATATGAAGCCACCAGAACAATAGCATTCCTCCAGAAGGGCCATACTGCATTAGAGAATAAGGTTACCTGGTACCTTTCTTTTTAGTAAATCACTCCTGGTTTCTAGGGGCTCATGAGCAATATCTTTAACACCTTGGTGACTAAAGCAGTATTTTGCATCCAAGGGGTTAAAGCTGTCCTGTAACCTTTAATTCAAGTTTGGATATTTTTGTTAAAAACTACCTTCATATTTTGTTAGTCCAAAGACCAGCAGATGCGTAGTTTAGGAGATATTAATACTATTATTACAGAAAATGTATCTGTCTGAATGCAGTACTGGATGTTGATGAAGCTCTCTGTACAGTACAGAGTTTAATTAGCAGCCAGTGCTGCATTTAAAGATTTTGCTGGTGAGATGGCTCAGTTGGCTAATACACCAGCTGTAGAATCTGTTCAAACTACAGGGTTGTAGGTTCTAGTTCCTGCAGCATCAACTTGGCCTTTCATCCTTCCAAGGTAGATAAAATGAGTACTAATAATAAATAAATAGTAATAATATCTATACCCCAGGACATACTTGAAAACAGGAGACAATCTAAATGTATCCTTCCTGGTAAAATACTTTGATATTATTATTATTATTATTATCATTTTCACTTTAGAGAAATACAAACTTTAATATCTCCTAAACTATGTATCTGCTGCTATTTTGCTAACATGATAAATTGGCAGTTTGAATTACATTTTCAAATCTGTAAACTTGAATTCTAGGTGATAGGTTCCCTTTATTTAGGTTACTTTCTCTGTCGTCCATTATAGGTTACTGGCAACTTTGGGGTAGGCGATCCACCCCTTTAAGGAGGCAGGAACAATTCTAGAAGGGAATGCTGGGTGGAGCCTACCTTCCCTCCTTGGCTGCAGCTAGCCAATCACTCCCAGTAAGCTTTGTTCATTGAATGAAGATAAAAGCAAGAGAACAGTTCTGCTATAGTTTTAGCTATTTTTTTTCTGTTAGATATGGAATACCACCATTAGGCGGATTACCATCACTGACAATTTCCTTAAATGTGGATAGCTCAGTTTCCCGGTGATTTGGTAGACCTTAAGCCCTGGGAGGAAAATCTTGGTTCCAAGTTCTTTCCTCAGGAGTTGCCCGCTGAGGCTTCTTCTTGATACATGGTAATCTGAAGACAGAAGATCTGCTGAAAAGATGAGCGATCCTTTGAGTGCTGAAGTCCACATGTCCCATGCTTCCCTTCTGCACAGGGGTCTCCTTTGGAGTTCCTATTGCATACTCCTGCACTCATTGGGTTTATCTGTTTGTCTGTTGGTTGTTTTGGAGCATGTTTCTGTGGTAACTTAACCCTTTGGTTGCTGGCTTACATATTTTGGGGGGGTTGTTGGCACTTTCACTACTGGGTTTAGTGTTTATTGGGTCTGAAAACATATTCTAGTGATGTTTGATGTAATTTTAATTCATATTTACAACTTTTCAAAATTTGTGTTAGGCGTGCTTTTACCGCCTAGATGCCATTGCTCCATTCATTTCTATGGGACTTTACAGTTTGGATGGATTATTTTGGTAGTCTGCCCTTGCTCTGCTATCCGGTCAACACTTGGTGTGTGTTGGGGGGCTCAGGGGGCTTCGGGCACTGTTGGGGTACTTTTTCTGGGAAAACTACATTTCCCATGACCACTTGCATTGCACGCTCGTTTCTGATTGGCTCCCACCACAGCAGGCATTTTGTGCTTTCCCTGAATGAGTATCCTACTCAGGGCTTGGACTCTCCTTCTCTCCTCAGTAGATTAACCCTTCGTCTGTCAGATAAGTGTATTTTAGCGATTTCTGGGGTGAAATTTTAATCATACACACTGTATTTGGGTAATCCCTTTATAATTTGAACGTTTTGACACTGTGAGAATGTCTATTCCGTTGGAGCTTGGGGCTAGACCTAAGACTAAGGATTCTGGGTTGCCTGTTGCCCCACTGCACATTGCTCCTCATGTGTCAAGCAGGGTTGCCTAGAGAATTCTCAGGTCATTTATGCCCAGCATGTACTGCTGTCCCTGAGTCTCCTCCAGGGACCTCCAGGCATGCACAAGCGCTAGTTTGGGTGCAAGAGCTTAAGGCTGCTACCAGAGACCTCTGGACTACACTACACCTATTCCCATCCCAATTACAGGGGGTCTTCCACTCTTGGCAAACCGCTACTTCTGTCAGGTCTTCCCTACCAAAACCGCAGGGAGTACCTGATGTGTCAGATTCCTCTGAAGAGGAACTGTTGGTGGATTCTGACGATGAGGTATGTTCTGTGGTGGTCTCCTCACAGTTCTTTGGGGACCCTTTTGAGGCTGATCCTGATCCCGCTGCTGAGGGCCTGATCAGAGCTGTGTTAAACACCCTAAACATTCCTTTGGTTCAAGAAGTATCTTTGAACCCCTCTGATGTGTTTCAGGAGCCTAAGAGGCCCCATAATTGTTTTCCACCTAACCTCACTCTTGACCATTTAGTGTCTGATGAGTGGAAAGCTCCGGACAGGAAACCTTCTGTCTCTGTCACTGATATCAAGGAACGGACAAGAGTCAATACAGATTTGAAACACTACCTTTATTGAACAATGTATATATGCAATGGTGAACCACACTGACACTTGATAGAATAGAGAGTAGGCACAAAGCAAGCGGCTCCTACCAGAAATAGGAGGCTGCTTCTTATAGACTCAATGAAGGCAGCCGTGCAATAGCACTAGCTGGGGCTGGGACCCAGGAATGTACTAGCGTAGAGACTGGGGCTGGGACCCAGGAAAGTATAAATGTAGTGACTGGGGCTGGGACCCAGGAAAGTATCAATGTACAGGTTGCCACAAGGAGAATAAAATGACTCAGGCCTGCAGTCAAAATCAGTAGTGCGGACAAGCCAGGGGTCAATAACAGAGCAGGTAGTCAGCTAGAGCCGATGGTCAAAACCAAGCAGATAGTCAGACAAGCCAGGGGTCAATACCAGAGCGGGTAGATAGCCAGAGCCGATGGTCAAAACCAAGCAGATAGTCCAGCAAGCCAGGGGTCAATACCAGAGTGGGTAGTCACCCAGAGCCGAAGGTCCAATACCAAGCGGGTAGTCAGACAAGCCACAACACTGGACACCGGGAGAGACAGATAACTAGCCAAGGATCATGCATGGACATCAACAAAGCAAGACAGCACTGGAACACCATGAAAGGGCGACTGGTGTAGTGTCCAGGCAGTTTAAATACAAATCCCCCCACCCCCAGGAGGTGGAGCACATTGGCCCTGTCCCTTTAAGAGTCGGGCCACAACATCACTATAGGGAATCCCCGTGACGCGTACCCACACTCTGCTGACTGGAAGTGGACGAGGCAGGAGCCTCGAGGGAACAGACAGAGGGAGCTGGCCACCCGAATGAGCACCATGGTGTCCAGCTGTCCTCGGAGACAAGACGCGGTCTGCACCGCGAGGCAACAGCAGAGGGGACCAGCCTCCCAGACTAGCACCAGGGTGGCCAGATCTCCCTGAACAGGTAATCATGAGCGCTTACAGACTCCAAGAAATTTGCTAAGCTTTACCCCTTCTCTGATGCGGTGCTAGCTTAGTGGGTTCATCCTCCCGAGGTGGAGGCCCCTGTTTCTAGACTATCTAAGTCCACTGCCTTGCTGATAGCTGATGCTTCTGCTCTCAAAGACTGGACTGCCAAAAAGCTTGAGACCTCTCTCTAATCTATTTTTGCCATCGCTGGTACTTCCCTATGCCCATCGTTCGCTGCGGCCTGGGTGAATAGAGCCATTGCAGTTTGGACTGAACAGCTTACACTCGCTGTTCGTCAGGGAGCTCCTACTCCTGAAATGTTGTGGCTCCTCACCAAAATTTCTGAAGCCCAGCACTATGTATCTGCTGCCTTGTTTGATGCCAACCGTTTGGTGGCCAGGGTTTCCACCATGTCTGTGGTTGCCAGACTGGCCCTTTGGCTCAAGATCTGGTCTGCTGACACTGCTTCTAAGAAAGCATTGCTCTCTTTGCCTTTTGAGGGCACTTCTCTGTTTGGGCCAGACCTTAACGATCTGATTAGTGAGGCCACAGGGGGGAAAAGTACCCTCCTGCCTATGGTCCCCAAGAAGAAGACTCCTACCAAGCGTAATAGGCTTTTTCGTTCCTTTCAGACTGAGACATGCCTGGCGAAACAGTCGGTTCCCCAGACTCCGTGTTCCCCTCCAAGCCCAAACAACAATGGAAGCCTAAGTCCTCCACCAAGCCCAAGGCTTCCAAGCCTTCTTCATCATGACTCGCCGAACCCAGGTCCCCACACCACTGTGGGTGGCCATCTGCTCCACTACCACAGCATCTGGGAAGACTCCGAGGTGGACCCAGGGGTTTTGCAGGTGGTGATGGAGGGGTACAGGATCCCTTTCACCTCTCTTCTTCCCTTCCGGTTTTTCCCTTCTCACACTCCTCAGGGTTCAACAGCGCTATCCAGGCCCTTCTGGACAAGGAGGTTCTAGAACCGGTTCCCGTTCAGGACAGGGGTTTGGTTTTTTACTCAGACCTGTTTGTGGTTTCCAAAAAGGATGGGGGCTATGGTCCAGTTTTGGACCTGAAGGTTCTCAGTTCCTTTGTGGTCCCTAGGGGAATTTCTTGCTTCTCTGTATCTTAAGGACGCGTATCTGCACATCGCCATTCATCCAGAGAGCCGACATTATCTCAGATTTGCTTACGACCAAGGGCATTTTCAGTTTTCTGCTCTTCCCTTTGGTCTGACTATAGCTTCTCAAGTCTTCAATCATGTCCTGGGAGCCTTAGTGTCCGTCCTCCATTGGAACGGCATCAGAATTCTCCACACATGGACGACCTGCTTCTGAAAGCACCTTCTCCGGAACTCCTTCATCAACAGGTTCAGGACTACATTCATGCTCTCACCAGTCACGGGTGGATCCTCAACATGGAGAAGTCAGACCTCGTGTATCTCAGAGGCGGGTCTTCCTGGGCCTTCCCTTCGACATTCAGAAGAGCATGGTGCTTGTCATGGATGAGGTGGCTCACCAGATCGCCAACAGGGTTTCTGCTGTTCTGGCTCACAATCCAGCTCCAGCCCAGAAATTGTCCTCTCTGGTGTGGAAGGTAATTTCCACCATAGAAGCAGTCCCGTTTGCCATGACTCACACCAGGGAACTCCTGAGGTTTGTGATCCGGGTTTGCAGGGGTCAGCCAGACCTTCTGAAGATGTCAGTGTCCCTCTCTCTTCATGTGGAACTGAGTCTGTCGTGGTGGCTCGACCTCTTCAATCTGCGGAAGGGCAAGTCCTTCCTGGTGTCCTTCTGGACCACGGTGACAATAGATACCAGCCTGTCCAGCTGGGGAGCGGTTCTGGGTCACCTAAATTCTTAGAGACGGTGGTCTCTTGGAGCTTCGGGTGATATTTAATGCCCTTCGCCAATGGACCCGCCAGCTGGAGGACTGTCCGGTCAGGGTCCAGTCCGACAATGCCACGGCAGTCACTTACATCAACAAGCAAGGCAGAACAAGAAGTCTCACAGCTAGGTTGGAGGTCAAGGCTATTTTGTCCTGGGCAAAGGAACATGTTCCTGCCATATCCGCAGTTCATATTCCCCGCATAGACAACATCCTGGCAGAGTTACTCAGTTGGCACACAATGGACAGCGTAGAGTGGGAATTGCATCAAGAAGTCTTCAACCTCATTGTTCAGAAGTAGGGTCTTCCGTTCATCGACCTGATGGCGACAAGACACAACCGGAAGGTCCAGACATTCTGCTCTCACTGGAGGGACCCTCTGGCTCTAGCAGTGGATGCCATGTCCATTCCTTGACAATTTCCTCTGGCTTACATCTTTCCTCCCATCCCCATGTTGCACAGAGTGATACGGAAACTGCGACTGGAGGGCCAGACATTCTGATTGCTCCGTACTGGCCTCGGCAGGCCCTTCCGGCTCTCTTGCCGTCCGGATCTTCTTCAACAGGGTTACCTGTGGAAGGAGGATGTCCATCGTCTGGCTTTGACGGCTTGGAAATTGAATCCTCAATACCGAAGAAGAAGTGTTTCTCCTCTGGTGTGGTGGCTACTATGCTTAGTGCACGCAAACTTGTTTCTGATAAGGCCTATCATAGAGTCTGGTCTACCTTTCTCTCTGCTGACAAGGACCTATCCCAGGATTTTGATCTTCCTATGGTCCTGGCCTTTCTACAAGAGGGTGTGGATAAGGGTCTCAGTTTGAGTTCCCTTAAGGTTCAGACATCTGCTCTCTCTGTTTTCTTTCAGAGGTGCATTGCTATTTTTCCTGATGTCAAGGTTTTCTTCCAGGGTGTTGCTCATACTCGTCCTGTCTTTAAGACTCCTGCTCCTCAGTGGGACCTTAACTTGGTTTTGGGTGTCCATCAGCGCCTTCCCTTTGAGTCCTTGGCTACTATTCCTGTACGCCTGCTGACATGGAAAATGGCTTTTCTCCTGGAGATCGTGTCTGTTCGCCGTGTCGCGGAGTTGCATGTTCTGTCTTGTAAACCACCCTTCTTGGTGTTTCACAAGGACAAGGTGGAGCTTCTGAGTCCACATTAATCAGGAGATTGTGGTGCCTTCTTTCTGCCCTGACCCTACCTCTGACAAGGAATGGGATCTCTACTTGTTAGATGTGGTGCGCTGTCTCAAGTATCTATGTGCACCGCACTGAGTCTGTTTGCCAGTCTGACGCTCTTTTCATCATTCCTGAGGGTCCCATTGCATGGAGGCCTGCGTCCAAAGTGACCATTGCATCTTGGGTTAAGTCCATTAGTCGTAAGGAAGAAACCTGTTCCCTTTCGGGTCACAGCTCATTCTACAAATTCCATTGGGGCATCTTGGGCTTACAAGAATCAAGCCTTGGCTGATTAGTTGTGCAAGGCTGCCACTTGGTCATCTGTGCACACCTTTTCAAAACACTACCGTGTTGATGTGCTGGCATGGGCCGATGCCAGTTTTGGGAGGAAGATCCTGGAGCCTGTCTAGGATCTCCTTCGTCTCTTCAGTACTCTTTGTCTTTTGAGCCCAGTTGGCTCTTGTTTAGTGTGCTGTGTAACAGTTTCTGGGGTGTTTTTACCCTATTTAGTGTCCATTGACACTTTGTTTGTGATTGTTGGGCTATCTCTGATCTGATGGTTCATTTATGTTCTGCTGACTTTGGGGACCAGCATCTGGTCCTTGCTTTACTTCCCGCCTCTGGGAATCTCAGTGGTTAGACATCACAGAGTTACCAGTAACCTATATTGGATGACAGGGCAAAGAGGATTTTATTCTTATCTGTTAAATCCTTTTCTCTTAGTCCATATAGGTTACTGGTCTCCCACCCTGTCAAGGGACCATGCTTGGCTGTCCTTTGGCTGAACGTGGGGGTCCTTTCAGGGTCATGCTCACAGGAGTCTTATTTTACTTTTTACTACCTAGTCAATAGTTAGTTTCTCATATCTTACTGGAGGTGATTGGCTAGCTGCAGCCAAGGAGGGAAGGTAGGCTCCTCTCAGCATTCACTTCTAGAATTATTCCTGCCTACTTAAGGGGGTGGATCGCCTACCCCAAAGTTACCAGTAACGTATATGGACTAAGAGAAAAGGATTTAACAGGTAAGACTAAAATCCTCTTATATAATCAGTTTACTAAACTCTGGTTTAAGGAAGCAGGAAATATATATAAATAATCACAGCATATAATCAGGAGCATTAATAGCATTATTTTGCCCTCCTTTCATGGAAGTATCTTGTTAACCCTTTATCTCTCTTTTGTTTCTCTATTGACCACCAGGCAGCAGGAAACAGTGCTGGTAACCCTTGGGGCAGACTGGTTTCTACTTTTTATTCAGCCTTCTCTGCATCTTTCCAGCCTTCTCTTAGGGATGAGGCTAGTGGGACACCTTCTCCAGAACCAGACTCTACTCTCTAATTTCAGGGAGGTCACCAAAGCTGGGGCCTGTGTGCAGCACAGCACTTATGAGCTACATATACTAATGGGTCAGTACCATTGCATTACAATACCTCAACCTGCAAATGTGTATTGGGTTTGTGAAGATAGCTAGATGACTTTCTACTTTCCATTGAAGTAGTATAATGTGCCTCTGACTTTCACAGATAACATTAGAAGCAATGACACATTTCCCACCTGTAACTTCCCACTTGTGTCAGGATTCACCTGTCTCCTGGAAACCATCCACCATCACAAAGAGCAGCCAGAAATCTACCTTTTCCTTTTTTCTGTGTTCTTGCGGGCTCCGCAGGATGAAGGATCTGCAGAGGTGAGCAGAAAGAACTCCTTATTGCTAGAGGAAGAAAACACCATATTGTGATTTGGACTGAATTTAATATCAATGGTTTAAAACGCTGTAACTTTTTTTATACAAAATTATGAACCATATATATTACTATTTAATCTTATTCAAAGAAACGTTGTAGAATTGAATTGAATGTAATAATAACATTCTGGGGCATGTAAAAACACACAGGGGAATGTACAAATAGAATTACAAAAAAAATGTGCTAAAAGAAAATAATAGAAAGAAAGTAAACAAGGAAAGGAAACCTAAATGTAAGTTTTTCTACGGTTTAAGGGCTCAATACTATGTCTACTGGAAAAACAGCTGGTAAGGGTAATGAATACCCCGCACTAGCCCCAGAGAAAAGGACTCCACCAAGAACCCCCCAGCCACCCTGAGGAGTTGAAGAAGGTCAATCTCCTCCAACAAGGGATAAGATAGCTAGAAGCTGGGGAGCAACGCTGGGGCACGATGCTAGCAGGCGGTGGTTGCCTAGAGGGAGTTGCGCTGCAGCCGAGGCTGTATAAAGATACTAGCTGCGAAGCTAGATTAGCCCCCTTCGGTTGAGCCAAAGGGGACCCTTGATAACCGCCCCTAGACAAACTATACTACCCTATCCCCAGGGAGAAACACTAACACTCTAGCAGGAACTAGTACTCACTCAGGTAGTCAGGTGGATGGAGTAGATGTCCGCAAGGGACTGGGACGTAGTCAGGCTAGCCGGTTAATACAGTGGGGTCACAGGAACAGGGAGCAGGCAGGAGAGAAGTCAAAAGCCAAGCCGGGTCATACACTGTGCGGACATGAACCCAAACAGGAACAGCAGGTGAAAGAAGAGTCAGGAGCCAGCCTGGTCATACACAGGAGATCTGGAGGGCACAAGGAGCAAGGGATGAGCAGAGTCAATGGGCAAGCCAAAAACATACACGGAGCAGAAGCCAGACAGGCAAGAACAGAGCTGCTACACTTGCAACACCACTGAGATGCTATACAAATGTGTCACAGAGCGGGACTCACCCTCATTAAGAAGGGAAAGGCACCGGAAAGGGCAAGGCTGGAAGGGCAGACAAGAAGAGAGGCGCGCATGCACCCTTGCAGACAGGAACAGAGAAGCCAGGGCGCATGTACCAGAATGCCGGAAGCGCTGACCACAGAGGTATGTAGCCAGGGCAGAAGAGACGGCGCCGAATGGAGCCGGCAGAGACGGGGGAGAAGCGGGCTAAGCCCGAAGGAGGTACGACAGTAAGGAAGATAAAAAACAAACAGAGGGAGAAACCCACTTTTGTACTGCAGCTAGTCTATAGCTGGCCCGGTACATGGGCCAACAAGCATTGATGACCAAAACCCACGTTGTAGCCAAACGCTCATTGTTGATTTTTGTTCTCACAACTCACACTAACTAGGGAAAAAAAGGCAACTCTTGTTGTTTGACACTGTGTCAAACGAGAGGGAGCTCAAGACAGTCACTCTCTCCCCACTTTCCCTACACTAACCCTACACTATCCCTAACATGACACTTAAACAATACTACCCCTAACACTACCCTAACACCCAGAAATGTAACAGTTACCAGTCATCCACTGTCTTATTGTTGAATCATCATTCTTCTGTCGTTTTTCTTCTCTTCTTTGTTCAGTAATATCTGTGTTAAAAAAATCATCCAAAGAGAGTTCTTTTTAAATAAAATACTGCCCCCCAAGAAATGCCACAGTTAACCCTTTTAGTGCTGGAGGGGTGGTCAAGATAATAAAAGGTATCTAAACTGTAGATAAATGTGCGCTCCTGTCGCTGCTGTCTCCACTGGCAGCAGCAGGCATGTATGCATTTAGTCACAGACCCCCCCATATGTACTGGGCCATTTGTATGGACCCCCAGTGAGGGAATTGTGAACAGAGACTGGCTTTTTATGTGACCAGTATCTTTTCAAAATGAATGCCAGCCTCCAGTTGGTTGGGATATGTGCTTACACACCTCCCAGCCAATCAGCTTCTAGAGAGTTTTGTCAACCCGTGGAGGCTGGCATTAATTTTGAATAGAGACTGGCCATATGAAAAGCTAGTCCCTGTTCAAAATTCCCTTATTGGGACCCGGGTACGTATAGAGGGGGGGAAGTCTGTGACTATATTCATGCCTGCCGCCGCCAGCGGAGGCAGCAGCACAGGACGTTTATCTATATTTTGGATACTTTTTATTATCTTGACCACAGAATTATGACTTTTTTTTTTATTTAATAAAAAGGACATGACAACCTATTACTTCTGAGAGCTATGCCACACTTCTTTTAATGCTCTGACAACCCTCCTGCACTGAAAGGGGTATCCCTCCAGCACTCAAAAGGTTAACTGTGGCATTTCTTGGAGGAATTATTTTATTTAAAAAGAACTCTCACTGGATGATTTTTTTTACACAGATTTTAATGAAGAAAGAAGAGAAGACAGAAGATTAAACAAAACTGACAGTAGCTATGCAGGTTGCTGAGGACCATACTGGACATTACAGGTCAGTTTTTATTTTTTAGTATGTGTTAACTTTATTGAGATTAACCCTGTAATTGCCAGTGAGGTATGCAATACTGTGCAATGCATTGCATACCCAACTGGTACTCATAGAGTTAATCTTCTTTTGGTTTTAAGCACAAATGTGTGTTGGAAGCCAGTTTTCTAACACACACCGGTGTTTTTGTTTTTTTTTAATTCTTTATTGAGTCAAGAAATACAGGAACATGAATATAAAAGAAACACATCATACATAAGAATCCATCAACTTAGTCTCTGAACAGAAATTCAGTCTAAAATGGAAAACATATGGACATGGAGAGAAATCTGTACAGTAGGTCTAGCAGGGAATAATCGTCTTACAGGAGACCAACCAAGCTGAAACAAATTCTGCAATAATCTTGAGTGTATAGGAGAAGAAATCTGTCATTAAGGATGGGTTCAGAGAGAATCTGAGTGACTCAGTTATAATTGTAGAAGGACAGGTGGAAAAAAGAAGAAGAAGAGAGGGCAGTTCAAGGTAGCGAGTAAGAAGAAGCAAAAAATGGGGGAGGAAGAAAGTCTAAGAGGGGGAGAGAGAGAGAAAAAGAAAGGGAATGGGAACAGGAATGAGAACATGGCTGTTGGATAGGAGAATCAGAGTATCGGAGCGTGGTCTGGTTGAAAAGGTAACCAGTGTCCTACAGGGATAACGTACAGACCATTATGTGGCGAGGTTGGCATGATTTGGTGAGAACCATGTCTGAAGAAGGTCCCAAAGAACCTCAGGATCAATTCCCTTCTTGAGTAAGGTCAACCTCATAAGGAGGATTTGATCCTCCACTCTGAATTTCCACTCAGAATGTGTAGGACGGACACCTGCTTCCAATGGAGAAGGACCAAAGATTTGGCTGCATTAAGCATGGTAAAGAGTAGTATCTTGCAAAGGGGTTGAAGGTGTGGCAGGTCCTTAAAGAAAAGAATTTGGAGGGGGTGGCTGCGTAAATTTATCGACGGGACTGAATTAATGGTTGAAATACAGGAGTCCCAATAGGGTTGTATATCCGGACACTCCCACCATAAGTGGAGGTGAGTGCCCCTGGCGTTTAAACACCTCCAGCAAGAAGCAGTATGAGTAGCTGAGTAATATGCCACCGAAATAAGAGTTTATAGTACATCTCAAGCGCCTGGGAGGAGAGAGACGACTTTGATATGGTGAGCCAAGTGAGTCGCCACTCATCTATTTCAAGGGACACTCCTAATTCTTGTTCCCATTTACCAGCATAGTCAGGTTTGGAATGACAAGAAATATTATTAAGAATATTGTATATTTTGCCCAGAAACCGTTTCTTGGAGGGATACTCATGGTGGAGGAGTTTTTCAAAATGACTGAGTTTACAAGAAGAGGAGGCTCGGAAATCCTGTTTGTGGAGAAAATGCTTTAAGCGGGGGTATCTCCAAATCTCTCTCTGGGGGAGGTTAAACCAAGAGCTCAGGGTGTCAAAAGGCAACACCTGTCCATATGACATAAGGTTCAGTAAGCAAATGTCAGCATTAATTGCCCATGCAGGAAATTGGGAGGCCTCTAGGGTGTGTGAAGAGGAGCGATCACAAAATATATGGGTTAAGGGAGACGGAAGGGAGAATAGGGTACCATCGCAGGCATAAGAGCTACCACATGTTACAACGGGAGAGATAAGAGGATGGGAGGAAAAAATTATTCGACCTGTCATCATGGGGTAGTAAGCATTCGGTAACTGGGTCTTTAGTTGATAAGTAAGACCGTTCAAGAGTGACCCAAGCTTTGTGATGGGAATTATGTATCCAATCAGGAACAGCAGAAAGTAGGACTGCCTGGTAGTATTTATGTAAATTAGGGAGGCCTAAGCCGCCACATGAATGGGGGGTGAGAGAGGACTGAGAGTTTGAGCCTTGGTTTCCTGACACCCCATATAAAATCAGTTATCAATTTATTAAGAGACTGAAAGAAAAGCCAAGGTAAATTAATGGGAACAATCTGGAAGAGGTAAAGAATCTTGGGTAGTATTGTCATTTTCACAGCTTACATTCTCCCAATCCAAGAGATATATAAACGATCTCATTTAAGGAGATCACGGTACAGGAGAGGGGGGAAGTTTTCTAGATAGAGTTGGGAGGGTTGAGGGGTAAGATGTATGCCAAGGAAGGGAGCCCATTAGAAGTCCAACAAAAAGAAATTTCCTCTTAAGATCAGAGAGACATGCCAGGGAAAGACCTATAGACATTACTTCCGATTTAGATACATTAAGTTTGAAGTCCGAATTCTGGAATCGATACACTCGGAGAGGTGGCAGAAAGCAACATATCATCTGCGAACATGGATAGTTTGTGTTCATTGCCCGCGAGTTTGATCCCAGAGATGTCAGGATTCTGTCTGACATGTTGGGCAAAGGTTTCAATGATAAGTAAGAAAAGAAGGGGATAGGGGGCATCCCTGCCTGGTGCCGTTGGAAATCAAGAACGGTTCAGAGTGCCGTTGACTCTAACCTTCGCACTAGGGTTACAATATATAACGAGAGAATACGTCAACATCAAGTAGGGCTGAACCCATAGGAAGCCAATGTTTCTTTTAAGAAATTCCAATTAATTCTATCAAAAGCTTTTTCGGCATCGGTGGTAAGAAACACTGCTGGGACGCACGTAGAGGAGGAATAGTGAATTAGATTTATTAGTTTCCTTCTGTTATCCCTGGCTTCCCTACCTGGTGGGAAGCCAGCCTGATCCTGGTGTATAAGTCGGGGAAGGAGAGATTTGATCCGGTCGGCTAAGACCTTTGCATAGATTTTTGTATCTAAATTTAACAAAGAAATCTGTCTGTAGTTTTCACACCTAAGAGAATCTTTCCCAGGTTTAGGGATTACTGAAATATGAGCTTCCATAACCGCCGGATGAGAGTCAACAGCACCAGGCAAGGAGGAGAAAAAAGAGGTCAACACAGGGACCAAGAGATGTTTGAAAGTCTTATAATAGGCTTGTGAAAAGTCATCCGGACCCGGACTTTTTCCTACCGGTAAATAGTCTATAACTGCACCCACTTCATCCTGAGTGAAGTTGGACTCAAGTGCTTGGCGGTCGGGGCTAGAGAGTCTCGGGATGTTAGCTGTAAGGAGATATTGTCGAATTTGATCTAAACGATCCACTGGCTTTGTAACAGATTTGTTCAAATTATGTAATTTAGCATGGAAGGAACGGAAACAGTTGGCAATATATGAAGAGGAGTGGACTTTAGAGTTAGAGGGATTATTTATAACAGGGATATAAGAGGTAAGAGTCTTGCCACGAAGCTGCCTAGTCAACAGTTTCCCCGGTTTATTGCCAAATTCAAATATGCGCCGCCGAAAGGATAAAAATTTAGTTCAGTACATAAGTCAAGATGGGACTTAACTTTACACCTAGACTGCTGTAGTTCAGGGAGGGTAGGCACAGCAAAGGATGCCTCATGTTGGGTTTCTAGTCTCTGAATATCTGCAAGAAGGGAGTCAGTGATGGAGCGATGTTTTTTTCTCTTGTAAGAACCTAGTTTGATTAACTCTCTGCGTACCACACATTTGTGGGCTTCCCAGATAGAGAGGGGCGAAACATCATCAGTATTATTTTCTGCTATGTATGAGGAAAGGACAGACCTTATTTTGTCTGAGTTATAATTCCGGGACAGAAGGTGTTCATTCAATCTCCAGTGGTGCTGCAGTGGGGATTGGAAGAGTCTGTGGAGGGTGAGTAATACTGGGGCATGGTCAGACCATGTAATGGAGCCAATTGCCAAGGACACAATGGAGGGGATCTGATAATGTGGGATAAAGAGGCATTCTATCGTGGAGTATAAATCATGGGGTTTAGAGTAGAAAGTGTTATCTCTATCGGTAGGATGACAAAGCCTCCATGCATCAATTAATTTGTGATCGTGAAGGGATTGATTTAGTTTTTTTATGTAGGACCAGGGGATGGAGAAAGAGTGAGAGGAACAGTCCATGATAGGGAAGAGGGGAAAATTAAAGTCACCTCCAACTATGAGTATGCCCTCCTTGAAACTATCCAGTTTATCCAAAACCATATGCAAAAATTCTAGTTGTGAAGAGTTAGGGAGGTAGAGATTAGCGAAGGTACAGATTTGTCCTTCAATAGTACCCTTAATGAAAAGGAATCTACCATCTGGATCTTTCTTTGAGGAAATAAGGGAAAAGGGCAAACTTTTACTAATGAGGATTGCCACATAATTCTTCTTTACATCAGAGGAACTTAAGTAAGCCTTGTCATAAAATTTATTGATAAGACTGATTTCCCTAGTTTTTCAAAAGTGCATTTCCTGAAGAAAAGCAATGTAGCCTCCCAGGCGCTTCAGATCCGTAAGAGCCATTGATCTCTTATGGGGGAATTCAACCCTTTAAAATTTAACTACAATATAATAAAATCATTGGCTTTAGATATGGGTGTCACATTGGATAGTGGATGCTAGTGAAAGCAGGGGTCTGCTCAAACCAACCAATCAGGGAGATGTGGAATGCAACAGCTGTGTAGAAAAGAGGAAAAGGGGAGGAAAGACAGGAGAGGGAGCAAAGAGTAGAGTGAAACAATGCCTATAAAGATAGATAGGGATTTTCCAGTCAGGAAGGGGTCAGGGAAAAACCCAACCCGCCCCTGAGCATATATACATAATGTATGGGTAGGTGTAGTATAAAATAGAAAGAAGCCTGAATAGGCAAGAAAAGAACATGACAAAGAGATGCATGTTAAACGGTATCATAACCTCCTGGGGGTGGAGGGGTAGTCCACCCCGAGGGGCCCATCATAAACTAAACTGAACAGGGAGGAGGTCACCCAGGATGAAGAGGTTAGCGAGGGGGTGCAATGGATAGCCAAATCCCCTCCTCCCCACCCTGCCACGGGCCCCCCAGTTACAAACATGGATATGGTACATTGGTCAAACTATAGAAAGAAAGCGTGTACAGCTATAACATAGCCAAGAAAACAGTGTGATTGGGTGAGGTCCAAAATGGGTCAGCCAGAATAAAGTAAACAACTAATTTTAGTAAGGTTCGTGAATTATATGTGCAAATCAACACAACAAACTATGCCCACAGAGCTGAGACCATCCAAGTCAATTACAAATCCTAGTAGGAAGAGATAATTAGTATTGGGGACGGTATGTGGAGGTGACCTTCGTGCCAGCAATAAAGGATAAGGGGGATAACATAATAACAAAGCTCAGTAGGCAAATATGAACCATTCAGCACCTTTGTTACCGCTTCTTTTAGAGTAATCATAGGCTGTTTGGGAATTAGCGCTTAAATTCAAAGTAATTTGAAGCCAGAACTTAAGGGGTGCATGTTGAGAACTTGATAATGATAAAGCCAGATATTGTTGTTTATTTAACCTACTAGTTTAAGAGCCCGTGTACACTGGCCACAGTGCCACCCAGCAACGGCTGTGGTTCAGTCATGCACAGTAGAGCCTGTCCGCGCTGTGGCTGATACGGAGCGGGGAGCTCTGAATTCAGACCATAGTCCTGTCTGTGCACGACTACGGTCTGAATTAGGAGCCCCGCTCCGTTATCAGGCTTGGAGTGGGCAGTATCTACTGCGCATTACTGCAGCATGCGCAGCCGTCTCTACTGCACATGAAGGCTTCTAACAAACACACACTTAGTGAATTATTATATAGGATGGGTTATGGCAAGCTACCTATATAACCCTTTTGGAAGGGGGTCCGGCTGTGGAATAAAAGTGATGTAACAAGGGCTAAAGGGTGTAGGAAAAGGGAGAGTTGATTTTTAAGATAAGACCGCAAAGTAAGAAGGTCACAATGGCTGTTAAGCTTAGTAACTAATACAGTTTTGCATAACCTACAAATAAACCAAATTAAAAAAAAGAGAAAAGACTGAATTAGCCAGAAGAGAATGCAGATCACCTATGTCACTCCAGTCTGTATCCTAGTACAGATTCTAGGAAGGGGAAACCAACCGCTTAAGTGAGGATAGGTGAGTCGCAAGTAATGTGTATTTTATGCACATGCATTACAATACAGTAAACATATAAACAGTAAACAGTGAATTATAACTCAACGAGACTCAGGCCCCAAACAGTCAAAACCTGTAGGCCTGAAGGGTAATCCGGAGCAGGGCCAGCAGTATTTTCTGCAACCACGGCAGTCCAGAAGAGTAGAGAGCAATGCAATGAACCTGAAGAGTATCAGCCGTCACAGCCAGAATACTGTGGAGGGTTTGGTTTCTCCGCAGAACAAGAGAAAGAAGATTTTCTTTTCTTGCTGGTCTGGGACCATCCGGACTTGATTTCTGGGATATAGGACCAAGTAATGGGTTCATCGATATGAGAAGAGAGGGAGATGTTATTGGGAAGTCATAACTGCAGGGCCCTCGCAAAGGCCTCACAATCACCATTATATCTCAGGGAGTGAGAAACACGATGAAGAGATGCCATTAGGGTCAACGGGTAACCCCACTTGTATTTGATATTCTGTTGTTGAAGCTCAGTGGTAATGGAATACAGGGATCTGCGCCATTTCACAGTGATTGGAGACAGGTCGTCATAACAGGAGATAGTGTTATCCTTGAATGTTATTGATTGCGAATTTCTGGTGGCAGCGATCATCGCTTCCTTCCTTATCCTGGAAGCGGATAATAACGTCTCTAGGTGCTTTGTTCAGTGCACTCTCAGGCTTTAGAGATCTATGAGCCCGGTAAAGTTGAAAAGCGCTTCAGAAGATCTGCTTCAGAAGATCTGCTGAAGGAATTTTCTCTGAAATCCTGCAGAGAAGCAGATTATTTCTTCTGCCACGGTTGTCTAGGTCATCCAAACTAATTAAAGTGTCGATATGTCTTTTCTGTAGGTCATTCACCTTGTGTACAGTTTCTTTCACAAATGGTGTCCATTTACTGTTGTCCTCTTCCAGGGTAGCCACCCTGTCACCCAAGGAATCTAAGTCCTTGCACATATCATGCAGCTCTGCGGAGACATACTCTTTAAGATCCACAAGAAGATTTCCTATATCACCTTTAGTGCAAGGTTCATTAAGGGATGTTGAAGCATCGTACTCCGAGTCGGATAAATCCTCCATCGTATCAGCCGTGTGAGTAATGCTACTAGGATGTGGCACAGCATCTGATTTACCAGCGTTTTTCACTTCCGCTTTGGGGGAAGATTCCCGTGGATCCCCTTTGGGAGGAAAGAATTTCTGCAAATCTTGCCCCTTAGTACGCAGTCCACTGCGGGACATGGTCTGGGCCATGTCAGAAGAAGAATCCTCATTTTAGAGAAGGTTATGCTCGTCAGGATGCTAATAAAATGCTGAAAGATGGACACCTCAGGAGCAGAGCTGAAGACTAGGCAGCCATCTTCATTGGCGTCCAAGCCATGCCCCCACATTGGTGGTTTTTACCTAACATTAGGGATTCTGTTCCTCCTTTTCACACCATAAAAAGTGCGTTCCTTAACGTGAGTTAAAGCCACCGATGGTAATAGGATACCAGTTTGACTAGTTTAATGTGGTGTTTCTGACAACACAGTTGATAGAATACCAAACTATGCTTTCAAAACCACTGTCGCCACTTTTTTATTGTAACGTGGGGCATAGTATCCAACCCAAATAAAGACAAAGATTTCAAATCAAAAAGCCCCTTCAAGCTATGCACTCACAAGAGATAGTTGTTCTGAAACTCACTCACAAACCACAAATCGGTCTGAACAGGACTATATACCTCCATTAGATAGTTCTGTTCAGAGCATTTTGTTGACCTGTTTAGCTCAGAGTGTTTTATTGTGGGTGTGAGGGGCTTCCTGACTAACTACTTCTTGTGAGTGCACACTACACTTAGGTTTCCTCTCTTTGTATGCTTGCCTTGTCTTTTAGTTTGGTTTACCACTTCACAAGCAGACACATTTTTTTTGTATAACTGAGCATTTGGATTGGACTGGGGACTGTTTTAACCCTTACAGTGCCAGAGGGGTATACAACACATTGCAAAACAATGTGCTATATAAATATTTCCCTTTTTTATAAAAAATATACTGAAAGAACAGTTTTTTCCCTATGAATCTATTTCTAACACCTATTTGCAATGCATTCTGTACAAAACAAAGGCTAATTTGCAGGACTTGCACCTAGCATTGGGTAGTGTGGCAATGTATGAACTTTCATGTCCTCTGTGACTGTTATCCTCTGGGCCTTATGCACTAAAGCAAGGATTAGTGATTCTGATGTAAACAATCTGCACCATAGTGGAGAAACAAGTGTTTCCAAATCTCCCATTGAGTACAGTAGGCTTTGAATGCTATAGATGGCTTTGCAATGCGTTGAAGTCCTCTGTAGTATTCAAGGGGTTAAAAGTCAGATCTAAATTAATGGAAGTTGTTATTTCTTTCCTCTGTTGCAGTTGATTTGCCCCAGAATTGCTCCTCTTTTCTTTTATGCATAAGGCCCATGTGTACTAGAACATAGAGACCATCAGCACAGAATTATTCCAGGATTAGAAATAGGCATAGAGGAAATCTGTTCTGAATTATTCCAGGATTAGGAATGGATAAAGAGGAAATCAGGGCACAGTAATACCAGCATTATGAATGGATATAGAGCAATTCAGTGCAGAGTTATCCTAGGTATATTAATAATGTTATGGGATTGATCACAAGCAAGATGCACATCGAGATGTATCAATACATCTGGGTATGAGCACAGCTCAGGCTTTCAGTTAGCAACAGTACATAGTGGTGAAGCTCATGTGATTTGTCCCACTTCACACATTCCCCTTACAAGCTCCTCAGAAATATATAAATCCATACTATATTTTAAATCAGAAACGTGGAAAACATATCAAAAGTGAATTACTCTTACATCCAATATGGAACACAGGTACCATGGTGTTGAGTCCCTCCTGTTGGAGGGCAGGACACATCTCAAAAGACAGAGGCTTGTAGGTGGAAACTCTCAGCCACTCCTCCAGCTCAAGCCTTCGGCTGCCTTGCAATCCCCAGTATGAATGTGTCCTGCGTTGTGAAAGGATGAAGCAGGAGACACTCTCTTAGTTTTAGATTTTTTATTATTTTTTCTGATAGATATGGGGCTTTTAAAATTCCCCCATTAGGCGGGTTACCATGACTGGGCTTTTCTTGGAGTTGATTGACCTATGTACAGGTGCTGTGAGGACCCTTGTAGCCCTTTGGAGGGAATCTTGCTGCCAAGTTTTCCCTCCCAGAGCAGTCTCTTGGGACTTTGCTTACTCTCATCTATAATAGTAACCTGAAGAAAAAGACTGGAGAGTAACACTTTGAGTGCCTTGTTCCACATTGTCTCTTCCTGTTCCTCTCCATACATAGGTTTTCTCTGAGCCTTTGGGCTCCTGCACCCATGTTGGTCTGAGCTATGGAGCAAGGATGGCTGCAGTTTTGATAGTTTAACATTTTCCCTGCTGTTCTTTCAGGTTTGGGGTTATGTGGGTCTTCTTTGGGTTTCCCTCCATCTTAGGCTCCTTTTGGTGTTCCCCTCACATGGTCTCTGGGGGTTTTGGGTCATTTTCTCACGTTGCCCGATTTCGTGTTGCGGCCCCCTTAAGAACAGGTTCCCGTGCCACCACCATCTTTACTGCATGACTTCTATGGGGGAATGTCCTATCTCTGCATCTGTTTGACATACATAAGTCAGAGTGGGCTATTTCTTCTTCTGTTGTCATGTCCTTTCATCCGGTTCATGTCTTGAGTGTCATGGAGGGCCATGGCCAGCATGTATGCGTTTCTAGGCAACAGCAAAAGAAAAGACTATGTGTGACGGGGGGTACAGGGGTTACATATTGGTAGGCCGAGGGTTAAGCGATTTATCCAGCCAGACAAAAAGATAATAAATTGTATTTATTACAGAGGTCACGGCACAAAACATAGGACAACAATTACAGGCAAACAAACAGGGGTGAAACATAAAAACTAAACAGTTCTGCTGTTCTCTTCTTAGTGGCATTACTTGCCAGGGGTTACAAATAATACTCACAGTCCATTTTAGCTTAACGCTGGAGCTTATTCATAGTCCCACTAGAGGCAAGAGTAGGCATCCTGCCCACTCTACATGCTGCTGGATCACATGAAGGTTCCTTGTATCTTTTAGTCCTGGTAGAGGAGTTGGGGAAGACATCCTAAGATCCTTGTGGCAGGAACATCAGGGTACTCTCTCTGTGTCTGAAGCTGCCTTAACTTACAGCCCACAACTGAAAAGGGGACCTGGCCCTACAGTGCCCGCTCACTCTAACTCTTCTGGTGAGGGCACTCGCCAGTCCCAGTTTCTGCAGTGCTGCTTTAGGATGCCCAGGGACCCTAGGCCTCCCACCATTATGGAGAGGCCCTTTCTCCTGGTCCTACATTTTGCAACTCTCCTCTCTCACTCCCTTCTCTCTCCAGGTTTTCTCTACCCACCCCCTACAGGATGTGTTGTCACAGGTACCATCTACCAGGTCTGTTCTGCTTGGCCTGATGTGAGTGGGGGAGATGCACACATTCCTCTACCCCCCCCCCCTCTCTATCTGACAAACACTGGCTATCTCATAACACAATCTCTGGGTTTAGCTAGACTGAATGGCACCATTCCTCTGTCCATCCTACACACTAACTAACCCATTCACTGCTGGTAACTGGACAACCCTCTCTAATGCATGCACACACAGGGGACATTAAGGTTTCAAGAATGGTAACATGTTAAGACAATGGCAATCACTGAAAACAGACACATTTCTTTCTCTGGGTGACAACCATTCCGTCACAGTCTGTCCCCCCTTTCAGATGGGGACCCCAGAGTTCAGTCCACACGGACAGATGACTGGGTCCCCACATATTAACTACTTTCATATACTTCTATCAATACAGACATCAAGCCTACAAAGCATTTGTATATACAGTACATCATTTGTATCTTTAGTGGCGATAGTTCCAAAACAAAGTCCACTGATTCAGGATACTTTCCAGGGCAAGACATATCCAATTAGAGTGCAGGAAAAAGCAGGCCCAAAACATTTCAAATAGGCAGATCTTCTGGTGTGGCAATGCATTTTCCTCACACACACACAATAGCTTACTGCCATCAAAATTAAGAGACCGTCCCAGAACACCATCCCACCTAAATCAGTCCAACATAAAGAATCAGAACCAGTCCCATCACAATCAGTGCTCCCACAGGAGTGTCACTTACCCCTGCAAAGACTTCCAACATTGCTTTTGGGGTGGATTAACTTTTCCATTAAAATTCCCACTGTAACTGGTTTCTGAGTAGTGCATCCTCCACTGGATTTTCCTTTAAGCTGAGAAGGTAGTGCAATGTTCTCTCTGGATTATCCTTCTGGTCTCTGTGTCACATTACTCCCATGCTTAGATTCTGTGGCATACAACACTGGTTTAGCACATTCTGAATTTCCACTCTGGATCTGGTGGCTTGGAGCTCTGTCTTTTGATGTTTGACCACTTTGCTTTGAGGTACTGGATCAACCAGGCAAGTCTGTAAAGCTATAGATGACTGCATTGCTAGGGCATAGTGGGTGCTGGATGCAGACTACACCCCTAGTCCCATTTTGTCTGGCAGTGCTGATAGGGTACTTGCTCACATGTCCCTTAGGCTAACTCTAAGGCAAAACAAAAATAACAGGAGGGGTTCCCATACTGTTGTCCTTGGCCGTGTCTTTTTCTCTGGGTGCTAAAGTGACCACGCTACTGAGCTGGCACAACTAGCACACATAGTGGTCAGGGTTGCCCTCAGACACCCTGAACACGTAAGCTGGATATCCCACAAGCTGCCACCAGTGTGACGGGGGGTACAGGGGTTACATATTGGTAGGCCGATGGTTAAGCGATTTATCCAGCCAGACAAAAAGATAATAAATTGTATTTATTACAGAGGTAACGGCACAAAACATAGGACAACAATTACAGGCAAACAAACAGGGGTGAAACATAAAAGTAAACACTTCTGCTGTTCTCTTCTTAGTTGCATAACTTGCCAGGGGTTACAAATAATACTCACAGCCCATTTTAGCTTAACGCTGGAGTTTATTCATAGTCCCACTAGAGGCAAGAGTAGGCATCCTGCCCACTCTACATGCTGCTGGATCACATGAAGGTTCCTTGTATCTTTTAGTCCTGGCAGAGGAGTTGGAGAAGACATCCTAAGATCCTTGTGGCAGGAACATCAGGGTACTCTCTCTGTGTCTGAAGCTGCCTTAACTTACAGCCCACAACTGAAAAGGGGACCTGGCCCTACAGTGCCCGCTCACTCTAACTCTTCTGGTGAGGGCACTCGCCAGTCCCAGTTTCTGCAGTGCTGCTTTAGGATGCCCAGGGACCCTAGGCCTCCCACCATTATGGAGAGGCCCTTTCTCCTGGTCCTACATTTTGCAACTCTCCTCTCTCACTCCCTTCTCTCTCCAGGTTTTCTCTACCCACCCCCTACAGGATGTGTTGTCACAGGTACCATCTACCAGGTCTGTTCTGCTTGGCCTGATGTGAGTGGGGGAGATGCACACATTCCTCTACCCCCCCCCCCCTCTATCTGACAAACACTGGCTATCTCATAACACAATCTCTGGGTTTAGCTAGACTGAATGGCACCATTCCTCTGTCCATCCTACACACTAACTAACCCATTCACTGCTGGTAACTGGACAACCCTCTCTAATGCATGCACACACAGGGGACATTAAGGTTTCAAGAATGGGAACATGTTAAGACAATGGCAATCACTGAAAACAGACACATTTCTTTCTCTGGGTGACAACCATTCCGTCACACTATGTTTCCCAGAATGCCCGTTTTACGGGCTTTCTTCCGATTGGCTGTCACCTTTATCTTTTTCTACTTTATTTTCTTCTCTCTTGTTTATCCTACACAGAGGCAGACTCTCCTTCCTCTCCTGTTTGTGGTTCTGAAGAAGGATAGCAGCTATCGCAACAAATATGTGATGACTACGTACTTCAAGATGGAATCTTTGCATTCTATCATTGAGACAATGTGCCAAGGGGAATATCTGGCATCTCTAGATCTTCAGGATGCATACCTACACATCCCTATCCTCCCAGACAGCCAACACTATCTGCAATTTGCCTGTGGCTCTGATCATTACCAGTTCACAGCTCTGTCATTTGGTCTGGTGTCTGTACCTTGGGTGTTCACCAGAGTCATGGGGGCCTTAGCAGCTTTCATTCATGCCAGGGGCATCTCCATGACATCCCACCTGGATGATATTTTGCTAAAGGCTCCCTCCGAGGAGCTTTTGACCCAGCATATCCAAGATGGTGCTCAGCTGTTGGTCCACCACGGTTGGATTCTGAACATGCTGAAGTCCTGTCCGGTAACTTCACCAGAACTGGTGTTCCTGTGATGAAGTTTGACACCTGCCAAGGGAAGGTTTTCTTGCCAGATGAGAAGATTCTCCTGGTAATGCAGGAGGTGTCTCAGACCCTGGAGTGGTCCTCGACCATGATCAGGGAGTATATGAGGGTGTTGGGCAGACTAGTGTCAACACTAGAGGTTGTGACTTACTCTCAGGTACACACGAGAGAACTTCAACAACATGTTCTTCAGAGTTGGGCAGGGAACCTGGCACAACTGGTACGCCAGATCTCCCTCTACTTGGAGGCCATCTGGTGACTTCAGTGGTGGCTACGCAGATGCAAAGTGGAACAGTGAAACTCTTTGTGAGTGGACTCTGGTCACGACGGACACCAGCCTAAACAGCTGCAGTGTGGTTCTGGGTCACATGTGGGTTCAGGGCAGGTGAACTTAAGAGGAGCCTCTTCAGTCCATCAATGTTGTGGAACTTGGGGTGATCCATCTGGCCCTTAAGTACTGGAGGGTGAGGGTCCAGTTGGACAATGCCACATCAGTGGCTTACGTTAGCTGTTAAAGGAGCACTTGCAGTGCCGCCACCTGGTTCGAGGTGGGCAGAAGCCCATGTTCTGGTTGGGCAGAAGCCCATGTTCCGGCCATTTCTGCCATTCAATTCCAGGGGTAGAAAACATTCTGGTGGACTTCCTAACTTGCCAAGACATGGATCCAGGAAAGTAGAAACTCAATCCGGAGATGTTCTACCTGTGTCATTACGCGTGTAGTAGGGACTGGCACTAGTTCAGTAGCTGGGGTGCGATGCTAGAGAGCAAAGGCGGGATGCAACCAGGATGGGAGTAACTGGGAACTGCGAAGAACCAGGGTCAGGGCAACAAGGGATAGGCAGGAGATGAAGTGAGAGTAGTCCAGGAGCCCGGAGGTCTAGTAGCGAGCAAGAGTGGTCAGGAGCCAGGAGGTCAAATGAAGTGGTCAGATAACAATCCAGGGTCAGGAGCCAAGAATCAAGTGGAGTGGCCAAATACAAGTTGGAGCCAGGAGATCAAATATAGCATAGTAAGAGTGGTCATTAACAAGATTTAATTGGGAGCCAGGAGGTCAAGAAGTACAACTAGAATCGACAGGAAACTGAATCAAACAAACTCGTGGAATGGGTATAGGCGTTAGTCCATGCTCAGTTTAAATATGGCCAGTAGCTATTAGCAAAAGCCATAGCGTGGGCTGGACCAGAACCCCCTCCCTGAATGATGGACCTGCGCCCAGTCCAAGGGTGAGAATGAGAAGGCTCATCTGGCGTGCGCGATGCACAAACTTGGAGAACCCCTGAGTGTACATATTCGCAGATGGGAAAAATAACTGGAAGCGCACACATGCGCAGGAGGAAAGGAGGCTGCGAACTCCGTGATCGGTGACAACCTGATTGTGCCAATGATAGATCTCATAGCTATCAGTGAAAACAGGAAGGTTCCAACCTTCTGATCCCGGAGGGGAGATCTTCTGGCCTTTGCCAGAGTCGATCTCACGATTCCATGGAACTTCCACCTCACTTATGTCTTTCCTCCGACTCCTCTCATCCCCAGGGTACTCAGGACAATCAGTATGGATGGTGTGTCCATCATTCTGGTTGCTCCTCATTGGACCAGAAGGCTGTGGTTTGCAGATCTGGTCAGTCTTTCCATTTAGAATCCACTCCACCTTCTTCCCAGACCAGACCTCCTTCTCCAGGGTTACTTGAGGCACAAAGATGTGGAAAAGATGGCTTTGACAGCATGGCTATTGAAGCCCACATCTTGAGAAGAAAGGGATTTTCCACTGATGTCATTTCTACTATGATTCAGGCCTGTAAGTCTGTCTCTTCTAAGGCCTACCATAGGGGATGGTCTGTTTTTCACAAATGGTGCGCTGACAAGTCTGTGTCATTGCAGGAGTTTGACCTTCCTATTGTGTTATCCTTTCATCAAGATGGAGTGAACAAAGGACTCAGCTTGAGCGCCTTAAAGGTTCAGATTTCAACACTATCTTTGTTCTTCCAGAGATGTATTGCCACCATCACAGATGTCAAGATGTTCCTTTAGGGGGTGGCTCATGCCTCCCTGCTTTTAAGGCTCCCGCTCCTCTGTTGGACCTTAATTTAGTTTTGAGAGTTTTTCAGCGGCCTCCTTTTGAGCCCCTTTTGATACCCAAGATGGCCTTTCTCTTAGCAGTGGTCTTGGTCTGTTGAGTTGCAGACTTTGTCTTGCAAGCCATCTTTCCTGTCTTTCATAAGGACAAGGCTGTACTGCAAACTTCTCTGGAGTTTCTTCCTAAGGGGGTTTCTGAGTTTCACATCAATCAGGAGGTTATTGTGCCTTCCTTTTCTCCTGACCCTAAGTCTGACAAGGAGAAGTATATTTATTTGTTGGGCATTGTGCTTTCGCCTTAAATTGTTTGTGCACTGTACTGAGCCTTTTCGCAAGACTGACTCTCTTTTTTGTTGTGCCTGAGCATCTTAGGGCAGGTCAAGCTGCTTCCAAGGTCACTGTTGCATCTGGGATCAAAGCTACCATACCAGGAGTATGACGTTTGGAGGAAACCTGTTCCTTTCAAGGTCACAGCACATTCCACTATGTCTGTTGGGGGCCTCATGGGCCTGCAAGAATCAGGCCTCGACTCAGCAGTTGTGCAATGGACGACTTGGTCCTATTTACGCACCTTTGCTAAGCACTACCGAGTTGATGTCATGGCTTTGGATGATGTCAGCTTTGGCAGGAAGGTCCTGCAGGCAGCCTTGCCTGTCTGGAGGCCTTTACATTTGGTTGCCTTACTGTTGTTCAGCAGTTTGAGCCCCGTTGGCTCTTGTTCTTGTGTACTGTATAGTTCAGTGTCCGTTTACATTTTTTTATTTGGGCTACACCGATTCTGGATAGTCCTGGGGAACTCCGGTATCATGGAGTTTAGTGTCGGTAATTTTCTCTATAGCCCATATGGAACACAGGTCTCCCATGCAGCAAAAGGGACCTCTGTTTTGTCTTGCCTGTCTGTGTTTGTGGAGTCCTCTTTGAGTCTTTCTTCTCACAGAAGATTTCATTCTTCTCTCGCTTGACTTGTTAGCGTGGCTTCGACCACATTCATATTGGGGATTGCAGAGCGGGGTAAGGGTTGAGCTGGAGGAGTGGTTGAGAGTCTCAACCTACAAGACCCTGTCTTTTGAAATGTGTTCTGCCTTCCAAGAGGAGAGACTGAAGCCCGTGGTACCTGTGTTCCACATGGACTATAGAGAAAAGGATTTAACAGGTAAGAACACTATAATTCTATTAGATCTAAGATGTTTTGAATGCAGTTTATATGTACAAGGAGGCTGATTTTCTAAGATGAACTGGTGAGATTCTAGGGCACAGAACTGCATCATGGGGGAAAAAAAATCCAAATCGATTGCAGTCAGACTATTAACACCTTAAATGCTAGAGTGGTTTTCTACACACTGTGAAATATGCATTGAGACCTTTCTAGCATTCTTTGAATTAACATTCCTATTTAAATAATTGGAGATGTTAAGAATTGTATTTGCTTACTTTGGTATAGTGGGTTTACTACATAATTAGTCCAGTTCTTTTTAGGACCATGTCTTTAGGACTTCCCAGCCTGTGTACAGGTGAGCTGATAAAAGGCTCAGCCATTTCATTAACTCACATAAAGACAGGACCTGTTAGGTGTCCCTGTAAAAACGGTTGAGAACCGCTGCCTTAGTATCTCCTGGTGGGAATAACAAACACTTGAGACTTGCATCCTGTACATGGCTCAGGTGTGAGTTTCTAAAAAAACAAATAATACTGTCTGAGTAAAGTGTATCCGTAATGATCTGATCTGTCTATGTGTTTGCATCTTAGACTCTTCCAGAAATCTTTGTTTATATATTGCCCTCTATATATATTGCAGATTTGATCTACAAATCTATCAGTAACACTACTCATACCTCTTTCTAAAATGGGACATAAATACCACCCTTCTTCATACAGTAAACTGGACAGAACACACAGCTTTCACTTGATCAGACTTCCTTGAGAGATCATGAATGCTTTAGGTTGCTGGATGTTGCAATAAATAGAAAGGAAGTAGCTTTGTGAAAGTAGCTTATAACTTGTATTGCCCCACACAACACATGAAAAGTGATGATGTTTCAGACTACCTGGTCCTTTGTCAGGCTTTGAGTTGTGCATAACTCCATGGATTTTTAAACTGTCTACACAAATCCCCAACATGGCATGTGACTCAGATGTCACATTTATAATGCCCATTCACTCCATCACTTGATGCAGTACAAACAACCAAGGCATGGGATTGCAAGTGATTTGGACTGCCAAAATAACTCTCCTCTCTTTTCAAATTTCTCAAATAACATTTATCTAGCCATTCCTCAAATTCTTTTCGTATGACATCAGTGGTCTTGTTGTAAAGCAAGGGACTTCCCAATAAACAATTTATAGCAATCTCCAATGTTTATTGATTACGTCAGCCAGCTATCTTGATACTAGGCTATAGGTGATGGCAAAGGGAAAAGGTTCCATACTCATCTGGTGACTCAAATTGTTGTCTTTAATTAGGATATCTCTTGGCATTTCCCTCATACAATGTTTTCTTTTTAGTTCAGCAGACTTATGGTGGGCACAACAAACACTTGAGATCTACCTCCTACACATGACTCCAGTTAAATGCCCCATTCATTTCAGGAATTTGTTTTTGTCCCCTGTGTTACAGTTGGTTTGTTTCACAATTACTCCAGGGGGAGAGAGTTACATTAAAATGTGATAAATTGGAGATCACTTCTCCATTGAGATAAGAGATAGCTGATGTTGTTTATTCACCAGCTGTAGAATCTGTTGTCTTCAAGTCTTATGTTATACTGTGGGGTTCAGTATCAAAATGTCTCGGATTTGTGCGTGTGCTCTCAATAGCACATTTATAATGTTGCTTGTGTCAAAATGAAGTGTTTATTATGTTGCTTTATTACAATAGCTTTATAAAAAAAAACACCTATCCCATTCCAATATCACCACCCCCGTATCCTAACAATTCCCACAAAAAAATATATATATACCTAACAACTGTACCCCCAAACTACTGTAACCTAATCCAATCACCCCCTCACACTCTAATTACACCCGAAATCCTTATTAATATGTAAACTATACTGCTAACATTTACATACCTCCCAACATTTCAGATTGCCAAAGAGGGACACTGGTTTTAGGGTGTTTTGGGGGGCATGGTGGGTGGGCGGGGCATTACCAGGAATTTTTAAACTATTTCATGACCTATTGTCACCTCCTGGGAAAGAGGGACAGAGGGATTTAGGCTTAAAAGAGGGGCTGTCCCTCCTAAAGAGGGACACTTGGGAGGTATGCAGTTAATCATTCAAGGCTAACCATCATAATGTTAGATGCTGTTTTAACGATAAAATTTAAATGGCAACATTTTAAATGCACCATTTTGATGCAAGTGTCAAACGTGCCTTTGTGTTGCTCATTACATTCTACTTGGCATTATAACATGATACAGTTCTGTTTATCTTTTGTGTATAGGCTCCTCAGAGTAACATAGAACAACTTTGAAAGATTTTCAGTCTGGAAACATAATCTCCTCTTTATCATCTCTTTACCACATCTTAGTGCATCCCCCCTGCCAGATTTCAACAGTCTTATTGCCTCAATCTTTATAATTAGAAGTTATTAATACCTGTTATATGATGAGATATATTTGAGCTATATCAAAGTATCTTAATTAAAAAAGTCTTCCTTTAATAAAATAAAAGATTGTAAATGTGAAAAAATATATATATTTTATAAACATATATATATATATATATATATATATATATATATATATATATATATAAAGTGTTTGTTTAAAAACATGTTTTTATCCATCCTGAGAGACACTAATAATTATATTCTACAGAAATGTCTTAAATCGTCCTTTCAGTTATGGATGTGGTGGCAGATTATTTGGGTAATTTAATTGCTGCTGTCTTTTTCAGGGTGATATGGGCACCAAGCTGCAGGACTTGTTACAGAATCACAGTGTTGAGCAGATCCTGCAGATTGGACTCTGCAAAGATGCAGCTCTATTACTGCTGACCATGGTTAAAGCCACACTGTGTCAGGTGAGTAATGTTAGTAGGAGTTTAAGTGCATTATTTATATTGGAAACCACAGTGCACACTTTGATCTAAACTAGTGGTATCAGCTTGGGCATTTTACAGATATGGTACCAGGACTGGGGTGGAGATCATTTTTGTATGCAAAATTCAGGGTAAAATATCACCTAGTGTTTTGAAACTTTTAATGCATCCTGTTTGAGTTCTGGATGGGGGGTGGGCTTTTGAGTTATCTGGTTTAGATGGCCTCATTCCTACCTCTCTCCTATTTTTGATATCTAGTAGTATTCATTAGAATTGAGCATGTCTCATGGGGGTGAAGTGGAGTAGGGAAGGAGTTTCCTCGTTCAGAAAACCTTTTTAGGTTAGTGCCCTGACCTCCTGGCCAGTGGATACTTTAACTCATGATTTCTGTTTCACATGGACTAGGAATGTTTATTTACTTTCCATAAAAATTACATTACCATTTGTGATCCTCATGAACTGTGCATTCTTTGTCTGCAATGTTTTTCTACTTTTTTAGGAGAGTGAAGATAGGTCCAGGGCTCTGATATACTGTAATACTGCAATGCAGTTCCTCTGCCGGATATATCACAACTACCCGTCTGATGCTCTCTGGACAACTGCAGATTTTATCAACACTTTAGCTAGTCTTCTATTACAACCTATGGGCCAGGTGAGTCCATTTTACACTTGGCTTCATGCAGTTTGTACTTCATTCAGTGAGGATCCCATTTACTTTGCTCACTGGGTCACATAGAATTGTGAAAATGTATATTATAATAACCCTTTGGATGCTAAAAACATTTCTAAACACATTCAGAAGTAGGGTGTGTGTGGGGCGGAGAGAGCATCAATGGTAAAATGAGTCTTAGAGTGTGGAAGGGTGTCAGGGTCTTAGGTGGGCATGTGTGAGGGGAAGAGGTAGTGGGAAAGGGTGTGTGTGTGTGTGTGTGTGTGACAAACATGGATTGCTTAAGATAAACTATGAGATGATAGCACACTGTCATTTTGAGTGGACAGAAGGGATTGTGTAATGTGATCATTGTGAAAGGTGAGCATGGACATTCAATGGAATGTAATTTTCAGATATAGAAATGCAGTAGAAAAATAAAATTTGTTCAAAATGCTCAATATATACCAGCGGGGAATAAATAAAAATGGAAGAAAAGAAGAACAATATGGCTCAACAAATAGGCACACAGACAAATGAGAAATATGAAGTAGACTTTTAACTTTTTTTTTAAGTCAGAAGTGTCAGATACACCACTTAAAATTCAAAGGAATGTAATAGTATTTGCAAACTAGAAATTAGGCTAGCAAAAAATAAGAAAATAATTGCAAAAGAGAGTGAGGAAAACCCCTAAACATTTCTAAAAGTATACAAATGGCAAAACATTGAAAGTTGTTATTATGGCCCTTAAAGTTGTTATTACGACCCTTAAAACTGAAGTACGTGCATTAATTAGTGACGATAAGGCAATAGCTGACACCTTAAATAAAACATGTATGGCCAAGTGCCTAGCTCACAGGGCCTAAACAATTATGTTTCCAAATTGAATTCCCCACACTACAGATAAATACATTCCCTGCTGTATCTTAGGGATACAAAATGCATGCTAAACCATGCGATGGACAAACCTTTAGAAGTTACAGGATTAAGTCAGGTACCAGAGAATAGACACCTTATATTTTTACAGTTCTACTGTGCATATCATTATAATAATTTTAGGCTAAAGCTACCTTAGGACAAGCCTAAAACAAGACCTCCTAGCAGAGAGAAAAGTAGAAAATGAGCAGGGTACCTGCCCTTCTTTATTCATTTAAGTGGTTTGCAGTTAGTAGCAGTTGGATGACAGTGGCCAAAGACTTACTGCTTCCCAATCTGGAGCCTGTTTGTGAGACTCAGGCAGTATCATAAACCGCAGGGGGAGCACTGCAACCATATTTAACCTCATTTCAGTTCTACAACCCCATAATTTTGTGTGTAATATATTATAATGGATGAGAGTTGGTACCGTGTTAGCCATAGAAATACAGAAGGCAAATGTAGTTAAGTTGATACCTTTGTTGGCTAACTTAGCAGATTTGATGCAAGCTTTCAAGACCTCTTAGGTCTCTTCCTCAGGGTTATCCTATATTATAATTCGCTAAGGATGTTTGTCAGAAGCTGTCATGTGCAGTAGAGATGGCTGCGCGCTCTGCAGTCATGGGCAGTACAGACTGCCCACGCCACGGCTGATATGGAGCAGGGTGCTCCGAATTCAGACTGGAATCCTCTCTGTGCACCTTCCTGGGACTTGGTCCCTGGAAGGTGCGCAGAGAGGATTACATTCTGAATTCGGAGAGCCCCTCTCCGTATCAGTCGTGGCGCGGGCAGTCAGTACTGCACATGACTGCAACGCTGCCAGAGTTGGCCCGTGTACAAAGGCTTTAAAACTAGTTATATAGATAAATATGAACCTGGGTCTGGACTGAGCTTTCTTATCTGATTTCCATTCAAAACAATGCAATGTGTACTTGTATGTAAGAGAGATGTTTTCATATTTATCTGTATAACATATCTGAGGAAGAGACCTAAGAGGTCTTGAAAGCTTGCATCCTAAATCTGCTAAGTTAGCCAATAAAGGTATGAACTTTACTATATTTGTCCCCTGGTATATTAAATGCACTCTTATAATGGAAAGAACAGGAGACTGCGACCGTTAAGCGATACCTTTGTTGGCTAACTGAGTAGATCTAGAGAGCAAGCTTTCAAGGTCATTCAGGCCCTTCATCTAGCATATTATGGAATACAAACATAACACCCAGGTATCCAGCTTTTGCTGCACAATATGTGTGACAAATGAACTTAAGTAGTCTTGGAACTTTCAACTCTAAAACTACTCAGCCGGTAAAGGTATCACTTTAACTCTACTAGCCTGTTGCTTTATTCAAGGCTAATACAGTACCACCCTTTTCTTATATTTTAATGGAACAAACATCTCACAGGCCTTTCATTCAAAAGGGAATAAAGTTTTTTTCTCTGTCGTCCAATATAGGTTACTGGTAACTTTGGGTAGGAGACCATCCCTTTAAATGGGCAGGAACAATTCTTGAAGAGAATGCTGGGTGGAGCCTGCCTCCACTCCTTAGCTACTTCTAGCCACCCTCCTACATTAAGATTTGTTCCTTGATGAAGACAAGGCAAGAGAACAGTTCTGCTCTAGTTTTAGCTTATTTTCTGTTAGATGTGGAATACCACCATTAGGTGGATTACCATTACTGAGATTCCCTAGTGGATAGCTCAGTTTCCAGGTGATGTGGTGGACCTGTCAGCCCTGAGGGGAAAATCTTGTTTGGCAAGTTCTTTCCCTAGAAGTGGCTCACGAAGGCTTCTTCTTGACAAATGGTAATCTGAAGACAGAAGACCTGCTAAAAAGGTGAGCAACCCTTTGAGTGCTAAGGTCCAATTACCCCACGCTTCCCCTCCGCACAGGGGTCCTATTACATACTCCTGCACTCATTGGGTTTATCTGTATGTCTGTTGGGCTTGGAGCAATGGGTTCCTGTGGTAAGTTAACCCTGTGTTTGCTGATTTGGCACCTTTTTGGGGGGGTTGGCACTTTTCCCTACTGGGTACAGTGTTTATTGGTTTATTTTGATGTGTTTTGGTGTTTTATACTACTATTTACATTCTTTATTAGCTTTTGTAATTTTGAGTTCCACTTTACTGCCTAGACGTCATGCTCCATTCACTGGAACTTTACAGTTTGGGACATATCTCTGCAACCGCTCAACGTAGCGACTTCAGAGACTGCTCATTTTGTTTGTCTGCCCTTGAACTATCATCCGGTCAGTGTTCTGTGTGTTTTGGCGGGCTCTGGGGGCTTCAGGCACTGTTGGGGTACTTTTTAAGGGAAAACTACATTTCCCATAAGCCATTGCTTTGTGTACTCGTTTCAGATTGGCTCCCGTCGCGGCAGCCATTTTCTGATTTCCCTTCACGAGAATCCTACACAGGACTTGGACTCTCCTTCTCTCCTCACCAGATTAACCCTTCACCTGCCAGATAAGTGCAAATTAGCGATTTCTGGGGTGAAATATTAATTGTACACAATGCATTTGGTTGTTTTCCTTACACTTTTAGACTTTTTGACTCTGTAAGGATGTCAACTCAATAGGAACTTGGGGCTAGACCTAAGACTAAGGATACTGGTTTGTCTGTGTCCCCCATTGCGCATTGCTCCTACTGTCAATCAGGGTTACCTAGAGAATACTCTGGTCATTTATTCCCAGCATGTGCTGCTTCCCGTGCATCTCCACCAAGGACCTCCAGCCATGCACTAGAGCCACAGTGGATGCAAGAGTTTAAGGCCACTACTAGAAACCTAAGGTCTACCTTACAACTCCTTCCATCCCAATTGCAGGGGGTCTTCCAGTCCTGGCAGACCCTACTCCTATCAGGTCTTCCCTGCCTAAACCACAGAGTATACCTGATGTATCAGACTCATCTGAGGAAGAACTGTTGGTGGATTCTGATGAGGGGGAATACTCTGCAGTGGTGTCCTCTGAGTTCTTTGGAGACCCCTTTGAAACAGACCCTGATTCGTCTGCTGAGGGCCTGATCAGGGCAGTACTAACTACGCTAAACATTCCCTTGGTTTCTGAGGCTACTGCAGACTCCTCTGATGTGTTTCAGGAGCATAAGAAGCAGTCTACCTGTTTCCTCCTATCCCCACTCTTGACAGTCTTGTGTCTCATGAGTGTAAGTCTCTTGACAAGAAGCTTTCTGTGTCTAAGAAGTTTGCTAAGCTGTATCCCTTCTCTGACACAGCCTTAGCTCAATGGGCTCACCCCCCCTAAGGTGGACGCCCCAGTTTCCAGACTTTCTAAGTCCACTGCTCTCCCTGTGGCTGACACATCTGTCCATTTTTGCTACAGCTGGTACTTCCTTGCTTCTTGCATTCGCTGCTCCTTGGGTGACCAGGGCCATTGCAGTTTGGACTGAACAACTGACTGTGGATTGCAAGAGATGTATCAGCGCAAACCAATACAGGACAAGAAGAACAAAATAAAATGGAACTAAGTGTAGTATTTATTAACACAGTAAAATGATTAAAAATCAATCATTACACTCACATATTGCCCATCTTGGGCTTTGTGCACGTAAGAGGCCCCTGCCTCTGATAGCCAATGAGCTGTGTTCCTGGAATACGTCCTTGAATAACCGGATCGTAATGTATCGAATGCCTGGATAAGTTCTTTGATACAGTTCCAAAGTAAAGATGGAGAAGGAATTCACACGTGGTAAATCACAGTGATGTCCGTATCAAAAGTACAATAGTAAGCCTGATGATGTACGATACAGCGCTTGTACAGATGCCAAAACCTCGTGGTGCAAAGCCAACGCTAAGACAGGCGCGGCAAACGAGACCGGCAAAAGGAAGCACCGGGATTCTCACAGGGGGCGTAGGCGGGGCCAATACTAGCGAGTGGTAAACAAATCACCCAACGCGTATCGTGGAGTTAGCGCTCCACTTCTTCAGGGGTATCGTATTGCAATCTGACTGTGGATGTTTGTCAGGGCACTCCTACTGCTGACATGTTGCTGCTTCTTGCCAACATCTCTGAGGCTCAGCATTATGTTTCTGCTGCTATCTTTGACTCCATCCGCTTGGTGGCTAGGGTCTCTACATTGTCTGTGGTAGCGAAACAGGCTCTTTGGCTTAAAATCTGGTCTGTGGACACTACTTCCAAGAAAGCCTTATTTTCGTTACCTTTTCAGGGTACATCTTTGTTTGGGCCGGAGTTTAAGGACCTCATTAGTGAGGCCACAGGGGGTAAGAGAGTACCCTGCTGCCCTTAGTTCCTAGGAAGAAGCCTCCAGTCAAGCAAAATCATTTTTTCCCACCTCTTTCAGGCTGAGGCGCTCGCCGCGAACCAGGCGGTCCGCGCTCCTCTTCCAAGTCCAAATAACAATGGAGGGCCAAGCAGTCCTCCACCAAGCCTAAGGCTTCCAAACCTGCTTCTGCATGACTCGCCAAACTCCGGTCCCCACGCCCCAGTAGGTGGTCGCTTGTGCCACTTCCTCAGTGTCTGGACAGACACTGTGGTGGATCTGTGGGTTTTGCAAGTTGTGTCAGAAGGGTACAGGATCCCTTTCACCTCTCTTCTTTTGTTCAGGTTCTTTCCTTCTCACACTCCTCAGGGAGTGGAGAAGTGCCGTCTCTTCAACGGCACCATCCAGACCCTTTTGGACAAGGAAGTTCTAGAACTGGTTCCCGTGCTGGAAATGGGTTCAGGGTTTTACTCCAACCTGTTTGTGGTTTGCAAGAAGGATGGCGGCTGTCGTCCGATTTTGGACCTCATCGATCTCAATTCCTATGTGGTAAAGACTCATTATCACCAGGATTCTCTGAGGACGGTCATAGCAGCCATGTCCCCTGGGGAGTTTCTCGCCTCCCTGGACCTTCAGGGTGCCTACCTGCACATAGCTAATCATCCAGAGAGCCGGCAGTATCTCCGGATTTCGACCAAGGGCATTTTCAGTTTTCTGCTGTTCCCTTTGGTCTGACTATGGCCCCCCAGGTCTTGAAATCGTGTCCTGGGTGCCTTAGTGTCCGTCCTCCACCAGGACGGCATCAGAGTTACTCCATACAAGGACGACTTGCTCCTGAAGGCCCCCTCTCTGGTGCTTCTTCATTGGCAGGTCAAGGACTGCATTCACACACTCACTCATCATGGATGAATTCTCAGCATGGACAAGTTGGACCTTCTACCATCTCAGAGACTGGTCTTCCTGGGCCGTCTTTTTGACACCAAGCAGGCCATGGTGTTTCTCACAAACGAGGTGGCCCACCAGATCATCCACAAAGTGTCTGCTGTTCTGACTTACGATCCAGTTCTGGACAAGAAGCTGACCTCTCTAGTGGGGAAGTTCATTTCCACCATAGAAGCAGTTCCGTTTGCCATGGCTCACACCAGGGAACTTCAGAGGTTTGTGATCCATGTGTGCAGGGGTCAGCCGGATCTACTGAAGATGTCGGTGTCCCTTTCCCTTCACGTGGAGCTGAGTCTGTCATGGTGGCTTAACCTCTCCAATCTGCTGAAGGGCAGTCCCTTCCTAATATCCTTCTGGACTACCATGATGACGTATGCCAGCTTCTCCATCTGGGGAGTGGTCCTGGGTCACAGCAGTGCCCAGGGTCGGTGGTCTCCTCTATCCTCCCCATCAACGTGTCAGAGTCCAGTCCGACAACACCACGGCCGTGGCCTACATCAACAAGCAAGGCGGTTGGAGGTCAAAGCTATTTTAACTTGGGCAGAATAACGTGTTCCTGCCATATCAGCAGTTCATATTCCCAGTGTAGACAATGTCCTGGCAGACTTCCTAAGTCGACACACGGAGAGTGGGAACTGAATCAAGAAGCGTTCAACCTCATTGTTCAGAAGTGGGGACTTCCTTGCATCGATCTGATGGCGACAAGGCACAATCGGAAGGTTCCGTTGTTCTGCTCCCACTGGAGGGACCCTCTAGCTCTGGCAGTGGATGCCATGTCAATCCCATGGCACTTCCCTCTGGTGTACATCTTTCCTCCCATTCCCATGCTACACAGGGTGTTGCGGAAACTGAGTCTGGAGGGTTCTCCAGTCATTATGATTGCTTCGTACTGGCCTCGTCAGGCTTGGTTTCCAGAGCTCCTGGATCTCTCTGTGGCAGAGCCCTTTCAGCCTCCCCGCCATACAGATCTTCTACTGCAGGGGTACCTGTGGAAGGAGGATGTGGGCCGCCTATGTTTGATGGCATGGAAACTGAATCCTCAATATTGAAGAAGAAGGGTTTCTCTTCAAGTGTGGTAGCCACTATGCTTCGTGCCTGAAAACATGTTAACTCCAAAGTGTACCGCAGAGTCTGGTCCACCTTTCACTCTTGGTGTGCTGATAGGGTTCTTTCCCACGAATTTGAACTTCCTACAGTCCTTTCATTTTTGCAGGATGGGAAAGATAAGGGCCTCAGCTTGAGTTCCCTTAAGGTTAAAACTTCTGCTCTCTCTGTTTCCTTTCAGAGACACATTGCGTCCTTCCGGATGTCAAAGCTCATGCTTGTCCTGCTTTTAGGAATCCTGCTTCTCAGTGGGATCTTAACTTGGTTTTGGGCGTCCTTCAGCACCCTCCATTTGAGTCACTGGCTACTACTTTGTGTATGCTGAGTTGGAAAATGTCCTTTCTCCTGGCGATTGTGTCTGTTTGCTGTGTTGTGGAGTTGCATGCCTTGTCTTGTAAACCACCCTTTTTGGTGTTTCACAAAGGCAAGGCAGTTCTTCTCGCTTCTCAGGAGTTTCTCCCGAAGGTGGTCTCTGAATTCCACATTAATCAGGAAATCATGGTGCCCTCTTTCTGTCCTGACCCTACATCCGACAAGGAAAGGGATCTTCACTTGCTGGATGTGGTGAGATGCCTCATGCTCTACGTGCACTGCACTGAGTCTATTCACTAGTCTGACGCCTTTTTCGTCATTCCTGAGGGTCCCATGGCAGGGAAACCGGCATCCAAGATGACATAGCATCTTAGATTAAGTCTACTATTCATAAGGCTTTTGAACTGGGGAAGAAGCCTGTTCCATTTAGGGTTTCGGCTCATTCCACTAGATCCATTGAGGCATCTTGGGCTTACAAGAATCAAGCCTCAGCTGATCAGTTGTGCAATGCTGCCACTTGGTCGTCTGTGCACACCTTCTCTAAACACTGCTGTGTTGATGTGCTGGCATCGGCTGATGCTAGCTTTGGAAGGAAAATCCTGGAGGCAGTCTTGCCCGTCTAGGTTCTCCTTTCGTCTCTTCAGTAATCCTTTGCTTTTGAGCCCAGTTGGCTCTAGTTCAGTGTGCTACAGTTCCTGGTGTGCTTATACCCCAGTTTTGTATCCTTTGACACTTTATTGTTATTGTTTGGCTGTCTATGATCTGATGGTTCATAAATGCTCTGGTGATTTTGGGGGCCCGGCGCCTGGTCCTTGCCTTACTTCCCACCTCTGGGAAACTCAATTTTTGGACATCCCAAAGTTACCTGTAACCTGTATTGGATGACAGAGAAATTAGGGTTTTAGTTTTACCTGTTAAATCCTTTTCTCTTAGTCCATATAGGTTACTGGTCTCCCACCCTGTCAAGGGACCATGCCGAACGTGGGAGTCCTTTCGTGTTCATGCTCACAGGAGTCTTCTTTTCCCTTCTTACTACCTAGTCACTAGTTAGTGTCTCAAATCTTACTGGAGGGGAGTGGCTAGATGCAGCTAAGGAGAGGAGGTTGGCTCCACCCAGCATTGTTCCTGCCTACTTAAAGGGGCAGTCGCCTACCCAAAGTTACCAGTAACCTATATAGACTAATAGAAAAGGATTTAACAGGTAAGACTAAAATCCTATTTTATTTATCAAGCATATCAAAGTTTTGGTGTTGTTCTGGTGAGGTTCTCTTTTTTGCAGAATTTCCTACAGGAAGGGGAAACCCACTGACTTCAATAGGGTTCACCTTTTGGCATGCATGTACACGTAACCACACATGCATGCATGTGCATAAACTCACACACTCAATAATGCATGTGTACACCACATATTTACACACATTGCATTTTTGCCAGAAGATGTTAGAAACAGGATTCCCACTTGAATTCCTGCAGAAGGAAAAAATGTCAGTTTTTCTCCTATTTCTTCCCGCTGCAGATTTTCTGCCTATCTCTAGTTGTGACCCTCGTTAGAGGAAAATGTTAAAAATGTCCTTCAACTAGATTTTAATTTCACATGCCTAACTTAAATGCATTGTTTTCTTCTGTAAGCAACAATGACTTACTTTTCGGAAGACAAGGAAAATCACAGCATTTCCTGCCTCATGCACATGGGTTATGGTGGACAAAGTGCAAAAGATACTGGAAAAGGTTATCCTATATTATAATTCGCTAGGATGTTTGTCAGAAGCCGTCATGCTCAGTAGAGATCACTGCTCGTGCTGCAGTCATGCGCAGTAGAGACTGTCCACGCCACGGCTGATACTGAGCAGGGCGCTCCGAATCAGTGTGTTAGCTGAGCATGAAGTGTGCAAAATAGTTATTAAAAGAGGTTAATACGGAATGTGGAAAGGGATCAGTGTGGGATGGTAGGCGATAGTGTAGAAAGGGGTCAGTCTTAGAACTGAGCATGGTTTGTGTAAGATTAGCAGTGTGTGAGGTGAAATGTGGAAAGGTGTCCATGGGAGAGAAAATAGTGTGTTTATTATTGCCAGTATATAATGTGAGCGTAAGAGTGTTGGAAGGCATCAGTGTGAGAGTTGATCATGGGGTAGGATTGTCAGTGTGCAATTGAGCATAGAGTGTGGAAAGATCAGATGTTATCTTGACAACACAGTCTCTCATGCCTTCTTTTGTCTTACCTCAGCTGTATGACACTACCGATAAATAGTGTATACTGTGACACTTATTTATTTTAAATGAATCACAGTTGCCTGTGTTCTGAGTAACCCATGGCACACCAGAGGTCTATAATGCTATGCTATCAGCATACTCACTTTCAGTTCAGATGTTATCTGGACAAGACTCTCATCCTTTCTCTTGCCTTACACTTCCCCTTTAGGACTCTGGGCATCCTGAAGTAGATGAAGAGCATTCTGGCACCAAGGAGACAATTGGTGGAAAGAAAGAGCATCATATTAACTCCACAAGAAAACCAGTTCAGGAGTTACTGAACTGCATTCTCAGACAGAGCCTCACCCAGCATTCTGCTCTCAAGCAAGATCACCCCTTGGAGCATCTGCTGGAGGTTACAGTTCATGCATCTTTTCACATTGTCAAAACATGTAGCAGACGCCTGCAAACTGAGCACTTAAGGGCTTGTTCATACAGGCAACTGTACCTGTCACATTCACCCTAAAATAGGGTACATTCACAAGATCGCTGCATTGGTTTAATTCACCAGCTTCATGCTGCAACTTATCAGTGACTGATGCTGGCCACTGGGAAGTAGCTATATAGAATGACTGCATACTGGCCTTTGTGGCCACCTTGCAGGCCATTTAGATACGTAAGAGATCAATGCAATCACAGCGATGCAGTCACTGCTTGTATACATGTTGATCAGCCAATTCTCTGTCTATTTACCTCCTAAGTTGACCCTCTTCCCTGCAGTGCATTCCTCATTTTGTGATTCATTTTACAGGGGGACACTGTGCAATGGCTGAATACAGAGACATGTAATTCAGACTTGGAGATAGTGCCAGAAGTTTGAATTGCTCATAATTCATATTGCCCGTGTGAATAAACTCTAAAAAGTCCTCCGGTACAAATTTTACAGTGGCTGGTTTAAAATTAACGAAGTACAGCCCAGTCTTATCTGCTGAGGGGCAGCTTTTACCACTTGGGTGCCAGTAATTTATATTTGCTATGTGTTGGAGACATCTCTATCACATTCTTTCATAAATCACAGACTATTTTGTTCTGTGAATCCCCATTTTCTCTCTTTTACCCTCTTGGCATTTCTTTCTTTTCACTCTAAAATGTTATCCTGTATTTTTTGCTTTTACCCACACTGCCTTTGTAATCTGTCTCACTCACTCACACTTCCTCTATCTGATCTACCTTTTTCTATGTTGTGTGAAGTGTTTTATAACTGAACCAGAGATGTCAGATTAGTCCATCTAAGCTGTGTTAATTTCCCAATCATGTACATAATTTCCCTTGTCTGGCCAGGTGTTTCCTGTGAACGTCAGCATTGAACAGAAGAATCGGTTTCAGACTGAGATTCTGCAATGTACAATGGAAATGTTCCTTGCCATCAGTCACTGGGGGGAGCTGCAGAATGATGAGCTATGTGGTGAGCTGAGACATGACTCTTTGGGCTGTGAGAACTTGTTTAATTCAAGTGTATATATGCAATAAGCAGTGATACTGTTCTCCAGGGAGTAAAATACCTGTGTATAACATAGGAATTTGAGTTTTCACTCACTTGAGAGATTTTACATTGTAAAGGATGTTACGCTGACATCAATTATTTGAAAATAGTAGAGTAAAAATGCCACCTTTATTGGACAACTGAGTGGCTCTAGGATGCAAGATTGCAAGACAACGTAGGTCTCTCCTTCAGGTAAAATAAGAATGAGGGATGAATAACTATACATGAGAGGTTAAATACTCATGCTAATTATTTTAACATTTAAATTCCACTGGCAGCGAATATTCTTATCAGCATTATCTATAATTTGTTCCCTAATCTCCAGCAGAGTCTCTTTGTAGTGGAATAGATAATACAAACAAGATTTATTACCATCCGTCCGGTCCCACGACCGGCTTACAGATCTAAGGGGAGGCAGTAAAAAGGGGTGGGTATTACTATCTCTTTAACCCCTTAAGACTCATGACAGTCCTGGCACATCATGGGTTGGCCAGCCATAAGGACCCATGATGACGTGCCAGGACCGTCATGGATTTCAGGGCTCCCCCTGCAGCTGCACACCATTCGGGGAGCCCTGAACTGGATGCACAAATAACAAAAAAAAATGTCCATGGTCCTTAAGTGCCGGCCTATTGCTCGCGGCCAGTCCTTAAGGGGTTAAGAACTTGTATGATGACAGCTGAAATAATTGTGGAGATATATGACTAATGACAAATAGAAATATTAAATGATGAGCAATGCTCATTCCTTATATTAATTACTAGCAGAGTGGGATGGAGTTGCCCGTCATGGGTCTGTATTTGTGTTATTTTGTGTTGCCAATGTGTTTTATAGGGTGTCTGAATGCGTATATGTGTAAGTGTGAGTATGTGTGTGTGAGACAGTATGTGTGTATGTTATTGGATGTATTTGTGTTGATGTGTGTGTGTGTTTGTAAATGTATATTTGTTATTGTGCATGTGTGTATATATGAGTGAGAGTGTGTGTGTGTGTGTGTATATATATATATACGTGATAATGTTATTATGTATGTGTGTAGGGTAGAAGTAACCCCTCCCACACCTTACCAAGAAGCGGAATCCGCCTACCACCCAGTTTGTGGAGGCTGGGTACTAACTGGTACAAATACAATTTATATAATACATGTATTCAGTACAGTAAATGTAAGACATGTTGATTTTCTTTAACACTTTCAGTGGCAGAGGGCTATGCAATGCATTGCTCTGCAATGCTTTGTGTACCCCTCTGGCATTAAAAGGGTTAATTACAATGTGAAAATGGCGCGGCATTTAGCTTTGCCTGTATAGTGTGGAATCCAGACAAAGTAGAAGAACTGAATATAAGGGGAACAGGAAGAAACAGAGATGCAAGGAGATTAATAAAAACAGAAAAGAGAAGCATAGGAAGACAAAATTATTATTTATTATTATTATTAATCTTTATTTATATAGTGCCAACAAATTCCGCAGCGCTTTACAGTAGGGAGTAGACATACAGAGGTATTAAATAGTACAATCAAGTGTGGAGAACAGAAGGATCAGAGGGCCCTGCTCGTGAGAGCTTACAGTCTAGAGGAAGGTAGGTATGACACAGGAGGAGTAAGTGCTATTGGGTGTAAGTGCCTCCTGCCACCTGACCTGCCAGTCAGTGGGTGGGAGTGAGAAGTGCTGTTGAGTGCAGTGGTCAAGGCAAGGGGTGATTCTTAGTGATATTGTTTATGGAGGCAGTTGATAGGCTTCCCTGAAGAGATGAGTTTTCATGGAGCATCTGAAGATCTGAAGGCTGGGGGAGAGTCTGATTGGGCGGGGGAGGGAATTCCAGAGCTGAGGTGTAGACGGGAGAAGTCCTGTAGGTGGGAGTGGGATGATGTGATAAGAGCGGTGGAGAGGAGAAGGTCGTATGCAGGACGAAGATGGCGAGAGGGAGTGTATTTGGAGATGAGAGATGAAATGTAGTGTGGTGCGGTGTTAGTGAGGGCTCTATAAGTAAGCACCAGATTTTTTTATTTAATTCTGTATGCTAATGGGAGCCAGTGTAGGGATTGACAGAGGGGTTTGGTGTCAGAGAAGCGATGAGTGAGGTAGATTAGTCTTGCAGCAGAGTTCATTATGGACTGTAGTGGGGTTAGTTGGGTGAGAGGAAGGCCAATTAGTAAAGAGTTACAGTAGTCAAGACGGGACATGATGAGTGTTTGGACTAGAATTTTGGTAGTGTCATGTGTGAGGAACGGTCGGATTTTAGAGATGTTGCGGAGGTGGAGGCGGCATGATTTGGAGAGTGACTGGATGTGAGGAATGAAGGATAGGGCAGAGTCAAATGTGACCCCCAGACAGCGAGCTGTAGGGGTCGGTGTGATGGTAGTGTTGTTGATGGTGAGGGTAATATCTGGGGTAAGGCTGATTGTGGTGGGAGGGAAGATGATTAGTTCTGTTTTGCCAAGGTTAAGTTTGAGTTGACGGGAGGACATCCAGGAAGACACAGCAGACAGACAGTCAGACACTCGGGACAAGAGGGAAGGGGAGAGGTCAGGGGAGGAAATATATATTTGAGTGTCATCAGCATAGAGATGATGGTGAAACCCAAGGGAGTTGATTAGTTTTCCGAAGGATGAGGTGTAGATTGAGAAGAGCAAGGGTCCCAAGACTGATCCTTGAGGCACTCCAACAGACAGTGGGATGGGTGGAGAAGTGGAGCCAGAGTAGGAAACGCTGAAGGAGCGGTTGCATAGATAAGACGAAAACCAGGAGAGTGCAGCGTCACAGATACCTAGGGAGCGGAGGGCATGGAGGAGGAGAGGGTGATCTACAGTGTCAAAGGCGGCTGACAGGTCAAAGAGAATGAGTATGGAGTAGTGGCCTTTTGACTTGGCGGAGAGCAAAAGCCTAGGGGCTGAGCCACAGATAAGGAGAAGAGGAATACAAAAGAATGGTAACCGGGGGGAGAGAAAGAGATGAGAAAGAGATGAGTAAAGACTAATTATTGGAGAGGTAAAGTTTTTTTTATCTTGGGCTTTCATGGGAGAATAAAGTTTTACAGAGTAGGTTTGAGTAAGGCCTGGGTAGGAAGATGATTCACATTGAATGGTGTGGGTGGATCAGGGCTGTGAAGCTGTTCATGGAGGGTGGTCATGATGAAGCAGCCATCGTTTATAAAATGTAAAGTATGGCACAAGAAACAAAAATAGACACAAAAATTACCATCAGTTTCAATGGCATTTTTAACCCCTTGAATGGTACATATGTTTGAGATGTGCACCATTTAAGGGGTTAAATGCCCATGTAAATCGAGACCTGTAGCACGATTGGTGGATGATGGCTGTGAGGCCATTTGTGGAAGATGAAGCAAGAGTACTGAAGGCTGGAGAATCAGCACGAAGGGAGGATAGGAGCCGAATGATGCCCCTGTGAATGTGTCAGAAGCAATTTTGCTGTGAGTGAATGGCTCATTCCCCTCAAGCACTTGGGAAGGGAAAGGTGATCACTAAGGCTGTGCTGGGAGCACAAGTATGACGGCCCCCCCACCGCTGCTACACGTTGTTGTGTGGTGTTGGGAGGTAATCGCTTGGAGCCAAAGTAGCTCACATTAAAAAAATTAACCTGTGGACCGGACGGTGTGGATGATGGTAGGGGTGAAGATGTTTGTCCTCCAGGCTCCCCGATGCGACATACTGCTGTCACTCATCCGGCCAGGGGCAGGCTGGGCCATGGGACCGCAGTTTTGTGCTCAGCCATGTAGCAAAGACGAGAGGGCGGTGGGTGTGTGGGTGTTTTTTGTGGTGTGTGTGTGTGTGTCTATTTTTTGGTGGAGTGTGTGTGTGGGGTTTGTGTTGCATGCAGTGTAGGAGCGAGTGGCAGCCATTTTTTTGTGTGGCTTGTGTGTGTGTCTGTGGTGTAGGAGTGAATGGCAGCCATTTTGTTTTTTTCCCCTCACTTGGATAGTGGTGGGTGGGCTGGATAGTGGGGGAGGGCCAACTCCCTGCATGATTTTCACAGGAGTAACAGGGGCCTTCGGCCCCTGCAACTCCTCTGAAGATCACACCCCCATTGAATCACCCAATAGGAGCAGTAACTCCTCCTTACTGCTGCCTCTGTTTGTGTGTGTCTCCTGAGGAGACATAAATTATGTAATGAGCTATTCTCTTCTATGTGTGTGTCTCCTGAGGAGACATAAATTATGTAATGAGCCTTTTTCTTTTATATATATATATATATCTATATATATATCTATATATATAAAAGAAGACTTTGTGCCTGGCAAAACACACCCAGGGGCGGCAGTAAAAAGGATTACTGCTGCCATTGGGTGATTCTGTGGGAGTGTGATTTTTGGCCTGCCCCCACTATCCAGCCCGCCCACCACTATCTAAGGCTGAAAAAAAAAATGGCTGCCACACACTCCTACACCACAGACACATGCACATGCCCTCCCACACACACACTAGCAGACACATACACACATATACACACACGCACGCTGAGGATGATGGGAACAATGTTCAAGCTACAGCTGGAAGGCCATGGTCCAATCTGTATTATGCAGCTTCTTCATTCCCTGTCTTTGAGCCTACACAGCTCTGCTAATTACTACAAGTGAGCTGATTTCTAAACAATCAGCAGGAGGATACTGGCTTGCTGAGAAAGTGGAAACAACGGCAGAGAGGTGATCAGGCAGTGCAGAGCAAGGCTTCAGCTGAGCTGGTAAATGGCAGAGACATGGATGTGACTGTATTTATATATTGCACAAAGAGAGAGAAAGAGAGCAGGTTGTTTGTCAGTCTGTCTGTAAGTAGAGGTGCCAGTTCCTGCAATCATCTCCATGCTGTACATAGCTCACTGTATAGCATGTATGACAAACTATTTATATATGGTCTGGCATTGTATAGTATACAGTCTGTGTATAAGGACTGGCACTATACAGTATAGGAGGGACAGTCCCTGTTTGACACCCAAATCCCTCTGCTCCTCTATTTAGGAGATCACACGGTGTGGTGTATATACAGTAGGCTGACCAGACCTCACCTTTAACCGGGGACACATAGGAAATAAGCATATTTCAGGAGTGCACCAAAATCAAAGCAGCCCTGCAGTATGCATTTTTCATATGTGTCACTGGTTAAAGGTGAGGTCTGGTCAGCCTAATGTACAAGTGTATCAGATTGCTTCACATCAGTAAAACCCACGGTAATGTGGGTATAAACTTCTGTATATATCTGTTAAATTAGTCTGTGTAAAAAAATACTTTCATCTTCTTCTAAATCATTCACTTACAGAAAGAGTAACTTAACCATTTCAGTGCCAGAGGAGATGCAATGCATTGCTTACCCCCTGGCACTCAAAGGGTTAAAAATTCTCTACAATGGTCTGGCACTGTATAGCAGTGGTTCTCAATCTGTGCCCTCAGTGGCTATTAACAGGCCAGGATTTTAGAATTTCCTTTTAAGAGCACAGGTGAGTTAATCAATATGACTGAGCCTCTGATCAACACACTTGTGTTCTAGCAGTGAAATTCCTAAGTCCTGGCCTGTTAGTGGCCACTGAGGGCATGGGCTGAGAACCTCTGCTGTATAGTATACAGTCTGCATGTGTCTGTGTATAAGGACTGGCACTATACAGTATAGGAGGGACAGTCCCTGTTTGACACCCAAATCCCTCTGCTCCTCTATTTAGGAGATCACACTGTGTGATGTATATACCAGTGTATCAGATTGCTCCACATCAATAAAACCCACAGTAATGTGGGAATAAACTTCTGTATATATCTGTTAAATTAGTCTGTGTAAAAAAAATACTTTCATCTTCTTCTAAATCATTCACTTACAGAAAGAGTAACTTAACCATTTCAATGCCAGAGGGGATGCAATGCATTGCTTACCCCCTGGCACTCAAAGGGTTAAAAATTCTCTAAAATACACCACCAGCCACGCCCCCAGTAACACCACCGAAAACACAAGTGTCCCTCTTTGGCCATATGAAATGTTGGGAGGTATGTTACTTACACTGCTCACACTGTATGTATGTATGTTCTGATTTGCAGCTGTGTGTCACTGTTTGTGTTGTCAGTGCATGTGTGTGTATATGTGTGTGTTGCATGTGTCTCTGTCTATCACTGTGTGTACCTTTCTGACACGTACACCCTACGCTATAATTCACTATCATAACATTTATTTTAAAAAAAAGAAACATTTCCTGCATAACATGACGGGCAACGCCGTCCCAAACTGCTAGTATATATATATATATGTTGTATGTTTCTTTGAATTATTTAACTCTTTCAGTGCCAGAAAGATGTGCAGCACATTGGTAAGTAATTAATTGCACACCATTTGGCCACTCGAAGGGTCGAGTGTACAAAAGAAAAAAATGAGTATTTCTTGGGCAAACCAATTACCTCACAGGGAAAAAAGAAATTCTCTTAACTTTAAATGAGACATTTTCTTTAAAGGGATAGTAATACTTAAAATGTAAAAAAAAATATGTTGTAGGGTTTATCCCCCTGAGTAAAACAAGAGTACTCCCACTGCTGAGAGGTCTTTCATTCAAAAGTTATTAATTTTCAGTTGAATTTTTTAGGTGCAATATCACAGTGGCCTGAAATTGTACAGTGGCGCTGTTGCTACACCATCCTATGGAGATTTATGGTCAACTGACCAGAGTTGTCCATAGGATCGTGTAGTAACAGCGCCACTGTACAATTTTAGGCCACTGTGATATTGCACCTAAAAAAATTCAGCTTTGAAAATTAATAACTTTTGAATAAAACACCTCTCAGCAGTGGGAGTACTCTTGTTTTACTCAGGGGGATAAACCCTACAACATATTTTTTTTTACATTTTAAGTATTACTATCCCTTTACAAAACCCCGTTTAAAGCAATAGGAATTTTGGGAATGTTTATGACATTTCAGAGGGTATGACTCCAGTTTTCTTTTGGGGCATTCAGTTAAAAGGGCTCAAACCACTGAGCTGACATTTTTCATAGGGTTTCTGCAGATCCAATGAATCAGAGGAACTGATTGGTGCGTTTGTTCCTTAACAAACATTTCGTATTGCTACTCCTGCCTAATGCCAATTAACTAAGCTACTTACACTGTTACAGTATTTGGATATTTGAAGGCATTCCTTTCCTCTATGCATAGTTGAATCTTTTGTGCTTCCTGTACATCTTATTCCATTTCCTGTACATACTATAATTGAGGCTTTTGAGTGCAGTGTGCTCACCGGTATCCACTAAAGTGATCACACTCTCTCTAGTGCAGTTGTTAGTTATGTGAGGCACTCCAGCTGCTTCCAGACTACATCTTCCTTTATTCTCCTCCGACCATTAGATGGTAAAGAATGATGAGAGTTGTAGTCTGAAAGCAGCAGGAAAGCTTCAGGTTGTCCATCCCTTCTCTAGTGCAGAGTGAGTAGCCCTGCTAATGGACTTTGTCCTCTGATGTCTTTCAGTGCTTAGATACATACCACTATGCAGTTAATTCAGGTTTTGATTCTATTCTGATACAGAAGCAAATTCATGTTCTGATATCTTTCTCCATCTTTCTCTGTAATTCAGGTACTTCAGGCACAGAGATTTTGGAGGAGGTGGCCATTGCTAATCTGTCATACTTCAGCCAGAAGTTGCTGGAGAAAATGCTTTGTGGAGGATTTACAGCTGACCCCTGCAAGATCCTTCTCTTCTTTATCAAGCAAATTACAGCTGTAGGACCCCAGACTTTTCTATTATTTTGTACTGGTGTTTGTTTTATGGTGACAGTCTTTCATTACAATGTGCAATCTTTCTGTTCAATATATCTCTTATACGTTATGTGTTCCTGCCTTTCTCTGTTTTAAAGACTCTTTTCTGAATGTTTGCACTATTGCTTTATTTCTCTGTATATATTCAAATTATCTTTTTTGTTTCTTTTTTTCATGGTATATTTCTACTTCTTCAAATGTACAGGTCACACATACCACAGCTCCTTGTAACAGGGACAGCCTCTTCACCATGATGTATGGTTATTTAAATCGCAGCATCTTGCACTGCCTTTCCAGACCCCGACAGACCCTCATGGAAGTGCGCAATGTGCTGAAGACCCTAGAACTGCTCCTTTCACACTGGGATGTCATCTTTACAACTTACAACTCCAGCCTGAGCTTTGCTGCTTGCCTCATGCACTGCCTGTTCCAGATCTATTCTGGAAGGTATCTCTACATAAACCTTAAGGGAAATGGAGAGTGGCAAAACAACAAACCGGTCCCTTTGTGATGGCCTATGATGCATGTATAATTTTTTTTAAATAACCAACACATTAGGGGCCTTATACATCAAGCTAGAGGAAACCAGCTGCACTAAACAGTGGAAGTGAACACTATTTTAAATGGGGCTTTTAATTTCTAGAATATTTGAAAGGTCTCTGATGCATTGTGATGCGCTCGAGACCTCTCTAGTATTCAAGGGGTTAAAAGCTCCATTTAAATCAGTGGGAAAATTTACAGAATTTTCATTCCATTCCTTTAGTGCTGTTGGTTTGCTCTTGAATTGCGCCTTTTTTGCTTGATGAATAAGGCCGTAAGTGGCCAAGTGTATTATTTTTTTGGGGGACTGTGCACTATTTTTCAGTTCTCAGAACTTTATATAGTCTTGTATTTGAGATGGGGGTTTCTTTTTTTTTACTGTCTCTGAGCTGTAGATGAGACTGATCTTAGAGAAGGTCAATTATAATTGATTCATTTGTGATAAACCACTTAAACCCTTCTAAATACCTTTTACAGTCCAGAGCAGGGTACTGGATATCAAATCAGGCTGAAGACTATTCACAGTTTAAGCATTCAATTGAAATGTGGAACCTGATGAACCCTACAAAAGTTAGCCAATAGTCTAGTATAAAATCATGAATTAGTTAGTTGCTTGAGGGACCGAAATGATGATAACCATGAAGCAAAGACCTGTCTTAGATCCCTTACCAAGCCACCCAGGGCATGGGTGTGTTTGTCAGTTTTATATCTCGTCCCATCTGTGTTACCAGTTTAATTCTGTTTATTTCAAGTTCTAAATGGAGTACACATGGTGACTGTGACAGAGACCTAACAATTATTAGTTGGAGTGACGTAACAGTGAGAATGATTTTCTCTCTATAGGCTACATGTTATTAGCTAAAATCCAGTGATAAACTGAATCTGGCCCTTGGTAAGATAAAACTAAACAATTTCATAAACTTAGATAGCCATTATTCGCAGATTTTAATTAGGTACAAAACTACCCTGTGCCATAAATGTTTTTTAAGTAGAATAGGCAACCCGCTGTTGTAGATATATTGGTATATCTTTTTTGTCATTCCCATTCCAGCATTGCACACCCCACTGATCCTTAAAGGGTTAAACAAAAAATGCCTACTTCTTCGCATATCCAGTTTTTGCTTATCTTTACCAAGAGATAGGACAGGGATTCAGAGGCATATTATTAAAAGGAAAGTTATAGGGAGGCCATCTCTAAGAACTTTAACGCTGATAGAAATGGACTGTTTTTCCTCTCCATCTCAGTTACCCTGAGGGATTTGGTGTGAAATCCAAGGCTCACAGTTCCTGGCAGCTAATCTTCCTCTCGAAAGATGAAGAAGATGAACAAGTAGATGGCCCTGACATGCAGGAGGGTAGGTACTTGTGTACTGAATTGTAAGGCAGCAGCTACTTAAGAAGTCCATGGTTTCCATTTATGCACCTGGATGGTCCTCACTTTTTTATTATTGTAGCCTTTCTCTTTCACTTTCTTGATTTTCTTCACCATATCTCCCACGACACAAAAATGTAGAAACTTAAACTCCAGACCTTAGTGAAACCTAAAGATGATCCATGTGAAAAATAATTCCTGCTGTAACTCATTTCTCTCCATCACAAATGAGGATGAGTCTTGGTTGCTGTAATGTATTTATGTTCTTGGCCCTATTTCCTTCTCACTTTCTTGAACCATATATTTGCATTATTGAGATTTTTAACTTAATCTTAATTTTTCCTTTTGTACTAAAAATACATTGGGGAAGTGGTACAAAAATGAAGAGGGTGTTTAAAAGGAATAAGGGCATGTAGGCCTCTATAATTCTCATTATTTTAACTGAAATGTGTATCTTGTACACAAGCATTCGATTTTACATTACTTATCTACGATAACCCTTATCAGGCATAAACATATTTGTGGTCAGGAAAAAGGAGTGAGAGACGAAGTGAAGGGGAGAAAGTAATGAGATGTAGCAAAAAATAGATTCTAGAAACATAGGCTTAGACAGGTAGCAGTAAACGTTGAGGCCAATAAGAGAGACAGAGCAAAATAGCAAGAGTGAGAAGTGTGGGACTTAATTAAAGATGAAAGATCTAATTGAATTCATATTCATCAGAAATATATCTGGCAAAATATTAGGATTTCCAATGGCACTGTTTTTGAATGATGTGTACAGGAACTGTGTTTTTAGAGGCTGAAGTTGATGCTCCTGCCCTAAATTAGTGTCCTGTGTACAGTTTGAGGTACAGACGATACAGAAGAATTCTAATATATTTAATAAAGGTGTGTCAGGATTCTCCTTTTCACCTGTTTTGTCCTGTCTCCCCTTCCATCACTTCTTTCCTCCTCCTGGGTTCCTGTTGGTTAGGCTAGGGTTTATAGCCTGCGGCCCCTTAAACTTCTGGCCCTTTTATTCGAGTTCATTTGTTATTTGACCAGATTTGGTTGCATCTTCGACCTTGGCTTGTGCTCTCTTTGGATTGTCCTCCCATCTGTTTATTCCCTGGCTTTGTTTACTGACTATGTATTTGCTTATCTCTTATACACGATACGCTCCTGACTACGGCTTTCCTCTACTTGATTCTTTCCATACAATCAGGTACTTTCATATCTTGGGCCTCCAGGCCCAGGGGCCATTGAACTCACTATTTTACCTGTTATCAGACACTATTATAGTATTACCTTCATACACCCCACTAATTACCTTTGACTTGGGCCTCCGCTGTCTAGGCCGACCCCAGCCAGCTCAGCCCAACAGTAAGTTCTCACTGTGGGGCAAGTTCAAAGCTGGGTTTTCAATATCTGTTCGCAGTCCCATCTCTTAGTGTTAAGGGGCGTTCGACTACTCGCTGTGGTCCTGGCCTTGTGGTCATAGTAGGCAGTAGTGGCTACATTCATCTTCCTTGTTGCTCTGCTACCCTGATTCTGTTTGTCCTACATTATCTTGTATATGAGTGGTGTGGGGATCGAACTAGTGCAAGTCCATCTCTTTGTGGCGGTAGTGCCCCGCACTTTTCTGTCTCTTTTGATCCTAGTTGTATCCATTCTGAGCCACTAATGGATTTTCATTGCACTTGTCATAGCAGTCAGATTTTCTTAGATCTCCAGTTGTAGATTATTAACCTTCATAGTCAAATACTCATCGACTTCTAGTGGTAGATTCATATTCTCAACATCAACTAGGTTATATTCGAACTCTGGTCGAATCTCCCTTTGGTGTTATACTCTACCTTCGAACTCTATTTCATTCACCAGCTTATGGTACAAGGTGTTCCTTCATTGTTCTGGTCGAACTCTGAGCACTCCCGGCCTGCTACCTGCAAAGGGGATAATCCTTATCTCCTTTCTGTGGAACTCTGAGCAGTCTCAGCCTGCTACCTGTAAAGGACCAATCCCTATCACCCTGCTGTTGAACCTTAAGCAGTTCCAGCCTGCTACCTTTTGTGGACCATTCCTGTTTGTATTGAGTTAAGAGGCTCTGCATCTGGGTTAACTACTAGGTCCTTTATCCGAGACCTATACCAGTGTGCATCTAATCCCATCCTGATCAGGGACCTGGCTCAACTTGGATCAGACATCTTACTTCGCGATCAAAACCTTTATCAGGCTTTGGCCTCAGCAAGGGACAGGTGCAACCGGCAATGTTCCCGAGCTATGCAATCCAGCACCACTATCCAGCTACCTTAGGGCCCAGACATAAGGACACCCTGAAAGCACCCTTGACAAGGTGAAGGCTTTCAGAGGACCATCAGCCAAAAGAAAAGGAGCGTTGGAGTCTGGCTATTTGGCCAAAAAGGAATAGAGCCTGGTCTGTATAGAGACTTGGACTCATGGTTCATGGGGGGGGGAAGGGGAATGTTGTTGGTCTGTTTTGGATGGAGCCAGGTGTTTGGTAAACTATGGCTTTTTTAATGTTGGCTATGGTGGTTGGTCAAAGAAAATTCACAGGGTCTTAAAAAAACAAAGAAGGCAATGCACATAGCTTCTAGCAATATGGTATTAGTGTGTTGCTTAAATGGGTTGGATAACAACAGGACAGATAAATAGGTGGCTGTCTATTGTAAGATGAGAAAGAGCTGGGATGTGAGTGGTTTTGAACAGGCCTCTGATGTATAGCTTAATATGAGGAGAGGAGAAATAAGGGCTTGGTGATATTGAATACCTGCTAACTACAGCTTAATAGTGGCAGGAGAAAGTTAAAGGGGATTGTGACAATGGAACAAAAAGCTGAAATGCTAGGGATAGAGTAGGGATTGGAAAGTTTGGTGTGGATGATGTAATTATTAAAATTCTTCCAGTCTATCGTAAGTCCTCTTGGTTTTAGGGGACAAAGCTTGCAGGATGATATTATGCACTTTGTTGAGTCAGTGCAGGATCAGATTGTTGAATCAGAGTGGGCTCGAGGGATGAGGGTAGGCTGATGGGAAGATTTGGAAGAATTCCTAAATATTAAACCGAAAGAGAGCATGAGCTGCTTAATGTCTTTCTTCTGGGAGGAAAGAGTAATAGATGAAGGGTTTGTAGTATAAAGATAATCAAGTTAGCTTGAGCATGTGGGAACAGGATGATCTGGCTTTGAGTATGTTGTTTGAGGTGGTTTGGTTATCTGTATGGAAGGTGACTGGAAGACCTAAACATGAGAGGCCTCATATACCAGTTTCAAGTACAATAGGGTACATTTCAAAAAGAGATGATGTAACTTCAAATTGGAGGATTTCCAGAGTTTCCTAAGGTCATGGTTTCATGAATAATTAATGAGTCCTATGCCAAATTTCGGTATAGTGACTGAGATGTCATTGTAAACAGTCTTGTTCTCCATCGTTTCTTGGGGTGACGTGTAGATGGAACTTGTTGAATACCTGAGTTCACAGGAGGTAGAGAGACCAGAATAGCTGTTATGGCTGGACGTGATTTGTGATTAAATGGGAATGAATATCAGCGACAGAAGAGATGTTGGAGAGGAATTGGCAAATTTGGGACAGTCGAGGTTGCTCTACTGAAGAGCAGTGGAGATGATGAGAGAGGAAACAGGGTACTGAACATTTCTGCTTTTCTAGCTGAGGATGTGTAAAGAATTCCTCATTTAGATAATTCCTGCATCAGCTTAGGCATAGTCAAGGTCTTGATAGGTCTTGCCAGGGTTCCTAGAGTAGAATGTGGCACTGGAGACAGTGTCTCCGAACCTGTTGAATGATAGGTACTTGGTTTTGCCATGTTCTTGACACTTCTGTGTGACTGAAAATGGGGTAAACATAAGGTTCTTGGGGGTTTCCAAGGAGAACAGAGTAGAGAGTTGAAAGAAAGTGGAGAAACGGAAGGTAAATGTGTCTCCTTCAGCCTCAGAGAAGAGGTGAGGAGTGTGAACTAATCCTTCAGCTTCTGCGAAAGTGTTAAGGATTATGAGATAGTCCTTTGGCTTCTGCAAAAGTGGTAAGGAGCATGAACTAGTTCTCTCTGTGAAAGAGGTAAAGAGCATGAGTGAGTCCTTCGGTCTCTGCAAAAGAGGTAAAGAGTGTGAGGTAGTCCTTCAGCTTCTGAGAAAGCAGTAAGGAGGGGACCTAGACCTTCAGCAAGGAGGGGACCTAGACCTTCAGCCACTGCAAAAGGGGGTAAAGTGCAAAGCTAATCCTTCAGCCTCTGTGAAAAAGGTCAAGAGAGTGGGAGTTAGACCTTCAATTTTGCAAAAAGCTGTAAGATTTGTAAACTGTTTCTTCAGCCTCTGAAAAAGAGGTAAGGGGTGTGAGTTAATCCTAAAGAGAGTGACGGTAAACTTTGGCTTATGTTAGGGAGTAAATTACAAGTGTAATGACTGCAAATGTATCACTACAATAATTTCTTAAGACTTTAGCAAAGGAGGTAAGGAATGTGGACTAGACTATCTACAATATATCTATGAAGTTGATCTGAGGCTTCTGTAAATAAGTAGTTATATGGAGTTAAGGTCACCCTACCTAGAGGAATAAATAGGAACTAAATGACTGTCTAGCTCTTAATGAAAAAGACATGGATGTGAACTATTCCTTCAACATCTAATAGCGAGGTAAGGAGCCTGAGTATTAATTCTTGCTTGGTGAGGAAAGGAAGAGGAAAAGAGGAAGGGTGATTTGATGACTTTTAACCTAGCCCATGCTGCATCTGAGAGGCAGTCCTGCATGTGAGAAAGACCCAAAGTGTATGGCACTGGGGCCTGGCCAGTACTGAATCTAAAACAGGCAGAAATGGGTAGGAGTACCTGAGAAAGGAATTAAGAAGGAGTTGAATAGTAGCAGCAAGGAGTGGATAAGCTTAAGTGGGAGAGAGAACATCATCTAGACACTGGGAGGGTACATGAGAGGACTAGAAAAAAAATGTTTTATTTATTTATTTTTATAGAAATGTGAGAAAATTTGGTAAATAATCATAGAATAAAAACATATTGTAGTTTGGCTATTCCAGTGTTATTCTATGGAGTCTATGTCCTAAGATTTCTCAAATGCATAGACTCCATAGAATAACACGGCTATTGGAGAAGTGATATCACTGAAGTCATCTATACTTTATCACCGTTTTATCACACCTTAGTGCATCTTCCCCTTCTGTAGTTACACCCACTGGTGGCCAAGAATGGGAAAGATCCCAGAACTGGAAACCAGACCAAGCCTTGGTAAGAGGTGGTAGGAGGATGAAGTGTTTTGTGGCAACATAGGTGTCGATGCACATATGAATAACCTCGGACACTGTAGAATATGAAGGGAGGAGTCAAAAAGGAGGGGGAGCGGAGGAAAGCGGAAAAATGAAGGGAGAAAGGAAATGAGGAGAGGGAAACTAAGACAGATAGTCAGGTTTAATGAGGTGCTTTGTAACCCAAGGGTGAAAGTAAAATAGAAAACGGAGTACGAAGAGTGGGTGTTGGAGCTGAAAGAGCAGAGAAACAGGCAAATGAGAGGTGGGTGCGGTCTGACTGAGGGGCTACAATTGGGGAGAATAGTGAAAGGTGCAGCACAGCCCTGGGGTGCTGATGCTGTGGTATCAAGTTGCTACAGGAGGCAGCAGAAGATAAGGAGAGCAGGGGATGCTCTGGATCACAGTGACAATTCAGCTGAGTAGACGAAACAAAAAAGGGGGTGGGTAAGAATGTGATGCTGAGGGAAAGAAGCACATGAAAACAAAAATGGGTGGGGGAAAGAAGAAGGGATGTTCCAGGGGAGCAGTGTTACCACTGGAGTGCAAAAGGAACACTGAAGCATGCAGTGTGAAACTGGCATTTTGTTGTGTCTGGCACAAGTAAGTCCAATTAGATTAATGTCAATTGCTGAAATGACTGAGTTCACAGAAAAATGCCACAGAAAGGGGCTAGACAGGAGAGTATAAAAATGCCTCCATACCCTCCAAAAAATGCAGGCAAAGCCTTATACAGTACTTATGCTGATATTGCATACACAGCCTTTTCTCACCTTGCATTCACTTGCTGTTGAACTCCGTTCACACTATCCTTGTACTAAGGATACATCTCTTAATCTGTATACTGTCTTTTGTTCTTGCCTATTTAGCTCCTCTGTAAGTTCTGTCAGGCTCTACATGTCATGCTAAGAGTGGGAGCCAGTCTCCTACATCTTCAGTCAATTTGTAATCAGACACTTCATGGCAAGGGGGTAGTCTTGTAGCAACTGGAGAGACACATTGATCCTTCTGTCAGGTATACATACAAACTGACCACTGAGCTGACTATATCCACATGCACTCATTCTGCTGATGCTACGGGAGTGCTGTATACACACCTTTGCACTGGATAAAATACACACTGGTTCTCACATCTTACTTGAAACATACTCATCAGGATGCTGTACACACATACTTGTCAATATGAAGGAAACACACACACATATTAACCCCATAATATTACAATACTGTGAGGCAGACCTGGGGGAAGATGGACTAAAGGTTGAAGCAGCGGGGAACTGAGTTTGGTGATGTGTGGAGAACAATTTGACATGGGAATGCAAAACACTTTGCAATATGCACTAAGAACTGTATATGCAAGGAGAGGAGGAGACACATCAATTGTTAGCATGTAGGGTTGGTGTAATGCTGGCGATGTGTTAGGGAGGGCATAGCAAAGCGAGGAGAGGATGCATTCAGACTTCAGTACCAAGAACAGCAGCAGACCTCCCTCAACCATTTGAGTGTCACTGGGGTAAGAAATACATTACAGAGCAATGCATTGCTCACCCCTGTGAAACCCAAATGGATACGATGCTTCCTGACTTCTATGAACATCGGTGGTGGTGGTGGGGGAATTTCAGAGCACTGATCCATCAATATACCCATGCCTGCTCATAAACGCTGTAGGTCTGTAAACACTGCACCAGGAAATATTATTGCTTATACTTTTGGAGATTGACATTTTAATTTTGCAAACAGAGAACCTTTAAACCCTTGAGGTCCAAAGAAATGTGCAACACATTGCTCTGCAATGTGTTGCACAGCCCTATAGCAGTCAAAAAGTTATAAGATACAGAATTGGTCTCCTCCATGATGTTCCTATCAGCTGTTACAATGCACACAGAATCCAACAGCTAAACAGCTGACTGAATTAACAGATACTCAGTCACACTTCTCAAGACCAGTGATGCTACTTTGTTTGACTTGCAGAGTGGCACTGCTGGGTTTGTAAAGTGTGTCTGAGTGTCGGTTTACTTAAAGGGACAGTAATGTCCCCCCCCAAAAAAAATATCCAGTTTTGTAGAAGTTAAAATATTAATCAATATGCTCCAAACCCTATCTCTCAAACCGCTATGGTTTGAGAGAGATAGGGATTCAAAGTTCCGCCCTCCCTCCCCTTCTCCTGATGTCAACGTCTAGCTGACAGCATGAGATCCCGGTCTGGGGACCAGCAGTCGGCTCTGCAGCAGAGCCAAAATCTCATTATTGCTAAAGAATCCATTCATTGGAAAGGTCTAAAAGGTGTGCCTGGTTTGCAAGCACACTTTGTAGACCTTTCCAATGAATTAATTCTTTAGCAATAACACAATTTCGGCTCTGCTGCAGAGCCTCCTCGAGTTGTACGACTTGATTCTCCTGCTGTCAGATTTACAGCTGACATCAGGAGTAGGGGAGGGAGGGAGGACTTTGAATCCCTATATCTCTCAATCCATATCGGTTTGAGAGATAGGGTTTGGAGCATATTGGTTAATATTTTAACCTCTACAAACTGGACTTTTTTGGGGGGACATTACGGTCCCTTTAAGTCACCATTATACTCTGCAATGTATTGTTACCCCACTGGCATTCAAATGGTTAAGGGAGTGCTGTGACAATGACTGTAGCTGCATAGAAAGCTATGGGGATTTCTCAACTTCACTCACCTCCAGTTGGCAAAGTTGGGTTTGTGAATTCAGACATCATAGGCAGCTACTTGGCTTAGTTAATGTTTCAAAGTGCCACATTAACATATAAACACACCCACCCAAATACTACAATGTCTCATTAAGCTGCTTTTGAATATGCAAATTAGCCATTTTCCAAGTAGTCACTGCAAAATCGTAAACCTGGGGAAATCCTGGCAGATTAAAGGCAGTGTCTGCCTGTTTGTAGTGGATTAAAAGGGATGTGATGAGGAAAACCTCTTTGTGCAGATGTTAAAATGTAATCAGAACTAGTATGCCAACATATTGCCAAACTGGCCACTTATCGACGCTAAGTGCATTTCCCTCTGGAGTAAATCTGGAGCAAACCAACTACATTAACATAAATTCTCCATATTCCATTTGATTTCAATGGGGCTTTTAACCCCTTGAATTCTGTAGAGATCTCCACACATTGTGGAGCAATGCATTAGAGACTTCTGGCATTCAAGTGGATAAAAGCCCCATTTAAATCAATAGGAATTGTATTTGTCCTCTATAGTAGAGTTGGTTTGCCCCAGAATTACTCTGTTTCTTATCAGTACATCAGACTCGCTGTCTTACAGGAAATATACACTTGTCCTAACACTGGATACACTCATACTTGGAAACCTTCATTTTCCATTAACATAAGGTCCAAGTGGCTGGATAAACACACTCAGCCTAGCTGAATCACATACAGTATACTCAGTTTTGTCTTATTTATAATCACTCACCTATAGAAAAGTTAAACTTGGCCTAACTTTGCATACTCATATTTATACTCTTACCACCTTTGTCAGTTCTTGTTCAGGTCCTACATGCAGTTCAGACAGTCTGGGAGCAGCTGATGGTTTACAGGCGTCAGATCCTGGAAGAGCATTACAAAATGGACCTGTCTGTCAAACAAGGAGAGGGTCAAATATCTCAGGTCACACCCCTCTGGGAGGAAACCGCATCAAAAGCCTGGCAGCAGTATTTGGGTATGTGTGGTAGGTAGGAACTGTGCAAATATTTCCTGGACAATATACCTTGGTATGTAACAAGGGCTACATTATATATACAGTTCAGTAGTACTGCCTATGTGTAGAAGGCAACAATTGTGTATATTTAACAGGAAAAATAAGATCCAGCACCCACTTCAAAGATGAGTTAAAGACCGGGAGAAATGTGAATTAAAAATATGGGGCTGTATAGTGCCCCAGTAGGAGGGTTACCATCACTGGGCTTCCCTAGTGTTGGACTGCCCAGTTCACAGGTGCTCTGTGGACCTACTTCACCCTGTGGAGGGGGGCTTTATGACAAGTCTTCCCTCATGGCTGAGTCTCTTGAGATTCTGCCCCCTCCTATGTTGGTAACTTGAAGATAGAAGATTGGTAAGTGATCTTTGGAGTGCCTTGCTCCACTTTCCATCACAGTTTGTGTGCCTTTTCTTACAGAGTCTGATATAAGCATAGTTCTGCTCTCGCACTCTTTATGGGTCTCTTTTTTTACTCTATAATTGTTCTCTGGAACTCTTTGGAGTGAGGCTGGCTGCTATTTCTCTGTTTTAATTAGTAAACTCTTCCTATGCCTGTTTGAGCTTTTGTGTGTAGTAAGTGCTTTGGGGGTTTATTTTCACCCACTACTGGGATCTTAGTTTTTTACACTTCCCCAGGTCTTCCCTCTGGATTTTGGGTTGTTTGCAGTCATTTAATCTGTTGATTGATTTTAGTGAGGTGGCTCCTTTAAGAACTGGAGCCTGCCCATGGCCATCGTTTCTTTGTTGACTTCTATGTGGAATACATCTCTGGGACATATATCTGCAGCTGTTTGGGCTACAACAGTCAGTGAGGGCTCTATCTTCTTGTTTTCTCGTGTCCTATCATTTGGTGTTCAGGGGGCATGCTACGGCCTGCAGCTGGAATTATAGGCATTTCTAGGCAACAGAGAAGACTACATTGCCCAGAATGCCTGTTTCATAGGCTTTCTTCTGATTGACTGTCACTTTCTGGTTGCCATCTTACTTCTCTTTTGCTTATCCTATGCAGAGGCTTACTCTCTTGCTCTCCTCCATATTAACCCTTTGCATACCAGATAAGTGCATTTCTGGGTATCTGGGGATTTTTATTCTGGAGACATCTAGCTTTTTCTAGGTTATGTACATTTTCACAGAGACATGTCAGAAAGTAAGGGGCATATGGGGAAATCCAAAGTAAAATATTCAGGGTCTTCTCTTACCCCTTCACTCACTGTTCCTCTTGACATACAGGGCTACCAATGGAATATTTGGGGTCTCTATGCCCCTCTTGTGTTGTACACCCCTACTACACCACCTGGCCACTCTAGAGCTGAACAAGAGCCTGCATGGGTTAACACACTACTCTTTTCAGTGGCACAAATTCTTTCCTCAGTTCAGGGGTTGCTTCATTCCTGAAAACCTATGGCTTCAGAGGGTGATTATGAAGAATATGAGGACATGGACTCTTCCTATTCTTATGGAGATTCATATGAGGCTGATTCACTCCCCATGGCTGAAGGTCTCATAAAGGCAGTGCTGGAGACCCTCCATGTCTCTGATGCCGGTGATGAGGATCTCCCTCTCTGGATATTTTCCAGAGGTGTAGAAATACTTCACCTGTATTTCCACTGTTGATCAAATCCTTATGGATGAGTGATAAGTGTCTTTTCCTTAACAAACTCTTTGCAAAGCTATACCATTCTACAGCTCAGGTGCTAGCTCAATGGGCTTCTCACCCTGCAGCTGACCCCCCTATCTCGTGCTTGGCAAAGATTACTGCCCTTCCCCAAATGGATGCTGCTGGGCTCAAGCATCAGGAGGTTAAGAGGCTTGACTCCCTACCCAAGGCTGACTTCTTGGCTACAGGGTCAGCATTGAAACCTATTTTCACCTCTGCTTGGGTCAACAGGGCTGTAGCAGTTTGGAGTGAACAAATGTCAGATGCATTGCATGCTGATGTTGCAAAAGAGGACTGTTAGTTTCAATAGCCAATATCATGGAGGACAATCCCTATGTCACGGAAGCTTTGTTTGATACATCAGGGTTCTCTTCTAAGTTCTCTGCTTTTTCAGTTGCTGCCCACCGCACCTTGTAACTTAAGATTTGGACTGCAGACCCATCCTTTCCAGGGCCTTTTCAGGGCAAGGCTCTTTTTTGGGCCTGACTTGAAACAGATCATCAGTGATGGTTTGGGTGGTAAGAGCACCTTGATGCTGCAACTTTCTACCATGTGTTCCTTTCTGGCAAGGAAGGTGCATCATTTTTATCTCTCCCCCCCCTCTGCCAAAGGGGGGGCGCAGAGGACGCAAACCCCTTAAACCTTTCAGACACAACCAGCCGCAGATCAGCTGCAAAACCTATGTCTGGGCATCCTCTGTAATGGACCAGTGGTATCTGAAGGGTACCTGATAGATTTCAAATCCCATCCTCCAAATAGCTTCTTCTCCTCAAAAGTTCCAAAGAAACCAGACAAAGCAACACTTTTCCATAAGGCCATGACCATTTTACTGGAAAAGCATGTGCTTGTGCCAGTCCCAGTCTTAAAACACTTTTCAGGTTTCTATTCAAACCTATTTTTGGTTTCCAAGAAGTACGATGGCTGCCTCCCTATTCTGGACCTCAAATGTCTCAATCGGTAAGTGTTGCTACGTGCTTCAAAATGGAATCTTTGCATTCTGTCATCGCATTGATAAGCCCAGGGGAGTATGTAACCTCCCTGGACCATCAGGATATGAATCTATGTGTCCTGATCCACCCGGACAATCACCTCTACCTGCATTTTGCTTTTGTGTCCAATCATTACCAGTTCACAGCTTTGCTGTTTGGCTTGGCTTTGGCACCATGAATCTCCACAAAAATCATGGCAGTTCATTCATACCCAGACCATTTCTCTGACTCTGTATTTATATGACTTCCTCATCAAGGCCTCTTCAGGGCAGCTATTGGCTCACCATATCCAAAAGTGCGCCCTCATTCTGGTGCATCACGGCTGGATTCTCAATCTCAAGAAATCTTCTGGGATCCCGGCCCAGGTTCTGATGCTCTTGAGCATTAGGTTTGACACCCTTCAGGGGATGGTCTTTCTCCCAGAGGAGAGGATTCAGATTCAGTTCCAGGATGTGTCTTGGGCACTAGAGTGGACATTGGCGACAATCAAGGACTACATGCGTGTCATGGGTCGCTTGGCATCCTCTCTGGAGGCAGTTCCTTACTCTCAGTTCCACATGAGAGAACTTCAGTGGGAAATACTCAGGTCCTGCTCCAGAAATCTGGAGCATCTCCTTCATTAGATGGCTCTCTCGACAGAGGCCAGGAGGGACCTCCAGTGTTGGCAGGTTTGGTTGATACCTGGAGAGGAGGAGACCCTTTGTGGTACCGGAGTGGGTTCTGGCCACCATGGATTCCAGCATTTGGGGCCGGGGTGCCCTGGGCAGATGGACAAGAAATGAGAGTCTGGTACCTATCAATATTTTGGAGTTCACTGAGATTTTCCTGAGTCTCTATCATTGATTCATGAGTAAGCACACTTAGCACGAAACTCATTGATCAGTCTCCCTATGGCTTCCTGAAACATCAGCTTTGCACATGATCTGGAAAATCTCTCCTATTTGCACATGTTCATGGACTTATGAAGTTGTAAGGTATTTTTTATACCTATTCTTGAATAAAGTATTTGATGTTGGATGTTGATGTTGGATATTATTATAATGGTGCATATGTTTTGGAAATAATTTTCCTTCATTGGTCCGCAATTCTCATGGGAATTCCAGTGAGGGACCAGTTGGACAATGCCATGGCAGTGGTGTACATCGATTGCCAAGGGAGAACTTGTCGCGAGGTCACTTGGAGGTAAGTGATGGATCTCCTTGAATGGACAGAGGTGAATGTTCCATCCATCTCAGCCATTCACATTCCAAATGTTCTGGCAGACTTTCTAAGTTGCCATGACATAGATCCAGGAAATTAGGAACTCCATCCAGAAGCGTTTTACCTGAGAGTTCGGCACTGAGGGGTCCCAGCGATAGACCTCTTGGCAACCACAGAGAACAGGAAGGTACCGATGTTCTGTTCTTGCATGGGGGACCCTCTGACATTCACAGTTGATGTGATGTCCATCCAGTGCACATTCCAGCTCTCCTGCATATTATCCTGATTCCTCTAATCCCCAGGGGGATCCCATAGATCAGAATGGATGGGGCACTGGTCATTCTGATTGCTCCTACTGGCCTAGAAAGGCACATTTTGTGGACCTGGTTAGCTTGTCCATCCAAGACCCGATTCGGCTGCTTCCCAGTCTTAATTTGGTTACTCCAGGGTTACCAGTGGTACGAGGATGTGGAGGGACTGACTTTGATGACATAGCTCTTGAATCCACTATCCTGAAATGGAAGGGGTTCTTCACTGAGGTCATTCCTGCCATCATTCAGGCAAGAAAGCCAGTCTCTTTCAAGGCATACCATAGGGTCTGATGTATTTTTCACCAGCTGTGTGAAGACAATAACATGTCCCCACAGGTCTTTGATCTTCCCTTGGTACTTTTCTTTAGGATGGAGTGAACAAGGGTCTCAGCTCAAGTTCCCTTAAGTTTCAGATTTCAGAGCTCTCTGTTCTCTTCCAGAGAAGGATTGCTGTCATTGGAGATGTCAAAGTTTTTTGCAAAATGTGGCTCATGCCTTCCCTTCCTTCAAGGATCCCACACCTCCATGAGGCCTCATTCTGGTTTTGTGTGTTTTGCAGAGGCCTCCTTTTGAGCCTCTGGCTTACATCTCGTTGATCCAGTTGACTCTCAAAATGGCTGTCCTATTGGCAGTTGTCTCAGTACTGAGGGTAGCTGAGTTGCAAGGTCTGTCTTGTAAACCTCCCTTTCTAGTGTTTCACTTCGTACCTCTCAGGAGTGTCTTCCCTAGGTGGTCTCCAAGTTTCACATCAATCATGAGATTGTTGTACCTTGTTTTTGTCCTGACCCCATGTCTGATAAGGAGAGAGAGAGAACTCCATCTGTTGGACATGATGCACTTGTAAAGTGGAAGTCAGAGACGCTCAACTAGGAATGAGCCTGCAATACAAATTTGCAGGGCTCTGTAGGAGTGGTGTTCTACCCAGGGTGAAGTCTTTTAGCCAACTATTGGCCTTCACAGAGAGGAAGTATCCTAAAGCATATCATATTGATCTTGCTGTAACAGCAGTCCAGCCACAAAATGCCAGGCAATTCCTATCTGAACAAGAGAAGCAGCCAACCCCAGGCGTACGTTTCAGCCTTGTTGGGCCTCATCAGTGATGTGTAGCTGATCTCTCTAGGCACTGTGAGCAAAGGGTCCAGTGCTGGATTCCACTATTACCCGTGAGGTGACAAATCCCAAGGGTGATTAGCATATGTAAAGTGGAAGTCAGAGACGATCAACTAGGGACAAGCCTGCAATGCAAATTTGCAGGCTCTCTAGGAGTGGTGTCCTACCCAGGGTTTAATTTCTTTCAGCCCACTAGTGCCTTTCCCAGAGATGAACTGTCCTAAAGTATATCATACTGATCCTGCCATAAAAACAGTCCAACCACAAAATGCCAGGCAATTCCTCTCTGAACAAGAGAAGCAGCCAACCCCAGATGTACTTTTCGGCCTTGTTGGGCCTCATCAGTGAGGTGTATCTTATCTCTCTAGGCACTGTGAGCAAGGGGTCCAGTGCAGTATTCCCCTATTACCCTTGAGGTGCACTGCCTTAAGTTTTGTGTGCACTTTACTAAGCCTTTTCGTGAAGGCTGACTCTCTGTTTGTCATACCTGAGTATCCCAGAGCTGGTCAGGCCGCTTCCAAGGTAATTGTCAGGGTATTTGAAGACTCTCAGACGTAAGGTTTGGTAAAAATGTAACTTTATTGAAAAAGTTAAGGCAATCCCATAGGGAATCATACATATATAACAACACAACACGTAATGACAATATGAACGGGTTCTGCCGGCCTTGCCAATAATACTGGGCAAGGCAACCAAGTGACAGTTGCAGATATAGCAGTAGGCTCTACCGACCTTGCCAATACCGGGTAAGGCAACCGTGAGCTGTAACGTACCGGTTCTACCAGCCTTACCAATACCGGGCAAGGCAGCCTGAAGGAGTACTGAGAGTAGGCTCTACCGGCCCTGCCTATACCAGGTAAGGCAACCTTAGAGATGTAACGTAAGTAGGTTCTACCGGCCTTACCAATACTGGGCAGGGCAGCCAGAAAGAGGAGACCAGGCTGTCAGATGACAATGACAATAGAGTGGAATAGGAATCAATGGTCTTACTCAAGCAGAAGTCTCCAGACAACTGCAGTAATAAGTTGGACAGCAACCGGCCCTCAGTGTCAGAATAGTACAGGAGCAAACCAGCGTCCTCCCACTGGGACCAACTGTAACATAACCCACCAGGTGTAGTGGAGTAACCCAGCGTCCGCACGCAGGGACAAACAGTAGATAATGCCACCAGGTTTAATGGAGTAAACCAGCGTCCACATGCTGGGACCAGCAGGGATAGAGCCACCAGGTTAAATGGAGTAAACAAGCGTCCGCACGCTGGACCAACAGTAATAGAGCCACCAGGTTAAATGGAGTAAACCAGCGTCCGCACGCTGGACCAACAGTAATTGAGCCACCAGGTTAAATGGAGTAAACCAGCGTCTGCACGCTGGTACCAACAGTAATTGAGCCACCAGGTTAAATGGAGTAAACCAGCGTCCGCACGCTGGGACCAACAGTAATTGAGCCACCAGGTTAAATGGAGTAAACCAGCGTCCGCACGCTGGACCAACAGTGATTGAGCCACCAGGTTAAATGGAGTAAACCAGAGTCCGCACGCTGGGACCAACAGTGATTGAGCCACCAGGTTAAATGGAGTAAACCAGCGTCCGCACGCTGGGACCAACAGCAATTGAGCCACCAGGTTAAATGGAGTAAACCAGCGTCCGCACGCTGGACCAACAGTAATATATCGCTGGAGCGAAACAAGCACAATGTCGCCTAGGCGACAGGGGAAGGAGCGAGAGCCCTGAGACCAAGCAGAGGCTAACCGGAACGAGCACCGCTACACTGACAGATGACCGGAACTGTAGGAGCCACGGAAAGCAACCGGAACCGGCTAGAGAGACCAGCAGGCAGGAGACTCAGGAACGATCGAGACTGGAACACTGGAACACAGGAACGCCGGATTCTCAGGCCCAAGCGCCTGACAAGCAGGTCAGAACAAGTAATGTCAGAGACACCACGAAAAGGCAACCTGGGAGTGCCCAGACTGGGTTTAAAAAGGCTGTGTGAGGTGGGCTAACAGCAGACAGCCAATGAGGAACTTCCAGCAAGTGATAGACACAGGATAGCACGAATCACGGGCACCGTGATAGTAATCCATTGCTTCTTGGATTAAGGCTTCCATACGCCTAGTGTCTGAGATCAGGAAGAAACCTTTTCTCTGTGCATTCCACCAGATCTGTGGGTCCTTCCTGGGACTACATGAATCAAGCCGCAGCTGCGACTTGGTGCTCCCTGCTTACTTTCACCAAACACTACCTTGTCAACATCTTGGCCTCGGCTGAGGGCAGCTTTGTCTGGAAGGTCCTTCAGGCAGTTTTGCCTATTTAAGGACCTGTCTTTTTTCTTACTGCCAGTTATTGTTCAATAGTTTCCTAGCCTCACTGGCTCTTGTTTGGTGTGCTGTGTCCATTTTTCTGCATTATTCAGACCTTGAATAATCCTAGGGAACTCTGGTATCAAGGGGATGTGAGGGAGTTCTTCTTCTCCTTCCCCTACCTGGGACTACTAGCTTTGCTATATCCCCAGGGTACCTGTGTTCTATACTGGACTTAAGAGAAAATAGGATTTTAGTGTTCTTACTTAGTAAATCCTTTTCACTTTAGTCCATCTGGAACACCGGTCTCCCTCTCAGAGAAAAAAAAACATACCTGTGTTAATTACCTAAGCAGAGGATAACTCTTAGGGTCTTAGTCCTGGGAGATTTTTTTCGTTTTTGTCACATGTATTAGGCAGGGGTTGATCTGGAGGAGGAGCTGTCTTTTGTGCTGTGCTTTTTCCTTCAGGAGGAGGGACTCAACCCCATGGTACCGGTGTTCCATATGGACTAAAGAGAAAATGATTTAACAGGTAACACTAGAATCCTATTTTTTTGCTGATAATCTTATAAACATATATCTCACCTGATAAAAAACAACTAGTCTATTAAGTGGTCTGTTTCTGTTTTCAATGCTGTTCAAAGAGAAGAGTAACTTCCACTTTAATAGTAAAGTACATTTCAACCTCCTGTTTAACATGCATGCATATTGCCTATACTTTATATTGTAATCTTATTTTTTTATTTTTCATCTACTCTTTATTTTACTTCCTTGACACTGAGCTCCCTTAATTTTAGTTTCCACAGAGCTTTCTGTCAGGGACTGTATTATAGGGATAGTGGAACAATATTGCACTATCCCTGAAGCAGAAAAACTCACCTCCACTACAGCATCCAGAGCATTGACTACTGAAGGGATAGTGCAACATGGTATCATTGTCCTTGTTTTCACAGTCACTAATAGAATGACATATTATGCTCTGGCAGAATATGTGAAGTCCACACTGTCCTCCTCCACACTGCCCACATTGTCCACACTGTCTCCTTCACACTGCCCACATTATCCTCCTCCACATTGTCCACACTGTCCTCCTACACACTGCCCACACTGTCCTCCTTCACATTGCCCACACTGTCCACACTATCCTTCTCCATTCTGCTCATAATGTCTTCCTCCACACTGCCCACATTATCCACACTGTCCACCTCCACACTGCCCATCTGCACACACTGCTCACATTGTCCACAGCCACACCCTGTCTACTCCCATACTCTGCCCACACCCTGCCCAAGTCCACACACCCTGCCCACCTCCACACACTGCCCACACCCTTTCGAGCTCCACTCACTGCCCACGTCCTTTACACCTCCACACTCTGCACACATTGTCCAGTGCCCACCTCCACATTGCCCAATTTGTCCACCTCCACACACTGTCCACCTCAACACACTGCCCGCCTTGCCCACCTTCACACACTGTCGACCCTACCCATCTCCACACTGCCCACATTGTCCACCTCTGCACTGCCCTCATTGTCCAGTGGTCACCTCCACATTACCCACCTCCGCACTGTCCATAGTCCTTCTCCACACTGTCTTCTGGTGTCATGGCATGGGGAGCCACATAAGAGGGCGGCAAACTGCTGTGTTCTGGCCTGGTGCTCTGTGCATCTGCTGTGAGTATTATTATTGATGCGCCATGCTTCGTCATCACTTTCCCATGCCGTGGGCTGTGATGACATCACTGCGCATGCGTACGCATGTGCAGTCTTCAACTAGCTTCCCTTCATTGAGTCTCAGTAGATTCAATGAAGAGAAGATTAATGTCAGTGCCAGACACTGACAGTGGCACTTGGGCAGCAGTGGTGAACGAGGTGGCACACAGAGTGGGCAGACAATCTGGCGGCCCCATCTGCCGGTGATACTACTGCTGGCCACTACTTCATTCCAGGGTGATTGCATTCATCACCTTATATGTGTCACTTGAATTCTTTCCCTTTAGCAATGAGGATTTGGGTAGGGGGATGTGGGAAAAAAGACAGTTTAAGAAGCAGATAATTTAGCGCTTCTGTCACTGGCCTTTCAAAGTTGGTGTTTATAAAAATACATAGTGCAGGGTTTCACTGATTAAATTGTAGCTATGTTTTTCATATTTTCTTGTCTAATTATTTGAACTCTAACAATGGTTGAATTAAACAAGATCAGGATGAGAATGAATAGTAATAGAAGAAGATAATAGGAAATGAGGCAAAACATAAGTTACTACAGTGTCAACCCGTGGATCTCTCTCTCATTGAGGTAAATGTATGGATTCACCAGTGCAGCTACAGTAGTTAACTCCAGGGGCTGCAATCAAAGGTATGCACTACAGTGTATAATACCTGTAATGCATACCGGTGGACACACTCCACCAGCACAGGAGTATAACTCCAACAAGTCCTGCTTCTCCCGCCACATAGAATGCACAGGGAAATGGCATACACTAATGCAGTGGATCCCAATCTTTTTTTTTTTAAGACACCCCTAACACACAGTCTATATTTCTCTTGTGTCCTATATGGAATACAAGAACCATGGGGTAAGGCTCCTCTCCTCTAGAGGGCAGGGCCTTTGAGGTGGAGACTCCCCTCTCTACATCCAGCTTCCTCACAACTCATTTTCACATATAGCAATGTAGCATAAGAAATAAGAAGCAGGAAGAAACAAAGGAAAATCCCTGAAAAAGACCCCAAGAGGACTCATCTGCCTGAGGAGTTAAACACAAGTAACCTCCTCAAGATGAGGAGCAAGCAGGCACTGTTCTTAGATTTTAGACTTCTTTTTTTAGGTTTTTTTAAAATATGAGGATGTATAATCCCCCATTAGGTGGACTCCCATGGGGTTCTGTATTTTACGATGTGAGTCTGAAGAAAGATGCCTGGTGAGTTAACCATTTCAGTTCTATGGTCCTAATTCTAAATGTCCCACTTCTTTCTTGGCATCCACTAGTATGTGGTGTTCCTGCTTAATTTTCTCTCAATTCTACTTTTTCTCATTGTATCCTAGAATTATAAAGGTGACTGCTCTTCAGCCTAGGTTTTATTAATCCTTTCAGTGCTAGTCCATTCTTTTTTGCTCTATTACTGGGCTTTTTCTGTCTCCTCTATCGATAGCCCTTATTTCATTTATGTTTCATTATTTCTTTATGCTTATTTTAGACTTTTTTCTTTATGTTTGTTTTATTTTTAAGAATGTGAAACACTGTGGCAACCATCTTTTTTCATGGAGCTTAATGTTAAATCATCTCTGGAACATATCTATTAGCCCATTTCACATATAAGGGGCAAAGTGGGATCAAATTAAACCACTGGCATTTATCTAACACTTTGTCCATTTGGGCAACATGTTTAGACTCATTCAGTTTTGCCTCTTGTACATTGCTGGAAAGCCACTGTCTGCTGAGTCTAAACAATGCTAAACTGGATTTCCCAGAATCCCTTTTTTCCAGGCTTTACGGGATTTGGTTGGGAGGTGCCCAGGCAGCCATCTAACACTACCCACTGTATACATAGGCTGGCTTTCTTCTTTTCCTTACCAGTTTATCCCCTTCAGTCACATAAGTACATTGTTGGGTATTCTGTGCACTTTCTCTTACTTTTATACTACTTAGGACCACTTTGTTCTAGTTTTGGGGGTCCTTTCATTGAACATGTCTGATCTCAAGGGGATCAGTCAAGGGGAAGTCAAAACCAAAGAATTCAGGGGTCCCCTTAATCCCTTGAGCTACTTGTTCCTTTGTCAAACTGGGCTTTCACAGGAATATTCAGGCATCCTATGTCCCTCTTGCAATGTGTCCCCCTAGTAGTCCCCTGGGATGCCCACTGTAGAACAAGAGCCAATTTGGGTCAAAACTCTGATATTTCTATCCCTTCATCTATTCAAGTTGTTCTCCATTCATGGCTCCTCATGCTGGCCCCCTCATCAGACACATTGATCCTGTCTTGAAGAGCTACTCTCATTTTGTTGTAGATTCCTCTAAAGAGGAAGTAGATACAGATGGAGAAGGCATGTATTCTTCCTTGTCCTTTTGGGATTCTTACGAGGCTGACCCTTGGTCCTCAGCGGAGGAGAACTTCAGAGCTGTGCTGGAGACTCTTCAGGTTTCTGTGGACACTGATGCAGGATCTTCCTCACTGGATATCTTCCTAAGGCTCTAGAAAGACTCTTCCATTTTTCCTCCCAATTACACCTTAGACCAGGTTCTGATGGAATAAATGGAAGACACCAGGTAAGAAGCTCTTCATAAATAAATTTATTTCAAACCTGTATCCATTTTCTGCTCAAACCTTGACGCAGTGGGCTTACCCCCCCTGTGGTTGATCCCCCAATATCTTGGCGAGCCAAAATCACCACTTTGGCTTTGCCATTGCCAGATGATGCAGCCCTGAAGAACCAGGCTGATAAACATCTAGATTCTTTACCAAAGGCAAACCTTGTGGCCACTGGGGTCGCTCTGCGACCCATGTTTGCTACATCTTGGGTCACTAGAAGTATAGCCGTCTGGGATGAACAATTTCAAAAGCTATCAATGATGATGTTTCTAAGGAGGAACTTCTACTTATGCTGGCCAACATTTTGGAGGCCAATGCATACCTCACTGAGGTGACCGGTGATGCCACCAAATTTATCCAGTAAGTCCTCAACTCTATCTGTTGCAGTGTGTCACACTCTATGGCTCAAGGTTTGGTTGGGCGACCAGTGTTTCAAAAGATCCTTGGTGTCCCTTCCTTTTGCTGGCAAACACCTCTTGGACCTGACTTGGGTAAGGTCATAAGAGATGCCACAGGAAGCAAGTGTATGCTTCTGCCACAGATAACTAAAAATGTTCCCTTTTCACAGAAAGATACGTGGATTTAATTCTCACTGGTTTGGGACGCATAATGTTCAATTCCCTCAGACCTTTCAGGCCAGCCGCAAAGCCCAAACATGCTTGGCAGAACAAGAAATCTGCTCAGAAGCCTAAGGTTGACCAGCGCACCTCCGCATGATTCCCACGTCCTGGTCCTTCTCTGCCCATAGAGGGTCATATTTTTCAAGGCACAAGAGTTTTCTGTGATGGGCCAGTGGGTTTTGCAGGTCATTTTGGAAGGCTACTACATAGACTTCAAGTACCTTCCGCCTCACCATTTCGTTTTTGTCTAGAGTTCTTCTGGACCCAGCTCTGGCACATCTATTCAAAGCCGCCTTTTTAACCCTGTTGGAAAACAGTGATTGGTTCCAATTTCAGTCCAGAAACGTTTTTCAGGGGTTTTTACTCCAATCTTTTTATTGTAATCATAAGGAAAACCCTGCCCCCTTGACAGGTTTTTCAGGTTTTTCCTTATGCTCATTAAAGATTGTCCCTCTCTGCAATCCATCCGGACTGAGATGGGCAGTGTTGCATCAGTAAAAAGGGTAGGAGGGAGATATTTTATCATTCAATTATGCTTGAACTACAACTCTGACAGTATTGAAATGACATGGCCCAAATACTATGAAGATTAATTGGAGCTGCTTTTATTGTGAAACATTACTATCCCTTTAAGTAATATGTACAATACATGCAGTCTGTTTCCCTTTTTGTCATTCCTTAAGGCCCTAGAGCGGGCCAAGCTGCTTCCAAAGTCACTGTTGCTTCATGGATCAAGGCTACTGTATGGCAAGCTTATGTGATCAGAAATAAACCTTTTCCTTTCTGAGTCACTGCACATTCCACTAGATCTGTGGGTGCCTCTTGGGCATTCAAGAACCAGGCTTTTGAGAAATAGCTGTGCAAGGTTGCAACTTGGCCATCCTTGCATTCACCAAACACTACTGTGTCAACGTCCTGGCTTCGGCTAGGCCAGCTTTAATCACAAGGTCCTTCTGGCTTTTGTGCCTGTTTAATTAATCCTTTTTTCTTTCTCTAGCCTATGCAGAGTTTTTGAACACTGTTGGTTCTTGTTTGTTTGTTGTGATAGTTTGGTGTTCATTGGCATCTGAATTTTGCATGATGCCAGTTTAGTCCTGTGGAATTCTGGTTTCCTGTGGGGAGAGTTTTTTTTATCTTTCCCCTCCTAGAAATCTTAGTGGGTGCTTTGGTATATCCCCATGGTTCCTGTGTTGCATATAGGTCATAAGCAAAAAACTTGCCATTAAATCCTTTTCTCTTCATCCATATGGAAAACAAAACTCCCACATGGAGACAAAAAAAATTAACTCCAAGGCAGAGGAGTACTCATGGGATCCTTGTTCAGGGGGTTTGATTCATTTCTTCCAGCTTCTTGTGCTACTTTGCAATATGTGAAACGGAGGTGAGAGGGTTCAAGTTGAAGAAAGAGAATGGAGTCTCCTCATCAAAGGTCCTGCTCTTTTTTTTGAAGTGCCCTGCCCTCTGGAGGAGGTGAGTGTTACCCCATAGTTCCTGTGTTCAATAAGTGCAGCTAAATTCCTTATATTCCTTATATGTGATTTATCATGGGTGTTATGAAGGGTGCACTTCTCTAATACATTCATTTACACTTCCCTTAGTACATTGTTCTAAGCAAGGCATAGTGGAAAAGACCACCCTGAAATGCCCACAGACTGCCTTCTTGTCCTCCCCCTTGGAGCAAGTGGCCTTAAGAGGATGATTTTGTGTGTACATATATTAGTTAACTGATGCTAGGCAGGCATAGGGACAGAATGCTGATTCCAGTTCCTGTTATGTATCACACCATTTCTACACAACAGCACTGGAATCAGCATTTTGCCCCTAAAACTTCTGTCACATCAAGTTACTAGCCTAAAGCCTCCTTTTAAGACCGATTGCATGCACCAGAGGGAGTGCAGTGGGGCAGTGTGTGGGGGTTTCGAGGCAGTACTTTCTGAAACCTTTGTATGTATTACCTCCTCCTTGCCAAATGTATATGCATCATGATAACCAACATGGCAGACTGTGAAGTTTGCAACTGTTCTTTGGACACTGAATATCTTTGGATACATTTATTTTATTAGAAATGAGGGCAACTGGTTCTGAAGCAAAGTCTTATCCCCCTCCACGAAAGAGCCACCTACCCAAGTGTGGTATGCCCCAGTTTGGGAACCACTGCTGTACACCTTACTTAGGCCAATTTACTATGCAAGATATAGAATAAATGGCATTAATGTACACCATTTCTCTGTGTGTGTTATGAGGCTGATGGTGAGGGGCTTGCTGGCAATGAAGTCCAACTCTGGTGGAGTATATGCTGGTATGTAGTTCAGCAAACATATGCAACAGTGCGTACCATTAAATGCAGTCAGTGTGTGTGTGTTTGAGATTCTCTTTTGGAGTGTTGTTTGATAAGATTATACAATACAGAAAACAAGAGAGAAACAGTGGTTAGTATACACAATCCTCCACCATAGAACACCCAACAGGTGTATATTGTCAAGATAAGTAGCTGTGGAGCTACATGTGTAATACACAGTAGAGCTTGATGTGAAATCTGACAGTCCTAAAAGCAGTCACTTGATAAACACTCCAAACTGACTGCTCCTGAGGAACTTCGCTCTACCAAAATGGCCAAACAATGCAGAAATTTAAAAAATAAAAAACACACAGGGCACCCAACAGTGTAAGTCTGCAATAATATAAAATGTATATAACAGATGATGAGGTACTCACAAATATGATTGTCAGAGACAGATCTGACAAACCAGCAGGTGTAGATAATCACGCGTCTCCACTTGGGTAGCTGCACACGTTCTGTTGTAACCAAAAGCTCTTTATCTACTCTTGTGTTAGAGTGCTGGAGGTAGAATCTGTCTCCTAGTGGACAGGAGTATAAAGGGTCAAAATAAATAAAGAATAACATACAAAAAAACCCCAAAAGGACTGTAATGGAATGGCTCCAGGATCAAGAATAAAATACCTGCTTTATTAAAAATATTATAAAGCTTATCAAATGAGACTTTATGATTAAAGGGATTGTAATGTTTCCATAAGAACAACGCTGCAATCCATCCTTATAATGTATACAGCTGATCAGTGACTTAAGTAATGCTTAAATCACTCTACATTGCTTGAAATAATATGATAAATTATCCCCCTCACACCCCTTATACTTAAGTCATCCTTTGAGCGTTGTAGCTGGAAGTGTATAGCGACGTGGAACAATCTTGTTCAGTATACGGAAAAACCTGCCCTCCTTTGTCAAGTGGGGCAGGGTTTTCCGTATAATGAATGACTGCAGATTGTTCCTTGCAGCTCTCTGTCCAGTCAAGCAACCCGGACTTCATATCTATGGGGAGGTGGCCTGACAGTCTGAAAAGGGGAATGAGTAGGGGATCATTTATAATATTATTTCAAGCTATGCAGTGAATTAAGCATTACTTAAGTCACTGATCAGTTGTATATACTACAAGAACAGATTGCAGCGTTGTTCTTATGATAACATTAATATCCCTTTAAACCATATATATGGTAACTAGTGTAAAAGCCCATTTACAGGGGCCAAGGGTCGGGTAATGTTAAACCTTTGAGTGCCAGAGGGGTACGCAACGCATTGCTTTAAGCGCCCGCTACCTCACAGCTCCACACGATGCAGTCTTGTGTCGCCTCACTCACGCGATGCAATCATGCACAGTAGAGACTGCCTGAATGCGGGCAGTCTCTACTGGGCATGATTGCATCTTGACAAACATCCTAGCGAATTATTATATAGGATATGTAAAAACAAATATAATGCGTTTCACAGAGTCAGCACACTGGTTTATAAAAAAAAGGCGGAATTCAAAACCTTTTTTTTTTTTTTTTTAATTCATGCATGTTATGTTCCCATTTTGTGGCATGCAGTAGCATTTTCTGTTTCACTTTATATGGAGATTAGTACATGTGGGTCCAGAAATCATCAAAACATCCATTCTCAGTGCACATCATATATACACCACCCTGGAGCAGCAGTTTTGGATGTGTTCCAAATTCCTCTGTGCCCAGGACATACATTGAATCTGTTTGAATTTTTTTTCTCCTCAAACCCATGAAAAAAAGGCTTTGTACATGTATATGGCATTTTGCTCCACAATACCATCTGTGTGATGTTCAAAGAGTGTCCCTTCTGTGTGGTGTTAAGGTTTTATCTCCAGCTCCTTTTTTTCTTGGTTGGTGTGGAGGTGCAGTGGTCATATGTTTTCAAATGTGAAAGCAACTTCCTTATAGTGAAGTAAGGTAAAAAATTGGTTTCCATGGTACAGTAGATGTTACAGTGAATACCATGACCCAGTATAGATGGTTTCTACAGTTTTTCCTATCAGTGGTTCCTGAATATGTATTTAGAGTAGGCTATTCCCTCCCTGGAGAATATGAACTGTCCAGCAAACATATGAATAAAGTTTATTCTGACTCCTAACCCTTTCTAACATTTTCTTTGTTTCTATTTATGATATCATAGCTTGCCACACAAAGCAAAATTTCATTTTTGTGTGGTTTCATGAAAAAAGCAGAATTACTGTAATTCTGAAAAATGATATCTAATTTTCCGCATATAACTAGAAAGTTATGAATGGAAATTGTGCCTAAACAGATAGATAGCAAAAGTGCTGTGAATGTATCGGGAATCAGGTACAAAAGATTCCCCAAGCCAAGAGTTAAGTAAGGTTCATAAAGATGCTATAACATATTCACATATGTGATTGTTTTTTGCTATATATATTGTACTGAGAAGAACTTGGGCAATTCTGTGGCAAAAAATATTCCTTTCATTTAAGGGGAGCATTTTACCCTGTAGAATGCTAGAGAGGTCTGCTGTGCATTGTGGTACAATGTGTACTAGCAGTGTTTGGATGTTTGATTTCTACATCCATTAAAATCATTATCATACTGAATCGCTCTGAGGTCCTTCAGAGTGTGCACGCGTGTAGGTTATAATTTGAAACATTAACTATTACAATGTGTGGCGCCTTAAGCCCGCAATATCAGAATCTCGCTCTTTTGATGTGGGTGAGATTCTGATATCGCCCTTTTCATTGCGGGGACATGTTTAATGTGACATTTTCATTGCCACGCAATAGTGGACGAAGTTTCAAAAGTGTATAGAGACCTCTTTAGTATTCAGGGAATAAAAACTGTATCATTCATTGACATTTTTTTTGTTCCCTAAGATATTGTTGGTTTCCCCCAGAATTGCGCCACTTTACCTTTGTACGTCAATTTCTCTGTCTTTATAACTCAGGTGTAATACCTCGGTAAATAGAGGTGAGTAAATACGGTGGATTTAATAATTGGATATGCACAGAAGTGTGCAACAGTGAAGAATGGATATAGGAAGCCTTGCAGTGTTTTGTTTAACCCTTCAAGGGCCAGAGGAGTGTGCAACGCATAGTGCATTGTGTTGCACACCCCTCTCTTCCTCAAAGTCTTAACCCTTTGAGTGCCAGAGGGGTACACAACACATCGCTTTGCAATGCGTTGTGTACCCGTCTGGCACTCAAAGGGTTAGTTTGCACAGTTGCTGCACTGTACCAAGAAAACGGACAACTTGAAATATATGACACACATAAAATGAATGTAGTGGTGAAAAGTTATTTCTTTCTGCAGCATCAGAGAAGAAGAACTTGAAGAGTAAGAACAAAGTATCAGCAAGTCCAGGGCAGAGGATCACAGCAGCTGTCAGGGGACTCTATGGAGGAATCGAGCCAGAAGTTGAATGCAAAGCCCAGGTACATACAAGAAAAATTCATTGTGAGATTATGGGCCTTATGCAGAATGTGAAATGGAAGCATTTCTAGAGTCACCAAAATACACCATATGGCACAATTTCCCATTGATTTAAGCGGGGCTTTTAACCCTTTGAATACTAGAGAGATCTCCAATGCATTGCAAAGCATTCAAGGGATTAAAAGACCCATTTAAATCAGTTGGGCATTTTAATTTATCCCTATTGGTGCAGTTGGCAGAATTGGGCCCTAGGTGTGAGAGACTATGGGCAGTATGCACAACTAAGAGGAGTAATTCTAGAGCAGTGGTCCCAACCCTTTCCTCAGGGCATAATACAGGCCATGTTTGTTAGGATTTCCCTGCTTGTACACAGGGGAGTTAATTAAATCACTGAACCATTAACTAACTTGGTCACAACCATGGAAATCCTAAAGATATGGCTTAAGGTGACCACATGTCCCTTTAAATCAGGGACACTTATGACAATTTCAGTCTTCTAGACTACACAGGAATCAGTTGAACCCCGTAGTATGTGTTTTTAATAACCTTCCCTTATTTAAAGAGCTATTATTATTATCTTTTATTTATATAGCTCTGCTCTACACTGTTCAGTAGGGAGCAGACATACAGAGAGGTACAACAAAATAAGTGGAACATACAGCACAAAAGGATCAGAAGACCCTGTTCATAATAGCTTACATTGTAGAGGATATGTGGTCATCTTAGTTAGGCATCCTGGAAGATTTAAATGGAGCTTTTAACCCTTGAGATTCTGGAGTTGTCTCTAGTGGTTGCTTTTGCAATGCAATGGAAAACGTTATAGCATCCAAGAGTTAAAAACCTCATTTAACCCTTTGAATGCCAGAGGGATACATAACACATTGTGAAGCAATGTGCCCCCTTCTAGTACTCCAAGGGTTAAAGCACTGGGAGATTTGGGAATTTTAACTTGTCCCCTGAGGTGCAGCTGGTTTGCCCCAGAATTGTTTCTCTTTTTTCTTTCTGCATATGTTCTTTTAGGGAGAGCTGTATACAAATCCAGTGTCTAGGAGGACAGATTAGATGCAGAGTGGGAGAGAACTAGTATACGTTGATTGTGCCAGTAAGGTAGATAGGGCAGCAGAGAGCATGTAGCAGTGTTGTAGCCACAGTGTGTGTGGATATGTCCCTCCTAATTTCAATTCAGGCCCATCCACCCAGCTGCATGTAATATTCTTTTATAAATTACTAGCAAAAGGTGCACGTGGGGAGTAAGTTCTTTGAATGCTTGAGGGGTATTCAAAGCATTGATTGACAATGCTTTGAGTATATTTGTGGCAGCGAAAGGGTTAAGTGTCTGAGAGCCAAAGAGGTATCTATACAGTGGAATGTGTTTGATTCCTCTTTGGCACTGAAGGAACCAACACATTGCCCATTTTCTTTGGTTTCTTTAAATCCCTTCAGTGCCAAAGAGATATCCAACACATTCCACTGCATGGATACCTCTTTGGCTCTCAAACACTTAAACCTTTCACTGCTGCAAACTTACCCAAACCATTGTCAATCGATGCCTTCAGTACCACTGAAGCACTCAAAGGACTTGATCCCCACAGTCAACACCGTGCCCCTTATGAGCCTTCCTTAACCCCTTGTGTGCTGTGATGTTCCCCCTGGTGCTGCAGGTTCCCTTCAGTGGGTGCACTACAGGTCCAGCTGAGGCCACTGGAAGTGTGAGTGTGTATGTGGGTGTGTGTCAACCATGTTTTTTTAGTGTTCAGGTGGATGTTAAGGGAGGGCAAACTCCTTGCAGAGATTTTGACAGGACTGGCAGTATAGAGGAGTATAGCAGGATGAGATATGAATATCTCCTCTTTACTGCCGCCTCTGGGTGTATATGTGGCTCCTGAGGAGACATAACTTATGTAATGAGGCTTTCTCTTTTATATATATATATATATATATATATATATATATATATATATTACATTAATAATAATGGGTATATCTTGTGCCACCAATATAAATATTAAGCGTGTCGACAGGAAGGGCAGAATGATGCCGGCCATTTGAGAGCACCAGACAAACTTGATCAGAAACTGCAGATAGGAATGGAAGCAAGGCTGAGGCAGAGCAAAGGTTAGTCTGGTACTTGATTGGGCAACCTGAGACCCTCCAACTGTTGTGGACTACAATTCTCATCATCCCTGGCCAAAATTTGGCTGGCCAGGGATGACAGGAATTGCAAATACAACAGTTGGAAAGCCTTAGGTTGCCAGCCCTTGAATAGAAACTCAGAGGTAACCACAGGGGAGGAGAAAGACTTGACAAGGATGAGGCACAGTCAGTCAGTTTAGAAAAAGGCAGGGAACAGAACAGAGAAGGGAATTGAGAATATACACGAAACAGAAACACAAGGATACAAAAATAAAAGCATCACATTACAGTATTTTTTTATTTAGTAACTTTGTCCTGAAGCCCTGCTCTGATCAGAAAAGCTCTTATCTTTCATCAGCTCCACAACACAATCAACAGGGAAATGGGCTGCAGTTGTATGTACATATACAAATCCTATTCCTGTGTGTAAGCTTATTCACAGATCCCTTCAGTACATATCAGTCCACATAAGTACAGCAGCACAAATGTTTAACACAAGCAAACCCTTAGCACTACCCTTATACAATGAGCAGGAAAATTGAAGGAGTTTATTGCTAATGTCTTCTTTTTTTGTTAGTATATGCATTAAAAACCCATGAACAGAGTTACAATCCACTCGGAAATGCCCGTATACTCCCACTCTGCTCTCCCTTTGGGACAAGCTGCACAGAAATTCTTAGTATAAAAAGTTTTGTTTCATAATTATCGAGGCCAAAAATAGACAGGCATCTGTCCAGTTCAACCTTTATCCTAATCACCCTTGTTGATTTGGTGGAATGCAAGAAAAAAAAACCCATCCAAAAAAACCCTATTGAAAGACATAAAGTCTTGAATGGGTAAAAAAACCTTCCTGAATCCAAAAAGCAGTCAGATATCTCTCAGATATCTGCATTAAAAGCAGCTGTCATAATTTTCAATATTGTTCTGAGCTAGAAAGGTAGCCAGCACATTTTCAAAGCATCAACAGTATCTGCAAACACAGTCAGTCTCTTGAGGCAAAGAATTGCATTCACCCTTTATTGTGAAGAAAATAATCACTTCCTTTGCTCTAATGGAAAGCACCATTCCTCTAATCTTATTGGATGAGCCCTTGCTTTTTGCTCAGCACTTTGAGTAAATAGTTCCCTAGAGAGTTCTTTGTATTGGCCTTGAATATATTTGTAAATTGTAATCATATCAACCATCAAACATCTCTTCTTTAATGTATACATATCCAGTATGGCTTTAACACTGTCTTATAATCAATTTAACACATTTGTTGCATGTCCATGTACATTTTCTAGTTAAGTATTGTCTTTTTTAAATGGAAAGTAATACTTCTTTTTATCTTTATTTTATTTTGTAGGCATTAAAAAAACATGAAGAACAATATAAGTTTTATCTCTCAAACCTTTATGGTTTGAGAGATATTAACAAGCAAAGTTTCCCCTCCTGCCCCTTTCACCTAGTGTAAGCCATCTCTTCTCAGATGTGGAATGCAGTCCATAGACCAGACAGATAACAGAAGGAGACAATCGTCTTCCTATGAGAACAATGAAAGCCCTGCCCCCTTGACAAGTTTTTCAGGTTTTTCCCTTATCTTAATTGAAGATTGTCCCTCTCTGTAGTCTACCTGGGCACCTCCCTTCTGCTCTGGCTGAGCAGTGTTACATCAGTAAAAGGGGCGGGAGGGGGATACTTTGTCATTGAATTACTCTTGAACTACAACTCTGACAGAATTGAAATAACACTCTCCAAAGTCCAAATACTATGATGATTAATTAGAGCTGCTTTCATTATGAAACATTACTATCCCTTTAAGAACTTGCTCTCAAAACTGTACTCCATATTCTTTCCAACTACTCATAAAAAAGTAAAATTGTGTTTATATCCCATGCATCTATGCCCCTTTACATATACTCTATTAGCTTTAACAGCAACTTAGCGACACTGTTCACTGTTGTGAATTATTTTGTATATCAGTACTCTTAAATATAGAAATATATTTCCTTACACAGTTTAGTGTCATCTGAAAAGACTAAGATGCTACTTTCAATACCTACTTCAAGATCACTCATAAACAAATTAAAAAGCATTGAGCCCAGTAATGAACACTGTGGAATACCAATTACAGCTTTATACAACAACTCTCTGCATTCTGTCATTTAGCCAGTTTATATAAATGCACAGATATTGCAGATATTTATGCAGTCACCTTTTGAGCATTATACCATTGTACATTGGATCAGGACCATTTTAATAATGGAGCAAAGTGTATAACTGACCAGAACCCTAAGAAAGGTGGGGGCCCATGATTTTCTGATTTTCATGCATCACAATTTTGCCTCTCTTTACCTCACTCTACCCTGTGATCTGGGATGCACAATGCAGTCTGTTCAGTGTGTTACTCTAGGTGTGAAAAGTCAGCATCACATGCAGATACATTTCAAAATAAATTTTTCAAGCTATGGTAGATTTAAACACTTTGTATTATGTGAACTCAGGTATGATCTTAACATTCTATCAGGTTGATTTAATGTAAGTTCATAATGTTGTTATTAGAGGCTGAAGCACTCACTTTAAGGCCTAGTTCACATTAGCAACTGAATTGCAACAATGCGAACACAGAAGAAAACACACAAAAAAGCATGTGGAATTGGTGTAATTTTGTCATATGAGACAATGCTGAAAAATGCAGCATATGTTGAAAGGTAACTCATGTTACTGCAATTTTCTGTCCAACAGCATGATTACTGTGCAGTACTGGCTCTAAAGAAAAGCATTGAGGTTAGATTTATATGATTAAATTGTATTGAAAATGCACAGTAATTCCATGCACATCACTTTTTCTTTGGTCTCATATGCAGTTTCAGCACCTCAAACTAATAGAACTTACCCTTAGCAAAAGGGGGAAACAGGTTTGGTTATTGCTTAACTTTGGATGCAAAATCAAAATGTTATGGCTCTCAAAGCCATCAAAGGAGGAGTTAAAGGGGCTCATTACTTTATACTTTTCCGTTGATGACTTAGGAAGACACAGAACACCAAGACATGTCCATCACTCCTATATTATCATGGAAACACATTCATATGTTGCTCTGATTGAGTCTAAAAATAAAAATGAAGGAACTCCTCCTCCAACCAAACAAATTGTAACGAGTGAAAGTCAAACCAGATATGGCATGGATGGGAACATTACAAGTGAAAAGAAGCTTTTGTCTGTCATCCAATATAGCAGTGGTTCTTAACTCCGGTCCTCGGGACCCACTAACAGGCCAGGATTTGATGATTTCCTTGTTAGAGCACAGGTGAGTTAATCAATGTGAATGAGCCTCTAATCACCACGTCTGTGCTCTAGCAGAGAAATCCCTAAGTTCTGGCCTGTTAGTGGGTCTCGAGGACCGGAGTTGAGAACCACTGCAATATAGGTTACTGGTAACTTTGGGTAGGCGATCAGCCCCTTTAAGCAGGCAGGAACAATTCTGAGAAGTGAATGGTGGGTGGAGCTAGCTTTAGCTAGCAGGTAGCCAATCCCCAGCCAGTAAAATGTGTTCCTTGGTGAAGACACAAGGCAAGAGAACAGTTCTGCTATAGTTTTAGCTTCTTTATTATTTTTCTGTTCGATATGGGATACCACCATTAGGCGGCTTACCATCACTGACAATTCCCATCACTCAAATGTGGATAGCTCAGTTTACCAGGTGCTTTATGGACCTAAGCCCTGGGGGAAAAATCTTGGCTGCAAGTTCTTTCCCCAGGAGTTGCCTACTGAGGCTTCTTCTTGATATATGTTAATCTGAAAACAGAAGACCAGCTGAAAAGATGAGCAACCCATTGAGTGCTGAGGTCCACATGTCCCATGCTTCCCCTCCGCACAGGGGTCTCCTTGGAGTTCCTATTACATACTCATGCAGTCATTGGGTTTATCTGTATGTCTTTTGGGTGCTTGGAGCAAGCATATGTGATAACTTCACCCTTTGGTTGCTGGTTGGCATCTGTTTGAGGGTTCTGGGCACTTTCCCTACTGGGATCTGTGTTTGTTCTAGTGGGCTTTTTGAGTGTTTTTACATTTTGTTCTAACTTGGCAAAATGCTTTTACAGCATAGACACCATTGCTCCATTCACTTCTATGGGACTTTACAGTTTGGGACATATCTCTGCAACCGCTCAACGTAGCGAGATCACAGATGGCCCAATTTGTTGGACTGCCCTTGCTCTGTTATCCGGTCAACGTTCTGGGCATGTTGGGGGGCTCGGGGGCTTCGTGCACTGTTGGGGTACTTTTTTCGAGAAACTACAATTCCCATGAGCGCTTGCTTTGCTCGCTCGTTTCTGATTGGCTCCCACCACTGCAGCCATTTTGTGCCTTCTCTGAACGAGTATCCTACGCAGGGCTTGAACTCTCTTTCTCTCCTCTGCAGCTTAACCCTTCACCTGCCAGAAAAGTCTATTTTAGCATTTTCTGGGGTGAATAGTTAATCATACACACTGTTTTTTGGGGTGTTTTTTGATACTTTGACTGTTTGACTCTGTGAGAATGTCTATTACATTAGACCTTGGTGCTAGACCTAAGACTAAGGACACTGGGGTGTCTGTCTCCCCCATTTCTAATTGCTCCTCATGCCACTCAGGGTTACCTAGAGAATACTCAGGTCACGTTTGCCCAGCATGTACTGCTGCCCCTGAGTCCCCTGCAGGGACCTCCAGCCATGCAGTAGAGCCAGTTTGGATGCAAGAGTTTAAGGCTACTACCAGGGACCTCCGGGCTATTTCACAGCTCCTTCCATCCACTTTGCAGGGGGTCTTCCATTCGTGGCAGACCTCCACCTCTATCAGGTCTTCCCTGCTTAAACTGCTGGGCGTACATAATGTGTCTGATTCCTCTGAGGAGGAATTATTGGTGGATTCTGATGATGAAAACTGTTCTGCTGTCCCTTCCTCTCAGTTTTTTAGGGACCCCTTTGAGGCTGATCCAGTTACCTCAGCTGAGGACCTGATCAGGGCTACAATGAACACCATGAACATTTCCTTGGTACATGAGGTTTCTTCTGACCCCTCTGATGTGTTTCAGGAGCCTGTCTGGCCCCATACTTGTTTTCCACCTAACCCCAATCTTGACCGCTTAGTGTCTGAGGAGTGGAAGTTTCCAGACAGGAAGCCTTCTGTCTCTAGGAAATTTGCTAAGCTTTACCCATTCTATGAAGCGGCCCTAGCTCTGTGGGTTCATCCTCCCAAGGTGGATGCCCCTGTTTCCAGGCTTCCTAAGTCCACTGCCTTGCCAGTGGCTGATGCATCTGCTGTATAAGACTGGACTGACAAAAAGCTTGAGACCTCTCTCAAGGCCATTTTTGCTCTGCCCTGCTCCCCGCGTTTGCTGTGGCATGGGTAAATAGGGCCATGGCTGTTTAGACTGAACAGCTCACCTTGGCTGTCCATCAGGGAGCTTCCACTACTGAGATGTTGCGGCTTCTCGCCAACATCTCTGAGGCCCAGCATTATGTTTCGGCTGCCCTGTTTGACACCGTTCGGATGGTGGCTAGGGCCTCCATTATGTCTGTGGTGGCCAGGCATGCTCTTTGGCTAAATATCTGGTTTGCTGACACTGCCTCCAAAAGGGCTCTCCTGTCTTTGCCCTTTCAGGGCACCTCCCTGTTTGGGCCTGATCTCAAGGATCTGATCATTGAAGCCACTGGGGGCAAGAGTACTCACCTGCCAGTAGTCCATAGGAAGAAAACGTTTGTCAAGCGGACTCAGTATTTCGTCCCTTCCAGGCTGAATCGCGTCTGGCAACCCAGGCAGTTCCTCAGGCTCCGCGCACCTCATCCAAGCCCAAGCAGCAATGGAGGCCCAAGTCCTCCGCTAAGCCCAAGGCTTCCACACCTTCTTCTGCATGACTCGCCGAATCCAGGTCCCCACCTGCAGGTGGGTGGCCACTTGCGCCACTGCCTCTCGGCTTGGGAAGCCTCTGTGGCTACTATGTTTATCGCACGTAAGCCTGTTTCCTCTAAGGCCTACCATCGAGTTTGGTCTACCTTTCTATCTTGGTGTGCCGATAGGGACCTGTCTCGGTATTTTGACCTTCTACGGTCCTTTCCTTCCTCCTTGACGGTGTGGATAAGGGTCTCAGTTCGAGTTCTCTTAAGGTCCAAACTTCTGCTCTCTGTTTTCTTTCAGAGACGCATTGCTATTCTTCCTGATTTCAAGGTTTTCTTCCTGGGTGTTGCTCATACTCATCTCGTGTTTAAGGCTCCCGCTCCTCAGTGGGATCTTAACTTGGTTTTGGGTGTCCTTCAGCTCCCTCCCTTCGAGTCCTTGGCTACTATTCCTCTACACTTGCTGACGTGGAAAATGGCCTTTCTCCTGGCGATCGTGTCTGTTCGACGTGTTGCGGATTTACATGCTCTGTCTTGTAGACCACCCTTTTTGGTGTTTCACAAAGACAAGGAGGTGCTTCGCACTTTCAAGGAGTTTCTCCCTAAGGTGGTGTCTGAGTTCCACATTAATCAGGAGATTATAGTTCCTTCTTTCTGCTCTAAACCTACTTCTGACAAGGAAAAGGATATTCACTTTTTGGATGTTGTGCATTGTCTCAAATTCTATGTGCATCGCACTGGGCCCTTGCGGCAGTCGGATGCTCTTTTTTGTCATTCCTGAGGGTCCCAGGGCAGGGAAACCTGCTACCAAGGTAACCATTACTTCTTCAATCAAGTCCACTATTTGTAAGGCTTACTAACTTAGGAAGAAGCCAGTTCCCTTTCGGATCACAGCTCATTCTACGAGGTCTACTGGGGCATCTTGTGTCTGCAAAATTAAGGCCTCAGCTGATCAGTTGTGCAGGGAGGCCACTTGGTCTTCTGTGCATACCTTTTCAAAACACTACCATGTGGGTGTGCTGCCAGTTTTGGGAGGAAGATCCTGGAGGCAGCCTTGCCTAGCTAGGATCTCCTTCGTCTCTTCAGTACTCTTTAACTTTTGAGCCCTGTAGGGTCTAGTTCAGTGTGCTGTGTAATGTTCCTGGGGTCTGTTTTACTCCTGTTCAGTGTCCGTTGACACTTTGTTGCTATTGTTGGGCTCTTCATAATCTGTTGGTTCATTGGTGCTCTGGTGACTTTGGGGGGCCTGCACCTGGTCCTTGCCTTTCTTCCCGCCCTGGGAAACTTAATGGTTGGACATCCCAAAGTTACCAGTAACCTGTATTGTACAACGGAGAAAAGAGGATTTTAGTCTTACCTGTTAAATCCTTTTCTCTTAGTCCACACAGGTTACTGGTCTCCCACTCTGTCAAGGGACCATGCTTGGTTTTCCTGTGGCAGTAAGTGGGGGTCCCTTCGGGTTCATGCTCACAGGAGTCTTCCTTTACCTTCTTACTACCCAGTCAATATTTCGTTTTCAGATCCTACTGGATGGAGATTAGCTATCTGCTAGCTAAGGAGAGGAGGTAGACTCCACCCAACATTCACTTTTCAGAATTGTTCCTGTCTACTTTAAGGGGCTGATCGCCTACCCAAAGTTACCAGTAACCTGTATGGATTAAGAGAAAAGGATTTAACAGGTAAGACTAAAATCCTCTTTTTGCACATATTGTGCACATCATTTGTCATGTATTTCAGACTTTTTTTGTACATGCAGATTTAAGGTTATGATTTTGTATTTAGTTCTTAATAAATGAGGAACATTTATGAGGAAATTTCAACATGGAGTGATAATGCAAAACTAGCTGCTCTTCTCAATGTATTGCTTATTAATCCTGTGAGCGCCAGAGAGGTATGACTAACTGTCTGGAACTCAATAGGTTATATAGAAGCCATTGGAGCAAATGTATGAATTTACCAGTCCAGCACACTGGCATAAGCCTCTAATACCAGTGGTTGCACTCCAGGGTATGCACTACAGTGTATGATCAGCATAGTGCATACTGGCAGACAGTCTCCACCTGCGTTAGGACTTTCAAGCACTTGTTTCCTTTGTCTAAAGTGGAACAAGGGACCAATGACCCAGTTTCAAGTGACCTGGCCTCACGAAAGGGTTATTTGGCACTACTATCTTAGTTAGACTTCTTTTTCGTTTTTTTCCGGTAGCATATGAGCCTTTATAATTCCCCCTTTAGCTGGGCTGCCTTTAACTGGCTTCCCTGGAGTTGATTTTATAGGTTCACAGTTGTATTTCAAGACCTTTCCCTGTGGAGGTTGATTTTGTTTTGTATAAGTCTTTAAATCACTACTGGACTTCTTAGAAGTTCTTTATTTAAATCGGAGTCTGCAGACTGGTAAGTTAACCATTTGAGTACTATGGTCTTACTTTCTGGCACCCACTTTCATGTGGTGTTTATTGCCTGTTATGCAATCCTCATTAATAATCTTTATGGTTTTTTTATACTTTAAAGGTGACTGTGTTGATCTTTATCCCCTTCTGTACCTGGGACACTCTCAGGCGTTTGAGGATTCCTCTTAAGAGGAAGAAGAGTCTGATGGGGAGGATCCTTGTCTAGTGGAAATGTATTAGAGGAGGATCCCTGTCCCTCAGCTGAGGAGCTCATCAAAGTGTTATTGGAGACACTTCATGTCTTTGAGGCCTCTGGTTCTGGATCTTCCTCACCAGATATCTTTCAATATCTTTCACAGAAGGTACCCATTTTTACTACCATCACTCTCTGGACCAGGTTCTTCTGGAACATTGAAAGACGCCTGATAAAAGACTCTTCTTTAACAAGCACATATCCAACTTCTATCCTTTTTCTGTTGAGACCTTGTAGCAGTGGGCTTCTCCAACTGCAGTTGATTCTTCCTTGCTAAGAACACCACCCTGCCCTTGGCAGATGCTGCAGCTCTTAAACGGAACCACCACCTCCACTAAAGTTGCCCTGCAATACTTATGCAGGTGATGACTAGCTTACTAATTATTATTTTACATTTAAAAAGTGCCCACGAATAAAGTTATGCTTAAGTTTCCGAGACTGACGGCCACGTTACTGCAGCCTGTTCACCTGTGCAATCAGTCTCTTCCAGAGCCATCCATGCCAGTGCTATGCCTGTGAAGAGAACTGACTGTGCGGGCGCGCATTCAAGATGTCCGCAATGATGTCTGGCTTCCAGTCTCGGAAGCTTCAGCATAACTTTATTCATGAGCACTTTTTAAAGGTAAAATAATGCTTGGTAAGCTAGTCACCACCTGCATAAGTATTGCAGGGTGACTTTAATGGAGGTGCTAGTTCCGCTTTAAGGATCAGGTGGACAGGCACTTGGATTCCTTATTAAAGGCAAACTTTGTAGCCACTACAGCCTCTCTGCGACCTGTCTTTGCTATGGCTTGGGTCACTAGAGCTATGGCTATTTGGGGTGAATACTTCTCAGAAGCTATCTGTGGGGATGTTCCCAAAGAGGAATTGCTGGTTATGCTAGAGGCCAATGCATACGTTACAGTAGCAGCCTTTCATGCTGCTAGATTTTTTTGTGGCTAAAGATCTGGTTGGCTGTCTTCAAAAAATCCTTGGAGCCCCTTCCTTTTGTAGGGAGACTGCATTTTGGACCTGGCCTAGAAAAGGTCATCAGTAATGTTACTGGAGGGAAAAGCACCCTGTTGCCTCAAATTCCTCCAAAGTGTGCCTTTTCCCCAAGAAGACACATGGCTTCCAATACCCCTGGCAGTTTGGGGTGCCTTGGGTTCAACTTGCTCATGCTTTTCAAGCCCATACTGCACTGAAACCGTATAGGCATGGCAGAACAAGAAGTCTTCTCTGAAGCATCAGGCTGAAAAGCCTAACTCTTCATGACTCTCAGGGTCCAGGTCCTTCCCTACCTGTTGGGGGTTGCCTCTGTCTTTTTCAAGGTGTGTGGGAGACTTCATTTTAGCACCAGTGGGTTTTGTGGGTCATTTCAGAAGGGTACTTAAGTCCCTTTCACCTCACTCTTTCTGTGCAGGGTTCTGCGGGATCTGGTTGGGGAACATGTGTTCATAGATGCATTATCCACTCTGCTGGAAAAGTAGGTATTCATTCCCGTTCCAGCCCAGCAACACTGTACAGGCTTCTACTCCCTTCTTTTTGTAGTTGTAGTTCTAAGAAGGATGGAGACTGCCACCCTTTTCTGGACTTGAAGTTACCTTAAAGTTACCTTAACGTTCAGATTCATCCATATCATCAACACTTCCTGTGCTTTGCCTTTGTGGGTAGTCATTAGCAGTTTACTGCCCTCCTTTGGTCTAGTGTCTGCTCCAGGGATCTTTAAGAAGGTCATACTCCCAGAGGTTTTCTGTCCAGGGTCACCTTAGATCTTCACATTAACCAGGAAACTGTTCTTCCTTACTTCATCTGTTGGATGTGGTATGCTGTCTAAAGTACTACATTCATGCAGCCTTTTAGGAAATATTTTTGTCATCCCTGAGGGCACCTGTGCAGGCCTGCTGCATCCAAGGTTACTATTGGATCAAGGCGACCCTCCATCAAGCATATGTGATCAGGAAGAAACACATTCCTTTCCAAGTCACAGAGCACAGCTCCTAACACCTATAAGAATCAGGCCACTGCTGAGCAGTTGTGTAACGTGGTGACATGGCCATCACTGCGCGTTTTCACCAAGCACTATCATGTAAATGTCCTTGCCTCTGCTGAGGCCAGAATTGCTTGGAAAGTACTTCTGATGTTGATCCCTATTTAAGGATCCTTCTACTCTTTGTTTCTGCAGAGTTTTGAACACTTGTTTTTTGATCAGTTGTTTGGTATGCAAGTTCAGTGTCCATTGACATCTGAGGTATATATATGGTACCATTTATTCCCATGGAATATGGTATAAGAAAAACTCTGCCCCCCTCGACAAAGGTGGCAGGATTTTCCTTTGCTTACTGAAGTTTGTCCCTTGCTGCATCCTTCAGGACCAGACAGAGATGCAACGTGACATGGCCAGGAGGGGGATCTTTCTACATTTAATATCTTTTGAACTACACAAAAGTAAGTTGCTAAAAATTGTGCAATGTGTTACATTTACTATAAAGAAGACTTGGCAATCTACTCTATTGCTAACATTACTATCCCTTTAAGAGTGTGACATCAGAATGTTGGTCTTTTGATTCGAGCAACATTTCAATAGGATACCATGGAATACTGGTCTACAGTACATTTTTTTTCTCTGTTTCCCTCCCAGTAATCTTTGTGGATGCTTTAGTATATCCATATGGTTCCCTTGTTCAGCATTGGATAAAGAGGATTTTAGTAAACTTATGTTAAATCCTTTTCTTGAAGTCCATGTGGAACACAGGACACCTTTCATAGAAACAAATGTGGTTTATTTCCCAGGGCAGAGGGGTCCTTTTGATGTCTCTGTTAAGGGGATTTACTTCTTTTCTCCCACTTTGTAATTTTCTTAACTTTGCTATACATTGAAACTGGGTGGGGGGGGAGGTGTAAACTAGAGGAAAGAGGGGAGTCTCCTTCTTAAAGGCCCCTTTTTTTTGGAAATGCCCTTCCATTTATATTGTAGGGCTTTTCCTGTTGAGTAAATCAAGGGTGCTCCCACTGCTGAAGGATACTTATTTCCAGACTTATTACAGTTTAAACTTTTTTTTTGTAGTGTTAACAGTTCCCTCAAGTGATCAGATTCCATTTAGTTATTCTGTCTCACTTGATGACAGTTCTCCATAGAGTATGATAGAAACTGCTGAGTAATGCTGTTAGTTTGAACTTTCAGAAAGTAATCACACTGCAATTCACTTCCTGACAATTTGAACTGTTATAGCTTTTGAATAAAACAACTGACAGCAGTGGGGGTGCCCTTATTTTGCTCAGCAGGAAAAGCCCTATAATGTATAGGTTTTCATTTAAAAATTTACTGCTCCTTTACTATATTGTGTTAGAGAAGTTGTCGAGGAAAGCAACACCCAAAGCACCCATAGACTGCCCCATTGATCTCCCTTAATGCAAGCTAGGGTGACCACACTTCCCGGAATGCCCGGGACTGTCCCTTATTGGGGGTCTGTATCCCATGTCCCGGGTCACCCCTCACCGGGACAACAAAGAGTCCCTGAATTGAGCAACACGCGCCAGTCCAGCTAGCCTATGAAATGTATTTGCTATATGATGGTCCTCATTGGCTGGCTGAGCCATCCAATGAAGACCATATAGCAAATACATTTCATTGGCTGGCTGGACTGGTACATATGAGACAGCTGGGGTGGAGCAGGTATGCTGGCGCTGCAAGTGAGACCCGCAGCTGAGGCTCCCACCAGCGCTGGCCATCTTTCTGAGGCTGACACAGAGTAAGAGTTCCTGGGAACTCTTACTATGTCAGCCTCAGAAAGATGGTCAGTGCCGGCGGGAGCCTCAGCCGCTGGACTAGGGTGACCACATCTCCCAAAATGGCAGAATGGAAATGTGGTCACCCTAATGCAAGCACCATTAATAGGTGGAATTTTGGTCTATAGCCCATACAATAATTCGCTAATGTATGTTTGTCAGAAGCTGTCATGTGCAGTACAGAGGGTTGCGTGCACTGCAGTCATGCACAGTACAGACTGCCCACTCCTCGGGTGATAACGGAGCGGGGAGCTCCGGATTCAGACCGTAGTCCTCTCTGTGCACCAAAGGTGCGGAGCGGGCAGTCGCTACTGTGCTGCCTGGCACTGTGGCCCGTGTACACGGGCTGTTCAACTAGTAGGTTAATTGGCATTCAATGTAGTGTCTTTAAATCTATTCAAGTGCTTAATAGCACAGCATTGCTATGGATACCTCTCTGGTGCTGAAAGGGTAAAATAAAAGTGGAGTATTTCAAGGGCATCACAACTGCACCTTTATTTAAGTGGGGTGTCTAGTCTCTTGGATGCATTGGCGACCTCTCTAGCATCCAAGGGGTTAATTCTATAAACATTTTGCACCTGTATTGCCATGAAATAACTCCACTTTTTGACTTTTTACATATATCTCAAGGTGTACTCCTCTGCTGACTGCCCATCACCTTACCAGGCTTAACTTCTGGCTGTTCCCATGTGACTTCGTAGTAACTTTGTCTGAGTTTGTGGGAATAGATAGCCAACTCCCAACCTTCGGCATCAATTGTGTCAGAGCACGGAGGAGCTGTCGGGAGCTGACATGATGAGGAATAACAGTGCATGAATAATGTCCCTTCTCTCCCGTCTCCCTGTGCACAATGCGCTCTGCACGGCAGAGAAAGAGAGAGAGAGACAGGCGCCTCAATTTCATGCATTCCTGCGTGAGTGATGTCTCTATTCGCAGCTCCAGATGGTGGTTACTTCAGGGGGGGAGCTAATGATCTAATGATCTGGCATATTTAAGGGAAAACCAATAACGGCGTGTTTAACCTTCAGCCGCAGAAGGCGTCCCGTAGTCGGTTCTCTGTGGGAGAAACCAGCAGATATCAATTACAGTGCTCACTGAGCCGATCAGCTGGAATAATCACAATTAGTTTTAAAAAATAATTAAACAGACCCCAGGGCAAATGGGGGGTAGTGAACGTGGAATTGATGACATCAAAGACGATGAACGACTATCTGCCGGGAGGTGTTGCAGCCCCAAAAAATGGGAGCCTCTCATTAACCCCTGCACATCCAGTTCCAGCAGAGTTTAGAAGTTACTTTGTCATAATAGTGACAAGAGCATCATTTACCTATTGAGAGAACAGGGTAGCAGTGTAATAACACTTCTTTTCAGTGGAACTGATCATTCTTAATAAACTAGCAAGAAAACTCTTCTCATGGACCTGTTTTAACCTCTTGTGTGCTAGAGATGTCTTCAAACATTGTGATATCTCGTGCATCCAATATATTAATAGTTATTAAGACATGCCTTTATAATAGCATATTTGATTTAATTTAAAGGGCAGGATGTCATGTTGATGTCCTCATTGACATGAGTTCTTAATGGCTGCTTAGCTGATATACTAAGATGACCTGTAAAATTACAAGGGTTAAAAGTCCTGTTTAAATGAATGGAAATTTGTGTTTGTCCCCTGTGTTCTTCAAGCTGAAGAGGAGCAAACCAACTGCACTGTGGAGTTGAAGGGAAAATTACATAAATGTTCATTAAGTTAAATGGGACATTTAACCATTTGAATGCTAGAGAGGTATCCAGTGAATTGCAAAGTGCCGGAGGTCTCGCTAATTTACAAAAGCGTTTAAATTCATATGAATATTATTTTGTGCAGTGGTGCAGATGGTTTGGACTGTAATTTCTCCACTTTATCATGATTAATATACCTATAAGGTCTTTCATTTAACAGTAAACTAACTGCAACATAGAGGACAACTAAAGATCCACCTTTTCTTTAAATGGGGCTTTTAACCATTGACTGTTAGAGAGTCATTTTTAACCCTTGAATGCTTTGCAGTGTGTTGGAGACTTTTGTAGCATTCAGGGGGCTAAAAGTGACATAAAAATGAGAATTTGGGGAATTGTTACTTGTCCCTTACTATGACATTAGTTTGATACAGAATAGCTCCGCTTTGTTTTTATTTACATGGACCATTGTTCTCTTGACTGCGGTCTCATTCTACATTAAATGGAATTCAACCACACTGAGTTTCTATAAACCATTCACATGCCAATTCACATTGCTTCCATAGAGGAATCTTTTTGTTACCATACTGGTAGACAGTGATGTGCATCTGTAGGCATCAGACTGGTTTGGTAGCGATGTGGTTAAATATGCTGTTACTTACTGTAAACACTACATAAAAAACTACCCTTAGAGATGCAAAACTGGATTAGAATTTCTAGAATCAGAACCCTGTAATGCTTTGCAATTTGGAGCATTAAATCTTTATTGAAAAAAATAAAAATATATTGTACTTAACCCTTTGAATGCCAGAAAGGTCCACAAGGCATTGCAGAGGTATGCTTTGCATACGCCTATGGCACTCAAAGGGTTAAAATATTTAAACTCACACTTGTATTTTTTTTTTTTTTAATTAAACTGCAGTATTTTGTTGTGCGCACCAAGCGGTGCTGTTCTTATCACTTACTATAGAGAACCACAGTCAAAGACGCGTGCTTTCCCACAGAGTGCAATTGTTTAAGCAATTGCCATTTAGAAGCTACATACCTCCCAACATTTCAAATTGCCAAAGAGGGACACTTGTGTTTTAGGGGGTATTGCTGGCGGTGTGGCAGGTGGGCGGGAAATTATCAAGAATTTTTAGGTTATTTCATGACCTATTGAGACCTCCTTGTGTAACCTATTAATTGACTTATAACAAGACCAAAGTATTTTATTTACACAGACTCATTTATAAATACATATGCTGACATTTAAACAAACATTAATGTGAGTTTTATTGCTGTGGAGCAATGTGATACACGTATATACACACCACACAATCTGATCTCCTAAAAAGAGGGACCTCAGGGTGAGAAAGAGGGACAGAAGGATTTGGGTCTAAAAGAGGGACTGTCCCTCCTAAAGGTGGACACTTGGGAGGTATGAAGCTAGTTGAAGCAGTTGCTGTAAGAAAGATATGTTTGAGTTTATGAATTGAAAATCTGTTTTATTTTGTGTAGTAGGAATAACACTGTAACATTTTTTTCATAAAAAAAGTTTACTACACATTTAAGGAGAAAAAAGAACTCATCAGAACAGTGGAGATAATACAGATGATTAAGAGACCTATGCAGAAAAAGATAAGCAATTTAGGAGCAAACCAACTGCACCAAAGGGGGGGGGGATAACAATGTTGCAAGCATCCATTGATTCAAATGGGATTTTGAACTGCTTGAATGTTAGAAGTATCTCCAACTTGTTGTGTTGAATATCTCACTAGCATTCAAAGGGTTAAATGTCCCATTTAATTTTAAACTTGCATTTGTTGTGTTTTATTCACCACCACCATGTGGTTGGATTGTTACAGAATGCTCATCTTTTTCTTTCTGTATACGGCCTTAATCATGTTTTATTAGTTAAAGTTCAACTGATTATGGACATGTTTTCTTGATAAAATACAGAGATAAATAAATGTAATTGAAATATTAAACAAAACATACCACGCTGAAAGGATTGGTCAACACTTTATTGATATTTCCTGAATATTACTGATGTGTAAAAATACTGCAAGCCTTACAAGTAAGGGGTTTTTAATGGCTGAAAATGTGTCACTTCTAATGTCCTGAGAGGGATCCCTAATTATCTCTCCCATCTTAAACATTTTAATGTTGGGGAAATACAAAATTAGCCCCTTCCCTGTGTGAAGCATGAACAGCCTGACCAAGCAGCCTGCTGCCCTCCTTCTCTCCCTGATCAGCGGTACACCCGGGTACGTGAAGGGTAATGAACATTGCTAATCATCTAATTAAGTTCATTATGCATGTAGTGACGGCACACAGAGGAGCTGACATTGTGTAAGGCTGCCTGGGATCTCTGACTTCCCAAGATCTAATTAAAATGTAAATGAGCATAGGGCCAAAGACAGCCGAGGGAGTGGCAGAGATCTCATAGTGGTAGGCACAGTGACAGCGTCCCTCATCTTGGTAGTGAACGTGTGAGTTCTAAGTCAAGATCAAAATTTTAACAATCAAAATGGAATGTGACTAGTATATGACATTCTCTAATTATACTAAATCAATGTTTCCTGATCTCCTTTTCAGATTTCACATTGTAATGTGTATTTCGTAAAGCTGTTCTATATTTATTTGCCATATGTACCTCCAGTTCTGGATTTCCCACTAGGCAGAGTAGACATACATCTAAAATGCCTAAATGTGAAGGGCCCTTCAGCTTCGATTAACACATACACTTTGTTTAACTGTGGGCTTGGTCATAAAAATTCCGATTCTTCCTACATCAGCCGCTAACCCCTAATATATGTAATATATATATATATATATATATATATATACTAGTATGAAAGCCAGTGTACATGGGCTAAAGTGCACCCAGCTGCCCCGGAGCCGGGAGAAGAGACAGGACGTGAGCCATCCGGAGCGGGGCATCGCTTTCGGCGAGTGTCTACTGCGTGTGACTGCAGTCATGCGCAGTAGAGAATCTCCGGACATACTGATCCTTAGCAGGGAGCTCTAGACGGCTCACAGTGAAGGTATATACAACCTCAGATGAACACATGACATATTACACCACATCATGATTTATTTAACAAAAATAAAGCCAAAATGAAGAAGCCATGTGTGAAAAACTAAGTACACCTTTTGAGTCAATAGATTTTAGAACCGCCTTTATCAGCAATAACATGAAGTAATCATTTGCTGTATGACTTTATCAGTCTCTCATATCATTGTGGAGGAATTTTGGCCCACTCTTCTTTATAATGTTGTTTCAGTTCATTGAGGTTTGCGGACATTTGTTTATGCAAAGCTCTCTTAAGGTCCCGCCACAGCATTTCAGGGTTGACGTCTGGACTTTTACTGGGCCATTGCAGCACTTTCATTCTTTTCTTTTTCAGCAATTCTGTTGTAGATTTGCTGGTGTGCTTGGGATCATTGTCCTGTTGCATGACCCAGTTTCAGCCAAGCTTTAGCTGTCAGACAGATGGCCTCACATTTGACTCTAGAATATTTTGGTATACAGAGTAGTTCATGGTTGACTCAATGGCTTCAAGGTTTCCAGGTCCTGTGGCTGCAAAACAAGCCCAAATCATCACCCCTTCACCACCTTGCTTGACAGTTAGTATGAGGTGTTTGTGCTGATATGCTGTGTTTGTTTTTCACCAAACGTGGCACTGTACATTATGGCCAGACATCTCCACTTTGGTCTCGTCTGTCCAAAGGACATTGTTCAAAAAGTCTTGTGGTTTGTTCAGATGCAACTTTGCAAACCTAAGCCGTGCTGCAATGTTCTTTTTAGAGAAAAAAGGCTTTCTCCTGGCAACCCTTCCAAATTGTAGTTATGATCTTTAACATGCTAACTGAGGCCTGTAGAGTCTGAGATGTAACTAGTTTGTTTTTGCAATTTCTCTGAGCATTGCATGGTCTGACCTTGGGGTAAATTTGCTGGGACATCCACTACTGGGAAGATTGGCAACTGGCTTGAATGTTTTCCACTTTTGAATAGTCTTTCTCGTTGTAGAATGATGGACTTTGTTTGGAAATGGCTTCATAACACTTGTTGATGATCAGTTCATCAAGGGCATTTGATTAGCAGCACCTTAATTCCTATGGAAGCAGTAAGGGTGTACTTAGATTTTCACAATGGCTTCTCAGTTTTAGCTTTATTTTTGTTAAACAAGTCATGACACAGTATAATATGTCATGTGTTGTTGTTTATCTGAGGTTGGGAAGGGTTGTAGTTATAGTAGCTTATTCTTTTATATATAGATACATATATATATGAAAGCAAATTCACAAAACATTGGTGCACATCCAAATTTTCATCACCACTAACCCTTTACTCTATATTAAAGATGAGGATTTAGTCACATTATATGGCCATAGAATGCCAAGCTTGCCACCAACGCCAAGGTACCTAATTTTTGGCAAGCATCTAACCTTAATATGCTTTGTCTTATCAGCTGAATCTCTCCTACTTTAGACATTTACTAACCTTAATTTACTTTATCCTGAGAGCTGAGTCTTTGTCAGCTTTACTCATTAATGAAGAGAGACTCTTTGACAGGCATTATATATATAAATCCTCATCTTTAATATAGTAGTGATATGTAGATGTAATGCCGCAGAGTAAAGGGTTAATAGTGATGAAAATTTGGATCTGCACCAATATTTTTGTATTTGCTTTTAGCTATTTTGGTCAAAATTGGTTGCACTCCAGCAATTTTAAATGTGTTTTTTTTTTTTTTTTTTACTTTGGGTGTGCTTACCAAAACCTGGACTGGAATCATAATTTTATATATATATATATATATATATATATATATATATATATATATATATATATATATACATGTGTGTGTAATTTTTGCATTGTTTTGATATCTTGTTTATATTCTAATCTGGCCAGTTTATATACCCAAGTATTGGCCAGAGCTTTGTTTTGTGTTTGTATGTTATAGGCTAAGGGTGTTTTCTATGCCAGGCAACAGTTGATGGGGTTTGGGTTTTCTGTGGGTGGATCTCAAAGGAAAATCCAATTCAGTAAATACTCAGGCTGAAATTCATCAAACTGTGTGAAAAGCATCATATGAAATACACTGCTCTTTGTCAGCACTTAGCTGTGATCATAGATGGATACCTTTCGGTATTCATCAATAATCTGTTGTGTACGCAAACCAGGGACAATTGCTTAAATAGACCAATCAGGCGATAAACCCACGCATACATATAAAAGAAAATGTGTATGTGTGGGTTCGTCTCATACATTGTAATGGGTCCAGCCAGCTTGAAGTTGGTGGATCTATCTGGCCATCGCTTACAGATTAATAAGCGATGGCCAGATACAATCCGGCAATTGCAGAATAGGCGAATGTTTAAGAAATCCTCTGATTTTCATGCATATTAAGCCATTCGCACCTTAATGAATTCCGATCTCATTGAGCACATATGGTTGAAATTAAAAGGTTAAAAAAATATATTAATCATATGTTGTACTTCTCATTAATATACTCAAAAAACTAGAAATACATGGTTGTAGGTGAGAGAAATTCAAGTGTGTGTGTATGTGTGTGTGTGTAGGAGGTTGATTGAAATATATTTCTTTGTATTAAACTGAACTATAACCATGTATTTCCGTGCTTTTTTATACATTAATTAAAACTATAATGCAGTCTTTAAAATGCTTTTTTGACCTTTACTTTCCACATCTATTTAAAGCTATTGTTTTGATCAAATGCATTTCATACACACAACTGACAATGGTTTTGATTGATATTATTTGGTTTGAGTGAGTGCCTTTCACACACACACTTATGACCAACAGTTTTTCTGATTTAAATAATTTGCATACATGGGAACTCTGCTTGTCTTATATGTTCCTTGCTGACTAACTGGAGCATCTCTGGGTTAGAACAAGCAGGTATAGTACATATTGTATGTATTTAAAATATAAATAAATTCTACACTATGGGAAGATTTAAGGGTTACTATTCCAAAGACCACCCAGTAAGCTCATTTTGAAAGTTGCCAGTTATGATAGTTTGGTTCAGAGGAGCACAAGTCATACACACACATACACACACATACACACACACAAACACACACACACACTATAGTTTTGATCTGTATAGTTTGGATCGACTTGAGTGCTTCTGGAGCACTATTGATAATAGTTTTGAACAATAGTGCTTGATTCATTCAAACTTTTTTAAGTGCACAATTGTCACTGGTACTCATCTATGGGCGGCCCACCTGAGATTTTTTCCAAAACTATCTTTAGACCTAATTAAGCAGCAAACATGAACTAGTATGCTAGTACGACCTAATCTTGTTCTTGCTTGTAATGTACAATTCAAGAATAGATGTCTGTTGAATATCAGTATTGTCACTGACTTGATCAATAAATAAATACTTTTTGATAGTTGACAGGTAATAATTCATGATCATTATCGATTTAAAAAAAATCGATGGCTTTTTTTGATCCCTGATCTGTACTATATGGTTCAATTGCACTTACGTTGCTCATACAATTGACAGTGGATCTAAGGAATACTTATTCTCATATAAGCAGAGAGAACCAAAGTCTGCTGTAAGCATGATCATGAAAAACATTCACTTAATAAAGGTACTCTGCTAGGCCTGACATTGGGTGGGACCTAGGGAGCAGTGCACCCAGCCCCTTGAATTAGCCGGGCCTGTACAGAGAACCAGGTGTCAGTGGCCAGCTGGCAAGATCAGACAGATCCTGCCTAAGTGGCCAGTTGCAGTTTGGGGCTTATCCAGCACAGAGCTCTAGATCCAACTTAATCATGGACTCTGGTGCTCAAGTAATGCATAATGCCATAATATTATATCACATCTTAGAGCACTGTATTATTAGGCCTAATAAGGTCGGTACTGAGGCACAGGCCTCTTGTTTGAAATACAACTAGACTGGATGACAGATGAGGCCTTGTGCCAGGAATGGTAGGCTTGTTAGATGAAAAATACTACAGGGTGTTGAAATACTGGGAGACCGGGGCATAAAAGACTGGGGAATAGAAAGGGAGGAAACACTTGGGGAAAAGAAGTAGAGGAAAAAGATTGGAGCAGAAAAAGTGGTATGAGGGAGACTGGAGGAGAAAAGGGAAAAAGACTGGAGGAGAGGCAAATGTGGTTCAGTGAATATCACTGGACAGTGGAATATGATCGGGATGTCCATTTATATGTGGCTCTGTAACTACTAATAGACAGTGGGGTAGTGCTGGGGTGTCTGACAGCGAATATCTGGTACTGCCATTACCAGTCAACAAGGCTGTGAATTTCTGAGACTAGCAGTGGGCAGTAGAACAAGGCTGCGATGTCAGTGTATGTTTAGATCTATGACTATAGGTAGTCAGTGGAACAAAGCTGGGATGTCAGACAGTGTATATGTGGATTCGCAACTACCAGTGGACAGTAGTACAAGAATATTCAAGATATTGGTTGAATTAGAAGGTGGAGGACTGAGGAAGAGGAATGGATCGAAAAGCCTCAAGTAGAGTGGGCTGGTGAGATGAATGGGAAGATGGGTGAGAAAAAGAGAAGAATTGGGGAGAGATTGAATCAAATAGACTAGAGTAGAGAGAAGAGGCTGAGGAAGATATGGGGTGGGGGAGAAGGGGGCACTATAGAGGAAAATGGAGAAGAAAAGGAGGAAATAGAAAATACCTGATGAGAGAAAAGGGAGGCTGGGGGATAGAAAGGGGGAAAAGAATTGGGGGTATAAAAGAGGAAAATAGTGTGGGAGAGAGGAACTAAAAGATAGGATAAAATGGAAACAAATTGGAATTGGAGGCGCTGCTGATGCCATGTTATGGTGTATTGCGATGCGTGTCTCATGTAATGTTGAATATTACTGCTGGACTCATGTAATGGTATATTACCCAGATGGTGTTATATATTGGTAACTGCCCTGTTGATCTCCTGTAATATTAATTACTTTTCTTGTCTCCTGTAATAGTAATTGCTCTACTGGTCTCCTGTAATGGTGTATCGCCCTGGTCTTGATGTATTTCCTTTCTGTTCTCCATTAGTCGTACTTATTCTTCTGGTCTACTATAGCGGTAATTGCCCTGCTGGTCTCCTGTAATTGTGTATTACTCTGTTGATCTCCTGTAATGTAAAAGAAAAGAACAGATAGCACACCAGAGATCTGTGTGTAGTAGTATCACAACAAGAGCAAACTCGTTAAAAAATAATGGCTAATGATAGATCTTTCAAAAAGTATATGTTTCTTAAATATCATAGACAAAGCAATAAAACTGGCTAAATAAAATAATGACCTGGTCTATACACAGTACCCCAGATCAGTAAATACACATTCAATAGAAAATAAAAAGACAATAATGGATAATGCGGTGACTGTAGCCAAAACAGGAATATTTGGTTAATGAAGCACAGAGTAAATGGGATCTGTATAGGAGTCTAGGTGATCCAGTAAGCTAGGACTATTAGTGAGAGCAGCACCAGACCCACTGTGTATACTGGGAATATGTGTCTACAAAGTCCGTTCAACAGGAGACAGGGGCAGTGTTCGAATAAGTGGATGAGTGTTCTGCATATCAAGGTATCTTTGTATCTTCCCCTTGATGTATCCTTAGTCTCCTGCAGCAAACAGTCAGATGTCCATAGCCATTTCCACTGGTGCTGTACAATGTATCTGAGTGGTATTTTAGCTTGCGTGTATGTCGATGTAATGGTTTGTTTGACACACAGACACAGTAGGTTTGGATAAGACACAATTTTATTGAACAATGATAATAACAATAACCCTCACAAGTCCTGTAATATATGCACAATATAGTACAGACACAATACAGGTTATAAAGAGGTAGGCCTACACAGGTCTAGTATAAGCATGTAATCCAGAGTTCTATATACTGACACAGGTCAGGCAGTCCTAGTGTGATTCTCAGTTGAACAGCACTGAACGGGTTACTATTAGGCCAAGAGTACTGACAGGCCCTAATAGTGCAAGGCCCTTTAAGAAGCTCAATCAAAAGGAGAGAGCACAAAGTCGAGTAACACCCAAAAGTAATGGTGACCAGAACAACTGGTAGACTTCCGTAGCACTAGCTGAGATTAAACAACTTGTGAACTTCCGTAGCAGTAACGGAGACTGAGCAGCTTGTGAACTGCCGTTGCAGTAACGGAGACTAAGCAACTTGGGTACTGCCGTAGCAGTAACGGAGACTGAGCAACTTGGGCGCTGCAGTAGCAGTAACGGAGACTGAGCAATTTGGGCACTGCCGGAGCAGTAACAGAGACTGAGCAACTTGGGCACTGCCAGAGCAGTACGGAGACTGAGCAATTTGGGCACTGCCGTAGCAGTAACGGAGACTGAGCAACTTGGGCACTGCCAGAGCAGTAACGGAGACTGAGCAACTTGGGCACTGCCGTAGCAGTAACGGAACTGAGCAGCTTGTGGACTGCCGTAGCAGTAACGGAACTGAGCAGCTTGCACTGAGAGGCACCCAACCGAGGACTGCACGGAAATGAGGGCGCACAGAAATGTCGCCTGGGCGACACCGAGGCAACGGAAACCAGACTGCAGCGAGCTGTCCGGAGACATCGAGGATCTTGACACCACCCAAACCGGAGACCAGATAAGGCGTGCAAGAGGGGTACGCAACCACAGTAGCCCAGTCGGGCTGGAACCACACACAGAGCAAGAACGTCAGCCAATCCGAGTCAGTACACCAAGCAGGAACGTCAGCTGGGCCGGGTCGGTACGCAGAGCAGGAACTACAGCCAATCCTAGTCGGTACACAGAGTAGGAACGTCAGCCAATCCAAGTCGGTACACAGAGCAGGAACGCCAGCCAGGCCGGGTCGGTAAACGGAGCAGGAACGTCAGCCAATCCGGGTCGGTACATAGGCAGGGACAAGATGCAGAGTCGTCAGGCAGGCCGGGTCGGTACACTGAGATCACACGAATAACAGGAACAAGCGCTTGTTCCTCCTTGGACAACTTGGTGAACCCAAGCTGTATTGGTTCACTGGTGTCTTGGGTACGCTCAGGGGGCATGGGAGGCAAGGGAGGCATGGATGGGACATTTTGACCGGCTTGTCCAAAATTTCTGGCCCGCTGCTTGCGGTCTTTGGCCATGAGTCTCTCACGAATACGGGAATCAATTAATATAGTGAAATCAATAAACTCGCCCAAATCATTAGGCACATCTCTAGCTGCCGTCTCATCCTTAATACGGTCAGCGAGTCCCTGAGCAAAAGCTGCCACCAGCGCCTCGTTGTTCCAACCTACCTCTGCTGCCAATGTACGGAATTCGATAGCATAATCGCCCACTGTACGAGAGTCTTGTTGAATCTCCATGAGTCGTTTGGCAGCAGAGGCTGCTCTACCTGGGACCTCAAATACTCTGTGAAAGGTACGCACAAACTCCCTGAAGTTCCTAGTGCAGGGTTTAGCAGTCTCCCACAAGGGGTTAGCCCATGCCAGTGCTTTGGTTGTCAGTAATGATATCATGAATCCCACCTTACTGCGGTCATTAGGAAAGGCATGGGGAGTTAGTTCCAAAAAAATCTCCAATTGATTAATAAACCCTCTGCACAGGGTGGGTTCATCATCATATCTTAGCGGTAACGGAGCTAAGGCAGTTAACCCTTTACACGAGGCCACTTGCGTCATGGATTGAGCTTCCAGTGTCGAAACGGAGGGGACCACTGGTGCTTGAGCTGGTTTGTCAAGGTGAGCTGTGTGCTCTAGGATAGTTTGTATGGCCAGTGCCAACTGGTCTAATCGCTGCTCATGTAAGTCCATCCTCCAATGGATGTTTTGTGCATTACCTTCACCTTTACTGTCTGAGGTCATGGCTCTTTCGTACTGTAACGGTTTGTCTGACACACAGACACAGTAGGTTAGGATAATACACAATTCTATTGAACAGTGATAATAACAATAACCTTCACAGGTCCTGTAATATATGCACAATATAGTACAGACATAAGACAGGTTATAAAGAGGTAGGCCTACACAGGTCCAGTATAAGCAGATAATCCAGAGTTAAATATACTGACACAGGTCAGGCAGTCCTCATGTGATTCTCAGTTGAACAGCACTGAACAGGTTACTATTAGACCAAGAGTACTGACAGGCCCTAATAGTGCAAGGCCCTTTAAGAGGCTCAATCAAAAGGAGAGAGCACAAAGTCGAGTAACGCCCAAAAGTAATGGTGACCAGAACAACTGATAGACTGCCGTAGCAGTAGCTGACATTAAACAACTTGTGAACTGCCGTGGCAGTAACGGAGACTGAGCAACTTGGGTACTGCCGTAGCAGATACGGAGACTGAGCAACTTGGGCACTGCCGTAGCAGTAATGGAGACTGAGCAATTTGGGCACTGCCATAGCAGTAACGGAGACTGAGCAATTTGGGCATTGCTGGAGCAGTAACGGAGACTGAGCAATTTGGGCAGTGCCGTAGCAGTAACGGAGACTGAGCAGCTTGTGGACTGCCGTAGCAGTAACGGAACTGAGCAGCTTGTGGACTGCCGTAGAAGTAACAGAACTGAGCAGCTTGCACTGAGAGGCACCCAACCGAGGACTGCACGGAAGTGAGGGCGCACAGAAATGTCGCCTGGGCGACAACAAGGCAACGGAGACCGGACTGCAGTGAGCTGTCCGGAGACAGCGAGGATCTTGATACCACCCAAACCGGAGACCGGATAAGGCGTGCAAGAGGGGTACACAACCACAGTAGCCGAGCTGGGCTGGAACCACACACAGAGCAGGAATGCCAGCCAATCCGAGTCGGTACACCAAGCAGGAACGTCAGGCGGGCTGGGTAGGTACACAGAGCAGGAACTACAGCCAATCCGAGTCGGTACACAGAGCAGGAACGTCAGCCAATCCAGGTTGGTACACAGAGCAGGAACGTTAGTCAGGCCGGGTCGGTGCGCAGAGCAGGAACATTAGCCAATCTGGGTTGGTACACAGGCAGGAACGAGATGCAGAATGGTCAGACAGTCCGGGTCGGTACACAGGCAGGGACAAGATGCAGAGTGGTCAGGCAGGCCGGGTCAGTACACTGAGATCACACGAATAACAGGAACAATCGCTGGTACTGAAATACCACAAAAGGGCACTGGAGAAGTGCCAGAACCCAGTATTTAAGGGCAATACTGGGCGGGACAAAGACAGTGCAGCCAATAGGCGTAGGCAGGAGTGGAAACTGACAGAATGTCGCCAAATAGCACAGGCACCGTGATAGTCGAGTACTGAAGAGTCCGTCAATCTGGATGTGGCATCACTATAGCATCCAATATCGACTCTGGGTTCTCACACAGCATTGCATTTTTATCGATATTTTTATTTTATTGTATTTTGTCTTCTATAATCATTGTATATTATACTCTTGATTTGTAATCTTGTTTTTTAAGGATTTACTGATGTTTTGATTTATCAGTTTTAAATTAACAGCAATCATTTTTGTGATTGGAGGGCAGCCCGTTATATACTGGACCTTTCCATGTTTTGGAGCCATTTTCAAAACTGTTTATTTTTCCTTATGAAGGGGAGATACTAGCCCCGAAACGCGTTTAAGTCACAAAGTCTCCTTTGGCAGTAGAGGCTATTGATGGTAGACCTCTGCAACCTACAGACATTACTCATGAGACCGCGCTACTAACCCTGAGAATCGGAACCCTACATACTGAGACTCTGAAGTTTCAGGTGATTAATTTACCACATCATGCCATTGTCCTGGGGTTTCCATGGGGGCAGAGACACAACCCTAGGATGGACTGGCACACGTGTGAAGTTTTATCCTGGTCTCCAGTCTTGTCTAGCTTGTCCTGTGAGAGCCACACAGGCCTCAAATCCACTCCTCCCAGAGGAGTATGCCTCCTTTGTTGACATTTTCAGTGAAAGCCAGGCTGAGGTCTTACCTCCACATAGACCTTACAATTGTGCCTTGGAGTTATTGCCTGGTTCCTCACCCCCGAGGGGTCATGTCTATCCTTTGTCTGTGGAGGAGAGCAAGGCTATGGAGGAGTATGTGGCTGATGCGCTGGCCAGGGTAATCATTCGGAAATCCACATCCCCTGGATTCTTTTTTGTCAAAAAGAAGGATGGGGAGCTACGTCCTTGTATCGATTTCCGTGGTTTAAACAAGTTGCTGGTTAAAAACGCCTATCCAATTCCCTTGATTACTGAACTTTTTGACCGAATCAAAGGTTCCAAGATTTTTACAAAGTTGGACTTAAGGGCTGCGTACAATCTAGTACGAATTAAAGAAGGGCACAAGTGGAAGACAGCTTTCAATACCCGGAGCGGTCATTATGAATATTTGGTTATACCCTTTGGCCTGTGCAATGCTCCAGCTGTCTTCCAAGAATTCATAAACAATGTTTTAAGAGAACTACTCCAGAGTTGTGTGGTGGTTTATCTGGATGATATCCTTATACATTCTCCCACTCTGGTGACGCACCAAGCTGATGTAGCTAAGGTCCTGAGCCTGTTGCGAGAGAATAAGCTTTACTGCAAGCTCGAGAAGTGTGAATTTCTTTGCTATATTATTTCTGCCTCTGGATTTGCCATGGATCCTCAGAAATTGTCGGCTGTACTTAATTGGCCTCGTCCCATGGGCCTTAAGGCAATCCAAAGGTTCTTGGGATTTGCTAATTATTATCGGAAGTTTATCAATAATTTTTCCTCTATTGTCAAACCTCACTGAAATGACTTGTAAAGGAGCCAACACTACCTTATGGTCCCAAGAGGCTATTGATGCCTTTGAGAAACTAAAGGCTGCATTTGCGGCAGCTCCGTTGTTGGTTCATCCCGATCCCTCTCTGCCATTTACGTTGGAAGTAGACGCCTCTGAGATTGGTGTAGGGGCCTTATTGTCGCAACGTTCTACCCCAGGGGAGGCCCTTCGTCCTTGTGGCTACTTCTCTAAAAAACTGTCCAAGGCTGAGCGATTGTATCAAATTGGGGACAGAGAACTCTTGGCGATAATCCTTGCTCTTAAAGAATGGAGACATCTACTAGAGGGCACAAAGTCTCCTATCCTGATCCTAACGGATCATAAGAATCTGATATACCTCTCTGAGGCAAAACGACTCTCTTCAAGACAGGCTCGTTGGGCACTGTTTCTTTCCCGATTCAATTCCGTGGGTTCGTATCTTCCTGGCTCCAAAAATCTAAAGGCAGACGCGTTGTCTCGCCAGTTTTGTTCTCCGACTAGGGATGAAGCTCCTCCTACTCAGATCATTCCTGCTGATCGTATTCTTGCCACAATTCGCACTTGTATCACTTCTCCTCTGGGTGAGATTTTGGCCGCCCAGGCTGCTGCTCCTGTTGAGAAACCCGAAGGCCGTTGCTTTGTGCCAGCACAATTGCACATTAAGTTACTGGAGACGTATCATGCATCTAAAATAGCTGGTCACATTGGCCGAGACCAATTGATATGGTCCTTGTCCCGTGTTTTTTGGCGGCCTAGTCTGAGAGCCGATTGTGCTGCCTTCACTGCAGCCTGCACAACTTGTGCCCAAAATAAGTCACCCCGACAATTACCAGTGGGTTTGTTACAGCCAGTGGCCAATGGGGAACGCCCTTGGTCACACTTATCGATTGATTTTATGGTTGAACTTCCGAGCTCTATGGGTTATACAGTCATTTTGATGATTGTAGACAAGTTCTCAAAGATGGCCCATTTTGTACCACTTAAAGAATTACCTTCCGCTAAAGAGTTGGCAGTGGTGTTTGCCAGAGAGGTCTTCCGATTACATGGCATTCCTAAAGTCATTGTCTCCGATAGAGGAAGCCAGTTTGTGTCCCGGTTCTGGAGGAGTTTCTGCGCTCAGATGGGCATTCAGTTGGCATTCTCCTCCGCGTATCATCCGCATCATCTAATGGTGCAGCATAAAGGTCAAACCAAGCCTCAGAACGGTTCCTCCTCCTCTGCTATATCTCTGACCATCACGATAACTGGGCTATCCTGTTACCCTGGGCGGAGTTTGCCCGGAATAGTGCTGTTAACTCTTCCACTAAGAGTTCACCGTTCTTGGTTAATTATGGGTTCCAACCCTCAGCTCTTCCCAAGACCTTCCAAGCACAAGACATTCCAGCTCTGGACAAAAATTTAAGGGCACTCCGTTCCTCCTGGGTATGGGTACAGCATACCCTACGTGATTCCGTGCAGCGACACAAAAGGCAGACTGACCGAAGGCGACTGCCGGCACCTACATTTCAGGTAGGAGACAGAGTATGGCTGTCTTCCCTTAACTTGCACCTCCAGGTGCCTTGTAACAAGTTGGCTCCTCAATTCATTGGTCCCTTTCGGGTGTTGCGCAAAATTAACCCGGTGGTGTATGCATTGGAACTTCCTGCCAACATGCGCATTCACAATGTCTTTCATGTTTCCCTGCTAAAACCCTTGGCCTGCAACCGGTGTACTTCAGCTCCTGCTCGTCATCCTCCCGTGAGAGTTGCAGATCACGAGGAATATGAGGTCCAAACCATTCTGGACTCTCATTTGGTTCAAGGGCGTCTACACTACTTTATTCATTGGAAGGGTTATGGTCCAGAGGAGCGTTCCTGGATTCCAGCTACTGATGTTCACGCTCCTGTATTGGTACGCAGGTTTCATGCTCGATCCCCTGACAAACCCCGGCCGGCAACGCGGAGGGGGGCCTTTGGGGTGGGTACTGTTACAGCTTACCTTGACTTCAGCATCATTACAGTCGCGAGGCTGCAAGCATGCTGCAGGCCTCTGTTTTATCTGTTTCCTTACTGTAGTCTCCTCCTACCTACTTACACTCTCTGAGTGTCACGGTTTATTATGACTCTCAGACACAAGTTTTAGGTAAAAAAAATCAATTTTATTGAAATAATAAATGATAACTTAGGATGGCAATAACATACATATATATATATATACAGAATATAGCACAGACAGAAGGCAGACTCTACCGGTCCTGTCAATAAACCGGACAGGACAGTCTTTAGGCTCTACCGGCCTTGCCAATACCGGGTAAGGCAACCTGCAGATGGAATAGCATAACGGTTTTACCGGCCTTACCAAATTACCGGGCAAGGCAGCCTCAATAGATACACAATGTAGGCTCTACCGGCCCTGCCAATACCGGGTAAGGCAACCTCAGATGGAATGTGGCAAAAGGTTCTACCGGCCTTACCAATACCGGGCAGGGCAGCCCAGAGATAATAGCAGCAGTCAGAAGGAACTGGCAAATTAGCAGAATCGTTAAGCAGCAAGGCTTTGGAGCAAACCAGCGTCCGCACGCTGGAAACAACACTGAATAGTATAGCCGTTAGGCTTAGCGAGCAAACCAGTGACCGCACACTGGAGTAACAAGCGAGTAGTATAGCCGCAAGGCTTAGGAGCAAACCAGCGTCCGCACGCTGGGACCAACACAGATTTGTATAGCAGAAAGGCTTTGGAGCAAACCAGTGACCGCACACTGGTGTAACAAGTGAGTTTGTATAGCCGCAAGGCTAGGAGCAAACCAGCGTCCGCACGCTGGGACCAACACAGATTTGTATAGCTGAAAGGCTTTGGAGCAAACCAGTGACCGCCCACTGGTGTAACAAGTGAGTTTGTATAGCCGCAAGGCTTAGGAGCAAACCAGCGTCCGCACGCTGGGACCAACACAGAATTGTATAGCTGATAGGCTTTGGAGCAAACCAGTGACCGCACACTGGTGTAACAAGCGAGTTTGTATAGCCGCAAGGCTTAGGAGCAAACCAGCGTCCGCACGCTGGGACCAACACAGATTTGTATAGCTGATAGGCTTTGGAGCAAACCAGTGACCGCACACTGGTGTAACAAGCGAGTTTGTATAGCCGCAAGGCTTGGGAGCAAACCAGCGTCCGCACGCTGGGACCAACACAGATTTGTATAGCTGATAGGCTTTGGAGCAAACCAGTGACCGCACACTGGTGTAACAAGCGAGTTTGTATAGCCGCAAGGCTTGGGAGCAAACCAGCGTCCGCACGCTGGGACCAACACGGAATTGTAGCAATGTCACTAACGCGACCAGGCAGAAGGTCGCCAGGATACTGAAGACAGGTGATGAGTTGACAGGAACCAGCAACGATCAGTCAGGTCAGAAAACAGCAGAGAAGTTCAGCAGGAACTGCAACACCAGAGACTAGGCCGGAACCAGGACTGGAAGTACTTCAGCATGCAGGAAACACTGGAACAGTAGAGATCAGGAACTCAGGAACACATGAGATCAGGAACTCAGGAACACTGGAACAGAGGCCCAGCTATCACTAGCATAGTGATAGCAAGAAGGTCAGAAACAACACGAAAGGGCACTCAAAGGGTGCCCAATCCAGGTTTAAATAGTCGATAAGAGGCGGGCTATCTGCAGACAGCCAATGGAAGCCCCCTACTGGTGACAGACAAGTAACTGCAGCAAATCACGGGCACCGTGATAGTACCCCCCTTTCAAAGACCCCCTCTCCTAGAATAGGGTTTAGGTTTTTGCGGGTAATTGGCATGAAAGGCCCTAGTTAACCTAGGTGCATGAAGGTCCGTACTATCCACCCATGATCGATCCTCAGGACCATACCCTTTCCAATGTACCAGGTACTGTACCCTTCCTCTAAGCCTACGGGAATCAATAATGCTCTGAACCTCGTACTCCTCCTGGCCCTCGACCTCAACAGGTCCTGGCACCACAGGTGTGGTAGTATAGCGATTGCAAACCAGAGGCTTAAGAAGGGACACATGGAACACATTATGGATACGCATGGATGCAGGTAGGTCTAGTGCATAGGAGACAGGGTTAATTTTGCGAATAACTCTGTATGGACCAATAAACCGAGGAGCCAACTTATTAGACGGAACCTGCAGCTTGAGATTTCTGGAGGAAAGCCATACTCTATCCCCAACCTGAAAGGAAACCGCTGGAAGCCTTCTGCGATTAGCATGGCGCTGATGACGCTGAAATGACTGACCAAGTGCCCTCTGAACTTGTGCCCATGTGGAACGGAGTTGCTCGATATGCTCATCCAGAGCTGGAATCTGTTGCGTCTGAAATGAGTCTGGAAGCAAACAGGGCTGGAACCCATAATTAATCAGAAACGGAGAGCTCCCAGATGAAGAATTGACCGCACAGTTCCTGGCGAACTCTGCCCAAGGCAACAAGTCGGACCAATTATCATGATGGTCAGTAACGAAACAACGGAGAAATTGTTCCAAGCCCTGATTAGCTCGTTCAGCGGCTCCATTGGTCTGGGGATGGTAGGCAGAGGAGAAGGACAGCTGTATGCCCATCTGTTGGCAAAATGCCCTCCAAAATCTAGACACAAACTGGCTCCCCCTGTCAGACACCAGTACCCTAGGCACTCCATGCAACCGGAATACTTCTCTGGCGAACACCATTGCCAATTCCTTCGCTGAAGGAAGACCACGGAGGGGCACGAAATGAGCCATTTTAGAAAACCTGTCCACCACCATGAATATAAAGGAGTACCCCTTCGACATAGGCAACTCTCCCATAAAATCAATGGAAACATGAGACCAGGGGCGTTCGCCATTAGGCACCGGTTGAAGCAAGCCCACAGGGAGATGTCTCGGGGTCTTAGCGCGGGCGCAGGTGGCACAGGCATTCGTAAATTCGGCACAATCGTTTCTCATGGAAGGCCACCAAAATAACTGAGAAAGGGACCATAACAATTGGTCTCTACCAATATGTCCCGCAGCCTTAGAGGAATGGTAGGTTTCGAGCAGCCTAGTACGAAATGATTCAGCGACAAAACATTTGCCCACTGGGGTTTCATGGGGAGCGGACCCCTGAGAGGCCAGGATCTCCTCCCCTAGAGGAGAAGTGATACTCGTGCGTATAGTAGCCAGTATTCTATCAGGTTGGATGATAGGAGCTGGTGCTTCCACTCTGTCACTGTCGGCCTCAAATTGTCTTGACAGTGCATCAGCCCTGATATTTTTTGACCCTGGTAAATATGATACAATTAAATTAAATCGAGACAGGAACAGTGCCCACCTGGCCTGACGAGAGGACAATCTCTTGGCCTCCGAGAGATAGGTCAGATTCTTATGATCTGTTAGGATTAAGACAGGATTCTTAGTACCTTCAAGCAAATGACGCCATTCCTTAAGAGCAAGGATAATGGCCAATAATTCTCTGTCACCTATCTCATAGTGGCTTTGAGTGACAGTCAACTTTTTAGAGAAAAACCCACAAGGTCTGAGAGTTCCACCTTTCTCGTGTCGCTGCGAAAGTACTGCCCCGACCCCAATATCTGAGGCATCAACCTCTAACGTAAATGGAAGTAAAGGATTGGGGTGGGATAACACAGGAGCCGCAGCAAATGCCAGCTTCAAATTCTCAAAGGCTTTCTCAGCAGATACCGGCCAACAAGAAGGATTAGCACCCTTGTGCGTAAGATCGGACAGAGGTTTGACAATGGAAGAAAAGTTCTTAATAAACCTCCTATAATAATTAGCGAAACCCAGGAAACGCTGTATGGCTTTAAGACCCTTGGGTTTTGGCCATTGTAGGACAGCTGACAACTTTTCTTTGTCCATGGCAATGCCATCATTGCCAATTATGAACCCCAAGAATGGCACACTGGTTCTATGAAACTCACATTTTTCCATTTTACAAAATAATTTGTTCTCACGGAGTCGTAGCAATACTGCGGATACATCTTTGATGTGCTGTGCCATGTTTTGGGAGTAAATCAGTATATCGTCGAGGTACACCACAACACATGTCTGTAACATATCTCTCAGAACATCATTTATCAGTTCCTGGAAAACTGCGGGTGCATTACACAGCCCAAAAGGCATTACTAGATACTCGTAGTGCCCAGCTCGAGTATTAAAGGCAGTTTTCCACTCATCACCTGCTCGAATGCGAACCAGATTGTAAGCGGCCCGTAGGTCCAACTTGGTAAATATCGAAGCGCCCTTAAGCCTGTCAAAAAGCTCGGTGATGAGTGGTATTGGGTATGCGTTTTTTGCCATTAGTTTATTCAAGCCCCGGTAGTCAATGCATGGTCTTAATTCGCCATTTTTCTTTTTTACAAAAAAGAACCCAGCCCCAGCTGGAGAGGTAGATTTACGTATGATCCCTCTAGCAAGGGCATCAGAAATGTAATCCTCCATAGCCTTATTTTCATCACAAGATAATGGATAAGTGCGTCCTTTCGGAGGTACTGCACCAGGCTGCAATTCAATGCAACAATCATAAGGTCTATGCTGGGGTAGCATACTAGCCTCTCCTTTGCTAAAAACATCGCCAAACTGTTGGTACACATCCGGCATAGCAGAGGAGGTGCACATGACCTTAATAGGCTGGATGACGCACTTGTCCATACAAAACTGAGACCAAGCAGCAATTTCACACTTTTTCCAATCGAATTGTGGGTTATGTAACTGTAACCACGGAAATCCCAATATCACCGCATGGTGCGGGGAATTAATCAGTTGAAACTGCTGCTCTTCTCTGTGAAGTGCCCCAATAGTCATAGACAATGGCATAGTTTCAAATATAACCTGAGGCGGTTCTAAGGGTCTACCATCAATCGCTTCAATAGTCAAGGGGTTTTCTCTTTCAATGCGTGGAACTCCGTGCAATTCAGCAAAGGTATTATCCATAAAATACCCTGCTGCACCGGAGTCAACCAAGGCCAAAACCTCCACAGAGCGTTGTGCCCAAGACAATACCACCTGTATGGTGGGTTTCATTATGCCCGACACTGGGGACGATTGTACACCACCTAGGGCCTGTCCCCCAAGATACCCTAGGTGTGTGCGTTTCCCGGACGTACCGGACAGGAATTTAGCAAGTGCCCTTTTTTACCGCAGTATAAACATAACCCTTGTTTTTTGCGATATAGTCTCTCTGCCTTGGATAGTCTAGTGAAGCCTATTTCCATAGGTTCACTTGTTTCCCGTACTGGTTCACTAGACTTCAATGCCAAGGGAGGGATGGGTGGGCAAAACATGCTACTAGGCTCATTATTTTTTGACCGTAACTTACGATCTCTGGCAATTGATCTCTCACGTATTCTGGAGTCAATTATCATAACATACTCAATGTAATCATCTAGATCAATAGGTAGATCTTTAGCAGCGATTTCGTCTTTAATGTGGTCATTCAGGCCTTGAGAGAAGGCTGCCAATAATGCCTCGTTATTCCAACCTACCTCTGCTGCCAATGTGCGGAATTCGATGGCATAGTCGCCCACTGTACGCCTGCCCTGTTGTATCTCCATAAGGCGTTTGGCAGCAGAGGTGGTTCTACCAGGAGGCTCAAACACTCTTCGAAAGGAACGCACAAATTCACTAAAGTTCTTAGTACAAGGTTTAGCATTCTCCCACAAGGGGTTAGCCCAAGCCAATGCTCTGCCAGTGAGCAGTGATATCGTGAACCCCACTTTACTACGATCATTGGGAAATGCGTGTGCCGTCAATTCCATAAAGATTTCGAGTTGATTGATGAACCCTCTGCAGAGACTAGGGTCACCATCATATCTTAGCGGCAAGGGTGCAGAAGCTGTTAACCCTTTAACAGTACCCCCTAGGGGTCTGGTATCACTTTCCGGTGTCTGACTTGGCGAGACCACCGGGCTAGAGCTAGATTGGTCAGCAGGTACCGTGCGTTCAAGGATCGTTTGAATTGCAACTGCCAACTGATCCAAACGTTGCTCGATCACATCCATCCTCCAATGGATATTCTGTGCGTTACCTTCACCCTTGCTGTCTGAGGTCATGGCCCTTTCGTACTGTCACGGTTTATTATGACTCTCAGACACAAGTTTTAGGTAAAAAAAATCAATTTTATTGAAATAATAAATGATAACTTAGGATGGCAATAACATACATATATATATATATACAGAATATAGCACAGACAGAAGGCAGACTCTACCGGTCCTGTCAATAAACCGGACAGGACAGTCTTTAGGCTCTACCGGCCTTGCCAATACCGGGTAAGGCAACCTGCAGATGGAATAGCATAACGGTTTTACCGGCCTTACCAAATTACCGGGCAAGGCAGCCTCAATAGATACACAATGTAGGCTCTACCGGCCCTGCCAATACCGGGTAAGGCAACCTCAGATGGAATGTGGCAAAAGGTTCTACCGGCCTTACCAATACCGGGCAGGGCAGCCCAGAGATAATAGCAGCAGTCAGAAGGAACTGGCAAATTAGCAGAATCGTTAAGCAGCAAGGCTTTGGAGCAAACCAGCGTCCGCACGCTGGAAACAACACTGAATAGTATAGCCGTTAGGCTTAGCGAGCAAACCAGTGACCGCACACTGGAGTAACAAGTGAGTAGTATAGCCGCAAGGCTTAGGAGCAAACCAGCGTCCGCACGCTGGGACCAACACAGATTTGTATAGCAGAAAGGCTTTGGAGCAAACCAGTGACCGCACACTGGTGTAACAAGTGAGTTTGTATAGCCGCAAGGCTAGGAGCAAACCAGCGTCCGCACGCTGGGACCAACACAGATTTGTATAGCTGAAAGGCTTTGGAGCAAACCAGTGACCGCCCACTGGTGTAACAAGTGAGTTTGTATAGCCGCAAGGCTTAGGAGCAAACCAGCGTCCGCACGCTGGGACCAACACAGAATTGTATAGCTGATAGGCTTTGGAGCAAACCAGTGACCGCACACTGGTGTAACAAGCGAGTTTGTATAGCCGCAAGGCTTAGGAGCAAACCAGCGTCCGCACGCTGGGACCAACACAGATTTGTATAGCTGATAGGCTTTGGAGCAAACCAGTGACCGCACACTGGTGTAACAAGCGAGTTTGTATAGCCGCAAGGCTTGGGAGCAAACCAGCGTCCGCACGCTGGGACCAACACAGATTTGTATAGCTGATAGGCTTTGGAGCAAACCAGTGACCGCACACTGGTGTAACAAGCGAGTTTGTATAGCCGCAAGGCTTGGGAGCAAACCAGCGTCCGCACGCTGGGACCAACACGGAATTGTAGCAATGTCACTAACGCGACCAGGCAGAAGGTCGCCAGGATACTGAAGACAGGTGATGAGTTGACAGGAACCAGCAACGATCAGTCAGGTCAGAAAACAGCAGAGAAGTTCAGCAGGAACTGCAACACCAGAGACTAGGCCGGAACCAGGACTGGAAGTACTTCAGCATGCAGGAAACACTGGAACAGTAGAGATCAGGAACTCAGGAACACATGAGATCAGGAACTCAGGAACACTGGAACAGAGGCCCAGCTATCACTAGCATAGTGATAGCAAGAAGGTCAGAAACAACACGAAAGGGCACTCAAAGGGTGCCCAATCCAGGTTTAAATAGTCGATAAGAGGCGGGCTATCTGCAGACAGCCAATGGAAGCCCCCTACTGGTGACAGACAAGTAACTGCAGCAAATCACGGGCACCGTGATACTGAGCTGCTCCTCCTACTTCCTGTGGAGGGGTTTAAAAGGTTGACTGAGGCCTGACTCAGATGCCCTTGCGTTGTTGATCAAAGCAGTTCTGTACCTTGGGCTCCATGTATGACCTGGCTAGTCTTCCATCCATTCTAGTGCTGACCTTTGGCTTTGTCTGACTATTCTTTAGCCTCACCCCTAATAGTGGACATCCAATCTGGTGCAGACTTGGGGCTCTGGTTGACTACCTGAACTGTGTATGACCCAGCTTGTCTGACTACCCCCTCTGGTGCTGACTAGTGGCTCTGTCTGATTATTCTTTTGTCTTTTCCCCTGGTGATCAGACACCCAATATAGTACGGGCCTGGGGCTCTGGTAGACTTGCATCTTAGTGCAGGCATGAGTCAGTTCACTCGTTACGTCTGATTTAGATCCTGAGTTCCGGTTCCTGCTACTGCTCCTGCTCCTGGTTCAAGATCCTGAGTTCCAGCTCCTGCTACTGCTCCTGCTCCTGGTTCAAGATCCTGAGTTCCGGTTCCTGCTACTGCTACTGGTTCCTGTTGAGACTACCAGTGGCTAAGGCCTAGTCTCCAGCACTGTGGTCTAGCTTTGCAGCCTATTATTCCTGATAATAGTGCTTGCTGGCTGGTAACCCTCTGCTTGTTCCTGTTATTTGTTGTTCTTTCTATCCTATTGTTAATACATTGCATTTACTGTACTGTACTGACTCCTGAACTTCTCTGGGTAACCATGACAATTAGACAGTCTGACACGCTGTTCGTCATTCCTGAAGGCCCTGGGCAGGGAGACCTGCATCCAAAGTGACTATTGCGTCTTGGATCAAGTCCACTATTTGCAAGGCTTACGAGCTAAGGAAGAAGCCTGTTCCCTTTCGGGTCACGGCTCATTCTGCTAGATCTGTTGGGGCTTTTTGGGCTTACAAGAATCAGGCCTCCGCTCAGGGGAGGGCTGGTTTGGGGGGCAGCGGGGCAATTGCCCCCTGACCAGTCATATGTCTGGGCTGGTGGGCCACTCCCGCTTGTTGCTGCAAATGTAGCTACACTAGTGATACCACAGAGCTTACAACTGACAGGGAGCTACAATCCAAGTAGATCTACAATAGTAGCATATTGTATTAGATGGTATCACTAGTGTAGCTGTGCTTAAATTGTAAGATCTGTAGTTGCACCAGCATAATCCAATTTCAGTTGTAAGCTTTGTGGTATTGCTTGCCTTACTTCACAACACTTACCCTTTGAGTGCCAGAGGGGTACTCCACACAACGCTTTGCAATGCGTGGCATAACCCTCTGTCACTCAAAGTGTTAATGGCAATTATAAAATTAACAAAAGTGCGTGGGCTGGGACAGCGGGCTGGAACAAGAGTAGAATCGGGCCACTTGATTGTGGTTGCCAGCCCTCCCCTGCCTCCGCTGATCAGTTGTGCAAGGCTGCCACTTGGTCATCTGTGCATACCTTTTCGAAGCACAACCGTCTTGATGTGCTGGCATCGTCCAACGCCAGTTTTGGGAGGAAAATCCTGGAGGCAGTCTTGCCTGTCTAGGATCTTCTTTGGTTCTTTGGTGCTTCCTTCACTTTTGAGCCCTGTTCTAGTTCAGTGTGCTGTGTAACAGTTCCTAGGGTGTTGTTATCCATGTTCAGTGTCTGTTGACACTTCAGTTGTTTTGTTGGGCTATCTTTGATCTGATGGTTCATATCTGCTGTTGTGACTTTGGGGGCTTTGTGTCTGGTCCTTGCCTTACTTCCCGCCTCTGGGAAACTCAATGGTTGGACATCCCAAAGTTACCATTAACCTGTACTGGATGACATAGAAAATAGGATTTTTTAGTCTTACCTGTTAAATCCTTTTCTCTTAGTCCATACAGTTTACTGGTCTCCCACCCTGTGAAGGGACCATTCTTGGCTGTCCTGTGGCAGACCATGGGGGACCTTCGAGGTCATGCTCACAGGAGTCTTCTTTCCCTTCTAGTCAATATTTAGTGTCTCAAATCTTACTGGAGCTGATTTGCTAGCTGCAGCCAAGAAGGGAAGGTAGGCTCCACCCCCTGCATTCACTTCTAGAATTGTTCCTGCTTTCTTAAAGGGGCAGATCGCCTACTCAAAGTTACCAGTAACCTGTATGGACTAAGAGAAAAGGATTTAACAGGCAAGACTAAAATCCTCTTATTTTGGGAACTGGAGCACAGATTTTAAGCTGAAAGTAGAAGTGAATAGTAGCCTATAAGATCTATTGATGTGTGAAATTTGGTGACTACCTGTTCAGTAAATTTGCACTATAGCTGCTGTTCTGCACAGCTGTAAGATGTTTTACTGAAACAGCAGTAACATGTAGACCTTGTTCACATGAGCTATATTAACATGTCAGCACACTCACCATAATTATATTGCCCTTGTCCTGTGTACTCTGCTCCCATGCGAGCCAAACAAAAGCAGCTAACCAGCCCACATAGGCATCAGCATTACTTCCTCGCTGGATCCCACTTGGGCCAGCATGTGACTGAATTATTGCAACGATTCAGACGCCAGGGACATTTGGGATGTAAGCTTCAAATTCCCAGTGATAATTGCTAGTTGTCAAGGATTTGTAGAAAGCTCCATTTGGGTTGCCCATAAATGTTTTATTGGAATCATGTTGGGGATGTGAACAGTGCCGTAAGGTACAATGTTATGGTGTCACCATGGCTCTGTCACTCATAAACAATTCCTTGTAATGGTGAAAAATTATACCATACAGAGAACAGTTCATTTTCTCTCTGCACATAAAATAAATACACTTTTTTTTTTTTAAGTAAAAATGTCTGTGATTTGGGCTCTGAGAATAGTAAAACAGACACATTTCTATTTTCTCAAAACCTGTTGTTATGTACTATTTATCCTCTGCTTTTAGCTGAATCCTAGATAATTTTCCTTGTACAATAAATCTGTCAGAGCTAAGGTGAAGCTGCTCCTCACTGCTGTTTGTGTCTTTTTCAGGATACCGCCTTCTCATTGGATCTGTATAGGAGACAAGTGCAAGATGTTTTCAAGTGTTTGTTCAGAGATCATCAGCAGGTACTATGTAACGTGTGCATGCTTGGGGTTGTATGTGCTGAAATAGACACTGAAGTACACAGTTAACTTGTCTTTAGCCTTATTTGTGACACAAGAGTATTTCAAATCTAAACTATATTAACCCCTTGTATGTTAAAGTGGTCCACAATGAATTGCTTCATAATGACTTGGAAGCTTCCATAGCATCCATGTTGTAATGTAAATCATAACAATAATTGTAACCCCTTCGATACTACAGATTTTTCTTAATCTGTAAAAAATATAACACAAACTGTAGCTTGCTTGCTCCCATCCCCTGCTGCACTAACTGTCTGGCCTTTGCCACCTTCTCCACTGGTAACCTGTACTTTTCCTCCCTCATATCAATTTAAGTTCCCAGATAGGACAGCTTACTACATGGCTAAACTGTCTTCTCCTCGGCCACCGGGACCCCCAGTCTGAGCAACAACCCCAACAATTCCTCCACTAGGAGCACACATGCTCCTGATTCTGGATCCCCAATTAGCAAAAAATCATCAAGATAATGCACCACAGTGTCAAACCCTGTCTGCCTTACCAGACTCCAATGTATGAAGGAATTAATGTCTCAAAATACAGGCATGAAATTGCGCAACCAATAGGCATACATTTGTCCACATAGAACTTCCTCCAATGCAACAACCATTATACTTAAAACTCAGTGGATTAAGCAACAACAACCGGTACGCCAACAACAATGCCCCTGGTTCCACTATCTCCAGAGCTTCATCAAATGACTGATACTGAGCATTGCACATTCCTTCCTCCATCCCATCATTTACTGATCCCACCTCCTTGTATGACAAATGTTGTGTCAAACTAAACTTGCCTGGCTCCTTTTTGGGCACCACACCTACTGTAGATACCACCAACCCTGCCACCAGACTTGCTTCAAAGGGATCTGCCATCGTCCCCAGCAAAACCTCCTTGTCAGTCTTTGCTTGCAAATCCTCTGAATGAATATGCTGACATTCAGTTCTTAACTTTGGCAAATTTCAACAATGCCTCATCAACTGGTATAACAAAGCCACTTTCAAACTCTTCCAACAGTAACTTAGCTCTATCCCTGTCTGGATAAGCATCCAACCACTTCTCTAACACAACTTTTCCAGCTCCTTCTCATTATTCCTGTACACTGGATCTGCATTCAACCTATCAACCCCTCTCTTACCCTTCCCTTTAATCACCTGACCAACCCCGAAACCTTAAACCCCTCCTGTCTCCTGGGTAAGCCATCTGGGAACCCTCCCCTTGCCTCCCCCAGGCTCCAAAACCCCAAAAATATTAACCCCCAACCCAGAAACCGAACTCCACCCCCTGGGGATATCCACGATGGCCCTGGAAATGGACCAAATCCCCACGCTCCCATCTGGCCATCCTTTCCAATGAGGAGGCCATCCTTTCCAATGACCTGCCACCTAAACATGCTACACCCAGTCCCTGCAGCATGCCCCCCAGCCCCCCTGGTTTCCAGTATGTAAACCATACAGACTCTACCGCATCCTTGGCCTCCCTACCCCCTCCCTGTGCCTCTTAACCCCCCCAGCCAAACCCCCAGTAGCAATCCCCTCTTTCTGGCACTGGGCAACCCTCTTACCAGCCTCCTTGTTGCCCTGTGCAAACTCCAGCATTTCCCCCTGACCCAGCTGCTTTGGCACCTATGCAATAAGATGGATCTCCTCCAGACCGGACGTTGCATGTAATGCGACTTCCGGTCTGAGACTCGGAAAGCTGCTACCATCTTCAGGAGAGGACTGGGGCATCCTCCTCAAACTGGGCATCGGGGCCTCAGGGTCAGGGATGAAAGCAGCTGCGTTGTGGACTGGGGGCATCTACCAGTTGGGGTACTGCTGCACCAAATCCAGTTGGGAAAACCCCATGGACAAGTGGGGAGGGATAACAGGGGCCTGGGAAACATGCGGGACAGGCAACAAGGGGGCATGTGGGGATAACACGCCAGGGCCATGAAAACAAGAGGAAGATAATGAGGAGAAACAGGGAATCCGACAGAGGGTCATGCAGGGCAGGGAAAGAAGCAGAAGACACAGGAGGTACAGCAGAGTCATGTTGGACAAGCACCAGAGGGTTCATGCAGTGGGGAAGGAGGTGAAGACAAAGGGGGAAACCACATGGCAGAAACACTTGAGATGCATCCTGGGATCCAAGGCCACCTCACTGCCACCAAGGGCTCTTGGCGGTACCTCTTCACCATGGGTATCCTCCTTTGGGGCAGCCACATTCTATCTTATTAGCAGCAGTACCTGACAAAATCCACAAGGCTAGTAAATTAATAATAGGTCATCCTAGCTGGCCTCACCTTTATGCACCTCCACCTGGCTAATCTGTTAAGCCCCTCACTCCGCTGACCACGGGTGTCCACCATGCAACCACCATTGTTCTGTACGTCATGCTAGACCTGCATGGTCGCCATTTTGCGTGCCTGAAGGTGAGCATTTTAATGGTACTCACTCCTAGGCAGTTGCTCGCTTAATCAAAGATACGCAAACACAAGGAAATAGTGCATGTAAGATAAAGAGAGCAGTAGAGCAATAGTAAGTAGGGGTGGGCGAAAAGTGGGAAACATTTCCTGCATGACTTTTCACTAAAACTTGCAGATTTTTTTGATTCTTTTTGCCAATGCAAAATGTTCCTTCTTTTCACCTATTTTACCAAATTTTTCATCTATATTTCCAATGGATACTGCAGTTCCCACTACAATATTACTTCTTTTGAGGACTATAGTGGAGAAATAAGTAACTGAAAGTCAAAGTTGTGAGTCCTACAGGAACATATGCCTTTAAAAATGTGTTAGCATGCAGACTGCATTTGTCCTTTGCCCACAACACTTACTTCCTTCTTAAGTGACACTGGCACATATGATGATGTCAAGAGATAAAAAAATACATCCTACAATGTGGCAGATGTGTATTGTAGTGGTGGTGGTGGGGGACTGGCTGGTATGGTGTGATTTGTGTATGTATGTAGTTTTTACGATTGTCATGTTTGTGTCAAATCGCTATCCTCCTTCTCGGATTATTGACACACATTAGTTTCTGGTCATAGCAGTGGTGCCAAGTGGGGTAGATGGTGGCAACCCTTCTTCACATCCCTCCTCCACCTCCTCATCCGTCCTGCCGTTAATATATTTGTCCTGGCTTTCTCTGCCATGTGTGGTTTCTTCTACCTGGTACTCAGATGGTATGAGTTGTTGTTCATTTTTAAGAATGTTAGTCTGCCAACATTGCTGCTTGATAGTTACCAACCCATACTCAGGGAGCAAGTCCCAAAGAGATGTGCCGCCACCACCACAACCAATGTTGCGTTTTTGCCTCCCCTGCTGAGACCCATGATTTGCCCTGTGATCAGAATGGGATATTCTGGTTGATGTAGCTGCTTCTGCTGGTTGAAATGCTTTGCTGCCTTCCTTTTCACTATACTATCTAGATGTTTTTTGTGCTCTCACTTTCTCCCTCTCATCATCCACAATGCAACCCTCCACTCGATCAATAAGCATATCTCGATATTCTGTGACAGAATCCGATTCCTCATAGAGTTGCTGCTGATCGTCATGACTCCTTGTTGTGACAAACTGCTGATGACCCTATGGCAGAAATTCTGAAATTTTGTGTTTGAAGTGGGGGTCCAGCAAAGTGGCAAGAATGTATTCCTCATTGCTTTTAATAGACACTATGCAAGGATCTTGTTCAAAGTACGCTAATATTTCATTTACCAGCTGGTACATGTCTGTATTGTCATTATGGTAAGAATCCTCAGCCATGCGCCTCATTTTTTTATGCAATAAAAATATCAGTGGTAGAATTTCACTAATTCCTGCCCCAATGTGACTCACCAGCATGGTTGCCTCCTCAAAGAGTTTTAGCAGCTCACATATATTGCACATAAGTTGCCATTGGCCAGGTGACAAAGAGGCTCCCTCCAAAGCCTTCCAGTTTTGCATGGTGTACTCGCTAATGGCCTTATTCTGCTAGTTCAAATGCTCTAACATGTATATCGTGGAATTCCACCTGGTAGGGACCTCCATTTTCAGCTGGTGATGGCCCAGGGTGTTACACTCTTGTATGGAATATAGAGCGTTGCGTGCAATGTAAGAGCGACTAAAATGGGTACAAATTTTGCAGGCACTAGTAAGCATCTCTTTGAGGCTTTCGGATTATTCCAGGAATCTGGTCACAACTAAATTTAGCACATGGGAAAAGCAGGGCATATGCACCATACCACCTATTCTCAAAGCAGCAATTATGTTGGAGCCATTATCAGCAGACACAAAACCAGCTTTTAAGGAGCGGGGTACAAGCCATTCCTTTATCGCCTGCTGTAACTTACTTAAAACATCTACAGCTTTGTGGGACTGTCTCTCAAACCTCTGCATGCACAAGGTGGTGTGCCGATGGTATGGGCTATCCAGCTGCTGCCGCCTTTTAATCACACTGCCAGAACCAGAAGCACGATTACTGACTGTCACCTGATGCTGTAAGCTAGTGTTGTCCACTGTTGGTGCTGGAAGGGAGACCCAGTGAGCAGTCACAGTCAAAAAGTCTGTGCTGTGCCCACTTGTCCACATATCTGTTGTCTGTTGTTCCAGGCTCTTGCACTTATGTTGGGTATTTTCTTATCTATAATGTTCATTCTCATAGGACTTCGTAGTAAGGATGGCTGCAGTTTGGATATCCTATTTTTTGGCCCCACTTGGATGTTTCCAGAGGTGTTTGGGTATCTGGGTCGCCTTAGTAAATTTGACCAAATTCGTTGTTGCAGACCCTTTAAAAAACGGAGCCCACCTGCCGCCGTCTTTTCTCCATTGACTTCTGTGGGAATTCTTTATTGGGACATAGCTCTGCAACTGTTTGTCATACTAATGTTAGAGAGGACTCTATCTTCTTGTCTCCTCATTCTTTTTCATCCGCTTTATGTCCTGAGTGTCCAGTGGGTTCATGGTGATTCCACAAATGAAGTTGTAGGAATTTCTAGGCAAGAGCAAAAGAGAAGATTATGTTTCCCAGAAAGCCAATTTCGCAGGCTTATTTTCCAGTTGACTGTGAGTTTTGCAGCCACCATTTTACTTCTCTGCTATACAGAGGCAGACTCTTCTTGCTCTCCTTCTCCAGATTAACCCTTCACTTGCCAGATAAGTGTATTTTCTGGGCTTTCAATTCTTCTTTGTCAGTCTGGGATTAGTTTCTAGTAGTTTATACTAGTGTAGGGCTCTTTACTCTCAGGATGTCGGACTCTAAAGGGCATGGAGGTAAATCTAAGGCTGAGGACATAGGGGTATCCCCCTCACTTACTGTTCCTCATGCAAATCAGGGCTCCCTTGCACTGTGGCCCCTACTACTCCACGGGGGCCCTCCAGCACTGACAAAGAGCCAGTTTGGGTTAAAATGATTCTATCCTTAGTAGCACAAATTCATATTTCTCATTCTGGGATTGATTCAGTCATGGAATCCCCCACTACTAAATATGTGGCCCCTGTATCTGAGTGTTCCTCAGATCCTAGGGGCTTTCTCAGAGGAGGAATTGTCAGAACAGGAAGATGATGAGGAGGAATATGAGGATATGGGTTCTTCCTACTCCTGTGGGAACTCTTATGAGACTGTCCCCTTCCCTCGACTGAGGAATTCAATAGAGCTGTCTTGGAGACCCTTCAGGTATCTGGCATTCTTGGACCTTTAGGATGTGTATTTACACATCCCTATCCACCAAGACACCCAAAGCTATCTGCGAATTGCTGTTTGGTTCAGATCATTATCAGTTCACAGTTCTGCCACTTGGCCTGGCTTCTGTGCCTCACGTGTTCACCAGGGTCATGCAGGCCTTAGCAGTCTTCAAGAATGTGCTCAGCTCCTGTCTACCATGGGTAGATTTTGAACATGCTGAAGTCCTCACCCGTACCTTCACAGGAACTGGTGTTCCTGGGTTTGACTTTCAACACCCGCCAGAGGAAGGTTTTCCTGCCAGAGTAAACAATCCTTCTGGTGATGCAGGAGGTGTGTCTCAGGCCCTCAGGCCTATGGCCAATAAGAATCCAGCATAGTAAACAAGGAAGTAGGAATGTTGCCACGCAGCAGCCAGGACCACGGGTACCGTGATACAGATGCACATGAGAGAGGTATGCCATCCCGAGTTGGACTGGAAATCCGTTGCACTTGAATAGGCATTTGTCCCTCTCTCCAGAGGCCAACATGGGCCTTCAGTGGTGGTTGTGCCGGCACAATCTGGAACAGGGGTAACTTTTGTGATACCAGAATGGACTCTGGTCATGACAGACTCTAGCCTGAGTGGCTGGGGTTTGGTTCTGCATCACCTGGGGGTTCATGGCAGGTGGACACCAGAGGAGTCTCTTCAGTCCTTAAATGTCTTAGAACTCAAGGCAATCCGACTGGCCCTCATGTACTGGACCTCACTCTTGAAGGAGAATCCAGTGAGGATCCAGTTGGACAATGCCAAGGGGGCACTCGCAGTGAGGTACATTCTCAGAGAGAAGCCCACGTCCTAGTCATCTCCGCCATTCACATTCCAACGGTAGAAAATGGCGGACTTTCTAAGTTGCCAGTACGTAGATCCAGGAGAGTGGGAACCGGAAATATTCTACCTGATTGTGCAACACAAGGGTGTGCTGACAATGGATCTCATGGCCACCAGGGAGAACAGAGAGGTTCCGACCTCCTGCTCCCAGAAGGGTGATCCTCTGGCCATTGCATCAGATGCAATGTTGATTCAGTGGAACTTCCACTTCACTTATGTCTTTCCTCAATTTCCTCTAATTTTCAAGGTACTCCAGAAGATCATGATAGATGGTGCAACCGCAATTCTGGTTGCACTGTATTGGACCCGGAGGGAGTGGTTTGAGGACCTGGTTAGTCTTTCCATTCAGGACCCACTCCACCTTCCTCCCAGGGTGGACCTCTTACTCCAGTGTTACTGGTGTCAGGAGGATGTGAAAAAGATGGCTTTGAAGGTTTCTCGACTCAGGTCATTTCCACTATGATTCAGGCATTCAAGCCTGCTTCCTCCAAGGCCTGTCATAGAGTGTGGTCTATTTAACACAAGTAGTGCGTGGACAAGGCTGTGTCCTTGCAGGAGTTTGACCTCCCCTTGATGTTCATTTTCCTTCTCTCCATTACCCCTTCCTGCATTTACGCTCTGATCTCCCGCTATACCCCATCCCACCACATAGATCAGACAATGACATTCTTCTCTCAGCTCCTTTTGTGTCTACAGCTACTCATGTATCAAACTCTCTTCCCTCATTGCTCCTTATCTATGGAATGCTCTACCTCAAAGTCTGTGCCACTGCACTTCTCTTGCAGTCTTCAAGTCCTGCTTGAAATTACACCTCCTCAACAAGGCTTCAACGAGCTAGAAGGCACTGACTTCATACATCCAATGTACTTTTCCTCCCTCATATCAATTTAAGTTCCCAGATAGGACAGCTTACTACATGGCTAAACTATCTTCTCCTCGGCCACCGGGACCCCCAATCTGAGCAACAACCCCAACAATTCCTCCACTAGGAGCGCACATGCTCCTGATTCTGGATCCCCAATTAGCAAAAAATCATCAAGATAATGCACCACAGTGTCAAACCCTGTCTGCCTTACCAGACTCCAATGTATGAAGGAATTAATGTCTCAAAATACAGGCATGAAATTGCGCAACCAATAGGCATACATTTGTCCACATAGAACTTCCTCCAATGCAACAACCATTATACTTAAAACTCAGTGGATTAAGCAACAACAACCGGTACGCCAACAACAATGCCCCTGGTTCCACTATCTCCAGAGCTTCATCAAATGACTGATACTGAGCATTGCACATTCCTTCCTCCATCCCATCATTTACTGATCCCACCTCCTTGTATGACAAATGTTGTGTCAAACTAAACTTGCCTGGCTCCTTTTTGGGCACCACACCTACTGTAGATACCACCAACCCTGCCACCAGACTTGCTTCAAAGGGATCTGCCATCGTCCCCAGCAAAACCTCCTTGTCAGTCTTTGCTTGCAAATCCTCTGAATGAATATGCTGACATTCAGTTCTTAACTTTGGCAAATTTCAACAATGCCTCATCAACTGGTATAACAAAGCCACTTTCAAACTCTTCCAACAGTAACTTAGCTCTATCCCTGTCTGGATAAGCATCCAACCACTTCTCTAACACAACTTTTCCAGCTCCTTCTCATTATTCCTGTACACTGGATCTGCATTCAACCTATCAACCCCTCTCTTACCCTTCCCTTTAATCACCTGACCAACCCCGAAACCTTAAACCCCTCCTGTCTCCTGGGTAAGCCATCTGGGAACCCTCCCCTTGCCTCCCCCAGGCTCCAAAACCCCAAAAATATTAACCCCCAACCCAGAAACCGAACTCCACCCCCTGGGGATATCCACGATGGCCCTGGAAATGGACCAAATCCCCACGCTCCCATCTGGCCATCCTTTCCAATGAGGAGGCCATCCTTTCCAATGACCTGCCACCTAAACATGCTACACCCAGTCCCTGCAGCATGCCCTCCAGCCCCCCTGGTTTCCAGTATGTAAACCATACAGACTCTACCGCATCCTTGGCCTCCCTACCCCCTCCCTGTGCCTCTTAACCCCCCCAGCCAAACCCCCAGTAGCAATCCCCTCTTTCTGGCACTGGGCAACCCTCTTACCAGCCTCCTTGTTGCCCTGTGCAAACTCCAGCATTTCCCCCTGACCCAGCTGCTTTGGCACCTATGCAATAAGATGGATCTCCTCCAGACCGGACGTTGCATGTAATGCGACTTCCGGTCTGAGACTCGGAAAGCTGCTACCATCTTCAGGAGAGGACTGGGGCATCCTCCTCAAACTGGGCATCGGGGCCTCAAGGTCAGGGATGAAAGCAGCTGCGTTGTGGACTGGGGGCATCTACCAGTTGGGGTACTGCTGCACCAAATCCAGTTGGGAAAACCCCATGGACAAGTGGGGAGGGATAACAGGGGCCTGGGAAACATGCGGGACAGGCAACAAGGGGGCATGTGGGGATAACACGCCAGGGCCATGAAAACAAGAGGAAGATAATGAGGAGAAACAGGGAATCCGACAGAGGGTCATGCAGGGCAGGGAAAGAAGCAGAAGACACAGGAGGTACAGCAGACTCATGCTGGACAAGCACCAGAGGGTTCATGCAGTGGGGAAGGAGGTGAAGACAAAGGGGGAAACCACATGGCAGAAACACTTGAGATGCATCCTGGGATCCAAGGCCACCTCACTGCTACCAAGGGCTCTTGGCGGTACCTCTTCACCATGGGTATCCTCCTTTGGGGCAGCCACATTCTATCTTATTAGCAGCAGTACCTGACAAAATCCACAAGGCTAGTAAATTAATAATAGGTCATCCTAGCTGGCCTCACCTTTATGCACCTCCACCTGGCTAATCTGTTAAGCCCCTCACTCCGCTGACCACGGGTGTCCACCATGCAACCACCATTGTTCTGTACGTCATGCTAGACCTGCATGGTCGCCATTTTGCGTGCCTGAAGGTGAGCATTTTAATGGTACTCACTCCTAGGCAGTTGCTCGCTTAATCAAAGATACGCAAACACAAGGAAATAGTGCATGTAAGATAAAGAGAGCAGTAGAGCAATAGTAAGTAGGGGTGGGCGAAAAGTGGGAAACATTTCCTGCATGACTTTTCACTAAAACTTGCAGATTTTTTTGATTCTTTTTGCCAATGCAAAATGTTCCTTCTTTTCACCTATTTTACCAAATTTTTCATCTATATTTCCAATGGATACTGCAGTTCCCACTACAATATTACTTCTTTTGAGGACTATAGTGGAGAAATAAGTAACTGAAAGTCAAAGTTGTGAGTCCTACAGGAACATATGCCTTTAAAAATGTGTTAGCATGCAGACTGCATTTGTCCTTTGCCCACAACACTTACTTCCTTCTTAAGTGACACTGGCACATATGTTGATGTCAAGAGATAAAAAAATACATCCTACAATGTGGCAGATGTGTATTGTAGTGGTGGTGGTGGGGGACTGGCTGGTATGGTGTGATTTGTGTATGTATGTAGTTTTTACGATTGTCATGTTTGTGTCAAATCGCTATCCTCCTTCTCGGATTATTGACACACATTACTTTCCGGTCATAGCAGTGGTGCCAAGTGGGGTAGATGGTGGCAACCCTTCTTCACATCCCTCCTCCACCTCCTCATCCGTCCTGCCGTTAATATATTTGTCCTGGCTTTCTCTGCCATGTGTGGTTTCTTCTACCTGGTACTCAGATGGTATGAGTTGTTGTTCATTTTTAAGAATGTTAGTCTGCCAACATTGCTGCTTGATAGTTACCAACCCATACTCAGGGAGCAAGTCCCAAAGAGATGTGCCGCCACCACCACAACCAATGTTGCGTTTTTGCCTCCCCTGCTGAGACCCATGATTTGCCCTGTGATCAGAATGGGATATTCTGGTTGATGTAGCTGCTTCTGCTGGTTGAAATGCTTTGCTGCCTTCCTTTTCACTATACTATCTAGATGTTTTTTGTTCTCTCACTTTCTCCCTCTCATCATCCACAATGCAACCCTCCACTCGATCAATAAGCATATCTCGATATTCTGTGACAGAATCCGATTCCTCATAGAGTTGCTGCTGATCGTCATGACTCCTTGTTGTGACAAACTGCTGATGACCCTATGGCAGAAATTCTGAAATTTTGTGTTTGAAGTGGGGGTCCAGCAAAGTGGCAAGAATGTATTCCTCATTGCTTTTAATAGACACTATGCAAGGATCTTGTTCAAAGTACGCTAACATTTCATTTACCAGCTGGTACATGTCTGCAATAAAAATATCAGTGGTAGAATTTCACTAATTTCTGCCCCAATGTGACTCACCAGCATGGTTGCCTCCTCAAAGAGTTTTAGCAGCTCACATATATTGCACATAAGTTGCCATTGGCCAGGTGACAAAGAGGCTCCCTCCAAAGCCTTCCAGTTTTGCATGGTGTACTCGCTAATGGCCTTATTCTGCTAGTTCAAATGCTCTAACATGTATATCGTGGAATTCCACCTGGTAGGGACCTCCATTTTCAGCTGGTGATGGCCCAGGGTGTTACACTCTTGTATGGAATATAGAGCGTTGCGTGCAATGTAAGAGCGACTAAAATGGGTACAAATTTTGCAGGCACTAGTAAGCATCTCTTTGAGGCTTTCGGATTATTCCAGGAATCTGGTCACAACTAAATTTAGCACATGGGAAAAGCAGGGCATATGCACCATACCACCTATTCTCAAAGCAGCAATTATGTTGGAGCCATTATCAGCAGACACAAAACCAGCTTTTAAGGAGCGGGGTACAAGCCATTCCTTTATCGCCTGCTGTAACTTACTTAAAACATCTACAGCTTTGTGGGACTGTCTCTCAAACCTCTGCATGCACAAGGTGGTGTGCCGATGGTATGGGCTATCCAGCTGCTGCCGCCTTTTAATCACACTGCCAGAACCAGAAGCACGATTACTGACTGTCACCTGATGCTGTAAGCTAGTGTTGTCCACTGTTGGTGCTGGAAGGGAGACCCAGTGAGCAGTCACAGTCAAAAAGTCTGTGCTGTGCCCACTTGTCCACATATCTGTTGTCTGTTGTTCCAGGCTCTTGCACTTATGTTGGGTATTTTCTTATCTATAATGTTCATTCTCATAGGACTTCGTAGTAAGGATGGCTGCAGTTTGGATATCCTATTTTTTGGCCCCACTTGGATGTTTCCAGAGGTGTTTGGGTATCTGGGTCGCCTTAGTAAATTTGACCAAATTCGTTGTTGCAGACCCTTTAAAAAACGGAGCCCACCTGCCGCCGTCTTTTCTCCATTGACTTCTGTGGGAATTCTTTATTGGGACATAGCTCTGCAACTGTTTGTCATACTAATGTTAGAGAGGACTCTATCTTCTTGTCTCCTCATTCTTTTTCATCCGCTTTATGTCCTGAGTGTCCAGTGGGTTCATGGTGATTCCACAAATGAAGTTGTAGGAATTGCTAGGCAAGAGCAAAAGAGAAGATTATGTTTCCCAGAAAGCCAATTTCGCAGGCTTATTTTCCAGTTGACTGTGAGTTTTGCAGCCACCATTTTACTTCTCTGCTATACAGAGGCAGACTCTTCTTGCTCTCCTTCTCCAGATTAACCCTTCACTTGCCAGATAAGTGTATTTTCTGGGCTTTCAATTCTTCTTTGTCAGTCTGGGATTAGTTTCTAGTAGTTTATACTAGTGTAGGGCTCTTTACTCTCAGGATGTCGGACTCTAAAGGGCATGGAGGTAAATCTAAGGCTGAGGACATAGGGGTATCCCCCTCACTTACTGTTCCTCATGCAAATCAGGGCTCCCTTGCACTGTGGCCCCTACTACTCCACGGGGGCCCTCCAGCACTGACAAAGAGCCAGTTTGGGTTAAAATGATTCTATCCTTAGTAGCACAAATTCATATTTCTCATTCTGGGATTGATTCAGTCATGGAATCCCCCACTACTAAATATGTGGCCCCTGTATCTGAGTGTTCCTCAGATCCTAGGGGCTTTCTCAGAGGAGGAATTGTCAGAACAGGAAGATGATGAGGAGGAATATGAGGATATGGGTTCTTCCTACTCCTGTGGGAACTCTTATGAGACTGTCCCCTTCCCTCGACTGAGGAATTCAATAGAGCTGTCTTGGAGACCCTTCAGGTATCTGGCATTCTTGGACCTTTAGGATGTGTATTTACACATCCCTATCCACCAAGACACCCAAAGCTATCTGCGAATTGCTGTTTGGTTCAGATCATTATCAGTTCACAGTTCTGCCACTTGGCCTGGCTTCTGTGCCTCACGTGTTCACCAGGGTCATGCAGGCCTTAGCAGTCTTCAAGAATGTGCTCAGCTCCTGTCTACCATGGGTAGATTTTGAACATGCTGAAGTCCTCACCCGTACCTTCACAGGAACTGGTGTTCCTGGGTTTGACTTTCAACACCCGCCAGAGGAAGGTTTTCCTGCCAGAGTAAACAATCCTTCTGGTGATGCAGGAGGTGTGTCTCAGGCCCTCAGGCCTATGGCCACAATCAGGGACTATATGAGAGTACTGGGCAGATTAGTGTCAACACTAGAGGCTGTGCTTTACTTTCAGATTGTCACGGTTTTGAAGAACACTCAGACAAGACTTGTAAGGTTAAAAGAACTTTATTGAAAAAACGTAAATCAGCAAATACTTTCCCAACCCACAGAGGCCCAGTGGGAGACAGTACAGGTACTTCCTACAACTTACACAGGTCAGGTAGGAACAGTATAACAAATAACGTACAGAGTGAAAGCAGGAGCCCTAGAGCGCTAGGGTGAAGTGGAAGCAGCAACTTGCTGGTAGCGTCACTGGAGCCCTAGAACGCTAGGGTAGGATGGAGGCCCAAGACTCACAGCTATTGACAGCAAGGACCCTAGAATGCTAGGGGTGAACGGAGGTCCAAGATCAAAGGATACTGGCAACAGGGACCCTAGAATGCTAGGGTTGTAGGGAGACACAGACCACGGATACTGGCAGCAAGGACCCTAGAACGCTAGGGTTGTCAGGAGGCACAAGACTAACAGATACTGGCAGCAAGGACCCTAGAATGCTAGGGTTGTCAGGAAGCACAAGACTAACGGATACTGGCAGCAAGGACCCTAGAACTCTAGGGTAATATTGAGGCCCAAGACTCACAGCTACTGGCAGCAAGGACCCTAGAACACTAGGGGTGAGATGGAGGCAACAGACCACGGAAGGCAACGGGTGTTCGGTAGTACGTAAGTATACAGGAGAAGGACCACCACACTACAGCTGGCTCCTGAGCTCTAAGGCCACAGCGGTAAGGTAGGCAGGGTGAGATAGTGAACCGGACCTAGAACTCTAGGGATAGTGAGGTTCAACAATGGTGTTGATAACGCCCAGAGGATTGCCTATAACTCCGAACCGGGAGTGAGCACAGCTAGCGACAGTGGTAACAACGGACACATCAGTAAGGCAATGAGTAACTCATCCCGACTGTTGACAGCATGGAAACCGGTTCTCCGTATGTGCACACCACCAGAGGCGGTTGATGCCAGTAAGCACGGCTACAGCAGCGGTTGCTCAGCCTAAAGTCAGCAAAGTAAGCAGGTTCTCAGCCAATCCAGTCAGCAACATAAGCGGGTTCTCAGCCAGTCCGGTCAGCAACGGATGTGGCTTCTCAGCCAAGCCAGTCAGCAACGTAGTGGGTTCTCAGCCAGTCCAGTCAGCAACGTAGCGGCAGAAGTTCAGGATACACAGGAACGTTGTCAGGAAGGCCAGGTCATACACGAACAGAGAAGCAGCAGTAACTAGAGCTAGGTTCAGGTACACCACGAAAGGGCGCCCGAATACTGACATGACAGGGTATAAAAGGGCTGGCCCTGGGTGGAGTCAGGTCCCAGGACCAATAAGAATCCAGCATAGTAAACAAGGAAGTAGGAATGTTGCCACGCAGCAGCCAGGACCACGGGTACCGTGATACAGATGCACATGAGAGAGGTATGCCATCCCGAGTTGGACTGGAAATCCGTTGCACTTGAATAGGCATTTGTCCCTCTCTCCAGAGGCCAACAGGGGCCTTCAGTGGTGGTTGTGCCGGCACAATCTGGAACAGGGGTAACTTTTGTGATACCAGAATGGACTCTGGTCATGACAGACTCTAGCCTGAGTGGCTGGGGTTTGGTTCTGCATCACCTGGGGGTTCATGGCAGGTGGACACCAGAGGAGTCTCTTCAGTCCTTAAATGTCTTAGAACTCAAGGCAATCCGACTGGCCCTCATGTACTGGACCTCACTCTTGAAGGAGAATCCAGTGAGGATCCAGTTGGACAATGCCAAGGGGGCACTCGCAGTGAGGTACATTCTCAGAGAGAAGCCCACGTCCTAGTCATCTCCGCCATTCACATTCCAACGGTAGAAAATGGCGGACTTTCTAAGTTGCCAGTACGTAGATCCAGGAGAGTGGGAACCGGAAATATTCTACCTGATTGTGCAACACAAGGGTGTGCTGACAATGGATCTCATGGCCACCAGGGAGAACAGAGAGGTTCCGACCTCCTGCTCCCAGAAGGGTGATCCTCTGGCCATTGCATCAGATGCAATGTTGATTCAGTGGAACTTCCACTTCACTTATGTCTTTCCTCAATTTCCTCTAATTTTCAAGGTACTCCAGAAGATCATGATAGATGGTGCAACCGCAATTCTGGTTGCACTGTATTGGACCCGGAGGGAGTGGTTTGAGGACCTGGTTAGTCTTTCCATTCAGGACCCACTCCACCTTCCTCCCAGGGTGGACCTCTTACTCCAGTGTTACTGGTGTCAGAAGGATGTGAAAAAGATGGCTTTGAAGGTTTCTTGACTCAGGTCATTTCCACTATGATTCAGGCATTCAAGCCTGCTTCCTCCAAGGCCTGTCATAGAGTGTGGTCTATTTAACACAAGTAGTGCGTGGACAAGGCTGTGTCCTTGCAGGAGTTTGACCTCCCCTTGATGTTCATTTTCCTTCTCTCCATTACCCCTTCCTGCATTTACGCTCTGATCTCCCGCTATACCCCATCCCACCACATAGATCAGACAATGACATTCTTCTCTCAGCTCCTTTTGTGTCTACAGCTACTCATGTATCAAACTCTCTTCCCTCATTGCTCCTTATCTATGGAATGCTCTACCTCAAAGTCTGTGCCACTGCACTTCTCTTGCAGTCTTCAAGTCCTGCTTGAAATTACACCTCCTCAACAAGGCTTCAACGAGCTAGAAGGCACTGACTTCATACATCCAATGTTCTTATAATTTACTTGAGCACTGTATTGCACACTTAACTCTTATGTTCTCTGTATGTCTACCTTTACCACTTTAGATTGCAAGCTTTTGAGCAGGGACTCCATTTTCAGTGTTTCATATTTGTTTGCAACTGTTACCCTGTATTGTCCAAACCCTTAAATTGTAAAGAGCTGTGTAAACTTGTGGCGTTATATATAAATAAACATATTAATTAATTCATTCATTCATTATCAGGAGACTGTCAGATCTCCCACTTGGGTCATTGGAACAAGACATTATCACTTCCCCCCACTCTGAGAACATATCAATGATAACTGGGGGCATCTGCAGCAAGACCCATATTTTTGTGAATTGGTATCTCATAGTACAGCACCACTCACTTGTTTTTGTTAGTAATGGTAGGCCATTTATGCTTGTTTAAATAGTACCATTCTTGTCTTTTACAGATGCAACAGTGCAGGCACATGGCTGCCTCCAGAGACTGGTCAGCTCTGGAGAAAGAGCTGTTCTCTGAGGGAGGAGTGTGGGAGTCATTATGGAGTCAAAACAACCAGAGTTGGGAAATAAACCCATGTGAAGATCCGTGGCGTACCAGGAAAAGAATACAGCCAGTTCTTAGAAAGCTGGAGACCAAGGTAATGTGGCTACATCCTTTGATCTTGATAGAGAGGCTTTCATTTGTAAATGCTAACAGCAGGACATTGCTTGGGTGGACTTTGTATAATATATTTTACATGAGATAAAACAATGTACTCAAAAGGCTTTAAAAAAGTTGGTGTTTGAGAGAGAGAGTGTGAGATGAGTTGGGAGTGAAAATGACAGGGCTAATGTCAGGCTAGCCTTATACTTCTGGACAATTGCAAAATAAACAGCTGTGTTGCTGCATTGAGAAATTATCAATTTTGTCTGTGATCTGGAAGAGTGAAACTGTTGAGCATTGTGATAAAATGTGTCACGCTTTCTCCCCAGAGAAAGCCAAAAGTGATGTTTCTCTATACAGCAACTCTACAACTCTCCATCAGATGCAAATTTGATTCAGTGGAACTTCCACTTCACTTATGTCTTTCCTCAATTTCCTCTAATTTTCAAGGTACTCCAGAAGATCATGATAGACGGTGCAACCGCAATTCTGGTTGCACTGTATTGGACCCGGAGGGAGTGGTTTGAGGATCTGGTTAGTCTTTCCATTCTGGACCCACTCCACCTTCCTCCCAGGGTGGACCTCTTACTCCAGTGTTACTGGTGTCAGGAGGATGTGAAAAAGATGGCTTTGAAGGTTTCTCGACTCAGGTCATTTCCGCTATGATTCAGGCATTCAAGCCTGCTTCCTCCAAGGCCTGTCAATGTACTCAAAAGACTTTAAAAAAGTTGGTGTTTGAGAGAGAGAGTGTGAGATGAGTTGGGAGTGAAAATGACAGGGCTAATGTCAGGCTAGCCTTATACTTCTGGACAATTGCAAAATAAACAGCTGTGTTGCTGCATTGAGAAATTATCAATTTTGTCTGTGATCTGGAAGAGTGAAACTGTTGAGCATTGTGATAAAATGTGTCACGCTTTCTCCCCAGAGAAAGCCAAAAGTGATGTTTCTCTATACAGCAACTCTACTGGAAACACATTAAAAAATATGGACAGCCTATTTAGCCTAAAATGTGCACATAAGCATTTATATATATTGTACTTATCGTGAAAGTACAAAACACCCTCGTGCATCCCCAACAGTTTGTAGCAAGGAGATAAAAAAGAAGAAAAGTAGCAAAAGAGAAACTGGTGTTTTTCTTCTGAGTCAGTGTTACCTACTTAAACATCGTGGAACGTCCATAAAAATATGTTAAATTACTAATTTATTTGAGCACAGGTTAAAACAGTAGTCTGCACAACATCATGGTTAAAGAAAAAAGCCTTCGTATTTTGTACAGTGTCCTTCCTCATAGTTCTACCACTGCATCAGAGTACACTACCAGTTTCCCTTTTCCTATTTTGAGCAGCACTGCTCTATGTGTACAGCTACTCAGACCCAGAGACCAGATTGAAGCGGCCAACAGGTCATATTTTGTCCAGCACCATGTTATGATTGATTTCTTGGCTATGTTGGTTGCTCCCACTGTGCTGAGCTTTGGAAGTGGATAGCATAATTCCAATGCTTCTGCAATAGATTACCCTTACTGGTTAATTGTGGCTATTTACACATTATATCCTACAGTATTGTCCAGTTCATAACTAGTTTTCAATTTTTTTTACCAGTTTGTATACTATATAACTACTGCACAGTTAGTGTATATTGTTTTGTGTGCTTCTGTTTCATCACTTAAAGTTTTTTCTCTATCAACCAACAGTGAATGTCCCTGTGGATGAGGTAATATGAGGGCTGTGTGTGTGTGTGTGTGTGTGTGTATATGTATGTGTGTATGTATTTGTATATTTCTATACTATAAAAGAGAACATGGTCATGTGACCACAAATTTTCTGAACGTGCTACACACCCCAGGGAGGGCAGAAGGAGCAGATATGCATATCTCCTCCATTCACCCTCACCACAACATACAATGGGGCCCCTGACCACTCCTGTCAAAATTACGGAAAGGAGTTTGGCCACCATCAGGATTTTTCCACACAAGAAGAGGAGATGCAGCCGAGCACTGCTACGTCAGATCCAAAACTATGCCTGCAATCACTTTAAACCCATTTGTACCACAGCCTGTCCCACAGCCTACCCTCCGTCATCAGCCTCATCCCTCTACAACACACACCCGGACTCCTGACTATTGCGCCTGTGCTCAGTATTTACAAAATATTTCACTGTTACTGTTTGCTAAATTCCTCAATTAAACTTCACCGCTACTGTGTATCAAATGTAACAAACATTCTCACTATTCCATATGATGAGGTGTGTGTGCTACACTACACCTATTTGTGAATTTCTGAACAGAGATTGATTGTACGTCTTACACTGTGTGGACTGAGTTCCACAGGCACAGACAGTTAACCGATTACCAAGCTTTGCAACTGCCCTCACAATTTCACACCTGATCTGTGGAGGTCTGCTTAACTGATATTCCTGCTTTTCCCACCGCTCATAGGGTGCTACCAACAAGAAGGAACTGGGTGCAGCAGTCACATGTGCTACCAAGGGACAGGAGGCAAAGGGAGAGCTGCAGACAGAAGTCAGTCGATCACACAGCTTTATACGTACAAATGGCTGCTGGCGAGATCATTACTTTTTTTTTTTTCCCGTTGACTACAGTGGATTTTGTGTGTGTGTGCATGTGCTGGCCCATACCTCTTAACATTTAAAACGGCCATGGAAGGATACTGTTGGTTTATATGGTGTTGCTGAGGGCTCAACTGGTGGATGGGGCATTAATAAGATTCTTGAATTATTTAATTATCTTTTGAGTGTTTCACACCTCTTTATGTTAATAACTAAATTATTTACAGCAAGAGCAAGCAATTTTACATGTATAGTGAAATTTAAACAAACAATAATGTTATTTTTGTTGCTGCGGACCAATGTCCTACACAAACCACACACTCTGATGTTGTTAAAAGAGGGACAGCAGGGTGGGAAAGAGTGACAGAGAGTTTTGGGTCTCAGAGGGGTGTCCAAACTAAAGACGGACACTTGTGAGGTGCACCCCAGGGCACAGACACACACATTGGATAGAAGGGAGATGTGATGGGCACATGTTGAATGTATAGAATGTTGGGCAGCATGGGGAGCAGACCTTTGTGTATTAGCCCCACATACACTGCCTGACATTCTCAGCCTTTTTCCATTGCCCATGGGGATTTGTGGCTAGCAGTGAGCAAGGGGAAAAGGCTGGAGAGGGTCAGACAGTGTACATGGGGATCTGTGCCTACCAGTGGTTAAGAGAAAAAGTCTGGGTGCAAAGCAGTATATATTGTGTTCTATGGCTACCATTGGGCAAGGGAACAAGGCTGGCGGGCAAGTGGTAGCCACAAATCCACAAAGATGCTGCCTGACCCCCATCCTTGTTCCCTTGAGAGTGCAAAACTTGTATCATATATGATGCAGAGCTAAGGGGATAATTGTGTCGTGCTTAGTGTACATTTTTAACCCTTTGAGTGCCACAGGTAGTGAGCAATGCACATCCCTATGGCACTCAAAAGTATAAGGGAGTGGGGGAGCGTGTCCTAGCACGCAGAGCTGATGGCAGCACATTAAGGGAGCTCTGTGGTGTGCTGGGGATTTTCTGCTTATAGAGAGGTGGTGCGAGTGACTAAGAGCGTTTATTTAACACCGTGAGATGGCGGCTCGTGGCAGTAAAAGAAATCAGGAGCAGATGATTAAATATCTTACTGCAAAAGAAAAAAATAAGGCCCAAAAACTTTCGGGAGTGCATTCCCAAGATGGCGCCTGCGGGAGGTACGACGAGGACGACAACTCTGAACTGGATGACGCGGCTTCAACATCCTCACGCCGTGTGGACCCCTCTCTGGGGTAGCTGCAATCTATGTTAAAGACTTTGCGTGCACAAATTAAAGGTGACATCAAGTCTATAGCGAACGAATTTAAAAAAGAAATCAAAGAGTTGGGAGAGAGGACAACCCGCATGGAGGACAAAGTGGACAAAATTATAGATTCACACAATGCACTGTCTGACCGTCATTCGGAGTTACTCAAAGAAGTGCAGTTCCTCCGACCAAAGGTGAACGACCTTGAGGATCGATCCCGACGGAACAATATCAGAATCCGAGGGATTCCTGAAGATATTCAGCCTACTAGTCTTAAAGACTGGGTGATGGAATTTTTTTCCAGTTTGTTGCCGAATTTCTCGGACCAAGATCTTTTGGTGGATCGCATACACCATTTACAGAGGCCTAGATCCTTACCTGCAGAGTTACCGCGTGATGTCCTTCTGCGGATGCATTTTTCCATGTCAAAGAGGAGATCCTCCGGGCTGGCAGGTTGCAGAATCCATTGCCTGCCCCGTTTTCACGTATACAGCTGTTTGCCGATTTGTCTTCACACACACATTACAACTGCGGAGGGGCTTCCGTTCCATTACGATGGCTCTACGCAACTCGGAGCTGAAGTACAAATGGGGATTCCCTGCTAAACTTATTGTGACAAGAAATGGAACGACGTCCACTATTAGTACTCCTGAGGAGGGCGTTCGTGTGCTTCGAGCCTGGGATATTGCTGTGTCAGCCGAGCCGGGGCCTCGGCAGGATCCCCCTACGCGACTAGAGAGAGAGTGGTCCAGTGCGCCTTCCCTTGCCAAATTACATCCTTCTTCTGCGGATGCAGGCACTTCAGCTGGTTGAGATGTGGTGACCTGTGCTTCTGAGTTGGCGACTCGACTTTGCAGCTCCGATATATTGGACTGAGACTTTTCCCGCTGTTGTCTGTTGATGTTCTTTTATGCCCCCGAGTCCGGGGTCTGAAGTTCAGTTACCTATCCCCAGGACGAGCTCGTCAGATTTATCTGGGTTATTAAAGCTGGGGGGTAGGATGGGTGTATATGGTGGTTTATGCGGGTGCCCTAGCTCTTGGGGGATGTTTGCCATTTACTACGGGCTGTTTATAATACCTTTCAAATGGTTCCCTGTTTACTCTGTTAGTCTTATGACACCGAGAAGTGACACTGATGGGGAGTAGGGGAAAAAAAAAAAAAGGAAAACAGGGGAGAAAAAATTGAATAACAGGGAATCTTTACTAATTGGCTAGTTTTGTTCAGTTTAATTGCAAGGTATTTCCTGTATGGTCCGCTGGAGGGGTTCCACCCCACGTGGTGGCATTATTGCTCTTCCTGCTGAACACTGGGAAACTTAAGGGTCGGAGACTCCCCCACGACTTGTCACTTTATTTGATCTGTTGAATGTTTACCTCGAGATTGTTTGGGTTTTGCTCTCTTTTTTCTCTCTGTGCCGACCCGGCACTGCTTTCCAGCCGTTGAGAGCGGTTTTGGTAATTGAATTTGATAATATCCGATTGTGCTTGACGCTGAGAACAAAAAAGGAAAAGAAAAAAAAAAAAAAAAAGAGAGAAGGAGAGGGGGCGGGGGAGAAAGGAGAGAGCAAAGAGAGAAATGGGAAAAAAGAGAAAAAAGAAAGGGAAAAAGAACAGAAATGGAGAAGAGATGCCATCTATCATAGTCCATATACCATCCTCTATTTTTACTATAATTGTATTATTTGTTCCCTCCCCCGGTGCGCCTTGATTGGATCTCTGGCTTACCCTCACTCTGCGTTTGCAATGGTTACAACCCCTACCCCATCTGGGTATGGGACAAGTGCTGCTGTTTTCTACCTATATTCTCAATTATCTGAACATTGCACTGTGATACTTCCTTTCTTCGGAAAGGTCTCCTGTTCTCTATCCTCTTTACCTCTTTCTTTTATCTTCCTCTCCCTATACTGGGCTTTACGTTTCTCTTCTCTTGTTCTCCTGTCATGTATGTACCCTCCCCTCCCCGCCCACATTGGCTTATCACGGCCTGCGCTTTTGTTTGGTACTCCTGGTACGACCACTATCCAGCGGTTATGCATCCGTTCCTGGTCCTGAACTACTGGTTCTGATCTTGAGCTTGGAGATGACTGAGCCTGTTATGATCTCCTCTGCAGTGACATATAGGGTACCTGATACCTATGACTCACATGGGTCTTAAGATTCTCTCTGTGAACGCAAGGGGTCTTAACACTCCACACAAGAGACGCTTGCTCTTCCAGGAAGCAGCTAAATCCAAGGTCCAGATTATCTGTGTTCAGGAAACACATTTTGCCACCGGCAAGGTGCCCAATGTTCTGAACAGGCAATTTTCTTCTGCATTCCATTCTACTACTTACACTAAGAAGGCGAGAGTGTCTGTGTGGCTACACGCCTCCTTGGCTGTTGATGTTCAATGTGTTAGAACTGATCCCAATGGTAGATATATTTTTATGGTCCTGTCCATCAATAATATACTTTATTCCATACTCCGGTTCTGCCCAGTTCGTGAGGAAGATGGTGTCAAAGTTTGATTCGCAGGTCCAGGGCTCCCTAATAGTCTGTGGAGTTTTTAATGTTGTGTCTGATCCTAAGATGGACACGACTGCGAAAACTAGTCCAATCTATCTGAATGCACTGAAATCTCAGGGTGGGATGTTGCAACAGACTTTGCGAGAATCTGGATTATATGATGTGTGGAGGGTCCTACATCCTTTGGAGAAGGACTATACTTTTTACTCCCATGTGCATTTATGTTACTCGAGATTGGATTATTTTTGTGTTGATAAATCCTTGCTGCAGAGAGTGCAGAGTTGTAACATTAGTGTAATTCAATGGTCAGATCATGCGCCGTCTGTTCTGGAAATTTTGGAGTCTTTTGACAATAGAGGCTCGGGTTCATGGCGACTGAATGATCATCTCTTATCCTGCCTGGATACGGTGCGGTTGTTTGAGGGTTACCTACGCGAATACTTTGATCTTAATGGGGGGGAGGCGGTCTCTCTGTCCACGCTATGGGAGGCCCACAAGGCTGTTATACAGGGCAGATTTATTGCGTACGCGGCAAAGGAAAAGAAAAAGAGAGCTGAACGGCTGTCCACCTTATCCTCAGAGCTCATGTCTTTGGAGACTCTTCAAAAGCGGGGCGTCACGACTAAGAGGACGAGGAGAATAAATGCTATCAAGCAGGAAATTTCGGATATTCAACTTTTTCGGACTCAACTTATGTTGAGGAGGTTGAAACAGACTTATTATACCCAGGGTAATCGAGCAGGAGCCTTGTTGGCTAAACGATTGCGTAAGAAAGAAGCCAAAAAGGCTATTCCATTTGTTCTTTCCCCCTCTGGCGATAAGATCATGAATCCTTCGCAAATTCCAGAGGCCTTTGCTCAATATTACGCTAAGCTTTACAATCTTCATTTGGACAGTAATACTCTACAACCTTCTCAACAGGAAATAGATAATTTTTTGGATGAAGTGCATTTGCCCTCTCTGTCGCCTGCCCAGTCTGCCACTTTACAATCTCCTATCTCTGCCGAGGAGGTCCAGTTGGTTATTGGAAAATTGCCAATCCATAAGGCGCCTGGCCCGGATGGTTTTTCCAACATATACTATAAAAAATTTTCTTCCATTCTTGTTCCCCATCTGGTTGATCTATTTACGTATTGTGGTGGAGAGGGTTCTTTTCCGTCTTCCATGCTATCTGCTCATATTTCTGCTCTTCCGAAACCCGGCAAATCCCCCACTCAGTGCTCGAATTTCCGTCCTATTTCTTTACTAAATACAGATGTGAAGATATATGCGAAGGTTTTAGCTAACAGATTGCAAGATTTATTGCCTTCTCTACTTCACTATGACCAAGTTGGTTTTGTGAGGGGCAGACAGGCTTCTGACAATACTAGGAAGATGGTGGATCTCATTCAGGCAGCCCACTCCTCGAATACCGAATGCCTTCTTTTGGCTATAGATGCTGAGAAGGCATTTGACCGCATCCATTGGGGTTATTTACGGAAAGTCTTGGAGAGATTTCAATTTCCCTCACCCTTCATTGAGGCGGTCTTCTCCTTATATTCCATTCCGACTGCAAGAGTATCCTACGCTGGTTTTTTGTCTCGTCCTTTTAATCTCTCTAATGGTTCCAGGCAAGGCTGCCCAGTATCCCCGATTCTATATGTGTTGGCTTTGGAGCCATTGGCGGAGGCCATCAGGTCACAACCTCTTATTAAGGGTTATTCATTTCGGGAGTCAGTGGAAGTGAAGTTAGGATTATTTGCAGACAACATTATTATTGCACTGACGGACCCAGTCAACTCATTACCCCCACTCATGGAACTCTTGCAACGTTATAGCAAAATTTCTTACCACAAGGTTAACCACATGAAGACTCAGGCTCTTCCTTTGAACATGTGCAAGGCCATGTTGGCTCAACTTCGAATGGCCTACTCTTTTGAGTGGAGGAGGGATACTCTTACCTATTTGGGAATTTCATTGACAAGTCATCCGGAAGCACTATACACGGCAAATTTCAGTAAACTCTGGGGGTCAATTAAACAGGACCTGTCAGACTGGTCATCACTTATGCTTTCCTGGATGGGCCGCATAGCTTCCGTTAAAATGTCAATCCTCCCCAAATTATTGTATTTGCTTAGAGCTCTGCCCATTTCGATACCTCTTTCCTTTATTAAAGAAGCTCAAATGAAGATATATCGTTTTATCCATAATTCCCGGGTGTCCAGAGTTTCTAATAGATGGCTGGTGTTGCCGGTGCAGCGGGGTGGCCTGGGTATTCCTTCCCTTCTCTGTTATTTTAAGGCAGCTCGAATGGCACAGAATATCTTGTTTCATGCTCCCCCCGGAGCTGTGGCTTGGGTTGATATAGAGGACTCACAGGTGTCCCCACGTAGAATATGTGATTATTTATGGCTCTCCGCTAGGCTACAACCCAAATTGACTACTTTACTTCATAGCACGGAAATTTCTCTCCGGATTTGGAGAAATTACTCCTCAGTGTTTCCTGAGCTATGTCAATTATCTCCTGCCACACCGTTGGGATCGATGGAACTTTTGATTCCGCACTCAAATTATTACGCCTGGCGTAGAGCGGGTATCTTGTCTCTAGCGGATATTAGGGAAGGAGGTCACTTGAAATCTTATGAGGACCTCCAGGGTTCCTATGGTCTGGCCCGGAGGGATTTTTATAAATTTTTACAGCTAAGGCATTTATTGGGGTCATCGCCTAACTCTCTTTTTATTCCCTCTCTTAGACTGCACCGGATATCCAGAACTTGCATGCGCCCGCTCCTGACCTCCAAAATCATATCTCTTTGCTATGATTCTTTGATTACTGCTTCTGTACCACAAAAACTTCCGTTCATGTCTGCTTGGGAGGGAGAATTGGGCCACGAGATGGATGACTCCCGGTGGAGGGAAGCACTTTCTAACCCTTCGTTGATTTCTCATTGCTCTAACCATATTGAACTCTCCAGGAAGATTCTCTATCGTTGGTATTTAGTTCCATCGAGATTGGCTCATATCTTTCCCTCTGTGTCGAACCTGTGCTGGAGGAATTGTTCAGAGGTGGGCACTATGTTGCATGTCTGGTGGTCATGCCCAGTACTTAAATCATTATGGTCTCAAATTCATAGGCTGATAGAACTTACCACCTCACGAAGCCTACCCAAGACCCTGGACATTGCATTATTCAACATATTCCCCACTGATTTCCCCTTGACGTCTAGGATTCTGGGGGGTCATATTTTGATAGCTGCTAAAACTTTGTTGGCTAGGAATTGGAAATCCGCCTTGGTCCCATCCCTTCAGGAAGTGGGTTGTTTGGTTAACTCTAACCTGCAAATGGAGAGGATGCATTATGTGCTCGTTTCCAAGATGGAGATATATGAATCAGTATGGACTCTCTGGGAGTCCAGGAGGCCCGTGGTGTGACTGTTGATAATAAGCCAAATCCCCCTCCCTCACCTCTTTTTGTCTTTCCACCCCCCTTTATCTTATTCTCTATTTTCTTTTTCCGTTCTGATGCTTTCTTCATTACTTTTCTTTTCTGTTGCTCCTTCTTACCATATTCAACTGGATGTTGAGAAGCTCATTTTCACAATCTCTGTTATTCATTGTGAGACATGTTTTATTTGTAGCTTCTGCACTTTGTACAACTTTGATCAATATGTTACAATGTCTATTATGTGACTAAAACATACAAATGTAAAACTTCTGTTTAATAAAAACTTTATTGAAAAAAAAAAAAGTATAAGGGAGTGATGCTGTCCATGGTGCTGAAAACATTCTCTTCATTCCCCTACTGGGCCAAGAAAGGAAGTAGAGAGAATGCTTTTCAAAGACAGAGACACCAGTGGGAGAACATTTTTGCCAAAATGGGCACAGTGTCAAGGATATTAAGTTAACTGTATTGATGGGACTGTTCCGCACTCAGAGGGACAGAAAAGTATGGGAGATAAAATTAATGTTAAAATTTAATGCAATTTGTAGTGGTTTGAACAGGGATAAGGAATTTCTGTCAAAATACAATTTAGTTGATTGACCTTTCCAACAGACCCAAGAGCATCATAAATACCTCTAAAGCCTCAGAGGAAGAGTGCAATTTACCATTGACTGATCAAAGATATCTGGATCTGGACTGCATTCTGTTATCTGATTTCCATGCTAAACAATGTGATGTGTACTTGTATTTAAGAGAGATGTTTTCATATTTATCTGTATAACATGACTGAGGAAGAGACCTAAGGTCTTGAAAGCTTGCATTTAAATCTGCTTAGTTAGCCAATAAAAGGTATCAAAAACTATATTTGCCTCCTCAACTTCAGGATTGTCATAGTGTTGGTGATGTGTGAAGGGAGAAAATCCCTTACACATCGACAGCATTTCTGCAATCCTGTATGCTAACAGGGACCTTCTCCACCCCTCCCCTTGGATCCGAAAATTTTAGTCAATATGTTGGTGTGTGTGTGTGCGCATCGAAATGTTGAAGTGTTTCAAACACATCGACAAAATCATGTCGCCACAGCATCGGCCTTTAGTGAATCTAGGTTGTTGCTTTCTAATGAAGTTAAATGTAACTGTTTGACTATAATCACCAAATATACATTTGGAGAAAAAATGGAGAACCATTTGAAGAAAACAACTCCTTGTCAACTGTTAAACATTGGGGTGGATCTGTTGGGCTTTGTGGTTGTGTGGCAGCCAGTGGTGCAGGAAATATTGTGCCGGTAGAGTGAAAAGTGAATTCTACTATCAACAAATCCTGGAAGCTAATGTGCCACATTCAGGGAAGAATTTGAGGCTGAAAATAGTGTGAATATTACATCAAAACAAAGATTCAAATGATACCTTAACACAAACCATGCACTACTTCAAGAAATGAGATCTTAAAGTTTTGAAATAACCTTTACAGTCCACAGACTGGAATATTATTGAAAATATGTGGGTAGATCTCAAACATGCAGTGAATGCAAGATGACCTAAAGAACTTCTGAACTAGGAGGATTCTGCAAGGAAGAGAGGGCAAATATTCCTAAAGCAAGAACATAAAGACTGTTAGCTTGCTACAAGACAAGTTTGGAAGCTGTGATTTCTGCCAAAGGGAATGTTTGTAAGTACTGACTGATGGGCTTATGGAAGCAGCTAGCTTTGCGTGTGCGTGTATACATTGCGCATATGTTCATACACTGAAACGTTTTGGTAGCTGCCCCTTTGTAATAGTTAGGGCTGGAAGTGAGAGTGTCCAAATTATGTGTTGTGTGTCACAGTGTGGGTTGAGTTTAATATCAATGTGTGGGACTGGGGTGAAGGAAGGTGAGTTCTACCTCAGAAATAGGCAGAACAGGGCAGAGAGTGGGATGAATGTATGAGAAAGTATGCAGTGTTACCACAGATATCACTAACCCAGAGAATGAATCACCCTCTGTCTCTGAAGACCTGGGTAATTAATCCAAAAACTGGAGTCTCCAGGGCAGTTCCAGGTAGTTCCCGGAATACATATTCTGTGTTTGATTTTACATGTGTTTGCTTAGATATCTATATCTATATATATATCTATATATATATATTTTTTTTTTTTTTAATTTTTTTTTTTTTTCATTGCTGTGTATAGTTTGTTGAATGAGGAACATGCATTGCACCTCTTGCTAATTTACTGTACATAGGTGTCTGACAACTGTTCCAAATGACATGACAGTTTTTTTATTTCTGTGTCCTTGCATCTTGCTGACCATGGTTTTGTCCCTAATTTTAAGATTTAATTGTAATCACATAATCTTTGTGTATTATATGCTTGTCATTAAAAGACTATGAGCTTTTGAAAATGGGGTAATGTTATTTGTATAATTTCAGGCATTTTAGTATGTGTAATGTCTGTTCTGTGCAATTTTAAATGTATTGTGTGAGCTTTCCTATTATCACCGATATACAAGATGATATGGGCCACAAGTGATGTTCTGTCATGTAATTTCCCAGGGTTGTCCCTTGAATTTGATGGGAATGTTGGCAGGTATGTGTTTTGGGGTGCATGCATTATGGAGTGTCATTTGTTGTGTGTGTACTGGCATGTGTTCTGAGTATGAGTATGATGTATTAGGTTCTCAAGCTTTTCTTTTTTAAGTCACCTTTAATTAGGGATGGGTGAAAGTTGTCGCTGTGTTCCCGTGAGAAATTTTGTGAAAACCACATTATTATCCGCTTTTTTTGCGGGAAAATCCGCTTTAAAACTATTGCTTATTTTCGCAATCTTTCGCCCATTGTCCAAAATCTTTCGCCATTTTTTCAATGGCTAGAAAGTTTCTACCCATTGATTTACGTTGTTTTCGCATTTCCACTATAAAAACGTGACAATTTTGCAGAAGGCAGGCACAATTGAAGCAGCTACAGAGTGAGATAGACGTGCTGTGCTGTTCTGCTGTGATATTTTGGAAAAATTGAGGCAGGAAAGGCTCATAGTGACTGCTATCACTATAAGCAGGGTGAAAAATAATCAGTGGAGCAGATGGAAGGACCCTTATGTGTACACTGAGTCTGAGGAAGAAGGGATCACTACTGAACCAATGCTGTCCAGTCCCCCTAAATCACCCCAAGGGATCTTGGGGAATTTAATAGGCAGTGAGCGAGAAAAGGGAATGGGAAGGGGCGGGAGAAAAGGGTAGTGCTAGTGAGAGCAGGACAGGTCAGCTGCCTTCTGCTAGACGTGCTGCCTCTGCTGATACCGTTGCTGCCCCTGTTGTGGAATTTTCAACTGCTCTAATTCCTGCTGCTTCTGAGATGCAAGGGCAGTAGGATGCTGAGGAGCAGGCTAGTGTGCCACAGACCACCGTGGGCACAGTGGGAATGGGGTCAACAAGTGATGCGAGACTAGGACAGGTTCCACTTGCCAGCACCAGCAATACTCCTGGTCCTAGTTGCAGTGCTAAATCTGAGGCAGTAGCAGCAACATTATCCGCTGCCACAGAAAGTGAAGGGGAATGTGGAGGACAAGAAGAAAGAGGCCATTTTTCTCCACCTGTTCTCTATCCCTCCCACCAGAAGTCGTGGGTGTGGGACTGTTATTCTCTCCCGGCACAGGCACAGTGCAGTCATCATCAACAAAAGTACAGTGCAAAATTTGTGAAAAGTAAGTAAAAAGGGGAAAGGAGGGAACACACCATGGTACAACCTCCCTATAACACACATGAAACACAGACACCATGACAGTTATGTCAAATATGTTAAAGCCAAACACCCATTATAGAAATCTAGCACTGCTGTTACTGTACCCTGCCAGTCCATCTCGTTCATCGTTACCTCCCCCGCCAAATGATAGCCACTCTGTTAATATTAGGATATGGCATTTCATCTCTACCCATTGCACACTGTGTGGTGCACTTACCACACATGCCAGGGTGGTGGAGGAGAATCGATACCAGATCATCAGGTGGCATCTGAGGAGATTCCATCCCGCAGAATATGCTAGGATTCTGGCAGGAAGGGTTCATCATTACTATTAAACTGTCAGCAAGTTGTCATGTGTCCTTAGCTGGGTCTGGGCAAGGGGTATAGTGACAGCGGCAGTTCTTGGGTTCTGGTGTCATGGTCTTTTGATACAGTTGTGCCTCCAGATGTTATTTACCACACATACTGTGCACCTTGCAGTTGCTGATGAGAGCCACAGTTCCTGCTATTTATTTTTATCTCAGGGCTTGTGCTTTTAAAAAAAAAAAAAAAAAAAAAAAGCATAATCTTACAAGAAAATAAACAATCAATGTTTCTTCAGGGCTTGGGCCTCTAATAAGTCTAAGTCCTACAAAGGCCTCTAACAACAAATCAAACAAATCATCCTCTACAAAATACTCTATCAGGTCAAGTATCAGTCCACCCCAGTGGCAGCTTATGTCAGGGGGTTCCTGTCTCTATCACTTTATATACAAATGTCTTATTTTATTTTATTGATTTCTTTTTATTAACTGTCCCCCCAATAGCAGTCAAGAAACTCCCCCCCAAAAAAAAAAAAAATTCCCTGTTCAAATGATTAATTCATTCATCAACACAGGCACACTCCTCAGACCCCTTTTATACCATGTCTTATGGTTTTTATTTTATTTTATTTAGGATTTATTTTTTATTAACTGCCCCCATTCCCAATAGACAACCCCTGCAAAATCCATCTCCTGTTCAACTGATTCTTTCCCCACACCCCACCAACACAGGCACACTCATGCCCCTTTTATACTATTCCTTTGGGAAATAAAATAATATTTGCTATGTGTTGTTTGTAACTTCTATGTTCCCATAGATTTCAATGGAATGAGCCTGGCGAAAAAAGCTGTTAAAACAACAATGGCTGTTTTAACACTTCTACTGTGTTTGTGTTTAGCTGTAATTTTCCTCTTACTCACTTAATGTACCCACATATATTATATACTGTTTTTCTTGCCGTGAGATAGACTTTCTAAAGATACCATTATTTTCATCAAATTTCCTGAAAAACAATTTTTAAAAAATGATGAAACAAATGTAACAAATGTATTTTTTTTAACTTTGGCACTAAAAATCTTTTACACATCTACTAAAGCTAAAAAAATCTGCTAAATAGATTATAATATTTGTCTTGATTTTAGAAATACCCAATGTTGACATGTTTTTCTAATGTTTTTGTCAAGATATAATTCAATAACTAAAAGTAGCAAAAATTGAGGTGTCCCAAAACTTCTGACTGCTAGTGTATATGTGTGGAGGTACAAAAAAGATATAGTCATGTATTAAACTGAAAGAGTTCTCTCACCGAGCTTGCTTATGTCCTTTCATGGATACATCATTTCTCTGACGTCCAATATAGCTTACAGGTAACTCTGGGAAGGAGACAGCCCCTTTAAGTAGGCAGGAACAATTATTAGCTGGTGATGAGCTAGTCCCTTCCCAGTTAGATTTGTTCCTTGTACAGAAAGGCTACAGAGAACAGTTCTGCTTAGTTTTTAGTTTGTTATTTTCTTGTTAGATATGGGGTGTAGAAATCCCCCATTAGGCGGGTTACCATTACTGACTCCCCAATGATGGATTGCTCAGTTAACAGGTGCTGTTGTGGACCTTCCATCCCTGGAGGAAAACCTTGCATACTATGTATTTTTCCCTTGGAAAAGTCCACTGAGACTTTTCCCCTTCTCAATGGTAATCTGAAGGCTGAAGACCTGCAAGAAAAGGTGAACAACCTTTTGAATGCCATGATCCGTCCACTTGTCCCACTGTTTCCCCTCCACATAGGGGTCTCCTTTTTTGAGTTCCTAAATCTATACTCCTGCACTCATTTAGGTTTATCTTAATGTCTGCTTAGAGTCCTTGGAGCATTTTGGGTTTTCTGTGGTATATTAACCCTTTCCTTTCCATGTTCGGTGCTTTGGGGGGTGTTTTTCACTCAGTTCCCTTTGTGGTTCGGTATTTTCTACTGTTGTTCAGGTGTTCTCTATGTGTTTTACAACTTTTGGGACACTTTTGGAAATTTTCATTTATTTGAATTCAGGAGCATTTATCGCATAGCCGCAATGCTCCATTGATCTTTATGGGACATTTTCACTTGGGATATATCTCTGGAACCGCTCCACGTACCGTGTTTAGAGATGGCTCATTCTTCTTGATTGACCTTGCCCTACACTCCGGTTCACATCCTTGTTGGCTTGGGGGGATGCGGGAGCTGTTTTTAGGGTACTCTGAGAGGAAACTACGTTCCCCATAAACACCCGTTTCGTGGGCTGTTTCCTGATTGGCTTACAGTTCGGTTGCCATTTTCTTTCTTTCCTCTTACGAGTATCCTACACAGGGCTTGGACCCTTCCACTCTCCTCCTCAGCTTAATCCTTCTCTTGCCAGATAAGTGTATTGTAGCTCTTTCTGGGGTGAATTCTGTAATCTGGGATACAGTATTGGGTCCTTCCTTGTACTGTTAGACCGTTTATCTCCTGTCAGAATGTCAGACCCATTGGGATCTGGGGCTTGACCTAAGACTAAGGACGCTGGGGTGTCTTTGACCCCCATTACTAATTTTTCCTCATGTCAATCAAGGTTCCCTAGAGAATACTCCTTTTTATAGGATGGTGTGAACAAGGCCTGAGTTCTTTGAAGGTTCAGACATCGGCTCTCTCTGACTTTTTTCAGAGGTACATTGCCATTCTCCCAGATGTCAAGGTTCTCTTTCAAGGTGTCGCTCATGAGTTCCCTGCCTTTAAGCATCCCACTCCTCAGTGGAATCTTATTCTGGTTCTGGGAGTCTTGCAGCGGCCTCCTTTTGAGTCCTTGGCTACCATTCCTCTTCATTTCCTGACTTGGAAAATGGCTTTTCTTTTGGCAGTTGTCTCTGTTTGCAGAGTCATTGAACTGCAGGCCTTGTCATGCAAACCGCAGGTGGTTCTTTGTACCTCTCAGGCATTTCTTCCTAAGGAGATTGTTGTTCCTTCCTTTTGGACTGACCCCAGATCTGACAAAGAGAAGTATCTCCACTTCTGTGTTGTGGTGAACTGCCTTAAGTTCTATGTGCACAACACTGAGTCTGTCCTTCAGACTGATGCACTTTTTGTCATTCCTGAGGGTCCCAGGGTGGGTAAGGCTGCGTTCAAGGTGACTATTGTGATCAAATCTACCATTCGCAAAGCCTATGCACTCAGGAAGAAACCTGCTCCTTTTGCATCATAGCTCATTCCACTAGGTCTGTTGGGGCGTCTTGGGCCTATAAAAATCAGGGTTCTGCTGATCAGCTGTGCAAAGCGGCCACTTGGATGTCTGTGCACACCTTTGCCGAACACTACCGTGTTGATGTGCTGGCTTTGGCTGAAGTCAGCTTTGGCAGGAAAGTCCTGGAAGCAGCTCTGCCTGTCTAGGACTTGTGTTTCCTGTGTCTTAGAGATCTTTACCTATTGAGCCCTGTTGGCTCTTGCTCACTGTGCTACGTTTACAGTTACTGATGTGCTGTGTTACACTTCAATGTCCGTTGACACTTTGTTTGTTTGGGCTATTCTGTGCTCTGATTAGTCCATGGGATTTCTGGTATCATGGGGACCAGCGCTTGGACCTTGCCTTCTTTCCTACCACTGGGAGCTTAATGTTGGTACATCCCAGAGTTACCTGTAAGCTTTATTGGATGACAGAGAAAAGAGGATATTAGTCTTACCTGTTAAATCGTTTTCTCTTAGTCCATATAGCTTACAGGTCTCCCACCCTGTAAAAGGACCATGTCCTGTGGCTGGATGTGGGAGTCTTTTCGGGTTCATGCTCACAGGAGTTTTCTCTCTTTTCCTTCTTGCTATCTAGCTAGGAGGGGGCCTGCTAGTCACCAGGTAAGGAGCAGAGGACGGGTCCACCCTGCATTCTTTCCAATAATTGTTCCTGCCTACTTAAAGGGGTTGTTGCCTTCCCAGAGTCACCTGTAAGCTATATGGAATAAGAGAAAACAATTTAACAGGTAAGACTAAACTCCTCTTTTATAGAAGCAGACCTAAGTAGAAGGGTCATCTCTGGCTTGCCAAAGGATGAGAGTAATAGCTTTCAATTACTACACCTCTGCACCTACAGGTAGGGCACATATGTTGGTGCAGGGCCAGATTTGTCAAAATGGCAGACAAGGCAATGGCCTGGGGTGCCCAGTTTTCAAGGCCGCCTGGCAATTGCCCTGTCACACCCTTAGGCCCGCCCACTTTAGATGGCCATGCATTTTATTAAATACATATGGTGTATGGTGTGCCTGCGAGGGTGCTCTTTTCAGTTTAAATTAGTGACTTGACTGTACTGGTGCCTGTGCCTTCCAGCCTTCCAGTGGCAACAGGAGACATAATTATAGTATAAACATTCTACCATTTTATAGGCTTTTCCATAGATAGTTGTCAGTTTTATTGATAAATGTCAGTTGTTACAGTTGTATATAATGTTCTTCTTATGCTGGAAGAAGTACTCCAGTTGTGATTGTGCACAGGCCCTGGCACAACCGTTTGCTCTCTCTCCTGGTGCCATAGGGAATACGGCCATACTGGGTAATAGGAATAGCAGGTGGAATTACATTTTCCCTTGGGTCCCACAGTCCAGGCATATTGCCTGTGTTCACTCAACTTTAGTTGGTCAACAGCACTCAAAAATAAAACCTGTAGTAGAAAATAATTTACTGATCTGCAGGTCTTGAAAGCAGATTTCTTCTGTGGAGGAATTGACTTTCACTGTAGCTGGGATTAGCCCTTCCTTTGTGAGGTCGACTAAAAAGTACTAAGTCTCCCTCTGCTGTTGATTAAACAATGATTACTCTTCTGACTTCACCAGATGAAAAATGTATTAATTATTTTCAAACATCAGAAAATACAAGATCATATTCTCTCCCCTTTCTTTTCATGAATTGTATATCAACAAATTTGAAGTAACCAGTTACCACTACATTGAGTGTCTTTCTGTTGTTCTCTGCTCCATGATACTGGGGTCCCGGATCGAATGTTGAACTGTTGCTCTGCTCTACTGTACTGGTGGAGATCTCCAGGATGTCTCTTCTTGACTGTCCTCATCTATAGCATTTAATCCAGTGGAGATCAGCTTGCATCCCTCCAGTTGTTTTTGGATTGAAACTCCCACATTTGTCCTGCTGTGGATGATGGGATCTGCAGTCCAACAACAGCTGGAGGGACACATGCTGACAACCCCTATGTAACATCACCATTCTCAAACACCCCCTACATATACCTTCCCTTCTAGTAATGTGAACTGAACCTCAGAGGGAATGGTGAAATCTTTATACTTGTGACTGCAGTAGCGTTTTCTAACTGCCCTCATGGACTACTCGCTACCAGACTTGGGTTTCTTTCATTAACAATCAGTCAATCAATAAGCTGCCTGCTGCTTATATCATAAAGCAAGGTGTTTGTCTGTGTTGCTTAGAAAACATGGCCGTTAGATAGTCTTTGTGGATATGGGTTGAACAGTCAAATACTATGAGATTTTGGACACTGCTATCCCAACTACGTCCCTTAATGGATAACCGTTATCATTTAAATACATTTAGTAACTTATCGATCACAAAGGAGCAATCACAAAAAAACTGAACTGGGGTCTAAATTAGGTTTTTACAGTCAGCAAATATCCCAACTTTCTTCATCTGCCAATAGCTTAGTGCCTTTGTTTGGATATTTTATCTGTTGGCAATGTATAATTTAGTGTTCACTGCTTTAATTTTCTGTATTGGGTTGATCTTTTATGTCAAGAAGCAAAGAGTAGAGATCATGGCTATGGTACAGTGGCAGCCAATGGTGTGACCTTGCTGCGGCCTAAGCCGTAGTTAATGATGCTGACCATGAAGCCAGAGAGCAGGACTGAAACATCAGTAAGCCACAAAGAAGTAGTACTGATGCAACCCCAGATGAGAGAACAAGGCAGATACCCAAAATAGTAGGAACCCAATGGCTGGATAAATGAGAAGAATCAGGAGACAGACCAGGTCAGGGCAGGCAGAATTCATGCAGAATGCTACCAAATATGAATATCTCCTTAATTGTCGATTTTCTGGCCTTTTTTACTAACATAGGCAGTTGTTATTGAAGTTTTCAAATATGCAAACATGTTTCAAGATGGCAGGTCCACTTTAAACAAATAAAAATGACCGTAATAAGCTGTGTGTCAGACAGCAACAGAGTGCAAACTGAGTCTCAAAACATACCAGCCAGTGATGTCTGATAACAGAAATTATCATTAATCAATTAATTAACTAACTGACAAGTTAAAATTGTCTTTAGATAGTAATGAATGGGCTACACATGAAAACAAAGTGTGATTATAAAGTTAGTAATAATTACTACGTTTAGTAATAATGACTAAAACTGACAAATATTTATATTACAGGTTTGTTTAGAAGAGTTGGTCACAGAAGATTTTAGAGATGCCTTTGAAATTCCATTGAGGTCACTGACTCCTTGCTGACCCTATAAGCAATTTTAGATTGATATTGTTATCCAGTTTCTAATGTGTTAATCAAGGACTTCTGCAAGGAATTCTGCATAACAAGTAACACATAATCTATTTATATTGACTTCTCTTCTCCCTCCACCTGAGGTGAAGGCTGGCATATGTGGGTGTACATTTGTTACCTACCAATCTTTTTACTGTACCTTGGGTCTGTAGAATAATTGTACTAAAACAGAGATGAGATGATCAATAATTCTTCTAGTTTTCATTAAGTTTACCATCTGGTAGAAGCTATTGTGAGGTAGCTCTGATTCTGTTTTACATGTTCAGTCGAAGTATAAAGTGGTTTTACTTCACATATCACAAATTGTGTTCATAAATTAGCAGAGAATCACCAGAATATCTGTAGTGCACAACACAAATGATGGTAATTTCCCCACAAGAGGTCTCAAGATGAAATCAATATGCTTTCCCGGTAAGGCAGACATTGTCAGAAGTGCTCTCCCTAGTGATTTGGAAGGATTCCTGTGTACTTCTACAGATTACAATTTTCACTAAGTTACCAGAAAGAAGTCTTAACCAATTTGGAATGCATCTTAGTTTCGTTCCCCAATATATGTGTTCTGCTGGGGTGTAGTTAATGAGTACTATTATGCTCATTTTGTGATGCACAAGATATCTAATCTACATAAGATCACTCTTGGGTAACTGTATTTGATGAAGATTTGTATATTCCTTGCTTATTTTTTGCTTTTTTTTAATATGTATAAAAATTAAAAGTAATATTTTAGTTTTTCCATATAATATTTACTCTACCCTGGGATTTTTTCTCCTTATATTTTGTCTCTACTGTAGCACCTGGCTGTGATATCTGTTCTCTGTCTCACCTATACTGATAAGGTGCAAGTAAAAAAAATACAGATATTCTCAGTATATTTGTTACATAGAGCAGGAATTGTACACGTTCCAGGGCAGCTGCTCCTTAAGATGGCTTTATAGGCAGTAGAGGGGTGCCATTGTTAATATAGATTTGAAGTACTTATAGACCATTCACTTCATAAGTGTGCACTGTCAGTAAGATACTGCAAGATCCAATAAGATGCTAATTTGAATAATATGCCTAAATGCTCTGCGTGAAATTATAATTATAATATCTATAAATCCTTTGTAAAACTTCACCTGGAATATTTAGTACAGTTTTGAGCAGCAGTTCTCAAAAAAGTATTATCGAACTGAAAGTAGTGCAGAAGATTTACTTTATGAAGAATGTCTAGCCAATTTTAGTTTGTATACATTAGAAAAAGGACCTCTAAGTGGAGGTATGATTGCTATATTTTAATATGCCCTATATCAGTGCAAATAATTATCCTTATTCAAATTAGAGACAAGTGGCTTTGGCCTACAGCAGTGGCAAGGATTTTTTACAGTAAGGGCAATAAGGATGTAAAATTCCTTACCTCAGGAGGTGTGTTGCTAGATACAACAAATATTTTCAGTGCAGGAATCAGATAGGCATTTGTCTTTTTCCAGTCTCATAACTATGTAATGCCTAATAACCTATTTCTGCACAGCATGAATATAACAAAATCATTCCATCATGATACTGATATCTGATTCCAGGGTATATGTGACTTCCAAGTTCAATAAGTGTATGATGGGCTCCAGTTCTGGAGGCATGAATAACATCCCTTTGAGTGCCAGAGTGGTACGCAAGCACTGCAGAGCAATGCATTGTGTACCCATCTGGCAATCAAAGGTGTGTATATTCTATGGCTTGTGTATACATTATAATAGCCCTTATGGTGCTGCTTTGTAGGTGACCCTCTGTAGAAAAAAACTTGCCAACTTTGAACAAAGGAGGCTTTTCACACTCAGAGCTTACATAACCTCATCTTCTAATTGTTTATTTTTGAAGTATGTATATGAATATGCTTTGGACCTGTAATATCTTTTTCGGTAAGGTACGATTGTTATTTTTATTATTTTTTTACACATTCTCCCAACTGTGTTGTGCATTTTCTGTGTATTGTGAGGAGGTCTTTGAGGCTGACGTATCATATGGGGCTTTTAACACCTTGAATTCTAGAGAGGTCTCCAACTCATTTCTCTTCAATACACTGGAAATATCTCTTGCATTCAAGGGATTTAAAGTCCCATTAAAATCTGTAAGAAGACTGGGATCTTTCATTTGTCTCCAGTGGTGAAGTTTGTTTTCTTCAGAATTATTTCAGTTTCTGAGCACATCAGCCACAATATGTAGATTTCATTATTTATGTCTAGCTTTTATATTATTTGTTTTTTATTATTTAGTTGCTGTTTGATATGAGCCTCTCCTAATTTTCTCAGTAATCATAATTCCTTATAATTTGTTTTGGTTTTAGATATATACAAATCTTGTCTATTAATCTTGCCACCCACTCACTCTTCACAAAGGATGAAGGCCAACACAATGTTGAAATTAAACTTCAGGGCTTTTTTTTTTTTTCCTTGTTGACCAGCAGAACAGTGAAGTAACATTAGGTGACATTTAGATCATTACTGTTAATCAAATTAACAGACTTCATAAAAGACTTTTTGCATAAAATCTTACATAACCTCTGTTCCTGTGGTCACCAAGTAAAAATGTATTAACTTTAATATTATGTTGGTCCTCATTCTTGGTGTCTGTTTCAAGACAGCAGCATCAGATACCTCTGTGATTTTAGCACCTATATTTGCTTTTTTTCCCTAAACCTCTGGTTGATCACTTACGATCCTTTCCTCTTTTTTTTAATTTGTTTCAGAATACTGTAGAGACTCGTGGAGAGATTTCCCTTAATTCCGTGACCAGCAAAGGTACTAAGTGCACACGTTTGTGGTTTGCCATGACAAAACAAAGATAATTCATGCTGAACTTTAAAAAAACAAACAGACAAACAAATGACTAAATCTCAGATTACAGTTACTAGATTAGTATGGGTCACTGGGTTAATCAATCTGTGCAGAGTCTGATGTGTTATAATTGTATCACAATAATTACTCTATGATGTGGGGCCCCAAAAATGCCTTGGCCAAGGTTTGTCTCCCCCATTCACCATCTACTTGGACCAGCGCTGCCAATTAGGAAACATGTATATAACAGTATGGATATTTGATATGTTTTGCATATACGCCATAGGAGCATATCTGCTTGTTTACTGTGTGCTGGATAACAATACTGTATGTTATGTGATGGACTCCTAACTCCATAGCTGGATAATCAGAAGACTTGGTTCCAAAGAAATTAACCACAGTGTCATCACCACACTAAAGTAAATGGCCGTGTACTGGAAATAAATTGTGAGGGAACAAATAAGTATCTCCATTGAGTTCCCTTGAACACTAGATAGTTCTCCAATGCACTGTGTAGCAATGCATTTTAGACCTGCCCAGCATTAGAGGGGTTAAAAGCCAGATTTAAATTAAAGGGGATTTGAGGGATGTTTTTCAACCCTATGGTACAGTTGGTGTGCCTCAGAGTTGTTTATCTTTTTGTCCTGGCATAGGCCCATAGGATCACCTTTAGCAAACCAAGAGTGGAGCAATTCTGGAGCAAAATCACTGCATCATACATACAAAGAAAGATCCCATTACTTTCAAAGGGTCATTTACTTTGATAAGTGGAGCAGGCTGTTTTGCACCACATTTGTTCATCTTTTGCTTGATAACTGTGACAGTTAGTGTGCTATACATTAAACTGATGTCCACTCGCTAAACTTGAGCCAGTTACTGTTAAGTGGAACCTGAAAATAACACACACAAGGTGATGTTTTTTTCTCTGCAGAAGGATTTAGATAAACTGAGTAATGGACAGAAGAGTAGCAGATGACATTTAATGTAGATAAATGTAAGGTTATACATTTGGGCTGTAGAAACAAACATGCTATATATACACTAAATGGGAAACAACTTGTGGAATCCTCATTTGAGAAAGATTTAGGAGTACTGATAGATGATAGCCTTCACAGCTCATTTAAGTAAAGATGTTGGGGAGGCAAACCCAGAAGTGGAATTGCTGGAGAAGACTGCTCTCCCTAACAGCCGGGAGAACAGCTCCTCTAGCACAGAGGGGATCGAGAGAAAAGTGAAGCCTAGGCAGGTTGTGGTGGTAGGGGACTCCATTATTAGGAGAACAGATAGGGTAATCTGTGGCTCTGATCGCAGCAACCGAATGGTTTGCTGTTTCCCGGGTGCCCGGGTTCGGCATGTTGCAGACAGGGTGGACAGATTATTGGGAGGGGCTGGAGAGGATCCAGCTGTCTTGGTGCATATTGGTACCAATGACAAAGTTAGAGGAAGGTGGAGAGTCCTAAAAGGTAATTTTAGGGATTTAGGCAGTAAGATTAGGAACAGGACCTCCAAGGTAGTATTCTCAGAGATACTACCCGTGCCATGCGCTACGCCAGAGAGGCAGCGGGAGATTAGGGAGCTCAATGCATGGCTGAAGTCTTGGTGTAAGAAGGAGGGCTTTGGGTTTTTAGAGCACTGGGCTGATTTTGCTTTGGGGTACAATCTCTATAGCAGGGATGGATTGCACCTGAATGCAAGAGGGTCTCAAGTGCTTGGGGAGAGGATTACTAGACGGTTGGAGGAGATTTTAAACTAGGAAGGGGGGGGGAGGGGCCAATAAATACTGGGATAGATAGTATAGAAAGGGAAGGTGATGTAGTTAATAACCAGGTGGGAGGATCTGGGGGCGGGGTTAGTACAGATGATAGGGAGAAGCCTATAAGCCACATCAAAATTAAATCACAAATGGAACACAGCAGTGGCATAAATTGTATGCTTGCAAATGCCAGAAGTTTAACTGGTAAAATAGGGGAACTGGAGCTGGTAGCTGAAATTGAAAACTATGACTTGATAGGCATAACAGAAACATGGTGGGATGACACACATGATTGGTCAATCAATTTAGAGGGCTACATGTTATTTAGAAAAGATAGGTCAAGCAAAAGAGGTGGTGGGGTCTGTCTGTATATCAAACCAGCATTATTGCCTCAATTGCGGGAAGATATATGTGATGACAGTAGTGAACATGTGGAATCCCTGTGGGTTGAAATAGTCACTGGGGATAAAACTGCCCAGAAAATATTAGTGGGTATTTGTTATAAACCACCAAACATTGGTGACCTTGAAGAAACACAGCTATTAATGCAAATAGAAAAGGCTTCCCAAATAGGGAGAACTATAATTATGGGGGATTTTAATTATCCAGAAATAGACTGGAAAAATGGAACAGCTAACTCTGCTAAAAGCAGCAAGTTTCTGAACTTGTTGAATGACAATTTTTTGTCACAACTAGTGCAGACCTCAACCAGAGGGAATGCATGTCTGGATTTGGTAATAACTGACCATGAAGAACTTATCTCTAACATCCAAGTAAGGGAGCACTTGGGGAATAGTGACCATAACATGGTATCGTTTGAGATTAATTCAAAAAAACAAGTTGATATGAGTTCCACCAAAACACTGAATTTTAAAAAGGCCAACTTTAGCAGGTTTAATTCATCCCTTGGTCTCGTTGACTGGGATAAAATATTTTCAGGAAAAAGCACAGAAGGTAAGTGGAATGCCTTCAAAATAACATTGCAAAAATACACATATAAATTTATCCCTGTTGGAAACAAATACAAAAGAAGCAAATTGAAACCAATGTGGCTAACCAGTAAAGTAATTCATGAAATAAATAACAAGAAAGCGGCATTTAAACATTACAAAGCTGAGGGATCAGCAGAGGCATTTGCAGAATACAAAAATGTCAACAAAACCTGTAAAAAGGCTATTAAATTAGCTAGACTGGAGAATGAAAAAAATATTGCTAAGGAGAGCAAAAGCAACCCAAAAAAATTCTTTAAATACATTAATGGCAAAAAATTAAAGTCTGATAATGTTGGGTCCTTGTTAGCTGAAACGGGTGAGATGGTCAAAGGTGACAGAGAGAAGACAGATATTTTAAATAATTTCTTTTCTTCTGTTTTTACCAAGGAAGACCCATTGGACAAGAATCTGCAAACTACTTTTACAGAACAGTCACAGCAAGCATGGGACTGGCTAACACAAGAAAAAGTGTTAAAACAATTGAATGGTGTCAAGGTAGACAAAGCTCCGGGGCCAGATGGTATACACCCACGGGTACTTAAAGAGCTAAGCCAGACCCTGGCCAGACCGATATATCTGATTTTCAGGGATTCTTTTATTTCTGGTATGGTGCCCATGGATTGGCGTAAAGCAGATGTGGTGCCCATATTTAAAAAGGGATCAAAGTCCCAGCCAGGAAATTACAGACCCGTAAGCTTGACATCTGTGGTAGAGAAGCTGTTTGAAAGGTTGCTAAGGGAATATATTCAAGAATTCTGCTGGAACAGGAATATCATTAGCAATAGCCAACATGGCTTTGTGAAAGATAGGTCTTGTCAAACGAACTTGATCGCATTTTATGAAAAAGTAAGTAATAATATAGATGAGGGAGCGGCGGTTGACGTGATCTATTTAGACTTTGCCAAGGCATTTGATACAGTTCCACACAAGAGATTACTGTATAAATTGAATGAAATAGGACTAGGGGAAAATGTTTGTGAGTGGATTGGAAATTGGCTGAAAGATAGAATGCAAAGAGTGGTAGTAAATGGCAAGTTCTCCAGTTGGATAAACGTGATAAGTGGAGTGCCTCAGGGATCTGTCCTGGGTCCTCTTCTTTTTAATTTGTTTATTAATGACCTCCCAGAGGGCATAGGAAGCCATGTATCAGTGTTTGCCGATGACACAAAATTAAGTAAGGTAATAAAGTCTGAACTGGATGTGTCTTCATTACAAGAGGACTTGGACAAATTGAGTAACTGGGCAGGCAAATGGCAAATGAGATTCAATATAGACAAGTGTAAAGTTATGCATTTTGGGTATAATAATAAAAATGCAACATATAGTTTAAATGGTGTTTCTCTGGGGAAATCTACTAATGAAAAGGATTTAGGAGTAATGGTAGACAATAGACTTTGCAGTAGCATGCAGTGCCAGCTGGCAGCTGCAAAGGCCAATAAGATATTGGCATGTATTAAAAGGGGTATTGACTCAAGGGAGGAAGATATAATTATGCCTCTTTACAGGTCCATGGTAAGATCCCACCTAGAATATGCTGTTCAATTCTGGGCGCCCTTTCTGAAGAAGGACATTATGGAACTAGAGAGAGTGCAGAGGAGGGCTACAAAACTAGTAAGGGGAATGGAATGTTTTAGTTATGAAGAGAGGCTAAAAAAGTTAAACTTGTACACACTAGAGAAACGGCGTCTTAGAGGGGATATGATAACACTATATAAATATGTTCAAGGTCCATATAAAGGGCTTTCAAAAGACCTGTTCATTAACAGAACAGTACACAGGACAAGGGGCCACCCGCTTAGACTTGAGGAAAGGAGATTTAGTCTACAACAGCGGAAGGGTTTCTTTACAGTAAGGACAATAAAGGTATGGAATGCACTTCCGGAGGAGGTGGTGCTATCAAATACATTAGATGCCTTTAAAAGGGGCCTGGATACTTATTTAAAAGAGCATAATATAGAGGGCTATGCACGTTAGTATTGGGTTTAATATTTAGTTAGGGCTTGTTGATCCAGGGAGAAGTCTGATTGCCATTTGGAGTCAGATGCCTTCTTTTGGGTCAGCGATGGTAAACAGGAATAGGAAAAGGGTTGAACTGGATGGACGCAAGTCTTTTTTCAACCTAAATTACTATGTAACAGCAGTGTGCAGAGTCACTCAGCTGCTGCAAGAGCAAATAGGGTATTGTCCTGCATAAAAAGAGGTTTAGATGCAAGGGATGCTAATGTTATTCTACATCTACATAAATCCTTGGTAAGGCCTCATCTAGAATATGGAGTACAATTTTGGGCACCAGTTATTAAAAAAGACATTATTGAACTGGAAAAAGTTCAGAGGTAAATGGATTGGAGGACCTGAGTTATAATGAGAGACAAGCCAAACTGGGTTTGTTTACATTAGAGAAGAGATGTCTAAGGAGTGATATGATTACCATTTACAAATATAGTCAGTCAATTTAAAGAACTATCCAGTGAATTATTTACGCAAAGAGCTGAGCTAAGAACGAGAGGTCATCTATTATGACTAAAGAAAAGGTGCTTTTGACAAAGACAAAGGCAGGGATTTTTTACAGTAATTGCAGTAAAGCTATGTACCGTAAAACCTCAGGTATAATACGCACCTGTGTATAATACGCAGGTGTATATTATGGCGAAGATTTTAGGGGAAAACAAGAGTGCCTATGTATAATACGCACCCTTGTTTTCTCCCTTACTACAAAAAAATATAGTGTTAGCAGACCTCTTCCCTCCCTCCCCCGGCGCTCCGCTTTGAAGATAAACCTTACTTTTGTGCAAGTGAACTGCAGAACAGAAGGCAAAACTTCTTGCACTTGCCGCCCTGCTGCCTGCTTCCTTCAATTGGGCTTACAGTACCTTCCGCCTCCAGCCAATGGCAATGCCCTGATACACACTGGATCAACAAGGGGGATTTGAAATGGCCTGAATTTAATGAACATATGTCTTTTTTCAGCCTCATCAACTATGTTACTATTAGCAAGTGAGGGGAGGTAGCAGTGCATTCTTGAGAAGTGTTGTGAGTGTGGAAGATAATGTTGGGCTAAAATAGGAAGTGCCTTCACAGCATGTCTTAAATAGCATAATCTATAAATCTACAAAACTCAAAACTAGTTTTCAGTAAAAACAGATTATGCTGTATATAGGTGATTTTGTCAACTTTTTCAGAGCTACCAAACTTATTTTTAAGTGATAGGGTCCCCTACTGAATCACCCAATGGGAGCAGTAACTCCTCCTTACTGCCACCTCTGGGTGTGTGTGTCTCCTTAGGAGACATAAATTATGTAAGGAGCCTTTCTCTTTTATAGATATAGATGTTGTCTCCTATAGTACAGTTTGTTTACTGCAGAATTACACAACTTTTCGTTTACCATAAAGTCCAATGAGTAAAATCTTTCTTATAAGTAAAACGTTTGGATTTACACATCAAGTTATTAACCTTACAATTGTTCTGCGTTGATCCCCACCTACTATTTAATTACTCAACCACCATTTTACTCACATATACTCTTCATGTCTGTCTGGTTGTCTGAATACAGACAAGGTGGCACATTGGCATTCTTAGAGCCATTTATAAGGCCCCACATTCATTGTTTAGACTTGAACTAAGGAAAGTGCTAATTTAAAAGCCCATGGGCAACGCCGTGCCCCCTTTGCTAGTAGTAACATAAATGATGATGCTAAAAACAAAAGAAGTGCATCCATCAAGTTCAACCCTTGCTATGTCCACCTTGCTGATCCAGAAAAAGGCAAAAAAAAAAATTTAAGCCATTTCCAATTAAGCCCCAAGTGTGTAAAAAATACCATATTTCCCTGGAGCAATATCCTATCTGCTTTGAAACCAGTTGTCATAATTGTAAATATTGTTCTGAGCTAGGAATTTGCCTAATATATTTTTAAAGACATCTACAGTATCTGCAAACAGCTTCCAGAGGAAAAGAATTCCACAACCTTACTGACTGCACTGTGTATAAACTCCTTCCTTTGTTGTAGTCAAACACGTTTTTTTAAACTTTATTATTTATTATCCATACCTTGTTGGGTGGGGGTGTCAGGACCCCACCTAATTCTCCCCCAACTATTGATCTCCCAGCCAAAAGCACTGTGAGATCAATGTAGATGGTGCAACATGCTCTCCTATTTCGCTCACACCCAGGGTTATTCATTTTTTAGGTGGGATAGGGTTAATAAAAGGGGAGGAGGGTATGTCTATATGTAAAGCATGCCTTAAAACGTAGTTTAAGGGAAGATATAAATGAAGGGTCCAATGAAAAGGTAGACACCTTGTGGGTTGAAATACACACTGGGGGCACACATAATAAAAAATGTTAGTGGGGATTTGCTACAAGCCACCTAATATTGGGGAGTCGGAGGAAGCCCAGATTTTACTGCAAATGGAAAAGGCTTCTAGATCAGCAAAGGTAATTTTACTACATGACAGGAGGCTTCATATTTTGCATTACTTCCTTTACTGACAAACTCCAATAGCAGCACAGTAACTCTTTCCATCACAACCAAAGTAAAGTAACCAGCTAATATAAACCCTGGAGCAGATAAGCCACTTCTCTTTCTTTGCTGCTCCATGGCTGCACAGGTCAGAGTACTTTATTCTAGCTTTGTGTGTATTTTATTGTATTTTCTTTTTATTACCATTTACTGTGTCCTGTTTGGGGCTATTGTGCTTTCTTAATCCCTTTCCAGCAAAGGTAATTATAATGGGAGATTTCAACTATCATTAAATTGACTGGAGCAATATGACTTCCGGAAATCATTTTTTAAGTATGATAAATGATAATTTTATGTCCCAACTAGTAAAGGAGCCAACTAGAAAATAGGCCTTGCTTGACCTAGTGTTCTCAAACAATTTCGACATGATAAACAATGTACAAGTTAGGAAACATTTGAGTATTAAAGGATATTCAGTAGGATGTAATTTTCAAAGATAAAAATGCACAAGATTCATAGAATGTATTTAAAATGCTCTTAGACAACTATACACGTCAATATATGCCATTGGGGAATAAGCACAAGAGGAGTAAAGGGAAACCAATGTGGCTTAATAATGAGGTTTGCAAAGAAATGTGAAATAAAAGCAGGCTTTTAAAGTGTTTAAGTCAAACAGGTCAGATGCATCATTTAAAAATATAAAGAATGTAATAAAATCTGCAAACAAGCAATTAAGCTAGCTAAAATAGAAAATGAGAGAAATATTGCTAATGAGAGCAAGAAAAACCTTAAACAATTCTACAAGTATATTAAAGGGATAGTAATACTTCGTTTTAACTTTATTTTATTTTGTAGGCATTAAAAATACATGAAGAATGATATAAGTCTTATCTCTCAAACCTTTATGGTTTAAGAGATATTCACAAACAAAGTATCCCCCCCCTGTTCAACCAGATCAGAAGGGAGGTGCCCAGGTAGACTGCAGAGAGGGACAATCTTCAATTAAGATAAGGGAAAAAGCTGAAAAACTTGTCAAGGGGGGAAGGGCTTTCATTGTTTTCATACAAAGAAAATTGTCCCCTTCTGTTATCTGTCTGGTCATACAACCTGATCCACATCTGAGAAGAGATGGCTTACACTAGGTAAAAGGGGCGGGGAGGGGAACTTTGCTTGTGAATATCTCATAAACCATAAAGGATTGAGAGATAAGACTTATATCATTCTTCATGGTTTTTTAATGCCTATAAAATAAAATAAAGTTAAACGAAGTATTACTATCCCTTTAATAACAAAAAAGTTATTGGTCCTCTTAGGGCTGAGACAGGTGAATTGATTAGTGAGGATGAGGCTATGGCTGACACCCTAAATACATTCTTTGCTTCAGTATATACGAAGGAAGCAGCAATGACGGGCTATGGGCAAACTGACAAAATGACGGACTTTCCTCCATTATTTACATGGCTTACTGAGGACAAGGTCCAAAAGAGACTGGAGAGGGTTATGGTGAATAAAGCACCTAGACCTGAAGGTATACACCCAAGGGTACTTAAGGAACTTAGTTCAGTAATAGCAAGACCATTATACTTAATATTTATTGATTCACTTTCATCAGGCATAGTGCCCTGTGATTAGAGGAAAGTTAATGTAGTTCCATTGTTTAAAAAGGGAGCAAGATCCATACCAGGAAATTATAGACCTGTGAGCTTGACCTCCATAGTGGGTAAGATGCTAGAAGGGTTACTAACTGACATTATTCAGAACTATGTGAAGATAAACAATATTATTAGTAGGAATCATGGTTTCATGAAGGATCATGTCAGACTAATTTACTTGCATTTTATGAAAGAGTCAGTAGTAATTTGGACAGGGGAATTGTTGTAGATGTAGTATACTTGGATTTTGCAAAAGCCTTTGACACAGTGCCTCAGAAAAGGGTTATTGCATAAATTAAAAGGCTTCGGTTTGGGCGGTGTTATCTATACATAGATTGAGAACTAGTTAAATTATAGATGGCAGAGAGTTGTTGTAAATGGAACTTTTTCAGATTGGTCTTAAGCTATAAATGGAGTTCCACAGGGTTCAGTCCTGGGCCCAATGATTTTTAATTTGTTTATTAATGATCTGGAAGTGGGAATTGAAAGTAGCATCTCAGTCTTTGCTGATGACACTAAGCTGTGTAAACAAATACGTACAGAGCTGGATATTTTTTTCTCTGCAGAAGGATATAGATAAATTGAGTGAATGGGCAGAAAAGTGGCAGATGATATTTAATGTAGATAAATGTAAGGTTATGCATTTGGGCTGTAGAAACAAACTTGCTACATATACACTAAATGGGAAACAACTTGAGGAAACCTCATTAGTGAGAAATTTAGGAGTGCTGATAGACGATAGACTTCACAGCAGTGTGCAGAGTCACTCATTTGCTGCAAGAGCAAATAGGGTACTAGCCTGCACAAAAAGAGGTGTAGATGCAAGGGATGCTAATATTATCCTACCTCTGTATAAATCCTTGGTTAGGCCTCATCTAGAATATGGAGTACAATTTTGGGTGCCAGTTCTTAAAAAATACATTGTTGAACGAGAAAAGGTGCAGAGACGTTTAACAAAACTGATAAAGAGATTGGAGGATCTGAGTTATAAAGAGAAACTAGCCAAACTGGGTTTGTTTATATTAGAGAAGAGATGTCTAAGGGGTGATATGATTATCATTTACAAATACATTCAAGGTCAATACAAAGAACTAGCCAATGAATTATTTACACAGAGAGTGGAGCTAAGAACAGGAGGTCATCCATTAAAGGTATAGTAATATTTCATAATAAAAGCAGTTCTAATTAATCATCATATTATTTGGACTTTGGAGAGTGTTATTTCAATTGTCAGAGTTGTAGTTCCAGAGTAATTCAATGACAAAGTGTCCCCCTCCCGCCCCTTTTACTGATGTAACACTGCTCAGCCAAAGCAGAAGGGAGGTGCCCAGGTAGACTGCAGAGAGGGACAATCTTCAATTAAGATAAGGGAAAAACCTGAAAAGCTTGTCAAGGGGGCAGGGATTTCATTGTTTTCATTGGAATAAAAGTGTCCCCTTCTGTCTGGTCTATAGACTGCATTCCACATCTGAGAAGAGATTGCTTACACTAGGTAAAAGGGGCGGGAGGGGGAAACTTTGCTTGTGAATATCTCATAAACCATCAAGGTTTGAGAGATAAGACTTATATCATCCTTCATGTTTTTTTAATGCCTACAAAATAAAATACATTTAAAACGAAGTATTACTATCCCTTTAAGAATAGAGGAATGGTGCTTTCTACTAAAGCAAAGACAGGGATTCTTTACACTAAGGTTGATAATGCTATGGAATTCTTTGCCTCGGCATGTTGTACTTGCATATAATGCAACTGCTTTCAAAAAAGCAATGGATGCCTATCTAGCACAGAACAATATTGAAAATTATGACAGATGATTTCAAAGCAGATTGGATATTGATCCAGGGAAATATCTGCCATTTGGAGTCAGGAAGGAATTTTGTTTTTACCCACTTGGGGCTAAATTAGAAATTGCTCCAGAGGGTTTTTTTTGCCTTCGTCTGAATCAACAAGGGTGTTTTTGGCATGGGCTGGACTTGATGGACACTTGTCTTTTTTCAGCTTCATCAACTATGTTACTTTATATGTTACTATTCCAGAAAAGAGTGTACTGGATCAGGGATATTCTAGCCACATCAACAGAGACATGAGGATACTTTCCCCAATCCTTCCTCTCCAAGCTGGAAGTAGGTGTGAAATTGTTCGACTGTATTGATCTCCCACCACTATCGGCTAGGAGATCAATACATGGTGGATCATCAGGAGGGGCCCTGTTGCCCTCCCAACAAGGTTTGAATTAAAATGTTTTTTTTAAAAAAATACATCACTGTGTTTGCTTCAGAGGTGTCCAACGTACTGCTTTGCAATATGTTGGACAGCCGTGTGGCAAATACACTGCCATACCTCCTAAGTGTCCCTCTTTTGGAGAGCTAGTCCCTCTATGAGACCCAAATTCTTCTTTGCTTCCCTGTTGTCCCTCATTTTTTAGTAGATAAGACTTGTGTTATGTATGTATGTAATTATCACATAACTCCACAGCAATAAAACTCACATTAATGTTTGTTTAAACTTCAGTATATATGTTTATAATCAGTTTATGTAAATAGAATATTTTGGTCTTGTTCTAAATTATTTATTCAATTACATGAAGTGCTGTCAGCCTAAAAAAATCTCAGTAATGCTCTGCCCACCAGTTGCATCCCAGCAACACCTCTAAAACAAAAGTGTCTCTCTTTGCCCATGTTGGGAAGTTTGCCAGACCCCTGATCCACTGTCCAATGGTAGTCCTAGTACCCTCATGTACATTGTTTGCCTCCCCAGCCTGGTTCAGCTAGTATATTTTTAAAATGAACCTGCATCTAATTCCATATGAGTATCATGTAGCAGGAGTGTAAAAAAAAAAAAAAAGCAGAAAAGCAATTGGTACATGTAGTAACAGCAACAATGAGGAGAAAGAGGAGGAGGGATTTGCACAGTTGCCACCATTTAAGATGGTTGGGAACAGTGCTCTTAACATTCTCCTATAACATAAAGTCCTAGAATGCGTCCCTCACTGTGTGCGTAACCGCACATGCGCAGTAGGGACTTGCAGAATGGGCTGATCCGGAGCGGAGAGCTCCGGAAGGCGGACAGCCTGTCTGTGCTCCCAGCTCCAGGGCATCAGCGGAGGCGGCTGAATGACAAACTGTCACCCAGTGCCTCCGCTGCTGCCCCGGAGCAGGGAGCACAGACAGGCTGTGAGCCATCCGGAGCTCCCCGCTCCGGATCAGTCCGTGTATACGGGTTTTGTAACTAGTTGATGAGTAATTTACAAATGAAAAATCTAAGATGAAATTGGACTCATACATGAAACTACCGCCACCATCCATATCCATCATATTAAATTCTACCTTTCAAGTATCTTTATTCTGTTGATTGTTGTTGCTTATAATTGAATGCCATCGCCGTTTATGTTGTTTATGATAAAATTTAAAACAACACTTTGAAGAGTAATAGTGTACTGTACTGCATGCAGAGTACTACTTAATATTTCTCAGTTGTCAACTACTGAACACAGGAAGCATGGGATAAAGTATTCTTCCATATGAGGGCATGACACTTGCATACAAAGATCTTTCTGGAGGTGGAGACTCCCTCCTTACTCCACTTTATCTCCACTAGACATGCTCAGAGTTAAATGTGACCTCCAAGGAGATGGTCAGGGCAAATATTCTCTTAGTTTGTTTTTTAAGTTTTTGTTAATATATATATATGGAGCTGTAAATACCCTATTAAGTGGGCTGCTATTCCCTGTTCCTCCACAATGGAAATGGAACAGGTAGCAGACTTTTACAGTACCTGGGCCTGATGGAGGAATGCTTTTAGAATTGTATTTAGCCATTTACCCCTCTTGGTTTTTTCTACATATGAGCCTGAAGACTGAAAATTATTCCAGTTTTCAGAGTGCACAGGTCTTGTGTGTGTGTGCCTCTCTGTCTTACATCCTCATTCTGAGGTCTGTGGTGTTGTTAATATATTTGTCACTCTGGTTCTCCATAACAACAATTCTTTCCCCCCCCCCCCCCCCGCCTCCACAGTTGTCCTAATGAGATATTTGCCTTTATTTTTATTTTCTCTATTTATTACTACTTTTCACCATATAACAGGCCATGGCTCCTTTAAAAGACAGGCGCTCGTGACAGCCATCTTTGATGTGACCTCAGCTGAGTTCTCAATATCCCTTGGTATTGGCTGTGCCCCAGAATACAAGAAGGGGCAGATTTTCAGTGCTTAGTAACCTCCAAAAAGGTGTGCAAAGCATTACAAAGCAATGTGTTACACAATTCTCCATCAATGATTGTGAATGTGTGTGTGTGTGGTTATGTGTGTGAGAGTGTATGCTGACAAGAGCGTATATGGACAAGCGTGAGTGAGCGTGAGTATTTTGTGTGTGTGTGTGTATAGAAGGCACAGCAATTCCTTGAAGAGATTTTCGCAGGAGTGGCCAGGGCCTGTCCACTCCAGTTAAAATCAAGACCCCATGAATGGACCTTCCTTTTCAATTTTCCCACATAATCAATTATTTCCATGGAGAATGGTATTTAAAATCTAATGCATTTTATTGATCCCCATTTATATATTTAGTATAACATATTTACATACCTCCCAACATTTCATGTGGCCAAAGAGGGACACTTTTGTTTCAGGTGGTGTTGCTGAAGGTGTGTCTGGTGAGTGAGGAAGTCAAAATACTTTTTGGGTTATTTTATGACATACTAGTTGAACAGCCCGTTACACGGGCCACAGTGCCTCTGTCAGCCGGTCGCGGGGCAGTCACACGCAGTGGAGACTACCAGTGCCGCGGCTGATACAGAGCTGGACGCTCCTTCGGAGCGCCCAGCTCTGTATCAGCTGCAGTGCGCAGGCAGTCTCTACTGCGCATGACTGCCGCACGCACAGCAGTGTCAACTGCGCATGTCGGGCATTACACACAATTTAGCGAATTATTATACAGGATTGACATCTCATTGTGTAACTGAATACATGATTTAGAACAAGACCAAAGTACTTTATTTACATAGACCAATTTATAAACACATAATGAAGTTTAAACAAACAGTAATGCAAGTTTTATCTTTGTGGACCAGAAAGTAATCATGTTATATATGGGCATTTGTTGTGTGTGTGTGTGTGTGTGTGTGTATATATATATATATATATATATATATATATATATATATATATAAAAACTATAAAAGAAGAAGTGGTCAGGTGACCACAGATTCTATGTCTGTGCCCCCCCCCGGGAGGCATGTAGGAGGAGATTTGCATATGTCCTCTACATTGACTGAGCCCAGTATTACACACTAAATTATAACACACACACCCCAGGGTTGGCACATAAGAGCACATATATGCGTATCTCCTATAGATTGCCTGAGCTCAACATACACACCCTGGGGCACAGCTAGGAGAAGATTAGCATATATCCTACACACAGACATTTAAATTTCCACACCTTTCACCGAAACTAAAAAAAAAATACACACACAGTACATACAACACACACACATGCGCACAACACACACTCACACACAACACACATGCAATACATATGCACAACACACACATACACCACACCACAACACTCACCACACAAACAATACATACATGCATGCAATACACATGCAAAGCACAAACAGACAATACACACACACACAAACAACAAACATTCAACACACAGCACACATGCACAACACACATGCCCGTAACACACGTCCACAATACACACACTCACAAAAAACACACACAATACACACATGCACGAAAAAAACATGCACAACACACAAGCAATACACACAGACACAAAATACATGACAACACATACACTACACACATACAACATACACACGCAAAACTCACACAACAAACCATACACATAACACAATACATACAAATGCACATGCAATACACATGCACAACACAGACAATACACACAGATACACACAATACACATGCCCACAACATACACACACAAGACTCACAACACACACATACAATATACACACACACACACAAAACACACATGCCCGCAATACACACATGTGCACACAATACACACACATGCACGATAAAACACAAAGGCATAACACACCACAACAAACTCGCACAATACACAACATGTAAAGAACACACACATGCAATACACATACACAATATACACTCACATGCAATGCACACACACAATACACACATGCACAACACACACACAATGAATACACACGCTACACCACAACACACACACCATATGCACACACATATACAACACACATGTGCAAAACACACACACACACAAACATGAACCACACAACGCACACCACACATACAATGCACAACACACCCAATACATACATGCAATACACGTGCACACATACAATAAAGACCCACATACTCAACAACAAAAAAACGCACCACAACACTCTCACAATACACAGGCATACACAACACACATGCCCACAATACACACATGCACAATAAAACACACACAAAAAAACACACGCACAACACATACAAGCAATACACACAGACACAATACACTGCAACACACGAGCAACAAACATGTGCACAACAAATGTGTGTGTAACAAATGTGCATGCAACACAGGTGCACACAACACAAACAGACAACACACGTTCATGCACAATACACACACAACACACACACAGTACATACATGCAATACACATGCACAACACAAACAACACACACAAAATAAACACACACAGAAAAACACATGCACAACACACACACAGACAATGCCCACACATGCCCACAATACACACAAACAAACACACGTACAACACACCACCAAATAAGCAATACACACATGCAATACACATGCACAATACACACACACAACACATGTGCAAAACACACGCACATAACACATGCAGAACACACACACACAATAAATATGCAATGCACACACACACATGCACAAGACAGTACACAAACAGAACACACAGGCAATACACAAACACGCACAAATTCAACAATCCAGTCATTAAGAACATTGTCTCCTTTTCTGGATTTGCCTGCATGTCAGTACTCAGTGGCTTAACTACCGTGGTTGCAGAGACCGCCACTGCGACCGGGTCTGTTACTCCAGGGGGCCCTGTCACTCGTCAACCCCTGCTGACACCATGGTACGAATCATTCCTCCATCTTCCTTCTCCTCTAATGCGCATGCATGCGCAACCAGGGAACTCAATGAAGCGAGTTCCTTGACTTTGCATGCTCTGGGCATAGGAAACAGGCAAGTGCACAAGTACAGCTCTGCTCTGTCTGATGACGGCCGAACTGGAAGAAAAGGAAACTGTGGAGGTAGGCAGTGGGGGCAGTGAAGTGGAAGTGGACAGTGGGGGCAATGAAGTGGAACTGGACAGTGGGGGTAATGAAGTGGAGGAGACAGTGGGGGCACTGAAGTATGGAGTAGACAATGGGGGCACTGAAGTAGTGGAGTGGACAGTGGGGGCACTGAAGTGGAGGGGACAGTGGGGGCACTGAAGTGGACATAGGGGGCACTGAAGTGGAAATGGACAGCGGAGGCAATGAAGTGGACAGTGGGAGCACAGAAGTGTACCGTGGGGGCAATGAAGTGGATGTGGACAGTGGGGGCAATGAAGTGGAAGTGAACAGTGGAGGCAATGTGGACAATGGGGGCAATTTGGAAGTGGACAGTGGGGGCAATGTGGAAGTAGACAGTGGGGGCAATATGGAAGTGGACAGTGGGGGCAATTTTATATGGACAATGGTGATATTGTGGAGGTGGACAATGGGGCATACAGTGTGGAGGTGGACAATGGGGAGTACAATGTGGAGGTGGACAATGTATAAGTGGCATTTCTGGGGTTGAGTTGCATGGTGGGGTCAGGGGGCCCCATGGCAATTTTCGCACCAGGGCCCAGTGATTTCTATTTATGCCTCTGTCAGTACCCCTGAAGCACTCAAAGGACTTAATAGCTACGAGCAACGCCGTGCCCATTTTGCTAGTATATATATAAAATTGGTATAGCTCTAGCTCTGCTAGGTACAGAGCATTTACAATGATAGGTGTACAATAATACAAGTGTAGTTCATGGAATTAAGTACAAGTTAAATAACCAGAAAGCATACTCAAAGTGCTTACTGTGTAAATAGGTAAAAGAGAGGACAGCACTCAAAGGGTTAAGTGCATGCAGCACTTTGGAAGCAGTTGATTGGACACAGTTCAGGGTGGGCGATTTAGAGATGTGATTGAAGATCATTCTGTATAAGGGCTGCTGGTGGAAGGATGCTTAAAGTATATTGAAGTATACGGAGTTCCAGAAATAGTCCACAATATAGCAAATGACTGTAGATGGATATTGTACTGTGAAAATGGAATTGGCTAGATAGATGAGAGATAAGGAGGTCTGTGAGGAGCTCAACACATCATAGCAAACATAAATACACAGATATGCTTAGTTTTACTAATGTCTAATACCCTGCACAGTAGTAAAGAGTGTGACTGTAGTTTACAATATTATTCATTGTTTAGTTTCCCCTTCCCAATACTTTTTCTGATGTCAGTTCCTTCACCAGTGAATGGGCAGAATGGTTGGTGACCAGTTGCCATGACAACCTGACGTGGCTCTCTCTCTCCCACAGAGACATTTGTCTCTATTTGGGTAGGTTTAATGCACCCAAGCACTGACTAAAATCCTGTCCTCCTTCTTCAATGGGGGCAGGGTTTTCCTTATACTTACTGTGTGAAGATTGTCCCTCGCTACATCCGTCTGGTCCCACGACCAGATTGCAGCTTTATGGGGAGGTGGCCAGAAGGGGCGGGAGGTGGATTTTTTAACTTGAATATCTTTTGAACTACAGAACCGTAAGTAATTAAACTTAGCTCTAGGTGTTATAAAAAGAATTGGAGCTGCAATTTAATAGAGACATTAGTATCACTTTAAAGGTCAGTCAGTGCACAGGATGTATTAAACCTGTTCACATGAGACAAATTCTTTGTGGGTTGCCATGGTAACCAGTTGATCAAGTTGGTTATCCCTCTCACTGAGAGAAAGGACAGATGTCTGGGTAAGGGCTGGGAAATATTAAACTCGTGAGTATAAAAATATGTGACTGCCATCAGTAACACCAATACTTTACAATGCGTTAAAACTGAAAAAATTAGGAATTTCTATCACTTTAGTGGGAAAAAGTTTCCAAAGTCTAACCCAGTCTAATCCAGTAATAAAGAGTAGAGCTGAGTAGTTAAAAATGTGAGTGTAGTTGAATAGTTTAAACGCTTATAATAATTTTTATGTCCTCCCTCATAACCCTTTACCTGTAGTCAGCCTCTTCTGAGAGAAGGCAGTCAGTCAAGTGATAGGGCACTTGCTCCATTGTAAATAGTGCTCTGAATGTGTGAAACACCTCCTATTCGGGAAAGTGAAATGAGGACCTGGTAAGGATGCCAGGGGAACCAGCTCCACCAGTTAACCTTTTGTGTGCTATAGGGGTAAACAACACATTGCTAAGCAATGCATTATGTACCCTTATGGCACTCAAGGGGTTAAACAACTGGATCATAGGGGGGGCTGATTGACATCAGGCAGAGTAGGGGTGGTGGAACATTTAAATTATAAAGTTTAAACTTTTTTCATGACTGTGATTTGGCAGCAGTCACACTTGTAAATTATGGATAATGCATTTAAAGGGATAGTAATGTTTCACAAAAACAGCATCTCCAATTAATCTTCATAGTATTTGAGCCATAGAGAGTGTTATTTCAATACTGTCAGACTTGTATTTCAAGAGTAATTGAATAATAAAGTTCCCCCTCATGCCCCTTTTACCTAGTGAAAGCCACCTTCCCTAAGATGTGTAATCTGGTCCACAGACCAGACAGCTCACAGCGAGGGACAATCTTCTTACTGTGAGAACAATGAAAATCCTGCCCCCCTTGACAGATTTTTCCCTTATGTTAATTGAAGATTGTCCCTCTCTGCAATCCACTTGGATACCCCCCTGCTTCTCTGAGGTAAGCAGTGTTACATCAGTAGAAGGGGTGGGAGGGGGTACTTTATCATTCAATTACTCTTGAACTACAACTCTGACAGAATTGAAACAACACTCTGCATGACTCAAATACTATGAAGATTAAGTGGAGCTGCTTTTTTTATGAAACATTACTATCCCTTTAAGAGAAACCTTAACCCCTTAAGGACCAGCTGCGCACGCACGGTGCGGTCACTTAAGGACCACGGAGAATTTTTTTTTTTAACCATTCGATTCCGGACTGCACGCCATTCGGGGAGCCTGGAATTACATGACATACATGTACGTCCTTCAGGGACCGCAACCTCATGACGTACATGTACGGCATGCGTCGTTAAGGGATTTAAAAAAAATAAAAAATACCAGCTTTTTAAGTACAGGATCTGCATAAATGTTTACATGACCATGATATTTTTTTTATTTGGTTATAAGCAGTTTTCCTTCTATCCTTGCAGCTGACATGCGAGTCATCTGTCTTGCATGGCAGAATGAGCCTGGGCTGTATTACCCTAGACTGTGATCACATCCAAAAGAAAACACTTGTTTAACTCCTTTCCTATCAATAAACGTAGAAAATGTTATCTTGTTTAAGTATTTTAAGTGTTTTGTTAAAGATATCATTTTAAGCATTTTGCAAAAAAACGTGGGTGTTAAATAGCAAAAAAACTAAAAAATTATAACTGCCCCCTCAACACACATATACACGCACTCACACACATAGGCAATAAAGACACTTAACACTATTTTCTAATAAAATTATGCAGAATATTTTTAGTTATTTATCTAGTTCCTTGGCTTTATTATGAAATCTAAAGAGCAACATTTTTATAGCTAACCAACTGTACCATAGGGGACAAGTAAATATTCTTAATTATTTAAACTGTGTTTTAACCCCTTGAATGCAGCGACTTTTAATTAATTCAGTTGCACTTTTATTCATTTTATTTTTCCCCAATGGTGCAAATAGTATACATCATTATTGCTTAACTTTAGCTTCCTTAATATAACTTTTTATGTATCAAATAAATATTTAATTGTTCTTTTCAACAACTTGTGTGTAGTTGCATGTGTGATGTCCTTGTCTGATTCATTATTTCCAGAAGGAGGCTGGAAGAGGCTTTACACAGATGAAAGAGAAGAGACAGGTCTGACATTCTTTCCAACCCTGCAGGACAGCAGTTTTTCATTTCCAAAAGTCATATGTACAGAAAGGCTGACCATCCTGCAAGAGTTTCCAGAGAAAGAGAAGGTGAGTTTAGGATTTGCAATGTGATTATTCAAATGGAACACAGAGGGTCAATCTTGGATTTACATCAAGGGTTAAATTTACATCTCAGGTTCCCCTAGGCGAGGCACCCTAAGTCTCACCAAAGGTAACACCCCCATCTGCACATGACTCCACCACTAGTTCAACCCACTATTGCACAACACAGAAAATACACTTGGCCTGCAAAATATATGGACAACAAGAGTTCATAAACCCTTTGCAATGCCCTTGTAAACCCTTCTAATATCAAAAATGGATATACAAACTGGTATATACATCAGCTACTATAAACTAGATGTAGTTATCTGTTGCAGAGGCATTGACATTGATTTGGCCATCAAGCAGAGGAGCCTCTCAGTACTTGGAGCTTTAAGCGGTTATCTTCTCTGTCTCTGTTAATATTTCTGGAGTCCTTGAGCCAAGCATCCTTTGCTGCCCATGGCCCCTGACCATGTCACCTCCCTCATCTGACCACACACTAATGCAACAATGTCTGACCCACCTAACAGATAAAACAGTGTTAATATCATAGACAATTACAAAATACTGAAATTTCTCTGGCTCTCACATGTTTAACTCCTGGTGTGACAAATAAAAATACATATTGATTTAAAATGGGACTATAAAGTTAAAATTTTACTTCACATCCTGCCTATTATTATTATTTTTTCATCTTAACCTATTTTTTTACATTTATGATCCTGAAGGTCAGCTCCTTGGATCTCTTTCTAGAGAGAGGGAGGAAGCAGGGATAGTGGTATAATAGGGCAGGAGCTATGAAGGTATTACACCACTAATAAAGATTACACACCATAGAGAGCACTGAGTTCTCTGTATGCTGAATGTAATAGAGTAGACTGGAGGCAGAGAGCTTAATAGCTCACTCCCTCTAGTCTTTTCTGCTGCAGGGATAGCGTTTCATTGTACTACTATCCTTGCTGTCCCCAACAACAAGACTGGAAAAAACAGTCCAAGGAACTTACTGTCGAACAAAAAAGATGTAAAAAAATAAGTTAAAGAGAAAAATAGTGAAAAGTATAGGCTTTTTCACTACATATTCTGCACTTGGACAATATGTAAAGTCAAAAAGGTAATCTTGCTCTTACTTTAAGTGCTTGAATGCTAGCGAGATCTCCAGTGCATTGCAAAAAAGCAGTTGGCTTGCCCCAGAACTACTCAATTTTTCTTTGGGAATTGGGCCCTTTAAAAAACACTCACAGATAATAGTGCAATACCATTTGAGTGTAGTACTCACAGATTACTAAACCACATCTCACAATTATTTCCTTACTGCGTCTATCGACCCCCAGCTTTGTTACTTATGCTGAAACTCTGTGCTCATCCCCTTCTGTCTGACTGCAAGCAGTTGCCTTTTGCTCCTTACTTGTAGTCATCCTCCTCCATTGATAACTTACATACAAGTCGAGAGATGGGTCAAATCCCCATCTTGAGTTTGGATCTTTGGGCTACTGTTCTAAAGATTGTTACTAAGAATGTTACTGATTGTAAGAGCCATTCTGTGATTTCTGTAAGTAAATTGTTCTCCTGCTGAGTGAGGTGTCATGTATGTGCAAAAACAAGCTCCTTTAACTGTTCTTATAATTGTTATATGTCAGCCTGAGGCTGGTTCTCTCTGTGCTTGTCATTAACAGTAGCAACGAATGTCATGAGTGTGGGAATACACAGCAGGACTCATCCATGTTATACTGCATTCAATGCTCTCTGTGTAACAGACTGTGTAATATAAGTGTATATGACTAATATAGGCAGTATGTTCTATTTTTTTGGCTAACATTACATTTTCATATATACAAACTTGAATTCACTTTGACATGTCAGAGAAAGGTGAACATATAAAAAATTAACTGTATATAAAAGGGTTGTAGGGCCACGTAGGAGTGTCAGGGATGAGCACCTCAATCTGTATTTGTTTGTAAAAATGCGTTACAACCACTAGATACTGACTCTTTAAGGAGTTAATGTACTTAACTACTGCACATATTGTATCTCCTCTCTACTAAATGTAAACCTAAATATAAAGGTTGTAATACATATGTGTCTGTTTTGTTTTTTTCATACCGTGTGGGACCTGTATGTCTGTTTTTTTTTAGTAGTCATCTCTATGTATGGCTATGTTTTCATTATGCCTGTATTTAAAGGTCTTTCAAAATCACCCGTTTGTTACAGTGATAGCTCCTCTGTAAAATCATTTACCTGGAAATGTCCCTTAGTTGTGGTTGGTCTTGCTTCCCTTTGTCATTTGGTGACATCAAAAGATGGTTATACCCACTGGGTCACCAGACAGTGGTATGCCTGGTAGGTGAGAAGGGGATAAGTCTATACGGGGTGGCGGCATATCAAAAGGCATTGCTGGAAAGGGAGTATCCCCTTTTCAATGATGCCAAACACAAAAGGAATTAAATGATCTGTCATAAAAATAATACAAAAATTGTTTGCAAACAGGAAAAGATGGTTCTCTATCTGAGCTTCTGTCGAACCCCATACTATTAATGTGTATCATTATTTTACCTCATCATTTTATGAGGTAAATTCCAGATGATTACTCAGTCTTCTCATATAGAGAGAGAGGAATGAGTGTCTGAAGAGGAGTATCCCTGCTTTCATGAAATTACAAGGGATCTCTTAATCACATGGCAATTTATAAAATAAAATAGAAAATGCCATTTTGGGAGGGGGAAAGACTATAAGAGAGTCAGTCTTTCACCCTCTGCTGCTTCATTGGGTACAAGAGTAACCTTATTAGAAAGGGGGAATACCCCTCTTTCAACTAATGATACCTCAGACTCTGAAAGTCAGTGGTTGACTTGCTGGACTCTTTACTGTGGATTGGTGGTTAGGAGGGCTATGAAAGTGCCCCTATTTCATTCCAGAGCCCCTAGAGGGACCAATATACCTTAACTTGATAAAGGAAAGCCATTTTTCAAATGAGGGTACTCCGGAGAGTACTAATATCTGACAGTTCCATTATCACCTAACATTTGTACTTATGGCATAGTTATTTGTTAGGTGTTCACTGTTGCCCCCTTTATCCTATCTCCTAAAGATCCACTATCCCCCTTATAGTAGAATGAGGAAGAAGAATTAACCCTCTTTCACACTAGGATATCATGCCTTCTTATCTTTTGGCTGTGTAATACTATTAATTTTTAATAAATCTATAAGTGCCCTGCAGGTTTGTGCTCATTGCACCAGTATACTATGCGAATCTATATTAGCGGGGTTCAGTTTTTCTCTGGAATACAGTGCCTACTTTAAAAAGAAAGACATAATGTCTTTTAGAAATTTAAGGAAACCTTTTTTGAGGGCCCATTGAATGATGGATGATTCTTAGTGCCATACTTGGAGGTATGAATGAATGAATATGTGTAACCCTTTGAGTGCCAGAGGGGTACGCAACGCATTGCAAAGCAATGCGTTGCGTACCCCTCTGGCACTCAAAGGGTTAAACACGTACTCAGGACTTTACAATTTAAGGGTTTGTATAATACAGGTTGACAAGGTTGAAAGACTGGAAATGAGTCCCTGCGGTAAAGGGAGACACACAGAGTACATAAGGGTTAAGAGTAGAATACATGTATATGAAGAAATGTTTGTTTGGGATGTTTTTCTTTCAGAGTTTTAAAGTCACTGATTGTTTTAGTGTGTCAATCAGGGATATCTCTTATCATGGTGATCTCCTTTTCTTCCCATTATGTATGTGCTGTACCTGTTATGTTCGTTCCTGAGATTTGTATGGACGTCCCCTTGTGTGTTTGGAGCCTGGAGCTTTATATTCTGGCATCTTTTCCTCCTTCAGTGTCTGATTATCGAGCTGTAGTTCCTGCACAGTTTGCGATCCAGTGTTTACCTCTGATTGTCTCTTTGGTTCTTGATCCCGGCTTCTCCTTTGACCCTTTGTCTCTCTCTTGGTGCTTCGCCCTGGTTACTGCGGATCTCTTGTTATCGACCTGGCCATATTTTGCCTCCCGATTGCCTATTCTGCACCTTGACTCCTTCTAATTTTTGCCTGATGGCTTGAGTACCTCCACTCTCTCTGTGGTTCTTTTCAGTTGCCTTTCTTGCTTGATTATGCTCTCATTTGTTATGGCATTCATTAAATCAGCAGAGAGCCCCTGCACTTCGGCCTTATCTTGGTCATTCAGTTAATCAGATCTGCAGAGTTGCAGGCTGTCTGACAAATTCATCTGATCTGCAGTATTCTTCTGCACTTCTTTCCCAGTCTGTCTAATTAATCTTATCTGCAGTAATCATCTGCTCTTGTGCTTCAGATGGCATGACTAATTCATCTGATTCACTAGGCTCTCCTGCACATGGCTCTCCTGCCACAGATTGTCTGACTGTTCAGCTTATCTGCAAGACTCTCCTGCACTACTGCCACAGATTGTCTGTAAGGATCGACGCATTGACCTGGTTCCTGGTTGACGCTGTGGTGTTACCACAAATGCATGACCACATGCTTTCCACGTCAAATGCAAATTATGTTATCACACAGTGTCAATGATCATATATAAACCCAGCTCTCCAGTCAGACAGAGCTCCATTTTCTAACTGGTTCAGTGCGTTTTGGCTTTTCCTTTGTGCTTCCTGTTAACTCCTGATTTCAGCTACTTCCCATGATCTGACCCTGTGCTGCTGGCCCTGACCTCTGCCTGGCCTGACCTGTTTATTGGATCATCCCTACTGGTACTGTGCTTTTGGCACCTGTGTTTCTTTGTTCACCTGCTTATGGGTTCCAATACTCGTGGGGTCATTAAGCCTTTTTGCTTGCTTGCTATTCAGCATCGTTCATAGCAATTGCCTCCTGCTTCCTTTCCTCTGCAGTCACTCCTTCTCAGGGTATGGCTTGAGGAGGCTTAAATTTATAGTGTTTACCTTTGGTTGACCAGTACAGTGACCATCACAGTACAACTGAGCCAGCATGGACCCCGCAGGTATATTTGAGGAACTTACATCCTTAGGAATCCGTATTTCATCTCTCATGATGCCTGTACAGGAACTGCAGGCTAATCAAACAGTATTACAGCAGAAACTCCAAGAACTTCAAGTCAGTGGACCCCAAGTCCCTCCGCCTACTCCTGTAGTAACTCCTCCACCTACAGCCAATGGAGGAGAAGGGGACCCCTTACCTGACCCAATGGTTTCTCTTCCTGACAAGTTTAGCAGAGAAAGAGCCAAGTACAAAACATTCATCTCAACTGCTATTTTCCGTGAACCAACATACATACACTTCTGACTATACCAACATTTACACAGCTAGAACAAACTACAAATGTGGGCCCCAGTGTCTGTCCCTACAGGCTGATCACCCTTGTTTTAACTCATGGCAATTTTTCCATCAGGCTATGGACTCCCTATATCAAGACCCCTATAGAGTCCCCTCAGCTCAGTCCGCAGTGAGGGCACTCTCCCAAGGCATACAACCTGTGTAGGATTATGTCATGGAATTTAGATGTTTCTCCAGTGACTCTAATTGGAATGAGGCAGCCATTCTCAATCAATTCCAGTTAGGGCTCTCTGAGAGCCTAAAGGATGAGTTAGTCTGAGTACGCCTTCCAAACTCTCTGGAAGAGCTCATTCTTCTCGCCATCCAGAGGGACCAAAGACTCAGGGAACATCTGTCTCTGTACCTAGATGTCCTGTTCCAGATGACTCTTCCACTTCTGCTGTTGGTACCAATGAGGAGCCCATGCAACTCAACCTCATTTGTGGTCCTTAATCTCTGCCTATACTGAGGCAAAGAGGGCCATCTGCACCAGTCTTGCTCTGTGAAACCCCAGTTATCTCGAGGTGCTTAATCGCTAATAGTTTTATCTTCTACCTCCTCCTTGGGTGGCATTATCTCTCATTTCTCTTTCACTGTTTTTCTCCAGTGGGACAACCAGCAGAGTGAACACACAGCAATTGTGGACTCAGGGGCTAGTGGTAACTTTCTCAATCTTAGCTTATCGTGTCATCCATATACCAGACAGATCTCAGTCTCCTCTCAGGTCCACCTCTCAGTCTCCTCTCAGTGCTGCTTGGGGCAGGGAGAAGGCACAGAGAAAGAGCAGAGGGGCAGAGGTAACAGGAGAGCACTGCGGCTGAAGAAGTAAGATGGCAATATGGAAAGAGACAAATAGTTATTACCCTTTGAATGCCAGAGAGGTCCGCAACGCTTTGCAATGCATTGCAGACCTCTCTGGAACTCACATGGTTAAGGCACAGATCGAGTCATACTCATTTATGGGTTATGCCTGAGCCCTTTGACGTTCCCTTATTTTTAGTGGACTGATAGTACTCCCAACATATTGGATGTGGCATATCTTGTTAGTAAACAAATAGGTAATATATTCAGTGTTACAACTGATATAGGCATGGTGCGGACATCTCTTTCACTTAAAGGGTTAAGGCACAGATGCCCTTTGGGTGCCACATCACAGCCCCTGCAATCACGCTGCTGGGGCATCACAGCTCTCAGTCAACAAATTGTATGGATATGGATTCCAACTGGGGTTAACGTAAGCATAACACATGTTTATTTAACTACTCGACACTTATGTTGGCGACATTCTGATGTCTTGACACTTAAGCCTGTGACATCAGAATGTCACCCTTTTCAACAAGGCGACATTTTTAATGCGCCGTTTGGTTGGTCTCCCATTAGTGGACAACATTTCAAAAGGATACCACTTCTGGAACAACTCTCCTCAGCAACTGTCTTCACCAAAATCTATTTTTGTGGAGCGTACAACCTAGACTGCATAAAGGAGGAGAATGAATGGAAGGCCACTTTTCTGATACAGTATGGGCACTTGAGTAACTGGTCATGCCCTTTAGACTCTGTAACATCCCAGCCACATTTTGTGAACAACATCTTTAAAGGGATAGTATTACTTCAAAATTACTATCCCTCATATTGTAGCCCTTAATAAACTGAGTTAAATGACACCAGAGGCATCTCTCAGACCTTTATGGTTTAAGAGATAGCCACTTTCAAAGTTTCCTCTCCCCTGCTGTCAGCGTTCTGCTACCAGCAGGAGAATCCGGTCCCGGGACAGGCAGAGGCTCTTAAACAGAGCCGATATCTCTTTATGGAAGGAAAAATTATTAATTGAAACAGTCTTCTACGTGTGCTTGGTAACCAAGCACACGTACAAGACTGTTTCAATGAATCATTTTCCCTTCCATAATGAGATATTGGCTCTGCTGAAGAGCCTCCTCTTGATTCAGAGACCGGATTCTCCTGCTGGCAGCAGAACGCTGACAGCAGGGGAGAGGAAACTTTGAAAGCGGCTATCATCCGTCAAGCTGTCTTGTACAACAAAAAAGTTGGTCTGCAGTACCTGGGGCCCTCCGCATCAATCATGTGGTCAACCCAGTAGTGTTTCGGTTAGCTTTACCTTCACCCTATCGGATTCACCTTGTGTTCCATGTGTCCCAACTCAAACCCTGGGTGCAAGGCACTTTTCCTGATCAGGTTCCTGACCGACCTCCCTCTATCCTCGTTGGTGACACTGAGGAAAATGAAATGCAGGCGGTTTTGGACTCCTGTATTCAGCAGGGTCGTCTGGAGTCATTGGGTTCATTGGAAGGGCTATGGCCCTGAAAATAGATCCTAGGAGCCGCATACCAGTATTCATACTCCTGTTTGTTTATGCCTTTTTCATCTCAGCCATCCTGGCATTCTTGGTCCTAAGAGCTCCCGGAGATCAATCCCCGGGGGAGAAAACTGTGAGGATCGATGAACTGACCTGTTTCCTGCTTGACCCAGTGGTGTCACTGCTCATACACGATGTCATGCTTTCCACGTTGCATGCACGTGATGTCACCATGCTGCGCCGATCATCATATATAAACCCAGCTCTCTAGTCAGACAGAGCTCAGTTGTCTGACTAGTTCAGTGCATCTTGGCTTTACCTTTGTGCTTCCTGCATCCTGTTAACTCCTGAATTTGGCTTCTTCCCTGGAGCTGACCCTGTGTTGCCTGCCCTGACGTCGGCTTGGCTTGACCTGTAACTTGGATCATCACTACTTGTACTGTGCTTTTGGACTTTGTTTCTTTTGGGACCTGTATTACTTTGTTCACCTGCTTCTGGGTTCCAGTACTTGTTGTGAGTTCATTAAACCTTATTGCCTGTTTACTATTCGCCATCATTCATAGCAATAGCCACCTGCTTCTTTTCCTGTGCGGTCTCTCTCTCTCTTAGGGTATGTCTTTGGGAGGCTTACATTTATAGTGTTTGCCTTTGGCTGACCAGTACAGTGACCATCACATTGTTAGTCTATTCATCTAATCTGCAAGGTATTCCTGCACTACTGCCTCTGAATATCTCACTATTCATATGATCTGCAAGGCTTTTCTGTGCTACTGCCACAGATTGTCAGTCTTTTCATCTGATCTGCAAGGTAATCCTGCTCTATTTCCACAGACTGTCAGTCAACTGAAGTGATATTCAGACTGCTCCTGACCTTTTAAGCACTTTTCCTGCTACCTCTCCAACTTTAAGATTCCTGCCAGCCAGTTCTATCCCTTTCTGCTTTAACTGCTCCAACTATTTTCCTATGACCATCTGCATTTATGGATTCTTTGCTACTTTTTCCTCAGTTTAGGTACCTCTCACTGCATACCTGGTCCAGGCTCTGGCTTAGACATCGAAACATATTTGGAGTTATGATGAAAAATTTGCCAAGTCTTACATGTGTCTCTGAGTAGGGGGTTGTTTGTAATGTGCAGGAGGAGTTTTGAGATCAGAAGAACTAAAGTGTTGCGGAGATTGAGTGGGGTTGCCATGTTTTGATCTCTATCTATAAGTGGGAATTTGTTAGTGCTCTATATCCAATCACTTGCCATTCTCAGCTGACGGCCAACATTATATAGGTTGACTTTGGGGAAAGTGTATTCCTGCCTTGTGTGGGTTGGTAGGGTGTGTCTAGTTTATTTATATTCCAGATAAAATATTTTAAAAGACTAAATATGATTTGTTGATCAGTAAATGCAGCATTTGGATTTTGCAAACATTTATAATGTTAAAGCAAGGAATTTTCTTACTTTTCTAAAAAATATATTTTTGGGGGAAAAATGGTGGCAGTACTGTTTCCAGTTACAGGTAAACATGAAAAAGCCCTTGGAAGGCCTATAATTATTTTGAAAATGTGGGAAGTTCCAAATGTAGAACTTTGTGCATTTGCTAGCAGAACACAGTATTGTGTCATTTTATTAAAAATTCAATCAAAATCTAATTCTAGGAAGAATTTCTCTTTGATGACACAGACTGATAGTTGCCCTTGTGAAGAGACCCATATCACATAATGATACCGAACTCATGCATTTGTTTCATGAGTTAATGCTGCACAGTTGTCACCGGTATTAATAATCCCTTATTGTCCCATGAGCTATACAATGAGAATGGAATGAAAGGTGGATGATAATTTATTATAGAGGGGAGGTATATTACTGTGGGACTTTTTTTGGCACCATGGTTACCTTGCAACAGTAGTGTGGTAGCTGAAGGATTCAAATCAGTTATAAACAATGTGGTGTTTTTTAAGAGAGATGTGTTCATCTCACCTATAGTTGAATAGGATGCAGTAGTTCAGATTTTTGCATTCGGTTAGCAAACCTAAGTAAATTGAGTGGACATGTTACCAGTTCACCCTTCTCTGCCAATGACACATAATTCTGCAATAACGTGACTGAAACTTAAAAAAATATATATTTTATTTGAAAGATTACTTAAAATCTAACCAGGAGTATTTCTAGGTACAGGCTAAGTAGTCTAAAGCCTCAGGTCTGATACTTAAAGCCCCAGGTCTTTTTGTTAGCATGGGCCATGTAATGTTACTAATCTCCCTACAAATAATGATGCCGTTGGGATATATTGTGCCTTAATAATTCATTAAGAGCTAGCAAATCCCTTGCATTCAACACTAAGAGCCTTATGTATAAAAGAAAAATGCAGCAATTTTAGTGCAAACCATCATTTATTTAAATGTAACATTGAAACTATTGAATGTGTAAGAAATGTCCCTATTATTCAGTGGGTTACAAACTTCATTTAAATCATTGGGATTTTTTTCCAATATGGTAATTGGATTGTCCCAGAATTATCCCACTATTCTTTTGTACATAGGGCATTTCGTAACCAAGTAAACACAGGGAGTATTACAATGTGAATTTTAGAATATGTACTTTTAAATGTAGGATGTAATTTTTTAACAAGGAGCAGATATATTGCCATACTCTTCTGTGTTACTGAAAGATACAGTGCTCGATTTACATCTCCTTCACCCCTAGGCAAGACACCCTTAGGTCCTTAGACCCACCCATGGCTACAACCCCTCTGCTCGGCTCCATCCATTGTTGCCTAGCACAATAGGGTGCTAGACATCACCCTAAAAGCAGAAAGTAGGTGTGGCTATCACAGCTAAGGCTACCCTCAAAATTTGGTACTCTGAATTGTTGCTTACATTGGCTAATGGAAAATCTGGACCTGAAAAGAGCAGATAAAAATATGATGTTCAGCTGAGATTATATGTGGTAATTGCTGGTTTTAAAAATCAGTAAACAATTAAAAGGTTTCTGTCACAATGTGAAATATAAAAACAGTATTTTCTGTTATGCAAATAATGCTGGGCTTCATCTATATGTGTCTTCATAATGAGATCTGTCTGACCTTGTTATTGTGAGCTATTCATGTACATATGTGTATCATCTTTTGCAGATCTCCTTGAAGATGCCAGTGGTTTTGGTAGAAGGCCACGTGATTTTGGAAGGGGTCCTACTCTTTGGGAGAGATCATTTTTACCTATGTCCAGATTTTATCCTCTCTTCCTCAGGGGACATTACCTGTAGGATGCATGGAGTCTCAAGGTATAGCATAAACCCCACATTTTCTTGGAGAGTAAAATTTTAAAATGACAAAGAGAAAATATGCATTACCAGTACCTGTTTAAAAGATATGTTAGCAATTTTTATTTTTAGCTTTCTACTTAAAAGGATACCCACACAACCCCTTCTAACTATTCATAGTATAAAAGCACATTGGACTGGATTCCATTACAGGTGATAACTTTATCACTGGTTTTATTTCCAAATGTCCTCATAGACTTCAGTAAGACTGTGCTATAAAACTAGTGAAAAGTTATGACCTGTAGTGAAATTAAGGCTAGAATGTGTTTTAAAGGAACAGTATTGCTTGATTGTAGAAAATAAATAGTTTCTTTTACATCCACTATGGAACACAGGTACCATGGGGGTTGAGTCCCTCCTCTGGAGGACTGGATACATCTTAAAAGACAGATTCTTGAAGGTGGATACTCCTTGCCACTCTTGTTGTACCAATTGTAGGTTGCCCTCACATGTTCCCTGGGGTTTTTGGGTTTCTAGATTACTTAGTTACTGCTGCCAAAAATTGTGTTACGGTCCCCTTAAGAATGGGTGCCCACACCACTTCCATCTTTGCCCCACTGACTTTTATGGGCGAACGTCTCTGGGACATAACTCTGTATACCTGTTTAACATACAGAAGTCAGAGTGAACTCTTTCTTTTTCTCTCCTCATACCCTTTCATCGGGTTCATGTCATGAGTGTCTTAGGGGCCCAAGGCGATCCGCGCCTGGAGTTGTAAATGTTGCTAAGCTGGCTTTCTTCCGATTGGCTTCCTGTTTGCAGTCACCATTTCACTTCTCTCTTGCTTATCCTGCACAGAGTCAGACTCTCCTTGCTCTCCTTCTCTAGATTAACCCTTCACCTGACAGATAAGGGATCTCTCTGCCCTTCATGTACTGTGGCCCCTGCTACCCTACCAGAGCCCACCAGCACTGAACAAGAGCCAGCATGGATGAAAACTCTTCTGTTCTCAGTATCCCCTTATCCCTTTAGAGGGTTCTCCAATCATGGAAGCCCCCCGCTACCTTTAAATATGTGGCTCCTATATCTTTGAGTGTTCCTCAAACCTGAGGGGCCTCCGCAGAGGAGGATTTTCTGAAGGGGAGCATGAGGAGGGGGAATATGGGGATATGGACTCTTCCTACTCATATGGGGACACCTATGAGACTAACCCCCTTCCCTCAGCTGAGGGACTCATTAGAGCTGTTTTGAAACTCTTCTTCTAGGATGTCTTCTAGCGGTGTAAGCAATCTCTGCCATTTTTCCTGCTAATGCCACTCTGGACCATCCTTCTGGATGAGCGGAAGACCCCAGACAAATGGCCATCTATTACCAAGAGGATCTCCCTATTCAGAGGCAGCTTTAGTGAAGTGGGTCCCCCTGTCTCCAGGTTAGCTAAGATTACTGCCTTGCCTTTGGCAGATGCAGCTGAACTCAAAGATCTAGCAGATAAGAAACTGGATTCTATTCACAGGGCCAACCTTGTGGCCACTGGTGCGGCACTTAGACATATCTTTGCCTCTGCCTGGGTTAATAGGGCAGTTTCTGTTTGGGGTAAACACCTAATGGAGGTTGTACTAGCCAAGTTTCCAAAGATGACCTTTTGCTTCTTTTGGTCAACATTAAAGATGCCAACACTTATGTGTCTGAGGCCTCTTTGTGAGGCGGTACAGTTTTCCTCCAAAGCCTCTGCCTTTTCTGTTGTTGCGTGACGCACCTCGTGACTTAAGATTTGGTCTGCAGATCAAACTTCCAAAAAGTCACTGGTTTACTTGCCTTTTCAGGGCAAGTCCCTGTTTGGACCTGAATTAAAGAAGATCATTAGTGATGATACTGGGGGGCAAGAATACCTTGTTGCCTCATATGTCCTCCAAACTTCCGACTATGGAGAGGAAACTGTGTCTTTTTCATCTCCGGCAAATGGAGACACAAAGGCCGCAAGCTTCATAGGCATCCTACATGTGCTCCTTCACCAAGCCTAGACAGTAGTGGCAGCCCAAGAGTGCAATCTTCCGTATGACTCCTACATGTGCTCCTCCATCAAGCCTAGACAGTAGTGGCAGCCCAAGAGCGTAAACTTCCACATGACTTGAGGAATCTTGGTCCACGTTTACTAGGAGGGGAAGTCTTCTCTTGTTTCGAGATGCCTGGGAGTCCTCGGTAGCGGACCAGTGGGTTTTGCGGGTACTCTTGGAAGGGCACCACCATTTACTTTCTTTTTGTCCAGGGTGCAAAAAGAGCCAGACAAAGTATGACTGTTTCGGGTGGTAGTGGACTCGCTGCTAGCCAAGGAGATGCTGATCCCAGTTCCTCTGCCATAGCGAGGTTCAGGTTTCTACTTCAACCTGTTTGTAGTCCCAAAGAAGGACAGCAGCTGTCGCCCTATCTTGGACCTGAAATGTCTCAACAAATATGTGGTTATGCGTTTCAAGATGGAATCTTTTCATTCTGATATCACAGGAATGTGCCCTAGGTAGTATCTGGCGTCTCTATACCTTCAAGATCAGTACCTACAGATCTCCATCCACCCGAACAGCCAACACTATCTGCATTTTGCCTAAGACTTGGATCACTATCAGTTTACAGCTCTGCCATTTTGCTGGGCTTCTGTGCCCCTAGTTTCAACAGACTCATGGGGGCCTTAGCAGACTTCATTCACACCAGGGCCATCTCAATGACACCCTATCTGGGCAATCTTTTGATGAAAGCTCCCTCTGAGGACCTTCTGGCCCAACACGTCCAAGACTGTGCATGGCTTCTGGTCCACCACTGGTGTATTTTTCACATACTGAAGTCCTCTCTGGTGCCCTTTCAGGAACTGATGTTTTGGGGGTGATACCTTGCAAGGGAAAGTTTTCCTACCAGAGGATAAGATCTCTCTGGTATTGCAGGAGGTGTCTCAGGCCCTGGAATGGCCCTCGGCCACAATTAGCGAGTATAGGAGAGTGTTGCTCCCAGAGGGGAGATCCTCTGGCCTTTGCCATGGATGCCATGTCAATTCCGTGAAACTTCCATCTAGCTTATGCCTTTCCTCCAATCCCTCTCATACCCAGAGTAATCCGGAAGATCAGGGTGGACAGAGCAACTGTGGTTCTGGTCGCTTCTTTCCAGACCCATAGGCTGTGGTTGCGGACCTTGTCAATCTTTCCATTCAGGACCCACTTCACTTCCCTCCCAGGTCGGTTCTCCTCTTCCAGGGTTACCTGTGGAAAGAGGATGTGAAAAAGATGGCTTTGACGGCATGGCTGTTGAAGCCCACACCTTGAGGAGAAAAGGGTTCTCCACTGAGGTAATTTCCACTATGATTCAGACCCCCAAGCCTGTCTCTTCTAAGTGCTTCCCCAGGAGTTACCCACTGAGGTACTTCTTGCTGCATGGTAATCTGAAGACAGAAGATCTGCAGGAAAGGTGAGCTTGTCCCACAGTCCTCCTCCACACAGGGGTGTATTCTGGAGTTCCTGTTGTACACTCCAGCATTCATTGGGTATATCTGTATGTCTGTTGGATGTTTGGAGCAGGTTCATGTCTACACATGTTTTCTTGATGTTTTATACCTTTTCATGGTTTACTTTAATTTGGGTAAAAATTGTGTACTGCTTTACCGCATAGATGCCATTGCTCCATTCACCTCTATGGGACTACACTGTTTGGGACATATCTCTGCAACCGTTTAACCTAGTGACTTCAGAAATGGCTCATTTTACTTGTCTACCCTTGCTCTATCATCCAGTTTATAGTTCAAGTGTGTTGGGGGGCTCAGGGAGCTTCAGGCACTGTTTAGGATACTTTTTTGGGAAAAACTACATTTCCCATGAGCACTTGCTTCGCTCCTAAATTCTGACTGGCTCCCGATGCGGCAGCCATTTTGCGAGCATTTCTAGTGAGTATCCTATGCAGGGCTTGGACTCTCCTTCTCTCCTCTGCAGATTAACCCTTCACCTGCCAGATACGTCTGTATTTAGCATTTCTGGGGTGAAATTTTAATCTTACACACTGTAATTGGGTGATTTACTGTACAGCTGGTTATTTTGACTCTGTGAGTATGTCTGTACCGCTGGAGCTAGGGGCTAGTCCTAAGACTAAGGAGGCTCATTGCTCATTTCTTTTCCTGTCACTCAGGGCTACCTAGAGAGTTCTCTGGTCACTTATGCCCAGCATGTTCTAAAGTTCCTGACAGCAACCCAGGGACCTCCAGCCATGCTAATGAGCCAGCTTGGGTGCAAGAGTTTAAGGCTGTGACTAGGGACCTTAGGTCCACATTACAACTCTTTCCATCCCAGATACAGTGGGCCCTTCAGACATGGCAGACCCCCTCTAATATCAGATCTTTCTTGCCTAAACCTCAGGGGCAACCTGATGTGTCAGATTCTTCTGAGGAGGAACTGCTGTTGGATTCAGATATTGAGGATGGTTCGGTTCTGGAGTCCTCTCTGTGTCTTGGGTCCCGTTTGAAGCTGATCTTCACCTCTCTGCTGAGGGTCTGATCAGAGCCGTATTAACCACCCTCAACATTCCCTTGGTTCAAGAAGTTCCTTCTGATCCCTCTGATGTTTTTCAGGAGCCTGCAAAGCCCCTTACTTATTTTCCTCCTAACCCCACTCTTGACCGTCTGGTTTCTGAGGAGTGGAAATCACCGGACAAGACTGCGTTTGTGTCCAGGAAATATGCCAAGCTTTACCCCTTTTCTGAAGCTACGCTTGCTAAGTGGGTTCATCCCCCCAAGGTGGATGCACTTATCTCCATGTTATCCAAGTCTACTGCCTTTCCAGTCTCTGATGCTTCTGCTTTGAAAGACTGGACTGACAAGAAACTTGAGATTTCTCTCAAGTCCATTTTTGCCACTGTTGGTACCTCTATGCGCCCAGCGTTTGCTATTGAGTGGGTCGACCGGGCTATTGCAGTCTGGACAGAGCAACTCACTACGGCTGTCCATTAGGATGCGCCTACTTCAGAGAAATTGCGTCTCCTTGCCAATATCTCTGAAGCGCAACACTATGTTTCTGCTGCCACCTTTGATGGTGTCTGCATGATGGCTAGGGTTTCTACTATGTCTCTGGTGGCCAGGCGAGCCCTTTGACTCAAGATCTGGTCTGCTGACACTGCTTCCAAGAAAGCCTTGCTTTCTCTGCCCTTTCAGGGTACCTCCTTGTTTGGGCCTGATTTTGAAATGATCAGCAAGGCCACTGGGGGTAAGAGTACTCTTCTACCCTTGGTCCCTAAGAAGAAATTGCCGCTTAAGCGTAACCGGTATTTTAGTTCCTTTCAGAATGAGACACATCCGGCGAACCAGATGGTTCCCTCAGCTCTGCGTACCTCCTCCAAGCCCAAACAGCAATGGAAGCCCAAGGTCTCCTCCAAGCCCAAGGATTCCAAGACTGCTTCGGCATGACTCTCCGAACCCTGGTCCGCACCCTACTGTGGGTGGTCTTCTGCGACTCTTTCGCAGCATTTGGGAGGATTCTGTGTCGAACCCATGGGTTTTACAGGTGGCGAAAGAAGGATACAGGATCCCTTTCTATTCTCTTCCTCCCGTTCGCTTTCGTCTCATACTCCTCAGGGTACCGAGAAACGTTGTCTGTTCGACGGCACATTTCAGTCTCTACTGGACAAGGATTTCCTGGAGCTGGTGCCTCTTCCAGCCAGGGGTTCGGGGTTGTATTCTAACCTCTTTGTGGTCGCCAAAAAGGATGGTGGATGTCACCCTATTTTGGAGTGGAAGGATCTAAACTTCTTTGTGACCAAGACTCACTATCGCCAGGAATATCTACGTACAGTGATTGCTGCCATGTCTCCAGGGGAGTTCCTTGCATCGCTGGATCTACAGGATGCTTATTTACACATCTCAATTCATCCGGAGAGCAGGCAGTACCTTCTGTTTGCCTGCAACAGAGGACATTTTCAGTTCTCAGCTCTTCTGTTTGGTCTGACGAAGGCTCCTCAGGTTTTCCAACGGGCTCTGGGGGCCTTGATATCCTTCCTCCACCGGGATGGCATCAGAGTGACTCCTTACATGTACTACTTGCTTTTGATGGCCACCTCTGCGGACCTTCTTCATCAGCAGGTTCAGACCTGCATCCAAGCTCTTATCCATCACGGATGGATTGTCAGCTTGGTCAAGTCGGATCTTGTCTTCGATACTCAGGGGATCATGGTGTTCCTCCCGGACGAGGTGGCTCACCAGATCGCCCACAGGGTTTCAGCGATTCTGTCTCAGGATCCGGTTCCAGTTCAGAAGCTGTCTTCTCTGGTGGGGAAGTTCATATCCATGATAGAAGCGGTCCCCTTCGTCTTGGCACACACCAGGGAACTTCAAAGGTTTGTGAACCAGGTGTGCCAGACTCGGCCAGATCATCAGAGGATGTCCTCTTCATGTGGAACTGAGCTTGGCATGGTGAATGGACCTTTCCAACCTGCTAAGGGGAGATCTTTTCTGATTCCCTACTGGACCACAGTGATGACGGACGCCAGCCTCTTGGGCTGGGGGGCCATCCTGGGTCGATTCAGCGCTCAGGGTTAATGGTCCATGGAGGAGTCAGTCCCTCCAATCAACATCTTTCGGGCGATATTTCATGCCCTGCGTCATTGGGTGTCTCAGCTGGAAGACTGTCCAGTCCAAGTGGAGTCCGACAATGCCAGAAGTCTCGCTGCTTGGTTAGAGGTCAAGGCTATTTTGTCCTGGGCAGAAGATCATGTTCTTGCCGTAGTGCACATTCCAGGCGTAGACAACGTCATGGCAGACTTCCCCAGCTGTCACACAATGGACAGCGGAGAGTGGGAGTTACACCCCCAGGTGTTCCAGCTCGTTGTTCAGAGGTGGGGGATGCCCCACGTGGACCTGATGGTGACAAGACACAACAGGAAAGTTCCGGTGTTCTGCTCTCGGTGGAGAGACTCTCTATCTCTAGCTGTATGCGATGTCCATCCCTTGGATCTCCCCTCTGGCCTACATCTCTACATCCTCCCCTTCCCATGTTGACAAGGGTGTTACGGAAATTGAAGATGGAACGTTGTCCAGTCATCCTGATTGCTCCGTACTGGCCTTGTCAATCCTGGTTTTCGGATCTTCTGGCTCTATGTGTGCTGAAGCCCTTTCTGCTCCCCTCCCAACCGGATCTTCTTCTGTAAGGTTACCTGTGGAAGGCAGATGTTGATCGGCTCAATTTGATGGCCTGAAGGTTGGATCCTCGATTTTAAAGAAGAAAGGTTTTTCTTCTGCTGTGGTGAATACTATGCTTAGTGCCCGTAAGCCTGTTTCTTCCAAGATCTATCACTGTGTCTGGTCGACTTTTGTGTCTTGGTGTGCTGACAGGGATCTATCCCTTGATTTTGATCTACCTACTGTCCTGGCCTTTCTGCAGGATGGAGTGGATAAATGACTCAGTTTGAGTTCTCTTAAGGTTCAGACTTCTGCGCTTTCTGTCTTCTTTCAGAAGCGCATCGCTGTCCTTCCTGATGTCAAGGTTTTCTTCCAGGGCGTTGCTCATGTGTGTCCTGCCTTCTGGAGTCCCGCTCCTCTTCAACGCCCTCCCTTTGAATGTTTCTCTACTATTCCTCTACATCTCTTGACGTGGAAAATGGCCTTTCTCCTGGCGATCGTGTCTGTTCACCGTGTTGCGGAGTTGCAAGCTCTTTGCTGTAAACCACCATATCTTGTGTGTCACAAGGATAAGGAGGTGCTTTGCACCTCCAAGGAGCTTTTTACCTAAGGTGGTCTCCGGGTTTCTCATCAATCAGGAGATTGTGGTGCCCTCTTTCTGCCCTAACCCCTCCTCTGCAAAGGAGAGAAATCTCCACTTGTTGGCTGTGGTGCGTTGTCTCAAGTTTTATGTCCATCGCACTGAATCTGTCAGGAAATCAGACGCTCTGTTCATTATTCCTGAGGGTCCTAGGGCAGGTAGACCGGCGTCCAGAGTGACTATTGTGTCATGGATCAAGTCAACTATTCGTAGGGCCTACGAGTTGAGGAATAAGCATGTTCCCTTTCGGGTCACTTCTCATTCCACCAGGTCCATTGGGGCCTCTTGGACCTATAAGAATCAGGCTTCTGCTGATCAGCTGTGCCGGGTGGCCTCTGTGTGTCACGGTTTGTTTGACTCACAGACACAGAGTTAAGATTAAAACACAGCTTTATTGAAAAAAAAATAATAAAGAACCCTCACAGGTCCTGAACATCACACATGTTACAGACACACGACAGGTTCAAGTAATATAGCATACAATGTATACATATATAGGCTCTACCGGCCTCACCAAAATACCGGGTAAGGCAGCCTAGAAGATGGTGAAATAGGACTGAGGAGGCTCTACCGGCCTTACCAATATACCGGGCAAGGCAGCCTAAACTGGTACAGCAAGGAACTGAGGAGGCTCTACCGGCCTTACCAAAATACCGGGTAAGGCAGCCAAATCTGGTACAACAAGGAACTGAGGAGGCTTTACCTTCCTTACCAAATACTGGGTAAGGCAGCCTATGACTGGTGCAACACGGTTTAGCGGAGGCCCTACCGGTGCTATAACGGAGGTAGCAAAGCAGCCGGTTAGATGGAGTGGAGCAAACCAACTACGGTATACCAGTGCAATCATGGAGGCAACACTTGCGACTGGAAGGACAGAGTGGAGTAAACCAGTACCACGTACTGGACAAACACGAAGGCCCTACCGGTGCTATAACGGAGGCAGCATTAGCAACCGGTGACAGAGTGGAGCAAACCAACTACTGAATACCAGCGCATTCACGGAGGCAACACATGTGACTGGAGGTTCAGAGTGGAGCAAACCAGTACCACGTACTGGACAAACACGAAGGCCCTACCGGTGCTATAACGGAGGCAGCACTAGCAACCGGTGACTGAGTGGAGCAAACCAGCTACTGAATACCAGTGTAATCACGGAGGAAAGACAAACCTGTGGGCAGCGGTGCCATACCAGGAAGGCACCGGAAGTCAGAATGTCGCCGAGGCGACCAGAGTCAAAGCGGAACACAGCCAAGTTGGGATCCAGGAACAGGAACGTCAGCCAGGCCAGGTCAGGATACTGGAGCAGGAACATCAGCCAAACTGGGTCGGATAAAGAAGCAGGACAATACAGGAGAGTAGTCCGGCTATCCGGGTCGGTACACAGGTGCAGGAACAGGAGAGAAGTCAGGCAGGCCAAGGAAGTACACTGGAATCCACAGACAGGTGTTGCACTGGCATAGAAACACCACAAAAGGGCAGTAAAAGGGTGCAGGAGCCCAGTTTATATAAGCAATACTGGACGGGCTAATCACAGGCAACAAATGGGAAGCACCCATTGCTAACTGACAGGAAAAACAAGCAATCAAGGGCACTGTGATAGTACCCCCCTCTCAAAGACCCCCCTTCTGGAAGAGGGACCTGGCTTCTGAAGGTATTTAGAGTGAAAAATACGCAGTAATTTGGGAGCTTGAAGGTCCTTACTCTCAACCCAGGATCGTTCTTCCGGACCATAACCCTTCCAATGTACCAAATACTGCAAATTTCCTCTAAATCTGCGAGAATCAATGATGCTTTGAACTTCGTACTCCTCCTGACCCTCTACCTCTATAGGCCCTGGCACCACAGGGTTAGTAGTACAATGGTTGCATACCAGAGGTTTGAGGAGAGATACATGAAACACATTATGGATGCGCATGGACGCAGGGAGATCCAAGGCATAACAGACAGGGTTAATTTTACAAATCACCCTGAACGTACCAATAAACCGGGGAGCCAGTTTGTTGGACGGGACTTGTAACTTGAGGTTTCTGGAGGATAGCCATACCCTGTCCCCAACCTGAAAGGACACGGATGGCAGCCGTCTATGATTGGCATGGCGCTGATGACGCTGGAAAGACTGACTGAGTGCCCTCTGAACCTGTGCCCAAGTGGAGCGGAGCTGCTCAATATGCTCATCCAGAGCTGGAATCTGTTGAGACTGAAATGAGTCCGGGAGCAAGCAAGGCTGGAACCCATAGTTGAAAAGAAACGGGGAGCTCCCGGACGAAGAGTTAACCACACAGTTCCTGGTGAACTCTGCCCACGGCAACAGGTTGGCCCAGTTATCATGGTGATCTGTGACAAAACAGCGCAGGAACTGCTCCAGTCCCTGACTGGCACGCTCAGCGGCCCCATTGATCTGGGGGTGGTAGGCATAATGGCAACTCTCCCATGAAATCAATGGAAACATGAGACCAGGGACGTTCCCATTAGGTACTGGTTGGAGTAGGCCCACAGGGAGGTGTCTAGGTGTCTTGGCACAAGCACAGGTGGCACAGGCATTGGTAAATGCAGCACAGTCAGCCCTCAGAGAGGGCCACCAGAAAACTTGTGAGAGAGACCATATTAATTGATCCCTACCAATATGCCCAGCGGCCTTAGAGGAGTGGTATGTTTCAAGTAATCGAGTGCGGAATGGCTCATCAACAAAACACTTTCCCACTGGGGTTTCCGGAGGGGCCGTGGCCTGGGTAGACAGAATCTTTTCCCCCAGTGGCGAAGTGATACTAGTATGTAGGGTGGCTAATATGCGGTCAGGCTGTATAATGGGTACTGGGACCTCGTCCCTCTCAGTTTCAGGCTCAAATTGACTGTCACGGTTTGTTTGACTCACAGACACAGAGTTAAGATAAAAACACAGCTTTATTGAAAAAAAAAATAATAAAGAACCCTCACAGGTCCTGAACATCATACAAGACAGGTTCAAGTAATATAGCATACAATGTATACATATATAGGCTCTACCGGCCTCACCAAAATACCAGGTAAGGCAGCCTAGAAGATGGTGAAATAGGACTGAGGAGGCTTTACCGGCCTTACCAATATACCGGGCAAGGCAGCCTAAACTGGTACAGCAAGGAACTGAGGAGGCTCTACCGGCCTTACCAAAATACCGGGTAAGGCAGCCAAATCTGGTACAACAAGGAACTGAGGAGGCTCTACCGGCCTTACCAAATACCAGGTAAGGCAGCCTATGACTGGTGCGACACGGTTTAGCGGAGGCCCCACCGGTGCTATAACGGAGGTAGCAAAGCAGCCGGTTAGATGGAGTGGAGCAAACCAATTACTGTATACCAGCGCATTCACTGAGGCAACACATGCGACTGAAGTTTCAGAGTGGAGCGAACCAGTGCCATAAACTGAGCAAGACAGAGGCCCTACCAGTGCTATAACGGAGGCAGCACTAGGAACCGGTGTCAGAGTGGAGCAAACCAATTACTGTATACCAGCGCATTCACGGAGGCAACACATGCAACTGGAGGTTCAGAGTGGAGTGAACCAGTGCCATAAACTGAGCAACACAGAGGCCCTACCGGTGCTATAACGGAGGCAGCACTAGCAACCGGTGTCAGAGTGGAGCAAACCAATTACTGTGTACCAGCGCAATCATGGAGGCAACACTTGCGACTGGAAGGACAGAGTGGAGCGAACCAGTACCACGTACTGGACAAATATGGAGGACCTACCGGTGCTATAACAGAGGCAGCACTAGCAACCGGTGTCTGAGTGGAGCAAACCAACTATGGTATACCAGCGCAATCACGGAGGCAACACTTGCGACTGGAATGACAGAGTGGAGTGAACCAGTACCTCGTACTGGACAAACACGAAGGCCCTACCGGTGCTATAACGGAGGCAGCACTAGCAACCGGTGACTGAGTGGAGCAAACCAACTAATGAATACCAGCGCATTCACGGAGGCAACACATGTGACTGGAGGTTCAGAGTGGAGCAAACCAGTACCACGTACTGTACAAACACAAAGGCCCTACCGGTGCTATAATGGAGGCAGCACTAGCAACCGGTGACAGAGTGGAGCAAACCAGCTACTGAATACCAGTGTAATCACGGAGGCAAGACAAGTCTGTGGGCAGCGGTGCCATACCAGGAAGGCACCGGAAGTCAGAATGTCGCCGAGACGATCAGATTCAAAGCGGAACACAGCCAAGTCGGGATCCAGGAACAGGAAAGTCAGCCAGGCCAGGTCGGGATACTGGAGCAGGAACGTCAGCCAAACCGGGTCTGATAAGGGAGCAGGAATGTCAGCCAGGCCGGAACGGTACACAGGAACAATACAGGAGAGTAGTCCGGCTATCAGGGTCGGTACACAGGCGCAGAAACAGGAGAGAAGTCAGGCAGGCCAAGGAAGTACACTGGAATCCACAGACAGGCGTTGCACTGGCATAGAAACACCACGAAAGGGCAGTAAAAGGGTGCAGGAGCCCAGTCTATATAGGCAATACTGGGCGGGCTAATCACAGGCAACAAATGGGAAGCACCCATTGCTAACTGACAGGAAAAACAAGCAATCACGGCCACCGTGATACTGTGCTCACCTTTTCGAAGCACTACCGTGCTGGCTACGGCTGATGCCAGCTTTGGGAAGAAGGTCCTGGAGGCAGTTTTGCCTGTCTAGGATCTTCTTCTTCTTAGGTTCTTGGTGCTTCCGTACTGTTGAGCCCTTTTGGCTCTAGTTCAGTGTGCTGTGTATCAGTTCCTGAGGTGTTTTTACCCCTGTTCAGTGTCCGTTGACACTTCAGTTTTGTTGGGCTATCTCTGACTTGTTGGTCCATAGCTGCACTGGTGACTTTGGGGGCCATGCGCCTGGTCTTTGCCTTCTTCCCACCTCTAGGGGAACTCAGTGGTTGGACATCCCAGAGTTACCAGTAACCTGTATTGGACGACAGAGAAAAGAGGATTTTAGTCTTACCTGTTAAATCCTTTTCTCTTAGTCCATACAAGTTACTGGTCTCCCACCCTGTCAAGAGACCATGCTTGGCTCTCCTGTGACAGACCGTGGGGGTCCTTTGGGGTCATGCTCACAGGAGTCTTCTTTCCCTTCTACTATCAAGTTAATAGTGTCTCAAATCTTACTGGAGCTGATTGGCTAGCTGCAGCCAAGGAGGGAAGGTAGGCTCCGCCCCCTGCATTCACTTCTAGAATTGTTCCTGCCTACTTAAAGGGGTGGATCGCCTACCCAAAGTTACCGGTAACCTGTAAAGACTAAGAGAAAAGGATTTAACAGGTAAGACTAAAATCCTCTTTTAATAACAAACAATAATATTTTAATAAAAACAATACACTGTATATTATCAAATATATTGTAGCTAAACACCTAATAATAGTAACTAGACAATTACTTACTGCAGTGCAAATGAAACACAAAATACAACAATTATGGCAAAAATCCCTCATATGTTGGCTACTTAGGGTGTCTTTCTTAGAAGTATAATATAATAAAAAAAAGAAAATAAATAAATAAAGCAGAGCGATACAGATTTTATACTTTTCATCTAATCCTGGAACACTCTTACAAGGACAAAGCAGCAGGAACAGAAGTAGGCCAGGAGAACAAGATACATTCAGGCAATGTACTGGGCTACTTCCACTGGTGGTCTGGGTCAGGCTCTGGTCTGGCATAGTTCTGAGCAGCTCTCACTGCACACCTATTTTATTGTTTGGAAGCCCCACCCATCACCAGCTCACTTTAACTTCCCTCCTTCCTTTCCCTCTAGCAGGAAAAGGAACAAAGAAAGTTGTCCTCTCTTTGTCTTTTTCTCACCAAAACAGAAAATCATGGAGAAGGCCTATAAAAAGAAAATGGTTCTAAAAATCCTAATGTGGCCCAGGGCATGGGAACATAACCATGTAATGGATGCAGTTTTGTTGTAAAATTGCTGTGACTTTACCTGTGTCCACAACATCTACCCACCAGACTGGCAGGCAAGTCTTGTGGGACTGGTGGTTGAGAAATCAGCTGCTACTTGTCTAGGTAAAAAGAAAAAAGTCATAACTCGATAGAATTTAGGATTTACATGGTTTTAGAAGGCCTGCATCCATAACTAAGTTCCATGTAAGCTCACGATTAGGACTAATCCTTGTCAGCAGCAAGTGGTGCTGGGCTGGAAAATCAGGTGCTCTATTCTGTTGTATGGCTAAGGATGCTGTGACTTGAAGGCACAACTTGAGAATTTCACGCTGTCCTACAATACGAGATTCACATGTCGCAATATTTTGCATGCAACATTTTAAAAGTGAACCCTGGTCTAAGAGGGCATTGTTAGCCATGCTCTCAGCGAAGCAGTCAATTATTCTCCTAGTCAAGAAAAACTCTTTACCCAAAGTTCTTGTTTTACATCAGCAAGTATTCTGATTTAACCTAGCAGATTTGAAAGTAAGAATGGCCAAGGCTTGTCTTTATAAGTGATGGTCTCCAGAAAAATGTTTTCTAATTCCTATAACAAAACCTGGAAGAAATAATTTTTCTGATGTAAGTCAAAAATGTAAAATCCTCTTTCTCTCTTCTTGGATTGTTATCTAATGCATTTCATTAAAGGGATAGTAATGTTTCATAATAAAAACAGCTCTAATTAATCTTCATAGTATTTGGACTTTGGAGAGTGTTATTTCAATTCTGTCAGAGTTGTAGCTGAAGAGTAATTCAATGACAAAGTATGCCCCTCCCGCCCATTTTACTGATGTAACACTGTTCAGCCAGATCAGAAGGGAGGTGCCCAGGTAGACTGCAGAGAGGGACAATCTTCAATTAAGATAAGGGAAAAACCTGAAAAACTTGTCAAGGAGGGCAGGGCTTTCATTGTTTTCATAGGAAGAAGATTGTCCCCTTCTGTTATCTGTCTAGTCTTACAACCAGATTCCACATCTGAGAAGAGATGGCTTACACTAGGTAAAAGGGACAGGAGGGGAAACTTTGCTTATGAATTTCTCTCAAACCATAAAGGTTTGAGAGATAAGACTTATATCATTCTTCATGTTTTTTAATGCCTACAAAATAAAATAAAGATACAATTAAGTATTACTATCCCTTTAAGGTTTGTGCCCTGGCATACTTCAAGGTCAAGTCTCCACTTTAGGAATTTTCCAGATCCATTATTTTTAAAATCACCTAGTCAAATGATTTATCAAATCAAGGCAGTGAGAAAATGGAGTGGGTCCTTGTAATACTCCTTTGCGGTTCAACTTAGCTCTGACTTCACTGATCAGTGTTTCTTTCAGAACCCTAGAGTACTGATCCCTGAAGCCTCTTTCTTTCAAGGCATACTTATTAGTAGCCTTCACTTCAACCAAGTGATTAGGTGAACTCCTAACACTTTCTATGAAAAACCCTTACCTGATTTTCAAAAGAGATTCATTTACTCTGAAGCTACCTGCAGAATTTTAACCCAAAGTATCTTCCTCCTATAACAGGAGTTAGAAGAACCTGTTCACATACCTTATATCCTAATCCGCACAAAGCTAAAGAAGAAAGATTGCTCAAGCTATATGTCCCTTTTATGAGATCTTCACTGCAGATATATTTTTATTGCAGTGGTTCTCAACTCCTGTCCTCAGGACCCACTAACAGGCCAGGATTTGATGATTTCATTGTTACAGCACAGGTGAGTTAATCAGTGTGAATAAGCCTCTGATCACCACACCTGTGCTCTAGCAGAGAAATCCCTAAGTCCTGGCCTGTTAGTGGGTCCTGAGGACAGGAGTTGAGAACCACTGTTTTATTGGTTGCTTAGTAGTTCTTCATTTCGCCAAACTTTTCACCTGTTTTTAATGTTGGATAAGTTGGCACGTGGCATCCTTGTGTGTATTTATGATAACATCCATAAGAACTCATAAAAGGGTAAGATTGCTATAAATTATCCCTTCAATAAGTGGAGTCTTTGTGTACATCTGGGTTGCTTATCAGCCGACAATTAAATTGTGTCTTTTAAGTCCTGCTTCATTAGGTACACAAGGCCACAAGCAGTGCGTATTTATCCACATTTTATATTATCCGGATCCATTATATGCTATTTTAAAAATGTTTTGGGAAGAATCCCTTGTCTATCAATATGTGTCACTGTGAGGACAATGCAATTTGACTCTAATAAGATTACATAACACAGGAATGTTTTGGAGTTTAACCATTTACAGCCATGTATTCAGGATTACAAATATACTCGTCATTGTTGGTGTTATTTATTCATTTCAGTGGGTTAATACTGGAACTAATCAATATCCTCTTTTCTATTTGATTGGCTTCATTAACCTATTCACCAATTGCATCTTTTTGACTGGTTTTATTAATCCATACACCAATTTCATCCATATCATTCATTGATTTGTTCCATCAAACATTTCATAGACTTGACTAGTTCATTAGCTCATTCAACAATTCTAGTATACAATTTGCCAAACCAATCATTTAATTCACTTATTTTATTATTTATCATACATGGTGATTCTTATGTATAGTGGTGGTTAATACATTTTAATGTATATATCAGTTATATTGTATACCTGTTTGTTGCCTGAATGTGCTCACTGCTGTTTTGAGGTGCTCAGCTCATGCTATTCCTTATTAGCACATTTCAATTATTTAGTTTATATTTATGCCTTTTAATTTTATAAATGAGAATTATTGGTGTTAATGTGATGCACACCTGCAGTCTGTGGGAATAGTGAGGGTTTATTACCCTGGATTTGAGGGATTGGACCTATAATTGCAGCAGTGACCCTTCTAAAGTAAATGTGAGTCTTCATTTGTCTCATTTTTCATGTGATGTGCACTGTTGGAGTGGTGTGGAATTGAGAAAGTTTGCCTTCCACACTTCGAGTGGTGGGTCTGCCCATTGATGCCATGGCTGTCCACTGATGGCAGGAGTTTTATTTTTTTATACAATATAATATATTTTTTTGTGTAGTAGGCTGCCACTTGTGTGCTTGCTCACTGCTGTCTTGATGACTGTGATGCCTGTCTTGACACTAGTGAGCCAGTAGCAGGTCGGTTGCCCATATAAGTATATTTTAGATGTATGCCGACACATATTGACAAATAGTTACATAGTCTGTATGATTTTACTATTTTTAATACATCTATATTTGGATACCTCCCATAGTATACTCTCTTAAATTGGTTTTCGATTATAACAGTAGAGGAGCTACAAACTAGTTTAAGTATTTTGGATCTTTTATATTTTATAGTGTAACTATTGTTCATTATAGCAGCCATTTATCAATTAAGGATGTAACATTAGAGAGAAGATAGTACATCTATAAATTCCAACCCTTAACCACTGTAGCAGGGGGTAGTCAAACTTTTCACCTTCAAATGCTGGGGACTGAAACATCATCCCCAACCAGATCTCTCCAACAGCTGTTTAGTCCAACATTTCCTGGAGCTCCTTCAACTGAAATAAGAGTTCCACATAGATACTAATATTAAAAAGTATATAAACAGACCTCAAAATGAAATTGTGAGTCTATGCACAGTCCTCAGAAATAAAACAAATGAAATAAAATATCACAAAAATCCCATCAAGAGTACATTTTCAGTGAGATGCTTTTCTTAAATCACAGCTGTACTGTATACAAAAAATGAAGAAAACAGGGTAAACGCAAAACACTTCTTATGATTCACAACAGCTTTAACACTCTTTAGAAAGAATATGCACATTTCCAAGAGGTGATCCCTTTCATCTTATGGAATTTCATGATCTCCAGCTTTGTCCTGGAGCATTATCCTTCTGAACACTGGACCAACCTCTACCTTTGGAGATGGTCTTTATAGGTCTGCAGTCTCACCACAAGGCTTTCCATTCTGGATATACAGGTGCCATAAAGAAGGGAGTAGGAGATTAGACAAGAATGTGAGGGTAAAAAAGGAAACTGGGATAGAGAAAATCTAAGGGTATCTCCCCTAGAGCTCTACCACTCCTTAATAGCATACTCACAGAATTAGTCTGTGGCTTGCCTTCAAAGGTAAAACATATGCACTGGAACACCAGACCAAAGCTTCAAATCCCTACTGTCTCTTTCCACTTCTGCCAAACTGGAGTTGCCAGGAATCTGGAAAAATGAAACAAACTGCCTATACATTTTCCTATGTACTTTATTAGAGCTTAACATTAGAGAATATGTATGAAAACATATGCCATACACATAATACACTCATTATTTCCTAAGGTGCTTAAGATATTCCCATTTACAGACACTAGGTTAAATACGGAGGACTTTATCCCTTTAACTCCAATCACTATCCCTGGTCTCTACTACACCTCCCTGAGCACAAATTGTTTCATTCATGAGCCTAACTGCTTATGCTTTGAACAGTTAATAAAAGCATTTCAAGCCTTGTTTGCAACATCCAGTAATCAACCCAAATCCATATTCTACATATTAACCAATGGCCAATGATCTTCTGTATGCATTCCAAGGTTACAACCTCCATCTCATTAAATCACCTTTTCGAGTCCGTCTACCACCTACCATCCACCAGCTGATCACTGCCAGCTCCCATTCTATTCTTAACAAATATATTAGCTTGCAAAATGATGGAGGCAGGATGCTGGCCATTTGTCCTTTCAGACTAGCAGTAGAAATTATTTTATGATGAATATGGAGGTTGTAGGCAGTACATATTTATGTACTTACAGTCTGTAAGAAGCTATTGTACTGTAATTTGAAAACATTGCTTTCAATTCCCCAATGACCTGTTTTATGGATTATAATTAGCATTTTTCAAGGTCAAGTGTCTTTTTCCCATTATTGATCTCAACAATGTGTTAGCATTGGTTATATTACTTAAAGTACCATTTTCTTTTTCCATTTATCATAAACATTTCAACACACTGACATTTACAGGATTACATTAGAGAATCAATCTATGCTTTTATGTTTGATTGAATGGTTAGTATTTATTTGACACTAGTGTATAATCATATTTTTGGGGAAAAAAGGTTAACTCAAATGAAGGAAAATACACAATCCCAACAGTACAGTGTATGTGCTGTGTTTATGTGTAAGTTTGCTAATGGATGGTGCAATCAGTCTGCATGTCCCACTTAATCTGGTTTCAGATTTGCTAAACATTTTATGCTTTCCTGGTGGTACAATGACACATTGCACTAATTAAATCTGAGTATCCCTCTTTAAACTTCTTCAGTGAACAAGAGCAGCACACAAAAGCAGTCCTTTAGGATTCATTTTATATGAAGGTCTAGTCGTACAATCCCTCAGGATTTTGGTCACAGAACATCACATGTACAGACGTAGCATATTATTGTGGAGTTTTCATACAAATTGCCTTGGGAAAGGTCTTCTTCGTGGCATCATGTATGCAAAGAGTCCCTGGGGCAAAGCATCTGAAGATCTGGACGGGGTGATTATCTATCCTAGTACACTGTAAAACTGCTTGGCAATCTATAACTGATCTCCAAAATATAGAATAGTCGTTGGATGCAGCCAATGACACAAGATTTCCCACCAAAGCTTGTATTACATTGCAGGTGATAAAGGTATCACTGATTTTATCTAAAAATTTCCCAGTAGACTTCAGGAGTTACCAGTGAGATAACACATAACCCTCAAGCTGGCAGAAGGCAAATACATATACAGTGTATGCTCGGTTTTAATTGATCTAAAAAAAGGAATCAATGAAGTACACAAATCACACTTCTTTGAATAACCCATGAGACTGATTAATCCAAAGAAAAATAGATTTAAAAAAATAATCAACAGCAAGAAGCATGATTGTGATCAAAACAAACTTTTGATTAAAAGTACACTGGATCAATCCAGGGAAAAATATATTTAAACAGTTGATCAAGCAAGCATAGCATGCTTTATCAATCACAGTAAAAATTCAATTTAGAAAAGACCAACAATGCAAAGCATACTTATTTCAACCAAACAATACTGCTTATGAAAAACAAATGTTTTCATTTGGTAAAGTGACTTAAAAAGCCAGTGTAAATTAAAAGGCAAAAACATATGTTAAAGTCATCATAACAGTCCTGTTCTTTCGGTACAAAGGCTTGTAAATTCAGGGTTAGATCTTACTCATCTTTAACACCAAGCAATTCAAGACTTTGCTTTAATTAATTTAATTCTAATGTTACATTTCATGTCATCAACAAAGCTCAGGGGGCCACAGTGATAAACCATGAACTATAATGCTGAATTTCAATGCTTTTGTACAAAAGTACGATCTTCGTTGTTGGTTTTAATGACAGTTTGCCTTTTAATCTATACATGTTATGCTTTTGAAAATTGATTTAGTCTGTAACTGTGCAGTAGCATTCATTTATGAGAATATGCTTAACATGTGCTTGTCTCTAGAACAGTTTACAGAGTTGAAGAATGTATCTAAATCTGGTATCAAATGTTTTGATATGCTGTTTGATGGGCTTCCAAAAGGCAAAGGTGTACACAGTGTGTTGCAATGCGACTCATGTCTGATTTCCATAATTTATTTTCCTTTTTCATAGAATTGTTGGAAAGCAGTTTGAGTATAAATTGATCCATCTCGCAAAGACCATCTGTAGTATAGTTGTCACAAATGAGTAATAACTTCATATGGCTGCTTTATACCTGAAAACTGGGGTGAATTTATCAAATTAATGCCATGCAACAACAGGCTGTGGAATTAGCTCTCTGTCCCTATGCCAGTCTAACATCAGTTTACAAATCTATGTATGCACAAACTCCTCCCCTTAACACTGCTTGTATTAAGGGAAGGGGTCAGTCTATGTTTCTGGGCAATCCTTTCCTCTGCTTCTTGCTTAGCCTAATGTACTAAGCAAAGTGTAAATGAAATGGTGTTGGTTCACACAATTTCCCTGCTAATATTATGAGGCTGGCGGTACAAGGCTTTCTGGCATTACAGTGCAGCAGTATGCACTCCTCATACACTATAGAGCATAACACTGAGTGCACCTACTGGTGTTACACCGTAAGGGCAGTGTGGCTGCGCTGGGAATTCAAACATTCACACCTTTGTTCTTTATTCAGTTTATTTTGGTTAATAAAGCAATATATTAATGGTTGACTTGGCCAAATTAGTTAGTGTACTTGCAAATAGAGATTCTAATTTGACATTTTCAATGCTATACTTTTGAGTCCTTTATAGCATTCAGTGGCTTAAAAGGTAATTTTAAATCAGTATGAATGTGTTTGTCCCTATTGTGCATTTGCTGTACCCCACAATTGTTCCATTCCTATTCATATACCTACAACACAGTAATATATATTTCTTAACCACAAGTCTGTTTGACTTTAAGGGCTAGATTTAAAGGCAGCCGTTAAACCAGCCGCTAAGTGAAAAAGGCACATCGGTCGCAAATAATACAGGAGTTACGGCAGATTCAATAGCTACTCTACAAGAATAGCTATCGAGCGTAGGCACACAAAAAACACGTAACACAAAAGCCGTTGTCGCTCATGTTAATGCACAACGGGCGGCCAAATCACACGATAACTGAGCTCAAAACAACATCTAACATAACGGCTGCCGTTGTCAAGCAACCATGATTGATGCCAAAACAGATTCAAACACACAGCCAATCACAAAGCCCCAATGTATCAAATAACTTCAAATACACCTATATATACCCAAAAATAACCGGCACACACTGTCTGTTATCGAGTTCTTCAGAGCTAGATATCAGGACCCAGGAGCGGAGGATAACGATCAGAGAGGGAGAAAGGAGCATTCATTGGAGGTAGAAGGAGATTTTGGAGTTTGGAGTTTGGAGAGAGGTGCACTTACTAGACACATATTACACCTTTGCACATATTACATACACACATACAAACACATACACATACATACATACACATAGTCCTTTTATTTTATAACACCTTACACATTTTACTTTTTATTTTGACAGTGTGAATCTGGGAGTGAAAGTGTGTGACAGAGAGTGACTGGATCGAGTGTGTCTGTGAGGGCCTGTGGGAGTGCCTGGGTGTGACTGGGTGAATGATGGCAAGGAGAGGAGGACAGGAGAGAGGGATGGGGAGAGTAGTGGAGGAGGAGGAAGCTCAGGAGGGGATCCCTCAGCAGAGCAGGGGTGGGAGAGGGAGATCCGCAGGGCGGAGGGGGACCCGGCCCACAAGAGCAGGAACACGCAGGACAGGGACAGAACCTGCAGTGGGACGAGGGGTAGTTGCTGGGGAGCACCCCACACAGTCAGGGTCAGACCAGGCAGGGCACTCCGGCTCTGAGTCATCCCATGCCGGAGGTGACGAGGCCAGGATCAGAGACCCAGAGTATACAGAGGAGGAGAACACGGCTCTTGTGGAAGCTGTCCTGGAGAGGCAGAGTGTTCTCCACCCGACAGCGAAGGTCCCTGGCCTGTCAGCGAGGAGGAAGGCAGCCTGGAACCAGATCTGCAGCCGGGTCAACGCGGTGGCTCCATGCAGGCGGGACGTGGAGTCCATCAAAAAGCGATGGGGCGACTGCCGGAGGGTGGTCAAGAACAAGCTCTCAGAACTCGCCAAGCACGCCCGAGGCACTGGAGGTGGCCCACCTGTCCCTATCACCTTCTGCGGCTGGGAGGAGATGGTGCGCCAGAATATGTCCCCAACCCTGATCGAGGGGGTTGTTGGAGGAGCTGACACTGGGGATGAGAGGAGCCTCCACACTACCGGTAAGTGCAACACTACAGAACAACACACTACAGCAACCAACACCAGCTGCACACACAGTCGCACCTCAACACATGCCCATCATTCATGCACACAACTGCACCAACACAGCACCCTGAGGGTTAAAAACAGGACACAACACAAGGACAAATATCAAGGTCCAACTTGGAACAAACCTGTCCAAGTCCTACTTCAACCCTCCTGTCGCTGTGCTCATCACACACAATACACAAACCATGCTGTTCAAAATGTCGACTGTCATCACTGTTCACACACAATGTCACCCATGTCCCCACTGGGATGTCAGCACTTAACCCCTCGAGTGCTAGAGGGATCATCAATGCATCGATCAACAATGCTTTGGCAACCCCTCTGGGACTCAAAGGGTTAACCAGACAACAATCAAGTCAATAGGCCAACGATCACATGCTACACAGGGGACATTCACTAAGCGGTGACAAACACATGGTGGAGAGAAATTCACCCTTACACATCCTCATTTCACCAATACCAGTGTTAGCCTATGGAGAATATGCAATAACATGAATCAAGTTGCTAAGGTCCCATCGTATACACTCCATAGAAAACACTGGAAATGGGGAAATGAGATCACTGGAGAAGTCAGCATCATGTACACTCCATCATGTCAACAACACCGCTTACTGAATCACAAAAAGGATGGAGCAGGTCACACATCACAGTGTCACTGAGAATAACTGCTTGTATGTGCAACACAAAAGCCTCAAACAATACCCCAGAATTAAAGGGGGGAAAAGTAGGCCTTGGTGTTGTGTCTGCAATCATTTACTCTAACTTCAAATGACATATCTCACATCTGATTCCCACATGGATCCTCAGGGGTGCTGATGCCATGGATGGATGGTACACCAGACACTGTTTGCAGGATACACATGGGAACCAAATATCACCCATTGTACCTTGGTCACAAACAGGCCATGAATGATAGATATCTCGGATTGAGTACGGTTGCCTCACTCAGAAGGATGGATGGGCTCATACTCAAAGAAAAACAGGCCTCAATCAGAGATATCCCTCACTACTGGCGTGATTGTTGCCCTTCAGGATTCAACTGGAACACACGACATGGACAGGATCCTGTCCAGTTCATCAATCTCTGATTGCCAGGGTGGTATCCCATGCCCTACAATGCAATGCATAGGATATGATCCTGACAACCAGAGAGTCACCTGTCAAGTAATGAAAAATTGTGAATTGGACGGGATCAGCTAAGAAGATAGGGTTGAATAACACTTGATTCCCACCGCACATCTGTTCAAAAAAGATATGCACACAAAGGAAAATGGTCAGATATGTACCTTTCAAATGGCTCAGAATATGTCCCAACACGATGTGAACCCAGAGATCATCTCACTGCCTGTGATTGCCCTACTGGCCAGATATGTGCATCCATCAGAAACTAACTTACATTGATACCATCCAAATACACATACCTAGTATATCCCACTCTACGTAGATGGGATATATGAGGTATGTTCATATCCATCATATCAATCCAATGTATATTTTGATGGGTGCACATATATAGCCAGTAAGGCAATCACACCTACTGAAATGATCTCTGGCTTCATATCTGGAAAGGATATATTCATATCCATATGAAAGGTACACATCCACATGCATATATGACCATTTCTCCTTGTATGTAACTGTAATGGCATAGCAATTGTTAATTTCACCAACATGTGGATCCATGTTAGTCCTATCCTGCCAACCCTCATGGTTAGACAGATATCGCTCTATTTGACAGCTGGAGATTTCAGTCATTAGACCACACGGAGGCTCTTCAGAAGAGCCTAAATTGCCCCATTCAGAGATGGATACATCTTTGAGATGGTCAACAAAGTGTGCCAGGTTTGCAAGCACACTCTGTTCACCATTCCAATGAAGTTTACATCTCTGAATGGGGCAATTTAGGCTCTGCTGAAGAGCCTCCGTGTGGTGAAATGACTGTCAAACATGTCAAAATGACTGTCAAATAGAGCAATATCTGTCTAACCATGTGGGTTGGAGGGATAGGACTAACATCAATCCACATCTATCTCTTACAATGCCTACAATATTACATCATGGTGAAATTAACCATTGCTATTCCGTTAAAGGGATAGTAATACCTAACATGTGAAAAGAAAAATATATTGCAGGGTTCATCCCCCGAGCAAAACAAGGGTATTCCCACTGCTGAAAGGTGTTTCATTCAAAATGTAGCACAGCTCATAGTTGACTACTCCAGCGGCAATATCACAGTGGCCTGGAACTCTAAAATGGCGATGTTGCTAGACCATCCTATGGACAGCTTACGTCCAGACGCAATAAATTCTCATAGGATAATGTAGCAACAGTGCCAATGTACAACTTCAGGCCACTGGGATATAGCACCAAAGCAATTCTATTCTGAGCTGGGAGACTTTTTGAACAAAAACCCCCTCCAGCAGTGGGAGTACCCTTGTTTCACTCAGGGTGATAAACCACAAAACATATTTTTCCCTTTCTGCATTTCATGTATTAGTATCCCATTAATCCCATCATAGCTACGTTTACTAATCACACAATCTCAATTCTCCACACAGCTTATGGGCCTCCATCGCAGCAGGAGCCAGTGGAGGAGCCGACCACACCACCCAGTGAGGAGTATACAGAGGAGGGGACTAGCCACTGGGAAGCATCTACAACCACCACACCTCCTCCCCAACTGGCTGCATCACCACTGCCTGCCTCTCAACTGGCTGCCTCTCAACTGGCTGCCTCTCAACTGCCTGCCTCTCAACTGCCTGCCTCTCAACTGCCTGCCCCACCACAGGATGCTCGACAGATGTACAGCGGCTGGATTCAGGGGGAGAGATGGATGCATCCCACTACCACCAGGAGCTATTACCCTCCAGCAGCAGCACCACCACCACCAGGGAGGCAATGGCTGCCCGGGAATGTGGCCACCAGCCAATATGGGCCATATTCCACCGAGATGGATCTACCCTCCTGGATGGCTCCCCAGCATGGCCCCAGGTATGATCCCAGGTGGGGGCCAAGCACCTACCACTGGCCAAGGTATGACCCTTGGCCACTTGACTACCAACACCTGGGCCTGATTGGGGAGCCCCAGCGCCCTCAGCCAAGGGACTTGTTCACCCCACCACCTCAACCAGCACAGACATCAGTGGGCAGCAGTGGGTCCCTTGATTTGGTGGGCACCCACACACCGTCTGTGCAAGCCACTCCACCAACACAAACAGCAGTAGCAGCCACAGCACACCCAGTACCAGCAGAGGAGACAGCAGAGGCTGGGGAGATAGAGGCTGAGGAGACAGCTGAACCTGTGGAAGCAGAGGCTGAGGAGACAGCTGAACCTGTGGAAGCAGAGGCTGAGGAGACAGCTGAACCTGTGGAAGCAGAGGCTGAGGAGACAGCTGAAGCTGGGGAAACAGAGGCTGAGGAGACAGCTGAAGCTGGGGAAACAGAGGCTGAGGAGACAGCTGAAGCTGGGGAAACAGCACATGTGTCACCGGCCACTCCCATCTCCAGCAGTCAACGCACCCCAGATCTGGAGGCTGAGTGCATGGCCCTTCAAAGAGGACAGCTCCGGGCAACCCACGCCACCAACGACAACCTCACGAGGAACCGGAGGGAATCCCGGAGGAACACGAACAGGTTGGAGACCAGAATCCAAGCTCTGGAGTCAGAGGTTGCCAGGGGGAACACACAACTCCACCAGATCCATACGGGGATGATGGACATGTTTGCACAGGTGCTCGTGGAGTTGCGAGAGATTAACCACAGGGAGAACCTGAGGATGGAGAGGGAGAACCTGCGTTCCACAGAGGGGTCCACTGCACCCACCACCCCTTCCAGTGTTACCCCAGAAGCCACACCTAGGGGACAGAGGGTGACAAGGCAATCAGCCAGGGCATCCACCTCTGGCACCAAGTCTAAGGCCCCCCCCAAAAAAAAAAAGAAATGAAAGGCCCAACCTGTCATCTGCCCCCTCAATAAATGAAAATTGTGCTTTTGAATCCTGTCTGATCTGCTGTGTATTCACTTATAGATTGGGTGGCAGGGTTGTCTCCAATGCATTGCCAAACAATGCAGTGAACTCAACTCCTGCCTGGGGGAAATGTTTGTGTGATGTTACAACATGGGTTCACACACAGCCACACCGTTGTCCAAATTCACCTGGCAACCCATCCCTGTAGCCATATAACACAACAGTGTTACATGGCCATGATGTGTGTCAGATTTGATCAGAACATACCCCTTAGCACAACAACTGGTGCAACACTGAACATTTGTCTGCATCAATTGTTGTGTTTGAGGGGAAAACCAAACTAACAGCTATGCGACTTAGCAGGGAAATAACAAGCAGGACAGATTGAACATGCATCAATATGGTCTTTAAATCAAAATTCTATTGTGCAGCTGACATACTGGGGAACACAATGTACACCCTAGGATCTCAATGTGTGTGTTACACATTGTGATCCTAGGGTGAGCATTGTGTTCTCCAGCAAGTCAGTTGCACAACAGGAGTTTGAATCACAGCCTAACTTACTGCATAACCCAATGATCTTCCTAAGATTTCATTGTGTAGCACGCACATTGGAACCTTAGGCTGAGCATTGGCTTATGTATTAAAGGGATAGTAAACCTTGAAAATAAGTTCATTCTATATTGTAGCCCTTAAAAAAACATGTAAAATTATATAAGTCTTATCTCCCAAATCATATATGTTTGGTAGATAAGACTGATATCATTTTTCATGTTTTTTAAAGGGCTACAATGTGAAATAAACTTATTTTCAGGGTTTACTATCCCTTTAAGTTGTGTTGTTGTTTAACTAAGGTTATAACACACTTCACCAGTGATAACACTTGTCCACATGGTTGTTTTTGTTGATGTAGCCCATGTACTGAGATATGACAACCTACAGCAATCTCAGGACATTGATTATATTGAGCAACACACAAACCATGGACATCACATCACAGTGGAAGTGTGTCCCCTGTATCACCAGCTAATCACTCACAACACACATCAGTGTATCACTGCCATCATGTCATTGCATGTATACATCACAAAGTCCACTCATGGTCAGGCAACTAGTGGACTCCTGTGATGTAAATCATGCCTTCCTTTGTATGAGGGATACTCTAGTCTTGGGTACGGTTACACATTGACAGGTGTTTGATCCAACATTCATTCATACAGACACGGATTGAGTAGTGATGTTTCTTGTGTATTTAGCCAATATGCATTAAACACTTGTATGAGCACAAAAAGGTACATCTGAACTAAATAGGAATACATTAGAAATGCTAGTGAACTGCTCATGTGTTGTCTACATAGTTTGGCATCTGTGTATGAGCAGTCTTACTGTACAGGTCTGATACCTGGATGTTAGTACACACATTAATTTGTGTCCATATGTGAATGTTCCAGTAGAGGTTGCTGTGAACATCAGGTCAAACATTGCATCACCAACACAATCACTTGAAACGCCAAGGGGTGAGCTTCATGGAAGTGTTGTCCAGACTTCAGTCCAGTCATATGGAAACTCCTCTGTTCAAGGATGGATCGTGCTATGGATGCCTGTGGGACAAGAGGACAGGATTTGGAACATCACCCTCGAAGTGATCGTCATGCAACAGCTACAACATCATGATCCTCTTAATCTTTCCCGTTACATAAGTCTACACAAACCACTGCTTTGTAATGTGTTGTGTACTGGTCTATGAACCATCATGGGGGGAACTAAGGGGATGTTAACCATCCTTAGGGATATTTGCCCCTGACATGGTTACACACATCAACAAATATGTCCTAATAGCTTCCTGACAACAATATATTTGGGCTGCCACTGTCAGAGACAGGCCAAATATGTTTGGTTCATGGAGCTAGTAGGACATATTTGTTAATGTGTGTATTTCTTTCTGGGGCACATATCACTGCACACACACACACACAGGGCAGCATGGTGTCCATGGAGATGTGATCCACATTTCATGAGCTCCATGTTGTGTAACACACTATTACTGTCGATCCACCCCTCTGCTGCTTTCTTCAACTGTAGCAAGCTACTGGTCCCATGTCCCCACAAATGCCCCCTGAACCCCTTATATGACAGAGTTCTATCCGATGCATTGGCTTGGATGAGACTCCCTTGCTACAGGGGTACCATGGTTGCTATGGGTCTGATCCTAGCAGAACACTTTAGTTGGTGCCTAGGGAGCTGTGGGATATGCTGAACAAGGTTAAAGTGTTGTACCTTGGTTTCCAGGGGGGGCATGCATGATATCCTTGAGGTAGCAGTATCAACATGGACGACAGGTTGTCAGATGTATTCGGAATCTCTAGGCCCAATCTGACTGGTCCACGGAATAGTTGATGCTGGTGGTCCATACTGCAGCCAGTGTCAGGGCTGTGTCACTGATCCTGTGGGGTGAAACAGAACATGTGTGTTGTGGTGGGTGTGTATGCATGGATTGTGTGCATACATGTATTATACTCACAGCAGAAGTGATCCCTGAGCAATCTGTCCCTTGTCTGCATCCCTGTTGGGGTTTCCTCACACTCAACGATATCCACAGGGTCTTCAGGTCTGAGTGGGGGATGGACATTGTCGATGAGTCTGGTGTCCACCGTGATATTATGTAGGATGGCACATGCCACGATGATGTCGCAGACCTTGCCTGGTGCATACTGCAATGCTCCCCCCGATTGGTCCAGACATCGGAATCGGGACTTGAGGAGGCCGAAGGTCCGCTCAATGGCATTCCGTGTTCTGGCATGAGCCTGGTTATATCGTTCCTGGGCATCGTTTTGGGGATTGGCGACCGGGGTGAGGAGCCATGGCTTGCATCCATAGCCAGCATCACCTGTGGAAAGTGAGTGACATGGTGTGACAAGGAGCACATATTGTGTAAATGATGTTTTCTGTGGTGAACGTACTAGCACATGTGTATGTGGTGTCATTTGGTGCTGTTAACTCACCCAGAAGCCATCCGCCTGTATAGGTCCCATTTTCGAAATCCCTCTGCAGAGATGAATTTCTGAGTATATGTGAATCGTGACAGCTCCCGGGAAATTTCGCACAGACATTCATTATGGCCAGGTTGCTGTCACACACCATCTGCACATTCATGCAGTGGAAGATTTTGCGGTTCAGGAACATATGTCCCTGACGTGCTGGTGCTTTGATACGGACATGGGTGCAATCTATTGCACCCATGACCCTGGGCATGCCTCCCCTTGCATAGAAGCCCTGCTTCAGATGTGTCCACTCCATATCGGTGATGGGGAAATGTATGTAGGTACTGGCCTTGGCTTTGAGGGCTGGCAAAACCTGGGCCAGCACCCTGGAGAATGTGGCCTGGGACATGCCAGATGCGTAACCCTCTGTCGACTGAAAGGCGCCACTTGCCATGAAGTGTATGGCACACAGGAGTTTTTGAAGGCCAGTTAGAGCTTGGTTATGGGTGCATATGGGATCCACCTGCTCCTTGATGACCTCATACAGGGCTATGATGCCGTGTGGCCTCAACCTGTAGCGATCAATAACCTCGTCATCGGTCATTCCAAAGAGAGTGACCCTTGGGCGGTATACCCTGGGCCTTGGTGGTCGTCTATGCATCCTGGGCTGCTGCAGGGGTCCCTGTGGCAGCTGGGGAGCATCCTGTTGATGGTGAGCATCCTGTTGCTGCAGCTGTGCATCTGCAGGCAGGTGTCCTCCGGGTGGGGATGGGCTCCTGTGTGGCTGCTGAGCCAGAGCCTCCTCACTTGCAACAGGTGGAGGCTGTTGATGAGGCGTGCTTGGAGGTTGCTGATGTTCCCCAGCTCTCTCCCTTGCACGCCTTCTCCGCAGCCTTCACAACAATATGTAACCCAACATACTGTTTGCTCTCTCTATCTGTCTCTATCTATCTATCTATCTATCTATCTATCTATCTATCTATCTATCTATCTATCTATCTCTCTCTCTCTATCTCTCTCTTTCTCCCTCCCTGAGTGGAAAACAAGCCACAAGTGAGTGTGTTGAGTTGTCCCTTTAAGTACTTGCTAGGGCGTTGTGTAGGTGTGTTGATGAGGTGAGTGCTGACCAATGGTGAGTTGTTTTTGTCCAGGTAAGTGTTAGCAGGTGTGTGTGTGTTATAAGATGTGGTGTGTTGTTCTTGTTCTGTGTGTGCCATTTGCCGGTGTGCATTTGTGGGGTGCAGGTCGCGTGTTGATGTTGCCCAGGTGAGCTTGTATTTGCAGGTGTCCGCTTTGTGTGATAACCCCCATTGTTCTGTGCCATGCTGTGTTGTTGTTTTTTTGTGTGTCGTTGTCCCTGTGGTGTTGGTTGTTGTTGTGTGTGTAGTGATTTGTGTTGTGTGTGCATGTTTTTGTGTTGTTTTGGCATTGCACGGGTTAATTTTCCCATTTACATGGTTGTGCGGTAAGCATTTTGTGTGTTTTCCTATGTAACGGGTGTTTTGTTTTGGCCGTTCAGTGTCTAACGTGTGAGAAAAGTGGGTCTTAACTTTTAGCCGTTGGGTGTGTCTTTTTTTCAGCCATTATCAGTACCGCAAGCCTTTGAATAGCTCTGGGGTATGTTGTTCCATGCGTCTGAATGCACGTAAGTGTATCGGCCGTTAGGATTGTGCAACTGCCGTTAGCTGTTGTTTAGACGGATCTTTGAATTGCAACATGACACTTAACACACCCGTTAGTGATTTTTTTTACTAACGGCTGCCTTTAAATCGAGCCCTAAGAATTCTAACCTCTGGTTCACTTGGTAACAGACAATCACAGCTTAGTTACAGTCCTTTGGCACAGTAATGTACCCAGGCTTGTTGTGTACTTTAGGTATTAATCATTTCAGTGCATGTCTTTAACCTTGTGAGTGCCAGGGAAACTTCACATTTAGTACTCCAGAAGGTCCAAACACATTTACAGCGTTTTGCTATGCCACTGTTTACCGTTGGTGTGATTCAGATAGGTACATTTCCAGTCACATGTCAAAAATGATATAGTCTCTTTTGAGGACAGGTTCGGCTTTTTCAGCAATGCCTCACTTTTTTCATCATGCCGTAATATATGATGTCATAAATGCATAAAAACTAAATATTTTTCCTTATTCAATACACCATTTCTTTAAAAAAAAAAAAAAAAAAAAGTTTGTGGGGGTGTGGCCTGGAGCTTGGCGAGTATGGATTTGTTTCAGTTGGGGTCCCGCTCCTGAGTCGCCCACCTTTGCTGACATTGGCATTTACCCCATTATCTGTCTACACTTTCCTGCCTGGATTGACCCTCATACCTTTGTGATGACTAAAAGGAACCAGAAATCGTCAGGTTCTTCGGATTTTTTCCATAAAAGAGATTCAGGCCTGCTGGCGCCTAGCGTGTTGCCACCTCGGAGTCTCCACCCTTCTTCACAAAGCAGGACATGGATTCTCTTAAGGACTTGCTTCTATTGGTTAAACAGGACCTGTCGGAGGACCTCCAGACCAGTATTACTCTTTTCAAGACAGAACTGCAAGGTCTAGTGGGTCTGGAGGACAATCTGGAATAGTCTTACCTTGATGTCGCAGTCTCACTCTGAGCTTTCGGATGATGTGGACTACCTCACGGCCGAGACCGGAGACTTCAGGACGCAGTTGAGGATGTAGAAAATAGATCTCGGCACTCCAATCTCCAGATCCGTGGTGTTCCAGAGTCGATTACGGATATTCAGTCTTTCCTCACCAACTATTTTCAGCGCCTTCTACCTGAGGTTCCCGTGCCAATGCTTGCACTGGATTGTGTTCATTGGGCCTTGCTGCCGAAACCAGCCATGTCGGATCCGCCCAGAGATATCGTGGTTTATTTCACATACTACTCTACTAAAGAAGCAGTCATGCAGATGGTATGGAAGGGTCCCCTGACCGTTGATAATGTGACCCCTACTTTTTTGCATATTTGGTGCCCACTACTCTCCAAAAGAGACATATGTTGCTCCCCTTAACAGCCCTACTACGTGACAACAAGATTTCCTATTGATGGGGTTTCCCGTTTCAACTGGTGGTGTCAAAGAATGGTGTTCTGACTACCCTGCGAGACCCATCTAAATGTAAAAGGTTTCTGAGCTGTCTGGGCCTTAACATGGCACCAGAGGTCCGTGCTCTTTATGAGGAGTTTTCATCTCCAGATCTGGAGGCTCCGGCTTAACTATTTCAGGATCCATTGGGGCTACAATACTACCTACCTCTTGTTATCCATTGTTCCACTGGGTGCAATGTTGATGACCCTATACTGTGGATCTGTACATTTGTTACCTGCTTCTGGATGTTCTGATGACCTGTTGCTGCTTGACTTCTTGTTGCTGAGGGACATTCCACCATGTAACTGGCTGATCCTGGATGCTGGCTGGTAAGGGATCTTTCCCTGGTCTGGTATGGAGTCGTTGACGGAATCATCCTGCTTGTGCACCATGCTTGGACTCTTCCTAATGCATTCAGGTCTTGTTTTCCCATGTCAATGCTTGTCATGTTAAGTTGTTGATGCCTTTGACATTTGCCTCCCTTATTGCCTGCTCTTCAGATCCTGTTTATACTGTCCCCTCAGCCCATTTCCTTAGAAGCGGCCTTGCTGCCTTTCCCAGTCCTTCTGGGGGGTTCTCTTGGGGTTTCTCTCTGCCTTTTATTCTGGTTGGGGTAATGGTGGTGGAGAATGTTAGTTAACTTGTTGTCGCTTAGCCAGCCTGGCTGTCAGGCCGAACCTTCTGTTTGCACATTTTGCAGCTCGCTGTTGGTGGTCCTGTCCCCAACGGTTCGGTCTGGCTGTCAGTTTCGCTGAATATACATATCTGTATTGCTTATCAAATTATGCGGTTACATTTAGTTTGGCCCTCTATGCTCCATTGGCTGATTACTGTTTGTGCCAGTTTCACATGTATGTGATTTATCTTTTGAGCATAGTCAGATCTTTGTAGTTTAGCACACATGAGAGGGTTGTACGGGGGTATGTGTGGGGCATGAATGAAATCGTCAGGGAGAGGGGTGTACGGTGGGATGGGGGGGTGGGAGTTAAAGGGAACCCGGAGTGAGAGGAAATGAATATATTACAAAAAAAGGAAAAAAAAATGCTAAAATTTATACAAAAAAATCAATGTCACTTTTTTCTCAGACCGGGTCCCTCTTGTGGTGCACAGACTTTCCCTTCATATCGTGGGGGGAGGGGGTCTGGGCCTCGCTGTGTGTCATTTTTCCCCTGGATCCCACCTGACCATTTCATGCTCCCGGTCATACCTCTTTAGCCGCATGCATTGTCCTTGGTGGAGCTTGAGGTTTTTATACGGGGTTGGTTCCCGCTTTAGTATACATGGAGTTAAGCTTTGCACCTTAGGGGTTTTTCACCATTTGGGTTCCAGTAAGCTCCATTTGGATTGGTCACTATTTTTTGGAGGGGCTCCAGGTATGAGACATATCTTTGTGTACACTTCTCTACATCTCGTTGTTTGGTGCCATGGTTGTCTCTTAAGAGGTGCTCGATCATAAGCATTTATTGGCTGCTGTGATTTGGCTCCTTCAACCCTGGCACTCCCAGCGATTTCCACCATGGCGTGATGGCACGGTGGTTCCCTCCATGTGCCCCCAAAGTCCCCTGCTTGGCCTGCCCTTTGTGGAGTGGAGCCCCCGGACCCATGCTTGACTTGGGTTCATATAGTAATCTGGTTCGTTGCTTTTTGTAATGTCCTTTTTCTTTTACCATTCACTGTCGTATTTAGCCTCACCTGACATTGCATTTTGGGGGTATTCTCCCTGCTGTTCCATTGTTTCATAGATGGCTGGGGGTGGAGACTTGCTCTCCTGGCTACAGGTCACTTCCTCATTTTCTTTGTTTTATTTGTTTTTGTGGGCATCCTTTAGACACCTTTCGGTGTCCCTTTTCCTGGGATTTTCCTTCCCGACCTGTTTCTTCCTTTTCTCTTCTCTTCCTCCTTGTCTTTTCTCTCTGTTTCTTCCCTCTTTGGGGGGATTCTTTCCTTTCTCACTCTCCTTCTTTCCCCTCATCTTCCCCCCCTCCTCTTTTTTTTCCTCCCTATTGAGACTTCCCTTCCTACCTTTCCTTTACCCTCCCCTGACCCTCTCTAAATATGGATGGTCCGGATCGGGTTTCTCCCCATAACTCGCAAGAGGAGGGGGTGGGAGTTCCACCGTCCTCGGTGTCAGCTTTGAAAGTGATCTCCCATAATGTTAAGAGCCTTAATGCACCACACAAACGCAGGATGGCTATGAGAAACTATATCTCGCTTCAGGCTGATGAAGGAAACTCATTTTCATTCCACTGCTGTTCCCAAATATTGGGACAGACACTATCATATGCACTTCCACTCCTCAGGTCCACATAATAAAAATGGGGTTTCAATATTGATTTGCAGTTCGGTGGAGTTCCAGGCCTTGCAGGTGTCAAGGGACCCAGAGGGTCGATATCTTCATATACGGGGGAAGGTACAAGGATCCCCGTTAACCCTCCTGAACGTTTATGCTCCTACTGAGTCGGATCCCTGATTTTAACCTGCCATTTCTGTGCTCCTTTACCAGGTGCCTACATCTGCTCTTATATTGGGTGGTGACTTTAATGCCTTGTCCAACCCAGCTTTGGATCGGTCCGCGCCCCCAAAGGGTTACAGGCTTCCTCCTAAATCTAAATTTCTCACTGATCTAATTGGCTCCCACATATTGTATGACTGTTGGAACCTTCTTCACCCAAAAACTAGAGACTACACTTTTGTCTCACATCCTCACGGGCACTTCTCTCGTATTGATTATATTTTCACAAATCAGATCTTGGTGGATGGTTTGAGCTCTGCCAAAATTCACGACTTGACATAGTCTGACCTGGCCATAGTCGAATGCTCTTCCAGTGTGGGCTCTTCTTCCTGGCGGTTTAATGAATCGTTGCTTCTGGATCCTACGATTCGTGCAGACTTCTGTTCCTCTTTGGAGGAGTACTTCGCTTTCAATGCAACACGTGACATTGCATTTGGTACCCTTTGGTGCGCTCATAAGGCGTTCATGAGGGGCAAACTCATTGCCACAGCATCCTGGTTGTGGCCCATGAGACAGGAAGAGATGAAGAGGTTGTCCTCCTGTTTGCATCTCGCTGAACTAGCCCATAAGTGGGATCCCACGGGTGAGAACTTGCTATGGTTGACCAATCTGCGAGGGGAACTTAATCTCTTTCGCACACTACAACGGACTCAACAACGTTTTTTCGAAAAATGCGATAAACCAGATGCCATGTTAGCGGCTAAACTTTGTCACCAAATTAAAACTCGGTCCATTCGGTCTATTGCTCTTCGCTTGGGCTCCCTGACTCACAAGTCTTTACAGATTGCTTTTGCATTTTCAGGCTTTTACGAGTCACTCACTACTCTGCGGTACGGTCCCGTTTACAAGCTTTCTTGCGTTCTGTTCAGCTTCCATGCCTGTCTCAAGATACTCTCCTGTCTCTAAAGAAGAACTAGTGTTAGCGTTGAAATCCTTTAAATCTTCCAAAGCTCCTGGTCCGTATGGTTATACTACCGCCTATTATAGGGCCTTTCAGTCGTCTTTTCTCCCACAGTTGGAGCCTCTCTTTACCTCTTTCTTGCATGGTTTATACCCTTCCCCTCTGAAATGTTGTTGGCTAGGATCGTGGTCATACCTAAAGATGGTAAAGATCCAACCTCTTGTGCTGGTTACCGGCCGATTTGCCTTATCAATCAGGATGTCAATCTTTTCTCAAAGGTACTGGCCATGAGAATAGCATGCTTTTTAGTGCCCTTGATTCATTCAGACCAAGCAGGTTTCATCATGCGTCATGAGGCACCGGAGAACATTGGATGGGTGCTTGACCTGATCCAACTGGCCCAGGATCATTCCATCCCTTTGATGCTTTTATCGTTGGACGCTGAAAACGCCTTTGACTCCATTGATTGGAACTATATGTGAGCGGTCCTTGAATCCTTTGGAGTTGCAGGTCCGATTCTACAAGGCATTAGAGTGCTCTACATTCACCCATCCGCAGGGGTTTCCGTGTCGGGACACGTTTCCAGGACTTTTCCTATATGCAGTGGGAGTCGTCAGGGTTGTCCGTTGTTTCCACTGTTGTTCTCTCATTGTATTAAGCCATTGGCACAGATGTTAGAGGCTTGTCGGTTGGCTCAGAAGAATATAAGCTAAGCCTGTTTGCGGGAGACATCTTGCTTACTTTGCCCCCCCCCCCCCCCCCGCTTACCTCTCATCCTAATCTGTACTCGATATTGATGGATTTTTCTTAGTTTTCTGGCTTTTGGATTAATCATTCTAAATGTGAAGCTCTTAATGTTTCCCTCCAGTTGGCAATGCAGAAATTACTGTCTCTGAACTTTAACTTCAAATGGCTTGCGTCTTTCTTGTCCTCCTTGGGTGTCAAAATCACTACTTCTCGTTTTGCTATTTATAAAGTAAACTATGATCCCTATTCAAGTATCTTCATGCAGAGTTGGACACGTTGTCCTCCTATCATGTTTTGTGGTTTGGGCGGATAGCTGCGGTTAAGATGTCACTCTTACCCAAACTTCTGTATCTCTTCCAGGTGCTAGCTATTATGCCTAAGCGTAGTGATGTTCTCTCACTTCAATTACATATTTTCCAGTTTCTCTGGGCCCTTCGGAGGCCTAAATTGAGTTTGGAGATACTTCATTGTCACTGGTCAGCGGGTGGCCTCTCAGTTCCACACTTGTGGTCCTATTTTAAGGCGGCTCAATTTGCCAAGACATCTCAACTCCATCTTACCTATAATGTTCCTCGCTGGGTGTCTTTGGAGGCGGCCATGTGCGGCTCCCCTCTAGCAGGGGATCTCTTGTGGATTTCATCTCTGTCTCCGGCAATGGTGGCCGTTTGCTCCTCTCTCTCCTTCACCCTCGCGATTTGGTGTAAGCACAGATACAAAGGTAAGCTCACTTCCCCTGAATATACTCTCTGTCTTCTTTTTTGTAATCCTGCGTTTCCTCCAGGCTTGTCTCCTGGACCTTTCCATTGGTGGCACCAGGTGGGGGTCGTGAAGGTTTCTGATATGCTCTCTGTGAACACTCCCTTGACTTGGGACCAATTTCGAGACAAATATCACGCCCCCCCCCAGTGTGAATATTTTTGATTTCTTCAAATCCGCCATTTCCTTCACTCTTACCATAAGGTGGGTTCTCCGAGGGGTCCCAGGCTGTTTGAACGTCTCTGTTGAACGTCTGTTTGAACTGCTCTTGGTCTCAGAGGTGCCATTTCCATGCTTTACTCCCATCTTTTATCTGTGCTGTTCCCACTATTTCCCTTTTATGGTGCTAGGTGGGAAGCAGATTTGGGTGATTCTTTGGAACCCGAGGAGTTGAATGACATTATGAGTAATATTGGGAGTTTGACTCCCTGTACTCTTGTGAAAGAGAATGCATGTAAGATGTTAACAAGATGGTACTACTGCCCTGTCAGACTTTATCGCATGTTCTCTTTGGCTGATCAGCTTTGCTACTGTGGCTGTGGGCATGAGGGCACTTATCTTCATATGTTGTGGTCCTGCCCTGATGTGGCTACCATATGGTTATGTGTTTTTAGTTTACTAGTTCAGCCTTGGGGGTGGTGGTGACACCAGATCCTTGGACTGCTCTACTGAATAGGTCCTCCAGTCACCCTCCTTTATCCTGCTCTGCTACTAAACTCATTTTCCGAATATGTGCCATGGCCCGTTGCCACATTGCTTTTCGTTGGAAGTCTTTACCACTGAGCCACGATCCTTTGGACAATCGAATATGGAATCTGTTGTGTATGGAGAAGTTGATGGCCTATATCCGCAGCTCTTCTTCCTCCTTCCTCAGAATCTGGGCCCTGTAGATAGATTCAATTGTTCCACCTGGTTTCCACCGAGACCTATTACTACTCTGATTTTAGTGAGGGTTCTCCTGTTTTGTGCTTTTTCTTCTCCCCTTCTTCCATTGTGTACCCCCTCTCTTCCTCCTCCATTTTTTTTTTCCAGTGTCAGGTGACGTTAACCTACGTTTTGTTGTTCACTGCTTTGTTCTATGATTGTATCTGTCTTGGATTTTATTTTTTTGTATTTCTTCTGTGTTTCATCCCCTCCTCCCCGTAATTTTCTTCTGTATATCTCCTTAAAAACTCAATAAAATTTTAATTAAAAAAAAAAAAAAGTTTGTAACTAATTAAACCCTTTGAGTGCCAGAGGGGTGTCCAACACATTGCATTACGATATCTCTCTGGCAATTAAAGCGTTAAAATCCCTGCATCCTCTCAGTAAACAGATGCCAAATATGTATAGTTTTACATACATGTTTCTCCTGCAAAGACCACATAATTAACAGGAGAGCAAAGGCCTAGTCAGCTTTATCAACTCACAACTCAGCTCAGTTGTATCAACTCAAATACTCATAACACTGATTACATGGTAAAACTTCCCCAAAAATCTAACCTACCATAGAAAAGTTCACCACCTAAAAAGCTCAACACTGTCTGAAGTCTCTTTCTACCTCAAATTACCCAGTAGGTATGTTTTATTTTTAAATTAGGGGTCTTCAGAAACATTGCAGAAATGAATACTAAAGTCACATTGATACCCAGTATGTATAAGTGCACATTTAACCTTTTGAGTGCAAGAGGGGTATGCAACGCATTGCAAAGCAATGCATTGCCTACCCCTCTGGCACTCAAAGGGATATATGTTACTCCCAGAGGCCCCAGATTGGAAACAGCACATACTAGTTCTTACAATGTGTCATGGCAATGTGCAACTACCACATACTAACTGATGCATTAGCATGATATAGCAAAAGATGAACACAATTAGGATTTCTTCTCTGGTGTGCAATAAGGTGAGTTTTATCTTTAGTGTGCAGTAACATAGCTTTGACATAAAACTCACCTTGTTGCACACCAGAAAAGAAATCCTAAGAGTAATAATATTTTTGAGAAGATGTAAGATGTGCTTAACTGTCTTATATAACAGTGACTCACCGGTACACAGACCTGACCGTCAATGTTAGAGAAGGTGTTCCTATTATGAAAGCTGTCTTCAATGCAGATAGGTTGTTGATCCAGGGACTGCCTTTGGAGTCAGCAAGGAATTTTTTTACCTACTTTGGGGTTAATTGGAAATGGCTTTAACATTTTTTTGCCTTCCCTTGGATCAACAGGGGTTATTTGGCATGGGCTGGACTTGATGGGCGCATGTCTTTTTTTCAGCCTCATCAACTATGTTACAAGAGTATGCAGGGCCAACTCTTGTAGCCAATTAGCTTGATGTACTGAGATGAACTGGATAAATTGTGTCACACAACAAATGTACTCCAAGGGACAGATGCAAATTCCCCAAACATGCAATCATTTTAATGCGGTTTTAACCCCTTGAATGGTAGAGAGGTCTCAGCACATTGAATTACAGTGCTGTGGAGACCTCTGTATCTGTCAGTGGGTTAAAATGTCCCATTAAAATCAATTAGAACTTGTATTTGCTCCAGAATTAAACCAGTGCTTCTCGGGTAGTCAGCCTCCATATTTTTCAGTTCCAATATCAACCAAGATGGGAGAGTTGGAACTATATGAAATGGCCAGTCTGACTGTAATGGCATTGAAAAACATTCCTTATAATATGTATTTAGCAAGCAATAAAGTTTTTTTTTTTTTTAAAGCTAATAGATTTTACCTCATACCTTTTGTAAAGTTAACAGTAAAATTATTAACATGCTTCTTTGTCATCACTTGCAGTATTGAAGACCCTTTCATTCATGACTTGTGCTACAAGGATATAACCAGTTTGAGCCCCAGCAAAACAAATGGGATGTCAGACTCTACTGATGGTGAAAAGCCAGAATCACCATACAGAAAATCCATGCCTGTGATCCCACGTTCAGAGTGCTACTCCTATCAGGAAGTGCTTGATTTGCAGTCCATGTATTTCCTCATGCAGGTACCTGACATAGGATAAGGGTTGTATAGACCTTATGTATCCAAAGCAAACTGAAGGTATTCTAGAACAAACCAACTGCATTATAGGGTAGAAATAAATATTCACATAATTCCTATATAATTTAAATGAAGCCTTTAACCCTTGAATGCTAGGTTGGTCTCCAAAACATTGCAAAGCAACGCTTTGGAGAGCTCGCTGGCATTCAAGGAGTTAAATACCCCATTTAGATCTATGGGAATTTTTTCTTTGCCCCCTATGGTGCAGACAGTTTGTCCCAGAATTGCTCCAGTTTGCTTTTATAGATAAGGCTGTATGGCACATACTGTATTTATAAAAGCAAACAAGTTAATTTGGAGCAAACCAGCTGTGCCATAGAAAACAAATACAAATTCCAGTTACATTGTATTGGGCTTTTAACCTTTTGAATGCTAGAGAGGTCTCCAGTGTATTTCAAAGTCATGCAATTGAGACCTCTCTAGCATTTAAGAGGTTTAAAGGGATAGTAATGGATTGTTTAAATTTAATTTAATATTGTAGCTATTAAAAAAATAAAGTAAATGAGGCCAGTCCGATCTCTCAAACATTTATACTTTGAGATATATACGATTACAAAGTTCCCCCCTTCACTGAAGTCATTCTCTAGCTTACAGCAGGAGATCGTGGTCCCGGGACCGGCCGATGGCTCTTCAGCAGAGTCGAAACAGTACAAAATAAAGAAATACTTCATTGGAATGGTCTTCAAAGTGTGCCTGGTTTGCAACTTTGTAGACCATTCCAATTAAGTATTTCTTTTTAGATTGCATTGTTTTGGCTCTGCAGAAGAGCCGCAGGCCCGTCCTGGGACCAGGATCTCCTTCTGTAAGCTAGAGCCTGACTTCAGTGAAGGGGAGGGGACTTTGTAATCGTATATCTCTCAAACTGTAAATATTTGAGAGATCGGACTGGACTCGTTTACTTTATTTTTTTAATAGCTACAATATTAAATTAAGTTAAAATGATCTGCTACTCTCCCTTTAACCCCTTAACGTTCGGTGGTCCTGGGACGTTTCCGTCCCATAAGGACCGCATAGAACCACGTGGACGCGCCGGTACACGTGACCTGTCTCGTGTATCGGCGCATCACTATGGGGCCTGATAGAGATCGCTCCGATGTTGGAGCGGTCAATTTCAGGCCCTATTTTTACTTACAGCGCTCCCGGTAGAGTGCTGTAAGTAAAAAGTACGTGACGTACTATGACCGTCATCGATCCTTGAGTATTTCAAGGACTGTGACGGTCATAGTACGGCACATGTCGGTAAGGGGTTAAAAGCTTTATTCAAGTGCATGGAAGTTCGGAAATGTTTGTCATGTCCCCTATGGTGCAGCTGGTTTACTCCAGAATAACTCCAATATTGCTTTTGACTTAACCCTTTGAGTGTTAGAGGGGTACGCAACACATTGCTCTACAACGTGTTGCGTATCCCTCAGGCACTCAAAGGGTTAAATGAAGCATTTGACCCCAGGAATGCTTAGAGGCCTCCCACACATTGCTTCATAGGGGAAACTGGAGAATGTCTGTTCTGGTGCAGTTGGTTTGTCCCAAAACGATTCCTGTTTTCTTATAAACATATTAACATGAGGCCTAAGAGTTATCTCACAAATTTAAATGATGTTGTACTGTCTGCTTGTTTTATAGGAAATAGCCCTGGAAATATTTTTCAAGAACAGAATTTCCAAGTTTATAGTTTTCCCCAATAAAGATGTGAACGTGGCAATAAAATGGTAACTATCCGCATAGCACTCTGTTACCTTTCTACTGTCCACATGTTTATTTGCCTGCACTGCAGTCTGCATATTTCACCCTCTGTGCACTTATATTTCAAATACTGGAATATCACACTATATCAACAACGCATCCTGATTGTTTTGTGCAATTACAGCAAATCAATACTGTGTTTTGTGCAGTTACGTTATGTTTTTCAGTGTAGTTACATTTTATCTAACCCCGTTCAGTGCTTTGGAACGTTTTAGTCCATTTACCTTAATTCATGTAAAGTAAGTATCATGAAAGTATGTTTCATTGCAGTTACAATATACAGGGCTCTATAGTGCAGTTACATTATATTAGATTATTTTATTGCAGTTACATTATGTTTTTACATTATGTTTTTCTGATTACTGCAGTTACATTTTATCAGATTTTTCAGTAGTGTTACATTATAGTAGACTGTTTCTTTGCAGTTACATTATATTAGACTGTTCAGTGCAGTAACATTGTATTAGCCTGTTTATTGCAGTTAAATGCAATATGCATTATATTACACTGTTCAATACTTTTACATTATATTAGGCAAATTCCTTGCAGTTACATTACATCAGACTGTTCAGTACTGTTATACTGTACTAAACCATTTCATTTCAGTAACATTACATATGTCCCCCAGTTCAGAAACACTAACGCCTCCTAATAATAATATTCAACTTACTATGGCTAGAAAACCCTAATCACCGCTTTGATTTTTTTCCCTTTCTCTTTGAAGCAATAGATAATATTTTCAATGAATCCTGGATGCCATATCCATGGACCTGAATGTGACATGCGTGCGTGAGCATACTTAACCCTTTAAGGAAAGAAGGGGTGTGCAACTCAATGTGCAGCAATGTGTTGCACTCCCCTGTGGTCCTTAAAGGATTAAGCTTACCATGTGTGATAGGCAGAGTTTGTGTCCTGCAGTCCTGCTAGTAACTGTCATATCTGCCTCCACGGAACTGATATCCAGGAACTATTGAAGAGGTTAACTCTTGAGTCAAGGAACAAGGAGAAACTTCAGAGGGGCCATTAGGATTTCCAGCCTATAATCAGGTAAGTGGTGCTTAGTATTATGAGGTGTTTTATTACATTTTACTGTAGTAGACTATTTCATTGTAGTTCATTCTATTTGTGTCTGTCCAGTGTGGTTATTCTTTTTTAATATCTTTTGAAACAAAATTATGTCTAAATTAGGCAGCTAGTAATTAAAAGGACCAGAATCTGAGTCAGCTTGGTTGCCACCATAAGATTTTCATGCCAACTCTGAGAACCTCAGAAAGACAGTTATTGCTGCTCATCAGCTTAAGAAAGACTGCAAAATCCATTGCTAAGGATCTGTGGCTCCACCCATCCACTGTCAGACAGATAGTCTACAAAGGTACAAGGCTCAAGACCACCTAGGAGTGGTCATCCTACCAAAATCTATTCTTTTTTCAAGAACAACTCTGTGCATAATCCATGAAGTTAAAAAAGAACCTATGGGAACATCCAAGGATCTGCAAGCCACTCTTGCTTTGGTTAATGTGAGTGTTTGTGACTTAATGATCAGAAAAAGACTGAACAGAATTGTGTTCATAGAACAATAACCAGGAGGAAACTACTGCTGTCTGTAAAGAACATTGCTGTCCATCTGACGTTTGCCAAGAAGGACACAGATGATCTGTGGGACTTCTGGAACAATAATATCTTGACAGAACAGTAATATGTGGAACTTTTTGGCCTCAATGAGAAAGTTCATTTGGTGAAAATCAAATAGGAGAAAGTATTTCCCCCAATCAGTTATGGTGTTGGGGATGTGGTAGTTTGAGGCTGTTTTGTTGCCTCAAGACATAGATGACATGCCATAATTGGCATAGCCATGAATTCAGCATTTTATCATAAAATTGTAGAGCAGAGTATCAGGCCATTCACCTCTGAGTCAAAGCTGAACCAAAAGTGGGTCATAGCAGGAAAATTATGTTATGATAAATATCTATGCAGATCTACAAAAGAATGGCAAGAAGAAATTCTATGTGTAAGAATTACATAGTTATATTCCATCCAAATATTGTGGCAGGACCTGACTTGAGCTATCTGCGTTAATCAGCCCTCAAATGTCTCTGACTTTAAGTAGGTTTGTAAGGAGGAATGGGCCAAAATCCCTCAAAACTAATGTGAGAGACTGACCAACAGTTAGAGGAAATGCTTAGCTGAAGTTATTGCTTCTCAAGGGGGTGCCACCAGTTACTGAACTTAAAGGTCTGCTTACTTTATCTCACATGTTCAGTATATTTTGAAAAGGTATCATTTGTTTAATAAGGTTATTTTATCTTAGATTAAGAGCTAATAAAACTTAGATTGGAAATTCTAAAAGGTGTTTGCAAATATTTACTCACCACTGTACATTACATTTGCCCATTTGCTGAATGTACATTATTTAAATGATTCTGGTGTGAATGTATATCATCTTCTTAACCTGAACTGTTCAGGTACATTAGGTCTGACTATTATGAGCAGTAACATTATATGAAATGATCTATGTCACTGTGTTCTTTGTAGGTTTCACTCCTTAATGCCATCTTTGAAAGTGAAATCAGCTGGAGAGGACCCACAGAATATCAGGTAGGTTCACAATAGCACATATACTGCAGCCTTGCCCTGTCCTGTATTGCTGCTTCTTCATATACCACATCACTCTTTCATCACTGTGAGTTCATTATGTTGTACTGCTGTAGTTATTGATCATCAAATATAGGACCTACAAACTGCAATATATATATTGTTTCTCTTACACATCAGTTCCTCCTCTCATGAGGAGCAAGTCAGAAATCAAGTGTACACAGAAGAGCAGATTTGTGGTAAACAAAGACGGTGAGCTAAGAACTAGCTTTAGGTGCAGAAGCCCTTTTTTGTTGCCAGTACCAAAGACAATAAGTCAGCAACTAAAACAATTGTAAAAGAGCTCTTATAGTTTATTATGTCTTCAACAAATGTTTTGTATATTATATTCCTTATTGCTGACTGGCTTGCATCAGTGGGCACATCCCCTTCTCCCTCTTTGTCTAATAGATTCTCACATTGGTAGTTAGGGGAGTTTTCTTGAGATTAGTTGACTTTTTTAAATACTTCCATTTAGATATCATGTTTTGTTAGATTTCCTACTGATGAAATGACTGGAAGCAGCCAATAAACACACACACACACACACACACATATATATATATATATATATATCAGGGCTCAAAATTTGCACTCGCCACTAGCCAATGGCGAGTGAAAATTTAGCCCTGGCGAGTAGAAAGTCAGCCCTGGTGGGTATGTTATGGCTTGCAGTGGCGAGTAACTTTTCAAGTCTGGCTAGTAGCAAAGGACTTAAAATTATAAGCCCTGTATATATATATATATATATATATATATCATATAGCATAAAGTGATAGAATGCTTCGCTCCCTGTGAGCGTAACCGCACATGCGCAGTAGAGACTGCTGTTCCAGTAGTCTCTACTGTGCATGTGTGGTTTCACACACAGGGAGCTTCTCTGTAAGCCGTCTGGAGCTCCCCGTTAAGGATCAGCACGTTCGGCGAGTCTCTACTGTGCATGAATGTGCTGATCTGGAGCGGGAAGCTCCGGACGGCTCACCGCCTGTCTCTGCTCCAGGGCCGCTGGGTGCAATTTAGCCCGTATATACGGGCTTTCATACTATATATATAGTTTCATACTATATATATATATACCCATTGAGCCTAAGTAGGTGTTGGCTTATTGTATCATGAGTAAAAGACTGGTAGTGTTCCAAAGACAAACCAGTAGAACCAATGTAGTAAGTGACAGTGATCTATTCAGAACTTTTTTAATATAAATTTACATTCCATGCTTTAGATGAGTGCACATTGTTCATGTAATCTACATCTGCTGTCATTTTTATTCTTCAAGTTACGGAAAATCTGAATTTCTATCTAAAGGTTAATATTGCAATAAGCAAAGTGGCTTTCGGCATTATTTATATGGAAAAGAGACCCTAAGAAAACCTTTTACTAAGAAAGAAAAAAATCTTATCTGAATGATAGCCCTCACCATGATAGATTTTGTTATATAGTTCTATTAGAGTTGTGACCATTCTAAATAGAGATGCATGTAGAACAGTCCAGTAAAACACAGATAATAAGATGAAATAAGGGAAGCACCTTACGAGTCTTAGAACAACAATAATATTATTTTATAGAGAATACACCATCATTCTCAGCTTTTTCTTGTGATAAGGTGTAATCTGGCATCTGGGCGAAAGGGGGTCTTTGTTTAACAAACACTAATGCGTTGAAATATATTGAGGTATATGTGATTTGATGAGGAACTCTTCCATGTGCAGCACTGAATGTATTTCAGCACCTAGGGCCATTTATAAGATAAAATGGGCCCTGCTCCAACCTTCCATCTATATACACAGACCCTTTTGTGCCAGAATAGCTGCTTTGTGTCATGTGTGCCAAGGGGTGGGCAGTGTTGGGAGAGTGTGTGTGCATTTCAAAGAGCTCTGATTGCCTGCACCTATAACTGGCTATTTATGAAATGGGCAAACCAGAACAATACACAAACAATTGGAGTCGTAAACGTTTTGTGCACCTGGCTGTTTTTTTCCGAGGGTGTTGTACACCTATATACTAATGCATGCATACAGACACATGCGCTGTGAAAAATTCTCTTGTGTCCCTCAACATTGGTGCATAGCATCTGCACTACCCCTTCATACATCCCCTCATTGGAGGTTACATAGGCTGACAAAGACAAACTTCTTATCAACCTGTTGGAGCTGCTGTCCTGCCTTTTGTTTCAAGTGTATGAATTAAAAGAGATCTAACATCTCCTAATAATATCCCTTCACTGGCCTTACTGTGTCCAAAAAAAGCCTAATGGCCCTTATTAATTTTGTCATTGTGCCTTTGTTCAAGAGAAAAGATCTTCAGTCAGTCCTGAGTGTTATATCCATGGAGATGGGCGTGTTGCAAGCAATGTTTTTTAATTGAATCTGGAATAGAACATGATCCCACTTAGCCTGTTAAGGACCAGAGGGGTGTGCACCAAATTGCAAAGCAATATCTTGCACATCCCTCTGGTCCTTAAAGGGTTAAGATTACAGTGTGCAGTGAGCAGGGTTTGTGGTACTATATGATTTTTCTACCAACTGTCACTTCCACCTACATAAAAATGTCATCTTTTGAACCAAGGAGTAAGGGACACATTCTTGTTGAACTGTTCAATGAGAACTAGTTAACAACGTCTAATAATAACCCCCACTTAATGCCCTCTTAAACTTTTTCATTGCTTCTTGGTTCAAGCAATAGCATTTTCATTACCATGTGTAGTAAGTAGAATTTGCTGCCCTGTAGTCCTGTTACCAGCTGTCATGTCTGCCGAAATTGAGATGACATCCACGTTATCTCTTAAACCAAGGTGCAAGTGAAAAATTCCAGTAAAACTGTTCAAGAAGTAACAGTGCATAGTAATAAGCCTCCATATATCTTACTGTGTCTGGAATATCCTAATAGCCTGTTTGTTTGTGTCTCTTTTTGTTCCTTGATTTAATATTTTCAGTCCAGGACTGATGTCATCATGTCCATGTAGGCGAGTATGACAGCTGCTATCAGTTTTTTCAAATTGAGTGCATGAGCCTACTTAACCCTTTAAGGACCAGGGGGGTATGCGACTCACTGGGGATGATTCACTAAGCGGTGATAAAGATGTGGTAAAGTGGAGATGACTTCTCCAGTTTATCACTTCTCCAATTCCTGTTTTGTTCTATGGATACTATGCACTAAGATTTCTTCAGCTTTGGAGATATTAGAGAATAGGACTCTATACAATAACATTGCATTGAACTGTAAAAGTGATAAACTGGAGAAGTCCACTTTATCACCTCTTTATCACCACTCAGTGAATCTCCCCCAAGGTGAAGCAATGTGCTGCACACCCCTCTAGTCCTAAAAGAGTTAAGATTACCCTGTAGAGCAGAGTTCACAATCCTGTGGTTTACCAACTGTCATGTCCGCCTACATGGAGGTGACATCCAGGACTTGACTGAAGATGTTATCTCTTAAAAAATTCCTATAGTCCATTTGGACTTTATGGTCCTAATATGGTAAGCAGGAGTAATTATTAGGTGGCATTACTTCTTCTGTTACTCACAGACAAGAAAGTACAAATCAGAAAGTAGGTTTTAAGCAATGTCAACTTTATGTGCTTGGGTTTTTACTTAATGGTGAAATGTAGACTATTTTCTTTCTGATCGATGTGCTCTGACCTCATGTCTTCTGTTTTCACACAGCTTGTTCTATAATTATCTAAGTAGTCCTGCATTGTTAATCCATGATTTCCTTTTCTTTTTCTACACTTTTCACCTCAACTTGGCCTAGATCTCTTTTAGCAGCAGAGTTTGGAATCATCATGTTTTTGAAGTGGGTCTTCTTCACTTTGGATGGCAAACTGCCAATTTGCTTATTTAACTTGTTCCTCTCTTCTTGGCATTTGGTCAAACAGGGACTGCACAGCTCTTTTTGGTTTACAAGGTAAAGAGCTTCCACTCTTCGAATTGTATCCTGTTGCTCATCTTCCAGCTCCTTTTCTGAAGGTGGGATGGGATTCCGCTTTGTGTTCAGCTTCTTGAGTTTGGGCAGTTTGACAATGTTGGTGGGCAAAGCGGTGAGTTGATTATCAAACAGACCCAACTCCCTGAGCTCTTTCAAAGCCCCAACAGTTGTTGGCAGCACATCGATCGTGTTTAGTCCAAGATTGAGAAGGCTGAGATTCTCCAGCTGGCTTAGCTCTAAGGGGATTCCATTTGTAGTAAGCTTATTATTGCAAACATTAAGGTGTCGCAGCTTGTGCAACTGGCAGATGGATACTGGCAGCTTTTCAATCTGGTTGCTGTGCAGGTCCAGCCAGCACAGGTTCTGGAACCTCTGTATCCAATCAGGCACTTTCCGGATTAGATTTCGACTCAAATCCATCTCCTCTACATCGCACAACTTCAGTAAACATTTAGGCAGGGCTGCTATTCCCATATTGGAAAGATCGAGCCTTCGCTTGCCTTCAAATGTAATCTTGATGGAATTCTTGGCCATTTTTAAGGTTATTTTCTTACCCTTTGGGCCTTTCTTTCCCTTCGCCATTTTGCTGCAGAGTAAACAGTTTAAGAAAAAAATACATTAACTTTAGGAAGTGTCCAAACAATATAATTATTTTATGGCAAATATACTTATAATATTATAATATCACTCAGATGCCCTGATGCTTCAACATCAAGTGTAATCCTATCTATGCATCATCAGGCAGTTTAAAGTAGATTAAAATACTGGCCAGTACTTGGTTATAATAAAACATGCACACCTGATAAATGTATCTATTGTGTTTGTTATTAGAGGTGTCAATACCTTTAGTAACCTTCTCCCAGTACCCTAATACTCTTCCATACAAGTCACTCAGCTCTGCTTCCTCTTGTACTTAGGACTATAAACAGAAAGTAAAAGTTCTAGAGCATCAGGGAAAAGTACAAATTCCCATTGATTTAAATGGGTCTTCTTAAACCCTTGAATGTTAGCGGCCTGTCTGTCATTCAACAGGTTAAAAGCCCAATTTAAAGCAATGGGAATGTTGTGGGGCTTTTTATGTGTCCGCAATTCTTCTACCCCAGAATTGATCCTCATTTGGTTTCTATATATGGCTAATAGGCCCAAATGTTCTAGGTTATTAGAGATGACACATCCACCAGTAACCTGTTCTCACTGCCTTAATTATTTTTCTTCCCTACAAGGCACTCAGGTGTTTCCTCTTGCATTTAGGGATTTATGCAGAAAGAAAAGAAGAGCGATTATGGGGCAAACCAAGGGTAAACCAATTTCTAAATAAAAATTCTCATTGCTTAAATGGGGCTTTTGAATGCTAAAGAAGTCTCCAACACATTGCTTCTCAAGGAATTGGATACCTATCTAGTATTCTGAGGGTTAAAAGCCCCAGCTAAATCAGAGGATAATTTGGGAAATCTTAATTTGTCCCCTATAGTGCAATTACTTTAGACCCGATTTGCTCCTCTTTTTTTCTTTCAGCATATGGCCCTTAAACACAAATGTTCTTTAAAGGGGCAGTATAGGGTCAATACAAGAAGACACTTTTAACCCACTGCCAGGGCCATCAGAGCTGTGGGAACAGTGTTCACCTAGTGTATAACTGAACCATTCCCTGCCAATTTTTCTGTGCAGATCCCCGAGATGACGCTAAAGCTTTACTCATCACTCATGGAAGCTTTTTCCTCTCTCTCTCTCTCTCTCTCCATACAAGCCCATTGATGTTGGATTTGCCAACACAGGACTTCTGTGGTTCTTCTCTAGAAAGAGGCGTTAGGTACTTATGTAATCCAGCTGTACAGATATCAGTGACCTGCTCAGCACACCAGCAGAGTTTAGATGAGTTGTAATTTATGGAAACTCTGGGGGATATTTATAAAAGTTGAGTTAATGGAAAAGCAGCGTTAAAATGGCTATAAGATTGCTGCTGATAGTTATAGTATTAAGGACAGTTTAGGAGGGCATAATGTTGTGTGATAAGTTTTTTTATGAAACGGAGTTAGGAAGTTTGTAAAAAGTGGTTCAGAGAATTTATAAAGAAAAGTCGCTATTTGCTACAGAATTTTCTACAAATATTTAACTCTCGGACCTGTTCTTATTATTCTTTATAGTCATGACATTTTTAAATGTAACTAGAAATCTTTGTAAATACCAACACTTATAAAGAACAAGGACATTTTAATTATCCGTACACAAAAAAAAAAAAAAAAAAACAACAAGAGCACATTTATAAACCTCCCCCTCTTTTCCTGTCACTGTGAGGTATTGGCCCTATTCTGCCCATTTAACATTTTCTCTCCTCTGTATAAAGCAACCTCCTTTCTATGGCTGGAACCTTGTAGCCATCTCTTGTCTTAAATCTTTCTCTTTGACTGGGTCTTATTAAAACAAATAAAGGAGGGTACAATGCTGGAGCAAACACACTGTACCAGATAAAAATCTCCCAAGTTCAAATCCCTCATTATTTATTTATAACTGGAATCCTTTAGAAGAGAATATAGAACTACATCCAGCAGGTTCTCTTTATTCAGGTTTATAATCCTGTACAGGTCAACAGTAGAAGCCCCTTTTGATTCTCCTGCTGAGAAAAAAATTTAAAGTTCTTTCCTCTACTGGGAGGTGCGTCATTCAAAAGATACTGCAATGCAAACTTGGTTTTTATTTTATTTATTTATTTTTTTTATTTTGAATTCAATATATTTTTATCATCAGGTGGTTCTTTCACTATTGTCTGCAATTGTTGCAATGTGCCTATCACACTCTTTGGCTTTCAATGACTGTAGTAATACATGCGGAGACAATGATTTTGTAACTTGTTCATGGCAGCTTCAACCCAGCAAAACTGAAAGAGAATTTCTGTCATTTGTAACAATATCCAGTTATCAGCCAACTAGACAGAGTTCCCAGACTGTAAATATAATGAATGCTGCTATAATGAGCACTGACAAAAGCAGGGATGGGAACCTTTGGTTCTCCAGCTATTGATGGACAACATCTCCCATCATTCTCAGACTGAGAAAGAGGTGGACACAGGCAGGAGATACAAAGACAGACTGAAAAAGATAGACAATGAAAGAGAGAGATGAACTGAGAGACAGGCAGACAGACTGAAAGAGTGAGACAGTCTAAATGAGAGAGACTGGATGAGTAAAATCAGAATGAAAGAGAAATACAGAACTAGAGACAGGAGGAAAGGGAGAGGCAGACTGAAATAGAATTATAAACTAAAAGTGAGACAGAAAAAGAGACTGAAAGAGAGAAAGACAGGTTGAAGAAGAGAACAGAGAATGACAGACTAAAAGTCTGACTGAAATAGAAAGTGATACAGACTGGAAGAGAAAAGGAAAGAGAAAGAAAGAAAGAAAGGCAGACTTGAAACAGAGAGACAGATTGAGGGACAGCCCTAAACAGAGAGACAGACAGACCAAAGACTGCCACCATGGGGTGAAAATTAGTGTGTATGTTACTCTGCTGATATAGCATGGCTGTGAAACATAGATACTGAATGCCAAAGTGTGGAGCTTCAAATTCTGAACATAACAAAAAGATTGAAAATTGCGTGCATGGACTCATGAGCAAACAATGTCTATGACATTACTGAAATAGTAAAGGGCCTGAAATTGAAATGGGCAGGCCACATATCAAGAAGACCTGATGATAGATAGACCAAACTAATTATGGAATGAATTCCACTCAGTACTAAATGCCCAAGAAGAAGACCAAAGACAAAGTGGTAGATACAATTAACAAATTTGTTGGTACAGAGTGGCAACAAACAGTTGTTGCAGACTTGCCGAGGAGGCCTTTGTCCTTCAGTGGATAGACAATGGCTGAAGATGATATTTATATACATACACACAAACATGGGCTAAATCATTCTACTTGACTTATATTGGATCCATTCTTAAACATATAGGGAATGTTTTCTACCCCATTCATGCAAATATGTATGTTTTCATCTATATCTTCTGTCTTACAGTGTTTCCTTCTTGTGACCACCATTTTCATAAATTTATTTACCTCTTGAGCATACATATATTATCCCTTTAAGGATGCATGATGTGCCAGAACTGTCATACGTGTCCAGACCTTGAGGACCGGTGATGGTCCTGGCACGGCACGAAAGTTTGTGATCGCAGAGTGGTTACACACCATACTATGATCACAGAACATGTTGGTAAAAAAAACAAGAAAAGAAAATACAAGTACCGCGGTCCTCTAGAGTGCCCTTCCCCTGGACCTGGCAGTCCTTAAGGGATTAAAATATTATTTATTATTTCTTTATTTATATGGCTCCAACTTATTCTGCAGAACTGTACAGTAGGGGATAGACATAAAAAGGATCAGAAGGCCCTGTTCATGAGAGCTTACAATATAGAGGAAGGTAGGTGAGAACGAGAAGGAATAATTGCAATGAGGTGTAAGTGCCTTCTGCCACATTAACTGCCAGTCAGTAGTTGGGAGAAAGAAGTGATTTTGACTGCAGTGGCCCAGTCAAGTAGTCGTGGGTCTGTTTGGGAGAACAAGACTCTCTGTGAACAATGAGCTTGTGATGGGGTTGTAGGTGGGAGTGATTTTAGAAGGAAACGAGAGTGAGTAGAAGTTGGTTAGGCTGTTGATCTAGATTTGTTCATAATGGTTATGGGGTAGCTTAAAGGCTTCCCTGAAGAGGTGAGTTTTCAGGGAGCATCTGAAGTATGGGGGAAAGTCTGATGGGATGGGGGAGGGAATTCCAGAGTTCAGGTGCAGCTCAGAAGAAGTCTTGTAGGTGGAAATATTAGGTTGTAATAAGAGCTACAGGGAGAAGAAAATCCTTTGCAAAGTGAAGATGGTGAGTGGGAATGCATTTGGAAACAAAAGATGAAATGTGGGGGGTGTGTGTAATGTTTTATTAAGTGCTCTGTAAGTTAGAACTAGAATTTGTAATTTAATTCTGTATGCATGCAGGAGGCAGTGTAGTGACTGGCAAAAGAAGAGTAGTATTAGAGGAGCAATGCATGGGATAGATTAGTCTGGCAGCAGAGTTCACTATGGACTATAGTGGGGTTAATTGAGTGAGAGGAAGGCCAATATAAGAAACATATTAGAGAACTGATTTAAAAAATGTTTAGTTTTGCAAAAGGTTTGGCAATTGGAATAAGATAGCATGGGGCTCCTTATCCAGCCTGTTCCTCCCACTCCCCGCCCACTTCTCCTCCTTCCCCAGCCTATTCCTCCAACTTCCCACGCAGTTCTCCTCCTTCCCAGCTTATTCTTCCTACTTCCCACCCAATTCTCCTCCTTCCCAGCCTATTCCTCCCACTCCCCTCCCACTTCTCCTCCTTCCCTAGCCTATTCCTCCTGCTTCCCAGCCTATTCCTCCCACTCTCCGCCCGACTTCTCCTCCTTCCCCAGCCTATTCCTCCCACTTCCCACCCAGTTCTCCTCCTTCCCAGCCTATTCCTCCCACTCCCTGCCCACTTCTCCTCCTTCCCCAGCCTATTCCTCAAAGTTTTTGTATGTTTTGTAAGTCCAACCCCCCTTATGATTAAGCCCCACCCCTTTTTGACATGAATTGCATAATTATCTCCCCCAGTGGCACCACAGGACTCCCTTCTCTGGGGAGTCCACAAGAAAAAGTTCCCAGGTATGCTTATTGCAAAGACCTCTCTAGCATTCAATAGGTTAAAAACCCCATTAAAGTCAATGTGAATTTTGGGAGTGGTTATTTGTCAGGTATGCTGCAGTTGGTTTGGCCAGCAATTGCACCTCTTTAGCTTTCTGAATACATTCCATATTGCCTGTACTAGTTTGCAGTTACAAAGAAAGGACTTTTGAAAATCATGGAACCCCAAAGGAATATTAAAAGTTTTAAAAACAGGCAGAAATATAAGAAGAGAATTATTTCTGTGTTAAAGGAACAGAACACCAGCTATTAATAAATCCTAATTGTCTCTATGAATTTTGCCCTTGCGGTTTTAGCTCAAGAAGCAAAATATTCTATCGGCCCTGGATGTTATGGCAGAGACAGCTGCTGACAGATTTTTAGGCCATAGTATTGTAAGTGCAAGGGTATTATTAGAAGGTATTAGTTCTCCTTTAACCCCTTAAGGACCCTTGACGGTCCTGGTTTGTCATGGATTGGCAATAAGGACCCATAACATGCCAGGACCTTCATGGATTCCCCCCACACACACACACACAGCTGCACACATTCGGGGAGCCCTGATTCTCATCAGAAAATTTTTAAAAGATGGTCCGTGGTCCTTAAGTGCCGGCCATGTGCGTGCGTGGCCGGTCCTTGAGGGGTTAAAAAAAAAAAAAAGTACAAAATTCCATTCATGCATGCTGTTGCCATCAACAATACAATCTAGATGAATATTAAAAGGGTCACCACTCCAAGGGATTTAACCCTTTGAGTGCTACCAACAAGGAATAGGATGTACCAGCAAAAGGGTTAAGAAAATGCAGTAGTGGACTTCTGAATGTTACACTTGGTAGGAGTGCCATGAATTGGGCTGGCTGTGTGAGATAGAAGTGGTAGAGCATGAGCAGGGTAATGTAGAATGAGTGGTGTAATCATTTGTCTGGAAGGTGGGGGCCTATGTAGTGTTGCGCCCCAGTGAATGTCTCCAAATCTGAGCCTCCATTGATGTAGCATCTTGTGTACTTACATTCCCCTCCGGGTGTTAAGAGAGCTCATTAATCATCTGGGAGATGGGGGCAGGGGGGGAAGTGGTAACCACAACTACTGAAACATTACTGCATGAATGTGTCCCACACAGGACCATATAGAGCTAATAACAACTATGGGTTACTGGCTTAAATCTCCATGATCTTAGTTGCTGCTGCCTTGTAACTAGGATTTCTGCCTCATCCCTTGTTTTCAATGCTTTGGAAACCTCTCTAACATTCAAAGGGTTAATATCCGTCAGTCATGCCTATTGCAGGGCTGTTTTGTGACCACTGCATGCCTACAGCAGAGGTGGGAAAGTTTTGGCTGTACACAGGCTGTTGGGCTTCAACGCCTATCGTCCTGAAGAACGCTAAATTTTGTGCTATATTTGTGCTATTTTAAGAACTGTAGTCCAACACCAGCTGGAGTCACAGGTTGCCTACCTCTGCTCAAGGGATGTGTCCTGCATTATGCATCTTTAATAATTAGCTGATAGCAAATGTGTCAGCTGAAAGCCCTACTTGTAACCTATTCACTGCCATGGGATCAGCAAAACAGCTAAACAACAAAGCAGTGTAATGGAGGGCAACATTATAAATACAGAGCATTATAATAAGCAGAGGAATGTTATAAGGTCCAGAACAATCAGTATTGTAATACACAGAGATGTGCTGTCATACAATGCAAGATAATAAGATGCCAGGCATTGTAATAAGCAGAGGAATACTATATGATACAGAAAAATGTTAACATTGCCAGAGCTGTCCCGTAATGCATTTAAAAAAACAAAAGAAAAAAAAACCCTGATTGTTTGCAAGTATGCATTTGTATATGTATATGATGTCACATAAAATGGAGAATCATATAATAAATAAAATAGGTGTTACATTAAATACAGTAATGTGGGTTAAATTACGTGTCACAGTCATAGAAACAATTGGAAAGAGATACCTGCCCCAAGCAGCGGGCAGTCTAATAGGAGATGAACAGACAAGTTCAAGGGTATCAAATGCTGTAAATTACATTGCTGCTATTGTCAATAGACTTTGCATAATTCTAGTGCTCCAAAACAGCAGTTCCCAAACCCATCCTCAGGGGAGCCTAACAGGCCATGTCTTTTGAATTTCCCTGCTTGTGCATAGGTAAGTTACTTGAATAACTGAGCCTCTGACCAGGGGGAGATTCACTAAGCGGTGATGAAGTGGAGATGACTTCTCCAGTTCCTATGTTATCATATAGAGCCTATGCACTAAGATTTCCAAAGCTGAAGAAATTTTAGTGTTCCATAGGCTCCATAGATTAACATAGAAACTGGAGAAATGATAAACTGGTGAAGTCATCTCCACTTTATCGCCTCTTTAGCACCGCTTATTGAATCTCCCCCTGGTCTCTTTATCCTTTCAGCACACAGCTCCCAACTTGTCACACCACCTACCACCTATAATTTTTTGTCTCTTTCTGCTCTTTTCTTCTGGAACCCCATATCTCTTCCCCATATCTAGAACTGTCCTACTCCATCATTAAAAGTACCCTTAATTACCTATATTTTGGAGCACTAGTTCCCGGTAGAGATGGTAGTAAGCTAGTGCTCCAAAAGATAATATTTAAGGCCAGTTTTAAAGAGAGTAGGACAGTTTAGACATAGGGATATAGATATGGGGTTTCAGAAGTAAGGAGCAAAAAGCAAAGTTTTGAGGTGGGATGTGGTGTGACAAATGGGGAGCCGTGTGTCTACGAGGAGAAAGAGACCAAAATAATAAGTGGAGATGAGAGAAGAAATGTAAGTGGGCTGCATGGAAGTCATTAAAGCTTAAAAGAAGGATATTGTTGGTGATGCAGTACTTAACCCTTTGAGTGCTAGGGGGTGCACAACGCATTGCTTTGCAATGCGTCGTGTACCCCTCTGGCACTCATAGGATTAATAGGAATTCATGCCAGACATCAAAGGAGTACATGAGCAGGTTCAGTCCTGGAAGAGAGTGTGGTGATTTGTGCAACTGAGTTTAGGATAGACTGGGAAAAGATGGAAAGCAGGGAGGCCAGTTAGTAGTAGGTTGCAGCATGTTTGTGTAGTGGTTAAAAGATTGGTCTGTCACAAACCGTGAGCATGGCAAAAAGACAGAAAATCTTCCTTGCTTTCAATGCTGTACTATAGTAGAAAAAAAACATTTAGCCTTAATGTAAAGCAGTTTCCTGGAAACTTCTAGCAATAAAGGGATAGTAATACATCAGTAAAATACTTTATCCGGGTCTTCTGTATAATAATAGTAACACAATTCACTATAACAAACATCTTACTTCTTTGTAGTTCAAAATGTATTCAGCTCTAAAGATTCCCCGCCCCTTTCTGGCTGCCTCCCTCTGATTCTCAGATCAGGTTGTGCGACTCTATGGCTGCAGCGAGGGACAAAGTTCAGTAAGTAAGTGTAAGGGAAATCCTAACCCCCTTGACGAAGGAGGGCAGGATTTCCCTTTGCTTATTGAAGTTTGTCCCTCGCCATAGCCATCCTCACCAGCCTGCATATTCTGAGTAATGTCATACAAAGTGGCGGGTGGGAGATCTTTAGAGCTGAATAACTTTTGAACTACAAAGAAGTAAGATGTTTCTTATAGCTCAATGTGTTACTATTATTATAAAGAAGACCTGGATAAAGTATTTTAATGAGGCATTACTAACACTTTAAAGAGATTAGATCAAAGGGATATTAATGTTTCCCTATGGTTCACTTGGTTTGCGCCAGTATTTCTACTGTTTTACTTGGGCAATAGGGTCAAAGGATGTAACTGTGGTATGTGATTGTCTTAAAGGGATAGTAATACTTGAAAATGAAAAAATATATATTGTAGGGTTTATCCCTCTGAGTAAAACAAGAGAACTCCCACTACCAAAAGGTGTTTCATTCACATGTTATTTGAGCTCAAATTTGAATTTTTTAGGTGCAGTATCACAGTGGTCTGAAATTTTACAGTGGCGCTGTTGCTACACCATCCTATGGACAGCTCTGGTCAGTTGACCATAAATCTCCATAGGATGATGTAGCAAAAGCACCGCTGTACAGTTTCAGGCCATTGTGATACTGCTTCTAAATCCCTTTTGAATAAAACACCTTTCAGCAGTGGAAGTACCCTTGTTTTACTCAAAGGGGTAAACACTACAATATATAATTTTGTACATATTAAATATTACTATCACTTTAACTTTTCAAGTTGAGCTTTACAATGTTTGAAATGCAAAACCCTCGCAACAAAAGGGTTAAATTCATGATTGCACAAAGCACTATTCCAATGCTAATAGCTACCTAGCAGCTAATTTGGATCAAGCCTTTCCTATATACATATGGTATATTTGTTGTTAAATTCTGTAATTTTAGTTATGTGTAAATTAAATAGCCTCTGCCAATAAAGCCTGCAAAGAGTGGTACTGTCCTGTATAATGAGGGGGATCTAGGGCCGGATTTACCTCACAAGCTTCCATAACTAGGGAAAGAATCCCTAGCCCCAACCATGACCACAAACATGACCCCCTCCCCAGCCCAATTCCCTGTTTTTTGGCAAAGAAAAAACACTTAAGTTATAACATCCAAATACAAAAAGATTTTTTAGAAAATGGCTAGTCATCTGGTCAAATTATTATGTAACGTTGATTATGTCAGCCATACCCACAACTTAGTACATTGGATTTAGCCAACAAGAATAAGGAAGTCCTCCAGAGTGGCTGCCCTAGGCATCTGCCTTCTCTGCCTAAGGAGAAATTTGGTCCTAAGGGGAGCAGTTTTTGAATTCCTCTAGCTCAGGGGTGCACAGTGTGTGCCTCTCAAACTGTTTTTGGATTGCAGTTCCCATTATTTTCTGCTAATTTTTGTATTAGCTGAAAATAATGGGAGTTGTAGTCCAGCAGCAGGATAGCTGTACATTGCCCACCTCCTCTCTAGATAAATGCATTCTGAGCATCTTCATGAAGAAATTGAGTGAGATTAGTGCCATTATACAGTTGTCACCCGGGACAATGGGCAAGAAAGCACCACTAAAACCCTATACAGTCAATTAGCTCTGGTTTCTTGGCTCACAGAGTAAGCTTTGTAGATCTGATGGGGGATAGAGTTACAGTCACAAAAGAGTCAGGACCGTTACCATGCTCCCCCATCGATCCATTCTGCTTGCCTATGCCTATGCAATTGAGGATTCTAAAGACCTCTATCTACAGAGCAACATTTTTTAACCCTGTGCCCAAGGAAATTGCATTACAAACCATGTTCCATTGGTGCTGACTTGTGAATATCCAAGTATTGCAGAGTTTGTGTGTGTCCTCCCTTCAAAATATTAACCCCTTAGATTCTAGAAAGACCTCTCTAGCATCAAGTAGTTTAAACTTCTCACCATTCCTGTCTGCCCTCCTGCCAGATAACCTAAGTGTCCTGGCAATAAGCACGTTAACAGGTTATTTTTTTCCTTTAAAAGCTCCCTATATTTTTTATTTATTTCCTTTTTTTTTTGCTTAGATAGAGAACAATAAGTACAGGACTTGGTTTACATCGTAGACACCCCTAACAAAACGACCTTGGTGCCCCTTCCCATAGCCACACCGCCACTTCTTAAATGATCCCCATCCAGTATTTCCTGGTATAGAAATTACCCATATCCTATATATACAAACTGAATAAAGCTGGATTCACATCTTACACACCTGATAAAGCAAATTGGATGTCCCTAACCCCTCCCATAGCTACATCCCCACTTCTTACATAACCCAAACCCCGTACATTGTTGCCTGCTAAACTACCCATAGCCTAAAGTAGAAACAGAATAAAGCACTGAAACAAACTGATCAGAAAATGGTTATAAATAATTAACACGTTAATAATCCAGCTAGAGTAGCATCTCAAAGATACATTTCAATATCATATATTCTGACAAATAACACGGCCACCATAAATTAGGATCATGGGATTTGGGTTTGAGAAAACATGTCCCAAGAACCACCACCAGGGCCGAGGAGCCCTCCCCAGTTGATACCCTGAGCAGCTGCCTGCTCTGCCTAATGGGAAATCTGCCACTGAGTAAATACAAACATGAGAGAGCAATACATATAAACCTCTAGGTAATTCTTGCAACTCCTAAGTCATACACTCATGTGCAGGCTATGTTCTGTGTCTTGCTTAGTGCACACCCACTGCCCCAATACAGTATCCTGTCCCTTGCCACTTATTTCACTCTACCTTTCCTCCACGCTTTTCCTTGGAATGACACAGCAGATTCCTTCTACCTAGTGCTGTTGTCTGTGTTTGATTCTGTGTTTCTGTAACCTGGTAACAAGTCTGGGAGGTTGTTAGCATAAGGGAAGGAGGTGCAGAGTCATGTAAAGTGGAAGAGAAAAGTGTGTGAAATCCAACCTTACTATAGGGCAGGAACAAAAATTCCCTTTCATTTTAGTGGGACTTTTTCTGTTTTTTACTTAAAAGGAATAATTTAAGGGAGGGAGACAGAAAAAAGATGGGGGCAGGCATTATTGCAATGGTTTTCAGTCTTTTTTTTTTTTTTTTTTTTTGCTCAAGGAACCCCTAACACAATCTGGAATTTTGGGGGACCCCTAACATATTTTATGTATTTTACCAAGGAAGGGTACAATTCATAATTGTCCAGTTATTGTTAGGTCTCACACTCATAATAATAACATTAAACATTTAAGGCTGTATGTTCAAAAGAGAAGTGGAGGTCCTGGAACAAACAATTTACACTACAGAGGAAAACTAAAAATTCCCATTAATTCGAATGGGCATTTTAACCCCTTGAACACTAGAGATGTCTCCAACGCATTGCTTCACAATGCGTTGGAGATGTCTCTAGAATTCAATGAGTTAAAATCACCATTTAATTCAATGGGAATTTTTAGTTCTTCCCTAAAGTGTAAATGGTTTGTTCCAGAACTCCTCCACTTCTCTTTTGAACATAATGCATAACAATTTCCATAAACACGTATTTGAAACTCAGCCTTCACATTTTCGTCAAATTCTTCAGAGAAACATAGAGCCACCCTTAGAGGATATCTGCAGAACACAACAGGGCCATGGTTGAGAACCATTTAATTTCAGAAGCACAGACTCAGAGAATTCATGAATATATAGAAATGTTTGAGCATTACACAATCACAAAATCAGGGACTGAAGTTCAGAGAAATGTAACTACATATACCTATCCAAATACATGTCCATGATATTAAAGGTATGGCTACACATTTCGTGGGCCTGTATGTCGCCACAGGACTAGTTTTCAGAGACTCAGAATGTAAAGAAACCAGGGTTCCCACTAAAGGCAAAAGTCTCCTGAAGTTGCCATGAATTTGGAAAGGAAGAGTGTCCATTTCATAAGCCTTCAGAATGTAACAATGATCTTGTCTGCTGTTAGGACCAACACTTTTAACTTCTTGAATTCTAGGGATGTCTCCAATGCATTGTGAAGCTATGTGTTGGAGACCTTCCTAGCATTCGAGGGGTTAAAAGCACAATTTAAATTGGGCGGAATATATGGGGAATTATTACCTCTCCCCTATGGTGCATATAGTTTACTCCAGAATCAGTCCAGTACTGTTTGGTACATCAGCTTCCTTGTGCCTTACAACTCACCTTTTGACCATGACTGCAGGCAGGCTCTGGTTAGAGTCTGAAGGACTATTTTGTCTTGATGCGGGGTTGTGTAGTGGCTACTTTTTTTATGGATGTGGACAATGTTATGAGCGTTACAAAGTCATAGTTGTTTGGCTCTCTTTTACACTTCAACATACTGCAAGAAAAATAAATACATATAAAGCAACCTTCTGGGACAAATATCTAAGATGTAATACTTCATACATGCAGTTAACAAATGCATGAGGGGGAGTAACAGTTTATCAGACCAAGCAAGGCATTTTGCACCCCTCTGGCACTCAAAGGGTTAACCAAGTGTTACTGAGATAGACAGATAAATTAGATATACAGTTCAGAAATCTAATCGCTGCCCAATACAGTTTAATATGACTTATAGAAAATAAGTATTGTATTCTGGAACTTAAAAAGCTGTAATTCTGGAGAAAGCCAGCTGTACTGTAAGAGAAAGATACCTTGATTTAAATGTAACTATAAAACCCTTTAATGCTTAGAAATCTTTTTATCATTCAAGGTGATAAAAATCCAATTTAAATCAATGTACATTTTTACCCTGTTTGCATTTGGTGTGCTCTACAGTTGTACCTCTTCAGCATCCTGCATATGGCCCTAAAGTGCAGTTCTGGAACAAACCAAACCACCACAGAGACAAATAAAATTCCCATTGATTTATACCTTTGGGGATCAAAGGGATGTCCAACACATTGCAAAGCAACACATTGAAAACTCTCGTCTTTAAAGTGCTAAATGGGACTTTAACCCCTTTAATGCTGGAGAGGTTTCCAGTTCATTGTTTTGCAATATGTTCGAGACCTCTAGCTTTGATTGGGTTAAAGTGTCCATTTAATGCAAATTTGGGAAATGTTTACGCTACAGAATATCACCTCTTTAACCCCATTTCTGTCTGGCATGCAGCAGAGCAAGCTCCTGCAGTAGTAGAAGGTGTTCTACATCTCTCTGGTATTCAGATGGTGAATGTCCTTCTACATTCTGTTAGCTCGTCTATGATTATCATGTGGGGCTAGTAAACAGAGACACTTTTCTTACAGTATAATAAATATTAATATTCCAGAGCTGTTGCATGAGACATAGAAATAGAAGAATCATTGAGGGAAGAAATTGGAACTTGTCAGAATAAAGACATCTTTCTGTAAAATATGGAGCTTATCTCGCTGAGCCTTCTATTGCCATAAGAGTAGGACATTGGCATTGCAGAACTATTTTTCTGCCCAGAGAGATCTGAATAATAATAATAATCCCATATTGCATAATGACAGGGGTAGTCAATTGTTTCCCTACAGCTGTTGGGCACTACAACTCCCATCATCTGGTTGGTTGGGGATGTTGGGAGTTTTAGTCCCCAACAGCCAGAGATTCAACAACTGACCACCTGAGGTGTAATTTATAGAGATACTCACGGCTTCTCTGTGCTTTTGTATTCTTTTGTGTCACTGGCAGGTCTGTCTGTCTCCTTTACAAGATCCTGTATGGCTCCTACAGTCCTGATCTTTCCCTACATTATGTCACTTGTCTCATATAGATCACTTTCTCTCTGTGTTCCTCTCTGTCTTGTGAATATCCCTATTTTTCGCCTTCAACTCACCCTGGCTGCTTCTGTTTGTTTTCACAAGTGAATGACTGTATATATCTGTGGGACCCAGCCTTTTACTCAGTATGTCTCTCTCTTTCATAGGTCAGTCTCCCTTTGTGTCTTTGTGTTGCTTCTGTCTCTCTGTCTTTTTATGTCTCTCATAACTCACACTGTGTTTATTGTCCTACCTGTACTTCTTTTTCTCTACATCTCACTGTGTGCCTTTGCCTTTCTTCATCTCTGAGTGTTCCTGTTTGTCTCTCACTTATCCCCCAGACTCTCTTTGTAGAGCTGTATTACATGTTCTGTTGCTATAAACTAAGGTTGTTAAGAGGCCTTCTTTGGAGTCTAAACACTAACACAATGTGAACACAAACAAATCTCACATGCTCAAAGCTTGTAATTTCAGTTGCTGACTTAATCCACTGGGTGCTGGAGGAGTGTCCCGCTCATTGCATAACACGTCTCTGACACCAAGTGACTGAGGGGAATGTACAAATCCACCAGTGTACCACATCTGCTGGGATAACTATATGGCAGAGCATCCAGCGCCTGCATCTATGTTTATGCAGACATTTTGTGTTGTGTTGTTTAAAACAAAAGTAGGGGAGTTCTGGGGCAAACCATTTGCACTATAGGGGAGTACTAAAAAATCCAATTTATTTAAATGGAGATGTTAACTCTTTGAATGCTATAGAAGTCTCCAATGCATTGTGAAGCAATGCGTTGGAGACCTCTCTTGCTTTCAAGGGGTTAGAATGCTCATTTCTATTAATGGGAATTTTTTGGAATTTTTAGTTCTTCCCTATAGTACAAATGGTTTGGCTGGAACCTCTCCACTTTTTTTTTTTTTTTTTAAATATACAGCACCTAGTATATACTGGTGCACACATCTCTGCCAGCACATGAGTTTTATAAGAAGAAGCCCTTTAACTCCTCCCCTATAGGAGATATATGCTATAGGAAGAAATCAGCTCAGATTTCCTCTTCCCCTGGTTAGTATATAACTTTAAATGGTATTGTGGAACGGCACACCCCAAAATACTCATACATTCCCATATGCCCATTCCTTGGCATAAATACAACATTTTGTCTCATGAAGAGTTTAGTACTTAGGCTGTAGGCAGGTGCAGTGTGCAAAAGCAACCTCTTACTCTTATTTCAGCACAGCAGTCTGGTTGTACATATTCAGCAGTCTTTTCTATCTGTCTGCAAAGAAAAATTCTCTTTTGGGTTTGTGTGTGTGTTTTCTGTTTAACTGTAGCTACAGATGCCACCAAATTCTTTTAACACTGGAAAGTTCACATTTACAATTACATTTTAACACTGAAGTGGATTACAAGGCCTTTCAGCTTTATTTCCTTAACCCCTTAAGGACCAACGGTCCCGGGGTGTGTGGTACTTTAACCCCTTAAGGACCCGTGACATACCAGGACCGTCACGGTCCTTGGTATACTCAAGGACCGATGACGATCATAGTACGTCACGTACTTTTTACTTACAGCGCTCTACCGGGAGCGCTGTAAGTAAAAATAGGGCATGAAATAGACCGCTCCAAGATCGGAGCGATCTCTTTCAAGCCCCATAGTGACGCGCCGATACACGTGACAGGTCACGTGTACCGGCTCGTCAACGTGCCCCTATGCGGTCGTTATGGGACGGAAATGTCCCATAACCTCCGATCCTTAAGGGGTTAAGGACCAGATAGGAAAGTTTGACGTGCCGCCCCACCTGACTGATCACGTGTGCTGGCATGCCGAACAGGGGACTGAAAGAGATCTATCCGGTCTTGGAACGATCAATTTCAGTCCCTGCTATTACTCACAGCGCTCCTGCAGGACTGTCACTGGTCCTTAAGTGCCGGACAGCCATGATGGTCTTGGCACGTCAGTGGACGGGAAGGGGTTAAACATAAATAGGTCATATTATGAAGGTTATCATAGAGCAGACTTTTCCTCCCACTAATTTAGTCCACTCTGCCAGTAAACATAAAATGAAATCAAATTCTTTAGCCCCCATTAATGGGGAGTTATCATTAAGTAAAAGAGATATAACACCACATTAGCAGCTCAGTGCCACTACCATCAGTATTTTAAAAACAAGCGGTAGTGGTTTTGACAGCACAGTTTACAATTCTATAAACTGTGCTGTCAACACCAAAAACTGTGCAAAAATGTTCAACGGCTGCACAAATTTCACCCATTGAACATCACTTAAAAATAGTCGACTTTGCTATCCTATTCCATGCTGTGGCAACACCACATGTTTAGGACTGCACTTTTCATGGCGCAAATTCTGCACCATGAGAAGGCAGACAAAGAGTCCAAAACACGAGGTGAAAACCACAGGTATGTGTTGGAAAACTGGTTTCAAACATGCTTGTGGTTTGAACATACCCCACTGGCACTCATAGGGTTAATCCAGAAACAGTTCACATATGTCCCGACAATTAAAAACTTACCAGTAATGCTGATGTCCAGAGGAGTTGTGCGCATTTTCTTCTGCTTTTTTTTCTTTTGATCTTCTTTCTTCTTTTCTTCTTTCTTGTCGTAATAAATAAAATAAATCCATGAGCGCTCTTTTATTTTTTTAAAAACAATCCCCCAAAGATGCTACCTTTAACCATTTGAGTCCAGGAGGGGTAGAACTCCAGCTGTCAAAGGGTTACTTTTGGTGGCATCTTAATGTCTGCATGAAATATAAATATTATATTCTTAAATGTCCATATTCAGTAAATGTTGAACTTAATTTACCCCCTTGCCCCTACCACTGTCTCTCCTGGGAGCAGAAGGCATTTTGAGCAGCACTGAGGCATCCTTGCAACCTCTTGGGCTGTTGCCAGAGTCAGACTGCCAGAATTTTGAACAGAGACTGGCTTTTATATGCCAGTCTCAGTTCAAAATACATTGGAAGTCTCCAATTGGCTGGGAAGCACTTACGCACCTCCCAGCCAATCAGCTTCTAGCTAGGTTCTGATTGGCAGGGAGGTGCCTAAGCACTAAATTAAGTTCAACATTTACTGAATATGGACATTTAAAAAAATAATATTTATATTTCATGCAGACATTAAGATGCCACCAAAAGTAACCCTTTGAGCGCCGGAAGGCTACCCCTTCGGCACTCAAAGGATTAACAGTAGCATCTTTGGGGATTATTTTAAAAAAAAATAAAAGATCACTCGTGGATTTATTTGTTTTTATTACAGCAAGAAAGAAGATCAAAAGAAAGCAAAGAAGATAGAAGACTAAAGAAACAAAGACAGAAAAGAAGATAAATTAAGAAGCCAGACAGAGGATGACAGGTAAGTGTTACATTTCTGACTAGTTTTAGCTCACTTGACAGTGTCAAACAACGACAGTTTGCTTTTTGTTCCTTTGATTTTCCCACAATTCCCCCTATTTAGCGCGAGTTGTGGGAACAAAAAAAACGAACATTTTGCCAAAATGTGAGTTTTGACCAACAACGCTCTCTTTGCCATGTACCTCTCCAGCAATAGAATAGCTGAGGTACATGGTTGAAGTTTTTTGGAGTTAGTGTTTTTGTTATTACTCCAATAGTAAGATACGGTGCTCATACAGTCCTTTTCACACCTAGTAATATAGTGAAGTGAATAAAGAGACTCACCGTCTTCATATGAGTGCAAAGCAAACACCGGTTCTCTTCTCCAGTGGGTAGACGTTTGTATCCGTATAAAGAGACAACCGCACTCCAACATAAAATGCAACTCCGTGATGTTCAATCAAAATCCATATAGCTTTATTCACATTATAAAAAACACATACGTGGTTGCAGAGAACAGACACAGTGAGGAGAAGGTGCAATAAGACGGGGAAAGGATCCCACAAACCGTCTGACGCGCTTCGCGCTAAACTTAGCACTTAATCATAGACTTGATTACCCAAACACAGCTACATCCCTTTAAACCATACATGTAATCAGGATTGGTTAAAAAACAACAAAGGCAAAAACAAAAGCAAAAAAGAGGGGTGCTTCCCCTTTACACCTTCGATCAAAAACATCCAGTCATATCATGGACGCATCGACCGACGGATGTTAAATAGCTGAATAATCACAAACATCACATAAAATATATCTCGATGACTGTTATCGACTGCATTAAAAAAACACATACTGAAAACTTCAGAGCGAGAAAGGGGCCATAAAACGGCAACAGGGTATTTTGTTAAAAACCAGAATGACATGGAATACGCACATGCAGTATAAAGGAAGGAAAAAAAATAATTCAATACAACTTAAATATGTCAATATGTTACAAATAGACCAACCAGAAACTGCATGTGTATATAAATGTAACAAAACCACCCTGAGATGACATCCATTGTATAAATACATAAACATTCAACCCCATAAGAATATATACCAGAACAAATTGGCTTAAATAAACCTACAGAGATACCAGTTTAAACACAAAAAAGAGAATCAAAGATCATCAAGAGCTAAGCTAAAATACATGGCTGATATCCCATTCCAAATTGAGACCCCCTGGTATCCTAGTTTTCAGTCTGAATATCCAGAAGGCCTTACGTTTGGTAATCAACTGCATGATGTCACCTCCACGCCAGGGCAGTCTCACCCGCTCTGTACCCTGAAATTCAAAACAAGACATCTTTCCATCATGATGCTCCAAAATGTGCTTGGCAATGGCTGACTCCTTACGTCCCCCCTCTACCTGACAGATATGCTCCCTGATTCTGTTTTTTAGCGGGCGTATAGTACGTCCCACATACTGAATTAAACACTCCTTGCAGGTAAAAAGGTACACCACGCATTCAGTATTACAATTAATGTAACTCTTTATATCATAGGAAAGCATATCCACTGTTCTCATACACGTCTTAGAGACCCTCACATATTTGCAACATTTGCAAATTTGGGCACCACATTTAAAGGAGCCCTTATGTTCCATCCATGTGGGAGTCTTCTTGTTGGTCAAAAATAGACTTGGGGAAACTAAATTCCTAATTGTAACTCCTCTTTTAGACACAAAGCCAATCCCTCCTTTGAGTATTCCAGGTAATTTACGGTCAGTATACAAAATGCCCAAGTTCTTCCGGATGACCTCACATATCTGCCTGTACCGGGGGCTATATATAGTAACAAACCTAACGTCGGAAACATCAGCATCACCTCTCACTCTATCTCTCCGATCTGATAGGAGTCTCTTGTCTCTTTGTTTTGCTCGGGCATACTCTAGGGATCTAGTTAACAGTCTCCTTAAATAGCATCTAGCCTCAAAACGTCCCATAATGTCCCTAGAAGACAATTCAAAATCCTTAGCAAGCGCAAGAACTGTCCCTTGGGGATATTGTCAATCTGGAATCTGGGATGTGAAGATTGGGCATGTAAGAGGCTATTACCAGAAACTGGTTTCCTATAGTTGCCACTAATCACCCTACCTTGAGATGCATCTCCAGTCAGCAATAAATCCAAAAAGGAGATAGAGATCTTCTGGTATTCCGACTTAAACATTAAATTATACCAATTGTCATTCAAAAATGAAATGAACAGCAATGAGTCCTCCTGAAACCCCGTCCATATAAATAGGAGGTCATCAATATACCTCCCATACCACAAAATCCTAACCCGAAAGGGGTTCATACCCCCAAAGATGTGCGTGGCCTCCGACCAACCCATATAGAGATTGGTGAAAGAGGGCGCAAAACTCACCCCCATCGCCACGCTACATCTCAGGAGGTAATACACCCCATCGAAAGCAAAGAAATTGTGGCAACGGCCTTGAGAAGGAAAAATATGACTTCCTCCCCATATATGGAAAAACGCTCCAGCTGGACTTTAAGGGCCTGAAGGCCCAACTCATGAGGTATGGAGGAATAGAGGGCGGACATATCTGCTGTAATCCAAGAACAACCAGAATGCCATCTGACCCCATCCATCTGTTGTAATGTCTGTTTTGTATTCCTAAGTAACCCTGGGAGGCCATCCACCAATGGTCTAAGGTAGTGGTCGACCAGGTCCAACAGTGGCTCATTCAAGGAGCCAATGCCAGACACAGTGGGTCTCCCAGGTGGGTTGATAAGGGTTTTATGCACCTTAGGTAGGCGATGAAAGATGGGAGTCACATGGCACTCCGGTACCAAGGCCTGGGCCTCCTCTTTCGACAGAATCCCCAGAGACACCCCCTCTTGAACCAAAACACCTAACTCTAGCTTAAAGCTGACACTAGGATTATACTTTAACATCATATATGTATGGGAGTCAGTCAATTGGTGTAAAGCCTCTTAGTTAGTAAAACTGAGCACTTAGCACCACCACGGAACCCCCCTTATCTGCCATTTTAATAACTATAGAGGGATCATTCCCAGTTGGCTGATAGCCTCCTTTTCTGCCAAAGACAAATTGTGACTAGGTTTCTGTGGTGTGCTGTGATACAGTGCCACCAAATCTCTCTCTACCATCTTTTGAAAGAAATCCATCTGACTCCCTCTACAATGCAAAGGAAAGAAGCGGGATGGAGGGTGTAAGCTTTTTGCTATTACTGCCTGTTTTACCGGTGGTAATTGTATCGAGCCCATTGTGAGCAAATGCTTCAACAAGCTGCACTGCTGGCATCCACTCACCTCACCAGACACTGTGTGGTGAGGTGAGCAGATGTGAGTAGATCCAGTGGTTCGGCTTGACGGAAGCATCCGCTAGCTTTAAACCCAGAGGTGTAGCCACTGACGTTGGAGGCTGTCATCAGTGGATCTGTGTTGATGAATTTGTACATTCACTTCAGTGGGTGGTGGAGATAAAGTGCAGCTTAGACAGAAATCTCTGCATGACATGCTTTAATTAACCTAATCCATAAACGTGCATAGCTCAAAAAATAGTTTTCTATGGGAAAAATGGCTAATATATTCTTGTTTTGATACATATTGATTATAAAGTAGTTAATCATATTGTTTACAATCGCACAGCAGCTTAGGGCCAGGGTGGGTAGCCTGCAGGATCCCAGCTGTTATTGCACTGCATCTCCAGTCATTCTCAACCAGTTATTAGCTGGCTAAAGATGATGGGAATTTTAGTCTAACAGCAGTTTAACCAAGACAGCAGGTCATTCAGATTCAGATGGAAAAGAATAGCTTATAAAACACATGAGGTACATGTCCCCCTAACTAATAGTGTCAGAGCAGTGAGTTATTATATAAAGTCTCTATAATGCAGGCAACTTTCATCCAGTACTCATTTTTTTTAGTCGGTTTCCTTGTAGTCACAAACTTGCTATTCCATGCTTTCTTTTCCTGCTCTTAGTATTCTTTCATTTGTACAAAAATACTAATTTGCTACCTTGTTACATTTAGTTTAATGCAAGGAGACCCAATCAAGACAACACTTAATTTAAAACTGTTTCTGTGCTAGAACTGTAAGTGACATCTCCATACACAAATACTAATTATTATTCCACCTTCAAGCTCCTTAGCTTCTCATATGATGTTTCACCATATAGCACAATCATGTCATATCTATGCTGCTTTTGTATTTGCAGGAGTTCAGCGGGAGAGAAACTGATGCTACAGAAGTGGCAGGTACATCAAGTTTTGCCTGTATTGTGTGACTGACCATGGCATAGTCTGTATATCTCATATTAAGACTGGAGAATGATTTATATCTAGGGAGCATCTTCCATGAAATATTCATCACCAGGATGCCATCCTGATTAGTTAAGGAAACGTAACTTCTTTTTTGGTACTCAGTGACATATGTCTCTAGCGTTGAATGGCTTGAAGGGGACCAGGCCCTAGGATTACGCTTCTCTTACTTTAATAGGACTTACCTAGATAAGTGTCCTTCATGCAGCAGTCAGATGTAATTATTTATATAGTTTGCATTATATCTGCAGTATCCTGAATATGAAATCTCTTTTGAAGTGATCTGAATGGCTCATAAGTAGGGATGGGTAACATTTTCATTTTTCAGCCAGTGGGAATTTCCACAGAATTAGAGATATGTTTCTTCTTTAAATTACATGGATGTTCCAGTGGTAAGGAAAATTATCCATATCCTCCTCAGTTAATTACCTGGAAGGTTAAGCCCATTAATCTCATTGGGCCTAACCATCAGGCATTAGGACCATGTCATTACTTATATAAGTAATCACGAGTGCTTGTACGCATACACTTGGCTGCATATACTCATGCACACTCACATTGATAAGGGAAGATGTTGGTGGAAACAGCCTTCCCATGGAAATTCCTACTAGAGGTAAATCAGACTGTTTTCCACCTACTTGTTCTTGTGAAAAACAATTTTGGCTTGCCTACTTATAATAAAGCTACTCTGTATCCAAATTTAAACCCAAATTACTTAGCAGTATACTTCAACAGGGATTAAATGTAAAAGAGAAGTAAAATGATTTATCTAATTGTTGTATAGAGGACACTTTCTCTGGTAAGTCCCTATTAAATCAAATCACATATTCTTTGTGGTACTGCAATAATTCAGCATCCAAAAGAAAGTGATTTAAAATATTACTGTGATTATACAACCTCAACCATTTTTTTATTCTCATATCACCCACAAAGCAAATATAAATTAGCTAGTGTCATCTTTGTTTTACATTGTGCATTATCCTTCTTAACCTGTTGCATGCCAGAGCAGGGGTAGCAACCCTAGTTCTCAGCAGCTACCAACAGTACATGTTTTAAAGATATCCAAGCTAGAGCACAGATGGACTAATTAGTGGCTCACTCGCTTTAATTGGTCTACCATGCTCGTTCAGCCTTAAAACATTAATTGTTGCTAGTTCTTGAGGACCAGGGCTCGCTACCCCTGTGCTAGAGATATCTTCAGTGTATTGCAACTGAAGGAATCAATTTAGCACTATCAGTTTCAGTTCCTTTGCGGCTCATTTACAAAGCAGTGGAGAAAGCACATGTGATACTCGGCCCTCTGCTGCAGTTCTTCTTGGTCATTAATAATAAATATTTATCAAAGGCCAAGTTTGTTTCCTGATGTTACATATGCTAACATGCAAAACCAAGAAATCCAAAATAGTGAGTGTATGGAATGTCCAAAGAATGCCATTTAAGGTGACCACATACAGTACTTCTTACAACAGGGACACATATAAAAATGTGCACTCCTGCAGAATTAAGTTTTCATAAGCGACCATGACTTAAAGGGATATGTGGTCACATTAATGCCAATGAAAAAATAAACATATGCATATTTTGTCCTGTAGACTACATGGGACAAGTCAGCCAGGATCAGGTGAAGAGCTTTTGGTGTGAGTGGGGTTTCCTTGCACTCTCTTATTGATTAATTAGCAAGTATGTGTGTACTACTGTATTTCTAATTGATTGAGTGCTATAAAAACAGCAGTAATTGCAGTCGGTTCTGGTGTGTTTACATTGTGGCCTTTAGTAAATGAATGCCTTAGTGTTGCCTGGTAACACTTATGTTTCACTCTTCCTTGCTTTTTTACATCTCAGCAGCTGATATGGCACAATTGCAGTATGGGCCTAATTCAACAAGCTAAAATAGAGCAATTTTAGGGCAAACCAACCGCATCGTAGAGCGCAAATTAACATTCCTTTTGATTGAAATGGGGAATTTAAAGGGCTAGTAATGCTTCTATTAAAGTGCAGCTTTATATTTTTAACATGTAGTGCTGTATTTAATTACTTAGTGTTGTAGTTCAAACACTATTCAAGCAGAAAGGATCCCCCTCACTCCCCTTCTGGCCGCCTCCCATTAGATCTGGAATCCGGTCGTGGGACAATCTTCATTCGGTAAGTATAAGGAAAACCCTGCACCTCTTAATGAAGGAGGGCAGGATTTTCCTTTTGCTTACTGAAGATTGTCCCTCATCATGCTCCATCCCGACCAGACTGAGAGGCTAAGTGACAAAGGGAAAGGGGCATGAGGGGGATCTTTTCTGCTTGTAGAGTGCTTGAACTACAACACAGTAAGTAATTAAATATAGAGCTACATGTTAAAAAAACATAAAGAAGATTCTGAGCTGCACTTAATAGAGGTATTACTATCCCTTTAACCCCTTGAATAGTAGAGAGGACTCCAATGCATTGCATGGCATTGTGTTCGGGACCTTTGGAGTTTTCAAGGGGTTAAAAATCCATTTGAATCAATGAGAATTTAGGGACTTTTCATTTGACCACATGATCCAGTTAATGCCCCAAAATTGCTCTACTTTGCTTCCTGAATTAGGCCTTATGTACTGTAGTAAAATACACAGGGCCCTATGCACACAAAAAAAGAGGAGCCGTTCTGGAGTGCACCATAGGGGAAGATATAAAAATCCTTATGATTTAAATGTTGCCTTTACCCTTGAGCTCTAGGGAGAGATTTTAAAGTTCCATTTAATTCAATGGGAATTTGGGGTATTTTCCTCCAGTGGTGCTTTTGCTATTCTCCAGAACTGTTCCTCATTTTGTTTGGGAATAAGCCTATCAATTCTTTACACAAATGCAATGTAATGAATACAAAAAACTTCAGATTGCATCAGATTTTTCTCTTCTTTGTGCTGTATTAATACAACCAATTAAAGGGAAATTTTTATTAAGAAACAAGTTTTATTTATTTTAATAAACATGCTGAAATAACTGTACTAGTTTAGTTTTTGAGTAAGAGCCTATTATCTGTGGAACTTAGGCTCTTATGTAAATTACTTTTTGTCTTCCCCCCAACCAACTAGCCATAGTCTAAGCAGCTCTATGCAATTCTGTAAAATATAAAGTCCATTCAAATAAACAACCTTCCCTTTCCTGTCACTCACTACCCTTCCAGGCTGTCTCTGTATATTAATCCCACATTGTATAGTTTAACAGAAACAGACATACTGTTCACATACTGTTAATGGCAAGGCAGTTGATGTAGTATATATAGACTTTGCAAAGGCATTTGATACAGTGCCACACAGAAGGCTGGGGTATAAAATAAGGAAATCGGGGCTAGGAGATGACCTTTGCAATTGGATACAAAACTGGTTGAAGAATAGGGAACAGTGTGTGGTTGTAAATGGGCAATTCTCCAATACAGTTAAAGTGGAGAGTGGAGTACCTCAGGGTTCAGCATTAGGTCCGCTGCTGTTTAACATGTTTATTAATGACCTAGAAATAGATATAGAAAGCAAAATATCAATATTTGCAGATTACACTAAATTATGCGGGGTAATTAATTCAGAATAGGATATTGCGCTTTTCAGAGGGTTTTATATAAAATGGCAGATTGGGCAAAGAAATGGAATATAAAGTTTAATGTGGGAAAGTGTAAAGTCATGCATTTGGGAGGAAATAATCCCAAGGATACTTATGAACTTAATGGAATCATTTTAGGGGACTCTTTGCTAGAGAAAGACCTGGATATCCTTGTCAACCACAAACTTGGAAACAGTGACCAGTGTCAAACAGCAGTAGCAAAGGCAAACAAAATCCTGTCTTGCATAAAAAGAGGTATTGAAGCAAGAGTATGCAGTGCAGTTTTGGGCACCAGTTCTGAAAAAGGATATACTAGAACTAGAGAGGGTACAGCGAAGAGCAACAAAATTAATTAAGGGAATGGAGGACTTGACATATGAGGAACGACTAGACAAACTTGGTTTATTTACTCTAGAGAAAAGACGACTAAGAGGAGACCTGTCACATTGTACAAATATAGGAGAGGTCAATACAAGGATCTCTGCGGTGAGCTATTTATTCCAAGGCCTGATCAGGTGACACCCCTTGAGATTAGAGGAAAGGAGGTTTAGACTTCAGCTGAGGAAGGGTTTTTTTTACAGTAAGGTCTGTTAAATTGTGGAATTCTTTGCTCAAGGAGGTGGTTTTGGCAGATACAATGAATACATTCAAGAGAAGATTAGATACATTTCTTTCAGAAGGGAACATACAGGGTTATACTGTTTATTAGTAGGCAGATCACGAAGGTCTGAAAAAGATTAACTTATTTGGTAGCCGGATAGCTATACAGTTCTCATGTCACTCGGGTATGAGGCAAAGGTTGAACTTGATGGACTTGCGTCTTTCTTCAACCTAATTTACTATGTTACAGACATATTCTACACTAGGCTTTTCAGCATTGGTGGGTTTATACAAATAAACAGAATAAAAAGATAGGTATTAGTAAAACAAAAATTATTAAATACCTGACTAGGTTGATTACCGTTCTTATCAAGTGTTGTATTAGAGTTCAATACAACAGTAGTTTCCTAATCAAGTCTCTGCTTTACAATATCCCACCATAAAGTCCACCGTTTTTTTTGTCCACTGGGGAACACAAGAACAATGGGGTTACATTGCTACCACACTAGCAGGCAGGACAACTGCAAACTAAATTCCTGGAGGATGAGATTCCCTCCCATCTCCTCTTAACCCCCGCCCAGCAGCAGCAGATTCTTCTTTTCAGATATTGTTTTAGTTTGTTAATTTTACATTTATTTGATTCTTTTATGGGCATTGCCATCGTCCCCCTGCCTCATATGACTGACTCCTTATAATTGTCATTTTCACTGGAATGCAGAACAGAACTGGAAGCAGACTATTTCATTGGATCTGTATTGTACAGAAGCATTTCTAGGTAAATGCCAAACTGGTTCAGGAATCCGCAACACAGCTCAGGCTCCCCACTATAGCGTTGTGGGAGTGGAGCGGATCCAGACAACCCTCTGACCAACCCTGCATCAGAGATGGTAGAAACTGCCGGTGCCAAGGAAGGAGCTGGGGTGGCCACTGGTTGAGAGCAGTTAGATTAAACAATGTCTGCAAAGCCAATGACAAATGATCAATATGTTGATCTTGGACCTGCATCTTGTCCAATATTTTCTGTAAAGGTGGATCACAATCACCATCTGTAGTCATGACCCTTACGTACTGTTATGGTTAGCAAAACAAGACAAGGAGTCAGACGGTATAGTTAAGAACACCTTTATTAATAATAATAATAAGCAAATAAAAGTATGACAGTACAGACTGACTGACAGACTGGAAAGACTAGAGAACTCTATCAGCAATAGGAGCCTGCCAACGGGTCAACCACACTACTGGAGACTAGGCCGAAGCCAGCTGGTAGTCTCAGGAATCGAAGAGAACGCAACACTGAACCTACAGTCTCTTGTAAGGAGCAACAGAGGAGACTATTGACTCACGCCTGCAGTCAGTATGGAAGAGCACGTCTCCAATAAGGATGTCAACAATGGAGACTACTGACTCACACCTGCAGTCGGTAAGGCCGATGTCTGTCAGAGCCCCAGGTCTGCACCAGGATGGGTGTCAGTAGGTAACGGAGCCACAAGTGGAGTAAACAGATAGATCCACAGGTCAGCACCAGCTAGGATAGCCGGCTATTACACAGGATACAGGAACAACTGGAACTAGAACTGCTTAGAACAACAATGTAAGGGTAACTGATACACAGGCCCATAGAGGTTTATAAAGGAGTAGGAGAAGGCGGGACCAATTAGGTCCCCCAGGCTGGGCCTATAGCAGGCGTTCAGGCAAGTGCCTTATTCATGATGCCAGTAATGAGGAACCAGAAACGACCATGCCGCAGGCAGAGAGGGACGCAGCTAGTTACTCCAGACCATCAGTCCAGAACCTTGCACCTGGCCGAATGGTGCAGGCCGAGGTAAGGCACTGTGACAGGGGGCTCCTACTACTGACATGTTGCGGCTTCTTGCCAACATCTCTGAGGCTCAGCATTATGTGTCTGCTGCCCTGTTTGACGCTGTGCATATGGTCGCCAGGGCATCAACTATGTCTGTGGTAGCCAGACGTGCTCTTTGGTTCAAGATCTGGTCTGCTGACACGGCTTCCAAGAGGGCTCTTTGTCCTTGCCCTTTCAGGGCACCTCACGGTTTAGGCCTGATCTCAAGGATCTGATCAGTGAAGCCACTGGAGGGAAGAGTATTCACCTGTCAGTGGTCCAGAGGAAGAAGGTGCCTGTCAGAAGGAATCAGCTTTTTCATCCCTTTCAGGCTGACTCGCGCCAGGAGACCCAGGCGGTGCCTCAGACTCCGCGCTCCTCCTTCAAGCCTAAGCACCAATGGAGGTCCAAGTCCTCTGCTAAGCCCAAGGCTTCAAAACCTTCTTCTGCAAAACTCGCCGAATCCCGGTCCCCACCCGCAAGTAGGTGGCCACTTAAGCCACTACCTTTTGGCTTGGGAGGCCTCTGTGGCAGACCCGTGGGTTTTGCAGGTGGTGGCTACGTAGTACAGGATCCCCTTCCCCTCCCTTCTTCCTTCTCGGGCTCTCTCTTCTCGCTCTCCTCTGGGAGCAGAAAAGCTCTGCCTTTTCGAGGGAGCCATTCAGGCTATTCTGGACAAGGCGGTCTTGGAACCTGTTCCTCCTCAGGAATGGGGGTTGGGGTTCTACTCCAACCTCTTTGTGGTTCCCATCCCATTTTGGATTTGAAGGATCTCAACTCCTTTGTGGTCAGGTCCCAGTATCGCCAGGAGTCACTACGCACGGTAATCACTGCCATGTACCCTGGGGAATTTCTGGCCTCATTGGATCTTCATGATGCTTATTTGCACATCGCCATTCATCCAGAGAGACAGCAATATCTTTTCTTTGCCTGCGACTGAGGACATTTCCAGTTTTCAGCCCTCCCCTGACCACAACTCCTCAAGTCTTCAACAGAGTCCTGGGAGCATTGATTTCCATCCTCCATCGGGACTGCATCAGTTAACACGTATATGGACGACCTCCTTCTGAAGGCATCTTCTCCGGAACTCTTTCATCAGCAGGTGCAGGATTGCATTCATGATCTGTCCCATCACGGGTGGATCATCAAACTGGACAAGTCGGACCTTGTTCCTTCACAGAGGATGGTTTCTGGTCCTCCTTTTCGAGACCCAGAGAGGGATGGTGTTTCTCACAGACGAAGTGGCTCATCAGATAGCACTGAAGGTCCAAGCTGTCCTGCCTCAGGATCCGGTTCCAGCCAAGAATTTGTCATCCCTGGTGCGGAAGTTCATTTCCACCATAGAAGTGGTTCCGTTTGCCATGGCTCATACCAGGGAAATTCAGAGGTTTCTAATCCTGGCATGCAAGGGTTGACCAGATCTCCTGGAGAGGTCCCTATCTCTCCCTCTTCACGTGGAGCTGAGCCTCTCGTGGTGGTTCAACCTTAACAATCTCCTGAAAGGCAGGCCCTTCATGGTGCCATTCTGGACAACAGTGAGGACAGATGCCAGCCTCTCTGGATGGGGAGTGGTCCTGGGGCACTTGAATGCTCAGGGCCGGTGGTCCCAGGAGGATTCTCTCTTTCCCATCAATGTCCTGGAGCTTCGGGTGATATTTTATGCCCTGCAACACTGGAGACATCAGCTGAAGGTTTGCCCGGTCAGGGTACATTCAGACAATGCCACAGCGGTAGCCTACATCAACAAGCGAGGTGGCACAAGATGTCTTGCAGCTTGGCTAGAAGTCAAGGATATTCTGTCCTGGGCAGAGGAGCATGTCACTGCCATTTCTGCAGTTCATATTCCTGGGGTAGACAAAGTTCTGGCAGAGTTCCTCAGTCGTCACACAGTGGATAGCAGAGAGTGGGAACTGCATCAAGAGGTGTTCGGCCTCATTGACAAGCTGTGGGGTCTTCCGTGCATCGACCTGATGGCAACAAGACACAACAGGAAGGTTCCAATGTTCTGCTCTCGCTGGGCGGATTCCCTGGATCTAGCAGTGGATGCCTTGTCTATCCCGTGGAATTTCCCTCTGGCATACATCTTTCCTCCCATTCCGCTGTTGCACAGCGTGATACAAAAACTGCTACTGGAGTGCTGCCCAGTCATTCTGATTGCTCCAGGCCTCTGATGATCAGTTTTGCAAGGTGGCCACTTGGTCATCTGTGCATACCTTTTCCAAACACCGTCGTGTGGATGTGCTGGCATCGACTGATGCCAGTTTTGGGAGGAAGATCCTGGAGGCTGCCTTGCCTGTCTAGGATCTCCTTTGTCTCTTCAGTACTCTTTCACTTTTGAGCCCTTTGGCTCTAGTTCAGTGTGCTGTGTAACGGTTCCTGGGGTCTGTTTTTACCCCTGTTCGGTGTCCTTTGACACTTTGCGGTTATTGTTGAGCTATTCATGATCCGTTGGTTCATTGGTGCTCTGGTGACATTGGGGGCCTGCGCCTGGTCCTTGCCTTTCTTCCCGCCCTGGGAAACTTAATGGTTGGACATCCCAAAGTTACTAGTAACCTGTATTGGACGACAGAGAAAAGAGGATTTTAGTCTTACCTGTGAAATCCTTTTCTCTTAGTCCATACAGGTTACTGGTCCCCCACCCTGTCAAGGGACCATGCTTGGCTCTCCTATGGCAGAATGTGGGGGTTCTTTCGGGTTCATGCTCACAGGAGTCTTCCTTTACCCTCTTACTACCTAGTTAATCGTTTTCAAATCTTACTGGAAGGGGATTGGCTAGCTGCAAGCTAAGGAGAGGAGGTAGGCCCCACCCAGCAGTCACTTCTCAGAATTGTTTCTGCCTACTTAAAGGGGCTGATCGCCTACCCAAAGTTACCAGTAACATGTATGGACTAAGTGAAAAGGATTTAACAGGTAAGACTACAATCCTTTTGTCTTGTCCCTATGTATGTGTATCAGTCTGCTGGTTTCAGACTATGTTCTATTTGTGGTACAGGGCTTCTGTTCTTTTAATTTACATCCAGTTAACCCCTGAATGCCAAAGCAATGCATTGCATACCTCTTTGGCATTCAAAAGGTTAAGGGCACAATTAAGCTTGCGTGGATTCAGACCCATATTTTCTCTATGACAGGTTTTGACCCTGACCAGTCTATCCACACCTGTTTGTTGTATCCTGGATACGTTTGATTAGATTTCCCTTTAAGAAAGAGGGTCCATTCTAAGATGGAGCATGATCTTGTACTCCTGGGTAGGATTCCTAACTTGAGGAAGGTGAGACAGGGGATGAAGATACCAATGATTCTTCCCCCCCACCCCAGGATCCCTTCAGGAGGACTTGTGAGATCTGTAGAAGTCTTGATTGGGGTGTTATTAGAGACTCTCCAGATATCTGAAACCACCTTGGGGACATCCACGGTGGACATTTTTAAATAATGTAGGAAGGGTGCTATTCACTTTGAGGAGACTGCCTTATAAAAGGTTCTTTCTGTCTAGGCATCGTACTCTTCTTAACTCTTTTTTTTCACAGTTGTATTGCAGTTGTGTGGTACTCTTGCCATTGATCCCCCAGTTTATCACCTTTCTAAACACACAGCTGTATCAGTAGCTGATGCTGGCATTCTCTTTTCCAGCTGAAATATGCATATCTGGGGCCACATTGTGTCCAATCTTGGCCACACCCTAGGTGACAAGAGCCATTGCCATCTGGTGTGATTGCTTAATGGAAGCAGTCCAAATGGAGTATTCCAGCGGAGATCTTGTTCATATGATCTCCAGGGTTCACAAAACTAATGCTTACATTTGTGAGGCAGCTTTAGACAGATTTATTTTCTTGGTGAGATGTACTCACTGTCTGTAGCGGCACACCATACCCTGTGGCTGAAAATCTGGTTGGTTGATCTGTCTTGTAAGAAGCAAATAGCTGTTTGTTCCTGAACTGGATAAGGTCATTAGCCATGCAAATTAAGACAAGAGTTCACTATAACAGCATTTCATGCCTAAGCATCAATCTTTCCTGCAAAGCCTCTCTTTTCTCTGTCCCCCCAATACTCTTCAGCAACCAAGGCTTCTATCCCTTCATCGAGCCAAACTGATTTGTCTGATTCTCTCCTGGACATTACCTCAAGTTCCATCCCTATCACCCATTCTCATTCCAGGGGTAGACAATTTGATGGTGGATTATCTCAGTTATTAACTCCTGGACACTGGAGAGTGGGAACTAAAGCAGTCAGTTTTAAACTCCATACCTCTGAAGTGGGGTCTGACAGTTGTGGACCTGATGGTGTCTTGGATGAACCACATAATTTGTCTTTCTTACGCCGGGTTCCAGAATCCTATAGCCTGTGCAGGGGTCACAGTGATCATTCAGTGGCAATAACCTCTGGCATACATGTTCCCTCCTCTTCCCCTGCTTCCCATGGTGTTAAGAAATGTCAGGATGAATCGGGTACAGACAATCCTGGCTGCACCTTATTGGTCTCACAAGGCTTGGTTCTCAGACCTGATCAACCTGTCAGTAGATGAGTGGTGGCCTCTCCCTCTCCCTCTGGACTTCTTGTTTCAGGGCCCTCTGTGTTATGCAGATGCAGAGAGGTCGGCTTTGACTGTGTGGCTCTTGAAGCCAATATCCTGAGGAGGGAGGGTTTCTCTGAACTAGTAATCATAACCATGCTTAATGTCTGCAAGTCTTCAAATGCTTATCATATGATGTGGTGAATGCTCTTCAGTGGTGTCTTTTTGTTGCTTGACCCAGAATACTGCACTCACTCCAGCAACTGTCTGTCCACCAAGTGACTGAACTATAGTGTTTTTTCATGTAGAGCACCCCTTTCTGATTTTTCATGTGCATAAGGTGCTATCTTTAAGATTCTCCCTAAGATGGTTTCTGATATTACTTACTAAAATATGAAAGGCTGTGAGGGAGAACAAAAGAGCACAATGGCTTGTTCTACAGCTAGCTACTGCTCATCACCATCACGTTTTAGCTCTGTGGTGCCATTACAGAGGTGATATGGTCCATATATGTTTCAGACTAATCCTGCCCAAAAGGGCAATCCAGCCCCCCCTCAAAGAGTATCCAGAACAGTTTTGTACATGGTTCCCTTGCTCAGTGCATAGGAAAAACAGCTGCACCTTACTGATGAGGGCCAGCAAGGATGAAACATACTGGTGGTTAGCTGGAGTTCCCGTACAGCGGGTACTTGCCTGTCATTTTGGAGCTAGACTGCCCTTTTGGGAGTGATTAGTCTAATGTGAACTTGGTAGTCTAATACAAATTTGGTAGAACAAACCATTGTGTTTTTTGTTGTTCATTCTCAGAGCCGCTCACATTGTGGTATGTGTTTTGAATATCTTAAAGGGACAGTAATGTCTCAGAAAAAAAAATATTTAGCATTTTGTAGTTCTTAAAAAGTTGAATTGAATGCAAAAAAACCCTATCTCTCAAACCGCTATGGTATATAGCATTCAGAGTTTGACTGTCAACCTACACTGAGGCTCTTCAGCAGAGCCGCAATCATGTTATTGAAAACGAATGACTGACTTCATTGGAATGGTCTACAAAGTGTGCATTTTTGCAAGCTGACAGCAGGAAACGTCAAACTTTAAATGCAGATATCTCTCAAACCATAGTGGTTTGAGAGATAGGGGTTTTTGCATTCAGGTCAACTTTTTAAGAACTACAAAATGCTAAAAAAATTTTTCTGGGACATCATTGTCCTTTTAAGGAGTAATCCAGATATGGATGGACTTCTTACTGTCAGTCCCTAAGGAAACCAGCTGTACCTCACTGACGAGGACTAACAAGGCTGAAATGTGCATCTGAAGTTAGTTGTGTTCCTGTGCAGAGTGGACTTGCTTCTCATTTTCGAGCTGGACTTTTGGGCAAGATTAGTCTAATAAGAACAAGGAAGGTTCTCCACTGTAATGGCTCTAGAGAGCAGAAATGTGATGTTTGAGTGGTTACTAGCCATAGAACATGCCATTGTGCTTTTTGTTTGTCCTCAGAGCCTTTTACATTTTAAGTGTTTTGAGTTATATTAGGTTGTCCCTAAGAGTGAAGGGTAGTCTCAGTGCCTAAACAAACCAGTTGCCACCTCACTTAGAAGGCCCAACAAGGCTGAAATGTGTGCCTGGGATTAGCTGTTATTCCTGTGCAGAGGGAGCTTGCCCTTCATTTTGGAGCTAGGCTTCCCTTTTGGATTAGTCTAATAGAAATGTGGAAATGTCTCCTCTGTAGTGGCACTAGAGAGCTAAAACATGATGCTGCTGAGCAGTGACTAGCCATAGAACAAGCCGTTGCGATTTGTTTGTTCTCAGAGCTGCTCACATTTTGGTATAGGATTTCCATATTAATCAAGAGATTGTGCTTCTTTTTCTTTATCCTGACTCATCTAACACATAAGAACAGGACCTTTTACTGTCTGTATTTTAAGTGCCTTAAATACTACATTCATTGTTTCAGATATATTATTCCTGAGGACCATTTGTCTCCTTAGTTTTTCTCAGTGTGTAATGTCTTCATACCACATGCTCTTAACTCGTCTTGTGTTTTGTTGATGTCTTATGATTTTTTTTCAAATTATGTCATCCCCATGTATTCAGGGTTGTCTCCATCTTTCACAAGCTCTGCATGCTTTTCATCCTCTATGTGTCTCACCCTTTTTCTTTGTTCTATGACAGCGGAGAGAAGTGGGCAACTTTGAATACTTGATGTTCCTGAACAGTCTATCTGGCCGCACCATTAGAGACCTCATGCAGTATCCACTAATGCCGTGGGTGCTTCAGGATTACAAGTCTGAGGTGAGCAAGGCACCTACCAAAATCTGAGGCATGCTGTTGTATGCAAACATTTGGGCACCCCTGGACACATTACATGTTTTGTTGATTTTCTAAGTGAAAAGACTTTGAACTCTGCAGCAAACAAACTTTTCTGCAAATTGTAATGCACAGTTAGTTATTTATTTGCTGAATTTAACTGAATGAAAAAAAGAACAGAAAATGTGGCATATACAAATATTTCAGCACCCTTCCATTTGATCCACTAGTGTTATTTTTTGTAAGGTCTCAGAAATTAGTTGACTCATTAGAGCTTAATCTAAGTTAGGTGATGGCAATTCCAGAGCTTAATAAATTCCCTGACTCTTCAAAACTGTCAAGTTGTTGTTCATATATTCAACAATTATGGGCTCCTCTAAGCAGCTGACAGAGGATCAGATGATAAAGATAATTGACAAAGCAGAAGAGGCTATATATTGATCTCTAAAAGCTTACATTTTGCAATTTCCACTGGCTGAAATGACAATAAATAGAAGTTAAGGAAAACTCAAGAATAGAGTTGGAAAACCAAAAAAAAAAAAATCTAATAGAACTGCTTTTAGACTGATCAGGAATACAAAGCATAACCCCAATATCACTTGAAAGGGCCTTCAAGAAAGTTTAGCTGGTTCTGGAGTCGTGGTATTCCAGTTCACTGTGCAGGGTTGCTTGCACGTACATGATTTGCATGGAAGAGTCATTAGAAGGAAACCTTTCCTGCAATCTCATTACAAATTTCAAAGTTTTATGTATGCAACACAACACTTAGATTAACCAGAGGCTTTTGGAACCAAGTGTTGTCGTCTGATGAAGTTAAAATTGAACTGTTTGGCTACAATCACCAAAGCCGCATTTGGAGAAAAAATAGGAGAAGCACTTGAAGAAAAGAAAATCTTGGGGGTGGATCTGTTTTGCTTTGGGGTTGTGTGCGAGCCAGTGGCACATGATATATTCTGCAGATAGAGGGAAAAATGGATTCTACTAAGTATCAAAAATGCTGGAAACTAATGTTCCACAACTGGTGAAGAAACCGAAGCTGAAAATTAGCTTCAAGAAACAAAAGCTTAAGGTTTTGTAATGGTCTTCCGCATCCCAAGACTTAAATATTATTGAAAATCTGTGGATATATCTCGCTAATGCAGTGCATGCAAGATGACCTAATAATAATGTTGAACTAAAAGCATTCTGGAAGAGTGGGGAAACATTCCTAAAGGAAGACCAGAAGCACTGTAAGCTGTCTAAAAGAAACATTTAGAGGCAGTTATTTCTGCATTACTAAGTACTGACTGATAGCGTGCCCAAACTTTTGCACATGCCACATTTTTTTATTTGATTTTTTCAGTCTGTTCAGTTCAGCAAATAAATATTAACAATGCATTATAATTTCCAGAAATATGTCAACTTTGTGTATGTTGGCTGCAGAGGTTGCATTTACATTTTGACTTGATTTTATAAGTAAAAAGAAGTAATTTAGCCAGGCTGCCCAAACGTTTTCATTCAGCTATATGTATAAAGATAGAGGTGGAGAAATTCTGGGGCAAAATAGCTTCACTGTATGCAACACATACAAATCCAAATTAATATAAATAGGGCTTTTGATCTCTTGGACGATCAAGAGGTCTCTAGAGACAGTTTTTCAACAGAATGTCTACACCTTCATCTTTAAATCCTAATGGCCCCTATGAGTTTTGTTCTTGCTCCTTGATTCAAGAGATAACATCTCTAATCTGTGCTGAATGTCATGTCCATGGAGGCAGACATTACAGTAGCCATAAATTTGTTTACTTCATACTGAAGCAGGCAGAGTGCATGAGGCATAGAAGCTTACCATAGTCAATAGGAAGAGTCTGAGGTCCTGTTGTCCTGCTAACAATAGTCATGGGTATGGCAACCAGGGCTCTTAAACAAATGTACATGTGCAGAATTCCTAGGGACCATTAGGATACTGTGGCCATAGTAAGATAAATGGAGATTAATATTAGGATGTGTTGTTTATCCTTTAAAATAGCTTAATTTAAATATCCTGAATACCAACGATGAAGCATTTATGTGACAAAATTAACCCTGAATTTCCCAGAGAAACAGATTGCTTCAGGCTCCTTACAAACAGAGTGAGGTTGGGTAATAATTTTGGTCACAGTTAATCCTGTATCTTATCAAGGTCTGTTATCTTATTGCAGTGGCTTTTATGATGTCCCATGTGATTAAGTGACTGCATTGATTTGTTACAGACACTTGACCTCTCAGACCCCAAAGTCTTCCGTGATCTTTCCAAACCCATGGGAGCTCAGAGCCCTGGGCGCAGCCAGAAGTTTATCCAGCGCTACCAGGATGTGGAAAAAAATGATGGTAAGATGAGTAGATGCTTAAAGAGGAAATGTTTAGAGTGAGATGAACATACAGTCATAGATGTTCTTGTTTGCCTTTATCCTTAGGTGAGCTTTCAATGCAGTGTCATTACTGTACTCACTACTCTTCAGCAAGTATAGTCTCATCTTACTTGGTGCGGGTGGAACCCTTCACACAAGCCATGCAGTACTTACAGGTGAGTGGTGCAAATTAAGAGCACCTAATGGCAAGCCTTATACACTAAAGGAAAGGCAATTCTGGACCAAACCAGTTGTACTATATGTTACAAATAATAATAAAAAAACACTGATTAGATTGGGCTTTTAACTCCTGGAATGTTAGAGAGGTCTTTAAAGCATTTCTTCAAAATGTGTTGGATACTGCACTAGCATTCCAGAGGTAAAGTCCCATGTTTATTTGTACCTTATGGTGCAATTGCTTTGTCCCCAAATTACTATTTTCATCCATTAATAAGACCCAAAGTCACACAGTTACGTTCACATGCAATGGTCAATAGATGCTTGTAGGTGAGTGTTACTGTTCACCAATTGTTAAGGACACACACATATACAAATTGCTACTACCAAAACTTCAAGCAATGTAACTTAAATGGATAAAGTATCCTAAAGCCATTATACTCCAATATACTTTTTGTACAAGTAAAACACTTACAAAAATAGCAATGTCCATTAACACAGAGATTGGTCCTATAGGGCCAATGCCTCAAACTTGCATTTTAAGTGTACCACGCAGTTAATTACAAGTGTAACACTGGTTTTCATATCATTAATGCAAGGCATACAGTTCTTTTTTTAAAATATATAAGTGTTATATGAAAACAACTGTTACTTGTTATTTCATCATTACAGTGATCAAAACAACCCCCCTACTTCAGGATCTAAAAATGTTAAAGTATAGCATACTTACATACATCTGGTACTACATGACTGGTAGTATATTCTATTGGCCTGGCTGGTGCATTAATTGCTGACTGGCAGAGGTTTCTTGTCTATTTCCCTATCTCTCTTCTGTTTCCTGCCAGGAACTGTGATAACTAAGCATAAGAGTCTACGCACACACTGACTCTCACACATGGTAGCATCTTTGATTCCATAAATGTGCTGTAGTATAAAAGGTTTTCAGCCATGTACCATTCCCTGTGCAGATCCCTCTAATGTAAATGGATTTGAATGATGCTATGGAAAGACTCAAATGGAATGACTTGTGGCCTACATTACTGGTCATGACAGAAAAGGAGGGCATGCTTCTAATAAGAATGCTGCCGTAACTTCAGTGACTCCCAAAACTAGTTGAACAGAAGAGGTTCAAACTGACCAGGAGAAGTTCAGATTGTCAACAGTAAAATGAGGAATTGGGGACAGTAAAATTGGGAATTATTTTGCCAATCTGGCCAATGATGGCCCAAAATATAAACACCTTACCAACAGAACCACTGTTATCTCTTGGGATATATTGAACTAAATGTTGACACAAACGTGTTTTCACTAATAATGAAAAAGAAAGATAACAGTAAAAGTCTATATACACTAAACATAATGACTCACTATGTGTGTATGCAGATGATATGCCCAAGCTTTTGAAATAAATAAAATATTAAGGAGTCAGACAACAGTTGGGACATACCTGAGGTAAAGCGTACCAGAACCTCTGAATCAATGCAGACATTATCTTAACACTTGGGCCTTAGACAAATGATTTATCTTAATAAAATCTACAGGCATTCAACATGTTAACTTTTTATTTTAGGGAAGGAATAAAGATAGTTGTTTCATTTTTCAGAATAATATTGTGAGCTTTGTAATGAATGCATACTGCTTAAAGAAATCTTCACTGGGCTTTAAAAAAATCACCTTAAAAATAAAAAAAGTCTAAAACTTGAGTAAAATGGCAAACTACTCTGCAAACGGTTGGTCATATTCCATAAGCACAAAATGTGCTGTTCTGGAGCAAACCAACTGCACAAGACGAGACAAATAACTGCCAAAACTACTAATGATTAAATTGGTTCTTTCAGCCACTTGAATTCAAGGGGTTAAAAGCCACATTTACATTTCTGGAAATGTTTATTTGTCCCCTATGGTGCAGTTGGTTAGCTTCAGAACTGCACATTTTTTATCTTAACGAGATAGTAATGTCAGAAAAAAAGTATTAACTATATGGTAGATGCAATTAAAAGATAGTACTTGCACTTTTTCGTATTTCTCAAACTGTTATGGTTTGAGAGATATATGAAAATAAAGTTCTCTGGTCCCTCCCCTTTCTGCTTGATGAGCTGTAAAGCTGTCAGAAGCAGATTCTGGTCGCATTACCAGATGTGGCTCTTCAGCAGTGCCGATATAACGATGTCTAAAGACAAATACTTAATTTGGAACGGTGTACAACGTGTGCCTGGCTTGCTAGCATGCTTTGTAGACTGTTCCAATTAAGTATTTATTTCTAAACTAGTTGAAGAGCCTGTTACACGGGCCACTGCCACCTGGTCGCGGGGCAGTCATGCGCAGTAGAGACTGCCCGCGCCATGGCTGATACAGAGCTGGACGCTTCTTCGGAGCGTCCAGCTCTATATCAGCCGCGGCATGGGCAGTCTCTACTGCGCATGACTGCAGCACGCGCATCAGTGTCTACTGTGCATGACGCGGCATTACACACGTTTTAGCTAATTATTATATAGGATAGCGTGATTTCAGCTCTGCTGAAGAGCCTCTGTCTGGTCAAATGACTGGAATCTGCAGCTGTCAGCTAAATGGCAGTCTTGAGTAAAACAGCCAATAAAAGGTAACTTTAGCAAGTTATATCTCTCAAACCATAAAGATTTGAGAGATAAGACTTATGTTGATGTTAATATTTTTTTAAAGTCTACAATATTAAATCAACTTAAAATTAACCATTACTATCCCTTTAAGGAATATGGGCCTATGTGCCCAGTTAATAAAATGTCTGGGCTAAATGGTATTCAGTAGTTTGGAAAGAAATGAGATTGGGTTTTGGCACAATTTTTGTACAGTTTTGTACTCTGCTCAGTAAACATGTCCATTAATGAGCAAGTCGCTAACATTCTACATCAGAATTATCAGGTGCCCTCCATCCCTTTTAAATACAATCTCAACCTCTCCCGAGAATCCTTTACAGGAAACTGATGAAATTTGCTATTTCTTACACACGGAGGACATGCCTGGATGCAGAGAGAGCTTTGAAAAAGATTTAATTTAGTCAGCTTAAAATTTATGGGAGAAATCTAACACTCACTATCTGCACACTTCTACTTTTCAGAAAAGAACCCAGCAGATCGCCAAAATGAACATATCAAATTTAAATGTGTGGGTTCCTGGATTTTCATTGCCCCCCTCCCCCATGGAGGCAGCAATTCACACTTTTCATGGTTCAACACTAGACAATGAATGATAAATCATTACCTATTGTGATTGGCAAATTATTTTAAGTACGTGAAAAGTATGGAACTTGTGACTCTGTGGTACATTTGCAAAACACCTGGAAACATGTAAATTGTTAAGCATAAAATAAGTGAAAATAATCCTTTAGTGGTGCAGTCAGATTGAAATGTAACATTTATTATATAAAATGAAAATGCCTTAGAAATTATAATTAAACACTTCTGGTCCTTCCTTAGATTCGAAGTGAATGGAAAAAGGCACAGATAGAAGAAAGAAGTATCAGACCATATATATAAAGATTCAGACATTAGCACATGTCCTATCTGTTTCATATAACTGTGGTATAGGGGCTTGGTGCAAACTCCTGATAGAGAGGCAGCCACAGACAAAGCTCAGTCAGTGACTGTATTAACAAAAAGCACCAGAATACATGCTTTTGTGTAACGGGGTAAAAAATGGAAAGCAATCCATCCCTTAAACTTCTCTAAACTAGTGGTAAAGTTGTCACTTCTGTGGAACTAACAATATAGAAACAGCAACAGAATTGAAAGAGCAGAGATATTAGCTCCAGAGATGCCCCATTATTTATCAGAAAAATTGTATTCCTCAGCTGGGTAAACCAAACATTACAGATGGTTAAAAAAATCATTATAATCATATGTAGTTGTTAAACAAAAAAGCCCGAATTAACATGTCATTGCAACCAAGTGTAGAAACTCCCTACAGGAATAACCCCCACTTCACACCTAGCTCATTTTGCCCAGCAAGAAGTTAGGCCAGAATGCAGGAAACATGAAAAACTTCTATCTCCAAATATGAAAACCGCTAGTGAATAGGTTTGTTAAATTGCTCATGAAAAAAATCAAGATTAGTGAACAGTGCATATTTTTTGTGGGCCTGGTTAGAGTGGAATAGTGAATGCGCCTAATGCAGGAAGTGCTTTTGTGAACGATTTTATATATATATATATATATATATATATATATATATATATATATATATATATATATATATGTGTAGTTTTGTTGTAAAAGCTAATTTTTCATGTGCAATTCAAGATGCCCTTGGTATATGGCTTCGTGCATTAGAACATGTGCAATATTTATCTGCGCATGAAAAATGCCTTTAGCACATTCGCACATTTCTTGCATTCCGCCCTTAACACTAGAATTATAATGAATGAATTAATGAATATGTTTATTTATATCTCGCCACAAGTATACGCAGCGCTTTGCAATTTAAGGGTTTAAACAATACAGGGTTACAGGTGCTTTGTAGAGTGAAACATTGGGTGGGAGGTCCGTGCCTGAAAGTTTACAATCTAAAGTGGTAATGGGAGACATACAGAGTACATAAGGGTCAAGTGCTGAATACAGTGCTAGTTCTGATGATCATAGATGACATCAGTAAAGTAGATAATTTATAAGATTGTTCATTGTACAACATCAGTTCCTTCTAGCATGTTGAGATTTTATCTATGAGGTGCATTTTTAAGTGAGATTTGAAGGTTATCAGAGAGGTGCAGTGGCACAGGTTGGATGGTAGAGCATTCCAAAGGTACGGAGCAATGAGAGAAAAAGGTTTGATACGTGACAGGGCTGTAGACACAAGAGGAGCTGAGAGAAGACAATCATTGGCCAAACGTAAGTGGCGGGATGAGGTAAGAAGGAGTAGAGGGGAGAAGTGTCTTGAAAGAGAGATGTAAGATTTTGCAAGATATCTGGAGTTTGATAGGCAGCCATTGGAGAGTTTTGAGGAGGAGTGGGGCAGGGACAAACCTAGGTGACAGAAGAGTAATTCGTGCTGCAGCATTCTGTATAGATTGAAGTGGGTGGAGATGGGAGGCAGGAATGCCAGATAGAAGAATGTTGCAATAGTCCATGCGGGAGAGGATGATTGTGTGTATAAGAATTTTAGCTGGAGGAGCAGAGGAAGGAACGGATTTTAGCAATGTTACGCAAAAGAAAGCGACAGGATTTAGTAATGGCATTAATATGAGGGGAGAGACTTGTCAATTATCACCCCTAGACACCGTGCTTCTGATACTGGATTTATGGTAATGCCATTTACAGTCAACTGGACTGAACATATTTTCTCAGTTAGCAAATGTTTGCAAATTTTTTTTTAGCAAAAAGTGGGTGTGGCTAAAGTGTCTGCCTTTTTTATGAGAGGGTTAGCAATTGTGCCTAATTCAGCAAAGCAATTAGCACACATTTTCATATGTCTGGCTAGCTGTGCTGTTAATTTAGGAGCATTCGCTAATTTTGCCATTTATTTAGGAGCAAGTCCTATTCAAAATCAAGGTGTTAATAGGTTTCTTGCATCAAAGGGATAGTAATACTTAATATGTAAAAAAAAGCATCTATTGTAGTATCTATCCCCCTGAGTAAAACAAGTTTACTCCCACTGTTAAAAGGTGTTTTATTCAAAAGTTATTACAGCTCAAACGTGGATTTGTTATGTGTAGTATCTCAGTGACCTGAAATTGTACAGTAGTGCTGTTGCTATACCATCCTATGGACAGCTCTGGTCAGTTGACCAAAAACCTCCATAGGATGGTGTAGCAACAGCACCACTGTACAATTTCAGGCCACTTTGATACTGCACATAAAAAAAAATCAAGATTGGGCTGTAATAACTTTTGAATAAAACACATCTCAGCAGTGGAAGTAACCTTGTTTTACTGAGGGAGATAAACACTACAACATATTTTTTTTACATTTTAAGTATTACTATCCCATTAAAATGTGAGCAATCGCAAACAGCACATACATTTATGGTTTTTATATAATAGCGAATGCTCCATTTTCTTTCATTCCTTCCTTAGTCATAGACTGTGAAGCAGTGACTTGTCCTGTCACGTGTTTTACATTTTTTGTCCACCTTATACAGTGGAATTAGTGTTGCTTTTTGGGTTATACAGTGCATTTTCTGCCTTCTGATCTGAACTTACAACTCCTAATAACACCTCCACACACACACACACACACACACATATATGCATACAGTGCTATGGTCTGAAAATCCCAATGAATAGACAAATGTTTCCCTTGTGCCTTTGATCGAGACATGACATCTTCAAACTGAGGCAGGCAAAGTGGCTGAGCATGCTTAACCCTTTAATGACCAGAGGGGTGTACAAAAGATTGCAAAGCATTACATACCTCTCTGGTCCTTAAAGGGTTAAGACTATTTGGGTTTGAGGTTCTGTGGTCCTGCTACCAAAAGTTATGTCTGTCTTCATGGATTTCCAGGACAGATTGAAGAGGTTCTCTCTTGAACAAGAGCACAAGGGCAGAATTCAGATAGGGTCATTAGGATTTTCTGGCAATGGAAAGGTAAGTGGGACGCTATTATTGTGAGGTGTTAGTTCATAACCTCACTGTACCACTGATAATGTGTTACTATGTGTATGTAGGGTCATTTGAACTGAATCGCTTTACCTCAGTATGATGCTGCATTCTATATCTATGCACAGAAACACACACTCTTGCATGTTCCTACTTACAAAAGAATACACTGTTATTTTTCTATGTAAACTTAAAAACATATACAACTCTGCAATACAGATAATATATATTTAAAAGAATTGCCCATGTGCCGTCCTATATGGACTTGCTGGAATTTGCACACAGTAACATAGATAGACACACAGCCTGCAATTCTCAAATGAAACACTTAGTCCTGTTTTCATTTATAAACAAATATATTTATTCCCATAAATCTCTCCACACTTACACATCCACATAAAATATATACAAACATATAAATATACATTTGCAGAAAGCTATCTATAAACATGCAAATAAATGTATTAATATAGTACGTGGGAAATCAGTTATTGTTTTCTGAATAATCCAGACTTAAGTTTTAAAGCAGCATCTAATTTATTAAAAGAAACTCGCATACATATTTAAAAAGGACATAAAACAATAAAGATATTACTTTGCCCAAACTGCATTACAGAGGGAGCGAGAGGCCCCGGCCTCCGCCTGTTAATATCGGCAACGCGATTTGTGAGCGTAACGGCTCCGGCTGTGTATATATTACTTGTGTTTAATACAGATAATCTCTTTATGTGCACCTGATTGGGTCCCAAGAGATTACAGGCAAAACTCATAAAGCAAAATGGGAAGGAAAGGATACACACAAAAATACAGTTATACAAAGGCACATGCATAGAGAAACTACAACTGAACACAAAAATCAAGACACACAAAGATGCCAAAAAAAGCAAACACAAAGACAATGCACAAACTATATCGACACAAAGGCACAAGAGCAGATGCAAATACATTGGCACATCACATAGAAATATAAACCAATACAAACATTCAAAAGTATACACAGAGATGAATGTTTATACAAAAGCATGCACAAAAACTAATTTATACACACATACACATCTGCAGATGCAAATAAACAATCTCATACAAAAATACATTCCTGTATAAACACAGAAATATACACAAATACAACAACACTGTCAAAAATATGCAGAGATACACACATACCTATAAAAAATATGTAAAGATACACAGGTACTCAAACAGAAAGCTTCTCATAGAGACACATACACAGAATCTTGCAAAGGCACACACACTTAACTAGAAAAATACACAAAGATACACATACATATAAAACATTCAAATACACATTCACTTACATAGAAGCACAGATATAGATGCACAAATAATTACACATAAACATACATAAAGATACACAGACACTCAGAACCACACAAAGACACATATAAAAGTACACAGACAGAAAAATAGACACACAGATACATACCATACAGAAACATTCACAAATATTTATAGAAGCTCATAGAAAGACAGAATCATACACAAAGATACACAGACACATGTATAAAGACACGCACTTACACAGGAACATATACAAAGATATACAAATATATGCACAAAAAGAATTCACAAATGTTTGTACACACACTTACAAATATGCAAGGATACACTTACACCTCCACAGAAATATGCACAAATATGCATACACACACCTCAACAGAAACCTACACAAAAACATAGAGATACACAAGCATAGACAAAAAAATATATACACAGATAAAAATGCATACACAAAGGTACACTTTCATCTCCACAGAAACATACATAAATATACACATGCACACTTTCACATACACATACATAAAACATATACAGTAATATGCAAACACACACACAATATACACACAAAGCTAAACACGCTTACATGGATACATACACAATTTACATGCACACATACACAAAAATATACATAAAAATGCACATATATATATATATATACATATACATACACTATTACACAGAGAAATATACAAAGTTACACATATGTACACCAATACATACACACATGTGCACCTCTGCAGAAACATACTCAACTATACACATGCACATTTTCCTGTACACATGAATAAAAATATATGCAAAGATACATACAAACACACACATACATAGATATATACATAAATGTACTCACACACACAGGAACAAATACAAAGATACATAAACATACAGAAAGATGCATACACAAAGATACAAACTTATACAGAAAAATATACAGATACACATTCATATACATAGATAAAGATGCACTTGAACCTCCACAGAGACATATATATATATATATATATATATATATATATAAAAGAATAAGCCTCATTTCATAATTTATGGTACCTCACACACCGAACATAATTTATGTCTAGGGTTGCCACCTTTTCTTAAAAAAAATACCGGCCATGGCATTCCCTCCATAGACTTAACATTGGACAGAAGCCAATTTTTTACTGGCCTGCCGGTAAAATACCGGCTGGGTGGCAACCCTATTTATGTCTCCTCAGAAAACAAACACACATTGAACAGAATGACTCATTACATAATTTATGTCTCATTAGGAGACACAACTCCTATTGGGTGATTCAGTGGGGACTTTACTGCTCCCATTGGGGGATTCAATGGGGCATGTTTATCATACAGGGAGTTGGCCCGCCCCCTCCAGCCTACCCACCACTATCCAACTGACAAAAAAAAAATATATAGCTGCCACTCGCTCCTGAAGTAGGGGATATCAGTAACTTCTCACTCAGGATCATGACCCCACAAACACACTGTTTCACTTCCCACAGATAACTGTAACCCTCCATACACTCTGTGTCACCTCCCACAGATAACTGTAACCCTCCATACACGCTGTGTCACGTCCCACAGATAATTGTAACCCTCCATACACTCTGTGTCACCTCCCACAGATAACTGTAACCCTTCATACACTCTGTTTCACCTCCCACAGACAATTGTAACCCTCCATACACTCTGTGTCAGTACGAGGGTGTAATGTTTCCATAAAATACAAACTTAGGGATAAACTTAATAGCAACTCTTTTATTTAACTCTTTTGATATCTTCAGTCAACCTCACTAACTGTTTTCAACTGTCACTCCTCCACTTCCTGATTCCCGCCCTTTCTCTCTCTTTTCTTAAAGGGACAGAGACACTTTGCTGTATGTTACAGGGCAAGCCTCAAACACCACTTTCTAGTTGTTCCCTCAGCATATTGCTATGCTGCCTCAACTGAAGAGCCACTGTGTGTTATATTGCTATGTTACCTCAACTTAACCCTTTGAATGCCGGAGGGGTACTCAACACATTGCAAAGCAATGCGTTGCGTACCCCTCTGGAACTCAAAGGGTTAAGTAAGGAGGAGTTACTGCTCCCAATGGGTGATTCAATGGGGGAGTGATTTAAATCATGCAGAGAGTTGGCCTGCCCCCACTATCCAGCCCGCCCACCACTATCCAAGTAACTGAAAAAACAAAATGGCTGCCACTCACTCCTACACTACAGGCACAAACACATCAGACAAAAACACACACTCAATCACACACACTCTCACACACACACTCAATCATACACACTCAATCATACACACTCACAATAATTCACATACTCACACTCTCTCACTCACACACACTCACACACACACTCTCTTACACTCACACACACTCAATCATACACACTCACAATAATTTACACACTCACTCACTCTCACACACCTACTCTCTCACTCTCACACACGCTCACACTCTCTCACTCACACACTCTCACTCACACACTCTCACACACCTCAATCATACACACTCAGTCATACATACAATAATTCACACACTCACACTCCCTCACTCACACTCTAACTCACACACACACTCAATCATACACACAATAATTCACACACTCACACTCTCTCACACACACTCTCACTCACACTCTCTCACTCACACACTCAATCATACACACTCACAATAATTCACACACTTTCTCACACACAGTCTCACTCACACTCTCACTCACTCACACTCAATCATACACACTCACAATAATTCACTCACTCACACTCTCTCACTCACACACTCTCACTCAATCATACACACTCACAATAATTCAATCACTCACACTCTCTCACTCACACACTCTCACTCAATCATACACACTCACAATAATTCAATCACTCACACTCTCTCACTCACACACTCTTACACACACTCTCACTCACACTCAATCATACACACAATAATTAACACGCTCACACTCTCTCACACCCACTCACACTCTCTCACTCTCACTCAATCACACACACTCTCACTCAATCACACACACTCTCACTCACACACTCAATCACACACTCACACTCTCACTCACACTTTCTCACTCACTCTCATACACCCTCTCACTCACACACTCGCACTCTCTCACACTCACACACTCTCACTCACACGCAATCACTCACATTCAATCACTCACTCTTGCACTCACACACTCTCACTCACACACTCTCACTCAATCATACACACTCACAATAATTCAATCACTCACTCACACTCACTCACACTCTCTCACTCACCCACTCTCTCACACTCACACACACTCTCACTCACACTCAATCATACACACAATAATTCACACACTCACACTCTCTCACACCCACTCACACTCTCTCACTCACACTCAATCACACACACTCACTCAATCACACACACTCTTACTCACACACTCAATCACACACTCTCACTCACACTTTCTCACTCTCATACACCCTCTCACTCACATACTCTCACTCTCGCACTCTCTCACACTCACACACTCTCACTCAATCACACAAACTCACTAACACACTCACGCAATCACTCACATGCAATCACTCACACGCAATCACATTCAATCACTCACTCTCGCACTCACACGCAGTCACTCACAATCACTCACACCCCGGGAGCCAGCATGATCCACCTTCCACCATAGTCTCACTCATACTCACACACCGGGAGCCAGCACGATCCACCTTCTACCATAGTATGTGCAATTACCACATGCATTTCAACTACATGAATGAATGCCACAGTGGAGGCATAAGTACAAACACAAACTCATTACAATGACACATAAGTCACCCCCTTATGACTCACTTCTGTGTGTGTGTGTGTGTGTGACTCTGTGTGTGCCTGTGTGTTCCTCTCTGTGTGTGTTGCATGTCTGTATCACACTCTATGTGTCTACATGTTGTGCATTGCATGTATGTGTGTGTATGACTGTGTCACTCTTTATGCACCTCAGTGCATGTGTGTGCATTTGCGTGTGTGTCTCTGTGTGTGTTTGTCTTGAATCTGGGTGTGTGCATTAATTCCCTATATTTCCTGACGGGCAGTGCCATCCCACATTGCTAGTATAATATATATACGCACTAAAGCTACTTACATGCTTACATAGATACATGCACAAAGATAGAAATCCTATATAATAATTTGCTAAGGTTTGTCATGCTCAGTAGAGACTGCCCGAAAGCACAGAATGCTGGGAGGTGCTTTCATTCAGTCTCTACTGAGCATGACTGCATCAGACAAACTTACTGCGCACTACTGGCTGATGGTGTTGATAATTCTTTAACCCCTTAAGGACCGGCGGCAGAGAGGAAGGCAGTTAAAGACCACAAACCGAACGGTGTGCAGAAACACAGGGAGCCCTGAATTCCTCCACAGTAACCCAGCCCTGCAGATCATTCCTCCACCCTCACCCAGCCACGCAGAGCATTCCTCCATTCTCACCCGGCCCTGCAAAGCATTCCTCCATCTTCTCCCAGCCCTGCAGAGTATTGCTCCACCCTCACCCCGCCCTGCAGAGCATTCATCCACCCTCACCCAGCTCTGCAGAGCATTCCACTAGCCACACAGAGTATTCCTCAACACTCACCCAGCCCTGCAGAGCATTCCTCCACCCTCACACCCAGCCCTGCAGGACATTCCTCCACCCTCACACCCAGCCCTGCAGGACATTCCTCCACTCTCACCCAACCCTGCAGATCATTCCTCCACCCTCACCTAGCCCTGCAGAGCATTCATCCACTGTCACCCAGCCCTCCAGAGCATTCCTCCACCCTCACCCAGCTCTGCAGAGCATTCCACTAGCCACACAGAGTACTCCTCAACACTCACCCAGCCCTGCAGAGCATTCCTCCACCCTCACACCCAGCCCTGCAGGACATTCCTCCACTCTCACCCAACCCTGCAGATCATTCCTCCACCCTCACCTAGCCCTGCAGAGCATTCATCCACTGTCACCCAGCCCTGCAGAGCATTCCTCCACCCTCACCCAGCCCCGCAGAGCATTCCTTCACCCTCACCCAGTTCTGCAGAGCATTCCTCCACACTTTCCCAGCCCACAGAGCATTCCTCCACACTCACCCAGCTCTGTAGAGCATTCCTCCATCCTCACCCAGCTCCACAGAATATTCCTCCACCCTCCCCCAGCTCCACAGAGCATTCCTCCATCCTCACCCAGCTCCACGGAGTATTCCTCCACCCTCACCCAGCTCCACAGAGTATTCCTCCACCCTCCCCCAGCCCTGCAGATCATTCCTCCACCCTCACCGAGCCCTGCAGAGCGGCTAGCAGTTAAGGACCACAGGGCTTTTTTTTTCCTTTTCAGGAATCGATTCAGGGTTTCCCGAGCGGTGTGCAGCCTCAGCCCTGAATTCCAAAATGTGCCAGGACCGTCATAGGTCCTTATGGCAAGTTCTCCCATGACGGTCCTGGCGCTTCATGGGTCCTTAAGGGGTTAAAATAAGTTCCAAGGTCTTAGCCTGTGAATGAAGGGAGGAGATATAGGTGCAGGGAGGTAATGAGAGATGTAACAATTGAGAGGAGAAATTGTGGGTTAGAGGGGAAAGTAGATCAGGGAGGAAAAGTAAAGTAGTAAAGTAAAGGTGTAGCTCTGTGGTAGTACACATGCAGTAGTGCGCAGCATGTTTGTCCGATGCAGTCATGCACAGTACAGACTGTCCAAACACACCTCCCAGCATTCTGTGCACCCCCCAGCATTCCTACACCTCCCAGTATTCCTACACCTCCCAGCACTCCTACACCTCCCAGCATTCTTGCACCTCCCAGTATTCCTACACCTCCCAGCATTCTGTGTGTTCAGGCACTCAGTACTGTGCATGACTGCATCGGACAAATATACATCTGCTATAAATGGGGCGTGATAATCATAACCCTTGAGCCTGGAAGCTGAACTTCAAATATACTGTATATGTTGTTTCAGCCATCTTCCTTTGAGTACTTACTAGTGGTGGTTGGTGACTACTGAAGTTTAAGACGATATTGCACTAGGAGCGCCTCCTACTTTTTGTATAGTTTTCTATTCAGAACTCTTTGTAGTTCCCAAGAAGGATGGCGGCAGCCGTCCCATTCTGGACCTAAAGGACGTCAATTCCTTTGTGGTCCATACTCACTACAAGATGGAGTCTTTGCGCTTTGTCATTGCAGCGATGTGTCCATGGGAGTTTCTGGCCTCTCTGGATCTACAGGATGCTTACCTGCATGCTCCAGTTCATCCAGTCAGACAGAAGTATCTCAGATTTATTTGTGCTCTTGGTCACTTGCAATTCACTGCCCTCTCCTTCTGTCTCACAACTGGTCCTCAGGTGTTTGCTTGCATCTTAGGCTCCTTGATTGCATACCTGCACACCAAGGTGATCCAGGTGACTACGTACATGGACGACCTTCTGACTTTGTGCTGAAGGCTCCTTCCAGGGATCTTCTGGACTGCCTGGTTCAGATCCTCCTTCAGCACGGTTGGATTCTGAACAAGGACGAGTCTGCTCCAGTTCCTTCTCAGAATCTGTTTTTTCTGGGTCTCCAGTTCGACACCTGTCAGGGAATGGTCTATCTGACAGAGGACTCTGTTCAGCAGATCGCAAGCAAGGTGCCCTGGGCTCTGGAACAGACCTCCGCCCCGATTTGCAAGCTCCCGTCCCTTGTGGGCAAGATGGTATCTACCATGGAAGTGGTTCCGTACTCCATGGTGCACACCAGAGAGCATCAGGGATTTACTATCAGAGCTTCCCAGGGGAATCCGTAACTCCTGAATCGTCTAGTAGCTCTTCCCCAGGAAGTGAAGCAGGATCTGCTCTGGTGGTTGGATTGCTTAAACCTGTGGAAAGGGAAACCCTTTGTAGTCCAGTATTGGACTCAGGTGACAACAGATGGGGAGCTATTTGGGGTCACCTTGGGGTTCAGGGACATTGGTCTGCAGAGTAAAACCCTCCTCTCCGTCAACATTCTGGAGCTCAGAGCAATTCACCATGCTCTGGTTTATTGGTCCGCTCCCCTAAGGAACTGTCCAGTCCGCATACATTCAGACAAAGCCACGGCTGTGGCTTACATCAACAAGCAAGGAGGTACAAGATGCACTTCCGCTTGGTTAGAGGTCAAGGCTATTTTAGCCTGGGTAGAATAACACATTCCTGCCATCTCCACCATTCACATACTAGGCGTAGAAAATGTGCTGGCAGGCATCCACAGTCGCCAAACTGTGGACCCTGGGGAGTGGGAGCTCCATCCGGAGGTCTTCAATCTGTTAGTGCAGAAATGGGTTGTCCCTGCATAGACTTGATGGCTACCAAGGACAAAAGGAAGGTTCCGCTCTTTTGCTCTTGCTAGGGGGATCCTCTGGAGTTTGCAGTGGGTGCCTTGTCCATTCCTTGGCTTTTTCATCTAGCCTACATTTTTCCTCCTCGTCCTCTCCTCCCCAGGGTGCTGAGAAAGATTTGGATGGAGGGTGCATCAGTCATTCTGATCGCTCCCTTATTGGACCAGGCAACCTTGGTTTCCAGAGCTGTTGGCACTGGCTGTTCAGGATCCTTTTCCATGCAGACCGGATCTCCTCCTCAAGGGTTATCTCTGGAGAGAAGACATGGACACTCTGGCTTTGACGACATGGCTTTTGAAGCCTCCATCTTAAGAAGGAAGGGTTTTTCTCCTGAGGTGGTCTCCACCATGATCCAGGCTAGGAAACCTGTGTCCTCAAAGGACTACCACAGGGTTTGGTCTACCTTCCAGTCTTGGTGTGTGAACAAGGTCTGTCCTCACAGGAGTATGATCTTCTGTCCATCTTGTCCTTTTTGCAGGATGGTGTGAACAAGGGCCTTAGCCTTAGTTCCTTGAAGGTCCAGACTCTCTGTCTTTTTCCAGAGACGTATTGCCATGATGCCGGATGTCAAAGTCTTCTTTCAGGGTGTTGCTTATGCCTTCCCTTCCTACAAGGCTCCCACTCCCCAGTGATCCCTCAACTTGGTTCTAGTAGCTCTGCAAAGGCCTCCTATTGAGTCTTTGGATATCATTCCTCTACGTCTTCTGACGTGGAAGATGGCCTTTCTTTTAGCTGTGGTCTCTGTCCGCAGAGAAGGCTGAGCTGCAGGCTCTGTCCTGCAAACCGCCTTTCCTGGTGTTTCACAAGGATAAGGATGTTCTCCGTACCTCCCAAGAATTTCTTCCTAAGGTGGTCTCTGAGTTCTACATCAATCAGGAGATTGTTGTGCCTTCCTTTTGTCCTGACCTTAAATCTGACAAGGAGAGGGATCTCCACTTGTTAGATGTGGTACGCTGCCTTAAGTTCTATGTCCACCGTACTGAGTCTTTCTGTAAGACTTATGCATTGTCTGTCATCCCTGAGGGTCCCATGGCTGGTTTGGCTGTGTCCAAGGTGACTATTGCATCCTGGATTAAGTCTACTATCCGCAAGGCTTATGAGCTCAGAGTTAAACCTGTTCCCTTCCGCATTACAGCACACTCCACCAGATCTTGTGTAGCCCCCTGGGCTTATAAGAATCAGGCCTCTGCTAAACAGTTGTGCAAGGCGGCCACTTGGTCTTCTGTGCACACCTTTCCCAAACACTACCGTGTTGATGTTCTGGCTTTGGCTGAAGCCAGCTTTGGCAGGGAAGTCCTAGAGGCAGTTTTGCCTGTCTAGGACTTTATTTTCCTGTGCCTTATAGCTGTTTAACTATTTGAGCCCTGTTGGCTGTTGTTCTTGTGTGCTGTGTTATGTTTTACAGTGTCCATTGACACAAAGTTAATTTGGGCTGTTCCATATCCTGTATAGTCCATGGGAACTCTGTTATCATGGGGACTGTCACTTGGTCCTTTCCTTCTTCTTCCCACCCTGAGAGCTCAATGTTGGTACATCCCCATGGTACCTGTGAGTTATATCGGACGACAAAGAAAAGAGGATTTTAGTCTTGCTTGTTAAATCCTTTTCTCTTAGTCCATATAACTCAGAGGTCTCCCATCTAGTGAAAGGGACCATGCTGGGTCTCCTTTGGCTGGATGTGTGAGTCCTTTTGGGTTAATCGCTCACAGGAGTTTCCTTCTCTTCCTTCTTGATATCTAGCTAGGTAGGTCCTTGCCTCAAATCTATCTGGCGGTGGAGTGGCTAGGTAGCCTGATATGAGGAGGGGGTAGACGCTACCCTGCACTTCTTCTAGAATTGATCCAGCCTACTAGGAGTAGCTGTCACCTCCCCATGGTACCTGTGAGTTATCTGGACTAAGAGAAAAGGATTTAACCGGTAATACTAAAATCCTCTTTTCCAGGCATACATGGCAAAGCAGAGTCTGCAAGAGTTACGGTAACCTTCACACATAAAAGGTTTAAATATAGTCACCTGTCTGAGTAAACAACGTAATGGAGTAAGTGACTCCAGGCTGACATCTAGGGGTAAAGCAGATCTAAAAAAAAATATAGTTAGCGGCCCTTTACACTCCTCAGCTCTCTCAGGTACATAGACAAAGCCTTGCAGATAGACATCTCCAAGTCAGTAGGAAGGGAACTATTAGTGCAAATCCAATAAAATACACTTGCCTAAAGGCAGTTTACAAAGCTACTTAGGCCCAAAAGATCTCCTATATGCCATTTTTGCCAATGGGAAAGCAAGAGGGAAGTATGTGGGCATAATGCGATTTAACATTACTCCATTTTCCTTTGCTGTTGCATTTAGGACTTGCTAACGTTAATAAAGTTTTAAAACAGCTGAAAGTGTGTGTGTCATGTATGTATGAATGAAAGTGATTACACACTCTTGTACATACCTGTAACGGCCGTAGGCAGTTACTGGACAATAATGCTGGGTTTCCGACCTTTTTGGGCCCATGGGAACAAGAACATTTGAACTATGGGAGACATTGTGTCAGCTAATAGCTGCAGACAAGACTGGATGGACAGAGCTACATGAGTGGGGAGCCTTGACAACCTTTGGTAGGCGACAATTAGTCAAAGGTTCTCGAGGATAGGGCATACGACACTTTGTTCCGACAAACATTTGAGGGATCCCAGGTAACCAGGTATAAAAAGCCTGACTATGTTCAATAAAGTGTGTTAGTGTTGGAGTAAGACAGCCTCCGTGTCGTTATTGCCTGGATGGTCTAAAGAGTCCTCTCTGACTCCCATCCCCTACAGGCAGCTAAGAGCTATTCACCAACTGCTGCCCGCTGACTCCGATATTGACAGGGTTCAATGCTTCGACGGAACGACTTCTGCTCGCCAACTCCACTTGCCTCAGCGTCGGAACTTTCCTGTCGACTCCAGCGGCGGCACCTTCGACCCAGAACTGGCAAGTCGACTATACTCCCCATCCGACTTCGACTCCGCTGGTCCCTTCGACTTTCACGTTCAGTCAACGGCATGCGGTTGGTGAGCAGTCGAGCACTCCAGCTATCAGTAAACCGGCAGATACGACTCAACTCAGCCGGCTGAGGAACAGAGGATTCTGGTAAGACGGCCCAGGACACTCCAGTGTCTTGGTTTCCCGTTATAATACCCATACCAAATGAGTTGGAGGCTATCCTACCAGGAGCTACACTGGAAATTAATGAAAAGTATATGTATGTATGTAAATGCTGATGGAGTACCCACATAGCAGTGGACATGATTGAGAAACTCTCTCATGCAAATGAGGGAAAGCCTCTCTCATTGATGTGCAAGGGTTTTCCTATTCCCTCCAACTCCTGCCCTGTAGTAGGGGTAGGCTGGAATCAGGGGAGCTCTCTGGCATTGCCACTATTGATCTCCAATCTGAACTGGCTGCAAGATCAGTAACTGGGGGGCATCAGGAGGGGTTCTGATGCTCCACCAGGAAGTCTGACTTTTAATACAATTAAAAAAATAAAAATAAAACAAGGTTCGCCACATGGGCTAATATATACTCAATACTAGATATGAAACATAACCTTCTTGACTGGGTGCTGATGTTAAAGCATACGTAACCCTTTGAGTGCCAGAGGGGTACACAACGCATTGCTTTGCAATGCTTTGTGTACACCTTTGGCACTCAAAAGGGTAATACAAAATATGATACATAAGCACACTCAGATCTTCAAAATTAGTGATAAATCAAATCCTGAGGAAGGCTGCTGTTGTGCATCTGAAAAGTTGATCGATACATTTTGGCATCTCATTATAGTGGAGTGTGAGTGTCAGTATATGATATATATATATATAAACAATGTTCTGCTGAGTTAAGCAAGGGTACTCCTACCTTCTACTTCAAAATGTATTAAAGCTAAGACTTGCTTTCTTTTTAACTAAACTGCATTTTTTGTAGGTGGCATTGTGTCTTTAATGTGCTATTATGAGCCATAGTTTATAACCCACGCTCTTGTACGGAGTGCATTGTAAAAAAAATACCTCCTTTTGGGTATCAGTTGGTGTTGATTTAACCTATGATATGGATGTGTATAATGAATTGCCAAACGGTGCTTTGGGGAGGTCTCTAGCAGCGAAAAGGTTACTATTTAACATTCAACTGTGCCAGTCCATACAAAAGACCAGGATGTGAATAGAACTATTTAAGGAAGCAGTAGCTGCAGACTTGGAGATTTGTTGACACCACAAAAGGTTCTGTACAAAAGGCTGTTTTGTATCCAGGAAACCATTTAATGGCATAGCCAATGTGGAAGCTAGGTTTTAGTTTCTAGTTATTGTATGTTGTCCTGCTGTGCAACCCCATAATGGAACTTATACATAAAGTGAAACAATTCTGGGGGAATGCATATTCACTGTAGAAGAAAATAGAAATTACCATTGGTTTAAAGTGGAATGGTCACTTTGTAACAAATAGTTGATTTTGAAAAAGTGCCAACATTATGTTAGCAGTTTTAGTTTGAGATATTAAGATTTATTCATTTGTAAGTTTGTGAAAATTAGAAAATGAGCTAGTATTTTTTGGGTAGGAAATGCCAGTTGGAATGTGAAATAGTATGACAGTGCCTCCCAGATTTGCACTAACTGACAACTAACGCTAAATATATCCTAAACAATTGTTTTAAGTAAAATAAATTACCATTGTAAATGTAGGCGCTATGGAAAGTACTTTAAAAATCATGTTTTTGTTACTAGGGATGGATGAAAAGTACATTTTTTTCTCCTGTGGAATTTTTGTGGAAAACCTTCAACTTGCTTTTTCCACGCAAATTCCAGCACATAGAAACCCCATAAAATTTATTGCATGCAAGAACTTTTCCAGTTTCTGCCTATATCCAAGACATCCCTCAGGGATTTGACTTAGCAGTATGTGTTGTTCTGTGGCTGTCAGTACAGTTTGACAAGGCTCAGACTCAGTGGTCAATATGTATGGTTCTATGGCTACCAGTGCTTTGGGACTAGGGTGTGGATGGGTCAGTGTGTGTGGTTCTTTGGCTATTGTGAGACAAAGCTGGAGGGTCAGTGTATGTGATTATATGGATATCAGTGCAGTAAAACAAGGCTGGTCCTGAGAATGTGTGGTTCTGTGGCTACCATGGGAGAAGACTGGAGGGGGGGAGGGGTCAGTATGTGTTTCTATATGGCTACCATGGGTCAAGGCTGAGGGGGTCAGTATGTGTGCTTCTATGGCTACCAATGTAGTGAGATAAGGCTGACGGTAAGTATATGTGGTTCTATGGCTACCAGTGCAGTTGGACAGGGCAGGGACTTGGAGGTCAGTATGTGAGGTTCTATGGCTACTACCAGTGCAGTGGGACAAGGCAGTCATTCAAATGTCAGTATGTGTAGTTCTATGGCTACTACCAGTTCAGTGGGACAACATGGGGATGGGGGGGGGTATCAGGATACCATGGGACAAGGCTGGAGGTCAGTTTGTGTGATTCTATGCATACAGTGGGACAAAGCTAGATGTCAGTATCTGTGCAGAGGAAGAAATCGGGAAAAAGCACCTTCTGCTAAAATTCATGAAAATAGTTCAGTTTTTCTCTCTATTCAGAGGTGAAAATATTCAACAATTCCTATTTGTTATAAAGTCACACTTCCCCTTTAAATTGGCATTTTAACCCCTTGTATACTAGAGAAGTCTCAACACATTGCTTTGCAATACATTGGAGACCTCTTTAGCATTTAAGATGTTAAAATTAGGAATGGGCGAAAAGTGAAAACATTTCCAGCGGAATTTCACACATTTCGAACCAGGCACACTTTGTAGACCGTTCCAGTGAAGTATTAATATTTAGATTGTGCGATTTTGGCTCTGCTGAAGAGCCTCCATCTGGTCAAATGACCGGATTCTGCAGCTGTCAGCTACAGCGCTGACTCCTCTTACGAGGCAACATTAAGAAGGTATATATCTCAAACCATAAAGCAGAGTGCAAGTGCAATAAGTAAATAAATAAAATAAAAAAATGACTGCTGTAAGAAGGACAAATTCCTAATCAGGTACTTCTATTAATCAAATTAAGAGCCTCTTATTTCAAGGGAATGATTCCTTTTTTACAGGAGAATGGCCAGAAAATCCTAATGACCCTATGAAGTTTGCTCCACTGTCTCCTGTCCTGTCTTCAGTCAGTCCTGGGTGTCATATCCATGGCAGATATATTTCTAGCAGGAGCAAGACACAAACTTAAAGGGATAGTAATATTTAATATATAAAAATATATATTGTAGTTTTTATCCCCCACATGGGTACTCCCAGTGTCGAGAGGTGTTTTATTCAAAGTTATTACAGCTCAAACTTGAATTTTTTACGTGCAGTATCACAGTGGCCTGAAATTATACAGTGGCTCTGTTGCTACACCATCCTATGGACAGATCTGGGCAGCTGGCTATAAATCTCCATAGGATGGTGTAGTAACAGAGCCACTTTACAATTTCAGGCCACTGTGACACTGCATAAGTTTGAACTGTAATAACTTTCAGCAGTGAGAGTACCCTTTTTATGCTGAAGGGGATAAACACTACAATATATTTTGTACATTTTAAGTATTACTATCCTTTTAAAGGGATAGTAATGTTTGAAGTAAAGTTCAGGTCTGAGTTTTCCTTATATTTTTTCTGTCACATAGTGCTATATTTTATCACTTACAGTTTTGTAGCTCTATCACAAGTCAAGCAGAAAGGATCCCCCTCCCGCCCCTTCTGGCTGCCTCCCATTGAATCTGGAGATGGGATGGGAAGGATGCAGTGAGGGGCAATCTTCACACAGTAAGTATAAAGAAAACCCTGTCCCCCTTGACAAAGGTGGACAGGATTTTCCTTTTGTTTACTGAAGACTGTCCCTCGTTGCGCTCCATCTTGACGAAACAGAGAGGCAGTGCAACACAGGGGAAAGGAGCGGGAGTGGGATCCTTTCTGCTTGAATTGAGATTGAGCTACAAAACTGTAACCGCTAAAATATAGCACTATGTGTTCGAAAAAAATGTAAGGAAGACTCGGACCTGAACTTTACTTCAGGCATTACTATCCCTTTAAAGGGATAGTAATGTTTCAAAATAAAAACAGCTCCAATTAATCTTCATAATATTTGAGCCATAGAGAGTGTTATTTCAATATGTCAGAGTTGTAGTTCAAGAGTAAATGAATGATAAAGTATCCCTCTCCCGACCCTTTTACCTAGTGTAAGCCACCTCCCCTCAGATGTGTAATCTGGTCCACAGACAAGACAGCTCACAGCAAGGGACAATCTTCTTACTGGGAGAACAATGAAAACCATTCCCCCCTTGACAGGTTTTTCAGGATTTTACCTTATGCTAATTGAAGATTGTCTGTCTCTGTAAGCCAACTGGACACCACCCTGCTGCTCTGAGCTGAGCAGTGTTACATCAGTAAAAGGGGCTTTTGGGGGATACTTTAGCATTCAATTACTCTTGAACTACAGCTCCGACAGTATTGAAATAACACTCCCCATGGCCCAAATACTATGAAGATTAATTGGAGCTGCTTTTATTTTGAAACATTACTATATCTTTAAAGTGTTAGTAATGTCTAAAAAAACTTTTTTGCATTTTGAAGAGCTTAAAAAGCTGATCTAAATGCAAAAAAACGTATCTCTCAAACTGTTATGGTTTAAGAGATACGGGCGTTTAAAATTTGATTTCTCCTACTGACAGCTGTAAAGCTGTCAGCAGGAGATCCGTGTCGTCGACACGGAGGCGCTTGAGAAGTGCTGAGATCTCGTTACTTACACGGAATCCCTTCATTGGAATGGTCTAAAACGTGTGTCTAGTGTTCAGGAACGCGTTTTAGACCATTCCAATGAAGGGATTCCGTGTAAGTAACGAGATCTCGGCAATTCTCAAGCGCCTCCGTGTCGACCGACACAAATCTCCTGCTGACAGCTTTACAGCTGTCAGTAGGAGAAATCAAACTTTAAACGCCCGTATCTCTTAAACCATAGCGGTTTGAGAGATACGTTTTTTTGCATTTAGATCAGCTTTTTAAGCTCTTCTAAATGCAAAAAAGTTTTTTTAGACATTACTAACACTTTAAGGACCTGAGGAATGGATCATGTACTCAGTCTGCTTCAGTTTAAAAGAAACTGCTCTACTTCTATAGACTTTAAATCCAGGATTGATTGAAGATGTTAACTCTTCAACAAACACACAAGAGTTACATTCATAGGGACCATTCTGGTTTATAAACAAAGTAAGGTAAGTGGGAGGGTTATTATTAAGACTTATCTACACTTCAGTACATGGGTCTTGGTTAGATGTAAGATGTAAGAACCATTTTAGTTGGGGAAAACAGTACAGTCGCTATACAACACTAATAAAGCTGAACTACCACCTTTAAGAAAGATGTCCCGAAATAATTCCTCATTTGGTGACTAGCTGCTCAGTAGCGCTAGCCGCCAGAATTATTACCTCCTTAATGCGAATTATACCCTGCTCCGGGACCGACAGACAGGACGGAGAGAAGACATCTTTCCATAGTGACAACTGCATGCCTGTGCTGTCAGTCCTTTTTGGAGCCAAATGGCTCCTAGCAACGACTCCTAGAGCCAGCTGGGACTGACAGCGCAGGCGTGCAGACGTCACTATGGAAAGATGTCTGTGCTCCATCCTGCCTGTCAGCCCCAGAGCAGTGGATCATTCACATTAAGGAGGTAATAATTCTGGTGGCTAGCGCTAGCTAATGAGCAGCTATCTGCCAGATGAGGAATTATTTGGGGACATCTTTCTTAAAGGTGGTAGTTCCGCTTTAACATAGATATGTACACAGATACCTTCAACTTATACAATACTTTGTGTCTTCTGTTTGTATTTTTAGGGGGGCTCCTTGGACCTGGCTGACCGGTTATTCCATAGTGTAGCAGGAGCCTGGGAATCTGCATCCACCGAGAATATGAGTGATGTTCGAGAGCTGATACCTGAGTTTTTCTATCTGCCAGAGATGTTCACCAACTGTAATAACTGCCAACTTGGTGTGTGCATGAATATAAACACTTTCCTCTAAACCAGTGTTGGGGTAACGGTGGGTAACCTGAGGCTATCCAGCTGCTGAAGTCTACAGTTCCCATTATCCCTTGCTGTTGGGTGGCCAAGGTTGATGGAAATTGATGATCCTCAACAGCTGGAGGGCCTCTCTGCTGTAAATCTCTCACACACAAATGCACACATAAGTAGAAGGAGCACTTTGGTATATTTTTTTAACCCTTTCAGTCCCAGAGGGGTGTGCAATGCATTGCTTACCCTTCTGGCACTTAAAGGGTTCAATTCAATAACATATAAGGTGAAGCATTTTGTTCTATCACAGAACCTTTGCCAAGATAACCTTCATTTTTACAAAGAATAGTACTCACCCTACATCAAGACTCCACCATTATAACTGAAAAGATTGAATTTCATTAGAAGTGATAATCTTATCAGTTCTTTTATTTCCACATTTGTCCATACTCTTCTTTAAGAATCTGTGAGAAAAACAGTGATATAATTTGTCAACTGCAATGAAATTCAGTCCTCATGCTGCAGTAAGTAGCTGTTATTAAAAAAAAACATCGTACTGAATGATACCTGTATGCAAATGCACTTATTTTCACATTGCCATTTATCTGTGACCCTTTGCTTTGGTCCCGTACAGGCTGCATGCAAGATGGAACAGTAGTTGGAGATGTCATTCTGCCACCCTGGGCTCGTGGGGACCCACACACTTTTGTCCGCCTACACAGAGAGGTGACAAAATCTAAATATACTGTAGTGGTACTGAGCAGTGATAAAGTGTTCTAGTCATGCATGTTTCTGCATATCTCTGTGTTTGTCATATCACCTGCAATGTGTAGGAAATGGGTAAGGAATAGGGAGCAAGACTGAGACAGAGACTACACGTTGTGTCCACTAGAGGGCACACAGAGACCCCATAATTAACAATTGTTCTTACATATTCATTCTTTAGCCTCAGATGTCTATATAGACAATAGAGTGGCCAGAATTGGCACATCTACTTGTAATTGCTTCAAATGCCATGAAAAGAACAATAGTGCAGAGTCTTCGGTGGCACAGTGAGGCACTGGATTTCTCCCCTGTTTTGTACCTATGTCTTCTGTTTACATCTCCCTTTCCATATTGTTTTGAAAAAAACAAAGTATCTCCTTGATATTCTAGCATAAGGATTGTTTGTAATATATTAATCGCACAATGCTTTGGAGACTTCTTTAGCATCCAAGGGGTTAAAAGTATGATTAGGTTGCCAGAAAACAAACAGCCAAAAACGTTATATAAATAAAGACAAACTCACACAATTATATAATGTGGTAACAAGTTGTAGTGTGAAATACATGAAGTCTGTGGCATGGAAGAGCAAGATTTGCCTCTCCAGCTGCTGATAGCCTGAAACTCTACTCATCCACTGACAGACTGTGGGAATTGTAGTCCAATAACAGCTAAAGAGCATCAGGGATGCATACAATGTTTTAGTCTCCCTGCAGAACTGAGTGATCTGTATGCTACATTGTTTCACGGTCTTTTTTTACATTGTATCAGTTTTCCATGGTTGCTTTGTCTCTGCTTTAGAAATCTCTCTAAAAACAAAACAGAGAGCTCTCTGTCAGGGACATAAAAGTTTAGTTAAATAAATAAACAAATTGATGAAGTTGCAAAGAAATAAATAAAACACGCAATTTGATTTACATATTACGTAGAATACGTCAAGCGTAAAAAGGATGTTTACTGTTACTTTAAAATGCTTGAGTTAATCATTTGAGTGCCAGGAAGGTACATAGTGCATTGCATTCAATGCATGTGATAAAACTGTGGCACTCAAAGGGTTAAATCAGTGTGGATTTTTATCACTTGGGTACAGTTGGTTTAACCAATAATTGTGCCACTTTAATCTTTACAAATTTTCCTCTTTGTCTGGTAAAGATGCCAGGGAAATAGTTTCAATTAAAAGTGGATCATTCAGGAGCTATCAGTTTGTGTAATTTACACATTTTCTTCATGGTGTATCCAGGCTCTGGAGTCAGAGTATGTCAGCTCCCATCTTCATCACTGGATAGACCTGATGTTTGGATACAAGCAGCGAGGCCCAGCAGCGGTTCAAGCACTCAATGTTTTCCACCCTTATTTTTATGGATCCCCTGCACACCTGAACAGCACTGACCCCCTAGTCCGCAGCACCCTCATTGGGTACATCAGCAACTTTGGGCAGGTTCCCAAACAGGTAACACAGAGTGGGACATGGCAGCTCTGAAAATCCTTGGATCAATCAGTCTAAAACATTAAAAAGATTATACTGGTGTATCTATATTTCTGTATATTTTGTTTGTCTGCCTCTTAGATTTCTAGTCTATATCACTATCTCCATGTTTCTTTATTTATCTCTTCCCCCCTTTCCACAAGAGAAGGCCTACTGTTATCCTCGGCACCATGTTCATATATCCTCTCTTTTGCAGCTTTTCACTAAACCTCACCCTCCACGTCAAGGCAAAGAATTATCAACAGGACACCTTGCAACCCCTTTCTACAGTGCACCCTCCTGTCTTAAGCATGTCATTGTCACTCCCAGAGGTACTGTCACACACATCCTGATGAACTTCATGTGCATCCACTGTCACACACAAACAATTTATTACACCCTAAGATACATCAACTATTATGTACATTACTATTATTATTATTCTTTATTTATATAGCGCCAACTAATTCAGCAGCGCTGCACACTTGGGAATAGACATACAGAGGTATTAAATAGTACAATCAGATGTGGAGAACAGGAGGATCAGAGGGTCCTGCTCGTGAGAGCTTACAGTCTAGAGGACATCCTGTCACACTTCTTGTTACTGTCACAGGCAATCTATTAAGCACACACCCTGTCACACTTTGTGTACAGCCACATTCACACACACAACCTGTCATACTTTGTACATGTACAGATATCTTCTCACACAACCTATTAAACTTCATGTACAGTCACTGTCATGCACAGCCTATCACACATCATGTACAGCCACTTTCACACAGCCACTGCTGCACACAATATGATACACTTTGTCTATGGCCACTGTCAAACACATCCAGTCCTACTTCATGCACATCCAATGTCTCACACAATCTATAATACTTTATGTAGAACCACTGTCGCATACAGCCTATCACACCTCTGTACAGCCACTGTCTTACACAACAAATTTCATTTCATGTACAGCCACTGTCACACATACACCCTATCACACTTTGTGTACAGCCATTTTCACATGCAACATATTACATTTTATGTACCACCAGACATGCACAACCAATCACACTTCATGTACAGGCACTTTTACACTCATTTTATTATAGCCTGCAGTATTGTCACACAAACCCTGAATCACTTCATGTACAGCCACAATCATATACATCCTATTACACCCAGAAGTACTGCCACTGCCACTCACATCCTGTCACACTTCATGTACAGCCACTCTCATATGCAACCTATTACAGCTTAAGGTTCTGCAGCTGTCTTACACAGGCTGTCACACTTAATGTACAACCACTATCACACACGTCCTATTAGAACCCTAAGGTAATACCACTATCAAACACATCCTATCACACTTCATGTACAGCCACTCTCACATGCAACCTATTACAGCTTAAGGTTCTGCAGCTGTCTTACACAGGCTGTCACACTTAATGTACAACCACTATCACAAACGTCCTGTTAGAACCCTAAGGTAATACCACTATCAAACACATCCTGTCACACTTCATGTACAGCCACTCTCACATGCAACCTATTACAGCTTAAGGTTCTGCAGCTGTCTTTCACAGGCTGTCACACTTAATGTATAACCACTATCACACACATCCTATTAGACCCTGAGGTAATACCACTATCAAACACATCCTGTCACACTTCATGTACAGCCACTCTCATGTGCAGCCTATTACAGCTTAAGATTCTGCAGCTGTCTTACACAGGCTGTCACACTTAATGTACAACCACTGTCACAAACATCTTATTAGACCCTGAGGTAATGCCACTATCAAACACAGGATGTCACACTTCATGTACAGTCACTGTCACAAGCAATCTTTTACATCTTGAAGAACTGTCACTGTCATTCACATCCTGTCACACTTCATGTACAGCCACTGTCACACACAACTTATTAAATCCAAAGTTAATTTCACTGTCACACACAGGCTGTCACATCCCAGTATATCCACATGTACAAGCTGTCACAGATGAATTACTGCAAGTGCCACACAAAATCTGTCACATCCCTATTGTCAGCTTCTTTCGCACAGACAGAAAACATTTATCCTCCTGCCTTAAAGTAATATTGTTGTAATGCAGAAGTGTTTACAGTCACACATATTCACTGTCAAGACGTAAGCTCACATTTTAAGCTACAGTCAGTGATATGATATTTCACACTTCAAGATACAGCCAGTATCATATATTGAAATAATGTCATTTCACACACTCCATCTGTTATGAACCTCTACCACAGTACTTCAAACCATTTCAGCCATTAATGCTAAACAATGTCCCCCACCCCTCCCATACATAACAAAGGCTACCTTGAAACTCAGATATTCCCTAGTTGCATAAATTCACTTAAATACTATCTCTTATGCTCATTCTTATTCTGTCTGTACCTATACAGCAGGTGCATTACATGGTGCAGTGGGACAAATGGTGCTGACAGATAAAGGAGTGTTTGCAGTGGAGAAGAATCATGTTATGTTGCTTCCATCATGCACAATGAGTCTAAGCTGGGGCCACAGTGACGGGTCCATTAAACTCCAAACCCGAAGCACACGCAAGGTAACTCAAACTACTACTCTCAGACTAAACTACCTACTTTAATCATCACACCTTTACAACTTGCAAGGTGACAGACTTTGCTATTACAAAGTGACACCACAACACTTCTTGTACATACATCTGCACAAGGTACAGAACACACATATTTCTAGCAAAATTAGCCTTTTTCACTTTAAGCACCTTATCTTGTATACATACATGGACATATCACACAAGATGAAGTATATCTGATTTTGCAAAAAGTTATCACACACCCTTTACTTCAATAAACAGTGCATGTACTAGCAAGGGAACAGTAAACTATCACACACTCGTATAACCTGCAGTACTTGCATGGAACTACTGCTCTGTACTACATATGATACATTTGGTACCATAAAAGATGAAATTAAAAGGCAAAAAACTTTTGTTAAAGCCAAAGTTAAAGGAGAACTAACATCCTTATAATAACCACACACATACACTTACCTTTCTATGGCCAGAAAATCCTAATGGCCCCTATGAATGTCTCCCGTCTCTTCAATCAGTCTTGTATGGCCTGTCATTGGATGCAGGAGTGATACGTGAGAAGTCATGCTTTTTCATTGAAATTGTCGCAGAAAAAACAAATGTGCTGCTTTTTCCATTGATATTCCACTGCATAGAAAATACATAAAATGGATACTTTTTCACCACCGTCATTTTAATTTCTGCAGAACGTTGCCCGTTCACCCAATTTTCTCATGTTTTCTATGGCAGCAAGAATTTTCACTGCAGTACTATTGCTGCTGTGTGCTGAATGGAGAAACCAACATATGCAAGATAAAGGTGGTTATCAGTCCTGTGGTAACATAAGCCTTGAAAATGTTTTTGGCAGGATGAGGCCTACAGCAACATACATTTGTGGTCAAGGCCTACAGCCTGGCTAAAGAGAAGACAAGAGGGAGTAAATGATAGTGAGAGACGTGTGGCTGAAGCCTTGGTACAAGGGCCTAGGGCCGAGCAGCAGCAGACCTGATTAGGGCCAAAAAGTGTAAAAGATCAAATAAATATTGATGAGTAAGAGAAGAGTTGTCCAACAGAATTTCATGACTGCATCTGGAATGTAATTTGAAAAGCAAGATGACTGCCAATTGCCCAGATTTGAATAATATGGGCTGGGACTCCATTATTTGAGGAGGAGGAAGCAGCACCTGTACAAAAGGAGTGGCCTGAGTAGTGATATTGGTTAAGGCTTAACCTTAATAGCAGTATTGGGACATATCTGACAAAAGCGGAGGTATTAAGAGGACCATCAGTCATGGGTAATAGGGGACTAGAGTTTGAGAAGGCCACTAGAAGGGAGTAAAGTTTATCAAGGGTAGAAACTGGGCACCAAGGGTCAAATGTAGGGTAGTAGTAAATCTCAGCACGTGAAGCTGATCTGTTTTGTATTTTGATAGATTTAGGGAAAAGAAATCGGAATGTGATGAGATCTGACATTTTAAGAAAGGGCTATGGCTGTTGGAGACAGTGAATTTGCTGTGTCTTAGAAACACAAACAATGCAGATACATAGCTGCTGAGATGATGATTATCAAAGGGCCTAGATGAGAAGAGATTTGAGAATTTCCTAAATAGTTGTCTATCAATGGGAAGGTGGGCTATAATTGATTTTTTGAAGGTCTTTGATGAAAAGTTTTATCTGAGTGGGAGAGAAAATGGAAGGAGAGCAGGGAAGCAACAATGCCAGGTGGTGTTGGATACCAGAGAGGTATAGTTTAATTGTAACAGGAGAAAGATGAAGGGGATCATGGCAGTAAGTGCCAAATATTAATATGGCGGAGATAGAATAGGGATGAGTAGGCTTGTACTGGTTGAGGAAATCATTGAAGCATTTCCAGGCTCTGTAATAGTTCCTCTGTGTTTTAGGGGGCAAGAGCTTTATGTTTCTGAGGTGGAGGATCAGCGTATGATCAGGTCTTCAAAGAATGGCAGAATTCATGGTTGAGGGTTGGCAGATGGGATTCATGTCAAAGAAATCCAGAAATTTAAAGTGGAATAAGGTGTCCGCTGCAGTGTAATTTGTAGTACAGAGAAAGCCAGGTGAGTTTCCACATAAACACAACATCGTATGATGGGTATCCACCTTTGAGTAATATATAAAGTAGCTAAGGTAACAGTATGGAAGGTGACAGGGAGAGCTGACTATAGAAGGCCCTATAGACAGGCTGCGTCCACAATGGGAAATAATTTGAAGTGGGGAGAGGTCTGAGAAGTTAGGGGAATATTCAGGACTTCTTGCGACCAATGCTATGCAAACCATTCTTCACCAAAAATGGCCACAAAACCAAGGATAGATGTCAAATAAGAAAACATGTGGCGGGAGGCACAGGATGGCACTGGAGGAAAAATGGCCTGGCCATTCCAGTTTCTGAGAAAATTAGTATACATATTAAATAAAGATTTTTCAGCAGGATCGATTACTATAGAGTTGAAAGGTTCTGATGCTGAAGTGAGAAATGAATGACCTTCTTGTGGAATAATTCTCATCTTAAAACTGAGGTACCCCAAGAGAGAGACTGTAACTCCAGTTTTGTGGAAGTTGGTTTTAATGAAAATTGGAGCAGATAACTGCGGATGGTGGTAATTTTTTTTCTCTTTCATATTGATTGAGTCTAGTTCAATCCCAAGGAATTTGATAGTTCTGGCAGGACCGATAGGCTTCTCATGTGCAATTGGGATATTCAGTTTAGAAAATAAGGACTGTAAACTAGACAGGCTAGCAGGAGGAACATTAGGGTGTTCAATTAGTAGAAAATTGTCCAGATAATAAATAATCAAAGGGCAATGTGATGAGTTAAGAAGGATCCAGCACAGAGTTTCTGCAAAGGTGTCAAAAATGTTGGGGCTGCTTCATGAGCCAAAGGGGATGTTGATGAAAAAGGGGGGGGGGCAGGGCTTAGATTACCCTTCAGTATCTGGGAAGGTAAAGGGCTTAATCTCATCCTCCAGCCACTAAGAAAGGAAAATAATCGAAGGGTCTGTGACCGTGATGATACGGGGGAAGGACCGTGGGTAAGGAGAAGAGGAACTAAAAATTTGTCCTTCAGGAAAGGAGGTAATTTACATGACCTAGTCCTTTGGCCTTGCAAAAGAGATAAGGAACTAGCTAGAATAGAACCTCCAGAAAGAGGGGAGTGGCAGGATAAACTAAGCATGATCTAACGTGGTTAATTGTTGGCCTTGAATGTGGGAGGGGTGTACTGTGGTGATGGCTGGTGTGATTGCCAATCAGTCAAACACAGTAGAACTCAATCAGGCTTTCCTGTCTATGGTGGTGTCACGATTACAGGGGATTAATCAAACACATAATGCCTTTATGCTCCTAGGTTTGTCTCTCTACTGACATCATAAAAGCCTGTGGTGTTTGTTGGATAGAATTTTCTCTACCATTTTGAAAGAAATCCATTGATCAAAGACAGCAACACTTTATTGTGCATGCTAATGAATAATTAACTTTTTTGGTTTCACAAACTGCTCATGTGAAAAACTGTAATTTGAAATTTAATGTAGATGTTTCATTCAAAGTTAACTATGGCAGCACTGCCATAATACACCTAATAATATGAATTACTTTTCCAACAAACATTAATACGCAATCCAGCAGCACATGCAAGTTTACTTATACTGCTACATTGGTCTATACCACATCTTGCCTTTACAACAGGGGTGAACACGAATTTAAAATTCTTTGGAGCCACACAGAATATTTAGGAGCCAGTGAAAGGATAAATGCATTGAGATTTATATAAACTTCCCTCTAAAATCTAGGAGAATAAGGAACATCTTAAGAGCCTGCTGTACTCTACTAAACCACCAAATTTGAACTGACGCTGGAGCTTGTTTTTTTTTTGCATTTGTGTTACAGGTTCTAGGAGTGTGGGAACTGATGTCTCATTGGGGTTTGTGTCACTGCATTGTGTGTCCCATCTCAACACTTGTAGTTACTGCTATGAGCAGCTCTGTTCTGTGTGCCTGGGAATTCCGTCCCCCTGGACCAAAGTACCAGGCTGCTGAGATCAAGCTCAAGAAGGTACAGTACAATGGATTGGACCATACTATATAAAGAAAAAAATTGACAAGATTATAGTTTTAAAGTAGCAAACTCATAATGTAAACAACAGTGTCAGGCTTTAAAACCGAGAGGTACTGGAATAGATTGAGAGAAAGTAATACCACTGAACATAAATAACATGATCTCATCCTATATAATAATTTGCTTAATTGTTTGTCAGAAGCTGTCATGCGCAGTAGAGACAGCTGGGTGCGGTGCACTCATGCGTACTACAGACTGCCCGTGCCGTGGCTGATAACAGAGCGAGGCTCTGAAGTCAGACCGTAGTCCTCGACTACGGCCTGAGTTCGGAGTGCCCCGCTTCTCATCAGCTGCAGCATGGGCAGTCTGTACTGTGCATGACTGCACCGCGGCCGTTGCTGGGTGGCACTGTGGCCCGTGTACACGGGCTCTTCCACTAGTCTATATGTAATCATCCCTCTGAGCTTTTATGGACATTTTTATTACATATGTTTAGACAGACAGACAGATAGAGTAATAAGCTATTCACAGGTATAACCAAATACTGAAGCCATGTATTTCAATGTAGATACTGCAGCTTTTTGGTCTTAACAAGCTGTCACTTTAAAAAAAGTACCAAGCAGCAATAACAGCAGTGATGCTCATGTACTAAGAAAAGGTGGTAAAATTCTGGAGGTGTACCATTGACAACAAATAAACCTTCCCATTGATCTAAATATGACTTTTAATCCTTTGAATGATAAAAGGCAATATACATTGCTTGGAGACCTATCATTCAAGGGTTTAAAAACCCATTTAAACACCTTTAAAGTTATGCACTAAGGTTTAATAAAGAGGGTGATAAACAGGGAATAACTTCTCCATTGATATCACATTTCCAATCCCTATGTGATTCCATGGAGCCTGTGCACTAAGATCTCATCCGCTTGAGAAATCGTTGTGCATGGACTCCATAGAATAACATAGGAATTGAGAAGTGAAAAAAACTGGAGAAATGTTCTCATATTTAACACCTCTTTATCACACCTTAGTACATCTCCCCCCTGGAATTTTGAGAATTGTATTTATTCCCTATAGTGAAGATGGCTTGCTTCAAAGTTGTATAACTCTTCCTTTGTACACGAGCCCAAGTGTTGTTTATCAAGATACTATAACATTATTATCCAGAAACGTATTACACATCATTGTACCAAAAATTGTCACTGCCAAGATTTCTTCAAGTATAGAACCTACTGTGATTGATTTGTTCAATGTTTCTTTGAAACCATCAACAAATAATTAAATAATCAGATCATCACTTGGAGATGTCCTGAGTTCCCACTTCTAATTATCCTTGTTTGGGTATTTGTAACCTGGCCACCCAGGTAGTTTTGTGGATATATAGGAGTGCTAACATCATCCTGTTTTATGTATATTTAAACAATCTAAAACAGGAATGAACTTTGCAGATGTAATTTGGATAGACTTTGGAAAATCCTTAGTACAATGCAAATGAATAATGAATCGAGATCAAGGATATTCAACTGGTCCAAATTATTCTTAATTGGGGTTACTTTCTATCTTTCTGTGTTGTATTCAAGTATATGGCACAGAGACAGTTCGTTTTAGTATGTCCTGTTACTTGTGCTTTCACAATGCTATGTACTAAATGGTATCCTTTTAAAAGGTTGCATGCAAAAGAGTGTGCGACCATTTAACACAATAACAATGTCGCCTGCATGTCGTTGTCATGCAGTGCAAGATTCTCATGTCACCATTTTTATGCAGGTAACATGGCTAATGTGTTAAGTGGTCACACACTCTTTTGCGTGCAACCTTTTAAAAGTGAAGCATACTAAATAAAGCTCACATTTACCAAAGAAGCACCCACAATGGCAACATTTGTTTTTGACTCTTATCATGTCAGCACCATATTTTTAAAGTGTAGCTTGGCACTTCACTGTGAAATAGTGGGACCTGCTGTCTTGAATTGCAAAGACATCCATCTGGTTTGATCACAGACTTTACCTTAGTTATAATAGGGGACTGTATTATTAGGAAGGTAGATAGGGTAATCTGCTGCCAGGAACGTGATGCTGAACAGTATGCTGTCTCCCGTGTGCGCGGGTTTGGCATGTTGCGGACAGGGCTGACAGATTGTTGGGAGGGACTGGAAGTGATCCAGCTGTCTTGGTACATATTGGTACCAATGACAAAGTAGAAGGAAGATGGAGGTCCCTAAAGAATGATTTCAGGGACTTAGGGTGCAAGCTCAAGGCAAGGACCTCTAAGGTAGTATTTTCTGAAATAATACCTGTGCCATGCTCTAGTGCAGGTAGACAGAGGGAGGTCAGGGAGCTTAATGCATGGCTCAAGCAATGGTGTAGGAAGGAGGGTTTTGTGTTCTTAGAGCACTGGGCTGACTTTGCCCTTGGGTACAATCTATATGGAAGTGATGGATTGCACCTAACGTGTAGAGGAGCCTCTGTGCTAGGGGAGCAAATGCTAAGAAGCTTGGAGGAGCTTTTAAACTAGGAAAGGGGGGGAGGGTATAGATAGCAAAAATTGGGTAGATAGAGCAGATAGGAACAGAGTCCAAGTAAATGACCATGGGGGTGGAGAAAGGGTGGGGATAAATGTCATTGTCATGCAGTGCGAGATTCTCATGTCACCATTTTTATGCAGGCAACATGGTTAATATGTTAAGAGGTTGCACACTCTTTTGCGTGCAACCTTTTAAAAGTGAACCATACTAAATAAAGCCCAAATTTACCAAAGAAGCACCCACAATTGCAAAATTTGTTTTTAACTCTTATCATGTCAGCACCATATTTTTAAAGTGTAACTTGGCACTTCACCGTGAAATAGTGGGACCTGCTGTCTTGCTTTTGCAGAGAGATCCATCTGGTTTGATCACAGACTTTACCTTAGTTATATCCTTGGAATAATTACCAACACCACAAAACTCTTGAGTAATCCTTCCCTGCAGGAACTATTTGAGGCATATCTATCAAGCAACTGCAGCTGTTTTATAATTGATCTTGTACATGGTCATACTTTGTTGTTGGCCAAACCTATACCTTTAAAGGATCTTGTAGTTGTTGATAACTTTAGTGGATGTAGTTGGTCAGTCCTTTAATGTATCTTGTAGTTGGTCTTACCAATAGTATATGTAGTTGGTCATTCCTTTACTGTATCTTATAGTGGATGTAGTTGGTCATATCTTTAGTGGCTTAATCTGAAATATTTTTCCTACAGAAAAAAAAATTGGTTTGTTCTTCATGTGTACACCTGTATATACATGGAGAAATGTTATGCCGTCTGCCAAAATGTATCTTTAATTGTGATCAATATTGTGTGTGTGTGTGTGTGTGTGTGTTACAGTGTAATGCTGCTTTGGATTATCCCCAGGTTCTGATAGGTCATGGCTCTGCAGTGCTCTGTGTATGTGCATCGGCACAGAACAGTGTTATGGTCAGCGGCTCTACAGATGGCTCCTGCATTATCTGGGACCTGGACAAGCTGAATTGTTTCAAACGGCTGCCAACACACCCAGGGGAGGTGACATGTGTGACTATCAGTGACAGCACGGTAAGGATGTGACACAGTTTGTCCACAGGATCTCCCATGATGCTAGAAATCATGTAATTAAAATGGGCAGAATAGTGCAACCTGAGGCCCTCCGCCTGCTTCTCCTTATCCCCAGCCAGCCATTGGTTGGCTGAGGATGATGGAAATTATAGTCTTCAACAGGTGGAGGGCCTCAGGTAGCTCACCACTGAATAATTAGTTAATACTATTATTAGGAGAGTTAGGATGAATCATAGTAAATGAGTATATGGAGCTGTAAAGGGCAGTTCTGTTGAGTGATTTTAGAAGGTATTTATATTGGTTATCTGGGGCTATATACATTGATTAGTATGGAATATTTTATGAAGCCATACACAAGATATTTTATATGAATTAATGGAGGAATTAGACATGCATCATATAGTATTATGCTTGCAGTTGATTAAAATGATTTCTTTCAAGATATGCTGTATGACTATGTGTTGCATTGTTAAATAGCTGATGAGGTTAAAGAAAGACAAGAGTCCAACAATTTCAACCTTTACCAGATCTCCTTGTCCACTATTCCTCTCAGGGTGCAATCATCTCATGCTGCAGCTCAGCCCTCTATGTGTGGTCAGTAAATGGAGACCCTATATCGTATGTGTGCACTGGGAGTAACATCCTGAGCTGCTGCTTTGGTGGTCTAAGCGTAATCATCATAGGATCAGAAGATGGAGCTGTCTCGGTGAGAGAATTGAGTGCTTCCACAAAATGGGATTCCCCTCATGACCATCAACTGTAGATCATCCCATTACTGATAGTGACTGGTTTCACAATGTTAGCCCCCTTCACTGACACTTGACAAGACTCTTTAAAGGGATAGTAATGGTTAATTTTAAGTTGATTTAATATTGTAGACATTACAAAAAAATGAACATTAATGTAAGTCTTATCTCTCAAACCTTTATGGTTTGAGAGATATAACTTGCTAAAGTTACCTTTTCCTGGCTGTTTTACTCGTCTGCCATCTAGCTGACAGCTGCAGATTCCAGTCATTTGACCAGACAGGCTCTTCAGCAGAGATGAAATCACTCTATTTAGAAATAAATGCTTCATTAGAACAGTCTACAAAGTGTGCTTGCAAGCCAGGCACACTTTGTAGACTTTTCCAAATTAAGCATTTATCTTTAGATATCATTATATTGGCGCTGCTGAAGAGCCACATCTGGTCAAGTGACCAGAATCTGCTTCTGACAGCTTTACAGCTCATCAAGCAGAAAGGGGAGGGACCAGAGAACTTTATTTTCCTATATCTCTCAAACCATAACGGTTTGAGAGATACGAATAAGTGCAAGTACTCTCTTTTAATTGTATATACCATATCGTTAATCCTTTTTTTCTGACATTACTATTCCTTTAACAGCCAAAGGAATGCACTTTGGTCCTTAAATGGTTAACTTAAAATGATAGCCAACTTTTTTTTTTTTATCGACTATTTATTTTGCACTTTAATGTCCTTGACAGTTAATATCCCTGAATAGCTTTTTTCCAGAGATATTTCTGGCAGGAACTGTGAAAGTGGGTATATAGTACTGCAATGTAAAAGTATCCTTGCAACAGAATAGCCTGCCTGCATTCTAAATACAGCCTACAGAGCACTCAGTGGTGCAGACATAGTGCAGCATTGTATAACTACCCCTGCTTTCACAGTCCATGACAGAAAGCTTCCTGAAAACATGAAAGTTTTAAAAAATAGGCGAAGAAAAAAATATAAGTGTAGGCAATTTAACTACACATTATGCACTTGCGGAATATGTGAAGTCAAAAGGAGTTTGATTGTAACTTTAAATGGACTGAACCAAATAAACTCTTCACTACCACTGACTGTATGTTATTGACCCTAAACAGCATGTTGTGACCATGTTTATTTTCTTATAGTTATGGAAGATGGAAACTGCAGGAGACCAGAAAGTAGAAGGCTTAGGAGGTAAATGTTTATTGTCCCAATATTCTAATACCATCTCTTGTTTTATCCTGTAACATAAACTTGTGGACTTTAATGGCAGCTAAGACCCCAGAGCTGTAATGAAAAAACTGAACATATGTCATTCTGGAGCAATCTAACTGCGCTGCAGGGGGAAATGAAAATCTTTTAATGTAATGTAATGTAATTTTTGTCCTCTTGAATGTTAGAGAGGTCTCCAGCATTCAAGGATTTAAAGGGGCAGTAAACCTGAATTATGAAAAATATATCTTGTAATGCTTTCCCACTGAGAAAAACAAGGGAACTTCCAATTATGGAAAATGCTTCTTTCAAATGTAAATACAGAGTTGTTTTTTTTTGGGGGGGGGGTTGTTTTTTTTTTTATTTGCTGCTAGGTGGCACTGTTGCTACATTTAATTATTGAAAGCTTGTGTTTGAGACATTTACCTCTACAGTAATAGCAACAGCTCTACCTGGCTGCAAGCTTGCTCTGTAATAATTTTAGACTGAAGCATCTATCAGCAGTAGATGTACCGTTGAATTACTAAGCAGAAAAAGCCTGGCGTATTAATATTTTAATAATTGGGGTCTATGGCTCCTGTAACAGACACATTTAACTTAATCAATGCAAATTAGATTTATATTTTAATTGTCAGCTAGAGAATTGTTAGTTTCACACAGAGTTGAACCCTCAAGTGTTCAGCTCCATGAATTCAACCCCCTGTCTGTCCTGTTTTTGCCTAGTTTAAAGTTGTGCAACAGGATTTTGGCAATTTGTGATTGCAACAATTGTCCTACTACCACTACCATCACAGATAAATATGAAGGAGTTATAATCCAACAACAGCCAGAGAGCTACAAGTTAACTATATACTGATGTAACATAATTCTTGACCTGGCATCCAGGGCTGTTTACAGACCTAGGGAATCAATGGAATAATCTGTTGTGATTTGGTGCTAGGGTCCAAATTGAAGCCAGTAGTGACAATATACAGCAGAAATATAAACTGTTGAGGCAGGTTGCACCATCTAACTCAAAAACTTGAATTGGAACAGGCAAATAATGTGTAACATTGTACAACATAGTAGTCCCCAAGTACAGTGCTAAAACTCTTAAAGGGATAGTAAAGTCCGTAAAAAAGCTTTGGCAAAATGATAGGTACAATTAAAAAACACTTAATGCCCTGATTCCTATCTCTCACACCTTTATGGTTTGAGAGAGATAAGAAAATAAAGTCCTCTGGTCCCTCTTTTTTCTGCCTGACGAGCTGTAAAGCTGTCAGAGGCAGAATCTAGTTGGGCGACCAGACTCGGCTGTTCAGGAGCACTGTCTTCGAGATATCTAACTATAAATACTTCATCGAAATGGTCTACAATGTGTGCTTGCAAACCAGGCACATGCTGTAGACCATACCGATGAAGTATTTATAGTGAGATATCTCAATTACAGCGCTCCTGAAGAGTCGCCTTCTGGTTCCGGAAGCATTATCTCATGCCGTCAGCTATACAGATGAAGCATGAGAAGGAGGAAGGGAACGGAGGACTTTATTTTCTTGTATCTCTCAAACCATAAAGGCTTGAGAGATAGGAATCAGAACATTACGTATTTTTTAATTGTACCTATCATTTTACCAACACTTTTTTATGGACTTTACTATCCCTTTAATCACAGTTAATCCCATGCATGCTACAGACATCTACAAAATAAAAAACACTTTTTCTCTTATCTACAGTAGCTGACTACCACACCCTTCCTTTTCACCTTTCTCTGACGTTTGGGCAAGCATCCTTCCTGCCTATTGGTTCCCATCCCTTTTTAAGGGCCTTGAGTTCCTATTTGCCCTATTATTTTTCATGCTTTTTCTGTGGAATGTGCTGTTTTTTGTTTGTCCTACCTGTCACTTGACCTCTGCTGGCTCACCTTGATTTTTGATCTCTGCCTGGATACTGTGCTCTGGATCGGGCTGATTTCCCATAATACACTTATGCCAGGTATGACATCTCTTTTCTTTCCCCTTTTGGATACCTCATATATGGATTCCCATTGTGCGGTCTCAGGCTTCTCTTACAATAAGCAGACCTCTGCCTCTCAGAAGTCCCAGCCTGCTAACGCTTTCTGAGGCAGCATCAACCCTTTATTCTGAGGTCCCAGTCAGCTTCCAAATCCTTTCCACTGCCCCAGCCTGCTAACGTTCTTCTCGGTACCATGCACGCAGAGGTTTCATTCCACTTCATCCCCTTAGGCAGTGGCCCATTCTCCCTCTCTCATATGCAGTACTTTGCCTTTAGCGATCTCAACCACACTAGTGTTTGTAGTCCGTTAGCTGCCATTTGTGCAGCCTTAGCCAGCCTCTTACCTCATGCAGTCCTCTGCCATTAAAGGTCTCGGCCACTCTCGTGTTTGGAGGCACATGCTGCCATTTGTGCTGTTCTAGCCCACTTCTGTCTTGGCAGACCTTTGCCATTAGCAGTCTCAGTGACTTTAGTGTCTGGAGGCACTTCCTGCAATTTGTACGGTCCCAGCCTGCTTCTAATCTTGGCAGTCCTTCTTCTTGGGAGATTAGCCCACTGTTCAGCAGTTCCAGCGGTTCCAGCCTGCTTCTTTACCAGGTTCCAGCCTATCCTTAGCAGGTTCCAGATCACTACAGTTCAGTCAGTCCTGCTGTTAGCAAATCCATCCTGCTACTATATTGTCTGTCCTTCTGTCAATGGTACAGGCCCACAACTATTTTTTCAGATTTACTGTTAGCGTTACCAACCTGCTTCTATAATTTCAGTTCTTGCTGTTAATGGTTCCAGCTTGCTATGTTGCCTGTCTTGCTGTCATTTGCAGGTTCCAGCTCACTACAATACTGTCAGTCCGACTGCCAGTGGTACCAGCCCACCACGTTACTGTCAGTGTGGTGGTTAGCAATACCAACCCACTATTATTTGTCTGTCTTGCCGTTATAGCATTTTAAGCCCGCTTCTTGTCTTGACAGTCCAGTTCTGCTAGTGGTCCTAACCGCTAATCTTTATATTTCCAGCAGTGATTAGTGGTCCTTTCCTAGACACCCGGTTTCCTCAGCTTTTTGTGGTTCCTGACATTCTTCTTCTGCCTATTTAGTGGTAACTAGCAGTTTCCTCCCGCTACTCTACTGCTATTTCCTTCTCTGCATTAGGGGTTCTCTCTCTCAGTTTACTATGGAAATGTCAGCCTCCAGTTGGTGACCATCAAAATGGTGAGAATGTCAACTGCACCATGCACCAGATATCAGAATGTCGCTTGCATGAAAAAGGCGGCATTCTGATGTCACACAAGAAAATAGCATGAACAAAAACATCCCATGTTCTCCCCCCAAGTAAATAAATAAATAAATATAGCCAGCTGTGCCCTCCTCCTCTCACAAGCCCCCATCAGAATGTCGCTTGCATCACAGTAATCACAGTTGCATACAATCCATCTGTGCCTTAACCCTTTGATTTGCGACACGTGTTACCTGCTGTAGCAGACAAGTTCCAGGATTTCATAAATAAATATGAGGTCCCTGCCACCGCAGGTTGTTCTATTCTGCTTCTGCTTGTCTTGTGCTTTCAACTCCTCTCCTCTTCCTTATGCTGTCTCTCCGTCTGGCTATGTCTCAACTTGCATTTCAGCTTCGACTCCTGAGAGCTGGACCTGAAAGGAGACTGAGAACCAGATGGAGAGACGAAGTAAGGAAGAGGAGGTGAAAGAGCAAGGCAAGCAGACCAGAGAGAGAAGATACATTGCAGAAGGAGAGCATAGGAGGTGTGCTTCAGAGAGCTCAGAGACCACCTTAGGAAGAAATTCCAGAAAGGTACTAAGAAGTGCCTTGTCCTTATGAAAAACCAGGAAATGGGGTTTGTAAGACAAAGCCAGCAGCTCAGAAAACTGAGACTGCTGCCAACAGGAAATCCATCTTGAGCATCAACTGATGCAGAGAAATGGCAGCCAGGGGCTCAAAAGGGGGCCGCTACAAAACACCCAGTACCATATTAAGATCCCACAGGGGAGTGAGAGCCTTAAATGCAGGGAAGACATGATCCACTCCCTGAAGGAACACCTTGACAAATGGAATGGTGGCAAGATGTCTCTGGAAGAACACAGAAAGAGATTAAATCTGAACCTTCAAAGAACTCAAGCTGAGCTCTTTGTTCACTCTGTCCTGGAGGAAGGATAACTGCAAGGGTAGGTCAAACACTTGCGAGGACTCTTCCCTGTCCACGCACCATAAATGAAAAACCACACCCTGTAGTAAGCCTGAATCTTTTTGGAAATAACTTAAGTGGAAAATCCTTTCCTCCTCAAGATGTGGGCTTCAACAGCCATGCCGTCAAAGTCATCTTTTCCACGTTCTCTTTTCATAGGTAGCCCTGGAAAGGAGGTCCAGTCTGGGAGGGAGCTGGTCCAATGAAGAGCACAGTCCCACCTGATCTTTCTGAGAACCCTGGGAATGAGAGGAATTGGAGGAAAAACATAAGTGAGGTGGAAGTTCCACAGGATCGACATGGCGTCTGTGGCAAAGACCAGAGGATTCCCTTTTCAGGAGCAGAAAACTGGAACCTTCCTATTTTCTCTGGTGGCCGTGAGGGCTATTGTGCAGCAGTGGGGTGTGCTGACAATCAGGTAGAACACCTCCGGTTTGAGTTTGCACTTTCCCAAATTCAAATCTTGGCAACCTAGGAAGCACGCCAATACGTTTTCTAGTCCTGGAATGTGAGCTGTGGAGATGACCGGAACATGGACTTCTGTCCAACCTAAAATGTACCTCACCTCGCACCATGTGGAGGCACTTCAAGAGCCCCTTTGATGGTTGCAGTACGCCACAGCCGTGGCATTGTACTACCAGTGCTCAGCAACATTAAAAAATCAGAATGAGGTACATTTTTAATTAATCACTGCTGGGTTAGTTTTACTATAAGGTTTAGTGTCTTTAGTGTCGGGGGATTACGTTGGCCACTGCACCACTGGGATTTCAACCTTTTAACCCTCTGAGTGCCAGAAGGTGACCAATGCAGTGCAATAAAGGGTTGAAGCGACGTTTAACGTCACAACATGAGAATTTTGCGCTTTTGATGCAAGGAGAAATTCTCATGTCACCCTTTTCATCACAACAGCCTAGTTAATGCACCATTCATGCTCTTTTCTGTGAGACATTTTCAAAAGATACCAAGAGAGTGAGATCTGCCGATCCAGGAGAGACAGATTTCCACACCATCTCTGGATGACAAGTCTCTGGTGTGCATCTGAGAGTGAGGCACAGCTTCCAGTGTAGACACCAGCTTGCCCAATACTCTCATGTAGTCCTTGACCATAGCTGAGAGCAACTTCAGAGCCTGAGACACCTCCGCGTCACCTGAAGGATCTTCTCCTCCGGTAGAAAAAGCCTTCCCAGGCAGGTATCGAACCTTATACCTAGAAACACCAGCTCCTGGGACAGTACTGGAGATTACTTCACCGTGTTCAAAATCCATCCGTGCTGGATCAAGAGTCAAGCAGAGTCCCGGACATGTTTGGTCAAGAGCTCTGCTGACGGAGTCTTGAGCAAAAGGTTGCCCAGATAGGGTGTCATGGAGATGCCCTGGGTATGGATGAAGTCTGCTAAGGCCTCCATGACTCTTGTCAACATACGAGGTGCAGAAGCTAGGCCAAAAGGCAGAGCGGTGAACTGGTAGTGATCAGAGCCGTAGGCAAACCACATATGGCATTGGCTGTCTGGGTGGATAGGGATCCACAGTAGAAGGAGCTGTCCACTGTGCCAAAGCTGCCCCAGAGAAGGGGTACTGTCTAGAACCTTTTGGTGATGGACAGCCTCTTGTCAGGGGTCTTCCACTCATCCAGGAAGATCTAGTCAAGAGTGGCATTTGGAGGAAAAAATGAGGAAGATTTCTTATGCCTCTGGAAGACACCTGTAGAGGAAGACCCCTCATCAGGGGTGTCAGGGACTTGAAGGATATCTAAGACAGCCCTAATGAGCCCCTCAGATGATGGAAGGGGTTCATCTAATACGAGTCCCTATCGGAGTAGGAAGAGTCCATATTCTCATATTGCCCTTCTTCATCCACCCCTCCCAATATTTCCTTCTCATAAGAGATCCCTAGAAGCTGTGGAACACTCTGAGACACAGTGACCACATGCTTAATGGTATTGGGTGCTTCCAAGATTGAAGAACCCTCTGAAGGGAGAATGGAATCTGGGCTGTTGAAGATAATTGTGTTTTAACCTAAGCTGGCTCTTGTTCAGTACTGGAGGGACCTGGTGGAGTAGTAGGGGCCACAAAACAAGAGGGGCAGGAAGATCCAGAATACTCTCTAGGGAGCCCTGTATGACATGAGAAACAGTAAGCAAGGGGGTAAGTGACACCCCTGAGTCCTTAATCTTAGGTCTATCCCCATTTCAATTAAAATCTGACATCCTTAACGGAAGTAACAGTTCCCCAGGCTAATAATTCACCCTAAAAATCCCAGAAAAGTGTTTATCTGGCAGGCAAATGATTAGTCTGGAGGAGGAGAGCAAGGAGAGTCTGCCTCTGCATAGGATAAGCAAGAGAGAAGTAAAATAGTGACTGCAAAACTGGCAGCCTATCAGAAGAAAGCCTGCAAAACAGGCATTCTGGGAAATGTAGTCTTCTCAGTTGCTGTAACCTAGCAATGCCTACAACTCCATCTGAGGAATCTCCATGAACCCCCAAGACACTCAGGATGTAAACCAGATGAAAGGGTATGAGGAGACAAGAAGAAAGATCCCATTCTGACTTCTGTATGTCAAATATTTGCAGAGATATGACCCAGTGAAGATCCCCCATAGAAGTCAATGGAGCAAAGATGGTGACACGGGAACCCATTCTTAAAGGGGTCGCAAAACTAAAAAGGACAAGGGTACACAAAAATACCAAAGCGGAAAGCTCACTACGGGGAAAAACCCAGGAAAAGCCCCAACCTGGAGAAAACAGCAGGGAAGGGGTTAACTATCCCAAATGCAGCCACCCTTGCTCCATAACTCAGGAAATGTACAGTAACATTAGTTATAATAAAATACATGAGTGCAAGAGGCCGAGGGATCAGAGAAAACCTCTGTATGGAGAGGCACAAGGTAGGAACAATGTGGATCAAGGCACACAAAGGGTTACTCCCCAGTTTTCTTTCTTAAGTTTACCAGTGTACAGAAAACAAAGCCCCAAGGGACTCTGCTGGGAGGGAAAACTTGGCCTGCAAGATTTCCTCCACAGGGCTGCAAGCATCCACACAGCAACTGTACACTGGTCAGTCCACACCAGGGGAAGCCCAGTAATGGTAACCTGCCTAATTGAGGAATTTTGACAGCCCCATATCTATCAGGAAATAATAGATAAAACTGAAAAAACTAAGAGTGCCTCTGCTCCATATATTTACCTCAGGCATAACTGGAAGCCACGGGGCCCTGGTGCAAGAATTGCCATGGGCCCCCCAACCACATTGGCCACCTCCACATTGCCCCCTATCTCCACATTGCACCTCAGTCTCCACATTGCCCCTTTCACATTGCCCTTAACTCCACATTGCCCCTTCCACAATGCCCCTTCCACATTGCCCCTAAATCTCCTACCTCCCTGGTGGTCCAGTGGAAGAGGACAGGTCTGTGCCTCTTTCTACACAGACCTCTTCTCCCGCGCGGTCCTCTTCAGTAATGCAGAGCGTGGCCCCAGCGCTCTGCATTACGAGAGTGCCGGTCTGCCAGAGAGAGATCAGTATTTCCTCCGGCAGACCGGCACTCTTGTAATGCAGAGCACTGGAAGATGACATCATTTCCCAGTGCTCTGCATTACTGAAGAGGACCGCGCGGGAGAAGAGGTCTGTGCAGGAAGAGCCACATACCTGTTCTCTGCCACTATCCCAGAGCTCTGCATTACTTAATTGTGGGCATCAGGCGAGGGGTTCGCAGGGGGAGGCCGGGCCCCTGGAGTGATGGGCCCCTATAGTTATGCCACTGATACTGAGAATGCAAGGCAGGGGATGCTGGTTAAGCTGGAGGAGTGGCTGGAAGTCTCCACCTACCTTGAGATGTGTCCTGCTCTCCACAAGAGGGAGTCAACACCATGATACCTGTGTTCCATAGTGGACATAAGAGAAAATGTGTTAGGAATGCCCCAGAAATTTCAGATTGTGTAATAGAGGTGCCATGAGCAAAAAAAAAAAAAAAAACCCTGAGAAACACTGGTCTATTCCATAGAGTGTTATGGACCAGGAGAGGTAATAACTTTTTTGTGTGTCTTTGTACTAGTACATCACAATGCAATGAGGTGGATTCCTCTCTTGAACTCAATGGGTCAAATCCACAAGAATTTTCATTTTTTCCCTGTGGTGAATTCAAGGGGTTAATAGGCCCATATAAACTTATGTGAATTCTCATTTTCCCCAGTAGTGTAGTTGGTTTGATACAGAATTACAATTCTTTCCTTATGAACATAAGGCCCAATGTGTGTAGGTACATACGTACATTTACATCAGCCTGGATTCACTCGTCTTTGTCACAATCTAGCAGCAAAATTGCCTGAGATAATTACATTGTTTAATCCTATCTTCAAGCTCCATTATCACAATCCTGCACAGCCCTCTACCAGAAAAACCCTTATTAATCCCATCATTAAGAGGTGTGCAGAGCTCTGGGTCCACAAGCGACTGCTCATCCCTTTCTCCCTGAGCGAGCTATCCAGGCCTCCCATCTTCGTAGCTTCCCAGCCTTTCCCCACTCTGACTAATTAGCAGCTGCCTGCGTGCGCCTGCGTCTCCTTATTAATCCCGAGTCCCATAAACAAACAGCGAGAGGAGATTCTGCTGAAGCGGCATGCAATTTAGAAAGCAATAATACACAAATCCAATTTCAAACACAATAGTTTGAGCGTTGTGTCAGACTCTGTAACTATCACAGCCCTCAAATTCAATTGCAAGGCTCTTTTCCCAGCAGCAAGCTTAGATTAAATATATTTTTCTCAATTTAACAACTTGCTGACCATAAATTAAAGCAGTTTCCAAATATGTTTGTATCTCTTTCCTTTTGTGAATGTATGGAGGAGCGTGCATATATGTGTATGTTTATTGTGTATATATAATAAAGTCTAACTTCATGAAGGTAAATTTGTGATGTTTTTGTTGCATATTACTACATGTTTAACCCTTTGAGCGTCAGGGTAATATTCAGAGCATTGCACTACAATGTGTTAGAAACCTCGCTGGCACTTAACCCTTTGCGTAACAGAGGTGTGGATACCCCTCTGGCATTCAAAGGGTTAAAGGATTAAGCCTGTGTGTTTGAATATATATGTAATGTTTGTATGTGCAAGAGGCAGAGCGAGAAAACGCTGAGGCTGATGTACAAAGTGCTGCAATTCTCAGCAGACCAGCTGCTCTATGGGGAAGCAATAACATTTCCCAGCTTTTAATAGGGTGTTTAGACACTTGAATACAAGAGCTAGAACTCTAGAATTCAAATGGTCAAATGCCTTATTTCAGTCAATGAGGAAAGTTGCAAAATGTGTATTTTTTCCCTATGGTGCAGTTGGTTTGCTAGAGAAATGCATACCAATCGCAAATTAATGCTCTTTGCATGACTGCATGGCTGTTCCAGGCCAGAGGGCAGTTGATGCAAGAGCAAAATAACCTGATATATTGAAATATGACTAGATATCTGTTTTAAAATGTTTATGGATAAAATTATGCAAAGTATGGACAATATGGGGATTATTTTTTTTATTTTATTCTTAATATATTTTAAAACACTTGACTGAAAGTTCCGCTTTAAAACATGCTGGAAAGCAAAAACTGAAACTAATGTTCTAAGAAGAACTGGGAAATAATGTAACAATGACTTCCCCAGTGGTATCACTTCTCCAGTTCCTATGTTAGTCTATGGAATCTATACACTAAGATCTCTTCTACTTGAGAACTCTTAGGGCTTGGCTTGATCCAATATGGCACGATAAAACAGTCGGGAAGGCACAAACCATTTCCATGTCTGTTTAGCGCAGCTATGCAATAAGCCAGCTTATGCCAAACAAACACAAATAGCCTTATAACGTGCAACGCACCTTTTTTCAGCTCAGCATGCATTAATTTTAGTCTCTAAATAATGTACGGTATGTCAACAAGACGGCACTCTTGGATTTACACAAAATACAAAAAGATGCTTTTATTAAACCAGGCCGGTCAAAGTTTCGGCCACAACTTAGGCCTTTATCAAGATACTGATGTAGGAGTGCGCTCCAAACAACAGAAATACATATATATATATATTTATACACCCCAGAATAACCGACACATGTTCTGTGTTTGGAGGTTCTCAGAGCTACAGCACAGGGCCCAGGAGTGGAGAACAGACAGCAACAGGAGAGGTGCATACATTGGAGACAGGTAGACTTGGAGTGGGGGAAGCAAAAAGATATTTGCATTTAATATATACACATAATACACTTTGGCACATATTGTACACATTGCGTACATAAACAAACACAAATCTTTTGTTTTTGCACACACGAACACATCCTTGTTTTTTATTTAATACTGTGTGATTCAGTGCGTGCAAGGGAGTGCCACAGAGTGAGTCCGACCGAGTACCTCTGTGAGTGATTGTATGAGGGAGCTAGGAGAGTGGCAGTGAGATGGCAGGGAGAGGAGTGGATGCTGGAGGGATGGGGAGAGGTGCAGGATAGGAGGAAAGCTAACCAGGGGATCCCTGGTTAGGGAAGGAGGGGGAGAGGGAGAACAGGTAGGCGGAGGAGTATCCAGCAATGGGTAGGTACACAGTTGTCAGCGCGATGCGCTTACCTTAGCAGAGGAGAACCAGACCCTTCGGTGCATCTTCTAGGGCGGCCGGTTCCCTCTGCCGACAGCTCTTCTCGTGGCTTCATGCCGTGTCTTCAGTCTGGCCTTTCACATCTGGTCGGCATCAGTGCGGGCGCCCGTCACGGGGAATCCCTCTAGTGACACGCTCTGCTCTTAAAGCCACAGAGTCTTTCTGTGCTCCACCTCCTGGGTTGTGGGAAGGTATATTAACTGCCTGGACACTACCTTAGTTGCCCTTGCGTGGTGTTCCAGTGCAGTCTGTGTAGTTTGGTGTCTGTGTATGATCCTTGGCTTGTTCATCCGTTACTCCTGGTGTCCAGTTGTTGTGGCTTGTCTGACTACCCGCTTGGTTTTGACCATCGGCTCTGTCTGACTACCCGCTCTGGTACTGACCCCTGGCTTGTCTGACTACCCGCTTGGTTTTGACCATCGGCTCTGGCTGACTACCCACTCTGATACTGATTCCTGGCATGTCTGATTACTCTATTGGGTTACTTGTGGCCTTGGCCCAATATCTGCACTGGGACTGACTGTAGGCCTAAGTCAGCCTGATACTACTCCTGTTGTGAGCAGTTCCTGTTCAGGAACTTGGCTGTGTCTTATCCCTGGCATTTCAGCGATACCCCATCTGTTGCAAGCTGTTTCCATTAGGGACTAGGCTGGGTCCTAGTCCCAGTTCTGGTGCTATTGCACTGTTTTCTGCCATTGAGTCCTTTCAGGAGCAGCCTCCTATTCCTGGTAGGAGCTGTCTGCTTCCAGTCAGGTTCTCTACACTTTGTGAAAATATACTTGACAGGGAGCACATACTGTTTACCACTGAAAGGGCCACAGGGATTGTACTAGGAAGAAGCTCGCTATGGTATCACATACTGAATGCAGTCAACCTTGTGTCCAGGTGTAACCGCACCACTGACTCCATCAAGAAGCACTGGACAGACACAAGCGCAAAGTCAAGAACAAGATGGGAGACATGGCCCTGCATGCGAGAGGCACCGGAGGTGGTCCACCTATGATCATCACCTGAGTGCCCTGAGGCACGCTTCGATCATTTAACCCTTGACATGTCAGGACCATCACCAGTCCTTAACAAACGCCAGTGATGGTCCTGACACTTCACCTATTGTTAAGGGTTAAACAACAAAATTCTGAACAGCATAAATGAGGTCAAGCTTAGGTCAACCCACTCCAGGAAGAGTAGCTTACAAAATGCAGGTAATGTGGCATCTTGGGCATCGTGTTATTTCTGCACACCAGAGAGTTTCTGTAGATAAACAGGTTGGGAGATGATTCTACAGTCAGGCTCCTCTGTATATGCAAAATGGGCTGTTGCTAGGTAAACACCAGTAGTGTGCCCAAAGTGATGAGCCACCATGTGGGTGAGGGCGTTGGGCGAGTTATGCTGGAGGGGCCATAGAGGAGTAGAGGGACCTTCACTTAAGTAGCTAATTTAGCAGGGAGCGGGTTCCTGCCCAGGCTATAACAAAATGATTCAAGGGTGCCACATTATATGGAGGGATCTCCCGGGGTTCAGATGAGTTAATAGGTGAAAATAAAGCTGTGACCTCTTTTTTCCACCCTATATCATTGTCAGTGTATTTATTTCAATAAGGTTATTCTAAACTAGGAATGGTATGTTGTATTTATGGGTAAGTAATGTCTGTTCTGTTGCACAAGGTTTTCTGACTTTCTGTTGGTATCATTCTGCATAGTGTCATGAATCACTAGTGACACTGTCCTATGACTTCCCAGGAGATGTGTTCCTGGATGTTTTTTAGATGCTTGCAAGTATGGATATCACTCTTCCTCTAAAAAAAAAACAATAACTCTTTTAATAACATTGAATAAAATCCAGTCTATATCCCCATCTCAATTGTTTTTTTAAAAAAAAGTTATATTAATTGTTTTTGTTTAGTAATTCACTAGGGCTGATGTGCATACACCACAGGGGGTCGCGCTAGCCTTCTATAATAAGTACTATTTAAATCAATAGGACTTATTGGAACATTCTTTATTCCCTATGCTGCACTTGGTTTTTACCTGAATTGCTGAACTTTCCTTAGTACTTCATCCTAAATGTATTACTAAACAACAAGATGAAGATACAGATAGGATTTTATTCAGTGTTATTTCTTAGCACATCAGCTTCACTATTTAGGGCATGGATTGGCAGGTAGATGCTCTCCAGCCCTTGTTGGTATACAGTTCCCACAATCCTCATCCAGCAGTTGGCTGGCTGGGGAAGGCAGGAATTGTAGTCCAACAAAAGTTGGTTGGTCTTATGTTGACCACCCTTGATACTGTGCCTTTCACTCATTTGACAGAAACTGAAATTAACAGTAGAAAACATCTGAAATTTCTTTTTTTCCTCATATATGAATGTTATAATCATTTTACTATTTATGCTGCAAAAATGGGCAACATATTGCAGAGCAATGGAATGAAAGCAGTTGAAGAGAATGTAGCAAATCTCATAATGTAGGTAGGCCTTTTGACACTGACAGTAGGCACCTCTCACCTTTTATTTGTATTGCTCAGGTAAGATGTTGGGCACATCTTTGCAAATGTTTCACCGGCTGACATCAAGCATCCCAGCAACAGGAAAGCAGCAACGTCCTGCAGCTGTCACTGCCCTTGCTATTTCAAGGTAAGAAGAAAAAAGTATCCTTTTCCACCCTACCCACTGAACTAACATTTGTATAGACTGCTGGGAGATGTTAGTGTAAATAATGAATACGTTGCTTTTGGATATCAGTTTATTTGCTAGACCTCATTCAACCAATGACACATTAATGCTACTGATTCTGATTTGTAAAGGGATAGAGGTTGCTCCCAAGTTTAATAAATCTATGTTTAGTAAGGAAGATGCACTTCTTTCACCACACCTTGTACTTGCACTTATAATCATCCTCATCATGAACTCAAATTAGATTGAAAGGTCCTTTGGGCAGGGTCCCTTTCCTAGTGTATGTTTCCCTTGCTGCACTTTCCCCCCCCAAATAATGCAATGATCGCACTTTAGCTTAATGCTCTTAACCCTGTTCTTTATTTTTGTTTTGTATTATCTCAAATTCTGTTAAGTGCTGTGTACATGTATGGTGCTATATAAATAAAGATACATACATACATGTATAAAGTGAAAACATTGCTGTACATTTAGCACACTTAGACACTGAAGATGCCTTTGTGGCCAGCTCATTGTGCTCTTGGCTTTGGGTCATCAGATCCAACCTAAGTATAGACTGCTTCTGCTATGGTAAATATGAAAACAAACAAGCACACCACACTTCAGACTGGTCAGCAAATTGGTTAGGTTTTGAATTCATTCAGAAAGCAAAACAAAGACTTGTACGTATACATGGATGGACATACCACGTCCTTCTTTACATGATTCCTGTCTACATAATACCTCATCATGATGAAGTGTCATGTAGGCAAGAAACATTAAGGAGGTTACTGGGGTGTCCCCCGTGTAAAACCTAGCCAGCCATAGCTTTTTAATGCTTATTTGCAGGACTAGATTTCCCATTAGGCAGATTAAGCAGCTGCCTACAGCACCAAAGTTTGAGGAGCTCCTCAGCTCTTCTTGCCAACCATTCATTTTGAATTATGGGTGCTATCAGAGCAGTATCAATGCCTGTATACCAGACACCAACTCCTACCACACTACTAGACATTATTTAATGGTTAATATTCTAGAGAGAACCTTTCTATCAACCAAGAGATCAAGATCGTTTTTGTGAATGTCTGTTATAGACCAAAAGTACTTTCTGTATCAGGCAACAGTGGATGTTATGGTGGCATCAAGTCAATAGGAAAGGTCCGACCATGGTTGGATCTAAAGGCAACTTGGGTGCCTTGCCTAGTGTGGTGCATGGGTTTGTTTTAGTTTGTGTCTCTAGTATTTGAATGTATGTTTATAGACATATTGGGACAAATGCACAAATTTACCAGTGCTGTTTCACTGGCTGTAGTCTCTAATTCCAATGCCTTCATTTCAGGGTATGCATTACAGAGTATAATTGATTTAGTGCATACAGTCCTTACCATTGTCAGGACTTCGGTGCCAGTAAGCCCATATGCAAGCCCATATGCCATGTGCAGGGAAATGGAATACAATCTCGCCATTTCCTCTATGTCATGTTTAGTGCATAGTCATGAACAAAGTGTAGAGGAATGACCACAGACTACCACAGACTGTCCCATTGTCCTCCCCTTGGCACAAGTAGAGTTAAGGGGAGGAATTCTGGTGTGTGTAGCTTAGTACATTGACTTTAAGAAGGCATAGGGACTGAAAATTGATTCCAGCTCCTAATTTAGTGTGGAATCACCATTAAACATTCACCCCATTGTCATTTCATAATTGATTTTCCAAACCATAAATGCATATGCTTGATCCATGTACTTTATGAAAATGCCAGAATGAAAATTGTTTCCAGGGACTAAACTTTGCAGAGACTGGTGTATTTAGAAGAACTGCAGCAATTCTGAAGCAAACCATAGGGGGGAATACGTATGCCATATCCCTGTGAATTTAAATGTGTTTTTCAACTTCTTAAATACAAGAGAGGTCTCTAGTGCACTGTTTCACAATGTTTGAGGACCGTTTTATCATTTGAGGTGTTATATCAAAAGGATTTTTTTATTTTCCTTGTATGGTACAGCTGATTTGCCCCTGAATTGCTAAATGTCTACTTGAAGAAATAGTAACGTTTCACAATAAAAGCAGCTACGATTAATCTTCATAGTATTTGGGCCATGGAGAGTAATTCAATGATAAAATATGCCCCTCCCGCCACTTTTACTGATGTAACACTATTCAGCTCGAAGCAGCAAGGTGGTGTCCAGGTGGATCGCAGAGAGGGACAATATTCAGTGAGCATAAGGGAAAAACCTGTCAAGGGGGGTTAAGGTTTTCATTGTTCTCACAGTAAGAAGATTGTCCCTTGCTGTGAGCTCTCTGGTCTTAACACCTGATTCCACATATCAGGGGAGGCGGTTTACACTAGGTAAAATGGGCGGGAGGGGATTCTTTATCATTCAATTACTCTTGAACTACAACTCTGACAGTTTAAAATAACACTCTTCATTGCTCAAACACTATGATGATTAATTGGAGCTGCTGTTTTTGTGAAACATTACTGTCCCTTTAATACATAAGCCTTACAGTGTTTGTGGACACCAAAATACATGTATACTGTACATATCATCATGGGAGTACCGAAAAAACAACAAAAACCAAGAAACAACAATCATAACAAGATAGTGCATGGTGGCAAATGTTTTAATATAGCATGGTTTGCAAATACTTATTCACTGGTGTCACCTTCGTAGTAAGACATGTTAAGTAATCCTTTCCTACAGTGATGAAGACCTAGAAAATTGTGCCTGGGCACACCTCTCTCCTACCTCTACATATAATTTCCCCTTAGTAACCAAGAAAAAATAGTTTGCAAGTTAAACAAATTATCCATGCCATTACCCATACACTATTCAAATCAAGAGTTTGAGGCACCAAAGATCTTGTAACATTTTTTCACTGTCGTCCAATACAGGTTACTGGTACACTGGGAGGCGATCCGCCCCTTTAACTAGGCAGGAACATTCATCTAAATGTATGCAGGGGGCGGAGCCTCCCGTCCCTCTTAGGCTGCACCTCAGTCAGAACAAGCCAGAATGATTTGTTCCTGCCTGGTGTGAACACACCGCTTTAGTTTCTTTGTTATTTTTACAAATATGGAAGCGGGTTACCAAAGCTGTCAAATGCCCTATTTAAAGTGGATAGCACAGCTTCCAGGGTACTTCTGGTGGATCTTTTGCCCTGAAGAGGGAATAACTTGATTTCAAGTAACTTCCCTGGGGGGAATTATCCTCTGTGGTGATTCCTTTCTATCTTGGTAACCTGAAGACAGAAGTCCTGCAGAAAGGTGAGGCACCCTTTGAGTGCCGAAGGTCCACTTGCCCCTCAGTGTCCCTTCATTGGAATTGTGTTTGGGAGTTCATTGTGCACTCCAGTGCTCATTGGGTGTTTTTATATACTTTACTAATGCTAGTATTGGGGTATGTCTGAGTTTTGGAGCAGTTTATGTGGGATTTAACCCTCTCTCTGCTGGGTTTGTCTATTTTATGGGCATTTACATTGTTGGATAATGTTTTCTGTTATAGTATATCTGTTTGCTATATGTTATGGAACTTTTACTTTAAGGGTAAAATTTATTAGAATAACTTTCCGCGCCTTTGAGCACGCTTTTCCCGCATAGACGCCATTGCTCCTTTACTCTCTATGGACTTACACTCTGTGGGACATATCTCTGGAACCGCTTCACATAGCAACTTCAGAGAGGGCTCATTTTAATTGTCTTCCCTTGCTCTATCATCCGGTTGTATGTTTGAGTGTGTTGGGGGACTGGTGGGACTTCGGTCACTGTTTTGGGGTACTCTGTGAGGAAAACTACGTTTCCCATGAGCGCTCGGTTCGCGCCCTCCTTCTGATTGGCTCCCGTCGTGGCAGCCATTTTGTGAGTTCTTCTCATCGAGTATACTACGCAGGGACCGGACCTTCTCTCTCTCCTCTGCTGATTAACCCTTCGCTTGCCAGATAAGTTTAGTTTTAAATGTTTCTGGGGTGAATATGTAATCTTTCACACTTTAATCGGGTGATTCCTGTCTGTGGGGTATATCTGACGCTGTGAGCATGTCTACTCCACTTGAGCCTGAGACTAATAATAATAATAATAATAATCCTTTATTTATATAGCGCACACAGATTCCGCAGCGCTTTACACTCACATTGGTTACTGTCCCCATTGGGGCTCACAATCTAAATTCACCTATCAGTATGTTTTTGGAGTGTGGGAGGAAACCGGAGTACCCGGAGGAAACCCACGCAAACACAGTGAGAACATACAAACTCATTTTGTTTCTTGTCATCTGTGCCCAACTTGTGTGGAAGGTCATGGCAGCAACCCAGGGTCTTCCAGTCACGCTATTGAGCCAACATGGGTGAAAGAGTTCAAGGCTGCAACTAGGGATCTCAGATCCACTCTTCAGCTCTTTCCCTCTCAGGTTCAAGGGCCTCTTCAAGTATGGCAGACCCCCTCCACTGTCAGGACCTCCCTGCCCAAGCCACAGGGAGCCCCTGATGTCTCTGATTCTTCTGAGGAAGAATTGTTGCAGGATTCTGATGATGAGGATGGTGCTGTCATTGAGTCTACCAGATCCATTGGCGATCCTTATGAATGTGACCCTGAACTCTCTGCGGAGGGTTTGATCAGGGCTGTTTTGACCACCCTCAATCTTCCCTTGCATCAGGAATCCACTCTTGACCCAACGGACATGTTTCAGAAACCTTCTAAGGCTGTTACATGTTTTCCTACTAATCCTACTCTTGAACGCTTAGTCTCTGATGCGTGGAAAAATCCTGATAAGTCCTCTTCAGTCTCAAAAAAGTTTGCTAAACTTTATCCTTTTCCTGAGACTGAACTGGCTAAATGGGTTCATCCTCCTAAGGTGGATGCTCCAGTGTCTAGATTGTCTAAGTCTACTGCTTTGGCTGTATCTGATGCTTCTGCCTTACAGGATTGGACGGATAAAAAGTTAGAAACTTGCCTTAAGTCCATTTTTGCCTCCATTGGTACTGCCATGCGTCCAGCTTTTGCTGTGGCATGGGTTAACCGGGCCATTGCGGTCTGGACTGAACAGCTTACTGTGGCGGTTCGCCAGGATGCGCCAGTGTCAGAGCATTTGCAACTCCTTGCTAACATTTCTGAAGCTCAGAATTATGTTTCTGACGCTGCTTTTGACGCAGTTCGCATGATGGCGAGGGCCTCCACTTCTTCTGTGGTGGCTAGACGCGCCCTTTGGCTAAAAATCTGGTCTGCTGACACCACTTCCAAGAAAGTTTTGCTTTCTTTGCCATTTCAAGGGACTTCCCTTTTTGGATCTGAATTAAAGGAGCTGATTAGCGTGGCTACTGGAGGTAAAAGTACTCTTCTACCCTCAGTATTTAAAAAGAAGTTTCCAGCCAAACGCAATCGGTCCTTTCGTTCCTTCCAAACTGAGACATGTTCTGTGTCCCAGGCGGTTCCGCCTGTTTCGCGCTCCTCCTCCAAGCCCAAACAGTCCTGGAAGCCCAGAGTTGCCCCCAAGGCCAAGACCTCCAAGACTGCTTCGGCATGACTCGCCGAACCCAGGTCCGCATCGGGCTGTAGGTGGGCGCCTTCACATCTTTCGCCGGATTTGGGAGGAGTCAGTGGCGGACCCTTGGGTTCTTCAGGTGGTGTCAGAGGGATACAGGATCCCTTTCTCCTCTCTCCCTCCTTTTCGGTTCCATTTTACTCGTCCTTCTCAGGAACCTACAAAAAGGCGTCTCTTCGACGATGCTATTCAGGATCTTTTGGACAAAGAGGTCCTGGAACCAGTTTCTACAGAGGACACAGGTTCAGGATTCTATTCCAACCTGTTCGTGGTAGCCAAAAAGGACGGTGGCGCTCGTCCTATTTTGGACCTCAAAGATCTCAATTCATTTGTTGTGAGTACCCACTATCGTCAGGAATCCCTGCGCTCTGTGATAGCTGCTATGTCCCCGGGGGAGTTCCTTGCCTCCCTGGATCTTCAGGATGCTTATCTGCACATACCTATCCATCTGGAGAGCAGGCGGTACCTCAGGTTTGCCTGCCACAAAGGTCACTTTCAATTTTCGGCTCTTCCCTTTGGACTGACTACAGCCCCGCAGGTGTTTCAGAGAGTCCTGGGTGCTTTGATAGCGGTGATCCATCAAGATGGCATCAAGGTGACTCCCTACATGGACGATTTACTCTTGAAAGCTTCATCTGCGGAGATCCTTCACCAGCAGGTTCAGGCTTGCATTCAGACACTCACTCGACACGGGTGGATTGTGAATCTGGACAAGTCGGACTTGGTCCCATCTCAGCAGATACTCTTACTGGGTCTCCTGTTCGTCACTCAGAAGTGCATGGTGTTTCTCCCAGAAGAGGCGGCTCATCAGATTGCTCTCCGAGTATCAAGGATTTTGGCTCTCGAGCGGATTCCAGTTCCGAAGTTAACATCTCTGGTGGGGAAGTTCATTTCCACCATAGAGGCGGTGCCATTTGCCATGGCACACACCAGGGAACTTCAGAGGTTTGTGATCCAGACGTGCAGTAATCATCCAGACCATCTGCACCTGTCAGTCTCTCTGCCTCCTCATGTCGAGTTGAGCTTGGAGTGGTGGTTGGACCTGTCTCATCTCCTGAAAGGGAGATCCTTCTAGATTCCATATTGGACCACAGTCACGACGGATGCCAGCCTCCTGGGATGGGGGGCAGTGTTGGGTCGTTTCAATGCTCAGGGGAAATGGGGATTGGAGGAGTCTCTCCTCTCCATCAATGTTCTGGAGCTACGTGCCATTTTCCTTGCCCTGAGGCATTGGGAGTCTCAACTGGAGGGTTGTCCAGTCAGAGTGGAGTCCGACAACGCCACTGCAGTGGCCTACATCAACAGACAAGGCGGAACAAGAAGTCTCGCCGCTTGGTTAGAGGTCAAGGCCATTTTATCTTGGGCAGAGGCACATGTTCCCGTCATTTCAGCGGTACACATTCCAGGTGTAGACAACGTCATGGCAGACTTCCTCAGTCGTCACACAGTCGACAGCGGAGAGTGGGCTCTTCATTCAGAGGTGTTTCACCTTCTAACCCAAATGTGGGGGGTTCCTGTATTGGATCTGATGGCTACCAGGCACAACAGGAAGGTGTCAGTGTTCTGCTCCCGGTGGAGAGATTCACTGGCCCTGGCAGTGGACGCCCTGTCCATACCTTGGGATTTCCCCCTAGCCTACATCTTTCCTCCTCTTCCTCTGCTGATCAGAGTCATCTAGAAGCTGAAGGTGGAGCATTGTCCGGTCATCCTCATCGCTCCAAACTGGCCTCGTCAGTCCTGGTATCCGGACCTGATGGAAATGTCTGTAGCGGAACCCTTTCTGCTTCCTGCTCGTCCAGATCTCCTACTACCTGTGGAAGGAGGATGTTCATCGTCTTCATTTGATGGCCTGGAGGTTGAATCCTCAATTCTGAAGAAAAAGGGGTTTTCCTCTTCTGTGGTGTCTACGATGCTTAAAGCTCGCAAACCAGTGTCTTCCAAGATTTATCATCGAGTCTGGTCAACTTTTGTTGCGTGGTGTGCTGACAGGGATCTGTCACTTGATTTCCATCTTCCTACTGTCCTGGCCTTTCTACAGGACGGTGTAGAGAAAGGGCTCAGCCTTAGTTCTCTCAAGGTTCAGACGTCTGCTCTGTCTGTCTATTTTCAGGAGCGCATTGCCATTCTCCCCGATGTCAAAGTTTTCTTCCAGGGTGTGGCTCATGTTCGGCCCGCTTTCAGGAGTCCAGCTCCTCAGTGGGACCTCAATCTGGTTCTGGGGGTCCTTCAGCGTCCCCCATTTGAGTCCTTAGCTACTATTCCTTTACGCCTTTTGACTTGGAAGATGGCCTTCCTTTTGGCCATTGTCTCAGTTCGCCGGGTGGCAGAGTTACAAGCCTTGTCTTGTAAACCTCCTTACCTGGTGTTCCACAAGGATAAGGCTGTGCTTCGCACTTCCAAGGAATTCTTACCTAAGGTTGTTTCCGAATTTCACATCAATCAGGAGATTGTGGTGCCCTCTTTCTGCCCTAACCCTTCCTCTGACAAGGAGAGGGATCTTCATTTGTTGGATGTAGTGCGCTGTCTCAAATTTTATGTTCATCGCACTGAGTCTATCAGGAAGTCCGACGCTCTGTTTGTCATTCCTGAGGGACCTAGGGCAGGGAGACAGGCATCCAAGGTGACCATTGCATCTTGGATAAAGTCTACTATTCGTAAGGCTTACGAATTGCGGAATAAACATGTGCCTTTTCGGGTCACTGCTCATTCCACCAGATCCATTGGGGACTCTTGGGCCTATAAAAATCAAGCGTCTGCTGATCAGCTATGCCGGGCGGCCACTTGGTCCTCTGTGCACACGTTCTCAAAGAACTACCGTGTGGGTGTGCTGGCCTCGGCTGATGCCAGCTTTGGGAGGAAGGTCCTGGAGGCAGTTTTGCCTGTCTAGGATCTTCTTCTTCTGAGATTCTTAGTGCTTCCTTACTGTTGAGCCCTGTTGGCTCGGTTCAGTGTCTGTGTTTTGTTCTTGGGGTTTGTTCTTACCCGTAGTTGGTGTCCGTTGACACTTCTGCTAGTTGGGATATGTGCCCGGTTGGTTTGTAGAGGTTCTGTGACTTTAGGGGCCTTGCGCCTGGTCCTTGCCTCCTTCCCACCTCTGGGAAAACTCAATGTTTGGACATCCCAGTGTACCAGTAACCTGTATTGGACAACAGTGAAAATAGGATTTTAGTCTTACCTGTTAAATCCTTTTCACTTAGTCCATACAGGTTACTGGTCTCCCACCCTGTCAAGGGACCATGCTTGGCTCTCCTGTGGCACGCTGTGGGAGTCCTTGGGGCATGCTCACAGGGGTCTTCTTCTTCTCTCCTATCTCTGGTCAGTGTTAGTGTCTCAAATCATTCTGGCTTGTTCTGACTGAGGTGCAGCCTAAGAGGGAGGGGAGGCTCCGCCCCCTGCATACATTTAGATGAATGTTCCTGCCTACTTAAAGGGGCGGATCGCCTCCCAGTGTACCAGTAACCTGTATGGACTAAGTGAAAAGGATTTAACAGGTAAGACTAAAATCCTATTATAACGAGTACACAGAGACATAGAATTTGATGGGAGATAAGAACCATTTGGTCCACCTAGTCTGCCCATTTCCCTACTGTAAAAGCCCCAAACCTTACTTGGTCCTTGGTCTTATCTTATGTTCAGGGCAGCCTTATGCCTTTACCATGCATGCTTAAAGTCACTGTATTAACAGGGCCGGACTGGCCTACCGGGATACCGGGAAAATTCCTGATATGCCACCTGCACTGGGCTTCCCTGGGGCTGCTTGCTTTAAAATCCGCGGCCATGAGATTTGAAGGACTTCCGGCCGTCACGGTGTGCACACACTGACACAGTTCATGTCCCTGGATGAGCCCTCAGGCTCAGCCGCATTGCCCACTCATGAGATGCAGAAAGTTGATTGGCCACATCATAAGATGCACCCACAGCGTACTCTGTAATTACATCACATAATCCACCCTGCCCTCGTCTGTAGCAGCAGCGAGTGAGTATTACGCACTGTTCAGAGCGGGAACAGTAATGCCTGGCAGAATCGAGCCATCTCCTGACCAGGTACTGACGTGTATTGCTTTGACATGTCTACCAATAACGAATATGTATTTGTATTGTATCTTACATTGCAGATGGTTTGCACAAACATTGCTATACTTTTTTTCATATGTACATATCTTATCCAGCAATGGTCCTGATCATTCTGATTACACCAGCCATTGGGCTTAGCCTGGAAGAGCGGAGGTGTGTGCAAAGCATTTCTAAGTAATTCGTTGCACATCCCCCTGGTCCTCAATAGGTTAACCTTTTGAGTGCCAGAGGGGTACGCAATGCATTGCTTTGCAATGCATTGCGTGCTCCTCTGGCACTCAGTTGGTTAAGAAGAGTCTCCCTGCAAACTTATCTGTTGTACCAATAAAATTAATATGAAAGAGGTGAAACCAGTAAAACGTCCCAGGCCACCATGTGACAGAATGTTCTCCAGATAAAGCTGGATCTGGATCTCTGATATTAAGATGAAATGCACTGATTAATTAACCTTTGGAGTGCCAGGGAGGTGTGCTGTGCAGCACACTGCAGAACAATCCCTTGAATAATCCTCAGGCACTCACAGAGCTTAATACTACCCTCTTTCACTATTGAAGTGCCATACAGGTGGATATTGCTGCAAACAAGATATCTAAGGAGATTGGCCATTTCTCAGGAGTTAGGGGAACATTGAGAAACACCATACAGATGGATTTGCTTCAAACAAGATATCTAAGGAGATGGGCCATTTCTCTGGTGGTCTGGAGTAGAGATGTGAATGCTTATAGGGGATATAAATATAGTAAGTATATCCACCTCTTTATATATTAGCCAGGTGAATTTCCAGGTGCTGGTTATGTATATATAACCAGCACCTGGAAATTCACCTGGCTAATATATAAAGTTAAAGCGTTCTGGGGCTGGTATAATGACGCAATGCTATGGGGCTGGTAAGCAATTTTTTTCCATTGCTGGTTTTTATTCCCAGTCCGGCCCTGTGTATTAACCTCTACTTCTGCTGGTATGCTGTTCCACTTATCTACTACCCTCTCATTGAAGTAAAACTTTCTTACATTACATCTAAACCCGTGTCCCTCTTGTTTTAGACTATGACCTTTATGAAGGTTTCTATTATATCAAATCATAATACACATCCCACAGGGAAAGCTCTCCAGTGGAAGAATGGACTCTGACAACTTCACACACTCAACGTCTGCCTCTGCTTTCACCAATACATGGTGCAGTCAGAGGGATTTAACTATAGGCAATTAAATTCAATGTACTTTTGTAACATTACATTGAATGCCATCTACTCTACTGGCTAAATGTCCTCAGAGACTCCAAGGGTTACTTTGGAATTCCTAGGGTTTACTGTTGGAACTCCTTGATGTAAAGAATGTTGGTCTGTAACTAAAATTTGCTGGTAGCTCTTTGGAGTAATTGAGGCACTTGTTCTAAGAGCAATTCTGGAGCAAACCAAATGCCCCATAAGGAACAAATGTGAAATTCCAAAAGCACAATTGATTTAAATTGGGCTTTTAATCCCTGGGATGAGAGTATTCATTGGGTTAAAAGGCCCATTCAAATCAATGGAAATCTTTATTTGTCCCCTGTGGTGCAGATGGCTTGCTCCAGAATTGCTCCATTTCTTCACAGTATATCAGCTGCTATGTGTTTGCACAGTCATGGATCTTAATTGTTCTATTTGAGGTTTTCTACTGGTCTGCAATTTCACACAAAGTGATTTGTCTGACCATCTCACAATAAATGTTACACTTATTAATATCTAGTTGTAAAATCAGAAAAATGTTTGAACTACTCGCATCTGTGAATTAATGTCATATTATGCAGCTCATGAGACATTTGATTCATTTTATAGTATTTCAGGCATGAGGAAATTCAGCTCTCATAATCTACAAACTATCTCCTCAAAATTCCAGTTTTACTTGAACATTAGGAGAAAGGTATAATTATCATTAAAGGGGCAGAATGAAAAAAATATTGTATTGCTTTTCCTATAGAGTAAAACAAGGGTACTGTCAGTGCTTGGAGACACAGTAGGGGAGCACTCAATGCAACCACCAAATCAAGCCAGTTCAAAATATTATGTATAAAAATCCATCTTTATGCCATGCTTTAAAAAAAAAAACAAAAAAAAAAAAACCTTGGATGAATAAAAGTACATGGATAAGAGAGAGGTAAAGCAATCTGCCTAACACGTTTCATGTCTGTCTTATCCATATAATGTTTTTTCTCTGTCATCCAATACAGGTTACTTTAACTCTGGGAGGCGATCCACACCTTTAAGTAGGCAGGAACTTTCCTCTAAATGTATGCAGGGGGTGGAGCCTCCCTTCCCTCCTAGACTGCAGCTTAGCCAACCATATCCAGAATGATTTGTTCCTTGGTGCGACAACACCAAGTGGAGAACATTCTTCTATAGTTTTAGTTTCTTTTTTATTTTCTGTCAGATATGGAATACCACCATTAGGCGGATTACCATGACTGACAAATGCCCTTCAGTGTGGCTAGCTCAGTATCCAGGTGCTTTTTGGTGGAAAGGTGAGCTACCCTTTGAGTTCTGCAGGTCCACTTGTCCCACAGTGCCCCTTTGCTGGGCTTGTGTTTGGGAGTTCTCATTGTGCACTCCTGCACTCATTGGGTATATTTGTATGTCTGTTGGGTATTTGGAGCAGATTTACGTGGTAACTTAACCCTTTGTCTGCTGGTTTATCATGATTTGCGGGGGTTTCTGGCACTTTCCCTACTGGGTTTGTGTTTTCTAAGTATGCACATGTGTTTCATGTATGTTTTACATGTTTTTAACTTTTACTTTAACTTTTCTTAAAATTGAGTACTGCGCCTTTAAGGCGCGCTTTACCACATAGACGCCATTGCTCCATTTACTTTCTATGGGACAACACTGTTTGGGATGTATCTCTGCAACCGCTTCACATAGCAACTTCAGAGTGGTCTCATTTTGATTGTCTACCCTTGCTCTATCATCTGGTTTATAGTTCACGTGTGTTGGGGCAATCTTGCCTGTCTATGATCTTCTTCTCAGGTTCTTAGTGCTTCCTTTGCTATTGAGCGCTGTTGGCTCTAGTTCAGTGTGCTGTGTAACAGTTACTGGGGTGTTTTTCCCCTGTTCAGTGTCCGTCGACACATTAGTTTTGTTGCGCTTCTTTGACCAGTTGGTTCATAGAGGTTCTGGTGACTTTGGGGGCCTTGAGCCTGGTCCTTGCCTTCTTCCTGCTTCTGGGGAACTCAATGGTTGGACATCCCAGAGTTACCAGTAACCTGTATTGGACGACAGAGAAAAGAGGATTTTAGTCTTACCTGTTAAATCCAGGTTACTGGTCTCCCACCCTGTCAAGGGACCATGCTTGGCTCTCCTGTGGCAGAATGTGGGAGTCCTTCGGGGCATGCTTACAAGAGTCTTCTTCTCTTCTACTATCTAGTCAACATTTAGCGTCTCAAATCATACTGGAGCTGGTTGGCTAAGCTGCAGCCTAGGAGGGAAGGGAGGCTCCACCCCCTGCATACATTTAGAGAAATGTTCCTGCCTACTTAAAGGGGCGGATCGCCTCATAGAGTTACCAGTAACCTGTATGGACTAAGAGAAAAGGATTTAACGGGTAAAACTAAAATCCTCTTTTTTTTTTTTTTTTTTTTAAGCATGACATAAAGATGTAGCTTTATACTTAATATTTTGAACTGGCTCTCCATGATTTGGTGATACCATTGAGCCCTCCCTCCTGTGTCTCCACTTTTGTTGAAATCATTGCTGTGATTGTTGGGAGTTGCCCTGGACCTACCAAGCCCAGACAGGGACAACTTTGCCTTCTCCCTAATGCTGTCTGTTCCATTTAAGCCACCTATATCAAACCTGGAATTGTCATTAAGACACTCCCATGCCCGTCCTTCTTAGCTCTCAGGAAACATAGGAAGGAGGTGTTTTCGGGAATGTTTAGCAAGTTCAATCCATCAGAAATATACCATTAGATTCACTTCCCCAGTGCCTGTACACAGTGTTTGCTTGCTCTGTAAAACAGTGCATTGTAAGCCCTTTCTCAAATGAACTATTAAATAATCTGAGTTGTAGATCTGAGTGAAGCCAGTGGACAGATTTTGATGCACTTGGATAATTATTTACCAGAAATGATGAGTGGATGGAAACCATGTAAGTCAATTCTTTGGTTTTTGAGAAATACCCTCCATATAAGAGATTTGATTGCAGGAAGGATAATATTAAATTGGTGTTACAAATGCTGAACCCTTTTGAACTGTGAGTTAAAGGGACATTATAAAAATACATGAATAAGAGGTTCCTATATGGTCAGTCCATTATAATGTGCAGAGCTAGGTTTTTGGAATGCCTTTAGGCTAAAGAATGTGGAATCACAGGGCGACAGCACACAATTACATCTTGTCTTGCTGCTCCTGTGAATGAAAATCTGCATAGTTCATTGATGTGGCTCTGTGACACTGTAGTACTCTATTGAAAATGTGTTAACATTTTAACTTGGAGCTGTGACATCATGAACCCAAACCCTTTTGCAGTCAGAAACATACAGTTTGGTACATTCTGAGAAAAAAAGAACGCACTGGTGAGCTCTGCAACACAAAAATGCCTGGATGTCCACGGAAGACAACAGTGGTGGATGATAGGATCCTTTCCATGGTAAGGAAAAACCCCTTCACAATATCCAGCCAAGTGAAGAGCACTCTACCTTGAGGTAGGCATATCATTATTCAAGTCTACCATAAAGAGAAGACTTCACAAGAAGAGCAAATACAGAGGGTTCACCACAAGGTGCAAACCATTCATAAGCCTCAAGAATTGAAAGGCTAGATTAGATTTTGCCAGCAAAATCTAAAAAAGCCAGCCCACTTCTGGAACAGCATTCTTTGAACAAATGAAACTAAGATCAACCTGTACCAGAATGATGGGAAGAATAAAGTATGGAGAAGGCTTGGAACGGCTCATGATCCAAAGCATACCACATCATCTGTAAAACACGGTGGAGGCAGTGTGGTGGCATGGGCATGCATGGTTTCCAATGGCACTGGATCACTAGTGTTTAATGATGATGTGACAGAAGGAACCGGATGAATTCTGAAGTGTATAGGGATATATTGTCTGCTCAGATTCAGGCAAATTCAGTGAAGTTGATTGGACGGCACTTCACTTTACAGATGGACAATAACCCAAAACATACTGCAAAAGCAACCCAGGAGTTTTTTAAGGCAAAGAGGTGGAACATTCTGCAATGCCCAAGTCAATCACCTGATCTCAACCCGATCGAGCACGCATTTCACTTGCTGAAGATAAAACTTAAAGCGGAAAGACCCGCAAACAAACAACAACTGAAGACAACTGCAGTAAAGGCCTGGCAAAGCATCACAAAGAAATCCAGCATTTGGTGATGTCCATGCGCGCCAGACTTCAAGCAGTCATTGCCTGCAAAGGATTCTTGACAAAGTATTATGGTAAAAATTAACATTTTATTTATGATTGTGTTAATTTGTCCAATTACATTTCAGCCCCTGAAATAACAGGACTGTGTATGAAATGGTTGCAATTTCTAAACTTTTCATATGATATTTTTGTTCAACCCCTTGAATTAAAGCTGAAAGTCTGCACTTCAATTACATCTCAGTTGTTTCATTTCAAATCCATTGTGGTAGTGTACAGAGCCAAAATTATGAAAATTGTGTCAGTATCCAAATATTTCCAGGTCTATCTGTATGCCTACTTTGCCTACTGAGAAATATAGCCCTGGTAATTGGTGATCTATATGCTTATGTTGTTCTGTAATTTATTCAACAGGAATTATACGAAACTTCTTGTTGGTGATGAGAGAGGAGTTATTACTAGCTGGCACCTGGACTGACTCAAATGAGGATCCTGCCCACCTATGGATATTTATGGACATGTTTGTGAGCTATAGAATGACTGCAGAAAAGCTGACCAAAATCCCATTGTTCCTGTAGTGGTAATTACTGGAGATAGCTATACACCCCTGTCCATGGGTTCTGGAGCCACACAAAGACAATAAAATTGTGACTGTTCTGGCCTGTATGCTTACAGTGTGGCATGTATTGTCAGTGCAGACATTTGTAATGCACTGATATTAAAATGTATAATATATTGCTAATACTGAATCCCATGCAGTGTTCATACACAACATACTGTATTAAACACATGAAAACTTCACATTCAGATTTGGAAGTCTTCTACTCTGACATCTGTGAAAAAAGTAACGCTGAGCCTTATTCTCATAGCAGTGAATAAACCACTTCTGGCAAACACTCTTGTTGACATGGTTTGTAATTAAAGGCAATGGAAAGTGGTGGGGTACCAGGGCCCTGGCCCTGCTAACGTTATGAGCCGTTCAGGGCAAATATCCCCTATAACCCAGAGGTGGGCAGCAACCTGTAGTCTCTGGCAAATGTTGGACTACAGTTTCCATGATTCTTAGAAAAGCCGGATAATTATAATGGGAGTTGTAGTTTGTCCACTACTGGATTGAGGGCTGGAGGATATCCACCACAGCCAAAAGCTGTATAAAGGGTTGTTTTGCCTCCCAAAGAAGAAATAAATGTTCTTTGACCTTTGTTTGCAGTATCTCCATTGTCTACATTTCCATGTCAAATACTCAACTCTAAAAGTGACTGAACTCAACCTCTTTTTATTGATATATCGAGTTAAGACAAATGCTGTTAGATTGGGCTTACCCTGTATGGATGTTGGATAGGGCAGAAAAGACTGTTTCATCCAAGTCACAGCAGCATTTTATTTATGAGGTGCACAAAAATCAAAATGTTTGTTTGTTAAGGTTGTGTTTAGTACCCATACAATATAGAGGTCCAAAAGATCAGGGGTATAATTGGCAAACCCTTATCAATGCAAAGGTTTCATAGATTCCTACATCCAATACTTACAGCTGGATTTATGTAATTCACCTACACTAGCTTCTTAAGTGTCCCCAAGTATATTTGTAGGAGACAAGATAGCCATTTGGCTATCAGTGAAATGTATTTTTTGATGTGGGAGTAGCAGATGTAGGGGATGCAGGTTTTGAGTCTATCATGAGAGGCAAGACACTCACTTTAGGTGAATATATTAAATGTAGCGCACAACTTCATGGATGTGTGTCTTTTTTCAGCCTAGTCAACTGTTACTATGTTATAAACGCTACATAAGATCAAATAAAAACATTTTGCCAATTACAATATGTGGAAAAATCTTTGCAAATTTTGTGTGACAACATTCATACAGGGGTTGTACAACTCTTCTGCCAAGTATATTATTCCAATATAGATAGTTTTACTGTACAAGGTATTGAGTGAGTATCACTCTATTCATACAAACATACACTGACATTATCACACACAAATATTTGCTTTGTCATTCAAACGCACACCTGGTAGTTGATTTTTACTGAGCAGTGATAAAGAGGTGATAAAGTGGTGATGACTTCTCCAGTTTATCACTTCTCCAATTCCTATGTTATTCTATGAAGCCTATGCAGGGAGATTTCTTCAGCCTTGGAGATCTTAGTGAATAGACTCTATAGAATAACATAGGAACTGGAGAAGTGATAAACTGGAGAAGTTATCTCCACTTTATCACCTCTTTATCACCACTTTATCACCGGTAAGTGAATCTCCCCCTAGGGCTTTACCAGTATATGAGCTGCAGCTGAGTGTCACCCCATTACATGAGTCTACCCTGCATTACATAAATTCATGAGGCTATCCAAGTATTAATTATTTACTTGAGACAATCAGAGCATCAACCAACTATAAAACACCAGCCACCCCTTTACATGAGAACGTATGTATTGCCCCATTACATAAGAATATCTGAACATTACCTCATAAGATGATATATTATCCCATTACATGAGAACCTCTGAATATGACTGCATTATTTGAGGCCATTAAATGATCATACATTATATTAATACCATCTGGAGGATACCATGCCATATGGTCACAGAAGAAAGTTGCCTTGAACAGCTGAAACGTTGGATTACAATATGCTGTGAATAAACATTTTTTCTTTTATGTTCAAAATGGAGCACAGGTACAATTTGGTTGAATCCCTCCTCCTGGGAGGGCATATTGCAAAAGACAGGGTGGGGTGGAAACTCCCTCCTCTTCCTTCAGCTCAACCCCATGCCTACTCCCAGTCTTCACGCTTCCTGCAAAGCAGCTGGAAGGACAAGGCTATCCTCTTAGTTATACTTACTTTTTTTTATTATTTTCCTATTATATATGGTGTTGTATAGTCTTCCATTAGGTGGGATTTCATCACTGGGCTTCCCTGGAGTTGGATTGCCCAGTTTCACAGGTGCTTTGTGGATCTACTTTGCCCTGGAGAGGGAGGCTTTATGACAAGTTTTCCCTAATGGCTGAGTCTCTTGAGATCCTGCTCTCTCCAATGGTGGTAACCCGAAGACAGAAGATTGGTAAGTAACCCTTGGAGTGCCTTGGTCCAATTTCTGTCCCATCTTGTGTTGCCTCTTCTTACAGAGACTGATGTGAGCATAGTTGTGATTTGGAACTCTTTATGGGTCTCTTTTATTACTTTATTATTCTCTTGAAGACTTTTGAGTGAGGATGGCTGTTACGTCACTGTTATTTTAGTTTAATCCTTCCTATGTCTCTTTTGGAATTTTGGGTGTATGGTGTACTTTGGGTGGCTTATTTTCACTTCCTGTTACTTGGATCTTAGTTTTGTACTCCCCCTGGTGATCCCTGTGGGTTTTGGGCTGTTTGCAAGATTTTAGTGTGCAGATCAATTTTAGAGCTGTAGCCTGCCTGTGGCCATTTTGCCTTCATTGACTCATATGGGAAAAACTTAATAGGGACATATCTCTGTCAACATTTGGGCTACAATGGTCAGAAAGGGTTCTTTCATATTGTCTCTTCATGCCCTATCATCCAGTGAGCATGCTGCAGTCTTCGGCCAGAGTTGTAAGCATTGCTAGGCAACAGAGAAGACTACAGAATCCAGAATGCCCATTTTGCTGGCTTTCTCCCGATTGGCTATCACTTTCTGGTGGCCATAGTACTTCTCTCTTGCTTATCCTATGCATAAGCTGACTCTCCTTGCTCATACCAGATAAGTGCATTTCTGGGTGTTTAGGGATACTATGTATATTCAGAAGATATTTACCTAGTTACTAGTTTCTGGACAATTTCTTCATGTCAGACACTAAGTGGCATATGGAGAGGTCCCAGGCAAAATATTCAGGGGCTTCCCTTACTCCCACCCCATTGACTGTTCCTCATGTCATACAGCGCTACCAGGGGAGTATTCAGAGTCTCTATGCCCCTCATGTGCTGTGGCCCCTATTACACCGCCGGGCCCCTCTACACTTAAGAAGCTAGTGTAGTTGTTTTACATACAGCAATTTTAAATCCGGCTGTAAGTATTGGATGTAGGAATCTATGAAACATTTGCATTGATAAGGGTTAGCCAATTATACCCCTGATCTTTTGGACCTCTTTGTTGTATGGGTACTAAATACAACCTTAACAAACAAACTTTTTGATTTTTGTGCACCTCATACATAAAATGCTGCTGTGACTTGGATGAAACAGTCTTTTTCTGCCCTATCCAACATCCATACAGGGTAAGCCCAATCTAACAGCATTTGTCTTAACTCAGTATATCAAGAAAAAGTGGTTGAGTTCAGTCATTTTTAGAGTTGAGTATTTAGGATTCGATTCAGCTGCCTCCCAGACTGGACCTAGAACTCCAGGGTCACCTGTGGTACAAGGATGTGGAGAGACTGGCTTTGACCGCATGGCTCTTGAAACCACTATCCTGTAGTGGAAGGTGTTCTCCACTGATGTAATTTCCACCATGAAATAATAAATCAAACAATAGGAGAGAGCTACAAATTTAAAATCCATGTACTCATTCATATGTGCACAAATATACTTATATAGATGTACACTAAAGGAGGAGTACAATTGGGTGAGGAACAGCCAGACTCAGCTAAAAATGTGAGGTTGCTGAAGACAGTTTAATGCCAAAAGGCATACACCATGGCAAGACTGAGCACAGCAACAATACACAAGGTAGTTATACTTCATCATTAAGGTCTCTCCCAGGCAGAAATTTCAAGGCAGACAGGGGTATCCAGGTATGCTGTCCAATCTCTTTTGTAGAAGCACAAAGAAACAGGCAACATTGAGTACCCTAGATGCAGTGGTTGACCAAGGAAGCTAAGTGCAGCAGATGAGACACATCATGCATACGTCCCTTCACAGTCGGAAGTGCCATCAGCTCAGAATTGGCAGAAAACATTGGGATCCTGGTACACCCATCTGCTGTCGGAGAAGTCTGGTCAAAAGTGGTCTTCATTGAAGACTTGCGGCCTAAAAGCCATACATCTGGCATGGAAACAAGGTCAAGAGACTTAACTATGCATGAAAACACGGGAACTGGGGTGCAGAAAAATGAAATGAAATATTTAGCTATAGCAGAAGGCAATTTGTTCGCCAAACGGCTGGAGAGCAGTACAAGAATGAGTGTCTGCAGGCAACAGTAGGGTAGAGGTTCCTTGCAAGTTTGGGACTGCATTTCTGCAAATGAAGTTGGGGATTTGGTCAGAATGAATGGTCTCCTCAATGCTGAGAAGTACAGGCAGATAATTATCCATCGTACAATACCATCAGGGAGGCATCTGATTAGCCCCAAATGTATTCTGCAGCATGACAACAACCCCAAACATACAGCCAAAATCATTGAAGACAAAGGGTGGTCACACCAAATATTGATTTGATTTAGATTTTTTCTACTTTTCACTCACTGCATTTTGTTAATTGATAAAATAAACTATTAACATGTCTATTTTTGAAAGCATTCTTTCTTTACAGCATTGTTCACACCTGCCTAAAACTTTTGCACAGTACTGTATTTAGCTTTTTCCAAATTAAATAGAACACATATCAGTTCAATATATTTTACAATTCAAACTACCCCTTAAATAGTGTGCATCATTTAAGAAAAACACAAGAGAAAATAACAGGCATAACCCCAATAGCAGTACTAACTGGACTAGGACAGTATTATTAGTACCACACAGTATACAACTGAAATGGATCTACGCTAGTGATACTATAGAGCTTACAAGGGAAGTAGAGCTACACTAGTGATACCACGAAGCTTACAATTGAAATGGTGCTACACTAGTGGTACCTGAGATTTTACAATTGAAATACAGCTACGCTAGTGATACCAGAGATCTTACAACTGAAAGAAATCTATGCTAGTGATAAATGGAACTTAAAAGGTAAATAGAGCTACACTAGTGGTGAAAATCAAGCTACATTGGCGATAAACAGAGCTTACAATTGAAATGGAGCTTCACTGTTAGTGCCATAAGCCTTAAAATTGAAGTGGAGCTACACTAGTGATACCATAGTGCTTACAAGGGAAGTAGATCTACCCTAGTGATACCAAAAAGCTTACAAGTGAAATGATGCTACAGTAGTGACACCTCAGATCTTACAATTGAAATGGAGCTACAATAGTGATATCACAGAGGTGAAAAGTGAGCTGCGTGACACTGCAAAGCTTGTGATCCCATGGAAGTAATCTACATGACACCATGGATCTCACAATTAACAAAAATGAATCCACATGACACAATAGTGTTTGCAATAAACAGGAAAACAAATCTACTTCACCAAAGATCCTGTTATATACTCAAGATCTGTGATGTCTAGGGTTGCCACCTCATTTATTTAATAATTGTCAACTATGAAAGATGCATACAGCAGGCCTTCCTAAGAACTACTGCAGCAATGCAGGGAGATATAAAGGGTAAAAAAAGGTGTGTGTGAGTGGAGGAGTTTGTGAAGGAAGAAAGAGAAAAGGGGGGAGATGAGGAGGGAAAGAGGGGAGAAAAAGGGGCAGGGAGAGAAAAAGAAGGGGAGTAAAAAAAAAGACGGAACAGAGAGAGGGAAAAGAGAGGAGAAAAAGGGGCAGGGAGAGAAAAAGAAGGGGAGTAAAAAAGAGGGAACAGAGAGAAAGGATGAGGGAATGGGGAGAAATTAATAGCACCAAGAGAGGAGGAAGAAGACTAATAGCTCTGTGTAATACTAATATTGAAAGATAAATTAAATGGATAGCAATGTCTCCAATAAAGTAGGTCTCCAAGTCTTCTCTACTGTAAACATAACACTTTGCGCTATGTTTATTAACTTACTATTCTGTAGTTCAACATATGTTCAATGTAAAAAGATCCCACTCCCGCCCCATCTGGCCGCTTCTCCTTGGAGCCGCAATCCGGTTGTGGGAACGGACGGATGCACAGAGGGTCAAACTTAACCCTTTGACTGCTTTGCAATGCGTTGCGTACTCGTCTGGCACTCAAAGGGTTGAGTCAGTAAGTATAAGGAAAATCCTGCCCCCCCCTTTGAAGAAGGATGGCAGGATTTTCCTTGGCATTTTGTGAAGTGGTAGTGTTGAATCCATTGCACAGCTTTCTGCATTGGTGTAATATAATACTGATATTGAAAGGTAAATGAATTTCCAAGAGACATATGTGCCTCTACAGAGCCCACTGAAAGTGGCAACAACACCAAAGTATTGTTCTTGTTTTACATTTTGGTGTGTATAAGTAACAACCAGTGGGCCCCCCAGAAGCTACACAACCAAGGAAAAGATGTACACTACTTCAGTGTTGTTGTCACTTTCAGTGAAAGCTCTACAAGCACATATGTCTCTTGGAACTTAAAGGGATAGTAATGCCTACAATAATGTAGATCTCTGAGTCTTCTCTATTGTAAACATAACACTTTGCACTATGTTTAATAACTTACTTTTCTCTAGTTCAAAAGATATTAAATGTAAAGAGATCCCCCTCCTACCACTTCTGGCCACATCACGCTTCCGCTAACTGTGGTCCAGATGGAAAGCGGCGAGGGACAATCTTCAGTAAGCAATAGAAAATCCTGCTCTTCTTCATCAAGGGTGGCAGGGTTTTCCTTATACTTACTGACTTAAGTTTGACACTTGCTGTATTTATCCAGTCCCACAACCTGATTGCAGCTCCAAGGGGATTTGGCCAGATGGGGCGGGAGGGGGATCTTTTTACATTGAACATATTTTGAACTACAAAAAAGTAAGTTATTAAACATAGTGCAAATACAATAGAGGCGAGTTTTATTGTAGACATTACTATGCCTTTAATTTACCTTTCAATATTAGTATTACACAGAGCTACTAGTCTTCTTCCTCCTCTCTTTGTCCCACTAACTTCTCCCCATTCCCTCCATCTTTCTGGGCACCATTTCAAAGTTATCTGAGGACAGACTATCAGTGCAATTTTGAAACTGGCTCCATGAAAGATACTGAAAACCCCAGCATGCACTGCCTCACCTCCTGGATCTTCACATACTGGTTCACTATTCCTTGCAATCCAGGTAGGCCAGTCTGACCCAGCCATTTGGGGCTGACCCCTGAAACACCTGAGGATTCAGCTCCCCCCCCCCCCCCAGCAATGCCCCTGACTAAACAGAAAAGGAATTTAACAGGTAAGAACACTAGAAAAGTATAAAAACAAATATAATCAGTTTATGTCATGTATGATGTCGTAAACAACATTGGATTTAAAAGGGTGTTTTTTGCATTTAATTTTATAAAATCACACAATGTAATGATAATCAGTATCACACTGCAGTATGTAATATTATATCACTACAGTGTATAATGTCTTTCTGTATAAAACTGCAGTGTAGTCTTACACTACTTTCTGTTCAATGTATAATCTTTCATAATATCATAATGTAATGTTAGTATCAGTTCAGTGTGTAATCACATATCATATCACTGCAATTTGTTGACTTAACATTGTAGGTTTAGGAAATTCCTGTCCTCAAGTGCTTCAGACAGGTAATTTTTAAAGGTTTAGTAATGCCCTTAGTTTATTGTAGTATTGTAGTTGTTAAAAAAATAAAGTATCTCCAGAAAGTCCCATCTCTCAAACCTTTACTGTTTGAGAGATATTTTCCACTAAAGTTCCCCCTCTCCTGATGTCAGCTGTAAAGCTGACAGAAGGAGATCCGTGTCGGCCGACTCAAGGAGGCTCTTCAGCAGAGCCGAAATAGCGATATTTAAAAAGAACCACTTCATTGGAAAGGTCTACAAAGTGTGCTTGCAAACCAGGCACACTTTGTAGACCATTCCAATGGAGTAATTCTTTTTAAATATCGCTATTTCGGCTCTGCTGACGAGCCGCCGGCTGGTCCCAGTACTGGGATCTCCTGATGTCAGCGCTTTACTGACAGGGGAGGGCGGGGGGAACTTTATCGGTGAATATCTCTCAAACTGTAAAGGTTTGAGAGATGGGACTTTCTGCAGATACTTTATTTTTTAACATCTACAATACTGCATAAACTTATATAAGGGCATTACTAACTTTTTAAGTAAACTCTGTATTTGGTACACATGGGTCATTGAGTTTCTATTTCATTATAAATTATCTGCCTGCACTGAAGTTGGGATATGCTTAAAATAGTAAATAATTATTATAAAAATAATACATACTTTAAAACTTTTCCTGCTGAGTATGTTGCACAAGATGTTCATAAACAGCAATCAAAATAATATTCCCTAGCTACACAAATCTTAAACTAAAATTCACAGAAAAAGTAAAGTTTATTCTATAACAATGTACACACAGTATAAGCTCCACAAAAATGATAGACAGACCGATAGAGAAATAGACAATCCGACAGAGAAACAGAGAATTAGACAGATAGATAGATAGATAGATATGCATAGTGACATCCCATAATATTTGTATGATACTTTACAGGAAGAAAATGGATAATCATCATATATAATAATTTGCTAAAAAGTGTGTAACGCCTCAGTCATGCGCAGTAGAGATATATACAGTATAATATTTACCAAAATGTTCTTTTCCTGGACACAGTCCATGGTAGCATTCACCAGATGGGTTAGCCCATCCCCTTTCAGTTGATAGGACCGAGAACAAGTCAAACAAAATCCAAACAGTAAAAGAGACCCCCTCCCTCTTAATATGTCTCAGTTTCAAAGCTTTAAGCTAAATGAGGGATTGAAAATTGATTATGTCCAGGAAAAAATAATTTTGTTAAGTATAACTCTCCATTTTTCTGGACATCCATGGCAGAATTCACCAGATGGTTATGACCCAAGCAATGAGAAAGGGAAGGACCAAAACATGAAAAGAAAGAATTATTTTTCAAACTAGGAAACTAACAGAGGTCCAAAGATTAGTAACCTACTAATTAAAGGCTTGGCCTTGCACTGAAAAAAGCTAATTATTCCTAGAATATATTCTGTAGAAGGCAGGATCCCTCTTTGTTCATAAGAAGTACTTTCACCACCTTCATTGTATACACAGTATATAGCTGTAACGGTTTTTAGGACACTCAGACCAGTTGGTAAAATAAAACACAATTTTATTTCAATAGCAAATAATGCAAACGAACGCCCTCTATAGGCAGCAAGAATAAACACACAGTGATAACTGATATAACACAGAGAGTCAATACACAGAATAATTGACATACATTATCTCCGCACAGAGAATGGTGTTCAGTACCCAAAGGGTTAAGTGCATAAATCAGTCAGTCTCAGATGTGGTGGTTTGGCACGCCCAAGGTGTAAAATGGAGGTGCTGATTAGAGAGAGTTCACAGTGTTCTGGAAATGTGAATGCCTTAGCTGAAGTGACCAACTTAGTTTAAGCAGAACAGAAATCCAAATAGCCCCCGCGGGCGTACATAACAGGAAGACTGATTCTACGAGTGCGAGTGTGGATAGCCCCCATGGGCGTAACGGAAACCGACCTGCAATGCAAGAGCTGGCAATAGCCTCCACAGGCGTTAACCAGAGACCAGCAATAGCGGTGATAGAGCCAATAGCCCCCACGGGCGTATACAACGAGAACCTGCCAGAGCTTGAGTCTTCCCTTTGCTGCCACACGAGCCCAAAGGCCACAGTAGATATCGCCCAGTAACTAACGTAAAAGTGAGAGCCAATGACGCCCTACCGGACCAACATACATAACTACTCTGCAGTAAGATAGATAGAGTCGCCGTCGGTAAGCGGCCAACTCAGCAGACGTAGCACAGCGAGTGAGGCTCTATACTGGGAACCAAGGTAGCGAGAGTAAAGCAGCACTGCAAGGGTTAATATGCACGTTTAAACACAAGGCTCGGTAAGGTATTGAAGCTCTGCAAGTGTACTGAGGCTCACGGAGGAACGCACAGCTCTGCAAGACAAACGGGACACTGCACTGATCGGAGGCAACACAAGGCTAGAGTGATCACACAGCAGCTGGCAGCAGCAGGTGAAAAATGTTGCGGCGGCGACAACGGGAACAGAGGTCACTGGAACAGGCTGGAAGTCGATCTTGGAGCAGGAAGTCAGCCGGGCCGGGTCGTAGCACGAAGGAGGTAGTCATACGAGCCGGGTCATACACGAGCAGGAACATCAGCCAAGCCGGGTCAGGAAACGGAGGTGGTTCGCAGACAAGCCGGGTCAAACACGATCAGGAACACTGGAGCGTAGTCAGGACAAGCCAAGTCGGTACACGAGAATCCGGAACACAGGAACACAGCAACAGCACTACTGGCTCAGAAACACCACGAAAGGGCATCTGACAGATGTCTGGGCCAGGCATAAGAAGGTCACCAGGGGCGGGCCAAACTGGCTCAGCAAATCAGAGCGAACCACAAGCAAGAATGACAGTGAATCACAGGCACTGTGATAGTACCCCCCTCTCAAAGACCCCCTCTCCCTGCCGGAGGTCTGGGTTTCTGAGGATATTTAGAGTGGAAGTTGCGCACGAGTCTAGGTGCATGGAGGTCCTTTTGATTAACCCAAGAACGTTCCTCAGGGCCATAGCCCTTCCAGTGGACCAAATATTGCAACTTTCCTCTAAATCTCCTAGAGTCAATAATACTCTGGACCTCATACTCCTCTTGGCCCTGAACGTCCACCGGCCCAGGAATCACAGGCATAGTAGTATAACGATTGCACACCAAAGGTTTCAAAAGAGACACATGGAACACATTATGAATATGCATAGAGGGTGGAAGTTCCAGTGCATAAGAAACTGGATTAATCTTGCGGATGATCTTAAAGGGCCCAATGAACCGGGGAGCCAGCTTATTGGAGGGTACCTGCAAATTGAGGTTTCTGGAGGACAGCCATACCCTGTCCCCTACCTGAAATGAGACCGCTGGGAGCCGTCTGCGATTAGCGTGCCACTGATGATGCCGAAATGACTGACTGAGGGACCTCTGAACCTGTGCCGAAGTTGCGCCAAATGCTCATCCAGGACAGGAATCTGTTGTGCCTGAAATGAGTCCGGGAGCAGATAAGGCTGGAACCCATAATTAATGAGAAATGGGGAGCTCCCGGACGATGAATTAACCGCACAATTCCTAGCAAACTCTGCCCATGGCAACAGGTCAGCCCAATTATCATGATGATCGGTAAAAAAGCAACGCAGGAACTGCTCCAGTCCCTCATTGGCACGCTCAGCGGCCCCATTGGTCTGGGGATGATAGGCGGAGGAGAAGGACAATTGGATGCCCATTTGGCCACAAAATGCCCTCCAAAACCTGGATACGAACTGACTCCCACGGTCGGAGACAATCACTCTGGTACCCCGTGTAGGCGGAACACCTCCCTGGCAAAGACTACAGCCAATTCCTGAGCCGATGGAAGGCCATTAAGGGGCACGAAATGAGCCATTTTAGAGAACCTATCGACCACCATAAGAATAAACGTATACCCCCTAGAGACTGGTAATTCTCCCAAGAAGTCAATAGATATGTGAGACCATGGACGTTCACCATTGGGCACTGGTTGAAGTAAGCCCACAGGGAGATGTCTGGAGGTCTTGACATGAACACTGGTGGTACAGGCTGCAGTAAAACCGGAACAATCGGCTCTGAGTGTGGGCCACCAAAACAATTGCGAAAGGGACCATACAAGTTGATTCCTACCTATATGCCCAGCCGTTTTAGAAGAATGATAGGTCTCCAACAGACGGGTACGGAACGGTTCATCCACAAAACACTTTCCCACTGGGGTCTCAGGAGGTGCCCTAGATTGAGAGGCCAAAATCTCCTCCCCCAGAGGCGAGGTTATACTGGTACGAATAGTAGCCAGAATGCGATCTGGCTGAATGATAGGTACTGGTTCTTTCTCCCTCTCAGTGTCTGATGTGAACTGACGCGACAAAGCATCTGCTCTAATATTCTTAGAGCCCGGAAGGTAGGACACTAGGAAATTAAATCGAGACAAAAAGAGTGCCCACCTAGCTTGTCGTGAGGACAATCTTTTGGCTTCAGAGAGATAAGTTAAATTCTTATGATCAGTAAGGATTAATACTGGAGTTTGAGTACCTTCCAACAAGTGGCGCCATTCTTTCAGAGCCAGGATAATGGCCAAAAGCTCCCTGTCGCCAATCTCATAATGGCTCTGTGCACTGGACAATTTTTTAGAAAAAAATTCGCAAGGTCTCAAGGTGCCACCTCCCACAGGACATTGGGAGAGTACTGCCCCAACCCCAACCTCAGAGGCGTCAACCTCCGATGTAAATGGCAGGGAGGGATTAGGGTGGGACAGCACTGGAGCAGACACGAAGGCAGTTTTCAAGGTAACAAACATGTTTTTTGCTGCCTCAGACCAATGAGAAGGAGAAGCGCCCTTATGTGTCAAATCTGACAAAGGTTTTACAATCGTGGAAAAGTTCTGGATGAACTTTCTGTAATAGTTGGCAAAACCCAAAAAACGCTGAATAGCTTTTAACCCCTTAGGACGAGGCCATTGCAAGACTGCTGCCAACTTATCCTGATCCATGGCAATTCCATCTTTGGAGATTACGAACCCCAAGAATGGTACTTGAGATGTATGGAATTCGCGTTTTTCTAGTTTACAAAATAGTTTATTTTTACGAAGTCGGAGCAAGACTTCCAAGACATCTTTAATGTGTTGAGAGAGGTTGGCAGAGTGAATTAATATATCATATATAGATATACCACCACACAGGACTGAAGCATGTCACGTAGAATATCATTAATAAATTCCTGGAATACCGCAGGTGCGTTGCATAAGCCTAATGGCATCACCAGATATTCGTAGTGCCCCGTTCTGGTATTAAACGCCGTTTTCCACTCATCACCCTCCTTAATTCTGACCAGATTATATGCAGCTCGCAAGTCAAGTTTAGTGAAGATCGAAGAGCCCTTTAATCTGTCAAACAATTCAGTAATAAGTGGGATAGGATAGGCGTTCCTAGGCATCAGCTTATTCAGCCATCGGTAGTCAATACATGGCCTGAGTTCGCCACTTTTCTTCTTTACAAAGAAGAATCCGGCACCAGCCGGGGAAGTAGATTTACGAATGATTCCCCTCCTGAGAGCATCCTCAATGTACTCCTCCATTGCCCTATTCTCCTCACATGACAGTGGGTAAGTGCGACCCCTGGGAGGCACCGCACCCGGAGGCAGATCAGTGGCGCAATCATAGGGTCTATGCCCAGGCAATGCGCTGGCCTCTCCTTTGCTAAAAACATCACTGAATTGCCCATATTCTGTTGGCACGGCAGGGGACGTACACATAATCTTGACAGGTAGTGAAAGACAATTCTTAGTACAGTATTATCACGGTCCCCGTGATTCCCTGTCAATCTCTGACTGTGTACATTTGCATTGGAGGAGTCTGATTGGCCCGCCCAGGATGTGCCTTTGTATGCTGGAGTTTGGGCACTTATCAGTTGCCCTTTCGTGGTGTTCATGTTGCTGCGCCTAGTTACTGATTTCCAGTGTCTCCTGTGTACCAACCCGGCTAGTCTGACTCTCCTCCTGTTCCTGCTCCGTGATTCGACCCAGTTCTGGCTGACGACCCTGCACTGTGATCTGACCCGGCTCTGGCTGAAGACCCTGCTCCATGATTCGACCTGGCTCTGGCTGACGACCCTGCTCCGTGATTCGACCCGGTTCTGGTTCCTGATCCTGCTCCGTGATTGATCCACTCTCCGGTGGTGTTCCTGCGACTCTGTCATCCAGTTCCGGCTATCTCTCTGGTCCGGTTGCTGCTCCAGTGTCCTCCGGTTGCGCTGGCGACATTCTGAACTGTTCTCTGTTTCCTCTCTCGTTCATTTAGCTGTAGCCGAGGTTGCCTGCCTTGTACTCGCTGAGCATTGCTCGTTTAAATGTACCAGATTCACCCTTGCAGTGCCGGTAGCCTCCGATTACGTGCCACTTGTTAGCTTGCCAAGCTCCTGTTGATTCTCTGAGCCGTTACACTTTGAGTCTCCTCTTGACGCCACACCACTCCTTGCAGAGCTCCGCTTGTCTGGTGTTCGGGGTGCACCGTGATCACACCGGTTGGTACCGGCAGTCTGTTCTCTCTTGCTATAGGATTCTGAGCGACACCGGAAGGGTGTCTGGGCCCGTACCTCATTCCCTTAAAGTGTACAGTTCCAGCTGCACTACTCTGTGCATCGGCTCTTCTTGGCTTGGGCAACTACTATCTACTGTGGCATCCCAAGGGCTTGTATACCATCCTTGGCACACGCAGGGTTACTCACTACTCATTCTGGGCGATTCCTATTCTGGTTACATCAGGTTGGCAGTAGCATTCCTCCCAGCCCACGGTGGTGGTACTGGCTCAGCTCAGAGCAACAGGGGCGCTTCCTGCTTCTACTTAGAGAGTGATACAGAGCTGATCCTGTGTTCCTGTTCTACATCTAGAGACTGTTTTCAGAGACTGATATATTTCCTGGGCGTTGGCCAATCTAGCCTGAGCCTCACCAGTTGCTCCTGTTAACCCTTTGAGTAGCTACAGTCTGTAGCTATATCCATTCTCTGTTAATATTGCCTATTCTTTGTCTGTAATTACCAGTATTGTTCTTACCTATACTGGCCCCTAGGGGCACTGTTTATCATTCTGTTTCAATAAACTGTGTTTTTACTTTACTACCTGGTCTGAGTGTCAGAAAAACCGTAACAAGTATTCAGACCAGGAGTTAACCTCACATTTCTGCCAGTCAAATTGAGGATTATGTAATAGTAACCACGGGAACCCCAAAATGACTGCATGGTGAGGAGAATGAATAATTTGGAACCGTACTTCCTCTTTGTGAAAAGCCCCAACCGACATTGTGATAGGAATTGTCTCCATCGTAATAAAAGCAGGTTCCAAGGGTCTGCCATCGATGGCTTCAATTGCCAAAGGAGAATCTTTCTTGCATAATGGAATGCCGTGCAAGTCGACAAAGGATTGGTCCATGAAGTACCCGGCTGCACCGGAGTCCACCAATGCCAGGACCTCAACCACCTTGTCTGCCCAAGCGAATACCACCTGGATGGTGGGTTTAACAGTAGTAGGATCTAGGGACTGTTGTACACCACCTATGGCCTGTCCCCCAAGGTACCCTAGGTGCGTTCAGTTCCCGGCCGTACTGGACAAGTGCGTAATAGGTGCCCTGGTTTGCCACAATATAAGCATAGGCCTTGTCTCCTGAGATACAACCTCTCCTCCTTAGTGAGCTTAGTGAACCCCAATTGCATAGGTTCAGCCGATTCGGCTGGTCGTCCAGGAGGAACGGGTGGTGAGGGTGGGTTAAAGAGACTGCCCTGGCCATAGCTTCTCGATTTAGCCCTTTTTGCCAACCATCTCTCACGGATGCGGGAATCAATTAGCATGACGTAGTCAATGTATTCATCCAGATCACTGGGTACTTCTCGAGCGGCTATCTCATCCTTAATCTGCTCAGAAAGACCCTGAGCAAAGGCGGCAACTAAGGCCTCATTATTCCAGCCCACCTCTGCTGCCAAGGTCCGAAACTCGATAGCATAGTCGCCCAGAGTGCGTTCGCCCTGCTGAATCTCCATCAACCTCTTGGCAGCAGAGGCAGCCCTGCCAGGAACCTCAAACACTCGTCGGAAATTTGTTACAAATTCCCTAAAGTTCAGAGTGCAGGGTTTGGCATTCTCCCACAAGGGATTTGCCCACGCCAATGCTTTGCCCGTCAACAGAGATATCATAAATCCAACCTTACTACGGTCGTTAGGAAATGCCTGGGGTGCCAATTCCAAGAATATCTCCAATTGATTAATGAAGCCCCTGCATAGGGAAGGCTCGCCATCATATCTCAATGGTAACGGCGCCGCTGCCGTTAAGCCTCTGGTGTTGGTAGGAAGGGCTACAGGCGGATTGTCCGGTGTCAGAACTGGGGGGACCACCGGATTCGGACTGGGCTGGTCCAAGTGTACCGTGCGCTCAAGTAAGGTCTGTAAAGCCAGTGCCAATTGGTCCAGGCGCTGCTCATGGACATCCATTCTCCAATGGATGTTTTGTGTGTTACTTTCACCTTTACTGTCTGAGGTCATGGCCCTTTCGTACTGTAACGGTTTTTAGGACACTCAGACCAGTTGGTAAAATAAAACACAATTTTATTTCAATAGCAAATAGTGCAAACGAACGCCCTCTATAGGCAGCAAGAATAAACACACAGTGATAACTGATATAACACAGAGAGTCAATACACAGAATAATTGACATACAATATCTCCGCACAGAGAATGGTGTTCAGTACCCAAAGGGTTAAGTACATAAATCAGTCAGTCTCAGATGTGGTGGTTTGGCACGCCCAAGGTGTAAAAAGGAGGTGCTGATTAGAGACAGTTCACAGTGTTCTGGAAATGTGAATGCCTTAGTTGAAGTGACCAACTCAGTTTAAGCAGAACAGAAATCCAAATAGCCCCCGCGGGCGTACCTAACAGGAAGACTGATTCTGTGAGTGCGAGTGTGGCTAGCCCCCACGGGCGTAACGGAAACCGACCTGCAATGCAAGAGCTGGCAATAGCCTCCACAGGCGTTAACCGGAGACCAGCAATAGCGGTGATAGAGCCAATAGCCCCCACGGGCGTATACAACGAGAACCTGCCAGAGCTTGAGCCTTCCCTTTGCTGCCACACGAGCCCAAAGGCCACAGTAGATATCGCCCAGTAACTAACGTAAAAGTGAGAGCCAATGATGCCCTACCGGACCAACATACGTAACTACTCTGCAGTAGGATAGATAGAGTCGCCGTCGGTAAGCGGCCAACTCAGCAGACGTAGCACAGCGAGTGAGGCTCTATACTGGGAACCAAGGTAGCGAGAGTAAAGCAGCACTGAAAGGGTTAATATGCACGTTTAAACACAAGACTCGGGAAGGTATTGAAGCTCTGCAAGTGTAGTGAGGCTCACGGAGGAACGCACAGCTCTGCAAGACAAACGGGACACTGCACTGATCGGAGGGAACACAAGGCTAGAGTGATCACACGGCAGCTGGCAACAGCAGGTGAAAAATGTTGCGGTGGCGACAACGGGAACAGAGGTCACTGGAACAGGCTGGAAGTCGATCTCGGAGCAGGAAGTCAGCCGGGCCGGGTCGTAGCACGAAGGAGGTAGTCATACAAGCCGGGTCATACACGAGGAGGAACGTCAGCCAAGCCGGGTCAGGAAACGGAGGTGGTTCGCAGACAAGCCGGGTCAAACACGATCAGGAACACTGGAGCGTAGTCAGGACAAGCCAAGTTGGTACACGAGAATCCGGAACACAGCAACAGCACTACTGGCTCAGAAACACCACGAAAGGGCATCTGACAGATGTCTGGGCCAGGCATAAGAAGTTCACCAGGGGCGGGCCAAACTGGCTCAGCAAATCAGAGCGAACCACAAGCAAGAGTGACAGCGAATCACAGGCACTGTGGTAATAGCCTTTCTTCTCCAGATGAAAGACTGATCAGAATATGGCATCATTCACAAGTAGAAGAAGGAACTATTATAAGATAAACATAACATTCTTAGAGTGAAAATTGTATCCCTCAAGATGGTAGCATTAGTCAGTCTTGGATTGTTTCTCTCAACAAGTGTACAGAATCACAAGAAGGAAACAACATCTGAGGCCTGGCTCTTAAATATTTACCAATTCTCTATGGGCAATCCTCCCATAGGGCTTTTCTAGGGCTTTTTTTTTTCAAGAAGCATGGACACTTACCACTGACATCTTCTGTACTCAGCCACTCTTTCAAAATAAAAAAATCAACTTACAAATGTAACTTCAAACAGAAAACTGAAACTGATATTGATAGCAGGAATAAAAATACACACAGTCCAACCCAGGTATAAAAATAAAAAAATCACACTGATCTCAAACTGTACTCACTGCCAAGTATAAAAACATGCACCACAATGCATGGATAGTTAAACATGAAAGGACCATACAAACCATCATCAAGGACCTGACCCTCTGAGGTAGAGTGAACCATAAAACATCATGTTTGCTTAAGGATAGTCTCAAAATAATGCACACACATTAAACTGTGTCTTAGAACAACACCTTCAGAAAACACAACCTCTCAGAGTTTAAATGTAAAACATCGAAAGGGAGAGAACCATAGAAAGATAAAGGCATACTAACAGCATGACAAAAGTGCACATGTGACTTCCACAGAATCCATGAACACGGATGGAATGGTATACCGCAGAACATCAAAGGTGCGCAGGCAAGTGCTCCTACCATGCACAATAGTGTAGCAACACCAGTGTGCAGCTGCAGAGCACATGTACCACTGTGTGGCATACAGCACTGGCTCATAACCTAGCAACCAAAGAAGTGCAATGGCACACTACACTATGCCAAAAACGTAGGCACCTGCACCACCAAGCTGGTCAAATGCATCTGGGCAAACCAGTTTATCAAAAAATGCTCACACAAGTGCACCATAGTTTTATCCAATACGTGTACAGACAGGCAAACTATAGTGCATCAAAGGCATGCAAGCAAACCACAGATCCTCAAGAGTGCACATCAAGACATGTGTACCACAGCACCTCAAGGACTCAATTCAATAAGGCATTGTAAAACAGTCATTAAGTGGAAAAGCAATACCGAACGTTAGCCATGTCTGTGCAACGCAGGTATTCAATAAGCTGTCTACCAGAATGGACAACGGGCCTAGGACGCACAAACACACGTGTTGCACCTTTTTTTTACTTCACCATGCGTTCATTTCAGTCACTAAACAATCCCAGAAATGTCAGCTTCAAAGGAAAGTAGCTAACTTTTGTCATTATCTGGCGACTCTAAATGTTGTCAAAACAAGTTAAAAATCACAGCCAGTCACCACCCACCAAAGTATCAAGTCCATTCAAATAAATATGTACCCCAAAATAACAGACACACACTGCCTGTGTTTGGAGGTTTTCAGATCTATAGCACAGGGCCTAGGAGCCAGAATAGACAGCGACAGAGAGAGAGACAGGAGCACACATTGGAGTCAGCTAGACTTGGAGTGGGGAGTGGAGACAATCAGTGAATGTAAGGCAGTGTGTAATAACCTGTGGTCTGTTACAGACTCAGTTGATGTTAAAGACAGACTGAATAGAAACCTTTTTTTTAACAAAATTTTTTTTTAATTTTATTAAAAATTTCCAAATACAAATAACCAAAATAATGACAAGTATTTAAAAGTTACAATTTTTACAGATATAACAAATTATATATTTAATATTTTTCTAAATGAAGTTCCATATTTACTCTTTATCCAAGTAGACATCAACAAAACACTTGCCTATTGGGGTTTCAGGGGAGCAGAGGCTTGGGAGGCCAAAATCTCCTCCCCTAATGGTGAGGTGATACTCGTGCGTATAGTAGCCAAAATTCGATCAGGCTGAATAATAGGTGCTGGTACCTCGTCTCTGTCAACCTCAGCCTCAAATTGTCTCGATAATGCATCAGCCCTGACATTCTTAGACCCGGGTAAATAAGATACAATGAAATTAAATCGAGACAAGAACAGTGCCCACCTAGCCTGGCATGAGGACAACCTTTTCACCTCAGAGAAATAAGTTAAGTTCTTGTGATTGGGTTTTTAGTACCTTCGAGTAGGTGACGCCATTCCTTAAGAGCAAGGATAATGGCTAGTAATTCTCTGTCACCAATCTCATAATGGCTTTGGGCCCCGGTCAACTTTTTAGAGAAAAACCCACAAGGTCTGAGACTTCCTCCTTTAATAGGTCGTTGAGAAAGCACTGCCCCAAACCCAATATCTGAGGCATCCACCTCCAGTGTAAATGGAAGCGATGGGTTGGGGTGAGATAACACAGGAGCGTTAACGAAAGCAGACTTCAATTTTTCAAAGGCCTCCTCAGCAACCACTGACCATTGAGATGGGTTAGCACCCTTGTGCGTAAGGTCAGACAAAGGTTTCACAATAGTAGAGAAGTTCTTAATAAATTTCCTATAATAATTAGCGAAGCCCAGAAATCGTTGAATGGCTTTAAGACTCTTGGGGCGTGGCCATTGTAAAACTGCCGTTAGTTTCTCTTTGTCCATGGCAATGCCCTCTTTGCCAATTATAAACCCCAGAAATGGCACGCTAGTTCTGTGAAATTCACATTTTTTCCAGTTTACAATATCATTTATTCTCTCGTAGGCGAAGCAACACTTCAGACACGTCTTTGACGTGTTGTGACATATTCTCAGAATGAATAAGTATGTCGTCAAGACAGACAACGACACAAGACTGCAACATATCTCTGAGGATGTCATTGATAACTCTTGGAACACAGCGGGTGCGTTACAAAGACCAAATGGCATGACTAGGTACTCGTAGTGGCCAGATCTCATGTTAAAGGCAGTTGTACACAGCCCGCAGGTCAAATTTGGTGAAAATAGAAGAACCTTTGAGTCTGTCAAATAGATCGGTGATGAGTGGTATCGGATAAGCATTCTTAGATATTAACTTGTTTAAGCCACGGTAATCAATGCATGGTCTCAGCTCGCCGTTTTTCTTCTTTACAAAGAAAAAAGGTGGATTTCCTTATGATCCCTCTTTCAAGGGCATCAGCCATATATTCCTCCATAGCTTGGTTCTCCTCACAAGACAATGGATACTTGCGTCCCCTAGGGGGCACCACCCCAGCAGGCAGTTCAATACCACAGTCATAAGATCTGTGCTGGGGTAGGGTACCAGCCTCTCCCTTACTGAATACATCACCAAACTGTTGGTATTCATCTGGCAGTAAGGAGGAGGTACACAAGATCTTGACCGGGTGGGTTACGCAATGTTCCATACAAGACTGAGACCAAGCAGAGATTTTGCACTTTTTCCAATCAAACTGTGGGTTATGCAACTGTAACCAAGGGAAACCCAGAATCACTGCGTGATGAGGAGAATTGATAAGTTGGAACTGCTGTTCCTCTTTGTGGAGAGCCCCAATAGTCGTGGATAAAGGCATTGTTTCAAAAGTAACCTGAGCAGGTTCTAAGGGTCTACCGTCAATTGCTTCAATAGCGAGTGGGGTCTCCCTCTCAATGCGTGGAACCCCGTGTAATTCAGCAAAAGTATTATCCATAAAATACCCAGCTGCGCCGGAATCAACCAGGGCCAAAACCTCCACTGAGCGTTTTGCCCATGAAAGTACCACCTGTATGGTGGGTTTCAGTATACCACACTCTGGGGACGACTGAACACCACCTAGGGCCTGTCCCCCAAGGTACCCTAGGTGTGTTCTTTTCCCGGACGTACAGGACAAGATCTTAGCAGGTGCCCATTTTTACCACAATATAAACATAACCCTTGTTTTCTGCGATATGTTTTCTCCTCCTTGGTTAGCCTAGTGAAACCTAATTGCATAGGTTCACCTGGTGTCCGAGACAGTTCAATAGGCTTGGGATGGGTGGGCAAAAAGTACTGCTAGATCCATTACTCTTTTGCCGTGACCTGCGGCCTTTGGCCATTAGTCTCTCACGAATCCGTGTGTCAATAAGAATGACATATTCAATATAGTCATCAAGATCAGTGGGCAATTCTTTAGCAGCGATCTCGTCTTTAATCTGGTCACTTAGACCCTGAGCAAAGGCTGACAATAATGCTTCATTGTTCCAACCTACCTCTGCTGCCAAGGTGCGAAATTCGATGGCATAGTCACATACCGTACGCCTGCCCTGTTGTATTTCCATAACGCGTTTAGCAGCAGAGGTGGTTCTACCAGGAGGCTCGAACACTCTCCGAAATGACTGCACAAATTCTCTGAAACTCCTTATGCAGGGTTTCGCATTTTCCCATAACGGATTGGCCCATGCCAAAGCTCTACCAGTCAGCAGGGATATCATAAAACCAACTTTACTGCGGTCACTGGGGAAGGCCTGAGCCGTCAATTCCATAAATATTTCAAGTTGGTTAATAAACCCTCTGCAAAGGTTAGGGTCACCATCGTATCTGAGTGGCAAAGGGGCAGAGGCAGTTAACCCCTTGACTGCGGCCCCTGAGGGCATAGTAACGTTCTCCGGTGTCTGACCTGAGGAAACCACTGGACTAAGACCAGCCTTGTCTGAGAGTACAGTGCGTTCAAGAATAGTTTGGATCGCTACCGCTAGCTGATCCAGTCATTGCTCATGTGCATCCATCCTCCAATGGATGTTTTGTGTAGTACCATCACTCTTATTGTCTGAGGTCAATAACGCTTAAACAATCCTGCGATACAGCCGTGTGGCTTGAGGAGCGAACCAGTACCCCGTACGTGGAACGCTTAAACAATCCTGCAATACAGCCGAGTGGCTTGAGGAGCGAACCAGTACCCCATACGTGGAGCGCTTAAACAATCCTGCAATACAGCCGGGTGGCTTGTGGAGCGAACCAGTACCCAGTACGTGGAACGCTAAAACAATCCTGCAATACAGCCGGGTGGCTTGAGGAGCGTACCAGTACCCTGTACATGGAACGCTAATAAATAGTAGGAAACAGCCGGGCGGCTGTTAAGCAAACAGTACCCGCGTACTGAATAACCGGCAAGATAGAAATGTCGCCAAGGCGACTCAGGAACGTCAGATAACTGTAGGTGAACTGGACAGGAACCAGCAGGTGGAAGCAGGAACCAGCATACAGACGATCAACCGGAATCAGGAACGGCGGCGGCGACTGGCAGTAGGAAGCGGTGACACCAACTGGATCAGATGGAAGCAGGAACTACAAGACAGGCAACACTGGAGCAGGACGAATACTGGAGCAGGAACACAGCAGAGGCCCAGGGATGCTCAGGAACGATTAGTAGACTCCAGCAGCATAGAGACAACACGAAAGGGCAACCAAAGGGTGCCCAGGCTAGGTTTAAATAGGCAATGCAGGGCGGGCTGAAAGCAGTCAGCCAATGGAGAGCCCCCTACTGGTGATAGACACAAAAGGAGAGCAATCACGGGCACCATACAGTTGGTGAGGGAATCCATATCTGCACCCCCTCCTAAACCTAAAAAAATATTATAATAATAATAATAATAATAATAATAATAATAAAGCCCCATGTGTTATGTTTTCCCAAAATAAATACACACTTTTTTGACTGTGATTCCTTCAGTTATCTAACAAGGTTAGTGCCAGAGATGTCTCCAGTGCATTGCAAAGCAATGCACTGAGCACAACTCTTGCACATTTTACTTGGTAGGAAAGTGTTTGAGCAATGGTAACCAAACACAGCACATCCTCTGTTGTGCAATTTCACCTTACAATAGAAAACAGATTTTTTTTCTTTGCTAGGTCTATTGTGAGTTGAAATTGCACAACAGAGGATGTGGTGTGTTTGGTTACCACTGCACAACAGAGGATGTGCTCAAATTGTTATATGCTAGATGTGAATATTTTCAACTCTACATCTGAATATTTGCTGTTTGTAATACTTTAGAAAAAATTATAGTTATGTGGATGATGCTGTGTAATGGGGACATACTTATTGTGTGTCGTGTCCATGCTAAGCCGGGTTTTCATTAATCGTGTGAGTGCCCCTGTGTAAGTAATGTGATATGTAAGTTGGTCACGCACCCAACAGCCATCCTCCTGAATACGTCCCATTTCCAAAGTCCCTGTAGACAGAGGAGTGCCTGAGGATGTAGGAGGCGTGACAACTGCCAGGATAGGACGCACAGACATGGGTGATCCTCATGTTGTCATCACACACCTTCTGGGCATTGATATAATGGAATGCTTTCTAATTAGGAGGGGATGTCCCTCATGAGCAGGTGCTCTTATATGTATATGTGTGCAGTCAATGACATCTATTACTCTGAATGTGCCTCCTCTTGTGTAGAACCCCTGCTTGACACGTGCCTACTCCATCTGGGTGGAAGGGAAGTGGATATACCTCCTGGCCTTCCTCATGAGGGCTGTCAATATCTGACCCAACACCCTTGAACAAGTAGCCTGGGACATGCCAGATACAAATCCCTTTGTGGGCTGGAAGGATCCAGTTGCCATAAAATGAATGGCACACAGCATCTTCTCCATGCCAGATAGGGCTCTCATCTCTGCCCACTGAAAAGACCCTGGGGCCCCCAGATTTACCATGATTTAATGTATCTGTTTACCATGTGTTAGTACTCGCCGCACACAATTGAATGGCACATGGGTAGAGCTGTTCCATTGATGTGAATCGGCAAAATCTTACCGGCCATTGACATTTTTTTAGCGCATGTTAGCAGTTCACAACACGGATAATAGAATAGCGGCCTGTGCTTGCAAAACTACCATCACCAATTTTTTTACCAGTGGTAATTGAATTGAGACCCAAAAGAGCACACAAAGGTGAAGCACCAAGTAGCAAAAGACGAGCCCCTAAAATGCATACACATGAATGTGCCACAGTGCATCTAAAGCAAACATATGGGCACCACCCAAAGTGTGCACAAGCGCACTAACCTGGTTCAGAACATAGTACACTCTCACCACAGTGCTATGATAGTGAGTATACCCCCACAATGAGTGGCCAACAGACCACAAGCTCACTCCCTTGAGGCAAAAGTATGATCACGCCAAATATTATGTAGAAAAGCTGTGTACATATGTGCCACATTGCAGAAAAAGGATGAACACTTGCACATCAATGTAGCAAGTGTGTACATGCATTTCAGGATAGCAAATGAGCCACAAGCATACATGCACCATAGATGCACACATATGCATCACCTAGCAGCAAAAGCACACATGAGCACATGCCATAATATAGATATAGCTTGTACCTCCTTATATTGTGCATATGTGCACACTAGCACTACACTGTAGCTATAGCGTGTGTTTACACGTATCACTCTGGTGGTGGGCAGATTTATAACCCAGGTGACTTTGAAGTTCTATAAACTACTTAATACTTCTGTTTCTCCTTCAAAACTGTGGTATTATCTGCAGTATGAGGTGGAACTCAGATTTGAGTGGTCTTTGGAGGAATGCCTTACTGTTACAGCCAAGCTTCTTAGCTTGTCAAAGGATATTGCACAGAAGGAAATTAATTTTAAATTAATTACCATATGGTACAATACCCCACAACGTCTTGCTCAGGCATACCCTGCAGTGTCTCTGGTGCTGCTCAGCAGTGGTCGGTACTATAGCATACATCTGGTGTTTTTTCCTCACCATTCAGTCCTTTTGAAAATCGGTGCACTTAGCTATTTGTGAGATCCTTGAAGTGTCCCTTCTGCTGGATCTCATTCTGTTCTTATTCTCTCACCCTCTTTTGTCCCATGTGTGCCCCCTCCCCCACACTAGTCTTTTCACTTTCATGGTTAACTCTGCCAAAGCTCTCATCTCTGCCCACTGAAAAATGGAATGGCGGGTTAGAGATCTGCATCTGGCAGCTCTGGAGAAGACATATGCTCTTGCTACAAAGTCTGTGGCTGCTTATTCTGTTGTCAGACCTCAGACCATTGACTCTGAGTTAGCTATTTTTAGACCTTGATTCTAGGCTAAGTTTGATTCACCCATGTCCTGTTGCAGTCTTCCGTTGTATAATCCACCACACCCAAGACACTAATATCCCAATTTATAGACAGGATTCTGATATTTGCCCAGGGGACCTGGATGTCCACCATTGCAGTTCACACCCTATCCCTCCCCACCTTCTCTCCCCCCACCTCCTTGCCTACTTAGTCTGCCATTATCAACTTTCCTATCTCCTTTCTGTTTGCTTCATTCTTTTCTACCCCTTATGTTTTCATCTCCTGCTATCTTCTCCACTTTCTTTTGCTTTAATCTTGTAAGCATCTACTACTTTCTAGTCAGCTTTCTACAGCAGGATAATGTCCTCACAACATGCACCTTCGATATCCTCTTTATTGTTCTCCCAGGTGTATGTTAATATATGGCTGTACACTATGCACAATTATTAGGCAAGTTGTATTTTTGAGGATTAATTTTATTATTGAACAACTACAGTGCTCTCCATCAATCCAAAATGTTAAGAAACCTTAAACCTGAATATTTAAGAAAGTAAAAGTGATGTTTTGTCTTTCTTAGGAGAATATCTATGTGTGCACAATTATTGGGCAACTATTAGTGTGCAGAATTATTATGCAAATAAATGAAAAATGATAATTTTCCTATCTTACGTGTTTATTTTCATCTATTAAATTGAGAATACTAAGCAAACAGCTCAAAATTTACATATAAACATTTCTGACATTTCCAAAAAACAAAGTCAGTGACCAATATAACCACCCTTCTTTTCAATAACAATCATAAGCCTTCCATTCATGGAGTCAGTTTCTTGATCTGTTGACGATCAACTTTTTGTGCAGCAGCAACCACAGCCTCCCAGACAATGTTCAGAGAGGTGTATTGTTTTCCTTCAGAGTAAATCTGCCTTTTAAGAAGGGCCCACAAGTTCTCAATAGGGTTTAGGTCAGGTGAGGAAGGGGGTGTCACAGCACCTTGTAGCGCTGCTGCTTTTGGCAATGCTTACTATGACGCTCCAGCGTCATTTCCACGAGCGGATGGACACATCATTGCTAGATACATCATCTGCAGGTGCGAGTCTTCAGCATGCTGCAGGCCTCTGTTTTATGTGTTTGAGGCCTGTACTCTCCTCCTACCTACTTCCTTCCTCTGAGCTGCTCCTTCTACCTACTTCCTGAGGAGGGGTTTAAAGGGCAGACTGATTCCTGACTCATTTACCTTTATGTTGGTGTTCTGTGCAGTTCATTATTTGTATTCCTGATTCTTGTGTATGATCCGGCTTGTCTGTCCATCCATTCTGGGGTTGACCTGTGGCTCTGTCTGAGGATTCTCCTTGTGCATTCCGATTTGGCTCAGACATCCTTTCTAGTGCAAACCTGTGGCTCTGGCTGACTACCCGCTCTGAGTATGACCTAGGCTTTTCTGACTACCACTCTGGTGTTGACCTGGGGCTCTGTCCACTGTGCATTCCATCTCTTCAGTGGATATCCTACCTGGTGCAAACCTGTGGTTCTGGCTGACTGATTCCTGACTCATTTACCTTTATGTTGGTGTTCTGTGCAGTTCATTATTTGTATTCCTGATTCTTGTGTATGATCCGGCTTGTCTGTCCATCCATTCTGGGGTTGACCTGTGGCTCTGTCTGAGGATTCTCCTTGTGCATTCCGATTTGGCTCAGATATCCTTTCTAGTGCAAACCTGTGGCTCTGGCTGACTACCCGCTCCGAGTATGACCTAGGCTTGTCTACCCACTCTGGTGTTGACCAGGGGCTCTGTCCACTGTGCATCCAACATTCCATCGCTTCAGTGGATATCCTATCTGGTGCAGACCTGTGGCTCTGGCTGACTTCCCGCTCTGTGTATGACTTTGGCTTGTCTGACTATATACTATCTGGTGCTTACTAGAAGGCTCTGTCTGTTCGCTCCTTTGTTAGTTCCGTTATTCAGTCATCCTTCCTAGTACAGACCTGGGGCTCTAGCAGACTCACAGCTACTGACTGCAGGCTGAGTCAGTATCACTCTTGGGCGTTACCGTACCGCGAGACTCCAGCAGGCTGAGGCCTAGTCTCAGACAATGTGGTGATTATATTGGGAGACTGCTATTCTGCTACCTTTTCATTCACCCGCTGTGTGTATATATTTATATTGCATTGCTGTTATTATTCTCATTATAAAGGTTATATTAACTATACTGTCTGACTCCTGGTTTTGCTTGCCAACCGTAACAGGGTGCCATGTCATTATTTTATCATCTTTAAGGCCTTTACTGGCTAGCCACACAGTAGAGTACTTCAATGCATGCGATGGAGCATTGTCCTGCATAAAAATCATGGTCTTCTTGAAAGATGCAGACTTTTTCCTGTACCACTGCTTGAAGAAAGTGTCTTCTAAAAACTGGCAGTAGGTTTGGGAGTTAAGTTTGAGTCCATCTTCAACCTGAAAAGGTCCAACTAGCTCACCTTTGATAATACCAGCCCATACTGGTACCCCTCCTCCACCTTGCTGGCGTCTGAGTCGAAGTGGAGCTCTGTGCCCATTACTGATCCAACCACAGGTCCATCCATCTAGACCTTCAAGAGTCACTCTCATCTCATCAGTCCATAAAACCTTTGAAAAATCTGTCTTCAGATAGTTCTTGGCCCAGTCTTGAAGTTTCAACTTATGTGTCTTGTTCAGTGATGGTCAGGTTTCAGCCTACCTTACAGTGGCCATGTCTCCGAGCAATAAACACCTAGTACTTCTGGACACTCCAGGAAGGTTGCAGTTCTGGAATATGACAGCACTGGAGGATAATGAGTTCCTGGTAGCTTCATGTTTGATTCTTCTAAAATCTCTGGCAGTTAATTTGCATCTTTTTTTCTCAACACATTTCTTGCGACCCTGTTGACTATTTGCAACAAAACACTTGATGGTTCTGTGATCAACCCCAATATCTTAGCAATTTCAAGAGTGCTGCATCCCTCTGAAATACTTTTTACAATTTTTGACTTTTCAGAGTCAGTTATCTCTCTTTTTCTGCCCTTTTTGCCTGAGGAAATGAAGCTGCCTAATAATTATGCGCACCTTGACATAGGGTGTTCATCTCCTTAGGCCACACGCTCTCTCATTACACAAATACTTATCACCTGATATGCTTAAATCCAATAAGCATTCAAGTTTATACAGCTTGGAGTTGGAAAATATGCATAAAAATGATGATATGGTCAAAATACTCACTTGCCTAATAATTGTGCACACAGTATATTTCGCACTCACTACCTTTTGTTACTTTGTCACCTTGTTTCTAACATTTTGTCTATCTTAAATGTTTGTACATGTTTCTTTTCAAATAAGGTCTTTATATAAAAATAAATAAATAAAGACAAACCAAGGCACATTAACCCCTTAAGGACCATTGACGTACCCGGACCGTCACTCTGGTCCGGCACTTAAGGACCAGTGATGGTCCTGGTACGGCATGTACTTTTACTCAATGCGCTCCTGCAGGAGCACGGTGAGTAATACCGGGGACTGAAGTTGATCGCTCTAAGACCTGAGCGATCTCTTTCAGTCCCTCGTTCGGCGTGCCTGCACACGTGATCAGTCACGTGGGGCGGCACGTCGAACTTCCCTATCTGGTCCTTAAAGGACCACACACCCCGGGACCGCTGGTCCTTAAGGGGTTAAAAATTAAAGTGGATCTCTCACCTCCATAAAAGTTTTCCACCATGTAATCTTTGAATAAAGTACACATCATCTGCAAGTTTTTTTTTTTATTTACTGAAGCCTGTAGTGAAATTTGCACTTTTAAAAATGTTCCAGGAACGTACTTCCTGGACAGACTGCGCCAAACTCTGCCCGCAGCCTGTCAATCCTTGTCTGTTTCCCCTCTCCATATAGTGCCTTGTTCCAGCCTCCTCTGATGATGGAGGATTCCTTTGTATGAGCTGGAGTGGTCTCTTGTCATTATTCTGCATATCCATATTGAAATTAGTCATTAAGCTTCATTTCCATATGGAAATAGGCCACTGTAGATGTGATGAGTGAAAATTCATAAACCTGGTAAAGGCATGCCAGATGGATGTTGATGGGGGCAACTTTTTGTCGGATTGATGGAGATGTGATATCAAAGATGTTTTAGTGCATACTGTTGATGTGCCTTTGACCCTGCTCTGACAGGACATCGACATTTTGAGCCCTCTTTGGCCTTTAGTGAATCGCCCCCAATGTCTTCTTGAACTAGCTTCTCAGCAGATCCCTCCTATATACTAGTTGCCATGATGACAATTTTCCTTAAAGTGGAACTGTCACTTTGTAACATATGATTTTGAAGGAGAATTCAAAATCACTTATACTTTATTTTGAATTAAACCAATAGTTTAAAATATATTTAGATTTTATTTACTTTTAAGTTAATGCAAATGTGCCAGGATGCCTGTCAGATTTACACATTCCACACTGCACTGCACTACCAAACTTTACTTCCTGTCAGCCAGTATTAGTTGATTTGCTTAAACTGTCAAATAAATAAAGCTAAATACCTCAGAAAATATAGTCTGCAATAAAAAAGTACAAACAGAAATATAAATGATTTTGAGAGCTCTTTCAAAATCACGTATTTTTTAAGAGGTGACATCCACACTTTAACATCCAGATGGGTTATACTCTCTCCAAAAAAGCACTCGTTTGAGTCTACAGACTTCACAAAGTCATACCAGTCTGAGCAGTTCCTGCTAACCCTCAGAAACTGCCCACTGGTATGTTCAGTATCCGATGTGGTCGATAATATTAGGAGGCCCTAAAATTGTTATTGCCAGAGTATATTTTTGATAGACAGTACTAGACTCCGTGGTGAACGAGACCGGTTGTCTGAATGAGAGAACAGACAAAAGTTTGATGCTGGTCATGTATCTGAGTGAATGAATATAAGCTAGTTCAGCAAATAAGAATGTGTGAGATTGCACTTAAAGAGATAGTAATGCTTCACAATAAAAGCAGCTCCAATTAATCTTCATAGTATTTGGGCCATGGAGAGTATTATTTCAATACTGTCAGAGTTGTAGTTCAAGAGTAATTGAATGAAAAAGTATCCCCCTCCCACCCATTTTACTGATGAAACACTGCTCACCTCAGAGCAGCAAGACTGTCCGGATGGATCGCAGAGAGGGACAATCTTCAGTGAGCATAAGGAAAAACCTGTCAAGGGAGGCAGGGTTTTCCTTATGCTCACAGTAAGAAGATTGTCCCTTGCTGTGAGCTGTCTGGTCCCAGGACCAGATTCCACATCTGAGGGGAGGTGGCTTACACTAGGTAAAAGGGGCAGGAGGGGAAACTTTATTATTAAGTTAGTCTTGAACTACAATTCTGACAGTATTGAAATAACGCTCTCCATGGGCAAAATACCATCAAGATTAATTGGAACTGCTATTTTTGTGAAGCATTACTTTCCCTTTAAGTAAGTGGCCTGAGCGGTAGCATTGCCTATTGATATTTTTTTTTACTTCTGCCAGCAGTTAGTACTACTAGCTGAACAATGCATTCCATGATACAGTTTGGTTTTACATAAAGAAAATAGCAGAAGCCCAGCAAACACACAAAATGGATGCTCTGCAGAGCAGCCCTTTGTCATGACATTGTTTGAAATCTAATCATGTGACATTTTAGCTAACACTAATAAGTAGTTGGTAGATTTGGGAGCTTCTTCTGCTGTTTCCAGACTTTTTCAGTGCTTTGATCTGTGCCTGTGCTTTGGATGGGGTTACGTCTCTCAGTTCTTGTTGCACAATGCCAGCTCTATACTGGCACCATATAATCAATGTTTTGCCGAGGCACTGTCCTGCATATTCTACATTCAGCTACATCAAAGTAGATTTTAATGTTCTATTTAATTACCCAGACACAGAGGGTCAGTTAAGGACAAAGTGATCATATTGCTTCCAACCTTTAAATAATAGGGGCCAACACTTTCCAAACCCATGGAAAAAATGTTTATTGAGTACATTAGCAACTAACTTCCCTCTGCCTGGAGCGCCTCAGTAATACTAAATATCACTGGAAATGCACATGCCATTTCACCCAGTGCCCAACTGCCTCCTCATCTTCACAGTGTTCAAGCTTACTAATACATCTTAAATAAAATATTTGGGACAGACCTGCCATCGGGATTTGAGTCACTAGGACGGATGTCTCAGCTGTCTCCACATTGGTAGACTTGGAGAGAAGCCTATTTTTAAACGATGGCTGATTAATCAAAGTAAACACTATAATTTCTCCCTGCCACAATATGTCAACAATAGATACTAAGATACTTTATGACTATTAAAATAAATCTTTGCTAGATCTCCTGTGAATTGATCCAGGAAGAAACACATATCATTCCACTTCAAGCCACTTCTAGTTAGGCTTTAAAGTAGAGATAGTCCTTACTAGTTATGCAATTTTTCTATTGATCATCCGTCTCAGTTCAGAATTTACCCTGTGAATGCCAGAGGGATATCCAATGCATTGCAAAGCAATGCTTTCAATACCGCTTTGTAAATACAGTGCCATAAGACAAAGACAACACTTGAACATTTCTGGGGCAAGCCAAGTGCAACACAGAGGACAAATAAAAAGTCCCAGTCATTTAGAGTGTAACTTTCATCTTAATTCAGGTTTGTATATTTGAAAACTGTATTAAAACGTACAGTTAAGGAGCTATTCATATTTGTTACCATATGCTAATGTATGCTAATTACAGTACATGTACATTATCAGTGATGTTTCATATGCTAATTCAACTTTTCAGTGGCATGTCATATGCTAATGAAGGTTTCAATGATGTTTCATATGCTAATTAAGCTTTGTGCGGTACCAGGAAATGTTCACTTTCACTTTGCCCAGAAAGTTGCTAAAGTTGCTGGACTTTGGGTGCACAAGCCATATAGGCAGTTTTAAATGCAGTTTTCAAATATGCAAACTTGAATTATCTAGGTGAAAGTTACACTTTAAATGGTGCTTATAAAACCCTTAAATGCTAGGGATGTCACCAACGCATTGCAAAGTAATATTGCCAGTATTCAGAGTTTTAAAATTTTTATCACCAGATGTGGAAATTTTGTGAAACATTTATTTGTTCCTTATGGTACCGATGGTTTGCCCCAGAATTGCTTCTACACACTTTCAAGTACCCTGACTGATCCGAAAATGGGACAATTCCAGTATGAAATTATCCATTTTGAAGTTTAAAATTCATCATAACGGGGATGTTAAATAAATTGCAAAATTAGCCAGCCAGTGACTGTGAGGAAGTGGGATAGTTGAGAGGTGTGTGATTTCTATTGGCTTTAAAGAATCACATGACATCAGAAGTCCATGCTCAGCAGCTTATGTTTTCATATTAAAGATGAACTAAAGAATTTTCGTGGCATAAACAAGACCAAAAAGGGGAAATGTTTCCATTTAATAATTTCAATATTAAATTGGTACCACCCCAATGAATATGAAATGTATGTGGTGCGTTATCTTTAAAATCTGCAGTCAATGCAATCTTACTTAGTAGATACTTCCACACTTCTACTTCCCTTGCTGTCAAGAACATTACTAATGATGTATTTTTTCTTCTTGGATGAAAACTTCCCTTAAAATTTACTTTTATTAGTTTTCCACCTGTTGCGGATAAAAGAAAAAAGAAACTGAGAATCCAGTTTCTACATGTATTTGCTTTCAGTTTTCCAATCCTTATGCTGTACATTGAGAACCTATTTCAGATTTAGACCTACTTATATTGTGTGTAATAACTATGCAAAAATAACTTTCTATCAGAAACTTTTTCATTCTGTAATTCTAAACAATTAGAAACTACTGTACCTGGGGAATGCTTTTTAGAAAATGATTTGGGGCAACAAACTGAACAACAATGTGTAGTACCACTCAGCAGCTACAGAGTCTATAGTCAATATCATCATGCATAAAAGGGATATAATTTCACAGGCTGGCAATATAATTCTACCTCCTTATAAATCTTTGGTATGACCTCATCAAAAATATGGAGTACAGTCTCGGGCACAGATTCTTAAAAACACATTACTGAAGTCAATTAAAGGGAGAGTAATGTCAGAAAAAAAGTATGAACTATATGAAAGTATGAACTTATTCATATCTCTCACACCGTCATGGTTTGAGAGATATAGGAAAATAAAGTTCTCTGCTCCCTCTCCTTTCTGCTTGACAAGCTGTAAAGCTGTCAGAAGCAGATTCTGGTCGCTTGACCAGATGTGGCTCTTCAGCAGCACCGCTATAATGATATCTAAAGATAAATACTTCATCGGAATGGTCTACGACGTGTGCTTGCAAACCAGGCACACGTTGTAGACCCTTCAAGTGAAGTATTTATTTTTAGTTATAGCTATATCGGCACTGCTGAAGAGCCGCCGTCTGATCCAGGGACCAGAATCTGCTTCTGACAGCTTTACAGCTCGTCAAGCAGAAAGGAGAGGGAGCAGAGAACTTTATTTTCCTATATCTCTCAAACCATAACGGTGTGAGAGATATGAATAAGTGCAAGTACTCTCTTTTAATTGTATCTACCATATAGTTAATACTTTTTTTCTGACATTACTATCCCTTTAAGAGCCATGCTGCAAACATTTTTTGGGCCCCATGATATAAAAATATACTCAGAGGACACAACTAGAGCCTACTGAGCCTTGGAGGCCAATGTACCCCCTTGGATGATCCCAGGCTCCATCACAACTGCCACCCTCTGTAACTATGCCCTGCAACCTTTTAACCTTTCAATGAAAATAAATTAGAATATGGGGCTAACATTAGTGGCCTTATGCACAGAAAAAGGAGCAAACAAATTAGTGGCACCAAATTCATTAATATATAAGGGGGTTTCAAATCATTGAGTGCTAGAGAGGTCTCCAAATCATTCTGAAGCAATGCACTGGAGAACTCCCTGTAATTCAAGGGGTTAAAATTCCCATTTCAATCAAATGGAATTTGTAGAATTATTGTTTCCCTGTCATCCATGGCAGCATGTATGATAGCCCCACCCAACTGATAGAATAAATCACCTCTAATAACAAAAGCATAAAAGAAGCCAGTGTTTTTATGTCCTCCGACAGGTCCGGCCTTCAGCCATTATTTCTGTTATTCCTAGTGGAGCTGATTCTGAGCTAGCTAGGCTTGTTCCTTCCCATGTGGTTTCTTTTTGTTCCTCCTTCCCTGTTAGGTAGTCTTCCCTCTGAGATGAGGCATTTCCTATTTTTCAGAGCCCCCAGGTGTGTATCTAAGGATGGGACATGCCAGGCAGGTTCAGCTGTTTGCTTGACTCTGCCTGCTCTAAGGTAGCTGTTATTCCTATACCTGCAATTTGGGGGCCATTTTCCTGTTTCATGCCCTAGATGTCTGACTGAAAAACCTCATGGAGTAAACAGAAATTAACCTAAACATCCAGGAAGCTGATGTTATGAAGATCTGTGCCAGCCCTTTTCTGCATCTATCCTCTATGAAGCTGTGTTCACTTTGTTTGCAACAGATGCAACTATCTCTCTAGCAAATTATCCAGGTTCTTCCTTTTGTCAGTTCATGTTTTGGCTACAAGTAGAGATGTAGCAGGTGGAGATGCAGCAGACCTTTGACCACTTCAGGTCTTCTGGAACATTCCCTGCTATCCTGTCATATGCCAGGAAGTGATCGAGAATTGAAGAAACACAAAAGAGGCAATGTTTCTCTCCAGGACTAAATGTCTTCAGCTAGAGGAATGTAAGATGAGAGAGTATGCAAACGTTTTTTCCTGTAGACTAGGCTCAGCAGTCAGAGTAGGAACTTCCTACGGAAGTGTCTAAGAAGGTTCCAAACCTACTCGAAGAAGCCTAAGTCTTCCTGGTCATGAGGTGATCAATAAAGTGGAACTGACACCTTAAACAGTGTAGGCAAAAACAAGCCTACATGTTTGAATATACATGATTAATTTTTTTATGTCATTAATTCTTGATTATATGTGAGCAATTAAGCTGCCTTAATGCTGCTTAGCATAGAAGATACCTGTCATCACTACCAGAGAAACAGCCTGTCTCCCTCCCACTCATTGTCAGATTGTCTCTGCAGACAACCCCATTGTAGTTAACACCTTGAGTGCCCACGAGTTTTGCAATTTTCTTTGCACATTTATCTGATAATCAAAAGATTAAACATGAATTTGATAATTTGAGTATCAGGGGAATTTGTACACACTTAGCACTTAGGGGCCTTGATTCAATGAATCCTGCTAAAACTTGTGGTAGGGCAAAGTTGGCTACTGACCGAAAAAAAAGTAGACATTTTTCAAGTGCCCTAGCAAATGAAACCACAAAGAACGTTGGGCCAAAGAAACTGACTTGAGGCCAAATGTCCGTTGTGTGTTTTAAGTTCCCAAAACACATGCTATATAGCGTGAATAATTGGAACATCAAAGGAAAAGAGCCCTCTGGCAGTCAAAAGGTTAAACAATGCACATATTTCCAAGTTATGTTTTTGGCCAAAATGTAATGTTTCATTTTTTTTTCTATTTAGAGGACAATATTTGAAATAAGGAAGAGAAGAAGACAGAAGAGATTGATGAAGAAGGAAGATAGGAGATTGAAGAAGAAGATGGACAGTAGCTGACAAGGGTGCTAAAGACTCCGCTGAACATCAGGATTAATGGTAAGTGTTTCTTTTCAGGGGCTGTTTTTTAACTTAGTCGGATTAACCCTGTGAGTGCCAGTGGGGTAAGCATACCCCACTTGCACTCATAGGGTTAATTCTACTAACATATCACACATTTTGGGGTTGCTTTGGATGTACTGGTATGGGACTTAGGGCCCCATATTAATACATCCACTGTATCGGCACTTTTGAGATGTGTTAACGGACTCTGCGCCAAGAAAAACTGCGTGCAGATTAAATGGGTCCTTTAACGTATCTTAAGGCTAATGAATGAATTTAATGGCATATTTTGAAGTTTTGTAATGTGCTTTAACTTGTGTAAATGGGTGAAAAATTAGTGCCCAATGTTCTTTTTTTTCTGCTGTATTTCTTCATTGCACAGGTAATTAATTGCTTTCTTGAAGAAATGCAGTGTGCTGGTTTTATTGGCATTGGAGGTAATTGGATTGAGGCCAGGGGGTTAACCCTTGACATAACTGACTTATAATTATAAAACATAAATAGACAGATGTTATAGAGCCACCAAGATCCTGTATATAACATTTATATTGACTTTCTGTACCACGTCTTTATTAAACCTTTCACTACTACCACACCAAAAGAGTTTTTTAGTTTTTCTTAACTACTCTATCTTAAAGGGATAGTAATACTTCGTTTTAACTTTATTTTATTTTGTAGGCATTAAAAAAACATGAAGAACGATATAAGTCTTATCTCTCAAACCTTTATGGTTTAAGAGATATTCACAAGCAAAGTTTCCCCTCCCCGCCCCTTTTACCTAGTGTAAGCCATCTCTTCTCAGATGTGAATCTGGTTGTAAGACCAGACAGATAACAGCAGGTGACAATCTTCTTTATATGAAAACAATACAAGCCCTACCCCCCTTGACAAGCTTTTCAGGTTTTTCCCTTATCTTAATTGAAAATTGTCCCTCTGTGCAATCTACCTGGGCACCTCCCTTCTACTTTGGCTGAGCAGTGTTACATCAGTAAAAGGGGTGGGAGGGGGACACTTTGTCATTGAATTACTCCTGAACTACAACTCTGACAGAACTGAAATAACACTCTCCAAAGTCCAAATACTATGATAATTAATTCAAGCTGTTTTTATTATGAAACATTACTATCCCTTTAAGATATATCCTATTTGGCAGCTGGTGGGTAAAATCAATGACTGCATTGACTGTTCTCTCCTAGGAGTAAGAAGCAGTTCATGTTAGTCATTCTTATATATTATATCAGGAGTTTATGAAACACTGTTGAAGCATTTTAGTTTTCCTATTATTCAGTGTTGCAACTGTTTCATGTTTTTATGTTGCACATAAGAACATTTTCCATCTTTAGATTATCTTTAGCCATTTCAGTAGACTGACCAGACCTCATCTTTAACTTGCAACACATATGAAAAATACCAACTACTGTGTTTCCAGTGCAACCTTGAAATATGCATATACATATTTTGGTTAAAGCTGAGGTCTGGCCAGCTTATTTTGAGTGCCAGAGGGGTGAGAAATGTGTTGCACCCTCTGGCAATCCAACATTTGTGCATGAGTGTGTGTGTGTTTGAACCTTTGATTAGGAGGCCTGGGGGAAACCCCTGCCTTATAGCTCAGAGGCAGAGCTGTATGTAGCCATAAGTAGAGGAGGCTTTGGGGAAACTCTCTACCCCTGGATCAATTGAAAAATACATTTAACCCCTTGATTGCCAAAGAAATGTGAAATATATTGGTATACAGGGCAAACATACATGGAACACAATGTTTAAAGTTGCACTTGGGTTGGATATGGGAGGAAGAGGACCTCACAGTGGATGGATCGGAAACTAGGGGAAGTCACTTATACCGGCTGTGAATAGAAAATGTTAATAGCTTGAAAACTATTTTAACCCCTTAAGGACTGGCGGTCATGGGACATTTCCGTCCCATAATGACCGCATAGGCGCACTTGGACGCGCCGGTACACGTGACCTGTCATGTGTATCGGCACGTCATTATGGGGCCTGATAGAGATCGCTCCGATCTTGGAGCGGTCTATTTCAGACCCTATTTTTACTTACAGCGCTCCCGGTAGAGCGCTGTAAGTAAAAAGTACGTGACGTACCATGACCGTCATCGGTCCTTGAGTAGTTCAAGGACCGTGACGGTCCTGGTACGTCAAGGGTCCTTAAGGGGTTAATAAATAAAACACATCTAATACAACATATAGGTAATATTACAAGATGTTTTATAATTGCCTAAGATGTTTATGGTGTATGTTTCACTTTAAAGGTCATCCAAGGTTAACAGAACATTCCAGGGGAGAAACTGGAACAGCCCAGAAAGATTAGAAGGCTCTTTACTTTTGACTCCAAGAAATATAAATATTAGAAATCACCAAGGGTCATGCCAGTGGTTAAAATAGCAAGAAAGACAACTATACCTTTAGAAGAGGTATCCAGTTTCAATGATCTTATGGAAAGAAAGCTGGTGGGAGCAGGCACAGCAGGTGTCAAGCCTAATTTCCCTACAACTTCTTTCTCCAGTTCAATAAAGGTGTGGGTATCCCATATCGTGGACGACTTCAGTTCCAGAATTATTAGGGAAACTATTTTGGTGAACCTTTCACAGCATTGATGGATGATTACATTTGTAATGCTTTCATGGATGCCATAAGTCTTCACTGGAACTTCAGCATTGGCAGTTGCAGCCAGAAGTGTGATGTGGCTTAAAGCCTGACCTGCTGATACAGCATGCCATTCAAAGGAGGCCATTTGTTTGGTAAATACACACGACTCTACTTGACAAGCTTGCAGACAAAAAAAAAGATACTGCGCAGAAGAGGAATTTTCCCATATTTTACAAGCAATCCTTTCCTCAAAAAAACAAGTTAAGGATCAAGACTATGGAAAAGCCTCTAGAAGTAAAACATCATCAGGAGATAAGGGAAGATGCTTTAAAAACAAGAGTAAAACACCCTCTCAGTTCTCTGGGCAGAAGTCTAACCTTTTATGACGTCAGGCGATTTCAGGACACGATCCTACTGACTAGCAAACTTTCAGCTTATCCTCATGGCTTGGATAAGATTACACCATATGCATGCATCCAGAATGTCAATGAGCAATGCTACAAGATAGAATTCATCAGAACTCCACCTTCCCGATTCCAAGACTCTTCCCTTCCTGTCTGGAAAAATGACAGACAATTCTTCAGTAAATCTTGGATTTGTGTAGGGAAAGAGTTCTAGTTTGTGTACCTCCTGAGGAGTAAGGGACATTAAGCTATTCTAGTCTGTTCAGAGTACCCAAATACTAAGAGAGCTTCAGAATGCTTATCTTCATGTGCCCATCCACTTCCTCTTTCAGAAATGTCTTAAACCATTCCTCTAGCAGGACTAAAATATTATCTTCAGTTATCATCCCTCTTCTTTGGGTTCACTTCACCTCTCAGAATATTGACCAAGATCATAATGGTAGTCACCACAGTCATCAAAGAATCAGGGGAAGGATAGTCTTCGATCTGGATGACTGGATTATAATAGCCTCTTCCAAGCCTCTCTTGCTTTCACACTTTACATTAGTCCTCCATACTTTTCAGAAGTGACTTGGTTATTCAACACAAAAATTACAGCCTATGCCCTACTCAAAAGCATTTTGGTTCTTGTTCTTGAAGAAAGAACTTTCCTGACAGACGAAAGAATAAACAGGATAAGGAAATCCATCAGGACAGTCTTGACAAGCCACTTCCTATCAATCAGGGAATTTATATGCCTCCTAGGTTCTTCATTCAATGAGACAAGCTGGCCCATGTCACATATGAGATCACTCCAGAGCCATGTCCTGAGATTCTGGGACAGAAACATCACATCAATAGAACACAAGAATACTTGTCCCCTGTAAGTGAACTCATCTCTCATATGGTGGTTGAATAAACTGCATCTGAAAAGAAGGTGTCCCTTCAAACCATTCAACTTTCTTGAACTCTTGGAAACTTGGAGAGCCCTGAAGAACTGGCAGGGACAAAGCTGTGCAGATTAAATCAGATCACAAATCAGCTGTAGCATAAATCAACAAGCAAGGGGGAATAAGAAACCGTTCTCTCTTATCTTACCCAGAAAATCTTCTCATGGGCAGAGAAGAATCTACACACCCTCTAAGCCATCCACATCAAGGGTTCCCTAAACACACAAGTACTTTTTCTCAGTTGTCATCATATTCACCCAGGTGAATGGAGTCTGAACAGAGAAGTATTTCAACTTATAACCAAGCAGTGAGGTAACCTAGGCTCTAAGAATGAACAAATGGGTAAGTTTATTTATTTGACATCTCGAGTACATGCAGCACTTTACAGTTTAAGGGTTTAGCCAATACAGAGTTACACAAGTGCTTTACAGAGAGAAACAATGGGAGTGAGATACCTTCTTTAAAGATAATCTAAAGTGGATAAGGGGGGCATACTGAGTAGATTTAAGTGCAGAATAGTGTTCTGGTCAGGTTGGGGTTAAGCATATATTATAAATGGCTTACATGCAGGAAGAATGACAATGCCGTCTAGTTTTTGAAGTTTCTTCGAGTAGAAGTGATTTTAAATGTAATTTGAAGATGGTAAGAGAAGTGCACTGGGGCAAGCAACTATGTAAGGCAATCCACAGATAAGGAGACGTGAGGGAAAAGGGTTTTAAATGAGAGAGAGTTGTGGACACAAATGGAGCATGTATTTGGCTGATTGGTTGTAAATGATGAGTTAGTATGTAGTAAAACATCAGTGTAGAGATCTCAGAGGGGTTAGAGGAGCAGAGCAAAGTTTGATGGGCAACCATTGGATAGACTTGAGGATGGGGTGGGAGGGAAGAGACAAACCCAGCATAGAGTATGGTAACTTCTGATGCAGCATTCTGTATGGATGGAAGTACACAGAGAAGCAGAAAAAGAAGAGAGATGAAAATTGCAGTAGTCCATGCAGGATAGAATGAGTACTTGTATAACAGATTTAGTTGTGGATGAACTGAGGAATGGAGAGATTTTTGCTATATTATGTAAGAAAAAGCAGCATTATTTGATAATAGTGTGAATATGAGAAGAGAATATCAGAACAGAGTCAGTTATCACAACAAGGCAAAATGCTTCTGCATCTGGATTTATGGTGGTGCCATTTTCTGTGACCAAGCTGGGTGTTACAGGTCCTGGTGTAGCTGGAATAAGGATTAGTTCATTTTAGCCATATTTTATTTGAGGTGCCTATGGGCCATCCAACCTGACATATCAGAGAGGCAATCTGTGAGTCTGGACTGAACATCAGGAATTAGATGAGGTATGGATAAATAAAGCTAATTTTTGTGTTGGTATTACCTTCAGATTCACCACCTCTTGTCTTCCCCTGCTATCAGATCCTTCCGTCCGCGGCCACTAATACAATTTGAGAAATTTATACTACCTAACATGCTCCTACACAGGGGACTGTCTAAGCTCTATTGTCTATGTTCCTCATCTTCCAACTCAACATCACCATTTAGACATTCCTGGGAAGCAGATTTGTACATCTCTATCAGTGATGCTCAATGGAGAGGGGCTCATAGGCTTCACTGTGTGCACATTCCAGGCATGACACTTAGGGAGGCTAGTTACAAGTTATTGACAAGATAGTACTGCTCTCTGGCCTTAATAGCCAAATTTAACTTTGGGGAATCCGGGGAGTGCTGGAGATGTGGGGCTATCGAAGGATCACTTCTCCATATATGGTGGTCTTGTCCATCTGTTTCTGCATTTGGAAGGCCATTCACACTCACTCCTCTCGCTTGACAAAATTGCTGTTCCCATTCTCCCTGCAATCCTGTGTGGTAAAACAGCCGGTAGGGCTTAACTGGCTACCAACCGACAGAATAAAATGTTTAAGTCGGTATTCAATTGCCCTACCAGCTGAAAGCACAACTAACATTAGGCCACAGAAAAGGACTTGTGGCCAAACGTCGGTTTTCTGCATTAAGTTCCCAATATGCTGCTAAATAGAGGCAATGATGGGAACATCAAAGCAAAAAAGCTTGATATAATTTTAAGCACCAGTCGTTAGCTCATCTGTGTTACGCTTACCTGTCATCCACTGTCCATCTTCTTGTATCTTCCTTCTTATTTCCTATAATCTTCATCTTCTGTCTCCTCTCTTCCTTCTTCTTTCTCTCCGTTCCATCATTCCTGTGAAACAAGACATAATAAATTGTATGCCCAAACATAACTCTGATGTTTATGCATAGTTTAAACGATGCTCAGATGTCAGAGTTACATAGATAGAGAATGGCAACATAATCAATGAATTGCCCCATATATCTGGTGTGCTCCCAAAAATAAGTGCCCAAAAAATATTGAAAACTATATGTCCCCATTGTTTTCTCTGCCACTGTTGGTGGCGGGGCAGAGGAAGAGCAAATGAGGAAACCCTCTCCCCTTAGTACTTGACAGGCCGATGCCCGTTCCACTGTGTGGGAATTTTGTACACAGACTGCCTTTATATATGGGCAGTCTCTGTTCAAACGGACTCACAGCCATTGGCCGGGATGTGTGTTTATGCACCTCCCAGCCAATCAGCTTTGGGGAGGTTCCGTCAATCCCCCGGCGATGAGCATAAACAAACATTCCAGCCAATGGATGAGTCCTTTTGAACAAAGACTACCCATATATAAAGGCAGTCTCTGTTCAAAATTCCCTCACAGTGGAACATGTACTAAGGGGAGGGGTCTGCTCATTTGCCCTTTCAGTGGTGAGATAGCTTAGTGGTAAATGCCCTGACTGCAGAGCCTGCTCGAGCCACAATGTTGCAGGTTTGATTCCCGGCAGGGTCAACTCAGCCCTTCATCCTTCCGAGGTCGATATATGAGTACCATTGATTGGGCATTAATAACATCTATTATTCAGCTGCCGATTTGGTAAATTCTGAGAGCATAAGCTAAAAATTGTTTTGAGTCCCACCGGGAGAAAGGCGCTATATAAATTCTAGTTATTATTATTATATAGATTTCAATATTTTTTGGGCACTTAACTTTTTAGGGAGAACATATTCAATGGGGCATTCTCTATTCATGTAACTCAGACATCTGTGCATTGTTTAACCCCTTGGGTGCCAGAGAGGTATACAATGCAATACTTATCCCTCTGCCACTCAAGGGGCTAAATTATGCACCGATGTCAGAGTTATGTTTGGGCACATATAATTTAATATGACTTTCTTCTTAGGAATGACGGAACAAAGAGAAGGAGGAGGGGAGATAGAAGACGAATATGGACAGTAGCTGACCAGGGTGCTGAAGACTCCGCTGGACTTTAGGATTACTGGTAAGTGATTGTTGTCAGGGGCTGTTGCTTTGTACCTTAGTTGGATTAACCCTGTGAGTGTCAATTAAGTAATTATACCCCACTGGCACTTATAGGGTTAATTCTACTAACACTGGATACCTTTTTTCACTGCTTTGGATGTATTGATATGGGGCTTAAGGCCCACTGGAAACTTAGATTTATTTTATTATTTTTTTTTACTTTCAATTGATACACCGGCTGTTTTTAGATTGGTTAATGGACTCTGCGCCCCAAAAAACAGGGTGCAGATTTTCCCATGATAAAGTGGGTACCTTAACGCATCTTAGAGCTTAACGCAGTCAATTGAACTGCATCTTGTGGCTTTTTTTTTAAATTTTCAATGGGCGAAAACACTGCTACATTTATCACCTGACTTTTTTTTCTGGTGCCATTTGTTCATAGCACAGGTAATTGAATAGCTTTCCATGCTTGAAAAAATGCCGTTGTCTGGTTTTTTTTTGCCATTGAACCTAATTAAATCGAGGCCTTTATCCCCAAAAAATCTAAATCTCCCAATACCCCCACAATTTCAGATTGGACGCTTCTTTAAAGATGATTTGGAATATGGCGAGTTTACACCATGTATCAACTGGAAAATTTGCAGCTTTCTACCACATATACTCCTCATGGTATGAGTTCCCTTATTGCACTGTGTGTCTCATTTCTTATCTACCTCTCCTCTCCCTGACCCCTATCCTAGTGGCCTCCCCTGTTAGTTATCTCCCTTTCATATGTTTCCTGTATCTTCTTGGTTTCCTTCTTCTCCCATCTCTATCCCTCTCCTCTTTTTCTCTATCTTCTTCTAGCTCCCAGGCTAAACTTGAACCTGGGGCACTTCTTTCTTTCTGTTTGACAATGTTGGCACCGTATGTACATGACATTAGATATGTTTGTTGATTTTACAATCCTGTCCAATCAGACTCTGTATAATGCTTGTATTGGCTGCTGTGTCATCTGTAATTCACTGCTGGAATATGTTTTTATGTACATTTATTTTCTTCAATAAAATATTTGAGGAAAAAAAACTGATTGTTGTCTGCATAGAGGTGATATTTGGGTCAGAATTAATATGTTTGTCAAGTGTTAGCCTGTAAAAAGAAAACCTTGAGACACCTTAACAGAGAAATGGACAGGAGAAGATGAAGAGGTAGAAGTGGGGATACAGAAGGATTGGTTAGATGGGTAAGAGGATAGCCAGTCTAGAACTATTATATAAATGCCTAAAGAACTAAGAATTTGGTGGGAGAGAGCAGGATCCACAGTGTACAATTCAGCTGAGAGATCAAGCAGGATAAGTAGTTGAGTAGTGACCTTGAGATTTAAAATTATGCAAATCATTGGGTACTCTTGTGAGGGAAACTTCCGTGGATTGGGTGTTAAGGGAACCAAGCAGGAAGAAGACAAATGTCCCAGAACTTTAGATGCAAAATGAAAGAGAGATTATGGTTGATAGCTAGATGGAGAAAGTGTTGTCCAGGATGCTGTACTTGAAAATGGGTGTTACTATGGCATGTTTGTAGGCATCGGGAAAGTAGCAGAGACAAAAGAGGAGTTTAAATTTGTAATATTATGGGGAGTAATGTGTTGGAAAGGAACTGGATATTATGAAAGGGAATTGTTCAAGTGTGCATGTAGTGGAAGAAGAAAAGAAAGAAATGGGGGGGGGGGTCTCAAAGTGTAATATGTTTGGAAATCGACATAAATCAATGATCATACGATAAATGGGTACTCACACTAGATAGTGGCTACCATCATGAAACTGGTAGTGAAAAAGCCTGTGGGGGAATATTATCATGCCCCCACACAGATATTCCTTTTTCCTTGGCTCAAACCTTCATCTTGCGCTGATTCACAGGAATCACTCCACTTGAAACAATAGAAAAGAACACCGTTAATGGACTACAAAGTAGAACACCAGGTTTATTCTTAAGACCAGGATCTGTTGGTGATAATGTTGAATTAACATGAGTAGACTGATTTAATCCATTAACAGGGAGAACTGACACCAATAATTCCCAGTGTGCTTTTCTGACCAGCATGTGAATTGCTTTAGTCGGTCAGTGTGGACAGTGTAAGTACAGTGCCATTTATTCTCTAAATGAAAATATTGGTTTATATTTGCTACGCCTGTTGGTGTGCTCTCTTTCTGGTTGGTGTTCTTTTCTAATGTAGTGGAAGAAGAGGATTAAAGGAGGCACGGTCAATTCCTTTTCTGAGACTGCTAAAAAAGAGTCCAAGGTTGCAGGAGGAGATCTTGGATGCAGAGAAGGGTATATACAAAGGGCATATTTTCCCAAATAGACTCTGTCTTTGATTTAAAGAATTCAGCAAACTCTTGTGACAGAATAAAAATTGAAAGGGAGGGGGTTAGATTTATGAGCAAAATGAGATATGAGAAATATTGATTTTTGGGAGACCGCATAAATAAAGAAAGGGAGGATTTGTAGTGGATAAGGTCTGCTAGTATCCCTATCTTTATTCAGAGAAATTTAGCTGAATGATACAGGTGTGTGGGAAAAGAGGATTTTAGTTTTACCTGTTAAATCCTTTTCTCTTAGTCCATACAGGTTAATGGTAAATTTGGGTAGGTGAACCACCCCTTTAATTAGGCAGGAACAATTCTAGAATTGCATGCAGGGGGTGGAGCCTACCTTCCCTCCTTGGCTGCAGCTAGCCAACCAGCTCCAGTAAGATTTGAGACGCTAACTATTGACTAGATAGTAGAAGGGAAACAGGACTCCTGTGAACATAAACCCGAAGGACCCCCACAGTCTGCCACAGGAGAGCCAAGCATGGTCGCTTGACAGGGTGGGAGACCAGTAACCTGTATGGACTAAGAGAAAAGGATTTAACAGGTAAGACTAAAATCCTCTTTTCTCTGTCGTCCAATACAGGTTACTGGTAAATTTGGGATGTCCAATCATTGAGTTTCCCAGGGGCGGTGTCACGGTTTTTGATGAACACTCAGACAGATCAGTAAGGTTAAAATGACTTTATTGAGTAAAGTGCATACAAGGAATAAGGCCACAGGCCCACAGTATGAAACAGCAATATATAGTAGTCAATGACTGTAATCAGAATGACTGAGATGGGATGCAGGAATCAGGAGGTATCTAAGGCAGGCAACCCTCTTCTAGAGAACCTGGAAAGATCAGGCTACTGGACCCCAGACTTACAGCAGGACAGAGGATGGCAGGAAGTCCTGGAGATGGTAATTGGCACGAGACCCAGACGCCTGGGTAGCACAGAACCCAAATAGGCAGCGAGGCAACACTGACCAAGGGACAGGGGTCCCAGGGTGACCGAGGCCACCATTTACAGATGGTAAACCCTAGAGCACTAGGGGTGGATCGTAGGCGAAAAACTGGAAGGCCACAAGTGTCCCCTCATATGACAGTGGAATAAAGAGTAATTGCTGGCTCTAGGCCCGATGGCCACTAGACAGGGAATAGAGCTCAGTGTCTCCACGCACTACCGAATGCATAATAATGCAAGTGCTGGCCCTAGCCCAGGCACTGCAACAACGAATGAGCACCAGGATTGCCTAGATAGTCTAGGCAATGAACGAGTAAACAAGAGACGCCCAGAGATATACAGGAATTCCCACACGGAGTGAGCCCAGCAATAGCGCAGAGGGAGAGATAGATCTGAGTAACTCAGTCAGCACTTGATAGCACTGTACTGGTACTTCACGTGTGCACACCGCCACGGGCGGTTAAAGTAAGTGGCTATAGCTCGAATGCTATGCCTACGGTCGACAAGATAAGAATAGCGCCACGTGGTGCACCACAACAAGGCAGCTGGAATCCGTTGATTGTAATGCTGGCCAGACTAGGACAACGGAGGAGACACAGCCATGAACGGATGGCAATGGGAGGAGAGGTTTACAAACGAACGGAAGCACAGACTGGTCAGGAGCAATGGAATGGCTCAATAGCCAGACAGGCTAGCAACAGAGAGGGTTCTCAGCCAGATCAGTTCAGCAACGGAGCGGGTTCTCAGCCAGGTCAGTCAGTAACGGAGTGGGTTCTCAGCCAGATAAGTTCAGCAACGGAGAGGGTTCTCAGCCAGAGCAGTCTGTAACGGAGCGGGTTCTCAGCCAGATCATTTCAGCAACGGAGCGGGTTCTCAGCCAGATCAGTTCAGCAACGGAGCGGGTTCTCAGCCAGATCAGTTCAGCAACGGAGCGGGTGCTCAGCCAGAGCAGCTGGTAACGGAGCTGGTTCTCAGCCAGATCAGTTCAACAACGGAGCGGGTTCTCAGCCAGAGCAGTCGGTAACGGAGCTGGTTCTCAGCCAGATCAGTTCAGCAACGGAGCGGGTTCTCAGCCAGAGCAGTCGGTAACGGAGCGGGTTCTCAGCCAGATCAGTCCAGCAATGGAGCGGGTTCTCAGCCAGAGCAGTTGGTAACGGAGCGGGTTCTCAGCCAGATTAGTTCAGCAACGGAGCGGGTTCTGAGCCAGATCAGTTCAGCAACGGAGCGGGTTCTCAGCCAGATCAGTCAGTAATGGAGCAGTACACAGGAAACGCAGGAACGTTGTCATGCAGGCTGGGTCATACACGATAACAGCAACACTGTAACAAACATCAGGCTCAGATACACCACGAAAGGGTGCCTTGGAATAGACATGACAGGATATATAAAGGCAAGCCCTGGGTGGAGCAAGGATGTCAGGCCAATAAGAGGGCAGCATTGAAATTAGGCAAAGTAACAATGTCGCCGTCAGAGCAGGAACACGGGCACCGTGATAGGCGGGAAGTAAGGCAAGGACCAGGCGCAAGGCCCCCAAAGTCACCAGAGCATATATGAACCATCAGATCAGAGATAGTCCAACAAAACAAATGAAGTGTCAATGGACACTGAACAGGGGTAACAACACACCAAAACTGTTACACAGCACACTGAACTAGAGCCAACAGGGCTCAAAAGTGAAGGAAGCACCAAGAACCGAAGAAGATCCTAGACCAGCAAGACTGCCTCCAGGATCTTCCTCCCAAAGCTGGCATCAGCCGCTGCCAGCACATCAACACGGTAGTGCTTCGAAAAGGTGTGCACAGATGACCAAGTGGCAGCATTGCACAACTTATCAGCGGAGGCCTGATTCTTGTAAGCCCAAAAAGCCCCAATAGATCTAGCAGAATGAGCCGTGACCCGAAAGGGAACAGGCTTCTTCCTGAGTCTGTAAGCCTTACTTGATCCAGGACACAATGGTCACTTTGGATGCAGGTCTTCGTGCCCTGTGCCCCTCAGGAATGAAGAACAGCGCATCAGATTGTCTGGTAGACTCAGTGTGATGGACATAAAACTTGAGACAAAACACCACATCTAACAAGTGGAGATCCCTCTTCTTGCATGAAATAGGGTCAGGGCAGAAAGAAGGCACCACAATCTCCTGATTGATGTGGAACTCTGAAACCACCTTCGGAAGAAACTCCTGAGAAGTGTGAAGCACCGCCTTGTCCTTGTGAAACACTAAAAAAGGTGGTTTACAGGACAGAGCATGTAAATCTGCAACACCGTGATCGCTAGGCGAAAGGCCATTCCACATCAACAGGCGTAGAGGAATAGTAGCCAAGGACTCAATGGGAGGGCGCTGAAGAACGCCCAAAACCAAGCTAAGATCCCACGGAGGAGCGGGATTCTTAAAGACAGGACAAGTATGAGCAATGCCATGAAAGAAAACCTTGACATCAGGAAGAATGGCAATGCACCTATGAAAGAAAACAGAGAGAGCAGAAGTCTGAATCTTAAGGGAACTCAAACTGAGGCCCTTGTCCATACCGTCCTGCAAAAAAGCCAGGACCGTAGGCAGATCAAATTCCTGGGACAGGTCCCTGTCAGCACACCAAGATAGAAAGGTCAACCAGACACTATGGTAGACCTTACAAGAAACAGGTTTGCGGGCACTGAGCATAATAGCCACTACCCCAGAAGAGCCCTGTAGAAGAAGATCTGGATGGCAAGGGAGCCAGAATGGCTCCGCCACTGACAGATCCAGAAGCACCGGAAACCAAGCCTGTCAAGGCCAGTACGGAGCAATCAGAATGACTGGACAGTGCTCCAGTCTCAAATTCCGCAACACCCTGTGCAACATGGGGAGGGGAGGAAAGATGTAAGCCAGAAGAAATAATCAAGGAATGGACATGGCATCCACTGCTAGAGCTAGAGGATCCCTCCAGCGAGAGCAGAACATTGGAACCTTCCAGATGTGTCTTGTCGCCATCAGGTCGATGCAAGGAAGATCTCACTTCTGAACGATGAGGGTGAACATCTCTGGGTGCAGTTCCTACTCGCCACTGTCCACTGTGTGTCGACTGAGGAAGTCCGCCATGAAGTTGTCTATGCCAGGAATGTGCACTGCGGATATGGCAGAAACGTGTACTTCTGCCCAGGACAAAATAGCCTTGACCTCTAACCAAGCGGCAAGACTTCTTGTAGCACCCTGCTTGTTGATTTAAGCCACGGCCGTGGCGTTGTCATACTGGACCCGGACTGGGCAGTCTTCCAGCTAAGGTGTCCGATGACAAACGGCAAGAAATATTGCCCGAAGCTCCAACACGTTGATGGGAGACCACCAACCCTGAGCACTCAGGCAACCCAGAACCGCTCGCCAGCCAGAGAGGCTGGCATCTGTCATCACCGTGGTCCAGAAGGATACCAGGAAGCACTTGCCCTTCAGCAGATTGGAGAGGTCGAGCCACCTCGACAAACTCAGTTCCACATGAAGAGGAAGGGATACTGACGTCTTCAGAAGGTCCGGCTGACCCTTGCACACTTGGATCACAAACCTCTGGAGTTCCCTGGTGTAAACCATGGTAAGTGGGACCACTTCTATGGTGGAGATGAATTTCCCCACTAGAGAGGACAGCTTCTTGGCTGGAACTGGATTGTGAGCCAGAACAGCCTGTGAGCCTGTGGGTGATCTGGTGAGCTACCTCGTCTGTGAGAAACACCAAGCTCTGCTGAGTGTCGAAGAGAAGGCCCAGGAAGACCAGACACTGGGATGGGACAAGATCTGACTTGTCCATGTTGATGATCCACCTGTGTTGGGTGAAAGCATGAATGCAGTCCTGAACCTGCTGATGAAGAAGTTCCACAGAAGGGGCTTTCAGAAGCAGGTCGTCCATGTATGGAGTAACTCTGATGTCATCCCGCTGGAGGAGGGACACTAAAGCTCCCAGGACATGGCTGAAGACTTGAGGAGCTGTAGTCAGACCAAAGGGAAGAGCTGAAATCTGAAAGGTGAACTTTGGAAGAAGTTCCACACAAGGGGCTTTCAGAAGCAGGTCGTCCATGTATGGAGTAACTCTGATGCCATCCCGGTGGAGGACGGACACTAAAGCTCCCAGGACATGGCTGAAGACATGAAGAGCTGTAGTTAGATCAAAGGGAAGAGCTGAAAACTGAAAGTGCCCTTGGTCGCAGGCAAATCTGGCTCACTGGATGAATGGTGATGTGTAGATATGTGTCCTGAAGATCCAGCGAGGCAAGGAATTCCCCCGGGGAAAGAGCAGCAATCACTGTCCTTAGGGACTCCTCTTGATAATGAGTCTTGATCACAAAGGAATTGAGATCCTTCAAATCCAAAATGGGACGACAATCGCCGTCCTTCTTGGAGACCACAAAGAGTTTTGAGTGAAAACCCATACCTCTGTTTTGAACTGGAACAGGTTCTAGAACATACTTGTCCAGAAGGGTCTGGATAGTGCCATTGAACAGACGGCATTTCTCTGAGTCCTGGGGTGTATGAGAAGGAAAAAAGCGAAAAGGAGGAAGAGAGACGAAAGGGATCCTGTACCCTTCCACCACCACCTGTAAAACCCACAGATCCACCACTGAATCATCCCAGATGCTGTGGTAGTGACGCAGACGGCCACCCACATCAGAGTGGGGACCTCGGTTTGGCGAGTCATGCCGAAGAAGGCTTAGAAGCCTTAGGCTTGGACCAGACTTTGGGCTTGAGAGGGGTTTTCTTCCTGGGGACTAAGGGTGAAGGGTACTTTTACCCCCTGTGGCCTCACTAATCAGATCCTTGAGACCTGGCCCAAAGAATGAAGTACCTTGAAAAGGTAAGGAGAGCAAGGCTTTCTTGGAAGCAGTGTCAGCAGACCAGATCTTGAGCCAAAGAGCCCGTTTGGCAACCACAGACATGGTGGAAACCCTAGCCACCAAATGGATGGCATCAAATAAGGCAGGAGAAACACAGTGCTGGGCCTCAGAAATGTTGGCAAGAAGCCGCAACATATCCAAAGTACGACCACCATGATGGACAGCCAGGGTGAGCTGTTCAGTCCAGACCGCAATGGCCCGGTTAACCCATGCCGCAGCAAACGCTGGACGCATGGCAGTACCAGCAGTGGCAAAAAATGGACTTGAGGGAAACCTCAAGTTTCTTGTCAGTCCAGTCTTTTAGAGTTGACACATCAGAAACTGGAAAGGCAGTAGACTTAGATAGCCTGGAGATAGGAGCATCCACTTTGGGGGGATGAACCCAGTAAGCAAGCGCCGTCTCAGAGAAGGGGTAAAGCTTGGCAAATTTCTTGGAAACAGAAGGTTTCCTGTCTGGGGATTTCCAATCATCAGACACAAGGCAGTCAAGAGTGGAGTTAGGTGGAAAACAAGTAAGGGTCTTTTAAGGCTCCCGAAACACATCAGAGGGATCTGAAGAAACCTCCTGAACTAAGGGAATGTTTAGGGAAGTCAAGGCAGCCCTGATCAGGCCCTCAGCCGAGGGCTCATGATCAGCCTCAAAGGGGTCACTAAAAAACTGAGAGGAGCCCACAACAGAACATTCCTCAACATCTGAATCCACCAACAGTTCCTCCTCAGAGGAATCTGATACGTCAGGTACTCCATGCGGTTTTGGCAGGGGAGATCTGACTGAAGAAGGGGTCTGCCATGAATGGAAGACCCCCTGTAACTGTGATGGAAAGAGTTGCACTGTAGACCTAAGGTCCCTAGTAGAAGCCTTGAACTCTTGAATCCAAACTGGCTCTAATGTATAGCTGGAGGTCCCTGGGAGAGACTCAGTGACATCAGAACATGTTGGGATTAAATGACCTGAGAATTCTCTAGGCAACCCTGAATGACATGAGGAGCAATGCGCAATAGGGGACACAGAGACCCCAGCGTCCTTAGTCTTAGGCCTGGCCCCAAGCTCCAACGGATTAGACATTCTCACAGTGTCAAAAACATTTAGATTATAAGGAATCACCCAAATATAGTGTGTTAGTTTAAAATTTCATCACAGAAATTGCTAAAATACACTTATCTGGCAGGCGAAGAGTTAATCCGCAGAGGAGAGAAGGAGAGTCCAAGTCCTGCGTAGGATTCTCATTCTGAAAAAGGCACAAAATGGCTGCCGCGGCGGGAGCCAATCAGTAGCAAGCGCTCATAGGAAATGTAGTTTTCCCAGAAAAAGTACCCAAACAGTGCCTGAATTCCCCTGAGCCCCCCAACACACTTGAAACGTTACCAGCCGATAAAGCACGGGCAGACAATTAAAATGAGCCATATCTGAAGTTGCTATGTTAAGCGGTTGCAGAGATATTAGAAGACCCAAAAAACACCGAACCCAGTAGGGAAAGTGCCAAAAACTCCTCCAAAGATGCAAAACCAGCAGCTAAAGGGATAAGTTACCACATAAACCTGCTCCAAATCACCCAACAGACATACAGATAAACCCAATGAGTGCAGGAGTGTGCAATAGGAACTCCAAGGGACAAACCCCTGTGCGGAGGGGCACTGTGGGACATGTGACCTGCATCACTCAAAGGGTTGCTCACCTTTCCTGCAGATCTTCTGTCTTCAGACTACCGTGTATTAAGAAGAAGCCTTGGTGGGCAACTCCTGAGGAAAGAACTTGTACCCAAGATTTCCCCCCCAGGGCTTAAGGTCCACAAAAAGGACCTCGTTACTGAGCTAGCCACATTTAAGGGCATTGTCAGTTATGGTAATCCACCTAATGGTGGTATTCAATTTCTAACAGAAAAATAAAAAAGTTTCTAAAACTATAGCAGAACTATTCTCTTGCCTATGTCTTCACCAAGGAACAAATCTTACTGGAGCTGGTTGGTTAGCTGCAGCCAAGGAGGCAAGGTAGGCTCCACCCCTTGCATGCAATTCTAGAATTGTTCCTGCCTAATTAAAGGGGAGGATTGCCTACCCAAAGTTACCAGTAACCTGTATTGGACGAAAGAGAAACTGGTATTTTTTATTCAACAACAATGGTGGGTTAGATTTATGGGAAAGGTGGAGAGAGAATGCAGGCCCAAAGTGGATTAGAGGACTGAATTATGTTTTGACAATGCTGTTAGTGTCAGGAAATGAATGAAAACACAGTAGCCAGGGAGGATTGAAGAGTAGTGAGTTACTTGAGGATACTTGAGGATACAGGTGAAGCATGATGAAGAAGTAAGGATAGCGGAAGGGGCACAAACAGTAGAGATTGTTATAAGATAGTGCTTAGATATTGCAAAGGGAGATGAATTTAAGTCTCTAGTGAAGAAAAGGGCTAAGAAGTTTATCATTATGTGTGATAGCAGTTGTCCAATTGTATAGGCTGAAAACAGATGTTAAAGAGAGAAAGCAAGCAGCCCAGGAGACAGAGGGATCACCCACATGGCAGTTGAAGTCACCCAGAACAATGGAAGAGGTGTCCGATAACAGGTAAAAGGACAGCCAGGATTTAAAGTTGTGAATATAATTTGAAGGTGAGCACATGGTGGTAGGTGGGTGATTACAAATTGTAGAGATATAGACCTAATGGCAACCAAGGGAAATTCAAAAGTGTAAACATACTTCTTCTCCATCAGAAGGACAATCGTGTGGCACAACATGCCATATCTCAGTAATAGCCTTTCCACCTGACCTATGCTTTTCTTCCAGTCACATTAATCTCCAGAGTGTGGAGGAAGCTGAAGAAAAAGGACTCATCTAAGTCTATTTTCCCCATACTGGTCAAGAAGAGAATGGTTCACTGAGCTGCTCAGAACTACTCAGACAAGGCTGATTCTCCTCCTCGGTGTCAAGAATCTGCTAGTCCAAGGACCTGTTTAATGAGATTAATGGCCTGGATGATAAAAGGTGGATGTTAAAGTTGAAGGGAATCTGAGATATCCAATTGCCTTTTGGCAACAAAAAGGATTTTTTTTCGCCTTCCTTTGGATCAATAAAAATAAGGTGGCACTGCAAATTTTGAACTTTTTTCAATCTCATCATCTATTTTACTATATTATCTACTGTATACAAACTGTAGTTAGATAGCCTTTTCTCATAACTAAAATCCTACTTTGACTGTGTTAAATTGCTAAAATTGTTCTGTCCAAAACTGTAGTCTATAACCAAAGAGAGGTTTGCTAATGATTCCTACCACAAAAAAAACTATACTGTCTTGCAGTGAATCTATGCCCCATTTACATATATAATCGGGGGCATTTTCATGCATGGGCATGCCTGATATTTACTGAGGTCTCCTGTTTCAGAGAGCATCAGCTTGGGGCTCCAGTTTTACTTGAAGAAACTAATTTAATTGTTGCCAGATGGTTACACAGGAGTGAGGCTGTTTTAGTTGCCTAGCACACCAATGTAGCTGCTTTTGTAACAAATAGGAATGGAAGAAAAGGGTGGCTACAAATAATGTTAAGAGTTTCTTAAATGTTCCCCATTGTTTGGGAGGCTTCATTCATAATTTTGCCAGGGGCTTCAGAAGTTCTTAATTCAGATTTCCAAGTTTGGCCAGCATAGTAAAAAAACATATCTTAGGCTATGTTTTCAATGATGTGACATAACTCTTTCCTCCGATCCTCAAATAGTTATTCCGGAAAATGGTTTGAAGCAAGTGTTTAAGGGGGAAAGTTTTAAAACAGTGGACTGGCAAATGGGACATCAGCCATACATATTTTTTTCTGATTGCCACATGTTCATCCACAGTGATTGGACGTTATAATGCATAATGATCCAATTATTTATATTGATATATTTCCAACCCCACCCCCACACATACTTCCACAGGCTGCCATTCAGACCTTCCCTGTTGCTGTTTCCCTATGGCCATCTCCAGGTGCTGAAAGTTTGAGCATGCTCCATTGGTTTTACCAAGGGGTGAAGGTGGGATGGTTGCCATTTGAACAGGCCTATATGAGGCAGTTTGACTAAATCATCACCATCACTGAGATAATATTGCCAGTGAACACAGCCACATCATTTCATGTGCTAATTTAAAATAGGCTAAATGGTGACAGATTTACCAGAGAAAAGAGAAACCCATAGATGGGTAGAAAGAACATCTCATCAACTTGTGATATGGGAATGATTAGTAGGAGACTTCTGGGTTGATGCACAGTAAGATAATGTATTAAAACAATTCCTGGCTAAACTGAGTGATGAAACCAATGTCTTAGTGACTGTCTAGCACCAATTTACTATGCAATGTATACCAAGAATGGTCACTCCAAACACAGGGCATTGGGGAAGTAAGTGTATGTACTTTTAAGGAATTCATTTCTTATATTCCCTGTTTATTGTCATGTACTAATAGGGCACAGGTGTAACTGTCGGGTGTTTGGGGCTTACTCGTATTAAACATAGGTGGAGCGAGTCCTGGTATGAGCTAAGGTGATAAACACTCCAGTACATCCAAAATGTGCAGGCCCATGAGTAGGAAGGCAATATCCAAGCACAGAAAATGAGATGTGTAGAGTCATACAGTGCCCCCAATATTTTTTACAATATTTTCATACATCTAGAGGGACTTGTAATGAGTGTTGACTAGTACTGTACAAATCTCATAAAATATGTTCATAATGAATGTATATTTACTGGTTACAAAAATAATATATCAGATTATAGTACATGTAAAAAAAACCACATCAGAGTGGCACAGTGTGTATTACAGCAACAACAGGGTAAATCTATTCAGGCTCAGACAAAAACAAGGCTCAGTGGTAATACTGCAGAATATTCCACCGTTTATACCAGATCTTACCGAGAAGACGTTCTGCAGATCTTGTCATTATCCCTTTAACACAGATATTCTCAACAGAATAGGTTTATGAACACATCCACATGAACACAGTTAACCATGAAGCTGATGTACTGTGAAGAACTAGTGGAAGTCTGGAGCAAATCTGCTACACTACATGGGACAAGAAAAATTCCCCGAAATGATCATTGACATAAATGGGACACTTAACAGCTTAAAGGGATAGTAATGTTTCCTAATAAAAGCAGCTCTAATTAATCATCATAGTATTTGGACTTTGGAGAGTGTTATTTCAATTCTGTCAGAGTTGTAGTTTCAGAGTAATTCAATGACAAAGTGTCCCCCTCCCGCTCCTTTTACTGATGTCACACTGTTCAGCTAGAGCAGAAGGGAGGTGCCCAGGTAGACTGCAGAGAGGGACAATCTTCAATTAAGATAAGGGAAAAACCTGAAAAGCTTGTCAAGGGGGGCAGGGATTTCATTGTTTTCATAGGAATAAGAGTGTCCCCTTCTGTTATCTGTCTGGTCTATGGACTGCATTCCACATCTGAGAAGAGATTGCTTACACTAGGTAAAAGGGGCGGGAGGGGGAAACTTTGCTTGTGAATATCTCATAAACCATAAAGGTTTGAGAGATAAGACTTATATCATTCTTCATGTTTTTTTTAATGCCTACAAAATAAAATAAAGTTAAAACGAAGTATTACTATCCCTTTAAACCCCAAGGAGTTATCTAACATATCGCAAATCAATGCACTGGTTATCACCTTAGTAGCCTGAGTCAATAGGAATTTGGGGAATTTGTTTTTCACTCTTGTCGTATAGCTGGTTTGCCCCAGAATTATTACTTTTATTTTTAGTACATCAGCCTCTCTGTTATTAGACTAGGTAGATCTGTACAATGCTGAGACAACTTTTCTTAAATTATCTCCTTAACCTTTTGAGTGCCAGATGCGAATGTAACACTTTGTTCCATACATTCATTATACACCCCCCCACCCTGACATACAAAGGGTTACAGCCTTCATTGTTGAGAGATCTTGAGGGACAAAATGTTGGAATATTTCACATCAGTGAAGCTCCTGGATGTTACACTTCCCAGCTATAGTCCTCCTCCTACCTATAACAGACCAGACAGGCATCTATGGCTATCCTACTTGAAATTAGGGTGTTAAGTATTCATTCTGACTCCAGCACCTGTGCATAAACAGTAAAACTAGGAACTGCCAATAAGTGGAGACCCATATGATATTGCTCTGTTGTACAGACACCTATAAGAAAGTTATATTGTTTTGCTGGTTTCCACAGACAGATGTTTAGTGAAACAGAAGCAGTTATAAGGCTGAGTGTTTCCAGTTAAGAAGTGGTACAACCCATCACTATCCAGGCAGGAACAACTCAATACAAAAAATATAATAAAATAACAAGGAGATGTCTCATCCAGTAGTGTAAGAATTAAGCTGCATAAAGGAAGTCCCGGTTTCCATAGATCAAGGAGTGTGCCTTGTATGACTGGTGCTGTGCAGTCTGGGTGGCCCTTGGGCAGAGTCTCGCACTGTGCCCTGACTGGGACTGCCTGCGGTCTGCCTCTGTCCTGCATAGTGGGGGGCCACCTGCTGCAGAGAACTCTCTTCAAACAGAATCTGTGCATAGACAGTACCAGTAGAAAGGTCCTTGACTGGCGGTGGAGATTTCATCAGCTCCAGCTCTGCATATGCTAAACCTTCTTCCACTAGACGAGGCTGAGAGAGACAGAGAGTAGAAAGCATCTGAGAATTGTTGCCAGTAACATAAATGAATAGCTTTACTCTGGATTAGTAGGAGACAACTCTCTTCTTCATGTATCACTAACAGACAAAATATTATGAATATCTTGTTTGAGCTCAAGTGAGTCAGTTAATGAATCTTGACACTAACACTATGGAGAGGTATTTGTAGCATCACTACAAAATGGAGAAACTCACCAGCATGAGAGGTTGCTGAGTGTTCTTTGACAGCTGGATCAGGGGACCTGAAAGTGACATGTTATACAAACATGTTAACAGTAAGAGAAGATAGTATCAAAAGAATAACAGGAATAGGTAATGCCTAATCACAGTAAGATTATCTTAAAGGGGAAGTGACACCTTACAATTATATCCCCCTATTTACCTTACTATTGACAGAAATCTTAATTGCCCTCACAATTATTCCTGGATGTCAGTCCAAAGTGGTGGCCATGCCAGTTGCAGCACACAGATTTTGCCAACTGTAAATGGTAATCTGAACCTTTAAGTACCGGGGGTGTGCAATGATTTGTTTGGCAATATGTTGAACACTCATCTAGCCCTTAAACACTTAATGGAGCAGTAAACTGCTGAGAGATGCATATTTCCAGAGTTATTAACGTTTAATCGTGTTTTTTTTTTTTTTTTACATTAGCAGTGCCCTCTAGTGGTCAGATTCCAATTAATCACTCAGTTACATTCTAATGGAGAGGAAAGTCAGTGACATACAGTTCTTCATAGAATGTGATAGAAACTGCTGAGTCATGCTGTCAGAACTTCCAGGAAGTAAATACACAGTAAATTAATTTCCTGATTATTTGAACCGTTATAACTTTGAGTAAAACAACTGACAGCAGAGGGAGTACCCTTGTTCTACTTAGCAGGAAAAGCTCTATTACATGATCAGACTCATGCAATTTGCTTGATTCAGTTTAAAAAAACAAAAACTGTCAGCTATTATCATTTCTTCCTCCATGGACATACTACCCAGGATGGATCAAAGGCACACGTGTAAAAATCACAGTGGCCATGAGGAATTTCTGGCCAAAGAAAGTAAGTGAGGGCTTATAATTAGGAGATGTTATTTCCCTTGAAAACAATTTACAAATCTTCAGTATCTTAACATAGTAACATAGCTGATGAAGCTGAAAATAGACACGAATTAATAAAGTCCATCCAGCCCATGCCAAAACACCCCTGTTGATTCACAGAATGGCAAAAAAATCAGAAAACACTGAAGCCATTTCCAGTTTAGCCCCAAGTGGGTATAAAAAGTCCTTCCTGACTCCAAGTAGCAGTCAAATAGTTCCCTGGATCAACAACCTAGTCTGCATTGAAGCCATCTGTCATAATCCTCAATATTGTTCTGTGCTAGATATGCATCCATTGCTTTTTTGAAAGCAGTTACAGTATCTGCAAGAAAAACATCCTGAGGTAAAGAATTCATACCTTGGTTTACTATTTAACCCCTTGGTTGCTAGAGAGGTCTCTCACTCATTGCAAAGCCTGAAGAGTAAATATGGCCTTGCAAGTTATAGTCATTAGCACCTTGATTCCTAGCAAAGGCTTATCAATTTATCTCTGTTTATACTTGTGCAGGGTGACCACATTTCAGTTCTGCCATTCAGGGACACTGTGCAGCATAGAGCGCAAAACAGAGTTCTAAAAACTGGAGGGAGAACTGACCATTGACTGCTGTGACAGAAATTGATGCCTGTGGTAGGCTACATGAAAATGTACATCAAGCCCAAAGACTTAGATTAGCATTACACTACAACAAAATTGCACTGCAGGTCCTGATTGATGAGCTCAAGGCTCAGTTCTCTCTAGTGTTTAGAACTCTGTCCAGAAGCCGTTTTTCTGTAGCCCAGCAGAGATATCACTTTGTGACAGTAGTCTATGGGTCATTCTTCTAGTGTTTAGACCTCTGAGTTCAAGAATCTTCATTCTGGGACATTGTCTTGTCCCAGAAGAGGGCTGCCTGGGACAAGGGACAAACATTTAAAACTGGGGACTGTCCTGGGCAATCCGGGACATGGGGTCACCCTATACTGGTAACTTGAACAGAGATTTGATACACGCTCAGTTAAAATCACCAGGGTTACTTATCTGTGATGCTCTGAAATCTCCTTGTGATCCTGTCTCTGGGAGGAGTAATTGATACAGAGGCTCATATCATATCATATCATTCTTAGCACAAGAATTATTGCCTCTTTGCTCCATTTGCTTTTCAGGGACTACTATAGCATCACTGGAGGTTACAATGCTCATTATAACTTCCAACATTTGCCAGACTCATGAGGGTATCGGCCAGATTATATATATATATATATATATATATATATATATATATATATATATCTATATCTATATATATAAAAGAATAAGCCTCATTGCATAATTTATGGTACCCCACACACAGAACATAATTTATGTCTCCTCAGAAAAGAAACTCGCATTGAACAGAATGTCTAATTACATAACTTATGTCTCATTAGGAGACACAACTCCTATTGGGTGATTGAATGGGGACTTTACTGCTCTCATTGGGTGATTCAATGGGGGCGTGTTTATCATACAGGGAATTGGCCCGCCCCCTCCAGCCCACCCACCAGTATCCAACTGACAAAAAAAAAAAAATATATAACTGCCACTCGCTCCTGAGGTAGGGATATCAGTAACTTCTCCCGGTCCACTCACACTCTCACTCAGGATCATGACCCCACAAACACACTGTTTCACCTCCCACAGATAACTGTAACCCTCAATACACTCTGTTTCAGTATGAGGATGTAATGTTCCCATAAAATACAAACTTAATAGCAACTCTTATTTAACCCATCATCTCTTCAGTCACCTCACAGTCTCAACTGTCACTCCTCCACTTCCTGCTTCCTGATTCCCACCCTTTCTCCTTAAAGGGAGAGAGATGCTTTGCTGTATGTTACAGAGGGCAAGCCTCAAACACCACTTTCTATTTGATCCCTCAGCATATTGCTACATTGCCTCAACTGAAGAGCCACCGTGTGTTATATTGCTATGTTAGCTCAACTTAACCCTTTGAGTGCCAGAGGGGTAAGCAACGCATTGCAAAGCACACATTCTGTCTCACACAGTCTCTCACACAGTCTGTCACACAGTCTGTCACACAGTCTCAGTCTCACAGTCGCAGTCTCACAGTCGCAGTCTCACAGTCGGTCTCACAGTCGCAGTCTCACAGTCGCAGTCTCACTGTCGCACACACTCTCAGTCACACACAGTCTCAGTCTCACAGTCTCACACAGTCTAACAGTCTCACACTCTCTCTCAGTCTCACACTCTCTCTCAGTCTCACACTCTCTCTCAGTCTCACACTTTCTCTTAGACTCACACTTTCTCTCAGTCTCACACTTTCTCTCACAGTCTCACACAGTCTCTCTCGCAGTCTCACACAGTCTCTCTCGCAGTCTCACACAGTCCCTCACACTCTCACAGTCTCTTACACTCTCACAGTCTCTTACACTCTCAGTCTCACAGTCTCACACAGTCTCTCACACTCTCACAGTCTCACACTTTCACACAGTCTCACACTCTCACAGTCTCACACAGTCTCACACTCTCGCAGTCTCACACAGTCTCATACCCTCGCAGTCTCACACAGTCTCGCAGTCTGACACAGTCTCTCTCGCAGTCTCACACAGTCTCTCTCGCAGTCTCACACAGTCTCTCTCGCAGTCTCACACAGTCTCTCTCGCAGTCTCACACAGTCTCTTACACTCTCACAGTCTCTTACACTCTCAGTCTCACACAGTCTCACACAGTCTCTCACACTCTCACAGTCTCACAGTCTCACACTTTCACACAGTCTCACACTTTCACACAGTCTCTCTCACAGTCTCACATAGTCTCTCTCACAGTCTCACACAGTCTCTCTCACAGTCTCACAGTTTCGCACTCAGTCTCACACTCTCAGTCTCACACTCTCACAGTCTCTCTCGCAGTCTCACACAGTCCCTCACACTCTCACAGTCTCTCTCGCAGTCTCACACAGTCCCTCACAGTCTCTTACATTCTCACAGTCTTACACTCTCAGTCTCACAGTCTCTCACACTCTCACAGTCTCACACTCTCACAGTCTCTCGCAGTCTCTCTCGCAGTCTCACACAGTCCCTCACACTCTCACAGTCCCTCACACTCTCACAGTCCCTCACACTCTCACAGTCTCTTACACTCTCAGTCTCACACAGTCTCTCTCGCAGTCTCACACAGTCCCTCACACTCTCACAGTCCCTCACACTCTCACAGTCCCTCACACTCTCACAGTCTCTTACACTCTCAGTCTCACACAGTCTCTCACAGTCTCACACTTTCACACAGTCTCACACTCTCAGTCTCACACTCTCACAGTCTCTCACAGTCTCACACAGTCTCTCTCGCAGTCTCACACAGTCTCTCTCGCAGTCTCACACAGTCCCTCACACTCACAGTCCCTCACACACTCAGTCCCTCACACTCTCAGTCCCTCACACTCTCACAGTCCCTCACACTCTCACAGTCTCTTACACTCTCAGTCTCACACAGTCTCACACAGTCTCTCTCGCAGTCTCACACAGTCCCTCACACACTCTCAGTCCCTCACACTCTCAGTCTCACACACTCTCAGTCTCACACACTCTCAGTCTCACACTCTCACAGTCTCACACTCTCACAGTCTCTCTCTCAGTCTCACACAGTCTCTCGCAGTCTCTCACAGTCCCTCACACTCTCACAGTCTCTTACACTCTCAGTCTCACAGTCTCTCCCACTCTCACAGTCTCTCCCACTCTCACAGTCTCACACTTTCACACAGTCTCACACTTTCACACAGTCTCTCTCACAGTCTCACATAGTCTCTCTCACAGTCTCACACAGTCTCTCTCACAGTCTCACAGTTTCGCACTCAGTCTCACACTCTCAGTCTCACACTCTCACAGTCTCTCTCGCAGTCTCACACAGTCCCTCACACTCTCACAGTCTCTCTCGCAGTCTCACACAGTCCCTCACAGTCTCTTACATTCTCACAGTCTTACACTCTCAGTCTCACAGTCTCTCACACTCTCACAGTCTCACACTCTCACAGTCTCTCGCAGTCTCACACAGTCTCTCTCGCAGTCTCACACAGTCTCTCTCGCAGTCTCACACAGTCCCTCACACTCTCACAGTCCCTCACACTCTCACAGTCCCTCACACTCTCACAGTCTCTTACACTCTCAGTCTCACACAGTCTCTCTCGCAGTCTCACACAGTCCCTCACACTCTCACAGTCCCTCACACTCTCACAGTCCCTCACACTCTCACAGTCTCTTACACTCTCAGTCTCACACAGTCTCTCACAGTCTCACACTTTCACACAGTCTCACACTCTCAGTCTCACACTCTCACAGTCTCTCACAGTCTCACACAGTCTCTCTCGCAGTCTCACACAGTCTCTCTCGCAGTCTCACACAGTCCCTCACACTCACAGTCCCTCACACTCTCAGTCCCTCACACTCTCACAGTCCCTCACACTCTCACAGTCCCTCACACTCTCAGTCTCACACAGTCTCACACAGTCTCTCTCGCAGTCTCACACAGTCCCTCACACACTCTCAGTCCCTCACACTCTCAGTCTCACACACTCTCAGTCTCACACACTCTCAGTCTCACACTCTCACAGTCTCTCTCTCAGTCTCACACAGTCTCTCGCAGTCTCTCACAGTCCCTCACACTCTCACAGTCTCTTACACTCTCAGTCTCACAGTCTCTCCCACTCTCACAGTCTCTCCCACTCTCACAGTCTCACACTTTCACACAGTCTCACACTCTGTCTCACACTCTGTCTCACACTCTCGCAGTCTCTCTCGCAGTCTCACACAGTCTCAGTCTCACACAGTCTCAGTCTCACACACTCTCAATCTCACACTCTCAGTCTCTCTCGCAGTCTCACACAGTCTCTCTCGCAGTCTCACACAGTCTCTCTAGCAGTCTCACACAGTCCCTCACACTCTCAGTCTCACACACTCTCAGTCTCACACTCTCAGTCTCACACTCTCAGTCTCACACTCTCAGTCTCACACTGTCACAGTCTCTCTCGCAGTCTCACAGTCTCTCACACTTTCACACAGTCTCACACTTTCACACAGTCTCACACTTTCACACAGTCTCACATTCTTAGTCTCACAGTCTCACACAGTCTCTCTCGCAGTCTCACACAGTCTCTCTCGCAGTCTCACACAGTCCCTCACACTCTCACAGTCCCTCACACTCTCACAGTCCCTCACACTCTCACAGTCTCTTACACTCTCACACTCTCTCACACTCTCACACACCATCTCACACAGTCTCTCACACAGTCACAGTCTCACACAGTCTCACACTCTCGCAGTCTCACACAGTCTCTCTCGCAGTCTCACACAGTCTCAGTCTCACACAGTCTCAGTCTCACACTCTCACAGTCTCACACAGTCTCTCTCGCAGTCTCACACAGTCTCTCTCTCAGTCTCACACAGTCCCTCACACTCTCACGCACTCTCAGTCTCACGCACTCTCAGTCTCACACTCTCACAGTCTCTCTCACAGTCTCACACAGTCTCTCTCGCAGTCTCACACAGTCTCTCTCGCAGTCTCACACAGTCTCTCTCTCTCGCAGTCTCACAGTCTCTCACACTCTCACAGACTCACACAGTCTCACACTCTCACAGTCTCTCTCGCAGTCTCAGTCTCTCTTGCAGTCTCACACAGTCCCTCATGCTCTCACAGTCCCTCATGCTCTCACAGTCCCTCATGCTCTCACAGTCCCTCATGCTCTCACAGTCCCTCACGCTCTCACAGTCTCTTACACTCTCACACTGTCTCACACAGTCTCTCACACAGTCTCTCACACAGTCTCTCACACAGTCACAGTCTCACAGTCACAGTCTCACAGTCACAGTCTCACACTCTGTCTCACACTCTCACAGTCTCTCACAGTCTCTCTCAGTCTCTCACAGTCCCTCACACTGACACAGTCTCTCACAGTCTCTCACCGTCTCTCACACTCTCTCACACACACAGTCTCACACACACTCAGTCTCACACACACTCAGTCTCACACACACACAGTCTCACACACACACAGTCTCACACACACACAGTCTCACACTCTCTCACTCTCACAGTCTCTCACTCTCACACTCTCTCACAGTCTCATACACACTCTCACACACAGTCTCACACTCTCTCAGTCTCAGTCTCACACAGTCTCACACTCTCACACAGTCACACTCTCACAGTCTCTCTCTCTCTCACACACAGTCTCACACACAGTCTCACAGTCTCTCTCACGCTCTCAGTCACACAGTCTCACACACAGTCTCACACTCTCTCAGTCTCACACTCTCTCTCACACTCTCTGTCTAACACTCTCTCACAGTCTCACATTCTCTCACAGTCTCACACTCTCAGTCTCACACACAGTCTCACACACAATCTCACACACAGTCTCACACTCATGCAGTCTCACAGTCTCTCTCTCTCACTCTCACACTGTCTCACAGTCTCTCTCTCTCACTCTCACACAGTCTCACACTCACACAGTCTCACACTCACACAGTCTCACACTCTCACACAGTCTCACACTGTCTCACACAGTCTCACACACTCACAGTCTCACACACTCAAAGTCTCACACACTCACAGTCTCACACACTCACAGTCTCACACACTCAAAGTCTCACACACTCACAGTCTCACACACAGTCTCACACACAGTCTCACACACAGTCTCACACACAGTCTCACACTCACACAGTCTCACACTGTCTTACAGTCTCACACTGTCTCACAGTCTCACACTGTCTCACAGTCTCACGGTCTCTCACGGTCTCACACACTCACAGTCTCACACACAGTCTCACACACAGTCTCACACACAGTCTCACTCTCACACAGTCTCACACTCACACAGTCTCACAGTCTCACACTGTCTCACAGTCTCACACTGTCTCACAGTCTCTTACTCTCACATTCTCTCACTCACACAGTCTCACACTCACACAGTCTCACACTCACACAGTCTCACACTCACACAGTCTCACACTCACACAGTCTCTTACTCTCACAGTCTCTCACTCTCACAGTCTCTCTCTCACTCTCACACTCTCACACAGTCTGACACTCTCAGTCTCACATACTCACAGTCTCGCACTCTCACAGTCTCACACTCTCACACACAGTCTCACACTCTCTCAGTCTCACTCTCACTCTCTCACGGTCTCACACAGTCTCACACAGTCTCTCACAGTCTCACACAGTCTCTCACAGTCTCACACAGTCTCACACACTCACAGTCTCACACACTCACACTCTCACACAGTCTCACACTCTCACACAGTCTCACACTCTCACACAGTCTCACAGTCTCACACTGTCTCACAGTCTCACACTCACACAGTCTCACAGACTCAAACTCACACAGTCTCACACACAGTCACACAGTCTCACACTGTCTCAGTCTCACACTGTCTCAGTCTCACACTGTCTCACAGTCTCACACTGTCTCACACTCTCTCAGTCTCACACTCTCTCAGTCTCACACTCACACAGTCTCACACACAGTCTCACACTCTCACACACAGTCTCACACTCTCACACTCTCTCTCACACTCTCTCAGTCTCACACTCTCTCACAGTCTCACATTCTCTCACAGTCTCACACTCTCTCACTCTCAGTCTCACACATAGTCTCACACACAATCTCACACACAGTCTCACAGTCTCACACTCACACAGTCTCTCTCTCTCACTCTCACACTCTCACACAGTCTCACACTCACACAGTCTCACACCTCACACACAGTCTCACTCTCACACAGTCTCACACACTCACAGTCTCACAGTCTCTCACACTCTCAGTCTCACAGTCTCTCACAGTCTCAGTCTCTCACACTCTCAGTCTCACAGTCTCTCACACTCTCAAAGTCTCTCTCACAGTCTCTCACACTCTCACACAGTCTCACAGTCTCACACACTCACAGTCTCTCACACTCTCAGTCTCACAGTCTCTCACACTCTCAGTCTCAGTCTCTCACACTCTCAGTCTCACAGTCTCTCACACTCTCAAAGTCTCTCTCACACTCTCACAGTCTCTCTCACTCTCTCAGTCTCACACCCAATCACACTCACACAGTCTCACTCAATCACACTCTCACAGTCTCACTCAATCACACTCACACTCTCACACAGTCTCACTCTCACACTCAATCACTCAATCACACTCTCACAGTCTCACGCTCTCACAGTCTCACACTCAATCACACTCTCACACTTACAGTCTCGCAGTCACACTCAATCACAATCACACTCTCACACTCAATCACACTCACACTCAATCACACTCACACCCTCAATCACACTGTCACCCTCAATAACTCACACCCTCAATCATTCACACCCTCTCACTCACACCCTCTCACTATCATACACACTCTCACTCACACATTCTCACTCAATCACACACACTCACTAACACACTCACTCAATCACTCACACGCAATCACTCAATCTCACACTCAAACGCAATCACTCACACGTAATCACACCCCGGGAGCCAGCACGATCCACCTTCCACCATAGTCTAACTGTCACTCACACCCTGGGAGCCAGCACGATCCACCTTCCACCATAGTCTCACTGTCACTCACACCCCGGGAGCCAGCACGATCCACCTTCCACCATAGTATGTGCAATTACCACATGCATTTCAACTATATGAATGAATGCCACAGTGGAGGCATAAGTACAAACACAAACTCATTACAATGACACATAAGTCACCCCCTTATGACTCACTTGTGTGTGTGTGTCTCTGTGTGTGCCTGTGTGTTTCTCACTGTGTGTGTTGCATGTCTGTATCACACTCTATGTGTTTGCATGTATGTGTGTATGACTGTCGCTCTTTAAGCATCTCAGTGCATGCGTGTGCATTTCCGTGTGTGTCTCTGTGTTTGTCTCGCATCCATGTGTGTGCATTAATTCCCTATATATCCTGACGGGCAACGCCGTCCCACATTGCTAGTATATATATAAAAAAGAATAAGCCTCATTGCATAATTTATGATACCCCACACGTAGAACATAATTTATGTCTCCTCAGAAAAGAAATTCGCATTGAACAGAATGTCTCATTACATAATTTATGTCTCATTAGGAGACACTACTCCCATTGGGTGATTCATTGGGGACTTTACTGCTCCCATTGGGTGATTGAATGGGGGCATGTTTATCATACAGGGAGTTGGCCCGCCCCCTCCTGCCCGCCCACCACTATCCAACTGGCAAAAAAAAAAATATAACTGCCACTCGTTCCTGAAGTAGGGAATATCAATAACTTCCCCCGGTCCACACACACTCTCACTCAGGATTATGACCCCACAAACACACTGTTTCACCTCCCACAGATAATTGTAACCCTCCATACACTCTGTTTCAGTATGAGGATGTAATGTTTCCATAAAACACAAACACTCAGGGATAAACTTAATAGCAACTCTTATTTAACGCTTTTCATCTCTTCAGTCACCTCACTGTCTGTTTTCAACTGTCACTCCTCCACTTCCTGCTTCCCGCCCTTTCTCCTTAAAGGGAGAGAGATTCTTTGCTGTATGTTACAGAGGGCAAGCCTCAAACACCACTTTCTATTTGTTCCCTCAGCATATTGCTACGCTGCCTCAACTGAAGAGCCACCCAGGGCCGGCCCAACACATTGTGCTGCCTGGGTCCAAGGATGAAATGCTGCCCCCCCAAACTACACCCACCAAAACACGCCCATATGGCTGCTCTAAGCAAATTGAACCCTTTGAGTGCAGGGGTATGCAGTGCAGTGCAATGCGCTGCATACCCCTCTGGCACACTAAGGGTTAAGCTCCAGGTCTTTCAAAGCCAACCAACTACCCTGGTTACATTCCCTGTGCAGTTAGTATAATGTGAAGACAAATGGAAGAACTGCACATTTTAGATGATATTTTAAAACTGTCCATTTTTTTTGCAATTGCAGCAGTGTTAGATAGCAATCTTTCACATAGGACACCACTTTAACCCTTTCATAACCAGGGATGTCTGCTCCTGTACTCAAAGGGTTAGAATTTTCTGCTCCTGTACTCAAAGGGTTATAAAATGTAACCGTACAGGAGCAGATATCCCTGGTTATGAAATTGTTAAAGTGGTGTCCTGTGTGAAAGATTGCTATCTAAAAAAAAATTGGACAGTTATAAAATACCATCTATGTCTGTCTCCCCCCCATGTGTCTCCCTCCATGCCACTGATGTCTCTCTCTCTCCCTCCCTCCATGCCACCCATGTCTCTCTCTCTCTCCCTCCATGCCACCGATGTCTCTCTCAATCTCCCTCCATGCCACCCATGTCTCTCTCTCTTCCTCCCCCCATGCCACCCATCTCTCTCCCTCCATGCCACTCATGTCTGTCTCTCTCTCTCCCTCCATTCCACCCATGTCTGTCTCTCTCTCCCCCTCCATGCCACCTATATCTCTCTCTCTCCCCCTCCATGCCACCTGTCTCTCTCTCTCTCCCTCCATGCCACCCATGTCTGTCTCTCTCTCTCCCACCATGCCACCCGTCTCTCTCTCCCTCCATGCCACCCATGTCTGTCTCTCTCTCTCCCCCTCCATGCCACCTATGTCTCTCTCTCTCTCTCCCTCCACGCCACTCATGTCTCTCTCTCCCTCCATGCCACCCATGTCTCTCTCTCTCTCCCTCCATGCCACACATGTCTCTCTCTCTCTCCCTCCATGCCACCCATGTCTGTCTCTCTCTCCCTCCCTCCATCCCACCCATGTCTGTCTCTCTCTTTGCCATGTATCTTCTCCTCTTTTGTCTTTCTCTCCTCCATGTCTGTCTGTCTCTCTCCTCTTCCAACCTCTGTCTGTCTCTCTTCTCCCTCCATATGCCACAACCAGTTTGCCCATTAAATATGCCTCTGTCAGATGCCCATTAAAATATGCCCCAGCACCCATATTGCTGACCCAGGACTTACCTCAGCACCCCAGAACATGCCCCATTGCCCACCCAGGACTTACCCCAGAACCCAAGGACATGTCCCATTGCCCATCCAGTACTTACCACAGAACCCCAGGACATGCTCCACTGCCCACCCAGGACTTACCTCAGCACCCCAGGACATGCCCCATTGCCCACCCAGGACTTACCCCAGCACATGCCCCATTGCCCTCCCAGGACGTACCCCAGCACCCCAGGACATGCCCACCCAGACTTACCCCAGCAGCCCAGGACATGCCCTATTGCCCATCCAGGACTTACCCCAGCACCCCAGGACATGCCCCATTGCCCACCCAGGAATTACCCCAGCACCCCAGGACATTCCCCATTGCCCACCCAGGATGTACCCCAGCACCCCAGGACATGCCCCATTGCCCACCCAGGAATTACCCCAGCACCCCAGGACATTCCCAAATTGCCCACCCAGGATGTACCCCAGCACCCCAGGACATGCCCCATTGCCCACCCAGGACATACCCCAGCACCCCAGGACATGCCCACCAGAGGACTTACCCCAGCACCCTAGGACATGCCCCACTGCCCATCCAGGACTTACCCCAGCACCCAGAACATGCCCCAATGCCCAACCAGGACTTACCCCAGGACATGCCCCATTGTCCACCCAGGACGTACCACAGCACCCCAGGACATGCCCACCCAGGACTTACCCCCGCCAGCACCCACAGTTGTCCAGCTCCCTGGTGTCTAATGGCAGGCAGCTTGATCCTCCCATGCTGCCTCTCGCACTCCCCCGCATGGTCTGATTTCTGAGCGCCGGCAGGTCACGTGAGTCCCGGCGCTCTGACCTCAGTACAGCGTGGGGAGCAAGAGAGGCAACATGGGAGGATGTCTGTGCGCAAGCTGACAGCCTGCCCGCAGAGTGGCTGTTAAGTCAGCGCCTCTGCCGGCAAGCTTCTTTTTTTTTTGCAGGAGACACCCTGCCAAGCGCGCCTGCTGTGACAGTGATTAGTCTGGCTCAGCCTCAGTCAGGCTGACAGACTGAGGCTGAGCCACACTAATTACTGTCACAGCAGGTGCGCCGCTCGCAGGAGGGAGTCAAAACTCTTTGTCCTGTGCCGTGTGGACACAGACCTGGAGGCTGGCTGACATACAGTGGGTGGCAAATTGCCGCCCCAGTCAAAGTGCCGCCTGGGTCCATGGACCCACTGGGACCCATGTTAGGGCCGTGTGTTATATTGCTATGTTATCATAACTTAACCCTTTGAGTGCCAGCTTTGCAATGCGTTGCGTACCCCTCTGGCACTCAAAGGGTTAAGTAAGGAGGAGTTACTGCTCCCATTGGGTGATTCAATGGGGGAATGATTTAAATCATGCAGGGAGTTGGCCTGCCCCCACTATCCAGCCCGCCCACCACTATCCAAGTAACTGAAAAAACAAAATGGCTGCCACTCGCTCATACACCACAGACACAAAAACATCAGCCAAAAAACACACACACTCACACTCAATCACACACACACTGTCACGCACACTCAATCATACACACTCACAATAATTCACACACTCTCACTCACACATTCACTCACACACACTCTCACTCACACATTCACTCACACTCAATCACAATTACACACATTCACTCAGTCACAATCACATACATTCACTCAATCACAATCTCACACATTCTCTCAATCACAATCTCACACACACTCAATCACAATCACACACTCAATCACAATCACACACACTTACTCAGTCACACACACACACTCAATCACTCACACACACTCTCACTCACACACTCACTTTCATACACCCACTCACTCACATTCTCACTCACTCACACATTCTCACTCAATCACACACGTTCACTAACTCACTCACGCAATCACTCACATGCAATCACTCAAATGCAATCAGTCACTCTTGCACTCACATGCACTCACACCCCGGGAGCCAGCACGATCCACCTTCTACCATAGTATGTGCATATACCACATGCATTTCAACTACATGAATGAATGCCACTCACTCACACACACTCACTCACACCCCGGGAGCCAGCACGATCCACCTTCTACCATAGTATGTGCAATTACCATATGCATTTCAACTACATGAATGAATGCCACTCACTCACACACACACACTCACACCCCGGAAGCCAGCACGGTCCACCTTCCACCATAGCATGTGCAATCACCACATGCATTTCAACTATATGAATGAATGCCACAGTGGAGGCATAAGTACAAACACAAACTCATTACAATGACACATAAGTCACCCCCTTATGACTCACTTCTGTGTGTGTGGGGGTGTGTGTGTTTCTGTGTGTTCCTCACTGTGTGTGTTGCAGGTCTGTATCACACTCTATGTGTCTTCATGTTGTGTATTGCATGTATGTGTGTATGACTATGTCGATTTTTATGCATCTCAGTGCTTACGTGTGCATTTGCGTGTGTGTCTCTGTGTGTGTTTGTCTTGCATCCATGTGTGTGCATTAATTCCCTATATATCCTGACAGGCAGAGCCATCCCACATTGCTAGTATATATATATATATATATATATATATGGCCGATACCTGGCAAATGTTGGAAGTTATAATGAGCACTGTAACCTCCAATGATGCTATAGTAGTCCCTTAAAAGCAAATGGAGCAAAGAGGCAATTATTCTTGTGCTAAATTTTAGTGTGCTGTCCCCACTCCATGTGACTTATATTTCATTTCTCACATAGGCCAACACGTTATTTACCTTTCTCAGGGATGGCAGGAGGTGTCTCTATCTCCTGTTTGTTCTTTCTTTTCTTCTTTTTGGGTGGCAGTGGTGAGAGCAGGTCAGTCCCATTGGGGTACACATTATCATGGCTGATGGGCAAAGGAAAAACATTGTGACACAAAGAACTATTAGAGCAATGGGAGATCTAAGAAGTAGACGAGCAAAAACAGGAAGGAGAAAGAATGTGAAAGTCACATACATTGATACAATCTGAAGAAGGGGTGGTTAACTTTTAAAATTGAGACCCATTTTTGTATTGTTAAATTGTTATCATCCCCCTACATTTATAAATAAATACACCATTCATGGACATTTTAGTGAAGGCTGTATAATCAGTTTTCAAGCCTTCCAGCAACTCCAGGGACTCCTGTCCATAGTTTGCCCAACCCTGATCTAAAGGGACATTTTATAATAGTTTGCATCTAATATATGTATATATATATATATATATATATATATATATATATATATATATATATATATGTACACACTCAGGGCCTATAATTGTAAGTCCTTTGCTACTAACCAGACCTGAAAAGTTACTCGCCACTGCAAGCCATAGAATACCCACCAGTGCTGAATTTCTACTCGCCAGGGCTACATTTTCACTTGCCATTGGCTAGTGGTGAGTGGAAATTTTGAGCCTGTATATATATATATATATATATATATATATATATATAGTTCAATGGTGGATAGCACTCACTCCAACCAGGGCCGGATTTGCCATAAGGCAAAGTAAGCACCTGCCTACAGGCGCACGCCACCGAGGGGCGCCTGACAATGGGATTTTTTTCTTTTTTAATACTTAAAAAAAAAAAATTGCCACCTCGCTGGCTGCGCCAGCGCCCACTCCATGCTACCCTCACATTGCACCCCCCCATTGTCTGTTTCTTACCTCCCTAGCAGATCTGTTGTCTGTGCCTCCTTTGGCACAGTCCTGTAAGCGCTGAGCTCCCTCATCGGCTCTGTGGGAATGCAGAGCGCTGGGAGATGACATCATCTCCCAGCGCTCTGCATTCCTGAATAGGAGACCGCGCAGGAGCTTCAGTAACTACATGACTGTGCCAAAGGAGGCACAGACGACAGACTTGCTAGGGAGGTAGGAAATGGACAATGGGAGAGAGGCAATGTGAGGGCAACATGGGGCCGAAGGGGGGCATTGTGAGGGCAATGTGGAGCTGATGGGGTCAATGTGCAGCTGATGGGGGGCAATGTGGAGCTGATGGGGTCAATGGAGCTGATGGGGTCAATGGAGCTGATGGGGTGCAATGTGAAGGTGTTGGGGGGCAAGGTGAGGGCAATATGGAGATTTGGAGCATTGTGGAGATGGCCGGGAGGGGGCGCTTCAGATATCTGTGCCTACAGGCTCCTGAGATGTAAATCCGGCCCTGACTCCAACCAATCTTAATGCCCAGGTGCACAATTCCTAATGTGAATAGGTAGTAAAGAATAGAATGGCCAGCACCCGTGGGACTTGAAAAAAAATGTATTAATCAATATAACACAAAATTCTGGTTAACGTCTCAGTCCAATTCCGAAATGGACCTAAACGTTGACCAGAATTTTGTGTTATATTGATCAATAAATTTGGTGCTGCCCATTCTATTCTTTACTATATATATATATATATATATATATATATATATATATATATATATATATGTATTATATAACATTTGTTATACTTCTCAGAAAAGGCAAGTTTGTGATATAAAGGAGACTTGAATAAACACAAGGAGTTCATAATCACAGCTGCACATTACAATTCTGAACATGTCTCTATGATAACCCCTTGCAGACCAGAGGGGTGAGCAACACATTGCTTAAGGGGTGAAGCAAAAGCCGTCCAACCTTGTCATGGGATGGACACTTATTTTTAGAACCATGTGCTGTTAAGATTTATAGTGTTTTCTGAGAGGCCAGGGACTGCCCAAATGCCATCTGTGAGATGCATTGATACGACTGGCTGCCAGGTGAACAGCTATGTCTTAAATAAGAGTGTTATTAACCCCCTGGGTAGTAGAAAGATGTCCAGTGCATTGTGCAGCAATGCATTGTTGGCTTTTCAGGCATCTAAGTCAGGGATAAGCAACCTGATGCACTCCCACTATGGAAGCATTACATTTCCTACCATCCACAGCCACCAAATGGCTATACGAGGAGTATGGGAATTGTAATCCGTAACTGCTGGAGGGTCTCAGGTTGCCCTACACTGATCTTCTAGATGTATTAACACATGAGCCCCTAGGCATGAATGGGAGCAATAATCACGACAAGCACCCATTCATACTGGCTCTACAGTGTTTCTAGGCACCTAGCAAAGATGAATATAAAAGTGTTCAACAAGGGTACTGCTTAGGTGCATTAACAGAACTGAGTAAAATAGATTATTAAAACATATTTATTATGCATAAATTGGTAATTTTCCCCTTAGTAGCTAGAAGTCATCAGAGCTGTGTGGCACATCACATAAACACATAAACAGCTGCCTTGTATTTAGGGGGCATAGGGCTTCCTTCCCTTCCGTGACTGCAAACAGAGAAGCTTTGTGCTGGGAGGCTGTCTGAGTTCAAGTTCACATCCTGGTTTATCTCTGCAATTTGTTGCTGAATGCACTGGGCCTTATGCAGACAGCTAAAGTGGTGCAAGTCTTGAGGAAAACAAGTGCATCATGTGGGGGGGGGGGATAAAAGTAATTTTAAGTTAAAAGTGGCTTCAGTGCTTCACTTATAGAATTGTCAAAAAATACTACAAAATATACAAAAATTCTTAGCACTCAGGAAAAGGTAAAATGATGAAATCTTCAGTTTATTAATATCTACAATGGATAAGGAGATCCAAAATACATGTTAGAAATATTAGAAGATACTGGACTTGGACAACACTCAGCATCTCTAACAAGCCACTGGCTAGCTGGGAATGCCTTGAGTAGTGGGCCCCAAGAGCTGGAGAGGACAAGCTGAATTCACCATGTAGCGGGCCCTTAGTACATATGGCCTATTCTTAAGGCAAGGTGGGAACCAGCCTTGGGTTCCAGCACTGTTGATGCCTAGGACTCCTGTCATTTCCTGCAAGGCATCATGTGGCTGGTAGTTTTATCTCCTAACAGCTGTAGAACCCCCTGTTGAACTCACCATGACTCGGTCCCTTGAGACATATGTCCTATTCCTGAGTCAGGATGTATCCAGCTATGGGATCCACAGCTGTTGGAGCCTACACCTACCAGTTAGACATATGTATTCAGTGATATTAGGAGTTGTGAACCCAGCATCTGTGGATTTCAAGGCTGATTGCCCCACCCCCATGATTTAAGAACAGACAATATGTTCTAAGGGACCAATACAGCACAGTTGTATGCTCTCTACTGTTGTAACCTGTGATTCCCAGCAACCCAACTAGACAATGCCTAGCTGGTAATACTGGTAATTATGGTCCATAGAAACTGGAGAGCCCACAGTTGAATTTACTCTGTACTGGGCTCTTGGTGCACATGGCCTATACTTAAGTTATGGGAGAATCAGCCTGGGGCTCCCTATTTGATTTGTTCTGTGCTACTGCTATACCTTGCTAAGTATTGTCTACCTGGGAGAGCCCACTGTTGAATACACCCAGACCTTGGTCCCTGGTACATATATCATATTCCTGGGTCAGGGTTTATTCAGCCCTGGGCTCTCCCCATTGTTGGGGCCTAATACTCCCAGAACCCCCTACTAGTTAATGACTATTGGAAGACCTATGCCACAGCAGCTGGGGAACACTAGATTGACTCATGGACCAACAGCTGAAGAGCTCAATGCTGACTACACATTTTTGGGCCCTTAGTATATATGGCTTAGTCTCAACTCGAGAGAATAAGCATTGAACTTCACAACTGATGGGGCCTAGGATTCCTAAATATCTCAAAAGCCAGTGACTAGCTGGGAGCTGCAGGCCCCAGTAGCTGTGAAGCTCACAGTTGGATATACCCTGACTCGGGAAAAAGTCATTTGCATCACAGGCCCAAGTCGTGCTGTATTCAACATTGGGCTCTTCAGCAACTTAAGCTCTAACTTAAATATTTTAGGTGCAGTATCAGAGAGGTCTGAAATTGTACAGTGGTGCTGTTGCTATACCATCCTATGGAGATTAATGGTCACTTGACAAGAGCTGTCCATAGGATGCTGTAGCAACAGCGCCACTGTACAATTTCAGGTCACTGTGATACTGCACCTTAAAAAATTCAAATTTGCCCTGTAATGACTATTGAATAAAGCACCCTTCGGCAGTGGAAGAACCCTTTTCCTCAGGGGGATAGACATTACAGTATATATTGTTTTACATTAATATTATTATCCCTTCAGCTATCTGTTTCTTGCTGAGTAAAACATTGATGCTCTCACTGCTGGTAGAATTTGATTCCAAAAGTTATTACATATTGACTTTATATTGTCCCAGAAGGAGGCTGCCAGGGAAATGGAACACACATTTAAATTCCAGGACTGTCCTGGGCAATCCGGGACATGTGGTTACCCTACCTTAGTCAAGCCACTGTAGGTGCCCTTAACTCCGACAATGGCCACATGTCACTCCTCTCATGGCCCCACTCCAATATCATCCACTGTTTTCTAGCACAGAAAATAAACTTGGTCTATAACAAGCAAGGATAAAAAAGTTTTAACTCCTTGCTTGCTAGAGAGATCTCCAAAGCACTGCAGAGCAGTGCATTGGTGATATCTCTAGCATCCAATGAGTTAAATGATAGCCTGTAAAGGGGTGCAAAGACACTGAGATCCAGAATGCAGGTGTGGCCATCACAGCTGAGGCACCCCTCATTTTAGAGAGATTTCTGGTCAATAGACCATCAAAGCAGGATGCAATACAATGTAACCTTCGCCCTACAACACTGAGGCCTCGTTTCAATTTTGTGCAGTGAAACTGATGTTAAGGCAAAAAAAAAAAAAACATTAGCCATGTCTGAGTATCACAGAGCATAGAGGAGAGCCATCATCAGCACCCCAAACTCCACCATACAAGTCCACATCCTCTGCTACAGGTACCCTAACCATGTGGATGGATGAGCAGTGCCATCCAGAGGAAGCAGCTGAGGGAGTCCAGAAGATTGATGTGTGGAGGAACATATCCACCCTACACACTATAGTATCCCAGCAAGCCATCCTAGCAAATGAAATACATCAGTTCAGGACTGGAATGATGGATATGCTTGGCCAAATGGTGGTGGAAATGAGGGAAAGCAATTGCATAGAGAGCCTGCAGATGGAGAGGGCACAGCAATCCATGGAGGGTTCAACTGCAACAACCTCCCTCTCCAATGTGACCCCTACTTCAACCCCAAAAAGACTAGAGTCTACAGCGCCTTCCAGTCTACCCCTCCAAAAAACAAAAATAACCCAATTTGTCATCTTTCCCTCAAATAAAATTCCACTTATTGATCCCAGTTATGTCTGTGACTCTTTCCGGTTTTTAACAATGTCAGTGGCAGAGATGTCTTCAGTGCATTGCAAACAATGCAGTGAAAACAACTCCTGAACATATTACTTGATTGTAAGGTGTTTGAGTACTGGTAACCACACACACCACAAACACTGTTGTCCAATTTCAACTCACAATCCACCTAGCAAAATCAATATAATGTGAAGGTGTTATTTGGATATAATGTGAGTTAAAATTGAAAAACTGACACCAACCCCTCAGCATACTATGTGCAAGACTTTTCCCATTTACTTTGAGCCACTGGTGAGGTTATTTAGGTGTTAGCCATCCATACTTTTAATTTCAGTTATTCACTGCCAGGATAGATTAGCTAAACCAACATACAGTAAGGTCCGGAAATATTTGGACACTGGCACAAGTTTTGTTATTTTGGCTGTTTACCGAAATAAATTCAAGTTACAGTTAAATAATGAATATGGGCTTAAATTGCAGTGTCTCAGCTTTCATTTGAGGGTATTCACATCCAAATTGGAGGAAGGGTTTAGGAATTACAGCTCTTTAATATGTAGCCCCCTCTTTTTCAAGGGACCAAAAGTAATTGGACAATTGACTCAAAAGTTGTTTCATGGACAGGTTTGGGCTATTCCTTCATTATTTCTTCATCAATTAAGCAGGTAAAAGGTATGGAGTTGATTCCAGGTGTGGCATTTGCATTTGGAAGCTGTTGCTGTGAAACTACAACATGCGGTCAAAGTAGCTCTCAGTGCAAGTGAAACAGGCCATCTTTAGATTGCAAAAAAAAAATAAATCCATCAGAGAGATAGCAGGAACATTAGGAGTGGCCAAATCAACAGTTTGGTACATTCTGAGAAAAAAAGAGAGCACCGGTGAGCTCTGCAACACAAAAAGTCCTGGACGTCCATGGAAGACAACAGTTGTGGATGATTGTAGGATCCTTTCCATGGTAAAGAAAAACCCCTTCACAACATCCAGCCAAGTGAAGAACACTCTCCAGGAAGTAGGCATATCAGTATCCATGTCTATCATAAAGACTTCACGAGAGCAAATACAGAGGGTTCACCACAAGGTGCAAACCATTCATAAGCCTCAATAATAGAAAGGCCAGATTAGACTTTTCCAAAAAACATCTAAAAAAGCCAGCCCAGTTCTGGAACTGTATTATTTGGACAGATGAAACTAAGATCAACCTATACCAGAATGATGGGAAGAAAAAAGTATGGAGAAGGCTTGGAACGGCTCATGATCCAAAACATACCACATCATCTTGTAAACACTGTGGTGGCAATGTGATGGCATGGGCATGCATGGCTTCCAATGGCACTGGGTCAGTAGTGTTTATTGATGATGTGACAGAAGACAGATGAAGCCAGATGAATTCTGAAGTGTATATATATATTGTATGCTCAGATTCAGCCAAATTCAGTGAAGTTGATTGGATGGCCCTTCACTTTACAGATGGACAATGACCCAAAAAATAATGCAAAAGCAACCCAGGAGATTTCTAAGGCAAACAACTGGAATATTCTGCAACGGCAGCCTCAATCACCTGATCTCAACCCGATCGAGCATGTATTTCACTTGCTGAAGACAACATTTAAGGCAGAAAGACCCACGAACAAACAAAAACTGAAGACAGTTGCAGTAATGGCCTGGCAAAGCATCACAAAGAAGGAAACCCAGCGTTTGGTGACATACACGCGTTCTAGACTTCAAGCTGTCGTTGCCTGCAAAGGATTCTTGACAAAGTATTAAAAATGAACATTTTATTTATGATTTTGTTGATTTGTCCAATTACTTTTGCGGCCCTGACATAAGGGGACTGTGTATGAAAATGGTTGCAATTCCTAAACGTTTCATACAATATTTTTGTTCAGCCCCTTGGATTAAAGCTGAAAGTCTGCACTTCAATTGCATCTCGGTTGTTCAATTTCAGATCCATTGTGGTGGAGTACAGAGCTAAAATTATGAAAATTGTGTCAGTGTCCAAATATTTCCAGACCTAACTGTATGCTGTGATTTACACTCTGATTAGGAAAAATCCATCAAACACCTAATCATTTGAGATTAATCATTGAAAAAACTGCTGTGTTTGGCTATAGGACAGGAGCATGAAGAAGCCACTAGTCAGGTCTACTGATTACACTACGCAGGGAGAGCATCTCCATGCATTCCAACATTTCAAACTTCAATCATACTCCTCTTTAATTAATATATTCCTAAGATAAGAGACATGCCTTCATAAATGTAATGGATACACAACTATTTTGCTATATGAAAAAATGGTTAATACAAAATCAAAATCAACAGGAATATTTTTGAGGGTGATAGGGTTCCTTTAATATGTTTAACAATATATTAAGGTATAAACATGTTTGTATTGTACCAAAATGCATTGAAGACTCTTGAAAAGCACCCAAAGGTTACGTTTAACATAAAAACATCTTACTGAAAAAAACAAGTTGAGCTTCTCATACGTTCTCCAAGAGGTCTTTAAACTCTGAAGAAGCGCAGTATTGCCGTACTGGTTTTTTCCCTTAGATCTTAAGCAACTCATAGACATACACTTGAGCAGTTTTGGAAAAAGTGAAAGGTTTTGTAGATGTTTCTAACAACTTCAACTTTTACATTGAATAAACGCTAGCACTAGGGAACAGCAAGAGGTACACTTCATGGAAGTGGAGTGAAACACTATGTGTTGTGTGAGTGTGTTTGCAAGCATTTCCCAAGCCTGATCATGGATACACACTACATGCATTGTGTTTGATTCCTATATTTTACTCACAGGTCTAGTGGTCCCTAATGAGCCTGAGTCATATATCTGCCACTCTCAAGGTCTCCTCATCCTTTGCAAGAGGAACAGGGACCTCCACAATGGGTAGTGGCTCAATATCGTCCACTAGATGTGTGTCAGCGGCTATGATATGTAGTATAGCACATGCTAGGATGATGTTGCATGCCTTGTCTGATGCAGACTGAAGAGCTCCCCGAGTGATCCACGCACTGGAATCTTGATTTCCGTAGGCCACCGCATTCCTTGTTCGGATGCAAGCCTCATTGTAGTGGTCCTGTGCAGGTGTTTGGGGATTTTATACTGATGTGAGGAGTCATGGTTTACACCCATACCCGTTATCATCTTTGGAAACAGAGTGACACTGTGAAACAGGCAGCACATGTTATGTAGATGATGTTGTGTGAGGGACATGCTACTAATGTGTTTACATTAGTTGTGTGAGTGCACCTGTGGATGTGGTATGATGTTTTGATTGTTAACACACCTAAAAGTCATCCTCCTGTATAGGTCCCATTGTCAAAGTACCTGTAGATGGTGGAGTGCTTGAGGATGTAGGAGTCATAACAGCCAGGACAGGAGGTACAAACATGGGTTATCCTCAGGTTAGAATCACACACTATCTGTACTTTGATAGAATGGAAATTCTTTCTGTTGATGAAGAGATGTCCCTCATGCGTTGGATCTCTAATGCGCACGTGTTCAGTCGATGGCACCCATTACCCTGGACATGCCTCCCCTTGTGTAGAACTTCTGTTTTCCCTGGAGAGGAAATGGAAGTACATCCTGGCCTTCCTCTTGAGGGCTGCCAAAATTCAGACACAGTGCCCTTGAACATGTGAGATGGGATATGAAAGATGCAAACCCTTCTGTTGACTGGAAGGATTCACTTGCCTTTAAATGGATGGCACACATAAGCTTCTACAAGTCAGATAAGGCATGGTTGGTGCTGTATATGGGGTCAACATCATCTTTGATCACCTCATATAGGTTGATGATGTTGTGCGACATCAACCTGTACCCGTCTCTAACTTCAGCGTCCGGCACTCTGAAGAGTGTGACCCTTGTGTGGTATATCCTGTGTCTTTGTGGCAGTCTGTCATCCCTGTGCTGCTCCAGAGGCTCCTGTGGCAGCTGTGGGAGATCCGGTTGCAGCAGCTGAGGTGCTGCTGCCTGGTGTGGTCCTCCAGGTGGAGATGGGCTTCTGTCTGGCTCTTCAGTGCTTGCAACAGGACAAAGAGGTTCAGCAGGTGTGCTTGGGGGTTCATGGGGATCCCTAGCCCTTGTATGCCCTTGTCCCTGATGTCTTTGCAGGAATATATTTAAACAAACTGCTCGTAATCTCTGTCTGAGTGGTCTTGCTGTAAATTCGCCACATATGAGGAGGGCAAAATGTCCCTTTCAGACAGCGGTAGGGTGTTTCCAGGCTCTGTCATCAGGTACGGAGTGACTAATGGGAAGGTGTGTGTTGTCCAGGTATGTGGCTGTAGTTGTTTGTGTCATTTGTTGTACTTGCTGTGTACCTGTGCTTGTGCGACATTGGCAGGTGTACCTTCGGTCTCCATTGGCTGGTGATGTTTCATAAGTGAACTTTGGTTTCTTTCGGATTGACAGGGTTGTCTTGTGTTGTGTGTATATATCTATACACACAACAGATTGCGTTGGGTTGCTTTGTCAACCCCATGTTCCTGAGAGGGGTTGATTGGTTCATGTTGGTTGTTCGGGACTTCTTTGCAGGGCATGCCCATTTTCTGGGTGGTTTCTTGGCTTCTCAGGGGTTAATTTTGCCATTGCTGTGCTTGTGCTATGTGCTAAGTGTTGTGTGAGCTGTTGTTTCACTGTTTCGTTTGTTTGATAGTGTTTTTTGCCTCCATTGCGTGCTGTACGCCAGAAAAAACTGGGAACAGAATTTCAGCCGGTAAATGTATCAGTTTATCTTGCGCTGGCATTGAACTCACAGAACTGAGTGGCTCCTGGGTAGACCTGTTCCGTTGTTTTCAATGGGCGAATTATTAACAGCCGTTGTCATTTTAAACCTGCCGTTAGCTGTTCATAGCACAGTAATTGGATGGCTTACTGTACTTAAAAAACTGCCGCTGGCTGTTTTTTTATTTTGGCGAGGGAAACAATTGAATCGAGGCCTGAATGCTCTGTGTACTATCTTGTTTTCATTGTATCTTTTTTACATTGCATCATTACAAATGCTTTCATGTTCCCTGCAAGGAGATGCAGGTAGCTCGTTGTAGGGGCACAAAAGTATAATAAAAAAAAAGGTGATGAAAAAAATAAATTAAAAAAAAGTATGCAATTTGACTGTACAAAATATAGAATGTCAAAATAAAAGGCTACTATCCCTTTAACACCTTAGGGCCAAAGGGTTGAGCAATGCATTGTGCACCCCACTGGTCTTTAATCGGTTAATCAAATAATTATTTGATACATATAATGTTAACATTTGAAAATAACAGAAATTGTTATTCACTTCGAAAAAGTTGCATCATTTGTAAAATTGGAAAGCAACCAATCTTTTGTGACTTTTAACCAATTTTACAGATGGTAAATGTGCCCCAAAGGGTTAATATGGGGACAGTCTACAGATCTGTCATCTTGGATTTTTTTTTTTTACATATATGAAAATAGGATTTTAGTCTTACCTGTTAAATCCTTTTCTCTTAGTCCATACAGGTTACTGGTATCTTTGGGTAGGCACTCCTCCCCTTTAAGTAGGCAGGAACAATTCTGAGAAGTGAGTGCAGGAGTGGAGCCTATCCTTTAACCTTAGCTGCAGCTTGCTGTTAGCTTCAGTAAGTTCTGGAACAAACTACAACAAGTAATCCGTAAGGAAGCAGAAGACTCCTGTGAGCATGAACCCAAAAAGTGGTCCCCCATGTTCTGTCGCAGGACAGCCAAGCAAGGTCCCTTGACAGGGTGGGAGACCAGTAACCTGTATGGACTAAGAGAAAAGGATTTAACAGGTAAGACTAAAATACTATTTTCTCTGTCGCCCAATACAGGTTACTGATAACTTTGGGATGTCCAACCATAAAGTTCCCCAGGGCGGGAAGAAAGGCAAGGACCAGGCACAAGCCCCCAAAGTCACCAGAGCACCAATGAACCTACAGATCATGAATAGTTCAACACTAACCGCAAAGTGTCAACGGACACTGAACAGGGGTAAAAGAAACCCCATGAACTGTAGCACAGCACACTGAACTAGAGCCAACAGGGCTCAAAAGTGAAAGAGTACTGAGAGACTAAAGAGATCCTAGACAGGCAAGGCTGCCTCCAGGATCTTCCTCCCAAATCTGGCATCAGCTGATGCCAGTACATCCACACGATAGTGTTTAGAAAAAGTGTGCACAGGTGACCAAGTGGCCACCTTACACAACAGATTAGCTGAGGCCTGGTTCTTGTAGGCCCAAGAAGCCCTAATAGACCTCACAGAATGCGCCGTGACCCTGAAGGGAACAGGCTTCTTACAAAGTTCGTAAGCCTTAAGAATTGTGGCCTTGATCCAAAAAGCGATGGTAACCGTGGAAGTAGGCTTCCCTGCCCTAGACCCTCAGGAATGACAAAAAAGAGTGTCAGACGGCCTCAATGGCTCAGTGCGATGCACATAGAACTTGAGACAATGCACACCATCCAAAAGATGAAGATCCCCCTCTTTGTCAGAAGTAGGGTTAGGACAGAAGGAAGGGACCACAATCTTCTGATTGATGTGAAACTCAGATACCACCTTCTGGAGAAACTCTTGTAAGGTGCAAAGCACCGCCTTGTCCTTGAGAAAGACCACAAAGGGTGGTCTACAAGACAGGGCATGCAGCTCCGCGACTTGGCGAACAGAAACAATCACCAGGAGAAAGCCCATCTTCCACGTCAGCATAAGTAGAGGAATGGTAGCCAAAGACTTGAAAGGAGGATGCTGAAGTACTCCCAAGACCAGGTGAAAATCCCATTGAGGAGCAGGGGACTTAAACACTGGACAGGTATGAGCAACCCCCTGGAAGAAAGCCTTGACATCAGGAATGATAGCAAGACGCCTTTGAAAGAAGACAGAGTGCGCAGAAGTCTGAACCTTAAGAGAAATCAGACAGAGACCCTTTTCCACACCATCCTGGAGGAAGGAAAGAACTGTAGAAAGGTCAAAATCCTGAGACAGGTCTATGTCAGCACACCAAGACAGAAAAGTAGACCAAACTAAGCATAGTAGCCACCACACCAAAAGAAAACCATTTCTTCTTCAAAATTTAGGATTCAGTCTCCATGCAGTCAAAGCCAGACAATGAATGTCTTCCTTCCAGAGGTAACCCTGTAGAAGAAGGTCTGAATGGGGGGGGGGGGAGTCGAAGAGGTTCTGCCACTGAGAGGTCCAGAAGGTCTGGAAACCAAGCCTGTCGGGGCCATTACGGAGCAATCAGAATGACTGGGCAGCGCTCTAGGCTCATCTTCCGAAGTACCTCGTGCAAAGATGTATGCCAGAGGAAATGTCCACGGGATCGACAAGGCATCCACTGCCAGAGTCAGGGGACCCACCCAGCGAGAGCAGAACATTGGAACCTTCCTGCTGTGCCTGGTTGCCATCAGGTCGATGCAAGGAAGACCCCACTGTTGGATGATGAGGATGAACCCCTCTAGATGTAGCTCCCACTCTCCGCTGTCCACTGTGTGCCGACTGAGGAAGTCTGCCAGAACGTTGTCTAGAATATGAACTGCAGAAATGGCAAGGACATTCTCCTCTGCCCATGATAAAATAGCCTTGACCTCTAGCCAAGCTGCAAGACTTCTTGTGCCGCCTTGCTTGTTGATGTAGGCTATCGCTGTGGCGTTGTCCTACTGTAACCTGACTGGGCAATCCTCCAGTTGCTGTGTCCAGAGATGTAGGGCATGAAATATCGCCTGAAGCCCCAAGACATTGATGGGAAGGAGATATTCCTCCTGAGACCACCGGCCCTGAACACTCAAGTGCCCCAGCACAGCTCCCCATCCGGAGAGGCTGGCATCTGTCATCACTGTGGTCCAGAAGGGCATCAGGAAGGGTCTGCCTTCAGGAGATTGTTTAGTTTGAGCCATGGAAATGAACTTCATCACCAAGGATGACAACTTCTTGGCTGGAACTGGATCCAGAGACAGGATAGCCTGGACTTTCAGTGCTATCTGATGAGCCACTTCGTCCATGAGAAACACCATCCCCCTCTGAGTGTCGAAGAGGAGGCTCAGAAAGACCATCATCTGGGAAGGAACAAGGTCTGACTTGTCCAAGTTGATGATCCAGTCGTGATGGGAGAGAGCATGAATGCAGTCCTGCACCTGCTGGTGAAGGAGTTCCGGAGACGAGGCCTTCAGAAGGAGGCCATCCATGTATGGAGTCATCCTGATGCCGTTCTGATGTAGGACGGAGATCAATGCTCCTAGGACACTGCTGAAGACTTGAGGAGCTATGGTTAGGGCAGAGAACTGGAAATATCCTCGATCCCAGGCAAAGTGGAGATACTGCCGACTCACTGGATAAATGGTGATGTGCAGATAGGCATCTTGAAGATCCAGAGTGGCCAGAAATTCCCCAAGAGACATGGCTGCTGTCACTGTGCCCAGAGACTCCTGGCAGTACTGGGACCTAACCACAAAGGAGTTGAGATCCTTCAGATCCAAAATGGGAAGACAGCCCCCACCCTTCTTGGAAACCACAAAGAGGTTGGAGTAGAATCCCAAGCCCCTCTCCTGAGAGGGAACTGGCTCCAGGACCGCCTTGTCCAAAAGGGCCTGTATAGCTTCCTCAAAAAGGCATCTCTTTCTGCTCCTGAGGGACAAAGAGAAACAAAGGTCCTTGGAGGACGAAGAAGGTGAAGGGAATCCTGTATCCTGAGGCCACCACTTGTAAAAACCATGGGTCCCCCATAGAGCTCTGCCAAGCTGAAAGGCAGTGGCGTAAGCGGCCACCTACCTGCGGGTGGTGACCCGGGTTTGGTGAGTCATGCAGAAGAAGGTTTGGAAGTCTTGGGCTTTGTAGAGGACTTGGATCTCCATTGCTGCGTAGGCTTGGATGAGGAGCGGGAGCCTGAGGGACTGTCTGGGTCGCCTGGCGCAAGTCTGCCTGAAAGGGACGAAAAAGCCAATTCCTTTTGACAGGCCCCTTCTTCCTCAGGACCACTGGCAGGTGAGTACTCTTCTCTCCAGTGGCCTCATTGATGAGATCCTTGTATGCAGGCCCAAAGACGGAGGATCCCTGAAAAGGCAAAGACAGGAGAGCATTCTTGAAGGCCATGTCAGCTGACCAGATCTTAAGCCAAAGAGCCCTTCTGGCTACCACAGACATGGTAGAAGCCCTGGCTACCATTCGCACAGCATCAAACAGGGCAGCAGAGACGTAATGCTAAACCTTAGCAATGTTAGCGAGAAGTCGCAACATGTCAGAAGTAGGGGCCCCCTGATAGACATCAGAATTGAGCTGTTCAGTCCAAACAGCCACAGCCCTATTTTCCCATGCAGCAGCAAAGGTAGGGCGAAGGGCAGAGCCCGCCATCGCACAAATAGCCTTTAGAGAAGTCTCAAGCTTCTTATCAGTCCAGTCTTTGAGAGCAGAGGCATCAGCCACTGGCAAGGCAGTTGCTTTAGAAAGCCTGGAAACTTGGGCATCCACTTTGGAGGGATGAACCCACTGAGTGAGGGCCGTTTCAGAAAATGGGTAAAGTTTAGCAAACTTCCTAGACACAGATTGTTTCTTGTCTGGAAATTTCCACTCCTCTGACACCAAGCGGTCAAGGGTGGGGTTAGGTGGAAAGCAAGTATGGGGCCTAACAGGCTCCTGAAAAACATCAGAGGGGTCAGAAGACGCCTCCTGCACCAAGGGAATGTTCAGGGTGGACAACACAGCCCTGATCAGGCCCTCAGCCGAGGGGATGGGGTCCACTGCAAAGGGGTCCCCAAGAAACTGAGATGAAAAAACAGCTGAATAGTCATCATCATCAGAGTCCACCAACAACTCCTCGTCAGAGGAGTCAGACACATCAGGTGCACCTGGCGGTTTAGGCAGGGAAGATCTGATAGGGACGGGGGCCTGCCATGAGCGGAAGACCCCCTGTAAAGTGGATGGAAGAAGTTGTAAGGTGGACCGGAGGTCCCTGGTAGTAGCCTTAAACTCTTGCATCCATACTGGCTCTAGTGCATGGCTGGAGGACCCTGTAGGAGATTCAGGGGCAGCAGCGCATGCTGGGCAAATATGGCCTGAGAATTTTCTAGGTAACCCTGTATGACATGAGGAGCAATGAGCAATGGGGGACACAGAGACCCCAGATTCCTTAGTCTTAAGTCTAGCATCAGCCTCAAGTGGAATAGACATTCTCACAGAAGTCAACTAGTCAATAAATACACTGATCACCCAAAAACAATGTTTAAATGTGATAAAATAGCCCAGAAAATGTTATAATAAACTTATCTGGCGAAGAAAGGGTTAAACAGCTGAGGAGAGAGGAAGAGTCCAGGCCCTGTGCAGGATACTCGTTCTCCAAAAAGCACAAAATGGCAGCTGTGACGGGAGCCAATCAGAAATGAGCGTGCAAAGCGAGAGCTCATGGGATTTGTAGTTTTTCTGACAAAAGTACCCCAACAGTGCCCGAAGCCCCCCCCAGCATGTTCAGAACATTGACCAGATGACAGAGCAAGAGCAGATAAGAAAAATGAGCCGTCTCTGACATCACTGTGATAAGCGGTTGCAGAGATATGCCCCAACTGTACAGTCCCATTGAAGTGAATGGAGCAATGGCGTCTGTGCGGTAAAGCGCGGTCTTAAAGGTGCAGTACACAATTTCAACAAAAAATGAATGAAGGTAAATTTTAAGCTAAAATTATACCAGGACATGTAATTAAAGCATAAAAACACTCAAACAGTAGGGAAAGTGCTCTCAACCCCCCACAACATGCCAAACCAGCAGTGAAAGAGTTAAAGTACCTCAGAAACCTGCTCCAAACACCCAGACATACAGATAGACCCCTAGAGTATGCAATAGGAACTCAAATGATAAAGACCCCTGTGTGGAGGGGTTCCATGGGACATGTGGACCTCAGCACTCAAAGGGTTGCTCACCTTTTTTGCAGAACTTCTTTCTTCAGATTACCATATATCAAGAAGAGGCCTCAGTGGGCAACTCCTGGGGAAAGAACTTGCAGCCAAGATTTTCCCCCCAGGGCTTAGGTCCACAAATAAGCACCTGGTAAACTGAGCTATCCACATTTGGGTGATGGGAATTGACAGTGATGGTAATCCACCTAATGGTGGTATTCCATATCTAGCAGAAAATAATAAAATTCTAAAACTACACAGAACTGTTATCTTGCCTTGTTGCTTGCAACGAGGAACAAAACTTACTGAAGCTAACAGGAAGCTGCAGCTAAGGTTAGAGGGTAGGCTCCACCCCTGCACTCACTTCTCAAAATTGGTCCTGTCTACTTAAAGGGGAGGAGCGCCTACCCAAAGTTACCACTAACCTGTATTGGACGACAGAGAAAACGACATTCAAAACTGCTTATGTTTCACGTTAGCCAAAAGTGCAGCAGGTGTATAACTTAGGAATAATTAACAATTTTATTTTTGAAAGAGTCAAAGTCTCTCAGCATACATCCCATGCATCCCTCTTTAGGAGAGACAGCCTCTTTTTGAGACCCAAATCTTTCTGTCCCGCTTTTTAGGAGATCAGACTGTGTGGTGTGTATATAAATGTATCACATCGCTCCACAGCAATAAAACTCACATTAATGTTTGGTTAAACTTCAGTATATATGTTTTAAATACTTTCGCCTTGCTTTAAATCATTTATTTTTTTACGTAAAGAGGTGTCAAAATATCATGAAATACCCTAAAAATTCTTGTAATGAACCACCCATCAGCCACACCCCAGTAACACCACCTAAAACAAAAGAGTCCCTTTTTTTGGCCATTTGAAATGTTGGGATGTATGTCTCAGTGGAGCACAGAGCTTAATTAGCATATGAAATGTCACAGAAAATCTTCACTAGCATATGAAAAACACAAAGATAACATCATTAGCATATATTATCATATTATACCAAGTATGAATATTTCCTTAACTGTACATTTGCTGGTCTTTTGATTAGCAAGTCACATAGGTAGTCTTTAAAGGGATAGTAATACTTAAAATGTAAAAAAAATATGTTGTAGGGTTTATTCCCCTGAGTAAAACAAGGGAACTCCCACTGCTGAAAGGTGTTTCATTCAAAAGTTATTAATTTTCAAAGTTGAATTTTTTAGGTGCAATATCACAGTGGCCTGAAATTGTACTGTGGCGCTGTTGCTACACGATCCTATGTACAGCTCTGGTCAATTGACCATAAATCTCCATAGGATGGTGTAGCAACAGCGCCACTGTACAATTTCAGGCCACTGTGATATTGCGCCTAAAAAAATTAAACTTTTAAAATTAATAACTTTTGAATGAAACACCTTTCAGCAGTGGGAGTACTCTTGTTTTACTCAGGGGGATAAACCCTACAACATATTTTTTTTTACATTTTAAGTATTACTATCCCTTTAATGACATTTTCAGATATGCAGACTTGAATCAAGGTGACAGGTCTACTTTAATAAAATAGACTGAGGCTGATGTACTTAGAGGAAGTGGAGAAATTCTGGAGCAAACCAACTAGTGGACATATAAACATTCTCCATATCTCCACTGATTTCAACCTCTTGAATCCTAATGCATCCTGAGGAAGGGTCAGAGGGTTCAGAATAACTATATGCTTTCTGGCACTACTATCTGTATACAGTGGTTCACCTGTTGTCCTACATGTTTCTGTGACATGTACTGTGGTTGTCATTGCTGGAATCAGTGGGCAGCAACGGAGCAGGGTGGTTATGCACTAAGGTGTGATAAAGAGGTGATAACACTGCAATAATTTCTCCATTTGCTATGTAATTCTATAGAGTCAATGCATTAAGATCTCCAAGCTGGAGAAATCTTAGTGCATTGGCTCGGTAGACTAACATAAGAACTGGAGAAGTGATATCACTGGACAAGTAAGTGTGTGTGTGTGTGTGTGTGTGGGTGTGTGTGTGTGTGTGTAAAACGCACACATATAAAACTAACAAAAATTATGAAAGCACTTTTTAGAGCAAATGGCAAACAAATTATGTAAACCCAGTTTATCTGTTACACACACATAGTGAGTTCTATAACAATTGTACTCATATTCCACCAGAATTTCTTCAAGAGAGGTTCTTCAAACACAGAAGAAAATATATATGTATTGTGATATAGCAATATTCTGCTGGATGGAACCTGCAAATGTGGGGACATGGTATTACTGTTCCTGTGCCACAGGGAACCCAAGGCGATGGGAAAATCCATTGTAACCAGTCCCTGTACTGAGTTACACTGCACATAAATGTAAAAGCCAGATGCTTTGTATATTTCATGGCTAATAAAAACGTTTTTTGTGTGTTTCTATATACTGAGTAGTAGACAAGTTTCTGTGTGACTTGATATACAGTAGGGAACAAGTTTTTTTTTAACTTTTTAATTAATCTCTCTTGAGTAAAGTTTATTTTATGAATTGGATGAATATATGTTCTTACACATATATTGCACCTATTTTCTCAATTTGTATACCATTAAGACTAAAAAGGAGCACATCCATAAGTTTTCTTTTGTTTTGTATGTATGATTGCAAAAAAGCAAAAAATATATGCACATCCCGAATTCACTCAACATTGACTTTGTATAATGATGCAAAATAGGATTTTAGTCTTACCTGTTAAATCCTTTTCACTTAGTCCATACAGGTTATTGGTACACTGGGGAGGCAATCCACCCCTTTAAGTAGGCAGGAACATTCATCTAAATGTATGCAGGGGGAGGGGCCTCCCCTCCCTCTTAGGCTGCACCTCAGTCAGAACAAGCCAGAATGATTTGAGACACTAACACTGACCAGAGATAGGAGAGAAGAAGAAGACCCCTGTGAGCATGCCCCAAAGGACTCCCACAGAATGCCACAGAAAGCCAAGCATGGTCTCTTGACAGGGTGCGAGACCAGTAACCTGTATGGACTAAGTTAAAAGGATTTAACAGGTAAGACTAAAATCCTATTTTCACTGTCGTCCAATACAGGTTACTGGTACATTGGGATGTCCAAACATTGAGTTTTCCCAGAGGCGGGAAGAAGGCAAGGACCAGGCGCAAGGCCCCCAGAGTCACTAGAACCTCTATGAACCAACCGGTCATAGATCCCAACAAACAGAAGTGTCAACGGACACCAACTAGGGGTAACAACAGACCCCAAGAACAAAAACACAGCACACTGAACAAGAGCCAACAGGGCTCAACAGTAAGGAAGCACTGAGGATCTCAGAAGAAGAAGAGCCTAGACAAGCAAAACAGCCGCCAGGACCTTCCTCCCAAAGCTGGCATCAGCCGAGGCCAGCACATCCACACGGTAGTGCTTAGAGAATGTGTGCACAGAGGACCAAGTGGCCGCCCGGCACAGTTGATCAGCAGACGCTTGGTTCTTATAGGCCCAAGAGGCCCCAATTGATCTGGTAGAATGAGCAGTGACCAGGAAGGGCACATGTTTATTCCGCAATTCGTAAGCCTTACGAATAGTAGACTTTATCCAAGATGCAATGGTCACCTTGAATGCCGGTCTCCCTGCCCTAGGCCCCTCAGGAATGACAAACAGAGCGTCAGACTTCCTGATAGACTCAGTGCGATGAACATAAAATTTGAGATAACGCACTACATCCAACAAATGAAGATCCCTCTCCTTGTCAGAGGAAGGGTTAGGGCAGAAAGAGGGCACCACAATCTCTTGATTGATGTGAAATTCGGAGATAACCTTAGGCAAAAATTCCTTGGAAGTGCGAAGCACAGCCTTATCCTTGTGGAACACCAGATAAGGAGGTTTACTAGACAGAGCTTGTAATTCTGCCACCCGGCGAACTGATACAATAGCCAAAAGGAAGGCCATCTTCCAGGTCAAAAGCCGTAAAGGAATAGTAGCTAAGGACTCAAAGGGGGGTCGTTGGAGAACCCCCAGAACTAGATTAAGGTCCCACTGAGGAGCTGGACTCTTGAAAGTGGGCCGAACATGAGCCACACCTTGGAAGAAAACTTTGACATCAGGAAGAACGGCGATGCGCTCCTGGAAAAAGACAGAGAGCGCAGAAGTCTGAACCTTGAGAGAACTCAGACTGAGTCTCTTATCAAAACTGTCCTGTAAAAAGGCCAGGACAGTAGGAAGATGGAATTCGTGCGATAGGTCCCTATCAGCACACCATGCTACAAAGGTTGACCAGACTCGGTGACAGATCTTAGAAGACACTGGCTTATGAGCACGAAGCATCGTAGACACCACAGAAGAGGAAAAACCCTTTTTCTTCAGAATTGAGGATTCAACCTCCAAGCCATCAAATGAAGATGATGAACATCCTCCTTCCACAGGTAACCTTGTAGCAGCAGATCTGGATGAGAGGGAAGCGGAAAGGGTTCCGCTACAGACATTGCCATCAGATCCGGATACCAGGACTGACGAGGCCAGTTCGGAGTGATTAGGATAACTTGACAACGTTCTACCTTCAGCTTCTGGATGACTCTGATCAACAGTGGAAGAGGAGGGAAGATGTAGGCTAGGGAGAAGTCCCAAGGGATGGACAAGGCGTCCACTGCCAGGGCCAGCGGATCCCTCCACCGGGAGCAGAACACTGACACCTTCCTGTTGTGCCTGGTTGCCATCAGATCCATTACAGGAACCCCCCACATCTGGGTTAGAAGGTGAAACACCTCTGGAGAAAGAGCCCACTCTCCGCTGTCGACTGTGTGATGGCTGAGAAAGTCTGCCATGACGTTGTCTACGCCTGGAATGTGTACCGCTGAAATGACGGGAACATGTGCTTCCGCCCAAGACAAAATGGCCTTGACCTCTAACCATGCGGCGAGACTTCTTGTTCCGCCTTGCCTGTTGATGTAAGCCACTGCGGTGGCGTTGTCTGACTCCACTCTGACTGGACAACCCTCCAGTTGAGATTCCCAATGTCTCAGGGCAAGGAATATGGCACGAAGTTCCAGAATGTTGATGGAGAGGAGAGATTCCTCCAATCCCCACTTCCCCTGAGCACTGAAGCGACCCAACACTGCCCCCCATCCCAGGAGGCTGGCATCCGTCTGACCGTGGTCCAATAGGGGATCTGGAAGGATCTCCCTTTCAGGAGATGAGACAGATCCAACCACCATTCCAAGCTCAACTCGACATGAGGAGGCAGAGAGACAGACAGCTGCAGATGGTGTGGACGATTCCTGCACGTCTGGATCACAAACCTCTGAAGTTCCCTGGTGTGTGCCATAGCAAATGGCACCGCCTCTATTGTGGAAATGAATTTCCCCACCAGAGAAGTCAATTTCGGCACTCGAAACCGCTCAAGAGCCAGAATCTTTGATACTCGGAGAGCAATCTGATGAGCCACCTCTTCTGGTAGAAACATCATGCATCATTGAGTGTCGAACAGGAGACCCAGGAAGAGTATCTGCTGAGATGGGACCAAGTCTGACTTGTCCAGATTCACAATCCACCCGTGGCGAGTGAGTGTCTGAATGCAAGCCTGAACCTGCTGGTGAAGGATCTCTGCTGATGAAGCTTTCAAGAGTAAATCGTCCATGTAGGGAGTCACTCTGATGCCATCCCGATGGATCACTGCTATCAAGGCTCCCAAGACTCTCTGAAAAACATGCGGAGCTGTTGTCATTCCAAAGGGAAGAGCCGAAAATTGAAAATGACCTTTGTGGCAGGCAAACCTGAGATACCGCCTGCTCTCTAGATGGATAGGGATGTGCAGATATGCATCCTGAAGATCCAGGGAGGCAAGGAATTCCCCCGGAGACATAGCAGCTATCACAGTGCGCAGAGATTCCTGTCGATAGTGGGTACTCACAACAAAGGAATTGAGATCTTTGAGGTCCAAAATAGGACGAGCTCCACCGTCCTTTTTGGCCACAACGAACACGTTGGAATAGAATCCTGAACCTGTGTCCTCTGGAGAAACTGGCTCCAGGACTTCTTTGTCCAAAAGATCCTGAATAGCGTCATCGAACAGACGCCTTTTTGTAGGTTCCTGAGAAGGACGAGTAAAATGGAACCGAAAAGGAGGAAGAGAAGAGAAAGGGATCCTGTATCCCTCTGACACCACCTGAAGAACCCAAGGGTCCGCCACTGACTCCTCCCAAGTCCGGCGAAAGATGTGAAGGCGCCCACCTACAGCCAGATGCAGACCCGGGTTCGGCGAGTCATGCCGAAGCAGTCTTGGAGGCCTTGGCCTTGGGGGCAACTTTGGGCTTCCAGGACTGTTTGGGCTTGAAGGAGGTGCGTGAAGCAGGCGGAACCGTCTGGGACGCGGAGCGTGTCTCAGTTTGGAAGGAATGAAAGGACCGATTGCGTTTAGCTGGGAACTTCTTTTTAAAGACTGAGGGTAGAAGAGTACTTTTACCTCCAGTAGCCTCGCTAATCAATTCCTTTAATTCAGATCCAAACAGGGAAGTCCCTTGGAAGGGCAAAGAAAGCAAAACTTTCTTGGAAGCGGTGTCAGCAGACCAAATTTTTAACCAAAGAGCGCGTCTAGCCACCACAGAAGAAGTGGAGGCCCTCGCCATCATGCGAACTGCGTCAAAAGCAGCATCAGAAACATAGTTCTGAGCTTCAGAAATATTAGCAAGAAGTTGCAACTGCTCTGACACTGGCGCATCCTGGCGAACCGCCACAGTAAGCTGTTCAGTCCAGACCGCAATGGCCCGGTTAACCCACGCCACAGCAAAGGTTGGACGCATGGCAGTACCAATGGAGGCAAAAATAGACTTAAGACAAGTCTCTAACTTTTTGTCCGTCCAATCCTGTAAAGCAGAAGCATCAGATACAGCCAAAGCAGTAGATTTAGACAATGTAGAAACTGGAGCATCCACCTTAGGAGGATGAACCCATTTAGCCAGTTCAGTCTCAGGAAAAGGATAAAGTTTGGCAAACTTTTTTGAGACTGAAGAGGACTTATCAGGATTTTTCCACGCATCAGAGACTAGGCGTTCAAGAGTAGGATTCGTGGGAAAACATGTAACAGCCTTGGAAGGTTTCTGAAACACGTCCGTTGGGTCAAGAGTAGATTCCTGACACAAGGGAAGATTGAGGGTGGTCAGCACAGCCCTGATCAAACCCTCTGCAGAGAGTTCAGGGTCACATTCATAAGGGTCCCCAATGGATCTGGTAGACTCAATAACTGTACCATCCTCAACATCAGAATCCTGCAACAATTCTTCCTCAGAAGAATCAGAGATGTCAGGGGCTCCCTGTGGCTTGGGCAGGGAGGTCCTGACAGTGGAGGGGGTCTGCCATACTTGAAGAGCCCCCTGAACCTGAGAGGGAAAGAGCTGAAGAGTGGATCTAAGATCCCTAGTTGCAGCCTTGAACTCTTTCACCCATGTTGGCTCAGTAGTGTGACTGGAAGGCCCTGGGTTGCTGCCATGACCTTCCGCACAAGTTGGGCATAAATGACCAGAAAATTCTCTAGGTAGCCCTGCGTGACAGGAGGAGCAAAACGCAATGGGGGAGACAGATACCCCAGCCTCCTTCGTCTTAGGTCTAGTCCCAGGGTCAAGTGGAGTAGACATGCTCACAGCGTCAGATATACCTCACTGATAGGAATCACCCAATTAAAGTGTGAAAGATTAAATATTCACCCCAGAAACGTTTAAAAACTAAACTTATCTGGCAAGCGAAGGGTTAATCAGCAGAGGAGAGAGAGAAGGTCCGGTCCCTGCGTAGTATAATCGATGAGAAGAACTCACAAAATGGCTGCCACGACGGGAGCCAATCAGAAAAAGAGCGAGAACCGAGCGCTCATGGGAAGCGTAGTTTTCCTCATCAAGTACCCCAAAACAGTGCCCGAAGCCCCCCAAGTCCCCCAACACACTCAAACATACAACCAGATGATAGAGCAAGGGAAGACAAATAAAATGAGCCCTCTCTGAAGTCGCTATGTGAAGCGGTTCCAGAGATACGTCCCACACAGTGTAAGCCCATAGAGAGTAAAGGAGCAATGGCGTCTATGCGGGAAAAGCGAGCTTAAAGGCGCAGAACATTATTTCTAATAAACTTTACCCTTAAAGTAAAAATTCCATAACACATAGCAAACATATGTACTATGAAGGCAAACATTACCCAACCAAGGCAAACTTTGAAAATGCCCATAAAATAGGAAAACCCAGCAGAGAAAGGGTTAAATCCCACATAAACTGCTCCAAAACTCAGACATATACTTATACATTGCATTAGCAAGACATATAAAACACCCAATGAGCGCTGGAGTGCACAATGAGAACTCCCAAATACAGTTCCAATGAAGGGACAAGTGGACCTTCGGCACTCAAAGGGTGGCTCACCTTTCCTGCAGGACTTCTGTCTTCAGGTTACCAAGATCAGAAAGGAATTACCACAGAGGATAATCCCCAGGGAAATACTTGAAATCAAGTTATTCCCTCATCAGGGCAAAAGATCCACCAGAAGTACCCTGGAAGCTGTGCTATCCACTTTAAAGAGGGCATTTGACAGCCTTGGTAACCCGCCTAATGGTGGTATTCCATATTTGTAAAAATAACAAAGAAACTAAAACTTGAAGAGAGCTGTTCTCTGCCTGGTGTGAACACACCGAGGAACAAATCATTCTGGCTTGTTCTGACTGAGGTGCAGCCTAAGAGGGAGGGGAGGCCTCGCCCCCTGCATACATTTAGATGAATATTCCTGCCTACTTAAAGGGGCGGATCGCCTCCCCAGTGTACCAGTAACCTGTATTGGACGACAGTGAAATGATAATAACGTATGTCATTGTATTAAAATGGTGATAAATTAAGTAATAATATGTATACAATTGCAGAATGATACATAGTTTACAGTAAATGAATACTGATGTGCACTAGAACTCAGTTTTTTTGCTATTAGCCATTTCATTTAAAATTGGTTGCATGCTAGCTTTTTTTTTTACATGATCTCATCATGGTATTATACCATTACTGGAGAAGGGCAGGGCAAAACTTCTATGGTATTGTTGTATTGTTCTGCTGGCCTTATATAATGATGTAATAGCCTGTATATCTTATGAAAGTTTATTTGTTTACGTCTTGCCACTTAGTCTCATGTAATGGTGTACTGCCCTGCTAATCTCATGTTACTGTGTATTGCCCTGCTTGTTACATATAATTACGCATTGCCCTGCCAGTCTCACAATATAATGTAATTAAATAGATCCCTGCTGATCTCATAATGGGATATTATTCGAATGGTCTCATGAGACTACAGGGAATGTTTATTCTGCAGTACAAGTGCAGGTACTATGATGGACACTAGTGACACTGCCCAGGGGAAAACTGTCCCTGGAAATGGTTTTAAAAATTTTGGAAAGCATGCCACTTGTGCTTCATATCCCTGTATTGTCAGAAGTATGTCTGTGCTATGGATGGTCAACCTGTAACCCTTGGTTCTAACTATTGTTGGACTACAACTCCCATCATCCTTAGCCAGTCATGATGAGGGCTGCAGCTTATGCACTATGATATGATAAAGGTGAGATATGCTCTCCAGTTTTGATATTCTTTTATGGAAAGTAATCACTAAGGGCCGTATGTTCAAAGGGATAACGACAAAAAAATGTGGTATGAAAGACAAAAATAAGTAATTGAATGCATGAACGACATATTTTCTATAGCGCATAAGACAAAAAACTAGTAATGTCTATTGTGTACGACACATCTCCAGAACTGACTGTCAAAGGGGCGGGGCTAAAATATTCTCCAGTGTCGTACAAAGGAAAAGAAAATTTGTCGTAACTAACAACAAAAATGTCTTTCAAAAAACAAAATTTGTACTTTAAGAAAAAAGTGGACAGAATGTGTTTTGAATGTGAGAATTTTTGTTCTTAGTTAAGACATTTTTTTGTCGTTCCATACGACAATTTCAGTCAGGACAAAAGACATATTTCCAATCACAACCGGCACTCTCTGAAAATATTAATGATCCTAACGACACTGTACTTTGAAAAGTCGTTACAAACTACAAAAGCTATTTCACTACTTCTTTGAACATATTGCCCTAAGAGATTGACAATTTGGAGAGATCTTTGTGCATAGGCTTCATAGATCAATATAGGGACTGTAAAGTTTATGTTACCATGGATACACATGGACAAATGTCTTTGTGCATACACACATGCCATTGTATAAATAATGACTTGTTGGCCCAGATATAAGAAAATGTTTTCCTCCCCCATGCAAGAAAATGATTCTCTTCATAACGTTACGTCCCCCTACTGCTTATAATCCATCTTAAAAACTATATGGAGTCTAAGATAAATAAATGAATAACGAAAGGGAAAATCCTAGTAATGCAGCCAGCTCCTACAGCTGACTTCTTCAAATTTTTATTAGCAAGTGGTATCTCCATTTCCTCTTGTTTTTCCACATTCACAGGTTCTAGTACACACTGTACTGGTGCTGACCTTGTGGAATAACAGTGAATGTTCAGAAAAATCAGCTGAAAGCATCAGTCTTTTTGGATGTAGATGAACTGCAGGGGAGTTGTTCTGTCCTGCAGAAGTATCCCTCAGCCATATATTAGTGACATAAGTGATGAGGCTAGGACATGTGTCCATCAAGTTCAGCCCATGTCATATCACCCTTACTCATCCAGGGGAAGGCAAAAAAAAAATATTGAAGTAATTTCCAAATGAGCCTTACCCCTATGAAAGCCAGAGGGGTATGCAATGCATTGCCAAGCAATGCGTTGCACACCCCTCTGGCATTCAAGGGGTTAAGCGGGTAAAAAACATCCTTCCTGAGTCCAATGTTATGTTTCACAAAGGTTATATGCTCTTTAATTAATAAAGGGGGAAATTGCTGCCCCCATGCTGGGGGGTGTGTGATGAGGGGTCATGATACCCCTCTTGAGGTCTGAAGTACTTTTTTAATACAAATTACATATATAATTTAAAAAAAGAAAATAATTGTTACACATAAATCAATTATTTAAATTACATTTTCACACAAATTACATATATAATAAAAACAAACACCTTTTTTATACATATGCAGGTTGCCTATTAACCCTATGAGTACCAGAGGGGTAGCAAACATATTACAATACCTCTCTGGTACTCATCTTGCAATACAAAATATGAGGGCATGTCGAATATAAAAGGAGAAGAGAAACGTTGGGTAAAAATGGTGAAAGAAAGTCATGGGAGCACTGTAGTCGACTTCTCAAGGGGGAGGGGGGGTTAAAATGTCAGATGTACAATATTCGTCGAGTTAATATGGTGAAAGAAAGCACTGTAAGTCAGATTTGGAAGGGAAAGGGTTAATTGTCGACTATGAACAATATTTGTCGGATTAATGTGGTGTAAGAAAGCACTGTAAGTCGGATTTGGAAGGGGAAGGGTTAATTGTCGACTATGAACAATATTTGTCAGATTAATGTGGTTAAAGAAAGCACTGTAAGTCGACTTTTAAAAGGGGGGGTTAATATGTTGAAGGGGGGCACTCTGTTGGATTTTGTTATGTGGAGAACACATCTAACACTGAACTTGACCTTTCTGTCATAAAATGTATGCCTATTTCCTTGGACTTTGATATTTTGCTCATTTTTTGTAGGCGGTAGTCAGAAAAAAGCAGACAGCGCCAGGTTTGTTACTACTCTAAAAAGTGCTGTCTACGTCAGTCTTGTTTTACCGTTGTTCTGCAATAGAATACCGACACATGTTTGCAAAATTTGCTCTACTTGTTTTTCTTGTAATACCGGTTTTAGAGTGGGTAATAGAATCGAGCCCTAGATGTCTGTGTTATTAATGTGATACTCTGCAGAAATCACTTACAAACACAGGGTTAATTGAACAAAGTGCTGCAAGTCTCACTGGGTAGGGTTAGTGCAGGGGGTCTCAGTGAAGAATAATAGATTACAGGTGTGTCATCTCACCTCTCATGGGGGCATTTCCACCTCACTGTGGAGACAAGAAAGGAAACAGTTATGGAGACATTTTTTATCAGAATCACATTATTATATAGTCTTGTGACCTACTGCTACATACATCTAGGAAGAATAAGCCCTATTTTTTAAATAAATAATTATATATCTATATCTACTATTTACAAGTAGAAGCATCTGGCATGGCTTTGCCACTGAGGTGAACCATGTTTTTTTTTGTATTAAAAGTCAGACCTCGTACTGAGGCATCAGGACCCCTCCTGAATCCCCCAGCTACAATAGTGGCAACACAGGGGATCTAGAGAGATTCCCTGCATCCGTACTACCCCAATACTGGGTAGGGGTGGGTGGGATTGGGAAACCCATCACGTGAGTATGTTTCTTGATCCCACCAACTACTACCCGGGTATTCTTGGCAGAGTGGAAGCAGGGGAGCTTTGAATCCACTGGGAGATCAGTAACTGGGGGCCATCAGGAGGGGTCCTTATGCCCAACTACAAGGTCTGACTTTTTGTGTAAATGCTTGACTGAAGAGGCAGGGGACGAGTAGCAGAGGTGGTTGGTTGAAAAGGCAGGGAGCTCTCCTCCTCAACCAACCAAAGTTTTTCAGACATGTCCCCTGACAACGAACCAGATTGACTTACATATTTTATATATGCTTAATGAAACAAGGGTACTCTCAGCTCAAACATCTTTAGCTTACATAACAACGCAATTATATGAGCTGTCATAACATAATAATGCTTTGGTACTGCTGTCCATGGAAAGCTTTTGATCATCACATGAGAAGATCTCCAGAAACAGCAACAACACCATCCTGTTCTGACTTTTCATTTGTTAAAAAGACACACATAAAAGTAATAACTTTTGAATGAAGTACCTCACGCAGTAAGAGTACATTATAGAAGAAGATGAACAGTAGCTGACCAAGGTGCTGAAAACCCTGCTGGACATAAGGATTACTGGTATGTGTTCCTTTGCAGGGGCTGTTGCTTCATAACTTAGTCGGATTAATGCTATGAGTACCAGTGGGGTAAGAATACCACACTGGCACTCAGGGTTAAGTCTACTAACATTGGACAACTTTTTCATACTTTGGATGTATTGATTTGGGGCTTAGGGTCAATACATCCACTGGAACTTAGGTATATTTATTTATTTATTTTTTACAAACATTCAATTGATTTGTTGGCAGTTAAAAGTTGCGTTAAGGGACTCTGTGCTCAAAAAAAAGGGTGACGATTTTCCCACAATAAAGTGGGTCCCTTAGCGCAACTCACTGCTTAACGCAATTAACTGAATAGAAAATTTAGCCCTTTGTAGTAAGTTTCTGTGGGCTCAAATGGCCACTGGTGCTTATTTTTCTGCCAGCAGTTCTTCAAAGCACAGGTAACTGCATTTCTTACCTTGCTTGATAAACTGCCAACTGGGATTTTTTGGCCTAACGGAATCTTTTAGATTTAGGCCTTATTCTTTATACATGATTCAAGTGATATTTTTGGTTGTCCCTATGTCGAACAGAGGGTTAACCATTAAATTGAATCCCATTTTGAATGTGGTAACAGACACCGGCATATTTATTTAGTTTGGTGAATTTAACCCCTTAGGTGATAGAGATTTATACTTACATGTCTTTGCAGAAATTTGTATTTTCAACTTAAAGCAAAACTTTCAAAATTAAAGTGCCCCCATATATTTATTAACATAGTGATACGCATATACATACTTGTATATGCTGAATAAGTCATTATTGAGAAATACAACTCAGCGTGCAACAGCACAGACATCTTGCAGAAAAGGCATCTGTGAGTCTGTCTGTCCCGTTCACCTCCAGGATTGGTGAGTGGAGTTCCTTTGTACCTCAAGGTACCGGTAGGGACTGATGGGACAGGAGCATAGAGCGCCTACAGCAAGATCTCTGCCGCTGATGCCTGCCGAATAAGTTGTATTTCTCAATAATGCCAGACTTATTCAGCATAATAAAAGGAGGCAATTTAATTTTAATGAAAGCTCTGCTTTAAATTCACACATACAAATCCTGTATGTCTTTTAAGCTTATATAGCATGATGATTTGTTATTTATTACAATGCATATGTCATTTATGTGATAGATATTTTTATTATGCTATAGATTGTTGATGAATGTTCTATGTAATTTATACATATGATATGGATTGTTCCAGTGTATTTAACAAATTATGGGTGTATTTCGTTTCATTGCTATTTGTATTTCAAGTTACAGCTTTAAATTTACGAGTACACACTATTTTGATTGATTTCAGTATGTGATTGGTCAGTTTGAATAATTTTCCACCTACTGACACAATTACCCAGGATACATCCATCTATTTAAACTGTTTGTTTGTGGCAGAACGGCTTATATTACCTTCTGTTGAAATGGTGGGTATGACCATGAAACAAGTTGGGGTAGATTCTGTATTTTAATATATATTTTTATCTATTAAATATATTTTTTATTTACAATTCTGGTCCTGCCATTTATATACAATACTGTGCAAAAGTCTTAGGCAAGTGTGAAAAAATGCTGTAAAGTAAGAATGTTTTCAAAATGTAAGTAAACAGAAGAAAAATCTAAATCAAATCAATATTTGGTGTGACCATCCTTTGCTTTCAAAACAGCACCAATTCTTCTAGGGACGCTTGAAGAAAGTCACAGATTTTGTAGGCATATAGTCAGGTGTATGATTAAACAATTATACTAAACAGTTGCTAATGATCAATTTAATATGTGGGTCGAAACACAATCAATAACTGAAAAGAAACAGCTATGTATGAGGAAAAAAACTGGGTGAGGAACAAGGTGAGTTTGCTGAAGACAGATTAATGTCAAAAGTCACACACCATGGCCAGACTAAGCACAGCAACAAGACCCAAGGTATTTATACTGCATTAGCAAGGTCTCTCCCAGGCAGAAATTTCAAGGCAGACAGGGGTTTCCAGATGTGCTGTCCAAGCTCTTTTGAAGATGCACAAAAAAAACAGGCAACGTGGAGGACCGTAGACGCAGAGGTTGGCTAAGCAAACTTAATTCGGCAATTGAAAGACACATCATGCTTACTTCCTTTCACAATCAGAAGATATCCAGTAGATATATCAGCTCAGAATTGGCAGAAAACAGTGGGAATCTGGTACACCCATCTACTGTCAACAGAAGTCTGGTCAGAAGTGGTCTTCTTGGAAGACTTGTGGCCAAAAAGCCATACATCCGACTTGGAAACAAGCCCAAGAGACTTAACTATGCACAAAAACACAGGAACTCAGGTGCAGAAAAATGGCAGCAGGTGTTCTGGACTGATGAGTCAAAATTTGAAATATTTGGCTGTAGCAGAAGGTAGTTTGTTCGTTGAAAGGCTGGAGAGCGGTGCAAGAATGAGTGTCTGCAGGCAACAGTGAAGCATGGTGATGGTTCCTTGCAAGTTTGGGGCTGCATTTCTGCAAATGGAGTTGAGAATTTGGTCAGAATTAGTGGGCTACATAATGCTGAAAAGTACAGATAGATACTTATCCATCATGCAGTACCATCAGGGAGACATCTGGTTGGCTCCAAATGTACTCTACAGCATAACAACTACCCCAAACATACAGCCAAAGATATTAAGAACTAGCTTCAGCATAAGGAAAAACAAGGAGTCCTGGAAGTGATGGCACGGCCCCCACACAGCCCTGATCTTAACATCATCTAGTCTAAAAGAACTGATGGTATTTTGAAGGCAAAGAGTGGTCACACCAAATATTGATTTGATTTAAATTTTTCTTCTGTTCATTCACTGTGCATTTTGTTAATTGATAAAAATAAATTATTAACATGTCTAATCTCAAAAGCAATCTTACTTTACAGCATTTTTTCACACCTGCCTAAGTACTGTGTATGTATGTATACATATATAGTGGGTGGTAGATACAATGTTAAACAAAAATCTGTATACACCATTCAAGCCATAAGACTTGCTTTTCCCACAGAAATCTCACATTTGCAGTGTTGTCACTACTGCAAGGGATTCTGGGTAGGCATATGCAAAAGTGTTCAACAAGGAATCACCTTTTTACCTCAGATTCCACTTTATTCATGGATTCCTTTGAGTATGTGTCTGCTGAGCAACAGCTTTAAGACACAACTCAGGAAGAGATGCAAAGCCAGTGAACCACTCATGGACAGATGTTTCGTTATTAATGCAACTCATCAGCATGAGGCTGGTTTACTGACTTGCTACTGAGGCTTTGTGTAATGTGGAGCACAAACTGAAAAGGTTATGGTGGGGAAAAAAGTAAATAAAAACCCCTTCCACCTGAATTTGATGGGTGGTAGATACAATGTTAAACAAAAATCTGCATACACCAGTCAAGCCATAAGACTTGCTTTTCCCACAGAAATCTCACATTTGCAGTGTATGCAGATTTTTGTCTAACATTGTATCTACCACCCACCAAATTCAGGTGGAAGGAGTTTTCATTAACTTTTTTCTTTGTGCTCCCTCTCTCTCTCTCTATATATATATATCATATATTATAATTCGCCAAGTTTGTCAGAAGCCATCATGAGCAGTACAGACTGCCCGCGCCGTGGCTGATATGGAGCAGGGCACTCCAAATTCAGACCAGAACTTCTGGTGCGCAGAGAGGACTACGATCTGAATTCAGAGCGCCCCGCTCTGTATCAGCCGCAGCACGGGCAGTCTCTACTGTGCATGTACTATTTAGCTGCTAGTCGCCAGATGGGTAATTATTTGGGGCTCAGTTTCAAATGGGTGGCAGTTCCGCTTTAAGGTGCTTTCCTCTTTCAATTACATCATAGACCTTTGTTTGGTAACAAATCCACGCACACATTTTTCAGTCTCTTTTTGTTATGTTTAGAATTTGCCACTGCATACATATCTGTGCAACCTTAAATTTTTGTATGGCTTTGACATTTAGTGTCCATGTTTCACAGCTATATATAAGGACTAGGAGGACACCCCGGTCAAAAACCTTTTGCTTGAGGCAGAATGATAAATTTGCCTTAAAGACAGTACTACTAAATGCTTGCCATCCCAGTTTTATTTCTCGCTCACTTTCCATCATGGTGTTTCTACCTGTTGACATATCCTGTCCAAGGTAAACATACTTAGCCCAGAAAGAAAGAGGCACTCACCGATATACTGGTTGTCACCAAACGCTCTTTAATACAAGCAAATTCCAGTGTATAGCATCATATGATGCTATACACACTGAGCTAAGCTGGCGAAGGGGGCTACCCCTGAAATGTTCTCTTAAGGCCTGTGTATATTTCGACTTGTCATATGATGCTGTACACTGGAATTTGCTTGTATTAAAGAGCGTTTGGTGACAACCAGTATATCTGTGAGTGCCTCTTTCTTTCTGGACTTTGTACATTGTGTGCCCCCTTTGGAAGCAGGGGAGCTGAGAGGGAGCACCCCAAACTATTTAAAGATTAAAGATATTGCGTTGAATTTCTGTCCTATCTTCGAAGAGTGCGGCTACTATTCTTTTTTGGACTCTCCAAGGTAAACATACTTGTTCACGTCTTCTAGTTCTTGTCCATCTACTGTGATTTTCCTTGGTATTGTAAATGTGGTAAACATGACCTATATTTTGTTGATATTTATCTTCAGACCAACATGTTTGCTTTCCTGTTGTAGTTCTTCAATGCACTCCCATGGGTCGATGCCTTATTGTGGCAGGAGTGTTTGCCTGTGTCAGTCAAGCCAAGAGCTATCCCATGGAGAGCATATACTCCTGGCAGGATCACCCAAGGTGGACAGATCAAAGCTAAGACACCAGACTAAATTGACCCAAAGTCTGCCAACCTGCACTGGACCAGAGTGGTATACACACATACATATTTAAATATTATATATATATATACTAGCAATATGGTGGCTGTGTTGCCGTATTATTTAATTTTTTTATGTATTACTAGCAAAAAGGATATGGAGTTGCCTGTATGTAGCACATATACTGATAGCAAATATGTGCACAGTCACAGTCTCACAGATATGTGGTCTCACACAGGTAGGTGGCATGGCAAACACAGAGATACATTTTGTGAGACACACAAAGCCTTATGTATGAAAGCAAAGCAAAAATATTGTGGGGCAACACAACTACACAATAGGGAATAAATAAATAGTCTCCAAATTTCCATGTATTGAAATGGGCCTTTGAACTCCTTAAATGGTAGAGAGGTCTCCAACATATTGTAAAGGAATGTTTTAGATAGCTCTCTATCATTCAAAAAGTGTGATTTACATAAATGGGATTGTTTGTATGGTACAGATGGTTTTCCCCAGAATTGTTCAAGTGTTCTTTCATACATAAGACCCCCAGTGACAAACACACACGCCAGAGGAGTAAGCAATGCATTGTTCTGCAATGTGTTGTCACCCCCTCTGGTACTGAAAGAGTTAAGAAGCCAAGCTTATGAGGCATTGGTGGTGAATGTTAAATAATCCTTTGAGCTGATATTAACTATTTCAGTAGAAAAGGTGTAAGCAATGAATTGCATAGCAATATTTCCTTACCTCTGTGTCACAGAAAGGTTAAGTGTGTGAACACTGTCTCACTGTATGAGGTGATGGTGATCAGCATAGCTGGGAATTTTCTGAATTTGCCCCAGAGACTCTGGTTTTTGCTGCTGATTACTGGGTCTCCGTGACAGAGGCTGATTCTCTGGACATGGTAAATTTCTGCTGAAACTCTGCCCACTTCTGCTCCTTCCCAGTTTGTTCCTCTCACTTCCCCACCCACCTATTTTTTTTTTCCACATGTCCATTAATCCCAACCCCTCATGATTAAGCCCCACCCCTTTTTGGACACGAATTGTATCATTTATCTCCCCCAGCAGCACCACAGGACTCCCCTCTGGGAAGTCCACAAGAGAGTTGCCAGGTATGGTGATCATTGATAATGAATGTAGTGGAAATCCATTCTACCCTCCCTTTGCTGCTGTTTTCAGAGACTGTGCGTACATTAAATGTGTCCGATCAGACAGACACACACACATAGCAAAACATCGGGCTGGAGCATTAAGTGGGAGTAAGAAAGAGGAGTTATTAGCCTTGAGCACCAATACCTCATATACTACTGGGACAGCATGTTCACTTGTAACCCTTTTTAGTGGCAGAGGGGTAATAATGCATTGCAGTGCAATTCATTGCTAACTGTTCTGTGAAAGGGTTAAAATCAGGCAAAAGAATTGCTTTGGGCAGCAATGCATCGTATACTGTGGCATTTAACCCTTTTATTTGCAGAGGTTAAGAATGTATTGCTTGCTGAGCTCACACTGAAAGGGTTAAGATTAAGCCAGAAGAGGGGATCAACAATTGTGCTCCAAGGGTTATATATAAGTCTTTTTTTGTGTTTTGAAGAGGAAAGGGTAGAACTGGGAGGGAAGAGGTGAAGGGGAAAGAAAGGGGAGTGCTTGGCAATGACTTGAAGACTGAGACCAGACAGCGTGTGTATGCTTTAGCAACAGGTGCAGGGGAGGTTGGCATAGTTTGGGTATGCTTTGGAAAAAGGTGCAGGGGAGGGCATGAGAGACAAGTATGTGTTCCAGTTTGGCTGTCTGTATGGGAATGTGTGTTACAGAAGATGCTTTATATTTTGTTAATAGTATATGTAATATTTATAATATGAAATAAATATGCACCTCACTGAAAAATAGACAACAAAGACATGAAAGCAGGACATAATGTAAGTAACTGCCTGTACATCATGCAAATACAATCAATAGAGCATATTAAATGGTCTCCTCCCATCTGTAGGGTGGCAGGGATAAAGCGTTACTGCATAGCAGTATATGCGGGGATTTGTACTGGGCTAGTGTCCAATGGCATCACTACCTGCTGATCTCCCTGTGTGTCCCATTAGCATGGGCGGTCATATTAGTACTTTCCTGCAGCAGCTGAGTTCCCTGCACAAAACTTGAAGAAAGCATTGGAACATGGGAAGAGGGCCCCATTACAGACATATTAGTGTGAACCTATGTAACCCTTTGAGTGGCAGAGAGGTACTCAAAACATTGCTTTCCAATGCTTTGCGTATCCCTCTGGCACTCAAAGGGTTAATCCACTTTACACTGCTGTGTAGGTAACAATCGGTATTGAAGAGAATATCTGCAGTATTCAGAGAGTTAGAAGCCAAATGTAGCCCTCTAAGGACCAGAGGACATGGCTTCGCAATGTGTTGCAGTCCCTCCTGTGGTCTTGAAACCGTTAAATCAATTGTATTTGTTATTTCCATTACTTTTGGGCAGAATTGCAGTATTATGCCTCTGTGTGTTTGGCATGTAGAAATGGATTATGAGAGAGACCTATATCAGCATGTTAAGCCATAGAGTGCCATGCAGTACACAGTGGTGTGTCATGTCAGAGTTAACCCTTTTAGTGCTGGAAAGGAATCCAATGCGTTGTGGTGCAATGCATTAGTTACCTCTCTGGCACTCAGAGGGTTAAATAGAATGCTGTTAATTTGATGTATAAAGAAGTTATCCTGATGACATACATAATGTAGATTCAATGGCCCACGTTACTGGCCCCGGTACATCAGAGACACTCAGAGACACTCTTCTCCCCACAATGTGCCATGCAATCCAATGCAGGAGGAAAAAGACGATGCTGGGACTAAAGGAATAGGCCTGAGGCTAGGGGCTGGAGGGGGTAGCGGCAGTAGGGAAGCCGCACTGGGCATCTGGGATTGGAGGAATGACCGGAGATCCTGAACATCCACTGTCCATCTCAAAAACAAAAAAAAAGTCTCCAAAAAACCCCAACATGTTCACACTGGAAAAAGTCAAGGGTCTATAAGGTTTAAACCCTTTGAGTGGTAGAGGGTTTCTGAACACATTGCAAAGCACTCCAAGGGTTAAACATTTGAGTAGCTTAGGCATCCAGCATCTCTCCCTCCCTTGTACATGTCTTCCCTGCAAGTCAAGCATCTATAATAAGGGTTTAACCCTTTGAGTGCCAGATAGTTTTGCATTGCATACCCTTCTGCACTGAAAGGGTTAACAGGGGAATTGCGGGTGAAGGCAATTTTGTGTGTGTGGAGCAGGAGGACATTTGGGCATAGAAGAGGTACAGGTGAGGGCATTTTGTGTGTGTCCATATCGGCCATATTTTTTGGTTGATGAGGGGAATGTTGAGAGAGGGCAAGGTCCTTGCAGAGATTTTGACCACTCCTGTCAAAATCATGCCCCCCTGTATCTTCAGTACTTGCAGTATGGAGGAGATATGAATATTTCCTCCTTACTGCCACCCCTGTGGGACAAGGTTACCTGTCATGTTACGATCTCTGGGTGTACGTGCCTGAAAAGTACACACACTGATACACTCAGACATATGCAACACACAGACAGACACATACACACAATGAGACACACATGGAACCGACATGCACACTGACACCCATGCATCAGACATACACACAAATGCAACAGACATGCACACATGCATGCAACAGATATGCTCGCACACACACAAACACACACACAGAACAGATATGTAAACACACACATAGGGAGACACATACACAGTGATAGGCCTCTGTAGGTTGCAGTTCTTGCTGGTCCCTTGGATCTGTAGGTTCTGAGTATAGAGGTGTGGGCTCTGACCACCCTGGGATTAGTGTAGGAGCTTTATAGGTAATAGTCTAGTATTGAAGTGAACATGTCCCAAGAAGGCAGTATAGTAATTTGCCCAGATGCATCTCCAAGTTTAGATATACGTAAAACAAAAAGGAACACTCCACCAGTGGGTCTTTTAATGAAATTTTATTGGAATAGCAAGTCAAATGGTCTGGTTGATGTTTCAGTCCAAACAGGACCTTTATGAAGCCTAGATAAAGGTCCCATTTGGACCGAAATGTCGACCAGGATATATGCCTTGTTATTGCAATAAAAAAAAAAAAAAAAAAAAAAAAAAAACACTGATGCTGCCCTCTCTCTCTCTCTGTATATATATATATATATATATATATATATATATATATATATATATGTATGTAGTGCAACACCTCTTTACAATTTAATGGTTTAGACAATACAGGGTTACAAGTTCAGTGCAAAGTGATACACTGTAAGTTAGGTCGCTGTCTGAAAGCTTACAGTCTAAAGTGGTAAAACATACAGAGTACATAAGTGTCAAGTGCTGACTACAGTGCTAGAGTTCTGGTCAGGATAGGGGACACATAAGGTAAGTAAATTATATGAGCCTTAGTTCCTTAGTTGTACAAACTCATTGCCTTCTAGCTTGTTTAAGTTTTGTTGAGGAGATGTAATTTTAAGAGTGACTGAAAAAGCATAAGAGAGGTGTAGTAGTGCAAGGTGGAGAGGTAGAGCATTCCACAGATAAGGAGCAATTAGAAAAAAAGTTTGATACTTGAGAGGGCTGAAGACACAAAAGAAGCTGAGAAAAGACTGTCATTGGCTGATCGTAAGTGGCGGGATGGGGTATAGAGGGAGAGTGGAAATGTAGGCTGAGGTAGAAGAGAGAAGAGTCTTGAATGATAGAAGCAACATTTGTAAGATATCCAGAGTCTGATGGGCAGCCGTTGGATAAATTTGAGGAGGAGGGGGCAGGGACAAACCTAGGTGATTTGTAATGTGATTAGGTAATTTGTGCTGCAGCAGTCTGTATTGAATGAAGTGGATGGAGTTAAAAGGCAGGAAGGCCAGAGAGAAGGTTACAGTAGTCCATGCCAAAAAGGATGAGTGCTTCTGAAGGAACAGCAGAAGGGACAGATTTTTGCTATGTTACACAAGAGAAAGCAGCAGGATTTAGAGAAGGTATTAATATGAGGAGAGAACGAGCGAGAGCAGTGTCAATTATCACTCCTAGGCACTGTGCTTCTGATACTGGATTTATGATAGTGTCATTTACAGTCACCTGGGGCAGGCCTAGGTGGGCTGAGGATTAGCTCTATTTAGACATGTTGAGCTTGAGGTGCCCATGAGCCATCCAGTCTAAGATAGCACAGAGGCAATCTGTGGCTTTAGATTGAATATTGGAAGTCAGTCAAGGAAAGATAAATAAAGTTGGGTGTCATCTGCATAGAGGAGATATTTAAAGGGGAACATTCACCTGAAAAAAAAATTGGAGCGCTGGTTATAAGTCCTAAAGCAATACCAGCGCTGGGTTTTATTTTAAATCTACTGACCTGTGAGCCGAGATATGAATGTTTGAAAAGTGCCACTTCCGCATACTGCGGCACCCTGTACCTGCGGCACGGAGCAGCAGGACTTCCCACTTCGCTCCCAGAAGCCCCAGCGAGCGCGTTCTCGCTTCACCTCGGAGCTCTATTGTGTTGGGCTAACGTTACATCCGGCTCAGTTTGAGATGCTACAGAGGTTGCAACCTCCGTAGCATCTCAAACTGAGCCGGATGTAACGTTAGCCCAACACAATAGAGCTCCGAGGTGAAGCGAGAACGCGCTCGCTGGGGCTTCTGGGAGCGAAGTGGGAAGTCCTGCTGCTCCGTGCCGCAGGTACAGGGTGCCGCAGTATGCGGAAGTGGCACTTTTCAAACATTCATATCTCGGCTCACAGGTCAGTAGATTTAAAATAAAACCCAGCGCTGGTATTGCTTTAGGACTTATAACCAGCGCTCCAATTTTTTTTTCAGGTGAATGTTCCCCTTTAAGTCTGAATTAGCTAATAAGATCACCAAATGTTATTGTGTAATGAGAGAACAGAAGCGGTCCTTGAACAGAACCTTAAGGAATATCAACAGAAACGTGGATGAAAGAGGATGTAGAGGTGGCAGTGGAGACACCGAAGGATCGGTCATATACATATATATATATATACACACACACACACACAAACACACTCATAGAATTTAGCTGTGATTGGATGATGAAAATTAGCAAAAACATGAGATGTTTGGTTAACAATGACAGCAGTATGGGAAGAGCACTCTGTCTGACACAGCATGCTATTACTTACTACTGAGAACCTTGTGAACTGTTTTCAATAGCAAGTTTGGCTGCACTGACCTAAATGTGAACCCTGTGAATAACTAGACATTTAAAGTGACAGAATCATGCTTCAGTCCACGATCCAGACTGAAGGGGGCAGCTGTTGCTGACAGCCAGTACATTTTGAAAATAGTAATAATAATAATAATAGCAACTGACATAATATCTAGTAAACCTATACAAACAGGTTGTATTGGTAAACTGGAGGACTAGCTAAATTAACTTCGGGTATTTTTCGACAATCACATTAATTATGTGCAAACAAGAAACAGTAGAATAAAATATAGCTGTAAATGTTTAAATATACAACATGAAAAAAATGTTTGAATGGGTAAAGTAAACAATAAGCTGCTAATGAAACCTCATTTACATCATAATTTCCCCACCTCTTTGTCTAGCTTGGAAGCCAGGAAAGATACAGGCCTTGTGCCTCGTGTCTGTTCAGGTGGTCCAGCCCCCTGATGACATCACGTACCACACTCCAACTGAGAGTTTGTGTAAGAGATAATGTCTTTTGGAAGTAATGTGCCCACACCTACCAGCACTGCCAAAATACACTGCAATGGCTGATTTCTTGTGCACTATGACACAGAATTGAATGATGTCATGTGGGAGGTGGGGCCAGACATAGAGCTCCCTGGTGCATTCTCCCCTCCTCCCAAACCCACCCACAGTGCAGCATGCTCCAAATAATGGCTGCTAATGCAGCCAATACCACAAACTAAAGCCAGGTTAGTATATAAACTATTAGCTGCACAGGTTATGTGATTTAATCTATGTAATTGTTCGGGGGGGGATTGATGTGAGTGTCTCTTCATGGAGGAATAGATGGGGGTGGGCCCTATCATAATTTTAAAATTAAAAAGAAAACATGTAGATGCAGGGGTTACATTATAGTGATGGCAGACTGTACAGATCTTTTTTCATCAATGTGCTTCACAGCCTACCTGTGTAAAAATGGTTAAAGCCTTGGATACATGTATTAAGGGCATGAGTAAGCCAGAGAGTGAGTTTCCCTGCATGAAAGGAAGTTTTAAAGCAAGGGGAGGACTAGTGGTACATTTTTTTGGTTAGCATGAGTGCCTGTCCTGGAAGGCAGGATTTTTAAAATGTTCACTATGGACAACCCTTTAAGAACAAGAGAGGTGTGTGACATATTGCTTTGCAATACACTAAGCACCCTGTGGTTCTTGAAGTGTTAATTTACAAAGGCATAGTCAGGCCTCCAAGTCATCTCACGAGCTTGAGTTAAGGAGGTTGGAATCCTGACATTTCCATGAACTTAGCACCTCCAAAAGGAACTGTCCTGTAATAGAACAGTGAAAGGAGGAGATAAATAACTTTTCTTTTACAGGTTTGTGTTTCCAAACATATTAATTTTATCAGACATGCTAAGTCTGCATATCGTCTGTAACTGAATAGTTTACTGAGTCGAAATGCTACTTTTCCCCTTCCCCTGCACTGCTAATCAATTCTTTATCTTCAGCACACTTAAAGGAGAACAGCTTCTAAGCATAGACCCCCACTTATCTTACCATGGCCAGATAATCATAATGCCCCCTATGAATAGAGTTGAGAACGTCCATAGAGGAGGAGGATTCTGAGGTGCCCTCTTCCCAGCTGTCAAGTGATGAACAACAGGGTTGATTCAACCTATGGCAAAATGTTTTGTGACCAGCTGTGAACACAAATTGCTTTTCTGATCAGAAGCCTCCAATTTTCACATGAGCCATACTGGATGGGATGATATGTGGCACTTCAATTCTTGGGGCCCAAATCAAATGCTGTATCCAATATGGAACAATCTCCACAAAATTAAAGGGAGGAAAAAAATCATGATATTATATGGACGGAAAGAAATACATGAGAAAAAATGTGATCCAGTGGATGACTGAGGACAGCAGGGTAACAATGGGACCTTTAGATAAAGAGGTGGGAGAAGACGAAGTAGAAAAGTAAATAAATATTTTTTGAGGGAGAAACAGGAAATGTCACAAGGAGGCTGCCTGGAACAAGGTTATGATTCAGTTACTGAGCAATAGAGAAACCCATGTACCAAGTACTCTGGCCTACGCTGGTCTCACTGTATCCTTCAGGTATTTCTTGTTGCCTTTTGCTTTGTGAACAAGTGCAAAACGTAATTAAAAAGGGACATCTCTGTTCAGATCCTATCAGCTCTTTATCACACCATAGTGAATTTCCCCCATCTGTATTACTAGAAATCAGTGAAAAGTGAAGTTTAGTTACATGCTTGTGACATGTGAATGTGTTATAGGTGGATACATTTTCACATGCTTTTGGGTTTCATTAGTTGTTAAAAAGATAATGACTTGGATGAAAGTAAAGCCTTCTTTTTGTTCGCATTACAAAATATGAAATAAATTAATGAACAAAGGACTTTCCACATTTAGAGTTCTACTCTATGACATGACCTGAGACTGTGGAGACAACCCCACACCACTAACACAAATACATTGAGTTTGATCAGTTATGGCCACAGCTGTTTACTAACATTTACAGTTAGTAAAATTAAACATTAATTCAGAATAATAAGTGGATAAGCTCATAAATGGGGAGTATCATAGCACTGTTGCAGTGCCCACTCCACACCATAGTCTGATGCCAAGACAGATGAAAAAACCCCAGGTCCAAGGACCAACCAGGAGAGATCACTTCAGGCCTGCCTTCAAATGTAACATTTAAAAGAGATTATATGACTTGCTGGACTGTTTCTCCTAGGCCCTTACAACCCAACTTGCCATCCAGCTAAAGCTCCACTACGATAATCTCATTTATGTAGAAAGAAATGTTTTTTTTATTTTTTTTAATTACTGATACAGTATATCAACTTCTTTTTTTTTATGAAAAAAATATCAACAATACAAGAAAAACACTCCAAGGGTGGGAGTAAAGGTAGCATCTCACCAGGGTACCAGTCAAGAGGAAAAGGAAGTAGGAAAATTCCTCCCCTCTCTTTTATAGCCTCCTGACTGAGAACAGTCCAGCTAACTCACTTCCTGCACATAATAAGCACCTACCCAGTGGTGAGGGCCACCCCAGGTCATGGTACCCTTTACTTAATTTTCCAGGAGCCTCTTTACATTTGTACTCAGCTGATTACATTAAAAAATCCATTAAGTCCAACATTTGCAAGATTTCATTTGCTGATCTAGAACAAAGCATACAAAACCTCATTTAAGTCATTTCCAGTTTTGCCTCAAGTGGTTAATTATTTGAGTGCCAGAGAGGTTACGCAATACATTGCTTTTGCAATGCATTGTGTATCCTTCTAGCACTCAAAAGGTTAAAAAACTCCCTCTGAACTCCAAAATTACAATAATATTTCTCCCTGGATCAACATGATTCCTGTTGTGGAACCAATTTCTATATTTCTTTATTCTGTTCTTTGCTAATAAAGTAATCCAATATTTATTTTAACACATCTATAGTATCTGCCAAAACAATCCTCCTGAAGAAAAGACTTAGCCCTTACTGACCTTATAATATGTTCCTTTGTTGTAGTTCAGAGCTCTTTTTGTGCAGTTTATTTAACGTATGTAAATGTGCTTTTTGTTTAGCCTGTTCAATAAGGAGCTCCCTAAACACTTATTTGTATGGGCCTTCAATATATCTATATATTGTGACCCATGACCCACCACTACACTGGCCAATAGATGCTTGATTTCCTGTGTACACAATTTGTTAGCTTTTCCTCATAACAAAAACCTTCTATTCCCCTTAGCAATGTTGTTGCACAACTCTGTACTTGTTCCAGGCTAATAATGTGTTTTTTTAAGAACTTGTGCCCAGAACTGAACTCCAAGTTCAAGGTGTCTCTCCAGGGGCTTATAAAGAAGTAGAATTATACTCGCATCACGTGCATTTATATCCCTTTTCAGAAATAACAGTATCTTAGTTGAGTTTTGCAGTAGTTGAGTGACACTGCACACTGGGCCTTATTCATCAAGCTAAAGATGTGCAATTCTAGAGTAAACCACCTGGACCATAGAGAACAAATAAAAATTACCAGAAATTCCCATTGATCCAAGTGGGGCTTTCAACTTCTTTAATGATATAGGGGGTCTCCAATGTTTTGATATTTTTCATTTCCCCCTATGGTGTAGTTAGGTTGCTCTTGAACTGCACATTTTAGCTTGATGAATAAGGCCCACCATTCTGAAGTCTATTGTCTACCAGTATTCCCTAAAAAGGACTCCCCAAGAAATTTCCCATTTAATATCAGGGGCATTTTAATGATCGGGCATACCTGGGCATTCACTGTGGGCCTCCAGTCTCTAAGGAGGCCTCACCTTGAGCTTCCAATACTGCAATTTTTACAGAAAGGAACCAATATAATATTTTGATCAGATGGCCAATGAGGTGTGAGATAGTTCTGGGTGCACAACATGGAAGTGTGGATGTTTTGCTGCAAATAGGAGAAGGCTTCAGTTAACTTAAGGATCCTATTTGGGGGGGCCTCCATTCACAATTTTGGGTTCTTAAAACTGCCTTGTTTATTATGCATGTAGCAAGCTTGTTTCTGCAACCCAGAGTAAATAATGTACATGGCTGACTTATTCCTTTATTCACTCCCATAGACCAATGACTTTCAATCTGTACACACAAGGCTCCATAATAGGCCAGTACAGATGAGTTAACCAGAATGAGTAAGCCACTGATTAAGTCACAGGGAAACCCAAAGACATGGCCAGTTACTGAATGGATTGAGTGCGTGCCTGCCATAGACTGCTACTGTCTTCTCTTGCTCAGACTAGGTGTAGACCTTTCATTGTATCTTAGTGATATATCCTTTTGTTCATTCACAAATGAGCAAGTGCCAGTATACGACTGTTCACTGGAGAATTTCTGTACACAGTAGCATTATATTCTGGGGTGATTTCAGTTTGCTGTTTAGTAAGTTAACTTGCAGGTGTGCATAAGTAAGAGACAATAATTATCAAGTGGTGAGAAATATCTATTCAGAATAAACATTCCTATTCTGTGTTATTCTACTGAAACTTTAGATCAGTGGTAGGAAAAAGGCAGCCCAAGGGCCACATGTAGCCCTTAGCGGCTTACCTCCAATCTCCTTGTGATTGGAAGTAAAGAGATCGCTACCCACTTAGATGTCAGACATTCATGATTGACTGATGTGCATATTGGCCCACTGTTGACAGGTTAGTTGTGAACAGTACCACAATGATCCAGTCACCACGTGAATGTTACAAGGTGGTTACATCATCTGCCATGCATAGATTCATTATTGCAACTTTCCTGCTATTTACATTGATCACATGGTAACCTTCCAGAACCAAAGGGGTGGGAAGGCTTGATTGCTGGGGGCATGGAAACATGCTGAGCCCTAGAGTATTGTCGTGGGGTATTGTCTTTGGCTATAGGGTGAAGGGGGATGGGCTATAGACCAAGGTGATATATAGTTTGGTCTCTTGGGGGCTGCAGTTAGTGTGGCTGCCATTTAAAGTAAAGAGACAACTTGCTATATCCCTCCCTCCCTTTGTTTCTTTTGTCACAGCAGGTTCGTGGTAAGCGGATGGGTCTTCACCAGAGGAGGAAGAAATGGCACTTGCCCATCAGGGCTTTACGGAGTTAGACCCTCACCCGGTGGCTAACAGAGCAGGGAGGGCAGATACTCTTGTTATTGTGGTTTGATCATGCCCCCCGGCCTATTGTTGGGCTGGCATACTGTTATTGGTTAATTAATAAATGCTGTGGCCTCTTCTCATCAAATCGGGTGTCCTGAGTCTTTATTGGGTGGAAGGGGTAGCTTGTGATGGGGTCTGTGCCCCTCCCTCAGCAGTCAGGAAGTTGTAACTGGCTGCACTAGGATGCTTCATGTGTGGTTATAGTCAGCCAAATGCAAAAGCAATGCATTAGGCACCCTTCTAGCTCACAAAAGGTTAATACCAAGCAAAACATGTTATGATTAGCTACATCAAATTGTGATATTAGGAACCAACTACTCTACATCCTCCAAAAACAAACAAATAAATCAATCAATCACTTATACAGTCAATCAAAATGGAAGTGAAACAAATGTGTATTGTGCCAGATCTGCCATGTAATCTTAACACATTGAGGATGCTACACCAAGGGCCATACGTTCAAAACAAAAGTGGAGGAGTTCTGGGGTAAGCACTTGCACTATAGGGAAGATCTAAAAATTCCCTTTGATTTAAATGGGGGCTTTAACACCTATAATGATAGAGAGGTCTCTAGCATTCAGGGGGTTAAAATCACCATTTAAATCAAGGATAATTTTTGGTATTTTTTGTTCTACCTTATAGTGCAAATGGTTTGCCCCAGAACTCCTCCACTTTTCTTTTTAACATACGACCCTATAATGTTGTAATTCTGAAGTAAACCAGCTAGGAGAAAAATAAACATGTCTATTGATTTCAATGGGTATTTTAGCCCCTTGACTGAAACTTAAAAACAATACGAATTTGGTGAAATTATATTTGTCCCCTATGGTGTCCTTGGCTTACTCCAGAATAACTTTAGTTCTTCTAAGTACATCAGAGTCTCTGAGCACCAGAGTAGTGTTTAATGCCTTGCTCTGCAATTCACTAGACACAGTTCACAAACTCAAAGGGTTAATCACTTTATTGTGTTTCTAACAAAGATACACTAAGTGGTGGAAGTATAAGTGCAAGAGAAATTGTGCACAGGTTTCTTTGGCTGGGAATGGGTTAAGTCTTATAGTTGGACTTCACTCAAAGTGCAAGGTACACCCACTGTGTCTAATTACATCCAGACCAGGGCCTGGCTGGACTCCCAGTGAAGAAACAGGAAAAGCCGGCACGGAGCTCAGAGTGTGGAGGGGAGTGGAGCCAAGAAGGACCACTCCGGTGAAATAATGTGTATCTGTACAAAGAAACTCATGCGTGCTGAGAGCTGGATTTCTGTATATTGATTTTATTTGTCTACAGGATAGAGCATGTGCGCAGAGTAGTATATGGTCTATTTATGTGTATCATAGACAATATCATAAGTATATGTCCATAAAGCTATAGTCAGTGCTGAATTTATATCCCAAGTTCTCCTAGGCAAGGTAATGTAGGCGCCCTTAACTCTGCTGATGGCCACACCGCTAGTCCTGAATTAACCCCTCCCCCAGTCCCATCCACTGTATGCTGGTACAGAAAATTCCATGGTCCTATAACAAGCAAGAAAACAAAAGCTTTAACCCCTTGGTTGCTAGAGAGATCTCTAACACATTGCTCCACAATGTGTTAGAGATTTATTTTGCATCCAAAAGGTTACATAATAGCCTATAAAGGGATATATAAACTGGTGCAGGGACATTGAAATTGCTTTGGCCACACCCACGAACTAGAATGTGGGTGTGGCCATCACAGCTCTAGGCAGTTGTCTGCTCTGCCTATTGGGAAATCCATCTCTGGCTATATGGGCAGGTAGGCTGTCTATGTTATCTCTTTAGAAGTGTGATTCCCACAAACAGGCAAGGTTTTCAGCATACCCTTAATAAAACTCAGGTAACAATCAAAGTGACTGAGCATCTGATTACTCACTGGTGATTAATTAGGAATAACTTGGAAACCTGGAACTAACGCAAGATGCAGGGCTGCATAGGGGTGATTGACAACTCCCATTATCTTTAGCCATCCATGTATAAGCTAACCTGTCCTCCCATTTATGAAATGTATATTTCAGGGCTGCATATAAATCAAATCAGTCAAGAAGAATGCATTTTCCATATCTATGCCCAATTAAAGAGGCAGTCTTTTCAGCCTAATCATGTCTCTCCAGCTGTTGTTGGACTACAACTCCCATCATACTCAGCCAGCCATTGGAAGGCTAGGGATGAACATAGTTATAGTCCAAGAACAGGTGGAGAAACAAAGGATGTGTACCCTTACTCCAGTGCTGTAATGGCTCGTATGTAGCCCTGTAATATGCATCTTTCAAAAGTGGACAATATTAAAAGGTATAAAGTAGCAATTCTGTGTTCAGAGCATTATGATAGATCTGCTCTTCCGTTTGGATGTTTCTTTCCAGCACAAAAAGGGTTATGTGAGGCCCCGGGTCCAGTTACTCTGAGGCCTCTTAAAACCTAAAACCATCATGGAGCTTTGCCAGGAATCAGCAGGAGGGTGGGGGTGGCAAGACCCAGAGCTCCCAGTGTGATTCTCTAAAAAGCTCCCCTTTCCCAGTAACATAGTACTCTTCCTATAACACGGACACTAGTTTAATCCCTTATTCAGTGTAATAAATTACAACTATAATATTGAATGAATAATACTTTGGCATCTCTTGCAGTTTTCTTGAAAATCGACTTTTTTTTAAAATGTGACGGTTCAGCAAAGAAGGTTTTCTAAGAATGTTACTCGACTTTTAAATGTGTTTGAGAAAAGTAACACTTGGTCATATTAGAGAAAGGGACAAATAAATAACTGCAAAATGTAATTAGCATGTTTTATTAAGTCTGCTCCTATAAGGCCAGGTATGGTCTGTGCATCCCCAACATGGCTCCAGTCAGCCATTCAAGGGGCCAGAAAACCAACACCCAGCTGGAATGCAAACCTAAAGTTTGTAGCTTGCAGTCACGTCACTGAATTACGCACGTAGCCCAGAAGACTGCTACTTTCAGGTTCTTAAGTTCACCAATAAGTCTTTGGAGACTGCAGATTTCATATCATATGACTTTGGACTGAGAGACTTAACAATGAAAAGCAATGCATTGGACATCCCCTGCTGGCACTCAAAGGGTTAAATTCTCTCAGTTCAGCGTTCTTTAGTAGACTAAGTGAAGGAGCACTGTGGATCTCTTTCCAGACCTCAGTTCAGCTCCTTCTCTGATAAACCAGGGCTCTCAATACAGGCAGTATTCATGTGCTATTTGCTCTAAAAAATAATTGATGCTGAAATTAAAATGTGACTTAATTTTGTCTACTATAAGTATGCCTGAAACACTGAATGACTATTGTTTTATTCATGCAAGCTTGTAATACGTGTTTTACACTAATGCTTTTAGTCATTAGTGGGAGGAAAAAACATTACATGGAATAAAATAATTTGATCATGGATGTGCTGTAGGCATTCTAAGTTTTCTGACATTCCTTAAAGGGATAGTAATACTTCGTTTTATCTTTATTTTATTTTGTAGGCACTAAAGAAACATGAAGAACGATATGTCTTATCTCTCAAACCTTTATGGTTTGAGAGATATTCACAAGCAAAGTTTCCCCTCCCTCCCCTTTTACCTGGTGTAAGCCATCTCTTCTCAGATGTGGAATGCAGTCCATAGATCAGACAGATAACAGCAGGGGACAATCTTCATCCTATGAGAACAATGAAAGACCTGCCCCCCTTGACAAGTTTTTCAGGTTTTTCCCTAATCTTAATTGAAGATTGTCCCTCTCTGCAATCTACCTGGGCACCTCCCTTCTGCTCTGGCTGAGCAGTGTTACATCAGTAAAAGGGGCGGGAGGGGGATACTTTGTCTTTGAATTACACTTGAACTACAACTCTGACAGAATTGAAATAACACTCTCCAAAGTCCAAATACTATGATGATTAATTAGAGCTGCTTTTATTATGAAACATTACTATCATTTTAAACATAAGTACTGGTAACAAAAAGTGGTTCTGTGTTCCAAGAGAATGGTTTTCAATGAGAATAGCCTGCTTAACCCTTTCTGTGCCAGAAAGGTATCCAGTGCATGGCAACACAAAGCGTTGGATACCTCACTGGCACTCAAAGTGTTATGGTAATATTTTAAGGCTTCTACCCTGCCCCCCCCCCAAAAAAAAAAAAAAAATGGTTACAGATGCTGGAAGGAAATAAAGAATATTTAAAAGGTATTAGACACCTTTTCATTTTAGAGTCTTATTTACAAAAACAATCATTATCTCTCAAGGTGCAGCATGCCACACCAGGGGCCATATACATAAATTAAAAGTGAAGCAATTCTGGAACAAACCGACTGCACCATATTTCCCATTGAGTTAATTGGGGATTGTAACCCCTTGTATGCTAGAGATCTTCAACACATTACAAAACATTCAAGGGGTTAAAATATGCATTTGAATCTAGAAATATCTAAAATGCTTTGCAAAGCAATGGATACTCCTGAATAGTGTTCCATTAGTATAAGGAATCAGAATGTGCTGGCTCTGCAGTATTCTATCCTGACAGGTGACATGGTGCATGGGTATTTTCTTACCTTTGGTGCGTCTCTTGTGGAAGATGGTTTGGCACAAGAGGATGAAAAGGAAGGTCAGGAGGCTCAGGATGCCCACACAGCACAGAAGCACGGCATAGACATACAGGTCTGGGTAGGAAAACAAGCATGAACATGTCATCACCCCTGTTGATCCACAGGAAAGCAACAAAATCCCATTGAATTAAGCGTAAAAAAAACCTTCCTGACTGAAAATGGCGTATAACTCTGTGATCTGCTATACTTTTACTAATACCATTATTTTTTAATGCAGTGCAGACCTCAATGGCCCTTGGTATATCCCCTACTAAACACTTCCTGACAGCATACAACAGAGCTTAGTAGTCTGAATGAAAGAAGTTATAAAGATACACAGTGGCATAGCTGGTCACTGGAGGCCCAGGTGCACACATTTTTTGGGCCCCCAATCACAAACCATATTCTCCCAGGAGCATAGATAAACCTACTGGATCCTAGGGATGATGGCCACTTGGATGCCAGGCCCCTTCTCAACTGCACCACCTGCAGTTTCTCCACTGAAGCCACACTGCATCCCTTTAGAGCCAGGAACTCCTTTTCAGATAACAAAATGCCTCTAAACAGCTACAGCACAGACCTAATGCAATATAATGGATATAGATCAGGGTTTTCTTTAATGGGAGCTACGTTTAATCAATGAAAGATGTGCTGAGCTACTCTAAAAAAACACACACACACACATATATATATATATATATATATTAAACCATCTCCAAAGCTGCTGCAAAGGAAACAAGTGACCTCCATGGCACCAGATGTATAATGTATGGCAGAAAAAAATCATCATTCACTATAGAATGTTAATGCATGTTTAAAGTTATTAGAGTGGTGTACTAAAACATTAACGAATATAACAAGGTCTGCAACCTTTGTTACTATGGTTGAATATAGAGTCACACTGTGGCCCCATATTCTCTCACACTTTGACTGCCCACAACAATTACTATATAACCAGTGGTGTAATTAGTCACTGGAAAGCACTGACGAGAAAGGATTTGGGGCCCACAAACAAATATATTTCAGAATCATAACTAGAACCTATATTAAATCCAGAGGAAGATGGGGCGGGTCTCTTTGGTTGTTCGGCCCTTGTATAATTTCACCCTCTGAAGTTATGCCCCTGTATATATGAAGTTTGACAAAGCATGAAAATTAACTCCTTAGTGGCAAGGCCTTTTTTGACACTAGAGGACAATAGCAATTTGGGCCTTTTAAGTATGCTTTTGTTCAACCTTATTTTTCCCTCTAATTTATTTAATGAGCCCACGAAAATTATATACAATTTTGTTAAGCATAAGTAGGGTTTTCTTTTGATACCACATTTATTTGGATAACCCACCATTTCATTGGTGGCTGAAATGGTACCAGAAGCTCATGAGCCACCTGTTGGAGAACCTTGATATATGTATTCCTAGCCTGATCTTTCTGTTAAATAGATTATGATCTATCTATCTATCTATCTATCTATCTATCTATCTGTCTGTCTGTCTGTCTGTCTGTCTGTCTGTCTGTCTAATATTGTGTTTGTATGTTTGTCATTAAATGTTATGTTCCAAGAATAGACTATAGAAGTTCATCCATACTTCTGATTTTAATGTCCCTTTAACCCCTTAAAAGCTAGAGGGTTACCAACATATACAATCCAAGCTGCTAGTATATAATAACTAAAATGTATTTTGTGTGTGTTTGTTTGTTTTTACCTTGAAATAAATTCCATGTAAAAAGCTTTTTCTCTTCAGAAACTGTCAATGATGTCACTGCAAAAAGGACAAACAGCTTAGATAAATTCATTGCAATACTGTGCAAATTCCAAATATATAACACAAACTTCCACAGATGTTCCATAATTTATGTCAGGAGGTAGAAACCTGTGGCCATCCAACTGTTGAGGACTACGTATCACATCGCCCCCTGCTAGTCATTGGCTGGCTTAGGATGATGGGAGTTGTAGTCCTTAATATCTGAAAGGCCTCAGCTTGCAGATTTGGAAACATTTCTCTGGGCACTAAGGGTTAACAATATCCAGAGTAACCAATGGTTCTTTTCCACAGGCAAACTTCTCACCCCCAAATTACAGGATCATGTGACCTCCTCCCACTTCCCTGCGATCGGATTCCAGGACAGTAATTATATGATGAAAAGCCATTGACATTACGAACAACACAAGAGACAATCTCCACAGGAGACAGTAAGAGACAGTCTGATTTCATTAAACACAGTTGGACTCCATGAGAACATGACAGGAAATATGTTAAGCAGCACAAAGAAAGAGCAGAAAAGTGTCAAAATACACTGTTCTAAGTCAGTCACAGCTAACAGACATTTAAGTATTACAAGGAAGCAGACACACAGGGGCAACTCTATCCAACTCACAACAGGTTTACACAGTAACCATGACAGAAGGCAGCTAGGGCATAAATTGGTACAGGGACCTTATCACTTAAAAACAACTTTAGTGATTTTAACTAGTGTTGAGCGAGCACCCCAATGCTCGGGTGCTCGGGTGCTCTGACCGAGCACCCCCTGAGGCTCGAGTGCTCGGCCGAGCACCCGAGCCCCATTGCATATAATGGGGCGACACGAGAATTACACCAGGCACCCCCTGCTCTGATGAGGGGAGGGTGCCTGGTCAATGCCCCCCTTCATCTCCGCTATGCCCCCTTCATCTCCAAATGCCCCCTTCATCTCCGCAATGTCCCCCTTCATCTCCGCTATGCCCCCTTCATCTCCGCTATGCCCGTCTTCCACAATGTCCCCCTTCATCTCCGCTATGCCCCTCTTCCACAATGTGCCCCTTCATCTCCGCTATGCCCCTCTTCCACAATGTCCCCCTTCATCTCCTCTATGCCATAGAGGAGATGAAGGGGGACATTGTGGAAGAGGGGCATAGCGGAGATGAAGGGGCACATTGTGGAAGAGGGGCATAGCGGAGATGAAGGGGGACATTGTGGAAGACGGGCATAGCGGAGATGAAGGGGCACATTGTGGAAGAGGGGCATAGCGGAGATGAAGGGGGACATTGTGGAAGAGGGGCATAGAGTCTATGCCCCTCTTCCACAATGTCCCCCTTCATCTCCGCAATGCCCCCGTACCTCCAGTCCCTGGTGGTCCAGCGGAGCGTCTTCGGATCTGTGCCTCTTCCGGCACAGATCCCCGCCACCCGAACATGGCGGGCGAGCACATAGCGGTACTCGACGAGTACCGCCATGTGCCGAGCAGAGCGATGCTCGAGCCGATCCGAGCATCGGCCGAGCACGCTCGCTCAACACTAATTTTAACCCCTTGATGACAAGTGTTTTTTAACACTAGAGGGCAAGAACAATTTTGGCCTTTTTAGTTTGCCTTTTTCAGCCATATGTTCCCTCTAATTCATTTAGTAAACCCTTAAGCCCATAGATGCATGCTGTGATCATTAACACAACATGCCAGGACCATCATCTGTCCTCTAAGGACGGAATTGTGTTATTTGCCATTAAGGGGCTAAAGAGCTTTCAATACAACATTTATATAGTATAAACATGTTTTAATTATAAAATTTATTTTTTAGTTATTTAGATGTATAGATTATCTTAATCCCTTAAGGACAGGCCGCGCACGCATGCGGCGGTCACTTAAGGACCACGGAGCATTTTTTTTTTCCAGTTCGGCGTGCAGCCATGGGGGAGCCCGGGATTCCATGACGGTCATAGAACGTCATGGGTCGTTAAGTCAGATCTACCCATGACGTACTATGACTGTCAAGTGTCGTTAAGGGGTTGATTGATATAAAAAAGTTAGAGAAACTGACAGTTGTATGAGATTTAACATTCAGTGCTACAACATGTAAAATAATGAATTCAAAACACAAAGCCAAGAGGCAGAATATAGACTTGACTAGTTGAAGAGCCCGTTACACAGGCCACAGTGCCACTGGCAGCCGGTCATGGGGCAGTCATGCACAGCAGAGACTGCTCACACCGCAGCTGATACAGTGCCGACCAGTAGCGGTGCAGTCATGCTCAGCAGAGACTGCCCGCGCTGCAGCTGATACAGAGCAGGACGCTCCTTCGGAGCGCCCTGCTCTGTATCAGCCTCGTCACTGGCAGTCTGTACTGCGCATGAATGCAGCACGCGCAGCAGTCTCTACTGCACATGACTGTGGCGTTACACACGTTTTAGCGGGCTGACAAGAACAGTAGGGGAAAGGGAATTGGGAGTAGATACAAGTGATGCAGACAACACAGCAAATCCATAGGGAAAGCCAGTGGGATTTTAAGTTTTATAGGAAGAGAATTAGCAGCAGAAAAAGAGAGGTTCTAGTGTCACTTTATAGAGCATTAGATAGTGCTCATGTAGGGTTCTATTTAGTAAAAATATATTAGCATAGCATTTGTATAAGGACTAGTGCTACAGGTTGATAAATCAAGGGATTTAATAAAGTTCAGGAGGGAACCATTTTCTAGAATTGAATTCTAGAAAACGATAACACAACCTAGAGTTGGAGGATGAAAAAATAAGAGGCAGTGTGAGAAAGAAAATACTTTACAGAAAGGGTAACAAATACATGAAAAAGTCTCCCATTGGAAGTGGTAGAGGCTAAAACACTAAATGATGTATGGATTAAACATGTCTGATTTTTTTTATTTAGATAGGGAAATTGGCTTCCTATATGGGCTAACTGGTTCTTATCTTCATAAAATGTTATGTTTCTCCCTTATTACTATAGGTTAATGCTGCTTTATCCATCATTTAAGTGTTTTGAAAAAGCCTAAAGATAGAAAAGCACTATGAGCAAGTGTCAGATGCAGTGACAAGCACAGTTTGTGTCTCTCCTCACCCCTTAACTGTGTGCCTGCAGTGCCATTTGACACAGCTGTCCAGCGGCTCCGGTGTCTAGCCACTTCTTGAACACGGCATGTGTAATGTCCCTGGTCAGACAAGCGTAGATCACTTAGCAAGAGTCGATACCCTTTGCCTGGACTCTGACTGCTTAAATCTCCCCTGTTGCTCCAGTTCCCAGAGATGTGGGCTGTGCCAAATTTGGTAATCCGCCCAATGATCTGCTCATTTCCAAACTCTGGAGAAAAGACCCAGCGCACAGTCAGCAGGCTGTCCCGTCTCCTCCTCTGGGACACAGAGCACCACAGAGAAGCATTCTCACCCACTGGGTGCAGCGCCCATGGAGAGGGGGAGACAGTAACATTTAGAGTGGAGGAAAGACCTGTGGAAAAAGAAAGGCATTTGGATCTTAGTGGCATACACAAAACTGTTGCAATCAGAGAAAATATATTAGCACATGTCAAAATCAGATGTGTAAATGATGTTAACCATTTAAGGACCAGAGGGGTGTGCAACACATTGTGAAGTAATGCATTGCACATCCCCCTCCCGCCCCTTTTACTGATGTAACACTGTTCAGCCAGATCAGAAGGGAGGTGCCCAGGTAGACTGCAGTGAGGGACAATCTTCAATTAAGATAAGGGAAAAACCTGAAAAAATTGTCTAGGGGGCAGGGCTTTCATTGTCCCCTGTCCCCTGTTTCAGTTGTCCCCTGCTATCTGTCTGGTCTATGGACTGCATTCCACATCTGAGAAGAGATGGCTTACACTAGGTAAAAGGGGCGGGAGGGGAAACTTTGCTTGGGAATATCTCTCAGACCATAAAGGTTTGAGAGATAAGACTTATATCGTTCTTCATGTTTTTTTAATGCCTACAAAATAAAATAAAGACAAAACGAAGTATTACTATCCCTTTAATTTGCTGTATTGAGGGATTTTTTTTTGCCTTTTTTACCTTCTTTGGATCAATGATGGTAAACAGGAATAGGAAAAGGGTTGAACATGATGGACACAAGTCTTTTTTCAAAGTAAACTACTATATAGCTATGTAATTTTACATAAACACAAAAACACAGATATAGGTAAAAATGGTCACAGCCTTTTATTTCCAATAAGTAAATAAATAAATAAAGAGGACCTTGCCAGTACCACGAGCAAAGCCCTCTGATCCTTCTGTTCTCCACATTTGATTTGTACTATTTAATATCTCTATGTTCATTCCCTATTGTACATCGCTGTGGAATTAGTTGGCGCTATATAAATAATAATAATACTACATATACTGAAGAATAAATTCCATAACCAGCATTCAATGAGAGTACCCTACTATGTTGTGATGTCTTCCTTTGAATATTTTGACTGCTGCTGCCACCAGCTGAGGGCAGCACCAAAAAGAGAGGATCAAAACATGCAGTAATCTAGCATGGGCAGTAGTAGCTTCTCTCCCAATCATTCCATCTTTTATAAGAGGGGGATACCTTCCTTCCTCACCCCATCAAACTGATCTTACATGCATTTCTCTGGCAAGGTCCTCCCGCAACTATGACAAACATAATTCCATAAAGTTATGAGACAAATTATGCCTCTTGACTCACCAAGATCCACTCTTCAGTACTCAGGAGAGGGAAAAAACCCTGTGGAGGAAACCTCTGGGGAGCTGAGAGGACTGCCCTTTCCTCTAGGTATTAAGATGTGAATGCAGATAATAACAGACTATGCTTTGCACATTACACACATAATTAATCATATATGCACAGAAACACACACATACACACACAAATATATATATATATATATATATATATATATATATATATACACATACACACATACAGACATATACATACAGTGTTAAATACATATGTGCAAGTACTCATAATAATGACACCTGGACAAATAAATTATAACATTTCAATCAAATAGTCAAAATTAAGGCAATACAAAATCACAGTACACAAGAGAAATGGAAGATGTAGACACATCCCAACTGTGCTAGTGAAAGAGGATAAGAATACATAAATCAGGTTAGGAAGGTTTTGAGAGCAGTTAAACAAACCCGCCCCACAGTAATCAAAACCTACGCCCCCTACCCATACATTTCCCCCATAACAACAACTCCCAACACTACACCTCGTCATAGTATCCTAGAATGAAATGTAATATTGCATAAGAGCCCCACAAGCCAGGAAAAAGGCTCCCATTGCCTATTCAAAAGTGGCTATTTAACAGTGGGAATTATACAATATATAAAGGAAGTAACATTGAATGCAGTTAGCATGTTACATATCAAAGCTATCTTATGCCCCCTTCTACCTATCCTATGCGTCAACATTATAAATAGGGTGGGAGGGTTGGTGTTACCACATGTTCAGACCCAGGAAGACTGAAGTATCTTCACTTCCTTTAAGTCATTTCATGCTTTAGCTCCATCCCTCACAGCCAGTATGCTTCTTAAACCCTTTGTTCCCAAATCCATGTGTAGTTGCTTTTTCATTTATTGCCCACTAATCTTAGCCTATAAGACTTTGTTACAGGACATTCGATCTGCTGTCATGTGCCCTTATGCTTATGACTCCTGGGCTTCCTATCTGATCAGTTTAGGTATGCATTATGTGTGCTTCACACACTGTCACAGTGTGTGGTAGCACATAGACACTGTTATACTTAGGTGGCAGTGTCCATAAGAAGATGGCAACACTAAATATAACATTCCCGGTATTATCTCTTCTTTTACCCTGGGGGTCTTATAAGTTTTAATGATGTGACTAGTATCAGTTTACTCCTGGGGGTTTTGCAGGAAAGTAAGAGTAAAGTACGAAACTCTCATGACTGAAACTCTCCAATACCTTTGTTATTCTATGCAGCCTATTTTTCAAAATCTTAGTGCGTAGCACAGACTGCAATGAATAACATAGTCTCTTCAGTCCTTATCTCAGTGAAGAGTATATCTCACCTTAGTGTATCAACCCCCAATAAGGAGACAGCAGTGATTTATGACAGACATTTGCCCATAGGGGAGTGGCTACAGGGGTTTGAGACAGAGGATATAGTTGTGACTGGGACCAACATTCCAGTAAGACCAGTGGCTCTGCACTATCATTCGACTCCTTTGGATAAGACCAGTTTCCTATCTTGGCTGAAGGCTGTGGATATCACACATGGCTGCTAGCAGACTGTAAATTAAAAACAGTGTTGGTGAGCACTTTTCATTTTCATCATACATGCTTTGAGTATCAGAGAATGGACCAACACATTTCCAAGCAATGTGTTGGTCACCTGCCTAGCACTAAAAATGTAAGTGCCAGCATGTAGGTCATGAATCATGATGAAGCAGCTTCCTGGTTATTCAAACTGCTTTCCCTCTCTCTTTTGCAGTCACCAACATCTTCTGAGAGTGTACATTGGTCAGTTTCACCATGGGTCTGTAACGTATTCAAATGTACTCCAGTATATTAAATCAGGCTACTGATGGTGCATGTCTTGCTCCAGACCTTCTGTGGGTGGGCACGGCTTCAGATTTGCCCAAGGGTCCAGTAGGTTCCAGGTACATCCATGCCCATTGGAGTACACTGTCACTTTATCTCTATAGGGAAGACCCATACATTCTGTTGTTTATATGATTGTAGTACATAAAGGGATAGTAATACTTAAAATGTAAAAAAAATATGTTGTAGAGTTTATCCCCCTGAGTAAAACAAGAGTACTCCCACTGCTGAAAGGTGTTTCATTCAAAAGTTATTAATTTTCAAAGTTGAATTTTTTAGGTGCAATATCACAGTGGCCTGAAATTGTACAGTGGCGCTGTTGCTACACGATCCTATGGACAGCTCTGGTCAGTTGACCATAAATCTCCATAGGATGGTGTAGCAACAGCGCCACTGTACAATTTCAGGCCACTGTGATATTGCACCTAAAAAATTCAACTTTGAAAATTAATAACTTTTGAATGAAACACCTCTCAGCAGTGGGAGTACTCTTGTTTTACTCAGGGGGATAAACTCTACAACATATTTTTTTTTACATTTTAAGTATTACTATCCCTATAAAGCCTTCACAGATTCGTTTAGAAGGATGGTAGTGATAGAAATAGTTAAAAAAATAGAATACTATTGCCAAAAACAGAGTATCTATATATATAAAAGAAGACTTTGTGCCTGCCAAAACACACCCAGGGGAGGCATAAAGCAGGAGTTACTATTCCTATTGGGTGATTCAATCATGCAGGGAGTTGGCCCTCCCCCACTATGCAGCCCGCCCACCACTATCAAAGTCAGAAAAAAACAATATGGCCGCCACTTGCTCCTACACCACAGACAAACACACATGCCTCACTCATACAGCACCAAACTCACACACATGCCCCACTCACACAGCACCACACAAACACACACACATGCCCCACTCACACACACAGACCACCACACACAATGCCCCACTCACACAGCACCAAACACACATGCCCCCACTCACACACACAGCACCACATACACACACAAAGCCAGAAATAAATATGGCTGACACACACACACACTCACTCACCCTGACTCCCAGTGGCCTCAGCAGGACCTGTAGTGCAGCACCAGAAGAACAAAATGGCACTCAAAGGTTTAAGGTAGGCCCTCATTGCTCAATTATTTCTTCACTGTCATCATTTGGCATGCAAGACACAGGACAGACAGCCATCAGATTCACACTTAACTCACTGACTGCCACAGGGTTGTGTATCAAGTTTTAGCCCTCAGGGAGTGTGTTCAAACCCCTCACATTGTAAACTTGCATTTCCCTCCCACATCTCCTCCTTCCACAGCCTATTACTAGCACTTTTCCACATTTATGTTAAGCCCCGCCCCTACTCGCGATTAAGCCCCGCCCCCTTTTAACCCAACTTGCCCCATTTGTCTCTCCACATCAGCACCACATCAGTTCCCTCTAGGGACTCCACAAGTCAAAGTTCCCAGGTATGAACACACTTTTCATTGCTATTTAACATGCCTCTGTATATCTTAACCCTTTGACTGCCAGAGGGGTGCACAACTCATGAGTGTATGTGTTTCTGCTCATATATGTTGCATGTGTGTTTGTGTCCATCTCTGTTACATATATGTGTCCATGTGTGCATCTCCAGTGTGTCTGTGTGTGTACATCTGTTACATATGTGTGCATCTCCAGTGAGTCTGTGTGTGTGCGTGTCTTTTGCATGTTTCTGCCGCTCACTGTGTGTATGTGCATACCTCCCAACATTTCACGTGGCCAAAGAGGGACACTGTAGTTTTAGGTGATATTGTTGGGGCGTGGCTGGTGGGCAGGGCATTAGTAACAATTTTTAGGTTATTTCATGACCTATTACTGGCTATTTATGTAACTGAATAAATGATTTAGTGCAAGACCAAAGTATTTTATTTGCACAGACTAATGTATAAACACATATACTGAAGTTTATTGCTTTATTTCTGGAGAGCAAAGTAAAACACACCACACAGTCAGGGCTGGTGCAAGGATTTTTGCCACCCTAGGCAAAACCTAATTTTGCCGCCCATTTCGCTCCGCCCCTTGTGTCCCACCCCTTTATACCCTGCCTACTTATACCCCACCTCTTTTCATGATTGTCCTCTCTCTGCCCCCTGGGCCAGTCTGCCCCTGGTCTGGAGATGCCTGTAAGAGATGCCCCCTACCAGCTCCAACTTGCCCCTTATCAGCTTCACTTTGGCCCACCAGCTCCACTTTGCCACCATCAGCTCCAACTTGCCACCATCAGCTCCACTTTGCCCCCCATCCACTCCAACTTGCCCCCATCAGCTCCACTTTGCCCCCCATCCGCTCCAAAGTGCCCCCACCAGCTCCACTTTGCCCCCCATCTGCTCTAACGTGCCCCCACCAGCTCCACTTTGGCCTCTCAGCTCCATTTTGCCCCCATCAGCTCCACTTTGACCCCCATCCTCTCCAACTTACCCCCATCAGCTCCACATTGCCCCCCATCCGCTCCAACTTGCCCCCACCAGCTCCAACTTGCCCCCACCAGCTCCACTATGCCCCCATCCGCTCCAACTTGCCCCCCATCTGCTCCACTTTGCCCCCCATCCGCTCCAACTTGCTCCACTTTGCCCCCCCTCAGCTCCAACTTGCCCCCCCTCAGCTCCACTTTGACCCTCATCCGCTCCACTTTGCCCCTATCAGCTCCAACTTGCCCCCACCAGCTCCACTATGCCCCCTCAGCTCCAGCTTTCCCCTAACAGCTCCAACTTGCCCCCATCATCTCCACTTTGGCCCACATCCGCTTCAACTTGCCCCCTCAGCTCCACTATGCCCCCTCAGCTCCAACTTGCCCCCCATCACATACCTGTAGCTCCCGCGCAGTCTTCTCTTCAGTAATGCAGAGCGCGGCGGGAGATCATGACTCCCAACGCGCTCTGCATTACTAAAGATCCGACCAGCTGAGGGAGCGCTGTAGCGACACAGACCTGACTGTGTTGCGGTTCCCGGCGTGGTGTGTGTGCGGGCGCAGCTCTTCTCCGCTGCATGCCCGCGCCCCCAGTACGTGTGCGCCCTAGGCCAGCGCCTACGTCGCCTATAGGTGGAGCTGCCCTGCACACAGTCTGACCTCCTAAAAAGAGGGACAACAGGGTGGGAAAGAGGGACAGAGGGATTTGGCCCTCCTAAAGAGGGACACTTGGGATGTATGGTATGTGTCTGCCTGTGTGTTGTATATGTCTGTGTTTATCAGTGTGTCTGCATTTCACACACGTGCGCCCAACGGTCATAACATGACGGGCAACGCCGTCCCACATTGCTAGTTTTAAATAAACTGGCAGCTATTAAACAGGACTCTACTGTACATTATGTCAAACTGTATTTATAGGTAAAGGAAGAGGTTATAAAAATGTAGTCATATTTTCCCTTTAATCCTTTGAGTCCCAGAAAGTGTAATGCATTGCTTTGCAATGTGTTGTACTCCTCTCTGTTACTCCAGGGGTTAAAATAGAATAATCCACACGTTTACAGGCCAGACACACATATGTATTTGCCAATGCTATCATTCCACCTCACCTTCCTTTGAAAACATCCCCATCTGTTTTGCTTTACCATTTCATGATTTCTTAAGGATCCCTCCTCTCCCTAGATATTAATAGCCACGGGATGTGAGCTCCCTGGATAGAATTTCAAAAATATTACCTCATTTTCTAACCTTTAATTTGTTGTACCAACATATAAAAACCCAATGAAATTAATACTTTGTACCTTAAACGAATAAAAGCAGTAACTTTATCTGTTTGTCAGCCTAGGCCTGGAAAGCATTTCTTAGGAGTAAGTCCTTTTTAACAATTAATAAGCTTATGATAGAAAAGTGTACCTATCAAACAATATCACTCCTCTTCAATGCTACAGAAATCACCAACACATTGATTTACAATGCACTGGATACATATCTAACATCTATGAGGTTATACAGACAATTAACACTTAGAGAAGAATTCATAAAGGTGTAGGCAGTGGCATAACTATAGGGGTTGCAGGGGTCGCAACTGAAACCGGGCCTGTCACTCCAGGGGCCCGGCCCTGCGATCCCTCCGCCTGGCTCCTGCAATCTCCCTCCGGCGCTCTAGTAATGCAGATAAGGTGGCCACATATCCCTTTAAATCAGGGACACTGCATACCTCTGGGAGATGACATCATCTCCCAGCGCTCTGCATTACTAAGAGGACCGCGTGGGAGCTCCAGGTAGGAGGCAGGAGATAAGGGTATTGTGTGGGGGGGGGGGTCAATGTGGTCGAGGGGGGCCAATGTGGTGGGGGGCCCGTGGCACTTATTGCACCAGGGCCCGGAGGCTTCTAGTTACGCCTCTGGGTATAGGAAATGCAGCATATCAAATACACTGCTCTTTGAGATCTGTGATCATTAATCCTTTGAGTGCCAGAGAGCTATGATACCTCTATGGCAATCAAAGGGGTAATGGATACCTTCGGGCAGGGCTTATAATTTTAAGTCCTCTGCTACTAGCCAGACCTGAAAAGTTACTCGCCACTACAAGCCAAAACATACCCACCAGGGCTGAATTTCTACTCGCCAGGGCTAAATTTTCACTCGCCATTGGCTAGTGGCGAGTGGAAATTTTGAGCCCTGCCTTCGGGTATTCATCAATGATTATTTCCCTGCTTTGTGGATGCTATAATCAAGGGAACTATCTGACTGCCTTTTGGAGTCAGGAAGGATTTTTTTACCCACTTGGGGCCTAATTGGAAATGGCTTAAATTTTTTTTTTTTTTTTTCCTTCTTCTGGATCAAAAGGGGTGATTTGGTATGGGTTGGACTTGATGGACTCATGTATTTTTTCATTTGCATCAACAATGTTAGTTACTATGTCAATATTTTTCCAGTAAAAACATAGATTTGCCATTGCTGGGAGATGTGTCATACAAAATGTCATTGTAACACAAACTTATTTTTATTTTGAAGAGTTTGGGTTTAACTTTTTTGTGGCCATGTGACTTATTGAGGGGCTTTTTTGCCAGTGTAGTCTATTGAGAGTGTATCTGCAAGCTTTCAAAATATGATGACCCTGGAAAATGTGAAACATTAACCTATATAGCTACCACAAAAAAGATTCTAGGTGCTGTGTCCCTGCTTATGCAAACCCAGAGGTGTTCCAAACTGTCTTCACATAACATGCTAGACCTTAATGAGAAATCGTTGCTTTAAAACTCAAAAGACAAGCAGGGCTTTTCCACTACTTCTTAGAAATAGCTCTTGTTTATAGACTAAAGAAGCAGTCAGTCGGTGAATAACATGAAGTAGGTAACACATGACTTTCTCAAGCTGATAATGTTACCCTTCACCCTAAGATCTTGGGTGAGATGCACCAAGGAGTGATAAAGATGTGAAAAAAGTGGTGGCTGCTTCAGTGATATCACTTCTGCAGTTCCTATGTTATTCTATACAGCCCATGCACTAAGATCTCCAATGTTGGAGAAATCTTAGTGTATCGACTCCATAGAATAACACAGGACTTGGAGCACTCATCTCTGCTTTATCACCTCTTTATCATACCTTAGTGCACCCCCCTTGAGATTTAGAGCATAACAATGGGGGAAATGCACTAAAGAGGTGATAATGCAGGGATAACTTCTCTAATGATATTACTTCTCTAGTTCCTATGCTATTCTATGGATTCAATGCACTAAGATTTCTTCAACTTTGGAGATCTTAGTGCATAGGGTCTTTAGAATAACATAGGCATTGGTGAAGTGATATCACTGGAGAAGTCATCTCCACTCTATCACCTCTTTCTCATGCCTTAGTGCATAACTACCCCCCATGAGTCTCAGTGTCAACTATAATAGATCACAGGTTCCTCGCAGTAGTCAGAACTTTCCATTGACAACATAAGCAACAACATAACTATTTAACATGGAATTACCTTAAGAAATAATTAACTAAAACTCTTAAAATATGCAAGTTGTGCTCTGATGAGTCTGTATTTGAATAAGGCATCACCTAGAAATAAAAATACCTACCTTTTTACTCAGTGAAAGTGTCCTAAAACATACAGTATATATTTTTCATTAATTCTTAATTATTTCTTTAATTTCAGTTTTTGTGATAACTTGTATTCATTTTATAATCTGTTTGGACAGTGTGAGTAACAGAAGCCTGTAAATTAGAAAGAGGAGAGGGAGATCTGACGCATAGGTTTGGATATAATAACATGTAGTTACATGAGAGCTGAGGTAACATTCACAGAGTAGGAAAATATAGCACTGGCTGTCTTCATATTAAAGGGAAACTGACACCTAGAAATATTGCAATATCATATAAAGGTAAATAGTAATCTACTTTTGTAATAATAAAATAATTAAACAGCAAAAGTGATTTAGATGTGATACCTTTAACAGCTGAGAAAAAGGACACTGCAAATTTCAGGATACTATACTCCCCTTTTAACAAGCTAAAGAGATGCAATTCTGTACCAACTGCACAATATGGGGCAAATAAAAATTCCAAATGATTTCAGTGGTGGCGTTTAACCCCTTACATTCTATAAAAGTATTGAACATTAGAATTGCATTCAAGACCTCTCTAGCATTCAAGGGGTTAAAATTATCATTTAAATCAATGGGGATTTGGGGCATATTCAACTTCTCCTCTATAGTACAGTTGCTTTGCTCCAGAACTGCATTTCATAAGGTTGCTGGATAAGGTCCCTTCTTCAGGCAGATGGTTTGTTCCTGAATCGCACTTCATTGCTGAATATGCCTATACTAGTTGAAGAGCCTATGTACACGGGCAACAGTGCCAGCTGGTCGCGGTGCGATCATGCGTAGTAGAGACTGCCCGTGACGTGGCTGATACGGAGCGGGGAGCTCCGAATTCAGACCGTGGTCCTCTCTGCGCACTTCGCTCCATATCAGCTGCGTCACTGGCAGTCTCTACTGAGCATGACTGCAGCACACGCGGCAGTCTCTACTGCGCATGACTGCGTTGTTACAAACTTTTAGCAAATTATTATATAGGATGGTCATTCCTTCAGTCAGTTGGTGTCCTACAAGCTTGCAAAGTTAGTCATTAAATGTGTCACATCAACATCACTTTTATTTTATTATTACAAAAGTGTTTTACTCTTTCAGCTACAATACGGCTAACTCTGTACCATCCTTTAACCCATGGAGTGCCAGAGAGCTATCCCAAGCTTTGTGTTGAAAAGCTCCACTGCACTTAAAGGGTTATCTATCCAGTACTCTCTGCTAACTACACATTTTATTTTGTTTTTGTTCAGGAGTCCTAAAACCTTCTCTTAAACAGTAATTTGAGCAGGGTCTTAGCTGTATCCTATATAACAATTCGCTAATGTATGTTTGTCAGAAGCTGTCATGCACAGTATGGATGGCAACGCGAGCTGCAGTCATGTGCAGTAGAGACTGCACATGCCGCGGCTTATAATGGAGTGGGGCGCTCCGAATTCAGACTGTAGTCCTCTCTGTGCAGACTACGGTCTGAATTCAGAGCACCCTGCTCCGTTATCAGCCGCGGAGTGGGCAGTCTCTACTGTGAATGACTGCACCGCGGCCGTTGCTGCCTGGCACTGTGTACACAGTGCCATATAAAAGTATGGAATAAGTCATGTCAGAATGCACTGTCAGCTGGTGTAAACTGATGAGAGGCTATTTTGATGGTAAAAGGGAAAGGCTATATTCAACAAAGGTCAGTATGGGTTATTTACTGAGTGTGATGTATGGACTGTAAAGAGGCAAAAATGCATGTCATTTTGCCAATTTTGTTAGGTCTCTATGGACAAAAATTGAAGTAATTCTGGAGCAAAACAAATGCACCATAGGAAACAATAAAAAAGCCAAACATTCCCAATGATTTAACTGGGGATTTTAACCCTTGGAATACCTGAGAGGTATCCAGATCATTGCTTTCTCTTGTATTTAAGGGGCTAACAAACTAATTTTAAAACAGCATCAACTTTTATTTCTCCATGATGATGCAGTTAGTTTGCTCACAAATGACTTCCATTTTCTTTTCAGAATAGGACCCTTGGTTGTGAGTACAATCGGTAACTGTTTAACACTTAAGTGGAATGAAGAAACCAGAAATTACTGAAGTATACATTGTACATTTCCTTGAGGTAAAATTTTTAAAACATATTAAGCCTATGAGCACCAGAATGATGTGCACTCAAAGAGCTAATTACATATATTATTTAAAGTTTCATTGTGTATTTCACGGCTTTGCTTATTTATGATAGTCAGTCAAGCATTACTTTAAAAAACTGTCAATTTATTTTCACAGGTAGTTATGAAGTTTGATTGGTTAGTCAATAGAGCCTAAATCATTTTTAGATGTTCTGCAGCATATATATCAAAGTAAAAGTTTGTTAATCTGAAGAAAACAATTCAAGTGCACCTTATGTACCACAGAAAACAAAATTCTGTGGAATTCAAATGTGTGTTTTTTCTGTCACGTAGTGATTGGTTTTCTCTACATTTACATGAACTTTCCTTGATGTTTTATATAGTAACATAGTTGATGAGGCTAAGAAAAGACATGCGTCCATCGAGTTTACCACATAAATAGGTATTATTACATACTGAGATATTCATTTGGGTTCTACACCACTGGACTAACACAGCTGTCCTAAATTAAAATCAATCTTTCTTTCTTTCACTCTCAGTATATATATATATATATATATATATATATATATATATATATATATATATATATAATATGATCCTCTACATCATAATGCTAGTTTCTCTTTAGTATTGCTCTAGTGCTTCGCAGGCTTTTCTTTCTAGAGAAGGGGGGATTTAATACCCTGAATTAATTTGAAACTCCTGTGTGGCCTTGTGTACATTTGCTGCAGGGAGGCGGAGCTTCATGCTCCTGGGAGACCCTTTTACCACAGGGTCAATAAGCAGATGCTTGCTGTGATGTATTAGGGGTTATGCAATGAATAAGGGTTTGAGGCTTTGCCATACCAACACTACTCACACTGAATGACAACAAGGCTACTATAGAACAGAAAGACTGGATCTTACAAATAGATGGGCAACCTGTGGCCCTCAAGATGCTGATTGACTACAGCTCTCATAATCCTCAGTCATCCAGTGGGAAGCTGACAGTAATGTGAATTGTAGTCCATCAACATCTGGAGGGCCTTAGGCTACTCAACCTTGATGTAAGTGCCCACAAACGTATACACAAACACATGTAGATTCATATATACTCACACACACACACACTTAATCACACAGTCATAATAATAAACATGTACACACACTTTAGCACTAACAGAGAAATGTCCATATTCACACGTGCACTAAAATGCATTCCATGTTCAGATGCAAGAGTGAATACAAATAAAGCATGCTTGCTGTCACAAACAACATGTTGTACTTGAAACTGTACACCAAAACAAAACCTAGAATCACACTCTGAAGCAGACAGCTGTCTGAAATGCGCACGTCTTACCTGCTATTAGAGTTTGACTGAGAAGAGCTGAAGTCAGGATATAGAGCGTCATTGTGCTGCTCCAGGACTGCCAAAAGTTCTCCTAGAGACAGACAGAGACAGAGGGAAAGAGAAAGAGGCAGGGAGGGACACTGGGGGAGGCTCCCAGAAAGGGAAGAGGCAGCTCACACAGTCTGGTTCAGACACACTGACCAGAATGCTCACACACAAACACAGTGATAACACTCTAACACTATTATGCACAGACACAAGCAGAACACACATGGACATAGACTTGACACTGACTATAAAATAGACACTAACCATAAAGATGCACACATGTACTAAACAAATACTATAATAAAAAGGAGCGTGTACTCAAACCTGTACACACATACCTACAAATTTACAGTCTAAGCCAGAGCTGTCAAGCTGCATTTCTAAAGGGCACAGGCAGTGCAAATTATTGGAAAATGTCTGATTTTGCACAGATGTTGCAATTATTTGATCAATCCTTTGATTTAAACAATTGTGCAAAATTAGAGGGACATTTATAAAAAGTGTTCTTCTACATTGTTTGTGAAGTTTACTTAACCCTTTGAGTGCCAGAGGGGTACGGAATGCATTACTTTGCAATGCATTCCATACCCCTCTGGCACTCAAAGGGTTAAAGTGGTCCTATTCCTTATTATGATAGTTGATATTTATAAAGCACAATTCTAACATTTATAAATTCGGCGTTATAGTGCGTTCTTTATAGTTATATTTGTTTGCACTAGCATTTTTTTTGTGCACGTTTGTGTTTCCCGCTTTTGGCAAATACTCCACAAATAAGAACTGGAAAGACATGGCGATAATTGTGTTGCTAAAATGTCTCAAACGGCGACATTTCTTTATAAATTCACTGCGCCACTTTTTTTACACTTCCAAGCGCCACTTTTCAAAAAACACTATTACATGGAGTTACGCTCTCTTAATGCATCGTTACTACTTTTCTAACTAACAAAATCATTTTTAACGCCATTTTAACGTTACAATTCTCTTTACTCCAATTTATAAATGTCCCTCATAGTGATATCCAAAAACTATGCACTCCCTTTGCCCTTTAGAAATGCAGCTTTTCTCCCATTTTCTAAGCCAGGGTTGCTGCAACCTGTCCTCAGGCCAACCAATGGTGCAAGCTTTCAGGATCTCATCTCATAAAAACCAGTCAATCAGTCAGGGATTCAGTCATTCTGAAGGATCGAGTTAACAACATGTTTAATTGAAGATATCCTGAAAAAATGCCCCGTTGAGGGTGCTTGAATACAGGTTTGAGCATCTCTGCTCTAAACGACGTTCAAAATAAATGTGGAGGAATTTTTGGAATAAACCAAATGCACTGTATAGGAGAACTAAAATTTTCCATTAATTGAATGGCAATTTTAACCCTTTGAGTGCCCGAGGGGTACGTAACGCATTGCTTTGCAATGCATTGTGTACCCCTCTGGCACTCAAAGGGTTAACTCATTGAATGCTAGATGGGTCCCCAAAGCAATGTGAAGCAATGCGTTGGAGACCTCTCCAGAATTCAAGGAGTTAAAAGACCCTTTCGAATCATGGGAAGTTTGGGAATGTTAGTTGTCCCATACAGTACATTTCCAAATATATTAACCAAGTTATAGTGTTTTTTTTCTCCACATCATTGGGGGAAATGTATACAGGTGGTCTAAAAAAATGTGCAGTGAAATGCTGCCTAGGTCAGGACAAGAATGTGAATATATTTTTATATGTTTGTTTAGTATTGCGCCAACCCTTAGGCCATGTTGCGGTAGTGTACAATTTGTGAACAAATGTAATATAATTTATGGTGCAACATGTTCCTTATTTTTATACGTAACTTTAAATTTCCTACTGCTCAGAGTTTTACCAGCTTTGCCTCAGATAGATCAAGTGGTACAAATGCCGTTATGCTTTGCACAGTGCTATTTTATATCCGAGCTTTGACTGACCTACTATCACTTTTATATACCTCGCTCGTTTGAGTACAAAGTAGGGGGCTGGGAGAGAGCTATGGATTACATCCTTGGCAAACGTAACCCTTTAAAGATGATAGGGGAATGCAATGCATTTCGTTGCAATGCTTTGTGCACATATCTTGTCCTTAAAGGGTTAATACATAATATGTTATCACCAGACCTCATTCAAATTTGATTTGTTTCTTCCTCACCGGAGATGTGGAAAGGATCAGTTTGTCCCTTCCTTGAACATTAACAGTTAGGTCCGTATGTTCAATGGGATAACAGCAAAGTTTGTTGTATGAACGACAAAAATAAGTAATTGTGTGCTTGAACGACATATTTTCTATAGAGTATACAGCAAAAAACTAGTAATGTCCATTGTGTATGACACAGCTCCGTAATTGCCGGGCAAAAGGGTGTGGCTAAACTATCCTCCAGTGTCGTATAGAGGAAAAGAAAATTTATGACAAAAAAGTCTTGAAAAAGACAAAATTTGTATGTCAAGAAAAAAGTGGAGGGAATGTGCAGTTCTGAATGTGAGAATTTTTGTCTTTATTTAAGACATTTTTGTCGTTAGTTAAGACAGTTTTGTCGTTAGGTAAGACAGGACAAACCACATATTTCCGATCACAACTGACACTTTCTGAAAATATTAATGAGCCCAACGACACTGTACTTTGAAAAGTCGTTACAAACGGCAAGAGCTATTTTGCTACTTCTTTGAACATGTGGTCCTTAAAGAGAAGTCTTTTGACCCAATAATAATTTCTAAACCTCTCCAATCTGATAAGACTGGGGTGCAGATATGTGGATATCATAAGATCCCCCAGTCATAATTTTAGGCTTTATAATACATTGCAGGCCCTTTGATTATTGGCAGGATTAATTATAGTGTATATTAGAGTGGTAGCAGGGTAGGGTTTAAACATTTAATTCAAACACTTTTTACCCTCCATTGCCTGGGAGGATGAAGTTTTGCAGTGCTGTGAATTCCAATCCAGCAACAGAGTGTCAGTGTCAGATGGGGTAAGATAGGCTGCGCCAAATTTACATCTATGGCACCCCTAGACAATTCACTCTAGGAATCCTTAGTCCCACCCATAGCCAGATGCCACTGCTCTGATGACCCAACCCCTAGCCCCATCCACCGTTTTCTTTGCCACAGAAAGAACGCTTTAATTATAACATACAGGTGCAAGAATTATCTCAACTAAACTGGCTAATACATGTGTATATAAACTTGATAAATAAATTGGCTAAATTAGTATTTAACCCCTTAACGACCCTTGACGGTCATAGTACGTCAAGGGTCGATTTGACTGAACGACTGATGACGTACTATGACCATCATCGAATTCCAGGCTCCCCCCGCGGCTGCACGCCGTTCGGGGAGTCCAGAATGCAAAGGAGCAATAAAAAAAAATGCTCTGTTGTCATTCAGTCGTGTCCGCGCGCCGATTCCCCAGTTGTTAAGGGGTTAAATTAGACTTTTCACCAATATATAAACTGGCAAATAAAGTTGTAATAAGAGAAAAAAAGATTTAGTATCAGAAGCACTGGCATTGAAATTGTTCTTGCCACAGCCACAACTTACCACGTTGGCATGGCAAACACAGGTGATACTCTCCTAAATATTTGGTGCTCTAGGCCAGGGATGTCCAAGTTCCGTCCTCAAGAGCAAGTGGGCCAATCAAAATGAATAAGCCACTGATTAACTCACCTATGCTTAATCAGTAAAATCCTTAAGACTGAGGCCTCGATCCAAATGTTGGCATTAAAAATGCCCGCATTAAGCACAACGGACGTTAGGCCACAAAAATCGTCTTGTGGCCAGACGTCTGTTTTGTACGTTAAGATCCCAAAATGCTGCTAAATAACGGCAGTATTGGGAACTTAACAGTAAAAAAAGCTAACGATCGGTGCCTGACATACTGCCAAGTACCAATAGTTAAATCATACATCTTACACTTACCTGTCATCCACTGTCCTTCTCCTTCTGACTTCTCTTCTTTCTTCAATCTTCTTTCTTCTCTTCCATCTGGCTTCTGCCTGTAAAATAAAACAACAATATTATTACAAAGCATTAACAATGATATAATTTAACCCTTTGATTGGCAGAGGGGTACAAAATGCGTACCTCACTGGCACTAAAAGGGTTACAATATTACTGTGCCATGAATATTCCATAACGTAAATGTCTCCATGTATTGCCAAAATATGTACAAATGCCATATAAATAATATACATATACGCCATGTAGAAATTTTATGCATAAATGCTAAGTAAATTGACTTAGCTTATATCTTCATGTCATCGGCCTATTCAGGACTGAGGGCACCCGTGTGGCTCATTGCTTTCTCCGCAGCCACACCAAGAGGTGGAGACAGCAATCAGCCGCACAGGTCCCCTCAGTCCTGAACGGGCTGATGCCCGTAACACACTGAGGGAATTGGAAGTGGGCCTACCTTTATATATGGGCAGTCTCATTTCCATTTCTCTCACAGCCATTGGCTGGGATGTTCTTACGCACAGCCCAGCCAATCAGTTTAAAGAACAGCTGCTCAAATTTGATTGGCTGGGGTGTGCGTAAGAACATCCCAGGCAATGGCTGTGAGGGAAATGGAAGTGAGACTGCCCATATATAAGGCAGGCTCACTTACAATTCCCTCAGTGTGCTACGGGCATCAGCCCATTCAGGACTGAGGGCACCCATGTGGCTCATCTGTGTCTCTGCCGCCTCCGTGGCCGCACCAAGAGGCGGAGACATGAAGATATAAGCTAAGTCAATTTACTTAGCATTTATGCATAACAGTTCTGCATGGTGTATATGTATATTATTTCTATGGCATTTTTACATATTTTGGCAATACATGGAGGCATTTACGTTATGGAATATTCATGGCACAATAATATTGTAACCTTTGAGTGCCAGTGCTTTGCAATGCGTTGCGTACCTCTCTGCCACCTAAAGGGTTAAACAATATAATTGTTAATGCTTTGTAATAATATTGTTGTTTTATTTTACAGGCAGAAGATAGATGGAAGAGAAGAAAGAAGATAGAAGAAAGAATAGAAGACTGAAGAGAAGGACAGAAGATGACCAGGAAGCTGAGGACTCCGCTGGACATCAGGAGTAATGTTGTTACTTGTAATGCAATGTTTTTTTAACGTAGTCGGGTTAACCCTATGAATGCCGGTGGGGTAATTATCCCCCACTGGCACTCATAAGGTTAATTCTACTAGCATCTGAGACACTTTTTTCATACTTTGGATGTTTTGGTATGGAGCTTAGGGCCCCATATCAATACATCCACTGAGGACTTTTTTTGAGGTTTTTTTGCATTCAAGTTTCTGTGTTGGCTGTTTAAACAGCCGAAAAGGGACTTAAGTTAAAAAAAAAAAGTAGGTCTTTACTTTCTTGCGACAACTTGAGTCCCTTATCAGGTTTTCATGGTTAACGTAGACCTTTGAATTGCTAATTACTGCATTTTCATCATTTTCAATGGATGAAAACACCTCTTAACTTTATCACACGATGGCTCTATTTTATTGCCGGTATTTTTTCACAGCAAGGCATTTGAATAGCTTACTGTGTTGGAAAAAATGCAGTCGTCAGAAAAAACAGCCCTCTCCAACATTTGGATCGAGCCCTTAGTCTGTTGGTGGCCCTTGAGGTTCGAACTTGGACACCCCTGCTTTAGGTGGGTTTCTACTCTTCCTAATGGAAATCCAGTCTGGCAGGCAGGATATCAGGAAGGCTTATAACCCATACCTATATCTGAGAACTTTTTGTTCCCATAGAGGGGAGTTGTATGGTGCCGCTGGGGAAGAAAAATGACACAATTTGCACCAAAAAGGGTCTGGGTTTAATTGCAAGTGGGGGGCGGAGCTTACAAAACAAAAATAAAATTATGCTGATAAGCTGGGGAAGGAGGAGAAGAGGATGGGAAGTGGGAGGAACACAATGAAAGGAGCACATGTGGGCACATTCTGAGAATCAGCCTCTTCCCTGGTAATGCAGTGTCAAAACCGGAGTCTCCGGGACAAATCTGGAGAGTTCCCAGCTATGCCCATACCTGTTATCCCTGCGTGACTCTGATGGAGACATCTCTAGCATCCAAATGATTACAAAAGCATGTAGCAAGGACATGTATGACTACTATATGAACATGTTTTTTTTGTTTTGATTTTATGAGGAGACTTACTCTATAGTCCTTTCACCTGGGACTTTCGCTCTTTTCATGGGTGGTCCACTTCCATGTACAATTGTTCTTCCTAGGCAATCAAAATATTTTATTTAATGTGTACCTGCCATTAGAGGGGATGGTTTATTACCAATACTGGCACATATGTCTATAAAAGATTCTCATATATTAGATTATGCTATATAGCGCTCACTTTACATTTCTAAAACTCTTCCACATACCAAGAATAGAGCACACAGGCAACACACACACTGACAGTACTATGATCAGAACACACAATGTGCATTGATTTTAGTTTCCTGACCAGAATACATGTATACAACAGATCTGTAAGAAAGCCCTACTGATGTGTACCGTCAATGTTGATGAGCCATATATTTACACAGTTGCTCATGGGTAACGTTGGTGTAAAAAAAGTGTATTAAAAAAATAAAAGAATTCTTAGGAGTGTAGACATTTTCTATATCCATATTCATGGCCACTTATAATTGTTCATATTCAGTCCTCAATCACTTACGCAAAAGCACATACCAACATTTGGGGCTGTGGGGGGTTCTAACCCAAGAATATGTTTCCATAAATGCCTTAAACATTCTACTCCAGTGCTATCAATGTGGCATGACTGGCTAGCTGGAACACCTGTTTTTCTGTTTTTCCACCTCTTTCACTCCTATTGGTCAGGTAGCCGAGCAATTTTGAGCCTGTTTCTGTTAGTCTGTGATTTTGGCATTCCTGAAGTCTGGTGCTGGTTCTGTTTCCTGACTGCAAATTTCTTGGCACCTGGTACCATGACTCTTCTGACCACCTGGCTACAACCTCAGCTAGTGTAACATCTTTACCTTCCTACCTTATTTCTACCTGATCTAGTGCCTTACTGCATCCTTTCTAACAACAAGATAGTCTTTTGCCTGTCTCAGTCTCCGATATGCCGACTATGACCTTAGCAAGTTTTGGCTTCCCACATCTGTCTGCTTCCTCTATGTGATATCAGTTCTTCCAATTCAGACTTGTTTACCTCATCCCCTGCCTGATTTCTGTCTCCTGTTGTCACAGTTTGGTCTACCTGGCCCTGCTCTTTCCTCTACAGTCTGCTACTGTGTCCTATACCCAATTAAGCATACCCCATTCCATTTTGTCTCAGCGTGGTCAATCCAACTTAGCATTCACCTCAACAATCTGCTACAGTGTGTTATGTCCAGCTTGACATACACCTTAACAGCTTATTATAGAATCATCTACCGAGCCCAGCTCTGGTTTGTTCCTCTTAAAGTTGTACATTATGAATCCCTCTTAAAGGGACATAGCCATTGCTAGAACTAGTTTTCCATTTATTTATACAACAAATTTTAAAACATATCTTAAAACAAAACTTGATTTGTTTTTTATATATTTGTTTTAATATATGTTTTAAAATTTGTTATACTACCAATAAATTGTGGCAGAATAATAGCCCAGGTAGTATTCCTCTATTTGTTAGTATAACACACTCGTATTGAGAAACAGGCGAGATCCAGGAGAGGAGTGGGAGAGAATTAAAGAAGCTAAAGCCCAGCTATAAAAGGGCTTACACGAGCAGATCATCAGAGGATAGAAGAAGCCTCTATTTCTAGTGAGTACCTATCTGGAAGGAGGGAAGTGTGCATGACAACAGCAAATCAAGTTTGTTCCACAATCTGCACTTAGATGTGTACCGTTGCGCTGTGTCTATCTATTTTTTTCTACAGTATTCTCGATTGAAGTTTTAAAGGGTCACGTGATCGGGTGACCGAGAGACAGCGGCAGGACGGATCAAGAGTGAGGAGCCCAGAGGAAACGATAAGGGTTCTAGAGACCTATATTCTGGGACTAAGTGGAACATTCTATAATAATAATAAAAATATATTTGCTTGGTATCAAGAAAGATTTAGGTAGAGCATATCCAAGTGGACAAGTACAGACATAGAATTAAGGTCTGTGTCTTTACTCTATCTAGAGTTAGTTGTATTGAGGTACATCAGGTCCACCACCTGCCTCAGCACCAGCCCCAAACATTCTACCCAGGAAGATGTTTGAATTACAGGTTTGAACAAAATCACAATCAAGAACAAATATCTGCTACCTTGATTCCAGAGTTGTTTGAGATACTATGGTGCTCATCTGTCTTCACCAAGTCAGAAATGCATGGTACCTAAAATTTGGTGTGAATTCAAGAAGAAGCAGTTGGCATACTTAGGTTATCTGTTTGACAGACCAGTCTTCAAATGGGACCCAATAAAGTGTTGGCTGTTACTTTGTGGACTCTTCCCCCTACTCTATGAAGCATCCAACTCTTCTTGGGGTTTACAACCTATTAGAAACTCTGGTTCCTTTCAGTACGCGATATGAGTATCTTTCATGCAGTGCGAGATTCTCATGTCACCATTTGTTTGGACCAGAGCTTAAGGACCTTATCAGTGAGTCCACTGGGGGTAAGAGTACACTGTTGTCATTGGTCCCCAAGAAGAAGCCTCTGGAATCAGCTTTTTCGTCCCTTTCAGGCTGAAGCGCATCCTGCGAACCAGGCAGTTCCCCAGGCCCCGCACTCCTCCTCCAAGCCCAAGCAACAGTGGAGGTCCAAGCAGTCCTCTACCAAGCCCAAGGCCTCCAAACTTTCTTCATCATGATTCACCAAACCCCGGTCCCCACTCGCTGGTGGGTGGCCGCCTGCTCCACTTCCTCAATGTCTGGACAGACACTCTGGGTCCATGAATTTTGCAGGTAGTCTCGGAGGGGTACAGGATCCCTTTCACTTCTCTTCCTCCGTTCAGGTTCTTTCTTTCTCTGTTCAGGTTCTTTCTTGTTGCCTCCGATACTGAGCCTGTCCGTTTACACTTGCAGAGCTTGTTGCCTCCACTACTGAGCCAGTCGTTTAACACTTGCTGAGCTTGTTGCCTCCACTACCGAGCCTGTCCGTTAACACTTGCAGAGCAATTGTGGCCTCCGTTAACTATGCTTCCACCTTACACCTTATGAGCACAGAATAGCAATTGTTGCACCGCGTGGTGCTATTGGGCTATTCCTCTAGCTCTTGCAGTGTTAGTCTCCGTTACCGCACCGGAAGGGTGTCATTGTCTCTGGTCTCATTCAGCTCTCGCAGTGTTGTGCCTTCGTTACCGCACCGGTAGAGTGCTACTGGCTCAAGTTCCATTTAGCTCTTGCAGTGTCTATGACTCCGTTACCGCACCTAAGGGGTGCTATTGGCTCTGGTCCCATTTAGCTCTTGCCGTGTCTCTGACTCCGTTACCGCACCTAAGGGGTGCTATTGGCTCTGGTCCCATTCGGCTCTTGCAGTGTTGTGACTCCGTTACTGCACCAGGAGGGTGCTAGTGGCTCTAGTTCCATTCAGCTCTTGCAGTACTGTTGGGTATCTCGCTGATCGCCTGTTCCTGAAGTGTTTCAGTTCTGCCTCACTGCTAAGGTGCTTCCCACCTCGCACTACTGTCTGGGCTGTTAATACCATCTACTGGGCGTTGGCTACTCACACCACAACAGAGACTGATTACTTGCATTCTCATGTCACCATTTTTATCATGGCGACATGATTAATGTGCCATGTCGTTGCACACTTTTTTTGCGTGCGACCTTTTAAAAGTGAACAGGTTAGGTTATGGCTTCCCTCATCTGCTTGTTCCTTCTGTTTTGTGACATCTGGTCTTCTGCTCTAACTTCAGTCCTGCAGGCTTACTACTGCGGACTTCAGCACTCATCTATCTACTATTAGTAAGTTTGGTTAGCTGTGTACCTCATCACCTGTCTAATCTGTCACTGGTTGTCACAGCGTGGTCTACAATGTCCTGCACTATTCTCTATGGTCTGCTACAGTGTTGTCTATCCAATACAGTGTACTCTACTCCATTTTGTCCCAGTGTGATTTATTCAGTCTAGCATTCACCTCAACAGTTTGATATAGTGTGGTATGTCCTGTTTAGCATTTGCCTCAACAGCCTATCACACCATCATCTATATAGCTCAGGTCTGGTTCTTTCCTCTTAAAGTCGTACACTCTGAAACACTTTTAAAGGGCCTGAGTCATTGTTGTAACTAGTTTTCCATGTATTTATACAACTACCTGCTCACCTTCAGCCTACTTCAGGGTCCAACCTATTCAACACTAAGCAGAAAGGGGCTACTAATTTGTGGTTCACTGCTGTGCTCATCCTGGTTTGGCTTCCGGCTCAACCAGAGTTGGACATCTGACCTTTTAGCCAGGACCTTTAATTATGGCTTTGGTTGCAACAAGGGCACATCAGTGACTGCCAACGATCCCAAGCTATGCACTCAACACCTCATTCTCAAACATGTTCTTTGTTGTGAGAAGATACTAGTGAAGAGACACTGTCACAAAGTGTTAATGAAACATAAATGCTTGGTGTACTCTCATTCCTAAAAAGACAAACACTTTATTTGAAGCAAAAGTTTAAAACCACTGTTTCAATCTCTACCTAAAAAAGTGTATGTGCAAACTGGCACATGCACACATAGATAGGGATGGTATAAGCTTTTCACTTCAAAGGAAAAACATGTGAAAACTGCTGCTACAGCTTGTGCAGTAAGAAAAAATGATGATATTTCACCTTGTGAGTAGGCCATTTGAAAAAATGATATAAAAAGTTCCTCCACCAATAGTAGTAAACCTAAAGACAATGAGGAGTTGCATTACAGGGGGTCTTCCAGTCCTGGCAACCCCCTACTTCTATCAGGTCTTCCTTACCAAAGCCACAGGGTGTACCTGATGTATCAGACTCCTCTGAGGAGGAGCTGTTGATGGACTCAGATGAGGGGGAATGTTCTGTGGTGGTATTCTCTCAATTCTTTGGGGACCCCTTTGAAGCTGACCCTGATCCCTCGGCTGAGGGCTTGATCATGGAAGTGCTCTCTACGCTGAACATTTCTCCAGCCCATGAGACTCCCAAGGACCCTTCTGATGTGTTTCATGAACCTAAGAAGCAGTGTACCTTCTTCTCACCTAATCCCACTCTTGACCAACTTGTGTTAGATGAGTGGAAGTCTCCTGATAAGGAATCTACTGTGTCTAGAAAGTTTGCTAAGCTGCATCCTTTCTCTGAAGCAGCACTTGCGCAGTGGACTCATCCTCATAAGGTGGATGCCCCAGTTTCTAGGCTTTCTAAGTCCACTGCTCTGCCAGTTGCGGACGCTTCTGTCCTTAACGACTGGACTGACAGGAAGCTTGAGACCTTGCTGAAGACTATCTTTGCATCTGCAGGAACTTCATTGCGTCCCTCATTTGCCGTTGCTTGGGTGGACAGGGCCATTGCAGTTTGGACTGAACAGCTCACTGTTGCTGTCCGCCAGGGTGCTCTTTGATGCCTTCTGGTTGGTGGCTAGGGTTTCTACCATGTCTGTTGTCACCAGACAAGCTCTGGTCCGCTGACACTGCCTCTAAGAAGTAATTACTTTTGTTACCCTTTCAGGGAACATCCTTGTTTGGACCGGAGCTTAAGGACCTTATCAGTGAGTCCACTGGGGGTAAGAGTACACTGTTGTCATTGGTCCCCAAGAAGAAGCCTCTGGAATCAGCTTTTTTGTCCCTTTCAGTCTGAAGCGCATCCTGCGAACCAGGCAGTTCCCCAGGCCCCGCACTCCTCCTCCAAGCCCAAGCAACAGTGGAGGTCCAAGCAGTCCTCTACCAAGCCCAAGGCCTCCAAACGTTCTTCATCATGATTCACCAAACCCCGGTCCCCACTCGCTGGTGGGTGGCCACCTGCTCCACTTCCTCGATGTCTGGACAGACACTGTGGGTCCGTGGATTTTGCAGGTAGTCTCAGAGGGGTACAGGATCCCTTTCACTTCTCTTCCTCCGTTCAGGTTCTTTCTTTCTCCGTTCAGGTTCTTTCTTGTTGCCTCCGATACTGAGCCTGTCCGTTTACACTTGCAAAGCTTGTTGCCTCCACTACTGAGCCAGTCGTTTAACACTTGCTGAGCTTGTTGCCTCCACTACCGAGCCTGTCCGTTAACACTTGCAGAGCAATTGTTGCCTCCGTTAACTATGCTTCCACCTTACACCTTATGAGCACAGAATAGCAGTTGTTGCACCGCGTGGTGCTGTTGGGCTATTCCTCTAGCTCTTGCAGTGTTAGTCTCCGTTACCGCACCGGAAGGGTGTCATTGTCTCTGGTCTCATTCAGCTGTCGCAGTGTTGTGCCTTCGTTACCGCACCGGTAGAGTGCTACTGGCTCAAGTTCCATTTAGCTCTTGCAGTGTCTATGACTCCGTTACCGCACCTAAGGGGTGCTATTGGCTCTGGTCCCATTTAGCTCTTGCAGTGTCTCTGACTCCGTTACCGCACCTAAGGGGTGCTATTGGCTCTGGTCCCATTCGGCTCTTGCAGTGTTGTGACTCCGTTACTGCACCAGGAGGGCGCTAGTGGCTCTAGTTCCATTCAGCTCTTGCAGTACTGTTCGGTATCTCGCTGATCGCCTGTTCCTGAAGTGTTTCAGTTCTGCCTCACTGCTAAGGTGCTTCCCACCTCGCACTACTGTCTGGGCTATTAATACCATCTACTGGGCGTTGGCTACTCACACCACAACAGAGACTGATTACTTGCATTGGGCTTTAACCCTTATGCCACTACTGTTCCCAGTTATATGCCAGTATTGCCCCAAGCCTTATTGTGCCTGTAAAGACATCCATTATACTTATCCATATACGTGTTATTACCTATTCTAGCCCTAGGGGGCAGTATTCCTTGTTTTCGCTCAATAAAACTGTGTTTTATTTTAACCTCAGGTCTGAGTGTCTTTAAAAACCGTTACAGGTTGCAGTCCTGGTTCACATCAACGTCCAGGGTCAGTGGTCTCCAGAGGAATCTCTCCTTCACATCAACATCCTGAAACTTCGAGCAATATTTCATGCTCTCCGGAACTGGACGTTCAAGCTTGAGGACCGCCCAGTTCGAGTCCAGTCCGACAATGCCACGGCTGTGGCTTACATCAACAAGCAAGGCGGAACAAGAAGTCTCGCAGCTTGGCTGGAAGTCAAAGCTATTTTGTGTTGGGTAGAAGAACATATTCCTGCCATATCCGTAGTTCATATTCCTGACGTAGACAACGTTCTGGCAGACTTCCTAAGTCGACACACTGTGGACAGCGGAGAGTGGAAACTGCATCAAGAAGTGTTCAATCTCATTGTACAGAAGTGGGGACTTCCTTTCATCGACCTGATGGAGACACAGCACAACCGGAAGGTTCCATTGTTCTGCTCTCGCTGGAGGGACCCTCTGGCTCTAGCAGTGGATGCCATGTCGATCTCATGGTACTTCCCTCTGGCGTACATATTTCCTCCCATTCCCATGTTACACAGGATTTTGCGGAAACTGCATCCGGAAGGTTCTCCAGTCATTCTGTTTGCTCTATACTGGCCTCATCAGGCTTGGTTTCTGGAGCTTCTGGATCTCTCCATGGCGGAGCCCTTCTGGCTTCCCCGACGTCCAGATTTTGACAGGGTTTGACAGCATGGATATTGAATCCTCAATATTGAAAAAGAAGGTTTTCTCTACGGGTGTGGTGGCCACTATGCTTAGTGCCCGCAAGCCTGTTTCCTCTAAGGTGTACCATAGAATTTGGTCCACTTTTCTCTCTTGGTGTGCTGACAGGGATCTTTCCCACGACTTTGATCTTCCTACGATCCTGTCTTTTTTTTTGCAGGGTGGGGTAGGTAAGGGGCTCAGCTTGAGTTCTCTGAAGGTTCAGACCTCTGTGCTCTCTGTGTTATTTCAGAGGCGCATCTCCATCCTTCCGGATGTCAAGGTTTTCTTTCAGGGCATGGCTCGTGCTTGTCCTGCCTTTAAGAATCCTGCTCCTCAGTGGGATCATAATTTGGATTTGGGCGTCTTTCAGCGCCCTCCATTTGAGTCCTTAGCTACTATTCCTCTATGTCTGCTGTCTTGGAAGATGGCTTTTCTCCTGGTGATTGTGTCTGTTCGCTGAATCGCCGAATTCCATGCCCTGTCTTGTAAACCACCCTTCTTGATGTTTCACAAAGACAAGGCAGTTCTTCGCATTTCACAGGAGTTTCTCCCAAAGGTGGCCACTGAGTTCCACATTAATCATGAAATCATGGTACCCTCTTTCTGTCCTGACCCTACATCTGACAAGGAAAGGGATCTTCACTTGTTGGATGTGGTGCAATGCCTTAAGTTCTATGTGCACCGCACCGAGTCCCTTCAGCAGTCTGATGCCCTTTTCGTCATTCCTGATAGCCCCAGGACATCCAAGGTGACCATAGCATCTTGGATTAAGTCTACTATTCGTAAAGCTTACGAACTGTGGAAGAAGCCGGTTCCATTTCACATCACAGCTCATTCCACCAGATCTATTGGGGCATCTTGGGCATACAAGAATCAGGCCTCAGCTGATCAGTTGTGTAAGGCTGTGTTACGGTTTTCTGACACTCAAACAACGGTAAAAAGTAAAGACACAGTTTTATTGAAATAATGGTTAAAGAACAGTGCCCCTGGGGGCCAGGACAGGTATAAATGGTAATGACAATATACAGGCCCAAGTATGTATAATGAAGTATATAGATAAGGAAAGTGACATACAGGGGTTAATGTAGAGAAATTGAACAGTCTCAGTAAAATTGATTAGCCAACGCCCAGGAGGTAATATCAGTCTCTTGATGGTGTGGAGAAAGGTGTATTGTGTGACTGAACTGAATCACTCTCAAAAGCTGTGCAATGGAACGCCCCAACAGACCAGCAAGATTGACCAGAGCTGAGCCAATACCACCTTAGTGGGATAACAGGAGGAAAGCTACTGCCAGAGCAAATGGGACCAGAACCTGAATCGCTCTTAACACTCACTCGGAAGTAACCCTACGTGTGCCAACGGGACCAGAGCCCTAAACACCCCTTGGGTGCCAGAACGGAGCAACACTGTACAAGCAATTTACGAGCCAGAGCACTAGTAGTGTGGTGGATAGCGTAACACATTGAGCACTTGGAGACCAGAGCCGGGACACCCTTCCAGTGCGTACAGAACACACACTGCAAGAGCAGACTGGAGGTACCAACGCCAACCGGCGCCACACGGTGCTGCCCGAGCACCGGAACGGACAACTGCTCTGCTAGTGTGAATGGATAGGCTAGGTCTTAACAGCACACTCTCAGGAAGTGTTAATGGCTCGAACGGAAACCCACAGGCTTGGCAAGTGTATGAGGATAGGCTCAATAAACGGAGGCTACAAGCACAGCAAGGGTTAATGCAGGTTCGGTATTGGAGGCTACGGCTCAGCAGCGCTATGAGGACAGACTCTGAGCAACAAAAGGCAACAGCTCGGTATATAGAGAGATGATTAGTCAGAGCGACACAAACACAGTTCAGAATGTCGCCGGAAGGCGACCGGAATCACACTGGAACACAGGATCAGATCACTGAGCAGGAACGTCAGCCGTAACTGGATCAATACACGAAGCAGGAACGTCAGCAAGAGCCGGGTCAATCACAGAGCAGGGTCGTCAGCCAGAACCGGGTCAATCACGGAGCAGGGTCGTCAGCCAGAACCGGGTCAATCACGGAGCAGGGTCGTCAGCCAGAACCGGGTCAATCACGGAGCACAGTAGTCAGACAGAGCCGGGTCAATCACGAAGCAGGAACATCATCCGGAACCGGGTCAATCACGAGCAGGATCAGCAGAATAGTCAGACGAGCCGGGTCGGTACACAGGAATGCAGGAACACAGCAACAAGGCGCAGGATCAGGAACACCACTAAAGGGCATCTGACAGGTGATGTGACCCCAGTATATAAAGGCACATCCTGGACGGGCCAATCAGCCTCCTCCAATGCACAGGTAACACCAAGCGAGATTGACAGGGAATCACGGGGACCGTGATAGGCTGCTACTTGGTCGCCTGTGCATACCTTCTCTAAAGATTACCATGTTGATGTGCTGGCATCGTCTGATGCCAGCTTTGGGAGGAAGATCCTGGAGGCAGTCATGCCTGTCTATGATCTTTTTCTTCACTTCAGTACTTCTTAACTGTTGAGCCCAGTTGGCTCTAGTTCAGTGTGCTGTGTTACAGTGTGTGGTGTGATTATACTCCAGTTTCATGTCCGTTGACACTTTGTTGTTATTGTAGGGCTACTTTATGATCTGATGGTTCATGTATGCTTTGGTGACTTTGAGGACCTGCGCCTGGTCCTTGCCTTACTTCCCACCTCTGAGAAACTCAATGTTTGGACATCCCAAAGTTACCAGTAACCTATATTGGACGACAGAGAAAAGCGGATTTTAGTCTTACCTGTTAAATCCTTTTCTGTTAGTCCATATAGGCTACTGGTTTCCCACCCTGTCAAGGGACCATGCTTGGTTCTCCTGTGACCAAACGTGGGAGTCCTTTCGGGTTCATGCTCACAAGAGTCTTCTTTTCCCTTCTTACTACCTAGTCAATAGTGAGTTTTCACATCTTACTGGAGGGAATTGGCTGAGAAGCAGCTAAGGAGAGGAGGAAGGCTCCACCCAGCAATTTCTTCCCAGAATTTTTCCTGCCTACTTAAAGGGGCTGTCACCTTCCCAAAGTTACCAGTAACCTATATGGACTAAGAGAGATTGATTTAACAGGTAAAACTAAAATCCTCTTATTCTGTAGTGATAATTTTTCATAGCCAAGGAAAGAAAGCAAAGAACCACAGCACCAAACCCACATATAATAAGCAGTCAGGCGGCAGAGTGAAGGGAACACAAAACAAAATTAAATCTAACTTTTATTTATAAACATTAACCCCTTAAGGGCCAACACAGTGTCACGGTTTGTTATGACTCTCAGACACAGAGTTAAGATAAAAACACAACTTTATTGAAAAGTTTAATGGGAACCCTTGTGGGTAGCATACACATAGAACATTTAGCGACAATACATAGTAGCATGAGTAGTGGTATACATGTAAGACAGGCTCTACCGGCCTTGCCAATACCGGGTAAGGCAACCTTAGGTGGCACAAGATGGAAAAGGTTCTATCGGCCTTACCAATATACCGGGCAAGGCAGCCCTAGACCAGTAATTGAGGAAAAGGAGGCTCTACCGGCCTTGCCAATATACTGGGCAAGGCAGCCTGGAGACTGGTACAACGAATAGTAAAGGCTCTACCGGCCCTGCCAATATACTGGGCAAGGCAGCCTTGTGACTGGTACAACGAATAGTAAAGGCTCTACCGGCCCTGCCAATATACCGGGCAAGGCAACCTTGAGACTGGTACACGAGTAGATAAGGCTCTACCGGCCTTGCCAATATACCGGGCAAGGCAGCCTTGGGACCAAGACAGCAAGTAGTGAGGCTCTACCGACCTTGCCAATACCGGGTAAGGTAACCTTAAGTTGGCACAATGTGAGATAGGTTCTACCGGCCTTACCAGTATACCAGGCAAGGCAGCCTTGGCTACAGGTACTGGATAGCAGCAATGGTGGCCTCAGTGACTGGCTTAAGGTGTAATAGACCAGTCACATGAGATGGACGGATTGAGGCCCTCTGAATAGACAAGATGATAAAGGCACCCTATAACACATGAGCGAACCAGTACCCGCATACTGGAGTACACAGTCTCTACTGGTGCAGAAAGCAACCGGTTAATACATGGAGCGAACCAGTACCCGCATACTGGAGTAACAACAACTCTACCGGTGCAGCAGGCAGCCGGTTGAATGAGGAGCGAATCAGTACTGGAGTAACGGAAACTCTACCGGGCTGTCTAGGGCTGAGCAGCAACCGGTTATATATGGAGCGAACCAGTACCCGCGTACTGGAGTGACAGAATCTCTACCGGTGCTGTCTAGGACTGAACAGCAACCGGCCATGCATGAAGCGAACCAGTACCTGCGTACTAGAGTGACAGAACCTCTACCGGTGCACAGAGCAGCCGGTTATACAACGAGTGAACCAGTACCCGCGTACTGGAGTGACATAATCTCTACCGATGCTACAAGCAGCCTGTTATACATGGAGCGAACCGGTACCCGCCTACTGGAGTGACAGAAACTCTACCGGTGCTGTCTAGGACTGAACAGCAACCGGTCATGCACGGAGCAAACCAGTACCCACGTACTGGGGTGACAGAACCTCTACCAGTGCAATGAGCAGCCGGTTATGCGTGGAGCAAACCAGTACCCGCGTACTGGAGTGACAGAATCTCTACCGGTGCTGTCTAGGACTGAACAGCAACCGGTCATGCATGGAGCGAACCAGTACCCGCGTACTGGAGTGACAGAACCTCTACCAGTGCAATGAACAGCCGGTTATATATGGAGCGAACCAGTACCTGCGTACTGGAGTGACAGAACCTCTACTGGTGCATCAAGCAACCGGTTGTATGTGGAGCGAACCAGTACCCGCGTACTGGAGAGTAACACCCAAGTGAATGAAAATGTCGCCAGGGCGACTGGAGGAGAGAGACACTCTGCAGGCGATCCAGGAGCAGGAACACAGCCGGTGATGGACAGGAAACAGATCAACAGGCAGTCAACCGGATCAGGAACAGCAGCAGGAAACAGAAGCAGGGACAGCAACCCCAACTGGATCAGGAACGGATGCTGGAACCAGGGAAGCTAACAGACAGGAACTCAGGCGATCACAGACGAGCAGGAACAGAGTAACGGCCCAGGTTCAGCCTTTGCTATATCACCTTTGTTATTCCAGAGGAATGTAAAAAAAAAATTGAAAAAACTTCTAATTGTGCACCAAACAGATAAAAAAATGTTCCTAGTGCCAAAAGACAATCCAATATCTCCCTGGATAAATTTCCTATTTGTATTAAAGGAAATATCATAATTTTCTACATTGTTCTAAGTTAGAAAAGTAACCAATACTTTTTTGAAAGCATCTATAGCCTCTGGATGCATAGAATTACACATTATTACTGCCCTTAGCATAACAAAATCCTTACTTTGTTTTAGTTGAAAGAACCATATCACTACTCTTATAAGATACCATCTTCTATTCTTGCTTAACCCATTTCCTGGAGAGTTCTTTGTGTTGACATTGAATATATTTATACATTGTAATCATACATCCTTAGAGGTCTCCTCACTAAACTTAACAAACCCAGTTTGGCTAATTTCTGTTTATGCCAATCCCTTCATCAATTTGTTGCACATCTCTTTACCTTTTCCAGTTCAATAAAGTCTTTAAGAACTGGTGCCTAAAACTGTAATCCATATTTTAGATAAGGCCTTATTAAGGATTCATAAAATAATTGTATTTTTATCCCATGCAGTTATTCCCATTTTTATACATAATTATACCCTATTGGCTCTTGCAGCAGAGGTGAAATCACTGTCTACCAATATTCATAAATATTCCTCTACCAAGGATTCCCCAAGCAGTTTATTATTTAGTATATATTACATAGCATACTTGTTTCTTCAACACAAATGCAAAACCATACATTTATCTATTTTAGACTTCATCTGCAACTTTTCTTCCAACACACTTACGGTAGTTTATCCAAATCCCTCTGTAGAGAAAAAAACCTGCCGCTCTATGTATTTTCTTACATAGTTTAGTGTCATCAGCAAAAGATGAGCTACTGCAGGAACTTGCATTACCCACTTTAGTAAACAAATTAAACAGTACTGGGCCCAGGATTAAATCCTGAGGCACTCCACTTACAACATTAAGACCAACTTAAAAATATTTAAATTAAATGAACTCTCTGCATTATCTCATTTATCCAGTTTTCAGTCCATGCACAGATATTGTCTTCAAAGGCAAACCCTTTTAATGTAAGTAGTAACCTTTTGAGATGCACCGTATCAAAGGATTTTGTAGAATCCAAGAGCCCAATATCTAGACTTGTGCATTTGTTTTGGAACACATTTAGATTTTACTGAAAAGCATGTGTTTCATGAGTTTTTAATTAAAATATACTAAGCTGAAAGTGTACAAAGTGTCAGAATGAAGAACAACAATTTCAATGTTTTTTGGTGAAATTGATTCATCCATTCACTCATACCCTTTCAGCTGGAAAACTGGGAAGGGACTGTGTAGGAGGGTAGAGAGAAGAAGTGATTGATGCACAGAATAACCAATAAAAGCCTAGCAGGTAGTGGAGGGACACCTTGGATATGGGTTTGATTGATCATTGTAACAGCCTATGAATATCCACTTTATCTGTGATGTGTTTATTACTCTGGCCAATACTGATATCCAAGAAGGTGATCCCCTCAAAAATCTTGCAATAACAGCCAGACGAGAAACAGTGTCATAGCCAGTGTGATCATCTCATCTCCCTACATTTTTATTAAGGCCAAGTCTAGTACTGTAGTCACTCTGAGTAAAAATCTGTCCAGATTGGACTAATGCTGGTGTTAGCAGTGGTGGTGGTACTACAATGCTAACTCTTGTCACCTGTATCACAATAGCTGGGAACTCTCTGGATTTACAATGGAGAGTCTGGTTTTTGAGCTAATTACCGGGTCTCCAGGGCAGAGGCTGATTTTCCAGATGTGGGGAGTTTCCAATGAAACTCTGCCCCCTTCTGCTCCTTCCCAGTCCATTCCTCCCACTCCCTGCACACTTCTCCTCATTCCCCAGCCTATTCCTCAAACATTTTTTACGTTTTATAAGTCCCACCCCCCACGATTAACCTCTGCCCCTTTTTGACACAAATCAGTCATTGATCTCCACCAGCGGCACCACAGGACTCCCCTCTCCGGGGAGTTCAGAAGAAAAAGTTCCCTGGTATGTGTATCACCTCCTAACTCCCATATTTACTTTATAAGATTAAGCTACTTCCTTCTTTACTATCACATTTTACAGTGTATATTATTTGGGGGTGGCAATCTGTTAGACTCAACCACCTGAATCTCATCATTCTATACACATTTTTAGGCTATGTACCATGCTGTTGCTGCTGCTTCTGCTGTTGTGTTTGTCTGCCCAAATTGGTCTAATGCGGGTGCTGGTGGTGGTGCTGGTACTGTAATGCATACCAACTCTCATCTCCTGTATTCCCTCCTAACTCCCATGTTTATGCATCCTTACTTTTGGAGATTAGTGCATGGTGGTGGTGGTGGTGGGAGGGGTGATTTACTCTTTACTCTTATGCTCCTTTTGCTCATCTCTAGCTCACAGTGTGTAGAACAGGGCAGCCAGCAGAAATCATGGTGCCCAGGATAAGTTTAAGTGGCAAGGGCCCCCACCCTCCAACCTTTGATTTCCCAAACATAAACACTGGCAGAAATGGTCTATGTGAGTAAGAATGCCTCTATGTCTGTGTGTGTCTGTCTGCATTGTGTAAGTGTGTGCTTTTGAGGTATATACAAGTCTCTGATTGTGTGTGTGGGCTTGTGTCTGAGATGTGGGTGTACGTGCATATATCTGAGGCATCTGTGTGTCACTGTGTGTGTCAATGTGTGTGTGTGTGTGTTGTTATCTGTTTGTGAGGCTGATGTACTAAAGAAAGGTGGAGCAATTCTAGAGAAAACCAACCTAACCAGGGGAAATAAATACAAATTCCTACACTTATATGGGAATTTTAACCCCTTGAATGCTAAAGAAGTGTACAACAAATTTCTTTGCAATTAGTTGGAAACCACTCTAACATTCAGTGGGTTAAAAGCCCCTTTTAAATTACTGAGAACTTTAAATTTATCACAATGATGTGGTTGGTTTACTCCAGTACTGCTCCTTTTAATCTTATATTATGGGAGAAAATGGTGGGAGAATGAAGACTGGGTAGAAGAGACGGGGGGGGGGGGGGGGAGGGTTGTTTCTCCACAACTAGCCTCCAGTATCAAACATTGGTAACCTTTGTCCCTCCAGCTACTGTTGGACTACAACTAAAATCAACTTCAGCCTGCCAACATGTAGCTGAAGATGATGGGAGTTGTAGTCTAACAGCAGAAGGAGGGCTACCATTTGCCCATCCATGCTGGAAGATGCTCTGTTATAATAACTCCACCAGTACAGAGTAGGTGCTGGTCTGTCTGTATCATAGTTCTCTATTATACAGGCTCCACAGTGCTGCTTTGGCCAATACTACTCTGAAAAGCTAACCCTTGTGTTTCTTTTCACTGCTCTGAACTTATTACTGCAGAGCAAGTGAACTCATTGGCCATTTCTCCCTTAGTATGGTGTTGGAATTGCAGCACATGGTATGCCATATAAAGGAGAGCTGTGATAAAGACAGAATGGCAGTTGCTCTGCAACCTGGGACACTGGGGCCATCATAACAAAGTACAATGGCCATTCTGGTAAACCCTTTGAGGACCAGAATGGTTTGCAAAACATTGCTTTGCAATGAACCATGGATGTTCCTGGTCATCAAAGGGTTAATGATAGTTAATTTAGTGTGCTAAAGTAGGTAAATACAGGACAACAACCCCCCCCATGCCTCCCCCCAATGGTTGCCCTGAACACGGCACCTACACGCACACACACTGACTATAACACTCCCACATACTAAAAAACCTGATCAGCGTGCATGTAGGATGCCACTCACAGGAGGCAAATACTACTGACAATCATTTGCAAGCAAAAACACACTTTAGTCATCACTCATTTTGCACTAACACACACAATACAATAACCATCAGAAAACACGAAGATTGATGAAAGCAGGCCTTTACTCCAACATACTTGGACACAATAGTACACCCAAACATACATAGGCTGGCACACAGACAAACACACACTAGGCTGCTGTCCTGCTGAGGAGGAAACACATTTCACTGTTCTGTCCTTTTTCCTGTTCTGTACTTTAATAGAAATATGTTCCTTTTGCTCATTTTAACCCTTTATCTTTTTTACTCCAGCTTTTCTTTATCAAACAGTCTATATTTTTTTACTCTCAAATATTTATTTTCAAACATTTTGGTTCAGTGACTCTTGAAGTATCAATTATTATAATCATCATTACTGTTATTTACATATAATATTTTATAAATAAAGAACCAGGACCAGCATATTACCCAATTTTGGAGGGAAAAAAAGACATTCAAACATTTGGGAGATGGAAAAACTCACTAAAACAGAAGGAAAACAAATTGTATTACTATTAAGACCTTATGCAGAAAGCAAAAGATGTGCAATTCCCATTGATCTGAATGTGGCTTTTAACCATTTGAGTGCCAGAGGGGTACACAACGTATTGCTTTGCAATGATCTGGACAGATCTCGATGAGAGACAATCTTCTTTCAGCAAAATGAAAAACCTGCCCTCCTTTTCCTTATACTGAAGGAAAGAAGATTGTCCCTTGCTGCGATCTGTCCAGTCCGATGACCAGATTCCAGATCAGAGGGGAGGCTGTTCCACACAAGTAAAAGGGGTGGGAGGGGGAAACTTAATTGTACAATAAAAGTAAAACAACAAAATTATGCATGTTTATAAAGCTACAGATTGGCATAGAAAAGTATATAGAGGACTCGATCGTACTGTAAAAAGGTAACATTACTATCCCTTTATTTCAATCAGTTTCCCCATGATAGTGCAATTGCTCTGCTCCAGAATTCTTCCTTTTTAGTTTTCTGCATAAGAAACTATGGGGAGATTTATAAGAATGGCATTATAACAAACGTGTTGTAAAAGTGGCATAAAACTGAAGGTAGGCATTTTAAAAAGAAGCTTACACCAATTTTGGAAGCCTTAAAGTTGGACTTTCACCTTAATTCAAGTTTGTATATTTGAAAACTGCATAAAAAGCTGCCTATGTGTCATGTTAGCCAAAAGACCACAGAAGTACAGGTAAGAAGATATTCAAACTTGTTCTCATATACTAATTATGCTAATTTCTAACCGTGTGGTGCCAGTGACATTTCATGTGCTAATTAAGCTTTTCATTGGCATTGCACATGCTAATGAAGTATTTTCAGTGACATGTCATATGCTAATGATGGTTTTAGTGATGTTTCATATGCCAATGAAGCTCTCTGCTGTACCAGGAATTTTTTACTGTTACTTTTCCCAGAAAGTATGAATATGTCCTTATCTACACATCTGCTGGGCTTTTGTTTAACATGACACATAGGCAGTTTTGAATTAAGTTTTCAAATATGTAAAGAAAATTGAAGGTGATAGGTCCACTTTAACATGACATAGTTGTGTTTCTGAAAGAGTGAAGGTAGAGCTGGTAAAAAGTCTTGCACAGTGAAATTATAATGAAATGTTGATAACTGCTACAATTTGGCAACATAATTTTCTTCACAATCTTAACATCCTATATAATAATTCGCTAAATGTATGTTTGTCAGAAGCCGTCATGCGCAGTAGAGTCGGCTGCGCGTGCTGCAGTCATGCGCAGTACAGACTGCTCGCGCAGTGGCTGTTACAGGAACGGGGCGCTCCGAATTCAGATCATAGTCCCCTCTGTGCAGACTACTTTCTGAATTTGGAGTGCCTCGCTCCATATCAGCCACAGTGCGGGCAGTCTCTACTGTGCATGACTTCACCTCGGCCGTTGCTGGGTGGCACTGCGGCCTGTGTACATGGGCTCTTCAACTAGTCAGGTATAATCTGTTCTTAATCATTCTAAGTCTTAACATCAGATTAATAATGCCATATTTATAACAATGCCCTTACTTATTTATAAATAAAGCCTGATATTACCACTAATTGCTATGACAACGACAATTATAAAAAATACTACAATTTTTATATATATATAAACTAGTTTAAAAGCCCGTGTACACAGGCCAAGGTCCGGTGAGGGTAAAGAGGCTGGTCTTGCTCTGTATACTTGCTCTGTATACGGCAGTAGAGACTGCCCGAATGCACAGAATGCTCCCAGCATTCTGTGCTTTTGGCAGGCTCTACTGCACATGACTGCATCTGACAAACATTCTGGCCTTTTATATTATAGGATTCCCTCTGAGGCTCTTATTGATTAAAGAAAACTGGAGTTATTCTGGATTAAACCAACTGCACCATAGGGGACAAATAAACATGTCAAAATCCCCATGCATTTGAATAGAGCTGTGTAGCCCTTTATATGCCAGAGGGGTCTCTGAAACATTGCTTCATAATACATTGGAGACCTCTCTAGCATTCAAGGGCTTAAAACCCCAATTTAATTTAATAGGAATTCTTAGTTGTCCCTATAGTACAGTTGGTTTACTCCAAAGTAACTCCAGTTTGCTTTTATAAATATGGGCCTAAATATCAAATATGTTCTGGCCCTCTGTAATTTTATCTTTGCCCTATGGAGCTAAACAGCTGAGAACCATGGTCAGGGAAAGTGTTGTGTCGCCGAGGCTAATGCTCGAAGAAGAACTGGAACAATTCTGTGTTGAACCATCTGCAAGATAGGGGGAAATAATGAGCCTTTTAAGCAGTGGAGACCTCCTCAGCATTCAATGGGTTAAACCCCCATTTAAATCAATGCTAACTTTGTACTGCTAATTGACTCTTCTACTCTTATGACGTATATGAATACATTGCTGGCAAAATTCTTTGTCCATTCACAAAACAAATCATAATTGTTGGCATCTACCAACCGCCAAATACACCAGCACAGTCTCTTTCGGTCATAACACACCACGTCAATGAGATTGCCACTCAAAACAAGAAAAGCTTGACTCCAGGAATGAACGTTTCTGTTAATTGTTTTGGACAGTGAACTTATCACAGCTAATATCCTCCACTACTCGCATACATCTTAAAACATCCAACCATACTCTGCTTGACTGGATCCTTTTATACTGACCAAGTGGGATACAAGGAATACAAGAGTCAGGTGTACTAGCAAATGTGTTTAGCGATCACTCCATGGTCTACTGTGTTCACAAAATAAAACCAGTCAAATCATGTTCCAAAGTCATACATACTAGATAATAGAGAATCTCCAGTCTTTCCTGAATGATTTATGAAATTGCTTGTTGTATAGAATACACCTAATACCTCATCTGGACTCATCAATATACTTTTATATCTCAAAATTCTTACAGGTCTGTAATACCCATGCCCTACTAAGGAAAATAAGGGTAAGAGAGGTCCATCTACCCTGGTTCACTGCTGACCTGCTTGAGTTATACAGTTTGAGAGATGCCTTATGGACAAAATTTAAACAAACTGGCTCAGTTTATGATCACACTACATATAGGTAATTGAGGAATACTTGCACAAAACTAGCAAAAAGCGCAATATTTTACTGACACCTTGAACAGTAACATATCTAAACCAGCCAACTTTTGTAAGGTTATTAAAAACATATACATTCTCACTCTTCAACTATAAAATTAGGCAATGAAACAATACAGCGCCCCATAGCAACAGCTACTTTGTTGGATGTGCCACCTCCCTGATTATACAAAACAAAGGTAATTCTGAAGTAAAAACATGCACAGAACAGTCTCTGTCACCTGCTACCTGGTCCAGTTATGTTAATACATTCAACTTCATGCCAGTAAATGAAAGTGAAATATATGATCACCTCCTCAACCCAAAATTGAAATTGCAGTCTGGCCCTGACCAACTACCAACCATGTTATTACAGCTCAGTGCCTTGGTCACTGCTCATCCTATTGCATCCCTAATTAATTCCTCCCTTTCACCCGGGTGTATGCCCAAAGCTTGGGAAGAGGCTAGATTTGTGCCTATCCACAAAAAGTGGGGATAAAAATATAGTATAAAATTACAGACCAATATTCCTGCTCCCCACATTATCTGAAAAAACCTAGAGAAATGTGTCCACGTGCAACAATGTAAGTATTATTGACAGACCAGTTTTTTACCCCCCTTCAATCAGGCTTTCATCCAAATCACTCAACAGTCACTGCCCTCCTAAAACTATGCATGGTAAATGATGAACTCACTGAAGCTTTTTTCCTAGATTTTGCAAAAGCCTCTGATAAAGTAGGCCATACTATTCTGATAAGCAAACTCCAAAGTTCAGGATTGGGTAATCATTCTCGAAATTATTATTATTTTCCATACAAGAATGTAACCACCTGTTCCATCACCAACGTAAAATGGAGGTCCCTACCAGATGGAATTCCACATTTTACATGATGAAACATTTGTATAAGAAGAACAAGGCCATTAGTGAGTATATAGTGCTTAACTGGAAGACTTTAGAGTGGCTTTTTTCTCCCCTGGTCAATGGCAACTAATGTGTTATTTTTATGATCTGCTAACACATTTTGAGGAGGCCACCTTGCTGGATAGACAGGCAGGTGCAGGAATCAGTGACATACTTTCAATAACATGTTTATTACAAAAACTAAAGAGCGTGATTGATGATTCTTATAATAGCAGCAATGTAAACATGAACCAGCTGATGGATTACAGCTTACCATGCTTTGAGCAAGATCCTCACATAGTCTCCATGAGATGCAATGAGAAATAAATTCTTATTACATTGCTGGACCTCTGCCTTAAACATATAATTTCTGAATTTGAGCCAAAGCATGAGCAGTAGCACAGAGGAATCTGATTCTGTGAAAGCATTGAAAGAAATTTTTATAGGGGAGGATTGCAACATGAAGAAAGAGAGAGAGAGTAACACAGGTGGAAACAAATCTGCTAGAAAGCACAGTGAGAATGAACTAAGCAAAATAAATACATTTTCAGTATCACAACCAACAAAATCACAATAATTCAGAACACTTGGCAGCACATAAAGCAATTCATATGTCCCAGGGGTAGCAGCCTATCATTTGTCTTGGTGGTGGCTCTGGTACATTTCTATAGTACTTGATCCCAGAATATGGATTCATAACTGATGCACATGCATAGCCTAGCTCCAAGGAGTGGCTCCACTGCATGTGAGCTGGTTACAGCATAGCTACAGGATAACTATGTTCTAGGCTGAAATAATGACCCACTGGACCACTGTCAAACAAAACAATACCATACATTTACCATATAGCAGAAGTAGAAAAAGCACAAACCAGAGAAACAGCAGCACTGAGGAGGAGGGATTTGCATAGTTGCTAATGTTGCCACCACCTGCAACAGTTGGTACCAGTGCTGTGAACCTTGGTGAATGACAGACAAATAATAATGCAAGGTTATCCTGGAATCAAAAGTGATAATGTACATGATTTGTCTAGTATTCCTTCCTACTCATCCTCATCCTCATCATATTATTCACTACAACCACATCCACCAAGTTCAGTTCAATCTTTTATTATTTTATTATGTTGACTATGTTGATATTGTAATTTAATGTCCTCATTTTTATGTTTAACAACATTTTCTGTTTTAATACCTTAACTACCGATGACTTGCCAAGGTCGTCTAGGCAGTCCGGGAGTTAAGGACCGGTGACGGTCCTGGCACGTCACGGAAGTTTGTGATCGCAGTGCAGCTACACGCAGAGCTGTTATCACAGATCATGTTTATGAAAAAAAAAATGTGCCCTGGAGCTCCCGTGCTCCCCACCCCTGGACCATGCTATCCTAAAGGGGGCTAAAATTACACTATCAAGAGTAACAGTGTAATGTGTTTTGATTCAGATACCAATACATATAGAATATACTCATGTGACATACACAACCGGTATGTCTTTCTTAAAAATAGCAGATGTGACGGTACCAGCAGACACCCAGCATTGGTGTCACCGTCAAGGATAACTTCTTCCCCAAAATCCACCAGAAAAGGCTCCCGCAGCATACAGCAATGTACCCTAAATCACCAGGCAGAACTAGTGTCAGGGTAAACCAGAGAACTTTATTGAACAAACCAACAGACTTATATACAGAACAGTGGGGTCAGGTAACAATGGGGACAGACATGAGTGTATTAACTGACAATAGTGAGGGGCGGTGGGTAAACATTAGACAAAGGGCTGGGGCTGGATACAATGGGCTAGAATACACATGCACAATAGTGTCCTTTGTGCTAAAGCATCTTTTACATAATTTGATTTAACCGCCTTCAAACCCCAGCCAATCCAGGGCTGAGTATGATGTGGCCAATCCTGGCCTCTGGTGTCACACCCGCCTTTAGCCTATCAGACGCCATGGGCGGGTGGCTGACTGACCAATCCCTGGGATGCCTACTTTTCCCCATGTTAAGTCTATGGGGGACCTTTAAACATGGCACCCAGGGCTTTGGCCAATCAGGAGCCGGCCTACGTTCCACAGCCGGACGGCTTTTGTGATAGTCCTGCTGGCAGTCTCGAGCAATGTGAATTTAGTCCTTTGAAGGATGACTGAGAGGTTGTCCTTCCACATCCTGAGCCCCAGAGGTTGGGAAGGGTATAGGTCAGCCAGTAACCAGGGCATTTGTCCGGTTCCTGTGACAGCAGACCTACAGCATAGTAAGGGAGGACACGTACTCTTGAGCAGTATCTTACAAGGTTAACATTTATAAAAAAAAAACTAGCGTAAAAGTCCGTGTACAAGGGCCAAGGTCCGGGTAATGTTAACCATTTGCGTGCCAGAGGGGTACGCAAAACATTGCTTTGCAAGGCATTGCGTACCCCTCTGGCACTCAAAGGGTTAAGAGGCCGCTACCTCACTGCTCCATGCAATGCAGTCTTGTGTCGCCTAACTCACGCGAAGCAATCATGCGCAGTAGAGACTGCCCAAAAGTGGGCAGTCTCTACTGCTCATGACTGCATCGTGACAAACATCCTAGTGAATTATTATATAGGATATGACTTTTTTTCTAAAGAAGCTTCTGCTCTTTGTAATTTAAGAAAGGCATTTCCAGAAGGGTTAGCCATTACAGCAGGCTTTTCCAAAACATACTTTTATTTACAGTTGTTTAGAGGCTAAACCATTCCATAAATAGAATTGTCTCTTACATATTGCAAAAAATATTTACGAATACAAGCAAAACCTCTTGAGGAATTGTTAACAAAGCTTGCAATGGCAAAGTAAGTTTTGAAAAAAAAAGTTATCAGGCATACAGCAAGACAAGCCTTGTTGTTTAAAGACTCCAGGGCGTAATTAGGAGTTACTGGGCCCTGGGAGCAAATATGAGGCTACCCCCTACTGCACATACACAACCACATTACCCATACACATAGCATTGTAATACCCTCTGCCAATGAAAGTATGTTTTAATGTACAATGCATGAAGTAATTTTTATTTTTCTGTTATTGATCACTTTTTATACAAATCCAACAATTCTTGTAATCTACAGAACTGAAAATAATTATATCAGGAGTTGATGAGTTGATTGGGTGGTGTCTAACATTGTGTCGGTGTGTGTGTGTCTCTCTCTCTCTCTCTCTCTCTCTCTCTATATATATATATATATATATATATATATATATATATATATATATATATACACACACATATAGATCAGTCGTGTGAAAAAACGTTAGCAGTCTCTCACATCATGTGGAGGAATTTTATCCCAATCTTCTTTACAATGTTGCTTCAGTTCATTGAGGTTTGCGGGCATTTGTTTATGCACAGCTCTCTTAAGGTCCCACCACAGCATTTCAATCTGGTTGAGGTCTGAACTTTGACTGGGCCATTGCAACACCTTTATTCTTTTCTTTTTTAGCCATTCTGTTGTAGATTTGCTGCTGTGCTTGGAATCATTGCCCTGTTGCATGACCCAATTTTGGCCAAGCTTTTGCTGTCAGATGGCCTCACATTTGCTTCTATAATACTTTGGTATACAAAGGAGTTCATGGTCGACTCAATGCAAGATTCCCAGGTCCTGTGGCTGCAAAACAAGCTCAAATCATCACCCCTCCACCACCGTGCTTGCTAGTTAGTATGAGGTGTTTGTGCTGATATGCTGTGTTTGGTTTCTCCAAATGTGGCGCTGTGCATTATGGCCAGCCATCTCCACTTTGGTCTCGTCTGTCCAAAGGACATTGTTCCAGAAGTCTTGTGGTTTCTTCAGATATATATATATATATATATATATATATATATATATATATATATGTGTGTGTTTGAGATGATTTGGTGGTGTCTGACACTCTGTGTGTGTATATATATATATATATATATATATATATATATATATATATATATATATATATATATACAGTTCGTGAAGAGAGACGGCACTCACAGGGTTTTTTTTCAAAGCTCAAGACAAGTTACATTTATTGGAATCGACATCTCGGCTGTCACTGCAGCCTTTCTCAAGATTACAAATGCGTAACAAACAACCTGTTTAAATACCCTATCCCAACACGATAAAGAGCTCCAAATCGCAGGTGCTCTAATTGGAAAACACGCTATAGACATTATTCAGTTAGTGATGTGGAAGAATGTTTAACCCGTAGTGTACAGTTAAAATCTAATCATATGTGTGACATCCGCTGGTGTAGGGAAAATATACGAATAAGCCTCATTAGGGACTAGTGGAGTACATATGACTCAAATATGCTAATACCCCTATATACAAAGTATCACAAAGTAATAAGATGTATCACATTTCAAAAGAAATAAAAATATATTATGAAACACAAGTATGTGCAGTATCTACAGGTTTAGCCGAATGAGAATGATGTCAAGCGCTAAACACAATGGTTCATATGGGCTCGAAAGAGTATTGTATTAAACCTCTATAATGGGGTGCTGCTGGTATATTCCAAAAATATGAATTAACAGTACCATGAATCTTTGGCATAATGCAAAACATACTGGTTCTGCCAAGTTGTGCATAAAGTCATATACAATGATAATATACAACTAAAGCAAACATATATTGTGAAGGTAAGCGTCCATATAATGGGTCATATACAGACATATTTAATTAGGTCCATCACTACATAATTACGAGGTAATGATGATCAAAAGGGGTGTAGTCAATATACACGTTTGGTGGATTTTCCTCGGTTGTACGAATGGGTTCACCTGATAAGGGACTGTCACCGTCTGTCACTCTGCTGTCTTTTGTAGCGATGAACATAAATTTCAGGGTATTCATGCCAATCATCTAAATAATCCAAATTCATGCGTTTCAAGCACTCGATATCGTTATCAAATCCCACAAATTGGATGTGTTGTAAGCTTTTTCCTTTTTTATTAGGACTGATGACTATATGTTGTACACCATATTCGTGCGTCTCAAGCACTATTTCCGAGTAATACATAAGTTGATTGTACTGCCTTGCAGAGTGATTGGAATCCCGTTTGTCCCGTGGTAACTCATGTTCACCCCAAGACATGTGTAGATACCATTACATATGTCTCAGGCTTCCCCATATATTATAATAATCCAAGTGGAAAAATGTGGTTATTGTACAATCATTGTTGGATTATTCCTCTCAATTTAGGATCGCACCCATAGAAATTTATAAAAGGTAGTTAGTACTGCTTGTGCTGAGATAGATATACTGGTGCCAAATAAAAGTAGGTGTAGTTCAAAACATGGATAGCTTGCATATTCCAGTGGTGTTCCAATTGTCACTCTAGGTACATATAATTTGGACTTGTTGAAACAATCCATATACTGTGTACATGATACACCATTGTTGGACTGTGTAATGGTATCCTCGTAATATCCTGGAGTCAGGGTGATATACATCAGGACTCATCAACTTCTCCAAGTCTCATTGTAGTGTGAATGAGGGGAGATCCCTATCCTCTGTTTGCACATTCAATGAGTATAAGTGGAGGATGTGTGGACCATGTATTGCTGATATCCCTGATCACTCATATGATGAGAGTGATGAATAGATATTAATCTACAAGTCCTGGTATCATGTTTAGTATGGTAAAGTCCAAATATTGTTTATTAAGGCATTGAAGCCTATTCTCAAAAAGTATATGTGCACTGAGTTCCATGGTATTGCAGCACTTGTCACAGAACCCTCTCGTTCTCTGCTGCTGTCTTTGTATCTATTTCTACTATTTATATTAAAATTATATATTTACATGGATATGTTATGGTGCACTATATCTATTTTTCTTTTTCACTCTGGACCTTTAAGAACTGGGCCTACAGGCCTGTCCTGGTTTGCATGCACTTTCTGGCTGTAATCATTCACCCCTCACATGACCTGTGGGGGGTTGATATAAAAAGGTATCTTTGATTAGAGGACTGTTGAATCCACAATCCTCTCATACACTCACTTTGCATACCTATTGTGGTTTTTGCACCAGGTAAGTCCATTTTCTATGTTTTTTATATTGTATGTCTTTTTTTTTAATTGCAACACACTGGGACAAGCATTGCAAAGAAAGTATTTAAAGGGTCCCCCTCCAACACGTTTCCTATAACATCTCCTCAGGGATGTTAAATTTAGATAGGGTTTTAAGTTGTATTAGAGTAGGCAAACAAGTAGAACAGATGCTGCACGTTATAATGTCATCAATAAAAACATAACTGTATAATAGCATGACAGACTCACCAGCAGTTCACAAGTGCTCAATAATAGCAGGGCTCCAAACACAGAGAAGATTCAAAGTAGCAAAACGGATTTGGAAGCACTCCTTGTCGTGCAGGATTAGAAAGTGAGAAGTGGCATGGGACAAAAAGACTACATATACCAGGCTGATTAAAAGCACAAAATTGATTGGGTGGTGTCTGACACTCTGTGTATATATATATATATATATATATATATATATATATATATATATATAACTGTTCATAAAAGAAAAGAGCATTCTCAGGACTTTTGATTCTGTGCCAATAGTGGATAAACTTTATTCAATAGATCGATGTTTCGGTTACCGCTGTAACATTCATCAAGATGGCTTACAAGTGAAACAAACTCCCTTCTTAAACCCTAGTGAGCAACAGGTGCCCAAAGGCAATGATATGACTGGTTAGTGAGACATTGTTTACCAAGTGATACAGTGATTGACAAACAGATGGACCAATGTAAATACTTTGAAAAGTATATACTAAACGGAATAAAAATCAATGAAAAAACACAGCATGAATTTTAAATTTCAGAACCTCCGATACTAAGAACATGACATACTCACAAGTGAATGTATTAGTTACAGTTCTAAAGTGGAAACTCATTCAAACACTCGAAATAGGTTACCTAAGGACAGTTATGTCGGACACCGGCGCATCGCACAGCTTTGTGTGTATCGCTAACTTTCTAAATATTTTGTATCTATGTTAATGTTGGGTTAAACACGGTGATAAATCACAAAATGGCACACTAAGATCCGGCATATAAGAGTTCAAATGTATTCCTGAATTCTATGTAAGTACGCAAGATTGATCATCGGAAAGTCCAAATGACTGTATAATGTTATATGTTTGTATACAGTGGGCATCCTAAGAGATGATCAAATGTGACACGGTTGGAAAAATCGATGGTCTATTAAACCATAATACTTTAAGGAGATGGTATGCAATATCAGGTAAGAGTGTTACCTTTTCTGCTAGTAATTACCATCAACATTGTTGCACATAGTGTTTTATTATGAAACCTTATAGTGAGTTTGTAGCCCCTTGTTTCTAATGACAATCAGGTTAGAGCATTACCATTTCTGCTAATAACTACCATCAACATTGTTAGACATAGTGTTGTATTATGAAACCTAGTAGCGTGTTTGTATCTCCTCTTTTCTAATAGTAATAAGGTGGACTCAAGGTTAATAAGGTTAGCAACCATCTAGTTATCAATAGCTATATAGAAGTAATTCACTTTAGGTCAGTTGCGATACATACAGATTACAGATGAAAACATAGTCTAAATCAAGTTAAGCGCACAAAGGTGTAGCTACCCCTTGTAAGGTAAATTATGAAAAGGGTTTCGTTAGTATATCGGACTTAGCTCCAAGGTGCATGCTTCACAAAGAGACTGGGATCGAGTATTAGTCCACTTTAATTCCATGATTAAAGAATATAATACATAGTCTAAATTGTTCTCTAGAGTGGACCAAATTCACTTTGGTTGTGGAGGTAACGTCTACCTTAGTCCAGAAACAGTGAACTACAAACAGTAAGCATACAGTATGACTGAGTTGTTGATACGCTATAGGTAGGAGGCCAATTCCATCTTTGAATCTCATAGGTTTTAAGGTACCCAGATTGAAAATCCAAAAGGTCTGTGTCCTTGCAGAGAACACCATATCTGTTGGAAGCAGAACTTTTAGTATTTTCTAAACCTAATACTTTAAGATTGTGTATCCCTCCATTGGCACATGATACAAACTGTCTCGGAACGCTGTGATCCTGGTCTCCTTTGGTTATTTTTCTCCAGTGTTCTCTCAGGGTCCTTGTCATCCTACCTATGTATTGTATGCCACACCCACAACTCAATCTATAGATAACAAATCTTAGAAGAGTATTGTGCTGTCCCTTTTCTTTTTTTAGTTTTCTTGGTCTATACCTTGGTGTGGAGAGTAAATCCAACAGCACACGGAAAGCGAGGCATACTCCAAAAGGAAATGAGGAATTAAGGTATTATGTATTAGAAGCATAAAAGGACTAAGATTCACCTGCAAACAATTGAGAGATGGTTTGTTATAACCATAACATGTCATTATTTCATATATCCTTTAAATTAAGTTTTGCAACATATTGTTTTTACTAGGGTTTCTGTTTGATCTATTGCTGAATTTTCCTGAATAATTATTTACATTCTGATATTGATCATATGTTTGGGGTCTAGCAAATGTGATTTGGGTGATTACTAAATGCTAGAATCTGATTCACTGTGTCATAGGTGAGAGAGATTAGCAGTAGATGTGGTGGTATATCTTTATCAAGACAATTAAAAATACAAAGAATACCTTTTTTATAGCCTGCCATCTCCATATAAGGTATCAAACGACAATAGTGGCATCATTACCATGCAGTTGGAGCTCCGACTGCGGGGTATGACATCACCCCAGCGAATGACAAGCTTACAAGTAATAGCATAGACTGCATAACATACAGGGCTAGAAAATGAGCCAAACAAAACCAACCCAGCTAATAATAAACAAATGAAAAGGAAACAGAAATTAAAAATACAACACCCACAAAGAAATAATAAACTCCTGCAGACTCATATGTTGTGAGTAATGGTAATATCCAAACAATCACACCATTACGGAAAGGCAAAAAAAAAAAAAAAACAAGCAATGATCATTGTCATGCAATAAGATTCTATATCACGCACTACCATTCTCTACGAGCTGTCCATCATTCAGCCTCTCCTCTCAGACTCCTCCTCCTTTTGATCATCCTGACTACCATCATTTCGCCACTCTCGATGCACACCATTGGTCTGTCCTCCTTTATATACCCTGCCTGAATGCCAGGAAGACACACATTCTTTGAGCCTTACTATGTTCCTAAGTTTCCAGTTGTTTGTTGACTCCTGTGTATTACATTGGCTTCCGTCCGACCCTGCTGCTGATCTTTGACTTCAATTCTTGGTTCCTGACTCTGGCTGTGTACATCTATCTGACTTGCCTTTCAGACCTCGGCTGTGTAAGACTATCTGACTTGGCTCTCTGACCTTGGCTGCGTACGAGTACCTAACTTGGCTCCCCGACCTTGGATACGTATATCACGGTGCTCGTGATCGCACTTTCTGTCGACATTGCTACTTCCTGCCTGTTGCCTGCTGGGTTCTTATTGGCCTGCTGGGTTCTGCTCCGCCCAGTGTATGCCTTTTTAAACTCAGTCCTGTCTACCTTTGGTGCCTTTTCGTGGTGTTCCTGACCTGACGTTTGTTGCTGTGATTCCTGCTCCGTGTATGATCTGGTTTTGCCTGACCTTGGTACTGTCTTCTCTGCCGTACTACCGTTTGTCGACCCGGACTGCCTCACTACCCTCTCTGTGTACCAGTCCAGGCTGTGTCTGACTATCGCTCTCTGTGTACCGATCCAGGCTGTGGCTGACTACCATTCTCTCTGTACAGATCCAGGCTTTGGCTGACTACCGCTCTCTGTGTACTGATCAAGGCTGTGGCTGACTACCGCTCTCTGTGTACCGATCCAGGCTGTGGCTGACTACCACTCTCTGTATACTGATCCAGGCTTTGGCTGACTCCGTTCTCTGTGTACCAATTCAGGCTGTGGCTTACTAGCGCTCACTGGTACCGATCTAGGTTGAGGCTGTAAAGAGCTCTCTGTGCATTTCCATGTCTCACTGACTTGCTAGCTTCCGAGCCTGTGTCTGTGCCTGTCAGTGTTGCATTCGGTTACCTTTACCTCCCGAGAGTAAACCTGTGCCTGTCAGTGTTGCCGTTGGTTCATATATCTCCAGAGATAGAGCCTGTGCCTGTCAGTGTTGCCTTCGGTTACCTATACCTCCCGAGAGTAAGCCTGTGCCTGCCAGTGTTGCCCTTGGTTCATATAACTCCAGAGATAGAGCCTGTGTCTGTCAGTGTTGCCTTCGGTTACCTATATTTACAGAGATAGAGCCTGTGCCTGTCAGTGTGGCCTGAGGTTACCTATACCGCCTGAGAGTAAGCCTGTACCTGTCAGTGTGGCCTCCGGTTGCCTATATCTCCTGCATGTAGCCTGTGCCGGTCTATATTGCCTGTGGCTACCTCAGTTCTCTGGGCTAGTCCTGTGCCTGTGTCTGCCTGAGCTTCCTCTACTGTCAGGCCTCAGGGATTTTCCCTGTCTATTCTGTCAGTCCTATTGCCGGTCTCTCTAGTCTCTGTCCAGGGCAGACTATTGTCAGTCTCGGTGCTTCCCTGTTACCAGGGCCATGTCCCTTCTTAGTGTTCCGGTTGCCTGCTCACTCTTCCCCAACTTATGGTGGGGATTCTGCCCTGCAGTACCTACCTCTGCTCGTGGGCTGCTTCCTAGGTGGTACTGTTGAGGTTCAGTTCCAGGTTCCTGTCATCTGTTCCTGCATCTATATTATTACCTGTTTTGCTTAATTGTACCCTGATCTGTGTCAGATTTGATAAGTGCCTTGGCACTGTCCGGATCTGGACCTGTGAAGGGATCCTGTGTTCTTTATTATTCTTAATAAAGCTGATTTTATCTTACCAAATTGTCTGTTAAATGTACGACTATCCAACTTGGCTTTCCAACCTCGGCTACTTACGACTATCCGACTTGTCTCTCCGACCCCATTTACGTACGACTATCCAACCTTGGCTGGTTTAACATCCAGTGTACTTGTCGGTTCTCCACTCCCTGGTATCCTTCTCCTACACCAAGTACCTGACTAGCAGCATGGCTTATATCCATCATATTATCTGGCTTTGCGGTCAACACCTTTAACTCCGGCTTAAGCCACAGCAAGGGTATAGGACTGCAGTGCATACAATCTCTAGCCTCACGCTCTATCCTATGCTCCCCAGCATCCTCAGATAATAGGTGTTAATGTCTCATTCTTTCAGTGTTACAATAATACTTTTAGCATAATAGCAAACAATGTATTAGCTCCGATCGAATGATTTATAGCAATGTAACATTAAAGGGATAGTAATACTTAAAAATTACTATCCCCCATCTTGTAGCCGGTAAAAAACGGAGTTAAATGAGGCCAGCGGCATCTCTCAAACCTTTATGGTTTGAGAGATATCTGCTTTCAAAGTTGTGCTTTTTGCCTTTTCCCCTGACTTCAGCATTCTAGCTGACAGCAGGACAATCCTCTCCTGGGATCAGCCGGCGGTTCTGCAGCAGAGCCGAGATCATGTTAATAAAAAAGAAATCCCTCACTAAAAAGGTTTTCTATGTGTGCTTGGTTTTAAGTTAAGGATTTCTTTTTTATTAACTTGATCTTGGCTCTGCTGCAGAGACTCCACCGGTCCCGGGACCGGATTCCCCTGCTGTCAGCTAGAACGCTGATGTCAGGGGAGAGGGAACTTTGAAAACGAATATCTCTCAAACCATAAAGATTTGAGAGATGCCTCTGGCCTCATTTAACTCAGTTTTGTTACTGGCTACAAGATGGGGGATAATAACTTTTAAGTATTACTATCCCTTTAAGGAATGATCAGAGTACAATGGATACATAGAGCCCGTACCTCATTATATGTACACAGATACCCATGGCTGAGACAGTGAAGCACTTGGAGTGACAAGCTGACCCCTGTGCAATGCAACATCTGCCATCTGATTTGAAAGTATTGGAAAGTATAGGGTCATGCCCCAACTGACTAGAGGACCAAAAGTATGTGAATAAATTAAATCTATAAATGCGGTGACAAAGTCAACCACAGAGAGCAGAGATGCTCTTGGAAGACTCATAGATGGGAAAAGATGTCTAGTTACATTTATGTACATACAAATGGGAGCTATAGAGATAGAATCAAAAGGGATAAAACCACACAAAAAATAAAAAAATAAAACAAAGTGCCTGTCTCAAGAAAGAGAAATCTCCCCAGCATCATGCCATTTTATTAATACACATTATGAAGAACAGTCAAAAAGGCTAAATAGAAAAAAGGCACGATAGTATCAGGAGATAAGGTGACATGGTTGAAGTCAATACAGTGTTGAATCTGATGAGTCTTAGTGGTCCTAGAGGATAATGTTACCAGAAAAAATTATGGCTTAGGCGTTATTTGCACCTGAAACCAATTAATAGGACAGGCAGCCCCTATATTCTTCCCTTTGTGTGCAGGGCTACCTGGTGGTGGGTGAGGGAGGGCGGCCAATCACCTGAAGGAAAGAGGGTGGTCCCAGGGTGGGGGGTGGAAACCAAAGGGATTTATCTGCCACCAAGGACTCTGAATCCAGAAATCCAAGGAAGAAAGTCAGCATCGCATAGGATTGGTAAACTATTTCATGTTAATTATTTAATTCCCTCTTCTTATGTTAATAATTTACCATAGCTTGGGTGAGTGGATTTTATAAAAAAGCAATAGAAAAAATTAGCTTAATGATTCATTTTGTGATATTATTATTAAATCAAGAAGTTTATGGGGTCTGTGGCCTGGAGGCTATGATACAGCTCCCTAAAACATGAGGGTCCAGGTTCATGGGGCTCCCTTTGTTATATTGTAATTGAGTACCTTAAAAATTGGTTTCTTTACTGAGTTATAACAGATTTTCCTTTCTTCTCTTGTGAAAAAGGATGAATGCATTTAGTTTACCAGGTAGTGACGTGTCTCATAACTCAGTAAGTTAATTATTTTATTGAAATGTAAAAGCTACAGAAGTCCATATATCTGGCATTCTCAATTCTCTACTCCTTGCTTTGTTTCCAAAAAGTTTAATAATTTCTTCAGGTGCCTGGTTTTGAAAGGCAGTTACTGTTACTTTGATAACGATAGTAGAGTGATATCATTTAATTGTCCATAGTGAAATATTTGTCATTATTTTGAGCCACATACTATTACACATATAACCTTCATAGGCTGCATCTATATTAATGCAGTGTGATTTTCTCTGGTCTGGTCTTAGGATAGCATTTTGTTCTTCCTGTATTTCATAATTCAAATTTGTGGCTACCGTTTCTTGATATCTTTACAAAACTGTATTATTCAGAAGTTTCACTGCTTGCAACAGAGCTACGTCAAGTTATCTAAATGAAATGTAATTCCCCCTTTTATAATTTAATATCTGTTGGGAGAATATATCAGCAAATCAATACAATTTTCTCAATATATATAATTCCCCCTTTTATAATTTAATATCTGTTGGGAGAATATAACAGCAAATCAATACATTTTTCTCAATGTATATATTTATATATATATATTTTAAATAATGCTGCAATTATTACATAGATATTCTACCGGAAATCTGTGAATTTTATATAGAAACACAGTTATAATGGAATAGGAGGTAAATTATCAGGAATATTTCTGACTATAAAATATAAGGAAATAATTATAAAGGTATGGAATGGGTAGAATATCACAGGACTAGGCCCAATTAGCGAGTGTAGCCTAAATTATCACTTAAGGGGTTTACATAGCAAGTACAAAGTCCATGAGGCATGCATGCCCACAGTTTATGGAATAAGATCCCTGAACTCATTGCAATAATAACTGGTGAAGATGTGGACTTAGTGGAGATTACCAAGACCTGGTACAATGAAAAAAATGACTGGGATGTAGAAATACCAGGGTACTCTCTATTTAGAAAAGACGGGGAAGGGAGAAAAGGAGGAGGGGTTGCCATTTATGTCAAAAATAGCTTAAAAGTTAATCATATAAAGGCTATGGAGGAGACTACAGAGTCTGTTTGGATAACTTTAGAATATGTGAATAAGATGGTCACTTGTATAGGTGTGATCTATAGACACCCAGGACAAGCAGAGGAATTGGATCAACTGCTGGTCAAGGAAGTAACTAAGTAACTAAGATGACTGTGAAAGGTGACTTTAACCTTTCTGATATAGACTGGAAAAACCAAGCAGAAGGTTCAGCCAGGAGTAGAGATAACCTAAATTCTTTACAAGGACTAGCTCTCAGTCAATTAGTAGAAGAGCTGTCTAGGAAGGAAGACACACTAGATTTATTATTTACTGATGGAGACTTGGTATCAGATGTAGCTCCAGTGATCATCATTCTGTGTAGTTTAATATAAAGACAGAGACAGAGTTGCGCCACACAAAAACAAGGGTTCTAGACTTTTTAAAGGCTGATTTTTCTAAAATGGAAACATTTTTATGTCAGTCTTTAACAACCTGGAGATCTTTAGATGGAGTCCAGGAGAAATGGGATTATCTGAAATGTGTTTTACTAAACACAACAGAGCATTGCATTAGACATGTCAGTAAGAGTAAAAGAAAAAGAAAACCACTGTGGTACTCTGCAGAAGTGGCGAATATACTAAAGGAGAAAAAAGAAGCATTTAAGAAATATACTATATTGTGTGAGGAGCCATAATTGCATAAACCTATAAAATCCAATGACCATGATAGTCCAAACTTTGCAAGTGTAGACAAAATGTTTTATTAAAATATAAAAACAAAATTAAAACTCTAGCAGTAATATAGAGAACTATATCCTCCAATACTTCCACTAATTCACCAGTGTTGTTGTTGGTACGCTAATCCCACTGTACATATACTGTGCACCCAGAGCACAAAAAAAGACCAACATTTAAAAGAGATATGGCCCCATTGTTCTCACAGTGCTCGCATATATCCCACACTGGGATCCTTACCATCCCTCACTCTGCGTGATGGAGCTCACTGTGCAACCTCACAGGTGCCTTGTTTCCACACCACCTGATCTGTATTTCAAACCTGAGCTTCAGCGCACACCCCTCCAAAATGAAGTAGTCTGGAGATCGGATACAGGGTTAGTTACCCTCTATTAGATGGTCCCAACTCCTTGCATCCGTTCATACAGACCCTGACACATGAATAACATATACCCAATCTAAAACATATGATAGTATCTCACATCTAAATCCCAACGTCCATACAACCACAATGAAATAGCTTGGAGATCGGATAAAGGGCCTTGTCTCTCTCTGTAAGATGACCCAACTCCCCACAGCCGCTCATACAAACCCTGACATCTGGTTAATCTAAAATACCAACATGTGCCCAACATATTACTGCATATACAAAATCGAAGACAATATATCACTTGCACAAAATAAATTGATGAAATAGTAAATAAATCTCCTACAAAAAATAGTCAGTTTTAAATGAAATAGTGAAAATCTTTGAAAAATTTCCAAAAAATATAGTGAATTCAAATAAATCCTTTCACGGACAACAGTATAGTGAAATGTTAATGAAGTGAATCCTTCCTCACATAATGACAACAAGTAAAGTGAACTGAAGAGACAATTAAGAAAAATAATATGAACACAATGATGATCAGTGAATTGCAAGTGTGTTGCAAGTGAATCCTTCCTCTAATAGTATCAAATAAAGTGCAACGATAATTACAAGTTAGATGATTCCTCAAATAGCAACATGATGAAATGAAATGGTGATAAATAGTTTCTTGCTGGAAAATGAGCAGTACCTTATTACCAGCAACAACTGACTTAAAGGGATAGTAAACCCCCTGAAAAACTTTAAGCCAAATGATAGGAATAATAAAAACATACTTAACACCCTAATTTCCATCTCTCAAATCGTTATGGTTTGAGAGATGTAAGAAAATAAAGACCTCAGCTCCTTCCCCCTTCTCATGCGTCCGCTGTATAGTGGACGTCATGAGATCCTGCTTCCGGGACCAGACGGCGGCTCTTCAGGAGCGCTGTCATCAGTTCAGTATTGGGTCCGCTGTTTTTTAACATGTTTATAAATGACCTGGAAATAGATATAGAAAGCAAAATATCAATATTTGCAGATGATACTAAATTATGCAAAGTCATTAATTCAGAACGGGATATTTTCTCTCTACAGAGGGACTTACATACAATGTCAGATTGGGCAAACATGTGGAATATGAAGTTTAATGTGGGGAAGTGTAAAGTCATGCATTTGGGAGGAAACAATCCCAAGGCTACTTATAAACTTAATGGAATAATTTTAGGTGACTCGTTGCTAGAAAAAGACCTGGGTATCCTTGTCAACTACAAATTTGGAAACAGTGACCAGTGTCAAACAGCAGTAGCAAAGGCAAACAAAGTCCTGTCTTGCATAAAAAGAGGTATTGAGGCAAGAGTGGATAACATTATTTTGCCATTATACAAATCATTGGTAAGACCTCACCTTGAGTATGCAGTGCAATTTTGGGCACCGGTTCAGAAAAAGGATATACTAGAACTAGAGAGGGTACAGCGGAGAGCAACAAAATTAATTAAGGGAATGGAGGACTTGACATACGAGGAACGACTAAACAAACTTGGTTTATTTACTCTAGAGAAAAGACGACTAAGAGGAGACTTTATCACATTGTACAAGTATATGAGAGGTCAATACAAGGATCTCTGTGGTGAGCTATTTATTCCAAGGCCTGATCAGGTGACCAGGGGACACCCCTTGAGATTAGAGGAAAGGAGGTTTAAACTTCAGCAGATGAAGGGTTTTTTTACGGTAAGGTCTGTCAAATTGTGGAATTCATTGCCCAGGGAGGTAGTTATGGCAGATACAATGGATACATTTAAGAGAAGATTAGATACATTTCTTTCACAAGGGAACATACAGAGTTATACTGTTTATCAGTAGGCTGATCAGGAAGGTCTGATAAAGACTAATTTAATTGGTAGCAGGAAAGCTATAAAATTCAGTTACTGAGGTTTGAGGCGAAGGTTGAACTTGATGGACTTGTGTCTTTTTTCAACCTAATTTAATTTACTATGTACTAAATTTACTATGTACTATATCTAAGTATAATTACTTAATTGGAATGGTCTACAACATGTGCTTGCAACCCAGGCATACGTTGTAAACCATACCGATGAAGTAATTATAGTTAGATATCCCGATGACAGAGCTCCTGAAGAGCCGCCGTCAGTCGGGTGACCGGATTCTGCCTCTGACAGCTTTACAGCTCGTCAGGCAGAAAGGGTAGGGAGCGGAGGTCTTGATTTTCTTACATCTCTCAAACCATAACGGTTTGAGAGATGGGAATGAGGGCGTTAAGTATGTTTTTATTATTCCTGTCATCTGGCTTAAAGTTTTTCAGGGGGGTTACTATCCCTTTAATGCAATTTAAGCATACGTATCATATGTATCTTTATGTATGTATCTTTGAAGGTGGAGATTCGTAAATCTGAGTTAGGAGCTATCTTATCTCCTCTTACCTCTTTTTCTTCACTCCTAATGCTTCAATCTTTCTCTTTATTTGCTCTTTCCTTGTCGGATCTTTTACTGCCATCTTTACCTGTTTCTTTTACCAATTTCAACACACTTGTCTCAATCCAACGCTTTTCAAAATGCTCCTGCTTTCCTTCTTCCGGGATAGAGTGTTTTGTCTACTGTTTGTCATGATTCATCAAGGGATCTGAGTCCGAATGGTTGGGTGCGATGCTAGAGAGTGATGCTTGGGCCCCGAGATGGTCACCCTGATCCCTTGCAATGGCCGGATAAAGGTGCTGGCTGCGAAGATAGATGTCCGATCCTGGTTGAGCCGGGACTCTGACCAGTTGGGACCAGGATGTACCGTACAGGACCCGGACACCAATAGCCCGAAGGATCCCAAATGCAGACTAGTAGTAGCCCTAGTACAAAATCATCATGAAGTGGGTAGTAAATAAGTATGCTCCCTGGGGAGCTGACAAAAATTAGAAAAACAACTGGAGAGGATACCCATAACAGAGACAGGACTGGATATAACTGAGACTACCAGTTCTACAGCACAACTCTCCAAGGGAAGCAGGGTATGAATGTCCCCCTGACTAGGCCCCTCCAAGGGAGGCAGGGTAAAATGTCTAAAACCGAGAAACCCCAGAACCCAGACTAAGGAAACCCCTGGAAGGCCAGACCAAGTGGGTAAGGACCACTACTGCCCTAGGGAATCCCTGAAGGTAACCACACTATAACCCTAGGACCAATGGAAGGCAATGTGGTCCAATGCTTAAGTCTGCAAGTGCAGGGAAGACTAGTAGTACTGGGAGCGACCGACCCCTGCTCCAAAATAAATAACAGAAATGACCTGCTGGAATTAGATACCTCCTTTAGGGAGGAGAACCCCTGCCAGTTAGCCAGTTGCAGCGCACCGAACCCAAAGGCTCCCAGGACCTGCGGCATGCAAAAGCCAAAAGCAGGCTTCCAGCCAATGCTGTCAGACGGCGGACCTGAGAATGCTGTGCGGACCTGAGAATGCTATGCGCCCGAGAACCAGAGGTCTCAGAGAGTGGAAGGAAGCCGCAAGCGGCCGTGAGGCTGAACTGGACAAAGAGGTACTAATCGGGGTATCGACAGGGAGCACAGCAGGCAGCCACAATGGGATCGGACACACAGGGAGCAGTACCTGGAAATCCAGCAGAGACTGCAAGCAAAGTCAGACAAAGCCAGGTCTCCGGGATCGTCAGGAGTCAGAGAGGTAGGCAAAACGGATGGTCACGAGACAGGCCAAGGTAACCGGTAGCGACTGGATACATGGAGAAGAGACAGGAGAATAGTCAGGGACGGACCAAAAAATCAGTAAACCGGAGACCGCAAATACAGAGACTAGGCAAAACAGTAAATGGATAAGCTCGTATAATCGGGCAAGGACCAAATGCCGATTCAGAACTAATAAACACTCATCTTCCAATCGGAATACAGGGGAATAGCAGAGGTGAGTACAGAGTCCAAAAACTATTCCGAAGCAAGCTTGACACTCTTGCAAAGTTTGGGATATTGTGGTCGTTGGATTTTACAAGTTTATGCAATTATGGCGCTTCACACAATATAGTTTGTTATTTCAAAGTTTTTTTCCCATACAAGTGAGGGTTTTTGTTTGATTTTGGTGACATATACAATTTTTGGGGTGCAGTTTAAGGTATGTATATTTGGTATGTAAGAAACGTAATCAGACGAAGAAGGAAGAAGATAGGTATTGATACAAGACTAGGCTGAAGGTGGCCAAATGCGTTATTAGATGTGCCAGAGTACACACAAAGGATCAAATTGCCCAGCCAATAAAAAAGGGGGATAAAACAATTTTTAGATATATAAGTGAAAGAAGGAAAATGAAACAAGGAATAGTTAGACTGAAAACAAAAAATGAAAACTATGTAAATGAGAATAAAGGGCTAGCTGACTGTCTCAATTAATATTTCTGATCAGTTTTTATAGAGGAAGATGAAGGGAAAGGGCCTCTGTTAGAAAAAATAAATGGCAAGACATGGGAAACATGCATGTTTACAGAGGAAGAAGTTCTAATTCAACTTTCTAAGGTAAAAACAGATACATCAATGGGACCAAATGGGATACACCCAAAGGTATTAAAAGAACTTAAGTGTGTTCTGGTAAAACCTTTAACAGAATTATTCAATCAGTCACTATGGACAGGAGTAGTTCCAGAAAATTGGAAGGTAGCAAATGTAGTACTGCTTCACAAAAAAGGTAGTAGGGAAGAGTCTGGTAACTACAGACCAATCAGTCTTACATCAGTAGTGGGAACAGTAATGCTACAGGAAAGAATTGTTGAATATCTGAAATTGAATGGCTTGCAAGATACCAAACAGCATGGGTTTACAGCAGGGAGATCTTGTCAAATTAACCTCATAGATTTTTTTGACTGGGTAACTAAAATAATAGACCAAGGGGGAGCAGTAGATATAGCTTATCTAGATTTCAGTAAAGCATTTGACACTGTCCCTCAAAAAAAAACTCAATAATATATTGCAGTGTTTGGGTGTGGATATAAAATAGTTAAATGGATAAGGCAATATCTGTGATGCAGGAGACAGAGGGTGGTAGTCAATGGAGAATATTCGGATGAAAGGAGTGTTACTAGTGGGGTACCTCAGGGATCTGTACTAGGGTCCATTCTTCTTAACATTTTTTATTAGTGATATTGTAAAAGGTCCTCAAGGTAAGGTATGCCTTTTTGCAGATGATAAAAAGATCTGCAATAGGGTAGACATTCCAGGGGGAATAAGCCAAATGACAAATGATTTAGGTAAATTAGAAGAATGGACAAGAGTGTGGCAGCTGCAGTTTAATGTTGATAAATGTAAAATAATGCACTTGGTACATAAAAATCCAAAGGAAAAATATACTATTAAGGGTACTGGTCAGTCAGAGACAACAGAGGAAATGGATTTGGGAGTAATTATTTCTCACTAGTTGAAGAGGCCGTGTACACAGGCCACAGTGCCAGCCGGTCGCCGTCCAGTCATGTACAGTAGAGACTGCCTGCACCATGGCTGATACGGAGTGGGACGCTCCGAAGTTTCAGCCGCGGTGCAGGCAGTCTCTACTGCGCATGACTGCAGCAAGTGCAGCAGTCTCTACTGTGCATGACTGCGTTGTTACAAACTATTTAACTAATTATTATATAGGATGACTCAAAGGTAGGCAGGCAATGATGGCCCTTCTGAAAAATACACAACTTAGCCCTCTGTAACTATGAGTAAAGCATGGTACAGTGTTAGCCACAGAACAAGCCTTCATTCTTATTATGCCTGAAGAAGAGACCAAAGTTGAGACCTAAGCTTGGAACCCATAGCCACTCAGTTATCCAATACATTTATCTTTTTACTCTACTATTCTCCTGCTCTGTAAATACCTATGATAAGCAGTGCAAGGAGACAATTTACAATCACTGCAACTGAACAAAGAATCCACCTCACTCAGTTGACTCCACTAAAATCACTCCTTTATTACCAGTAATTCACAAAACACTGATAGCAGTCTCATGCATTTTGCACAACAGTGCTTACTCATAGTTTGACTTAACACATAACCTGCAACATCTTTATTCAGTGAGAACTAACAGTAGCTCATTCAAAACATCCAATCGGCAACAATATTCAATTAACTCATTTTGTAACAAAATAAGCATTAGCATGGTTAACCCTTAAGATCTTTCAAATGGCAATATATTCCGTCATAAATATTATCGAAGCCAGCCAAATAAAATCCTGAGCATTATAATAATAATGTTGCCACGCATAAAGAACATCCCAATTACAAATATAATGACACAAAATAATTTAAAAATGAAAACCTAAATTTTCACTGATAGTACATACCTAAAATCACACTGGATACATTCCTCACATGATCACCATCTATAAATAGAAGACGACCATGTAAGAGATAACCCACCACATCATTTTACTACACATTGCAACGGGTACCAGAAAAAATAATCACTCAAGATAACCCATAGGTTCTGTCAACCCCAATGTCACAATAAATTCTGACTAATTCAACTGTATTCAACTGGATCAAATGTAATTTAACCCTCTACATATTAAGAGTCATCATGGTATATGACCTCTTGTGCAATATTATGAACGAAACTAACTCATAACCCTGGTCTATAAAATTTAATCTTCTATCTTCACGTAAGAAGAAAGTATATGAGTCCCAAGCGTCTATGTTTATTACCAATATGAACCAAAATTTACACTACAACATTTTCTAAAGAAAATCGCACATAAATGCATTTCCATATATACATATAAATCCAGATTTATAGCGATATAATTCACAGTGCAGAGATATCTCATAATTTTCATTTACCGTACTGTCTAATCTAATCTATAATATCTCATTCCTGTATATAAATGAAGTCACAATGATAGCGGCACCTGGTGCACCGCATACTGCAGATCACAGACACCATAACAACACAAGGCAAGGATGCTTACTGAGCCAGTGGGAAAGGGAATCCACAGTTGTAGTCCTACACAGGGCATCAGATGTCAACCGCCAAAGGCACCTCTAAATCACTATTGTGGATCAATCTCAAAAGAGATACAATAATTCCAATGAAGCTGTCATTACCCCATTTATGAGTGACCAGATCAGGGTAATTTCTTATGACAACTTAAACACAATAAGATACATCATACTCTTTTTTTCATTCATTTTGGAATTCTTGTCAATAAGGTAAATATCCAATAGACTTCCCGATAAAAAAGTCTACTCAAAATATCCCCACCTCTCACAGTTTTCATAATTCTCTCCGAACCTTGGGCCAAAAAACCTCTCACTTCTGAATTATTTACAGTACAAAAATGAAAAAATCTCCACTTCTAATGTTACTCTCTAATGTCTCTGAGACTACCAGAGGTCTTTCCCAAGTACTGCATCCCACACAGTTTACAGGTTATTAAATATACTACAAAATGTGTTGTACAGTTTATAAATTGCTTTATACCGTAACTCTTCCCTGTGGCTAAGGAATGGAACTCCTTTGAAGGTCATTGACAACATCCGTATTTATTGCCACCACAACTATAAGTTCCCACTGTATCAAGCCATGATCCAGTATTACGCTTTTTTTCTCAGCAATATACACTTGGAGATAATATTTTGGCTAAAGTGGGTGCTCTTTTTGAGATATATCTGCATCCTTTCTCTAAGATAGGTTGCAATTATCTGTCTCCCATCAAAACTGGAATATGTTTCTTAATTATACTCACTATTTTATTATATTCACAGCTATAACTTGTGACAAAAGCAACTTTCTCATTATTACTATCTCTATTAAAACCGATACCCACTCAAGGGGCCAAGAGGTCATCTCTGTGTTTTCTTCTGGTGATGGCTTCTGCTCTCTCAAGCATCCAATCTGAATAGCCACAAGATTGAAATCTCTGTTTTAAATCCCTACGAGCTTCATCAAATCAATACTTAAATCAATACTTAGAGCCAAAAAACGAATCACATTATTATGACTGCATAGAATGAATTTCAAATCATAAGGTTGTTATTCAAATACGTCAGAAATTGTGTATCTATTAAAGACCTATCACCACACCAAATAATAAACAAATCATCAATATAGCGTTTAAAATAAAAGATATCCTCAATAAATGGGTTATTATCTCTAAAGATGTGGGACTCCTCCCACCAACCCATGACAAGGATGGAGTATGAGGGGGCGAATTTCTCCCCATTGAAGTCCCACATCTCTGGAGAGAGTACTTACTGTCAAACATGAAATAATTGTGAGTTAACAAAAACTGTATAAGAATAAAAAAATCACAAAAAGAAGACTTATAATTATACATAGTTATCCATGTATATTCTGTTTTCTATTTTTTTTTTTCTTCTAACTCCTGGAAAACCTGCTTGGTGTCTCGCAAGTATGTCTGCAACCTCAACACCAATGGTTGTAAACAATCATCAACTTATTGACTTAATTTTTCACTCAAAGAACCAATACATGCGAGAACAAGTCGACCCTCTGAACTCTTCCGTGACTTATGGATCTTTGGCAAACGATGAAATATTGGAATCACTTGTGAAGATACCTTCAACCATTCACTTTCCTGAACTGTAAAAAAAATCCATAATCTACAAGAGAGGCCTTTATACCCTATGCTAGGGTCCCTATCCAAAATTTTATATATATCTGTAATAGTTGCCTTTGAGCCTCTTTAACATAAGCGTCCGTATCTAAGATAACCACTGATCCTCCCTTGTCAGCCTGTTTAATAATTAGAAAGTGACTTGATGGTCTCTCTTTCCAAAGGGGTCAAATTCCAACTACCACTAGATTTCCCAATTTCTTTTGAAAGGTCCACCAAGATACATTCTATAAGATATTGACAAACATCAGATACATGTGTCCTAGTCTGTACTGGATAAAAATCCATATTTGTAAGTCTCCTGATTGGAACACGTGAAACCCCTCCACCACCAATGGCAGACAAATCATTCTCCACTGGTGACACCGGGGAGGTACCACTCAGTTCCTCCAGGGAAGAGCTTGTCTCCAATATATTCTGGTTTCTAGGCAGAGTCTGAGAATCAGAAACAAAAGAGTCCGAAAAATAATTTTCAACCACAGAGACTACCGGAATAGATGTTAAATCCTCAGGAATATCATTCAAAAAATATTTTTTGAACACTAATTTACATACAAATCTATTAACGTCTATTGTAATATTAAGTTAATTTAAATGTATTATCGGTGCAAAACCCAGACCTCTGGATAGAACCGACAATTCTATAGGACTCAAACTTCTTGATGAAATGTTGATCACTGGTATCTGTCCCTGGTTTTCTTGGCTCTTCTTGGAGAACGTTGTGGAACTCTTTTCTTCTTCTTCTGCTTTGTATGATCTTCCGTGATGTGGTTTTGGTCTCCTGTATCTGGATGATTTTCTCCTCCTAAACTGTTAGTTTTTTGAAGAATGATCATCACTAAAAACTTCTGATGCTTTTGCTAATCTATCTTCCTCTACTAAAGTCAGACTGAGTCTGTTGATTGGCTTTCTATCTCTGTACTACTAAAAGAAACTGATTTAGGTGTAGAAGTGTTTTTTAAAATAGATTTACTTCCTCAATATCTTTTTACTTATGCACATTCCCAGATTCATAACCCTGTTTATCTCTATGAAATTTCTTCTGTTTCAATGCCATGATACTCATCTCTAACTTATCTATCTTCTCTTGTAGTTTTGTTTGTAATTTCTTATATTCCATTTTAGGCCTTTCATCTTGCAATGTCTCATTGAGATTCTTAATTTCTATTTGCGTAGACTGCAATAAAGGTTGTTTATATTCAACAATGAGACGCATTAATACAGAAGAACAGCCTGAAAGCACATTATTCCACTTAATAAGAAAAGGATCTTCATCCTGTACAAATGAGGGTCTCTTTTTTATTCTTAGACCTCTTGGAATCCACTTGTGTGCCAAGTATTGTTTAATCATGGTTATCTCCCACCATAATTTTGTTTCCTTAGTGAGAAGTTTATCCAAGTTTGCAAAGCTTGTAGATAATTTTATGGGTGAGGATGAATTAGGCATCATTTCCCCTGAAAAGGCTTGAGATGTCAATTCATTTCTTCTGGGATTAACCCCAGTATATGATGTGATAACATCCATAGAAGTTGGAGGTCTTTTAGCCTCTGTGTCTACATTTTCTAATAGTAATTCTGTAGCCTCATGAAAAAATGTATCCGCTTAATCCATGTTTAATGTGAAATGTAGATCACTTAACTGGCAATAAACAATTAAGGAGTTATAAAAAGTGACCTGTTGTGTAACTTTGTAACACTAGGATGTGATGACATTTAAATGTAAATTTACTTCACACTTGTTTGTCATATTTAGTATTAGTTCAAGGTTGGTTCAACAAGTTGTTTATATTTAGAACTTCAATCGTTGAGACATATCACTTTATTGGAACCATCTCTTTAAACATCCCCTTTAACATAATTTTAAATCTGCCTTAAACAATGTCTTGCATTCACACCATATCCAAAAATTGTATCTTAATGGTTTTAGATTTTCATTGACTGTTCATTCAATGGGATGATTATTCAACAACTAGTGTAAAATCCTGTGCACACGGGCCAAAGTGCATAAAAGTGCACAGAACTATACCTCCCAGCATTCTGTGAGTTTGGGCAGTGTCTACTGCGCATGACTGCATCGGACAAACATCTGCATTCGGGCAGTTTGTACTGCACATGACTGCATCGGCCTGTGTTTGGGAAGTCTCTACTGCGCATGACTGCATTGGAGAAACATACTTCTGGCCTTTTATATTACAGGATAAGAACATGTCCAAGATATTCAATACTCATATATATATCAACCCTTTAAATCATGTATGAATTTGTTTCTGAGGAAATGTAAAAGATGACAAGCAGATGGGTCACAATTGTAAAACCAATCAAAACTAGGTGAGTGATCATGATTTATAGTATGATGATGAGAAGTATTACATTAACTTCATTCTTTATTAAAGGGATAGTAATGGTTAATTTTAAGTTGATTTAATATTATAGGCATTAAAAAAAGATTAATATCAATGTAAGTCTTATCTCTCAAACCTTTATGGTTTGAGAGATATAACTTGCTAAAGTTACCTTTTCCTGGCTGTTTTATTCAAGTCTGCCATCTAGCTGACAGCTGCAGATTCCAGTCATTTGACCAGACAGAGGCTCTTCAGCAGAGTTGAAATCATGCTATTTAGAAATAAATACTTCATTGGAACAGTCTACAAAGTGTTCTTGCAAGCCAGGCACACTTTGTAGACCATTCCAAATTAAGTATTTATCTTTAGACATTGTTATATCAGCGCTGCTGAAGAGCCACATCTGGTCAAACGACCAGAATCTGCTTCTGACAGCTTTATAGCTCGTCAAGCAGAAAGGGGAGGGACCAGAGAACTTTATTTTCCTATATCTCTCAAACCATAATGGTTTGAGAGATATGAATAAGTGCAAGTACTCTCTTTTAATTGTATCTACCATATAGTTCATACTTTTTTTCTGATATTACTATCCCTTTAAAGACTTTTCTATTTTCTCCATCACAAACATCCAATTAAAGAGTCAATTCAATCACACTGAATCTTGCTCAGCTTAATATCAGCATATTCATTGTATTTAGAAAAAGAAGAAAGTGACACCAATTTTAGTGTATATCCAAGTACTATCACTCACCAGCAGGAAGTAAACACTGTGCAGGGGGATATAAAGGAGCCAAATTATCTGGTACACTGCAACTGAGCAAAGAATCCAGCTCTCTCAGTTCACTCCACTAAAATCACTCCTTTATTGCCAGTAATTCACAAAACACTGATAGACAGCAGTCTCATGTGTTTTGCACAACAGTGCTTACTCAAAGACTGTCTTAACAATAAACTGCACCATCTTTATGCGGTGAGAACGGTAACTCATTCAAAACATCCAATCAGCAACAATATTCAATTAACTCATTTTGTAACAAAATAAGCATTAGAGTGGTTAACTCTTAAGACCTTTCAAATGGCAATTTATTCCATCATAAATATTATTGATGCCAGGCAAATAAAATCCTGAGCATTATAATAAAATAAATTCCTCACATGATCGCCGTCTATAAACAGAAAACGACCATGTAAGAGATAACCCACCACATCATTTTACTACACGTTGCAATTGGTTCCAGAAAAAATACTCACTCAATATAACCCATAGGGTCTGTCAAATCCAGTGTCACAATAAATTCTGCCTAATTCAACTGTATTCAACTGGATCAAATGTAATTTAACCCTCTAAATATTAAGAGTCAACATGGCATATGACCTCATGTGCGATATTATAAACTAGTAAGACTTAAACTAACTCATAACCCTGGTCTATAATATTTAATCTTCTATCTTCACATAAGAAGAGAGTATATGAGTCCCAAGCATCTATGTTTATTACCAATTTGAACCAAAATTGATTCTACAATATTTTATAAAGAAAAAAATCGCACATAAATGCATATCCATATATACATATAAATCCAGATATACAGTGATATAATGCACAGTGCAGAGATATCTCATAATTTCCATTTACCTTATTGTCTAATCTAATCTATAATATCTCATTCCTGTATATAAAAGAAGTCACAATGATAGCGGCATCTGGTGCACCACATACCACACACTCCGAACCCCATAAAACCACAAGGCCAGGATACTTACCAAGCCAGTGGGAAATGGAATCCACAGATGTAGTCCTACACAGAGCATCGGATGTCAACCACCACAGACACCTCTAAATCACTATTTGGATCAATCTCAAAAGAGATACAATAGTTCCATTGGAACTGTCATTACCTATCACGGTGCCCGTGCTTGCTGCCTTTGTGGGTCAGTTACCTGTATGGGGCTCTCCATTGGCTGTCTGTGTTCAGCCCACCCTGCATTGCCTATTTAGACTGAGCCTGGGCACCCTTTGGTTGCCCTTTCGTGTTGTCTCTATGCTGCTCGAATCTCCATTGTGTTCCTGAGCTTCCTGGGCCCCTGGTTATGTTCCTGCTACCTGAGATCATCAAGTTCCTGAGTACCTGTCCATTGGTTCCTGATTCTGTTCCTGGTCCGGTTGAAGTTGCCGTTGTGTCGCTGCTTCCTGCTGCCAGTCCCCGCTGCCGTTCCTGATCCGGTTGACCGTCTGAGTGCTGGTCCCTGTTTTCATCTGCTGAGCTCCTGATCCAGTTTCGCCTGTGGTCGTTCTATCTGCTGAGCTCCTGATCCAGTATCGCCTGTAGTCGGCTGTCCTCCCTAGTCGCCTTGGCGACATTTCTACTCCTTGTTGGTAGCTCAAGTACGCGGGTACTGGTTCGCTCCACAGCCACCTGGCTGATATTGCACCTGTAGAGATTTCTACTCCCGGTACGCGGGTACTGGTCTGCTTACATTCACCGGCTGCTGTGCACCGGAAGAGAGACGGTTTACCCAGTACGCGTGTACTGGTTTGCTCCACCACCTACCGGCTGCCGTTGCACTGGTACAGTTCTTGATTACAGTACGTGGCTACTAGCTCGCTCCTATTCACCGGCTGCTGGTGCACCGGATAAGAGATTGGTCTTCCAGTACGCGGGTACTGGTTCGCTCCACTACATCCAAGTACTATTGTACCGTTTTAGCGATATCGTGTCCCCAGTACGCGGGTACTGGTTCTCTCTATGCTATCTCTGCTGTCAAAGTCCTAGGCAGCTCTGTTGGTTACCCAGTACGCGGGTACTGGTGGTCTCCTGTAAATTCCTTGGCTTGCCACTTTAACTCCTTAGCCTCTGTATGTCATCCTTGTGACTGTTGTACCACCTAGCCAGTCACTGAGGCTTTAGTGGTTGCATCCACTCCATACTAGGCTGCCTTGCCCAGTATATTGGTAAGGCCGGTAGAACCCATTCCTCGCTGTACCATCTTGGGTTGCCTTACCCGGTATTGGCAAGGCCGGTAGAGCCTTTATACTTGCTGTCTGCCTATAGGCTGCCTTGCCCGGTATATTGGCAGGGCCGGTAGAGCCTACTGATTTCCCGTGTACCAGTCTCCAGGCTGCCTTGCCCGGTATATTGGCAGGGCCGGTAGAGCCTAAATATTCCTTCTACCAGCTTCCAGGCTGCCTTTCCCGGTATATTGGCAAGGCCGGTAGAGCCTATCTATTCCGTACCAGCTTCCTGGCTGCCTTGCCCGGTATATTGGCAAGGCCGGTAGAGCCTATCTATTCCTTGTACCAGTTTCCTGGCTGCCTTGCCCGGTATATTGTTAGGGCCGGTAGAGCCTTATTGCTATTACCATTGCTTGTTTCCTGTCATTGCAATATATATGTATGAACGTGTATGTTACCCTATGGGGTTGTCTTAAACTTTTCAATAAAGTTGTGTTTTTACCTAACTTGACGTCTGAGAGTCTTAACAAACCGTGACATTACCCCATTTATGAGTGACCATATCAGGATAATTTCTTATGACAACCTAAACACAACATGTTACATCATACTCTTTGTTCATTCCTTTTGGAATTCTTGTCAATACGGTAAATATCTAATAGACTTCCCTTTATGAAAGACTACTCGATATATCCCCACCTCTTACAGTTTTCACAATTCTCTCCAAACCTTGGACCGAAAAACCTCTCAATTCTGAATTATGTACAGTACAAAAATGAAAAGCCACTCCTGTCTTCAAATCTCCACATCTGATTTTAATTATATGATCTCTAACATGTTCTCTGAGACTCCGAGTGGTTTTTCTCCACATACTGCATCCCACACAGTTTACACGTTATTAAATAAACTACAAAACGTGTTGCATAATTTATAAATTGCTTTATACTGTAGCTCTTCCCTGTGACTAAGGAATGGAACTCCTTTGAAGGTCATTGACAACATTCGCTTTTATTGCCATCACAGCTTTATGTTCCCATTGTATCAAGCCATGTCCCAGTATTATGCTTCCCTTTTTCTCGACAATATAAACTCGGAGGTAATCTCATGGCTAGACTGGGTTCTCTTTTTCAGATACATCTGCATCCTTTCTCTAAGATGTGTTGCAATTGTATGTCACCCCTCAAAACCAAAATATGTTTCTTAATTATATTCACTATCTATATATATGAAAGAGAAAGGCTCATAACATAATTTATGTCTCCTCAGGACACACACACCCAGGGGCAGCAATAAGGAGGTGTCACGGTTTTTTAAGACTCTCAGACCATTGGGTGAATAAGAACACAGTTTTATTAAAATAAGATAAGGCAATAACACGCCCTCTAGTGGTGGTAAATATACACAGATAATATATAGATATAATGGTAAATGCACAAAGGACATATAAGTACAATTACACAGTAATAGAATAGCATATACCCCTCAGGGGTTAAGTCCTTGATAACAGTCAGTCTCAGATGTGGATGTTTGGAACGCCCAGGGTGTTATAAGGCTGATGCTGGAGACCAAGACTATCACCGGCTGGATACTGGACTGCCCCGCCATGGTGTTCAGTAAGAAGCACAAGAGTCCCTGTAGCCCCCTCGGGCGTACCTACTGGATCTGCTTCAACTAGTGCAAGTGCATAAGGCCCCCACGGGCGAGATTGGAACCGACCTTCAATGCGATAACTGCCAAGCCTCCTCAGACTTAACCGGATAACGGAATAGCACACGCTAGAGCCGACAGCCCCCACGGGCGTGATTACCGGAATACGAATGCTGATGCCTGTGCCTGCAACCACTCGGTAAAGCGGAATCGCTCAATGAACAAGAGAGAGAGTCTCAGGCGCCCAACCGGCCCAAACGGATGTAAACACTCTGCAAGGATGTGTGGAGCTGCCGACGAAGAGCGGCCAGCTCAGTAGTAGTATTCACTGAGAAAGAGAATCTTACAGGATTAGCGATAGAGTGGAACCCAGCGGCACTGCTAGGGTTAATTAGCACATTTACTCGAGGCTTTTCAGCGGTATAGCAAGGCTCTGCAGTCTGAGGGAGGCGCGAGTACGCACAACTCTGCAAAGGAAAATGCACTGCACTGATCGCAGTACACCAGGCAAGGCAGTCACACCAAAAGCTGGAACAGCAGATAGAAATGTTGCGGCGGCGACAACTGGAACACAGGTCACTGTAGAAAGCAGGAGTCGTTCTTCGGAGCGGGAAGTCAGCCAGGCCGGGTCGGAGCACGTAGAAGGTAGTCATACAAGCCGGGTCGTACACAAGCAGGAACGTCAGCCAAACCGGGTCAGGATCCAAAGGAGGTAGTCAGACGAGCCGGGTCATACACGAGCAGGAACACAGGAGAATAGTCAAGACAAGCCAAGTCGGTACACAGGAATCCGGAACACAGGAACACAGCACAGTAACTGGCACAGAAACACCACGAAAGGGCGCCTGACAGTTGTGCTAGCCAGGTATAAAAAGGTCACCAGGGGGCGGGCCAAACCAACACAGCAAATCAGTATCTGTCATGGATGAGACTGACAGGAATCACAGGCACTGTGATAGGAGGGATTACTGCTCCCATTGGGTGATTCAATAGGGGCGTGATTTTCACACCAATTGCAGCGGCTGAAGGCCACTGCTATTGGTGTGAAAATCATGCAGGGAGTTGGCCCGCCCCCACTATGCAGCCCGCCCACCACTATTAAAGTCAGAAAAAAACAAAATGGCTGCCACTTGCTCCTACACCACAGACAAACACACACATGCCCCACTCACACAGCACCAAACACACACACACACATGCCCCACTCACACAGCACCACACACACATGCCCCACTCACGCAGCACCAGACACACACACACACACACACATACTCCACTCACACAGCACCAGACACACACACACACATATGTCCTACTCACACAGCACCAAACACACATATATGCCCCACTCACACACACAGCACCACACACACAAAAGCCAGAAAAAAATATGGCTGACACACAGTCACTCACCCTGACTCCCAGTGGCCTCAGCAGGACCTGTACTACAGCCACTGAGGAACACAATGGCACTCAAAGGGTTAAGGTAGGTCCTCATTGCTCAATTATTTCTTCACTGTCATCATTTGCCATGCAAGACATAGGACAGGCAGCCATCAGGTACACACTGACTGCCACAGGGTTGTGTATCAAGTTTTACCCCTCAGGGAGTGTGTTCAACCCCCTCACATTGTAAACTTGCATTTCCCTCCCACTTCTCCTCCTTTCCCAGCCTATTACTTGTGATTAAGCCCCGCCCACCTTTAACCCAAATTGCCCCATTTGTCTCTCCACATCAGCACCACAGCTCCCCTCCAGGAACTCCACAAGTCAATGTTCCCAGGTATGAATACACGTCCCACTGCTATTTAAGGCTGACATGCCTCTCTATACCTTAACCATTTGAGTGCCAGAGGGGTGCACAACTCATGCACGCATTTGTTTCTGCGCAGATATGTTGTGGGTGTGCATGTGTGCATCTCCGGTGTGTGTGTGCATGTCTTTTGCATGTCTCTGCCGCTCACTGTGTGTATGTGTCTGCCTGTGTGTTGCATATATCTGTGTTTATCAGTGTGTCTACATTTCACACACGTGCGCCTAACGGTCATAACATGACGGCCAACGCCGTCCCACATGGTGTATAAGCACCCAACATGTGTCACTTAACCCTTTCACTGTCAGAGGACTATACTGCTAGACTAGGTCTGTATAATGCAGTAACCCTACAGCCCTGTATTTCATGACTACTTCACTGTCTATGTATAGTAATTTCTCCCTCTTGCCCATTACTTTACTTTAACACTTCACTGTCCCTCTTCTCCTCAATCTCTCATCTCCCCCTCCCTTGTCACCCCCACTCACCTATCCCCTTGCCATTCATCCATAGTCCCAATCTCGCCATTTTACTCCCACATCACTATTACATTATCTATCACTGCAACTGTCACCTAACCCTCTGTCTGCCAACCGATTTCTTCAAATGTACTGCAGTATCCACTGCTGTAATCTAAATTATTCCTTACTCAAAAACATCTTCTCTCTGTGACCTTCACCAAGTACATAGCACACTCACTTCAGCTGTAAAGATACAGGGCCTTATTCATCAAGTAACACAGCACACTCACTTCAACTGTAAGGATACAGGGCCTTATTCACCAAGTAACACAGCACACTCACTTGAACTATAAGGATCCAGGGCCTTATTCAAGTAACACAGCACACTCACTTCAACTCTAAGGATACAGGGCCTTATTCATCAAGTAACACAGCTCACTCACTTCAACTGTAAGGATACAGGGCCTTATTCATCAAGTAACACAGCTCACTCACTTCAACTATAAGGATACAGGGCCTTATTCATCAAGTAACATAGCACACTCACTTCAACTCTAAGGATACAGGGCCTTATTCATCAAGTAACACAGCTCACTCACTTCAACTGTAAGGATACAGGGCCTTATTCATCAAGTAACACAGCTCACTCACTTCAACTATAAGGATACAGGGCCTTATTCATCAAGTAACATAGCACACTCACTTCAACTGTAAGGATACAGGGCCTTATTCATCAAGCTGAAGAGCTGCAATTAAAACATTTTTTACAACTCTTATCAGCATATCTAGATCACCACTGTGTCTGTCACACACTGTCTACGTATCTGACATAAGTCCATGTATGTGTGTGTTTCTCTGTTTGTATGCGTTTCACAGTGTGTGACACTCTCTGTCTCTTTAAGTGCATGTCTGTAACACTACATATTTCTGTTTCACACAATGTCTCTCTGTGTAAATAATATGATGGGCAACACCGTCCCACATTGCTAGTTTTATTATTTTCACAGCTATAACTTGTGACAAAGCAACTTTCTCATCATTACTATCTCTATTAACACCGATATCCACTTGAAGCGCCAAGAGGTTATCTCTTTGTTTTCTTCTAGAGATGGCTTCTGCTGTCTCAAGCATCCAATCTGAATAACCACAAGATTGAAATCCATGTCTTGAATCCCTATACGCTTCATCAGAGAGTGCGTTGGTGGAACAGTTCCTCCTCAGTCTGACAAACTATCCCACCGGCACACTCCGGATCGTATGACGGGAGTGACAACTGCCCTCTCTCAACAAAGAATTTGAAATCATGGATTTTCTAAACACATTAGTCTGTACTTTCCCTGTAGACAAACTTGAGTAAATACTTAAATCCAAAAAAGTAATAACATTATTATGACTATATCGAGTGTATTTCAAATTATAAGTGTTGTTATTTAAATAACTTAAAAATTGTGTATCTATTAAAGACTTATCACCACGCCAAATAATAAGTAAATCATGAATATAGTGTTTAAAATAAGTTATTATCTCCAAAGATGTGGGACACCTGCCACCAACCAATGAAAAGGTTGGCGTATGAGGGGGCGAATTTCACCCCCATTGAAGTCCCACATCTCTGAAGAGAGAGTACTTACAGTCAAATATTAAATAATTGTGAGTTAACAAAAACTGTATAACTAAAAATAAAAAAATCACAAAAAGAAGATGTATATTTGAGTAAGGGATATTTAACCACCTCTAACTCTAAACTGTGAGGGATACAAGAATAAAGTGAGACCACGTCACAACTTATCCATGTGTATTCTGTTTTCCGTTTTATGTCTTCTAACTCCTGCAAAACCCGCTTGGTGTCTTGCAACATCAGCACCAACGGTTGTAAATACTAAATAATCATCAACTTACTGACTTAATTTTTCACTCAAAGAACCTATACCTGTTACAATAGGCTGACCCCCTGGACTCTCCCGTGACTTATGGATCTTCGGTAAGTGGTGAAATATTGGAGTCACTGGTGAAGAAAACTTCAACCTTTCACTTTCCTGAACTGTAAAAAACCTTCCGAAGATCCATAATCAATAAGACAGTCCAGAAGACCTTTATACCCTATGGTAGGCTCCCTATCCAAAATATGATATATATCTGTATTACTCAGTTGTCTTTGAGCCTTTCTAACATAAGTGTCTATATCTAAGATAACAACTGGTCCTCCCTTGTCAGCCTGTTTAATTATTATTGTAGCATCATTAGAAAGTGACTTGATGGTCTCTCTTTCCAAAGGGGTCAAATTCCCCCTACCACTAGATTTCTCAATTTGTTTTGAAAGGTCTACCAAGTCACGTTCTATAAAATCTTGAAAAACATCAAATACATGTGTCCTAGTCTGTACTGGATAAAAATCCATATTTTTAGGTCTCCTGATTGGAACACGTGAAACCCCTCCACCGCCAATGGCAGACAAATCATTCTCCACTGGTGACACTGGGGAGATTCCACTCTGTCCCTCCAGGGAGGAGCTTGCCTCCAATATAGTCCTAGATTCTAGTCTGAGAATCAAAAACAAAAGAGTCCGAAATCTCATTTTCAACCACAGAGACTACTGGAATAGATGTTAAATCCTCAGGAATATCATTCAAAAAATGTTTTTTGAGCAGTAATTTATGTACAAATCTATTAACATCTATTATAGATTTAAATGAATTTAAATGTATAGTCGGTGCAAAACACAGACCTCTGGATAGGACCGACAATTCTATAGGACTCAAACCTCTTGATGAAATGTTGATCACCTGGTATCTGTCCCTGGTTTTCCTGGCTCTTCTTGGAAAATGTTGTGTAACTCTTTCTTCTTCCTCCACTTCATATGATTTTCTGTGATGTGGTTTTGGTGTCCTGTATCTGGATGATTTTCTCCTCCTGAACTGTTCGTGTTTTTGAAGAATGATAATCACTAAAATCTTCTGATGTTTCGCTGATCTGTCTTTTTCTACTAAAGAAAAGTCAGACTGAGTTAAGAAGTCTGTTGATGGACTTTCTATCTCTGTACTACTAAAAGAAACTGGTTTAGGTGTAAAAGTGGTTTTTAACTAGATTTACTTCCTCAATATCTTTTTTTGTTTCCACATTTGTGGTTTACACTTATACACATTACCACATTCATAATCCTGTGAAATTTCTTCTGTTTCAATTACATGATACTCATCTCTAACTTATCCATCTTCTCTTGTAGTCTTGTTTGTAATTTCTAATATCCCATTTTAGGTCTTTCATCTCATTGAGATTCTTAATTTATATTTGCTTAGACTGCAATAAAGATTGTTTATATTCAACAATGCAATGCATTAATGCAAAAGAACAGTCTGAAAGCACATAATTACACTTAATAAGAAAAGGATCTTCATCCTGTACAAATGTGGGTCTCTTTTTTATTCTCAGACCTCTGGGAATCCAATTGTTCAATTGTGGTTATCTCCCATCATAATTTTGTTTCTTTATTTAGAAAGTTTATTCAAGTTTGTAAAGCTTGTAGATAATTTTATGGGTGAGGATGAATTCAGCTTCATTTTCCCTGAAAAGGCTCTGAAATTAACCTCAGTATATGATGTGATAACATCCATACAGTGTCTGTGTCTACATTTTCTCATAGCAATTCTGTAGCCTCTTGAAAAAATGTATCCTCTTAATCCATGTTTAATGTGAAATGTAGATCACTTAACTGGCAATAAGCAATTAAGGAGTTATAAAAAGTGACCCATTGTGTAACTATGTAACACTAGGATGTGGTGACATTTAAATGTAAATTTACTTCACACTTGTTTGTCAAACTTAGCATTAGTTCAAGGGTGGTACAAGAAGTTCTTTACATTTAGAACTTCAAGTTGTTGAGACATCACTTTATTGAAACCATCCCTTTAAACAAGACTTTGGAAATTATGAGCTATCTCTGCACTGTGCATTATATCGCTGTATATCTGGATTTATATGTATATATGGATTTGCATTTATGTGCAATTTTTTCTTTATAAAATATTGTAGAATCAATTTTGGTTCATATTGTAATAAACATAGATGCTTGGCACTCATATACTCTCTTCTTACGTGAAGATAGAAGGTTAGAACATATAGACCAGGGTTATGAGTTAGTTTAAGCATTATCAGTTTATAATATTGTACATGAGGCCATATGCCATGGTGAGTCTTCATATTTAGAAGGTTAAATTATATTAGATCGAGTTGAATACAGTTGAATTAGTCAGAATTTATTGTGACACTGGAGTTGGCAGACCCTATGAGTTATCTTGAGTGATTATTTTTTCTAGTACCCGTTGCAATGTGTAGTGAAATGATGTGGTGGGTTATCTCTTACATGGTTGTCTTCTATTTATAGTGAGGAATTTATCCAGTGTGTCAAACTTTTCTTCTTTTTCTAAATATGACAACTTACAATCATACAGCAAAATAGGAGAATTACAGCAGACTGTAATCCACACTCTCTGTGTGCCAGATGGATGTCCAGTGAATTTAAATTGTTGGATAACCTTTCTGGAACTCAAAGGTTTGAAAAGTAGCAAATATATTTGATTCTAATGTCTCTGAGTGCCAGAAGGATGCTACACAAGCCAAACACCCTGTCTATGACAGTCTAAGGATCCAGCAATATATGAAAACTGGTTTACTCTTCACTATATTTTTGACTCTGGCCATTTATTTAGTTATTAGTGATGATCGAGCACCCCGATGCTCGGGTGTTCGGGTGCTCTGGACGAGCGCCCCCGGAGGCTCGAGTGCTCGGCAGAGCACCCGAGCCCCATTGAAGACAATGGGAGGACTCGAACATTACACCAGGCACCCCCTGCTCTGATGAGGGGAGGGTGCCTGGTTCATAGGAAAAGGTCAGAAAATGATGGAAACACCACAGAAATGGTTCAGGGACAGCATAGGGAGGATGTCTGGATGCATCTTGGACTCCAACGTCGCTGCTGGGAACGATGTTTCGCCCGTAGTATGCCATTTTTACAGACTGACCGTAAAACACACAAAAAGGAAGATAAAAACGACTTTAGGCGAAAAATTGTTACCAAACAGTATTTGCTGTATATTTACTTGTATATCATCTGCAAATTCTGCAAAAAATTTAATTGATTTTTCGGAACTGGGGCCATGATTAAGAGGGAAACGTGCGCAGCGTAAAGCAGGTGTTCAACGTGGTTATGGCCCGGGTAAGGTACAGCATTCAGGAACGGAGGCCGCAGCTACCACAGGTTTTACAACATGTCCGTTTGCCCTTGTTAAGTCCAAAATTTATAGTCGGAACAGTGGGGTCTGATCCATTGAGTAAAAGTGACGAAGTGACTTAGTGGATGAAGCCAAGAACTACCTTCTGCTCTGTCGAACACCCCAGCCCTATTTAATTCAATGGGAGGACCTGAGGCACTCCGATACAACCTGTATATCACAAAATGGAGGGCCTCATTCACATTGTGGTACAATAGTTCAGGTAGTGGTCCAACACTCATAAAGCCTGTGCACTAAGTGAAAGGGCTGCCAAAAATTAGACTGAAATGTCACTCCAATACACCCTTTATTACACATAAAGGAGGGCATCATACACACCCTTGAAAAATTAGGATTAATGGCCTGCTGGTGACCCTCTAAAACATTAGGGGCGAGGGCATGCCGCTAAGCTGACCATCTAAAACATTAGGAATGAGGGTCTGCTGCTGAGCCGACCATCTAAAACATTATAGGTGAGGGTCTGCTGCGGAGCTGACCATCCTAAACATTATATGCGAAGGCCCGCTAGTGAGCTGACGCTATAAAACATTATATGAGAGGGCCCGCTAGAGAGCTGACCCAATAAAACATTATATGAGAGGGCCCGCTAGAGAGCTGACCCAATAAAACATTATATGAGAAGGCCCGCTGGTGAGCTGACCTATACAAAAATTGTCAAACAGGGCCCGCTGGTGAGCTGGCCCTATATAAAAATTATATCACTGGGCCCGCTGGTGAGCTGGCCCTATATAAAAATTATATCACAGGGCCCGCTGGTGAGCTGGCCCTATATAAAAATTATATCACTGGGCCCGCTGGCCCTATATAAAAATTATATCACTGGGCATATGGAAGAGGAGGAGGAGGATGAGAAGATTAAGAGTCAACCATATACCCGTTTTTTGGGTGGAAGGGGTGAATGGGAATACAGAGTATTCCCATCATTGTAAATAACATATCTAAAGTGACTTTATGTTCCCCCGGGGCTTTCCTCCAGTGGAGTGGAGAAGTCAGGGGAAATCCAGGCCTTGTTCATTTTTATAAGTGTCAACCTATCAGCATTTTCGGTGGAAAGGCGGATACGCTTATCTGTTATGATGCCACCAGCAGCACTAAATACCCGCTCAGACAGAACGCTGGCGGCAGGGCAGGCCAGCACCTCCAAGGCGTAGAGTGCCAGTTCATACCACGTGTCCAGCTTGGACACCCAGTAGTTGTAAGGCACAGAGGGATCATTGAGGACGCTGACACGGTCTGCTACGTACTCCTTCACCATCTTCCAAAACTTTTCCCTCCTTGTGACACTAGGCTGCGCATCAGGGTGAGGGTGCTGGCGGGGTGTCATGAAGGTGTCCCACGCCTTGGAGAGTGTTGCCCTGCCTTTGTCGGAACTGCTGTGTGCTCCCCTTTTCTCCCCTTCTCGGTTGGCCAAGGTAGCACGTACTCTGCCGCCAGCGTTGTCAGATGGAAAATTTTGGAGCAATTTTTCGACAAGAACCTTCTGGTATTGCACCATTTGCACTCCACCGGAGGAATGAGAGATGAGAAATTCTCTTTGTAGCGGGGGTCCAGAAGGGTGAACACCCAGTAATCCGTGTTGTCTAAAATGCGTATAACGCGTGGGTCACGGGAAAGGCAGCCTAACATAAAGTCAGCCATGTGTGCCAGAGTACCAACAGGCAAGATTTCGCTGTCCTCACCAGGAGGATGACTCTCAATCTCCTCATCCTCTTCCTCCTCTTCTGCCCACCCACGCTGAAGAGATGGAACTAAAGTTCCATGGCTACCCTCTGTAGCGGAGGCAACCGTGTCTTCCTCCTCCTCCTCCTCCGCCTCCTCCAATTGTCGCTGAGAAGACGAAGTGAGGGTGCTCTGGCTATCACCTTGTGTAAGCTCTTCCTCCCGCATTTCCACCTCTTCCACATGCAAAGCGTCGGTTTTAATTGTGAGCAGCGAGCGTTTCAGTAGACACAGAAGTGGGATGGTTACACTGATAATAGCGTTATCGCCGCTCACCATCTGTGTCGATTCCTCAAAATTGCGTAAAACCTCACAGAGGTCTGACATCCATTCCCACTCCTCACTTCTGATTACAGGAAGTTGAACGGAGAGGCGACGACCGTGTAACAGCTGGTACTCCACTACTGCCCTCTGCTGCTCACAAAGCCGGGCCAACATGTGGAAGGTGGAGTTCCAGCGCGTGCTCACGTCACACAGCAGCCGGTGAGCTGGCAATTGTAAGCGCTGCTGCAGCTTCAACAGGCCGGCTGAAGCTGTTGATGACTTATGGAAATGTGCACACACGCGGCGCACCTTGGTCAAGAGATCATGCAAATTGGGGTAGGTTTTTAGAAATCGCTGAACCACTAAATTAAATACATGCGCTAGGCATGGTACGTGTGTGAGCTTGCCGAGCTCCAAAGCCGCCACCAAGTTACGCCCATTATCACACACAACCATGCCTGGTTGCAGGTTGAGTGGCGAGAGCCACTGCTCGGTCTGGTGACTAATCCCCTGCAACAGCTCTGAGGCCGTGTGCTGTTTGTCCCCAAGGCAGATCAGCTTCAGCACGGCCTGTTGACGCTTCCCCACTGCAGTGCTACACTGCTTCCAGCTACCGGCTGATGGGTGAGTGGCGCTGCGCGCAGAGAATTCGGAGGTGGAAACGGAGGAGGAGGAGGAGGAGCCAATAACGTAGGTGCTGGCGGAAACCCTGATGGAGGTAGGGCCCGCAATCCTCGGCGTGGGTAGAACCTGTGCCATCCCAGGGTCCGAGTCGCTCCCAGCCTCCACGACATTCACCCAGTGTGCCGTCAGGGAAATGTAGCGTCCCTGGCCACAAGCACTTGTCCATGTGTCAGTCATTAAGTGGACCTTCCCAGTAACTGCGTTGGTCAGGGCACGGGTGATGTTACGGGACACATGGTGGTGTAAGGCGGGGACGGCACACCGGGAAAAGTAGTGGCGGCTGGGGACTGCGTACCGAGGAACAGCTGCTGCCATCAGGCTGCGGAAGGACTCAGTCTCCACAAGCCTAAATGGCAGCATTTCGATGGCCAGTAATTTGGAAAGGTGTGAGGTTAGTGCTATGGCCTGTGGGTGGGTGGCTGGGTATTTTCGCTTGCGCTCAAATGCCTGGGGTAACGACATTTGGACGCTGCGCTGGGACAGGGAAGTGGATGTGGTCGCTGATGGTGCTTCAGATGGTACAGGTGCAGGGCGGGAGGTATGCGGGCCTGCGCCTTCGACAGGCGATTGGCCGGCACCGAAAACAGGGGAAGAGGAGGCAGTGGTGTGGCCTGCAGACACAGATTGGCGATCCGGGCGTTCCTCCCACTTATTACGGTGCTTGGATGCCATGTGTCGGATCATGCTGGTGGTGGTGAGGTTGCTAGTGTTCATGCCTCGGCTCATTCTGGTGTGGCACAGGTTGCAAACTACAATTCTTTTGTCGTCCGCACTTTCCTTAAAAAAACACCATACCGCGGAACACCTAGCCCTTGGCAAGGGAGATTTACGCAAGGGGGTGCTCCGTGGAACATTTGTGGGCCGGTTTGGTGCGGTCCGCCTTCTTTCTTTAGCCACACCACTGCCTCTTCCAGGCTGTTGCGGTGCTGCAGATGGCTCACCCTCAGGACTGCTGTCATCGCTCGGCTCACCACCTTCCCAGGTGGGGTCAGTGACCTCATCGTCCACCAAGTCCTCCTCCACTTCCTCACTCTGATCATCCTCCTCATTTCTTGATCCCACCACATACTCAGTCATTGACAACTGTGTATCATCCTCCTCATCAAGGTCTTGAGACAGTAATAGTGGTTGATTTGATGGCAACTGTGTCTCATCATCATCATCATCCACTTCCTTTGACCTTAAATGCCGTTCCCCTCTGTCATCTTCTTGTGATTGGGTACCCTCTAGAGGTTGTGAATCAGGGCACAAGATCTCATGTTCCTCTGCAAGCGTGCTTGGAGAGAGGTTCAAATGAAGGATTGGTGATGAGATGAGCTCCTCACTATATCCCAGTGTGGGATCACTTCTTTGGCCAGACCCTCTATGGTGGGAGGAAGGATGATCAGGGTGAGGATTGTGTTGACCAGACTCTTGGCTACTGAGAGTGGACTTGGTGGAAGACAGGGTGGTGCTTAACCGACTGGAAGCAGTATCAGCTGAAATCCAACCGACCACCTGTTCGCAGTGGTCTGACCTCGAGAGTGATGTCCTGCGACGCCCTGTAAACTGAGACATGAAGCTAGGTATGGTGGATGTCTTTCTTTCTTGTGCTCTGGCACCAGGCACAGTTTCTCCGCGTCCTGACCCGCGCCCTGAACTATCAGGATCACGTCCACTTCCCCGTCCCTTTTTACCCGCCTTCTTCATATTACACGGAATATGTGCCGCTAATCTGCGTCTAGGCACACTAAACAGAATGTGCTGCTAATCTGCGGCTAGGCACAGTGAACGGAATATGTGACGTTTATTTTTTAAACTTTGCACACTAAACAATATGTGCCGCTAATCTGCGTCTAGGCACACTAAACAGAATGTGCTGCTAATCTGCGGCTAGGCACAGTGAACGGAATATGTGACGTTTATTTTTTAAACTTTGCACACTAAACAGAATGTGCCGCTAATCTGCAGGCTAGGCACAGTGAACGGAATATGTGACGTTTATTTTTTAAACTTTGCACACTAAACAATATGTGCCGCTAATCTGCGTCTAGGCACACTAAACAGAATGTGCTGCTAATCTGCGGCTAGGCACAGTGAACGGAATATGTGACGTTTATTTTTTAAACTTTGCACACTAAACAATATGTGCCGCTAATCTGCGTCTAGGCACACTAAACAGAATGTGCTGCTAATCTGCGGCTAGGCACAGTGAACGGAATATGTGACGTTTATTTTTTAAACTTTGCACACTAAACAATATGTGCCGCTAATCTGCGTCTAGGCACACTAAACAGAATGTGCTGCTAATCTGCGGCTAGGCACAGTGAACGGAATATGTGACGTTTATTTTTTAAACTTTGCACACTAAACAATATGTGCCGCTAATCTGCGTCTAGGCACACTAAACAGAATGTGCTGCTAATCTGCGGCTAGGCACAGTGAACGGAATATGTGACGTTTATTTTTTAAACTTTGCACACTAAACAATATGTGCCGCTAATCTGCGGCTAGGCACAGTGAACGGAATATGTGACGTTTATTTTTTAAACTTTGCACACTAAAGAATATGTGCCGCTAATCTGCGTCTAGGCACACTAAACAGAATGTGCCGCTAATCTGCGGCTAGGCACAGTGAACGGAATATGTGACGTTTATTTTTTAAATTTGTGCCCCCCCAAACAAAATATAACTGCTGCCCCCACACACAACAGTCCTAAAAAGGACTTTTGGGTCTTTAAAGAGTTCAAAAACATTTTTCTTCTCCCTACACTGACTTTCCCTTCCTATCCTCATCTCTCCCTGGCTAAGACTGAGCCGAACTCACTGGTCAGGTGCTATACAGCACCCGATCACGGGTTCTGGCCAGCCAATCAGTGTAATGCCAGCAGCCAACATGGCTGCTGGCATTACACTGATGTCAGAGCCTCCCCGCACGTTTATTGGCTGCGCAGCAGCCGCGAAACGCGCGGAGAGGAGACCCGAACATGGCGGGCGAGCACATGCGGTACTCGTACGAGTACCGCCATGTGCCGAGCAGAGCGATGCTCGAGCCGAACCGAGCTTCGGCCGAGCATGCTCGCTCATCACTATTAGTTATTGATACAATAACAATAACTGACTAAATGCTCACAGGCAATGTATGTCCTAAAATACACTAGCATACCTCCCAAGTGACCCTCTTTAGGAGGGACAGTCCCTGTTTGAAACCCAAATCATTCTGTCCCACAGATCAGACTGTCTGGTGTGTGTCTATGTATCATATTGCTCCACAGTAATAAAACACACATTAGCGTTTGTTTAAACTTCAGTATATGTGTTTATAAATTAATCTGTGTAAATAAAATACTTTGGTCTCTAAATAAGTTATTAATTTACACAAAGAAGTATCAGTAGGTCATTAAAAAGTTACAAAGTATCTGTAATGGCTTCCCACCAGTCACTCACATGGCAATACCAGCTAAAACAAAGGTGGCCCTCTTTTGGTCATTTGAAATATTGTGAGGCATAGAATAAGACACACAAAAAAAATAATTCTGGGACAAACATCTGCACCATAGAATGCAAATTAAGATTCCACAAATTCATTAAAAGTTTTATTTAATTCATTTTGCCAGAAGAGCTCTTTCACATGGCCGATTTGAACCCAGCAGCAATCCTACTGTTATCAAATTGCCAATGTAGTTTACTTACCTACTCCTTTGTTCCCCTGGTGACCCTATTGGTGGGGGAGGTATGACTGATTGGCTGATATGTACATGGGTTGGTCATTCATTGGAGATTGCAGTAAGCATCACAAGCTCTGGTGTTATTTCGGTGGGTTATGTGTACTGTGCTCAAAATTTCACTGTATCCTTTTGAAAAGTAGCATGCAAAATAGAGTGCCATTACAGGTAGCAGGCATCATGTCGCCTTGATTAAAAGGCGACATGAGAATCTCGCACTGCAGGACAGAGTGAGATTCTCATTTTGCGCCTAAAACGGTGTCTTCAAGTCCCATCATCCTTAGCACCCGATTTACAAAGCCCGGCGTCAACAACAAATAAACTGAACCAATGAAACTAAAATAATATGGTTTGAGAAATAACAGAAGGCAAAGTTCCCCCCTCCCTCCCCCTTCCCTGAAGTCAGCGTTTTACTGACTGCAGGGGAGGTCTGTCATACGACAGGTTTGCGGCTCTGCAGCTAAGCCGAGATCCCGTTAGTGAAAAATAATTATTTCACTAAAACGGTCTTCTACATATGTTTGGTTTGCAAGCACATGAGGAAGACCGTTTCAGTGAAATAATTATTTGTCACTAACGTGATCGTGGCTCTGCTGTAGAGCCGCATGCTTAAAATCAGACCAGATATCCCTGCAGTCAGCATAATGCTGACTTCAGGGAAGGGGGAGGGAGGGGGGGACTTTGCCTTCGGTTTTCTCTCAAACCATAAAGGTTTGAGAGATGAACCTGGGGGCTTTTAAATTTTTTTGCAAATATGTTCAATATGGGGGATAGTAATAATTATAAAGTATTACTATCCCTTTAAGGATTTGAAAGTTAGAGAGGTGTGCAAAACTTTGCAGAGCAATGCACTGCGCGACCTACTGGCACTCAAAGTTTAATATGGAGATCAGAGAAAAAGGAGCTGCAGCCTCAATTAACTTGTTTTTTTTTTAACCATTTCTAGTGCCAGAAAGATGTCCATTGGACCCTACTCATGCACCTAAAGGGTCAGTTTAATGTTTGCTGTCCTCCTTCCACCTAATCTTGCTTTTTTTCCCCCACTTTGTCCTTCCCCTGTCCTTTATTTGCCCCTTTTGCCCTTCCCCCCCATATTGCCCTTTCTCTCCCACTTTCTCCTCCCCTTTGCACCCCTTTCCCCCTTTTGCCTTCTTTCTTCCCCCAGTTGGAATTTTGCTACACTAGTAATACCACAGAGCTTGCAATTCTATAACTACCCCTTGGTAGTCGTTGAATTGTAAGTTCTGTGCTATCACTGTTGCAGCTCAATTTCATTTGTAAGCTCTGTGGTATCACTAGTGCAGCTCAATTTCAATCATAAGCACTGTGGTGTCATTAAGGTAGCTGAATTTCAATGGTAATCTCTGTGGTATCTATCGTGTAGCTCAGTTTCAATTATAAGCTTTGTGGTATCACTAGTGTAGCTCAATTTCAATTATAAGCTCTGTATATCAAAGTATAGATCCATTTCATTTGCAGACTCTTTTGTAGCCCAATTTTTTTTATATATATTTTATTAAGAAGGACAACCTCGAGATACAGCTCGTAGCAAGATACAGCATGAAATAGGGCAATGAAAGTAACTTGATACCATTTCAGACATGTATAATAATCGCAAAAGCATACAAAGCAAAGGAGCTGAACCTGTCCCAAAGTGAGCCATCTAAGGCCCCAAATAGCATGTAACCTGAGTGGGGTACCTCTGTGAGCAAAGATCAAGTGGTAATGTATAAGGTTTTAGGATATGCCCAAAATCAAAAGACATCAGGAAAAGGTGTAGAAAAGTACCAGTTGCAGAGAGGATCTGGCACATAAGTTGCCACTAGTACCCATCCTGTGTAGCCTCACCGAAGTAAAGTACGCCCTATGAAGAATTTTTCATTGGATGAGCTGATTTCGGGAGTGCAAGGATGCCTCATGTGAACTAGTCTTAGCCATGGACCACTCCCACTCCCCCAGCACCCCCAGGTTCTCCTCCCATTTCTGCCTCAGGGGAAAATCACCTTGATAGGAGCAAGCATCAAGCCACCGATAATAAAAGACATTGGCTGGTCCAGCCATGTAGTCAACACGGATGACAGTAGATGGAACCATTCAATAACGGGCTCCCGCCCCCCCCCATCCCGAAGATGTAAATACAAATAGAAAAGGCCACGGGGAAACCAAACTCCCTGTGCAGCTGCTCAAACCATTGTAAGCAATTGTCAGCATAAATATGTCCTAGCTCTTTCATTCTGGAACCGGCCCAGATGATACCAAAGTCCAGGCTGTGCAGGTGTATTTGGTTAAATTAGCCCATAGAGCAGTGATGGGTCATGACCCCTCCAGCCCAACACGCTTGTATCCCCACCCACTCCATACACTACATCCGCCATGAACATAACTGAGCTACTCACTGTGGGTCCCATAGTCAGCAGCTGAGACAAACAAAGATCCGCCCCTAGCACAAACTCCTCCAGAGTAAGGAACTGAAATTGATTGTCAGGGTTTGACCAAGCCAAGGCATACTGGCCCTGTGATGCTAGATAATAATGGTAAAAGTCAGGCAAAGCTATTCCTCCCTCAGATTTAGGCTTGTGTAAAGTTGTCAGCTGAACTCTGAGCTTCCCCCCTTTAAAGGAGTCTAATTCCTTGAAAAATGTTATGGAAATGCTGATCGGTGAATTGTGAAAGACATATAGAAATCTGGGTAAAAATAGCATTTTGGTCTTATTTCCATAGTGATGTATTATAGGGACAAGGATATCCCTTGTAGTTCAATTTTAATTGTAAGCTCTGTCATATCTCTAGAGCACCATTTTAATTGTAAGTACTGTGGTATCATTAGTGTAGCTCTGTTTTAATTATAAGCTATGAGGTATCACTAGAATTATTTAGCTTCGATTGCAAGCTCTGTGACATCTCAAAAATAATTAGTTGAATATTAAATGGAATCCAAAGTTAATAATCAAATTTTCTTATAGCCATTCAAGTAGGTGCTACATGTCAGAGAGCCTACTGCAAGGCTATACTACTCAGAATGTACATCTGTTTAAATTATATTATGCAGACGCTAGTAGAGTAAAAATTATACCTTTTTTGGCTGAGTGACTCTAGGATACAAGTTTTCAAGACAACTATGTCTCTTCTTCACGCATCATAAGAATGAATTTTATTCTCTCTATCATGCCTGAAGAAGGGACCTAGTTGCCTTGAAAGCTTGCTTACTAGAGCTACTCAGTTAGGCAATAAAGGTATAACTTTTACTGTACTAGCTTCCTGCATTTTATATGACTAACACAGTACCATACTTTACCTAAATTATATACTTACTGTTTGATATTTGCCTTAATTCACAAATGTAATGACAGTTTTAAAATTAACCAAAGGGTTTTGGCTGGGACTGTGGCTGGAGAAATAGTAGACATGGGCCACTTGATTGTACTTGCCCCAAAGGCCAAAAGTTGCCAACCCTCCGCTGATAGCTTTAAGGACAGAAGAGAGAGTGATGTTTTTGAAGCTTTCAAATATATTAAGGGATTTAATAAACTCCAGGAAGGACTTCAGAATATAAAGAATACTAGAACAAGAGTGTATGCCCTAAAATGACGGAAAATGTAATAAAAACCTACATTACAGAAAAGGTTAGATATACATGGAATATCCTCCCAGGTTCTTAGCTGCTCTCATATTCTTTGTTCATGGAGGACCATGTTATGGGCATCTGCGGGGGGAGGGGGAAGAGGGGTCACTTCCCCATTCCCCACCTGACCCTCTCTCCTTCCCCTGGGATAAACATAGGATCTGGGTAGGCTGATCTGGGGTGCATATTATGGCTTTGCCCCTTCTGGAAAAATCCCTGTGAATGCCTATGCCCAGAAAAACTACCTCTGGGTTAAGATTATCTCTGTATGAGCAGAAGAGTATCAGTCAAATCTCTGATTAAAACTCTACTGTTTAAGCAGTCGCTTAGACAAGTACATGCCCATAAGTGTGCACTAACTACACAATATATAGCCACATTACTCATAAAAACTGACAATGTTTTAAAGGGATAGTAATACTTAAAATGTAAAAAAAAATATTTTGTAGGGTTTATCCCCCTGAGTAAAACAAGAGTACTCCCACTGCTGAAAGGTGTTTAATTCAAAAGTTATTAATTTTCAAAGTTGAATTTTTTAGGTGCAATATCACAGTGACCTGAAATTGTACAGTGGCGCCGTTGCTACACGATCCTATGGACAGCTCTGGTCCCGGGACCATGAATCTCCATAGGATGGTGTAGCAACAGCGCCATTGTACAATTTCAGGCCACTGTGATATTGCACCTAAAAAATTCAACTTTGAAAATTAATAACTTTTGGATGAAACACCTTTCAGCAGTGGGAGTACTCTTGTTTTACTCAGGGGGATAAACCCTACAACATATTTTTTTTTACATTTTAAGTATTACTATCCCTTTAACCACTTTCAAAACAAATTATTTTGAACCTCAAGGTTGTTCTGTATTTTGTTAAAAAACTCATATTGATATAGGTTAATGCAGGTTTACATTTCTCTAACTCTCCCTTTTTTCTTCTCAGACGTGTTTCCTATCTACAATTTTCTCACCACTTCTCACTCCAAATTTCGTGGGGAGTTATGGCTGTCCCAAGTTCCACAATGCTTGCTCAAGGTCATTCAATGCCAAAGGCAGGAATATGTTCATATCAATGCACAAGGGCATGGTGATTCATTCTAATTGAGAAAGAGTCAGTACAAGAACAGCATCCATACTAATGCATAAATGTGCACTGTAATCTTCAAAAATTGTGCACAGAGTCTCATTGTCGCCATCTCCAAGTCATGTAAAGTCAGTAGCAAAGTTGTTCCCTTAGCAAAGACACAAGGAGAGTCCAGTATCCACTGTAATTCATTATCATAGACTTTCATGAGGTCTGTGCATCTCCCTGTCTGGATGAAAAAAGTATGTAATTAATCACAGTAACAAGTTTGAGGAACACACATCAGAGGGAATGTAAAATATGATTATGCACTAAAATAGGTTTAAGCAATTCAAGCTGAAAAGTCTCTCTTTCTTCAGTTTCTGCCAAGGGTAGGGCAATGTAGGAGTGTATGGGCTTTTCAGTGAGTTCCAGTACTCTGTGCCTTATTTCTTGGCAGAGTGGAAAATATTCTGACAGAGTATGTGCACAGGTATGTTTATAAGAAGTCTACATTCTTCATTTTTAAGTAAACATATAAGGGCAGATTCAAACCTACCCCCACTAGGTAGGTGTTGGTTATGAAAAAAATTGTAGAATGAAAAAGTTAAATTCAGGTTGCTCTCCATTCTCTATCTCTCACACACTTTCTCTTAATCCATAGTTATAAGATAAGAGGCTTAATGAGCCACACTCAGCTGCATAATAGAAAACAAGTTATTTTGCTCTAACAATTTCTGCTTTAGCAATTTGATTTAACTGATCAGGGGCTCAATCTTAACCTTTATAAGCTTGGAATCACATGTATTAAATACATTGGATTATAAGGAAGTCTAGTGTACAGTTGTACAGTTGATGCCCCAAATGAAACCATTGTCATCAATTTGAAAAAAACTTGCAACCCAATAGGTGGAATATTTAACTTGATACAGTAATGTGGCAATGTACCTTGACACTATCTAGATCATAAAAAAATAATTAATGACACTTGCCTTACTCATCTGTTTGGTGGTCACTAATAATTTACAAATTAGTATCAGCATATATTGCCACACATTTGATTTCCTTGCGTATTTAACTCACACTAACATGCAAAGGGTTACAGTACTTATCACATTACTGACTAATCTCAGTCTGGTTAAAATTCCCATAAAAACTGATCATTTTTACAGGTTCAGGCAATTCAAGGATTCAATACTCATAGTATTCATCACTGCTAAAGAAATGGGTCCTGTGACCTCTCTCGTAATTCCCCTGGTGGGTGAGGAATAAATGGGTAAATTGATTAATACTGCTATTGCCATTCCATGGCCCTACTGTCAACATATAACAAATGGTATTGGGATTTGTCAGAGTTAGCAATCTTTTTCCACTCCTCAAATGCCCAATATGGGTGTTCACATGTCCACTGTAGCTGCTACTTATGAAGGCACCTGTTTGGTCTTCTCTCTCAGCAATACCCCATCTGTGATAAGTTCCAGTGTTTTGTGTGTTCCTTTACACAACATCATTTTGCTGCAAATGTCCAATTATCACCTGTCTATTAGCCTGTAGGTATCTTGCCACCCTCTTAGTACCTCTCACTTCAACAAGCAAGTCTGTAGTCATGGGACTGATTGGATATTATCTTGTTGTTGGACCATTCTCACTACACTCAAGACTGCCTCACTAGGGCAGTCGTGCCTGTGATACATGCAATGGCACATCTAGTGGCCCCTATGATACAAAGCTAAATGTCTCTGTATCTCCAATAAACTGTCCATTCATCTACATGTACTAAGAAAAAGTTATTTTTAAAAAATATTTACCATTCCCATTTACCTTAGAGTAGAGAAGGGTTTTTTCTCAGTTTCATACGGTTCCATTAATCTCTCAGTTATGTTTCAGACTGCTCTGTGGTTGACATTAGAATCTTAATTTTGTGATGAAAATCTCTTGACAATTTCCCTTTAACACCATTACATGATCATGACAATTAAAATTTATACTGCATTTTTGATATAAAACACTCTCTAGGCCTAGTTCACGTGGGCAACATTGCAGCAAGATGTTGCGTCAACACGAGGTTGCAATTAAATATGACTAGAGCTGTGAAAGTCACCCATATCAACTAGAAAAAGTAACGCTATATATTTTGTGCAAAGTGACTGAAACAAGGTTGCTGCAACAATGTCGCCCATGTGAATAAGCCTAAACATTTTTTTTTTCACATCTTTTATATCTTTGTTTTATGATAGTACTATTTGCAAGCTACTGTTAAGGGGTGTCTTTCTAGCTAAACAACCTGCATCAAAATTCCCTTTGATTTAAATGAGTCTTCTAATCCTTTGAATACTAGAGAGGTCTCCAACGCATTGGCTAGCAATGCTTTAGGTATCACTCTAGCATTCATGGGACTAGGTGCTCCCTTTAAATCAGTATGCTCCTTTGCTCCATGATTGCAAGTTTCCTTTATAAGGCACATATGTCTTCTGATATTCTTAATTGTATTATAGTCCAAACCAATCAACTGGTTTTATTCCTATCAACTGTAACATCTTGGTATGTCTCATAGTCTATCAAGGAAGGGCAAATGAGAGGATGCTATATTCTCCACTCCAATCAAGCATGAACTTAACTATCACAACACATGTATAGACAATTCGTACCTGTAGGTCCTTGGGAAATTACTCTGAATCTAAACAGATAAAAACATATATCACAATCAATGTCTAATTTATATCTGATTATTTGCAGACTTTTGGAAGGCATTCTTTATTATTAAAAGAATGCTCCCCATAAGAATAGAGAAGCTCACAAAGATTAAATATTGAAGCAGTGATTCTCTGAAGATAGCAGGTATCATTGTCATCCTGAGCAGATAAAGCACAAAAAAGCAATGTTCTGCAGATAAAATATAATACAGTAAACAATACATCACCTTATTCACCTCTACTTTCAGATAATGAAAATATTATCAGTGTGGAAAGTTAGTAGGGCTAGACCAGAATGCAGAGTGAGGGTTTTACAGGGAGAGGTCATTAGAGTATATATATGCAGGGAGAAGGTAATAGAGTAGGCACGGAATAATAGTGTGAGAAGTGTGTCTTTAGAGGAAGAGGATATTAGAATGATACTCTTCTGGGAAGTTTAGTATGCAAGTCTTTGCAGGGGGTTTAGTAAGATGAGTCTATGAGGAAGGGGATAGCAGGGAGTCTTTGCAGGAAAGGGACAGTAGTGTGAGTCTTTGCAGGGAGGGCATAGTAGTATCTATCATTGTAGGGAGGGGATAATAGTATGTATCACTGCAGGGAGGCGACAATAGTATGAGTCTTTTCTCGGAGAGGTTAGTAATGAGAATCTTTGCAGGAGGGATAGTAGTGACAGCCTTAGTAGGGAAGGGATAGTAGTATGAACCTTAGCACAGAGGGTCTAGTAGTGTGAGTCTTTGCAGGGAGGAGACAGAAGATTAAGTCTTTGCAGAGACTTTAGTAGTGTGAGGCATTGCAGGTAGATGTTGCTAGTGTATTATTAGTGTATGAGGCTTTGCATCAAGGGTATAGCAGTGCGAGGATTTGCAGGGAGCTGTTAGTATTGTGGGTCTTTGCAAGGAGAGGATATTATAATACTACTTTGCAGGTAGTGGATAGTAGTGTGACTCATTGCATGGAAAGAATAGTAGAATGATGATCTGCAAGGAGGGGACAGTAGAATGATACTCTTCATGGAGGGGATAGTGGAATTATACTCTGCAGGGAGCAGGGAGCAGTGTGAGACTTTGCAGGGAGGTGTTAGTAGAATGATATTCTTCTGGGAGAAGATAGTAGTGTATAGTTTCAGGGAGAGGTTAACAGTGTGAATCTTTGCAGGGAGGGAATAGTAAAAAGATACTCTGCAGGGAGAGGTTAGTAGATAGAAGCACTACATTGAGAGGCTAGCAAAGAGATTTTCTACATTGAGGTGCTAGTAGAGTCAATCACTGAAGTAAGATGATAGAAAAGTGACATATTAGAGGGAGAGATTAGCATAAATGCTCTGCAGTGAGATAATTGTGCTCTGTAGTGCAGGCTGTGTTTTAACCAGGGTTAAATTTTTATGAAGCCATGGGTGGACACAAGGCATTTAATTTTTTAAATAAAGTTACAGGTCTTTTTCCAGAGTGAGTAGACCAAGGCCCACTCAGACCTACCTGGTTACGCCATAGATTAGCAGTTAATGGAGCTATGCTATGCTCACCTGATAAGTAATTATCCAACATATGTTTCTTTATCATGTATAGTTTAATAGCGATAAAAGTAACAGCCAAGACTGCTCCCACACAGGCTCCGATAACCGCATACTTTACATCTGAGAGACACCAAAAGAATGACTGTGCATGTGTTTTCCTTTATATATATGTGTGTGTGTGTATGGTACTAGTAATAATAGCAGTAGTAGCATATACAGTTGGTTACTAGTGGATAGATGTGCTAATGCATGTGAATGTGCAGGTGTACAGTGTAATATTGTGTGCTGTATGTAAATAGAACTGTTGAAATGCCTTTTTCGATTGTACACTCACCCACATCATCCTCTGCTCCTCCTTCTGTACACACATGACCTACACAGGAAGAGGTAGTATTACATATTAGAATTCAGTCAACAGTTTATTACAAGTCAAGAACTTGTTTATTACAGTTTATTACAGTTTATTACATTGTGCAAGTGAGGACCAGAGTCCTCATCCTCCCACTGTTTATTAAATACAAACAGGATGGACGGAGGTATTAGAAGCTACAATGAATACATTTTATTACATAATCCTTCCACACTTCAGAATGGGTTTTAGACTATTTACAGGAACTTCCTGTTTAAGATACTAATACATAGTACAACTCTGTATGTTTCATTTATCTGATTTTTCTCTTAAATGTATCCACTGTATCTGCCATTACCATAACCCTTGCAAACAATTCCTCAAGTTTAATAGCAAAGATACCCTTCCTCTGCTGAAGTTGAGTGGCTGCTAATTAAATGGCCTTGGAAATAAAAAAAACTCATTAGAGAGACACAATTTAATAAGATGGTTTCTTAGGTGTCTTTTCTCTAAAGCAAATAACCAAAGTTTTACTACATCAGTGTTGAAAATGGCACTCAAATTTCACAATAAAATGTATATAAAAATATAAAATACATACTGGCATCTAAAAGGGCTCCAGACAATAGAAAGAGCTAGCTACTATCCTAACTGACTAGAGTGTGCATTAGTCTGAGAATACAGTATATAGAAAAAGCAAAACAGAAGAGAACTTTTAATCCAGTGGTCAATATATAACAACCCAATTTAATACTATTAAAATATTAATATTGCAATGAAGTAAAGATGATCAGACAAAAACATATGTATTTAAAAAAAAAAAAAAAATATATATATATATATATATATATATATATATACAGTATGTATATAATAAATGTATACACTATAGATGAAAAGTAAATCTAAATCCCACAATTGATAATACTAAAAATCCTACATAGGATAACACTGAATAAATATTAAAAAAAAGTAGTAAATTCTGTTGATAGTAGGATTTTTTTGTATTATCAGTTTTTGTGATTCACATTTTTTTATCTAAAGTGTATACAGTAATGATATGCATACCATATATATTTTTAAATAAATATATTTTTGTGTAATCATCTTTACTTCATTGCAATATTAATATTTTCTATAGAATTATATTGGGTTGTTTGACCACTAGATTAAAAGGATAGTAATACTTCAAAATTACGAATCCCTATTTTGTAGCCCTTAAAAAAAGAACAAAAATGCACCCAGTGGCATCTCTCAAACCCTTATGGTTTGAGAGATAACCGATTACAAAGTTCTACCCTGCCTGACGTCAGCGTTCTAGCTGACAGCAGGGGAATCCGCTCCTGAGACCAGCCGGCGGCTCTGCAGCAGAGCCGAGATCGAATTAATGAAAAAGAAATCCTTCACTGTAAAGGTCTTGGTTTGTAAGCACATGTAGAATACCTTTAAGTGAAGGATTTGATTAACACAATCTCGGCTCTGCTGCAGAGCCTCCGATGGTCCTGGGGCTGAATTTCCCTGATGTCAGCTAGAACGCTGACGTCAGGCAGGAGCGAACTTTGTAAGCAGTTATCTCTCAAACCATAAGGGTTTGAGAGATGCCACTGGGTGCATTTTTTTCTTTTTTTAAGGGCTACAAAATAGGGATTAGTAATTTTGAAGTATTATTATACCTTTAAGAGCATTCTTTTGTTTTTCCTTTTTCTAAATAACCCACATTTTCCTGGATGTTCTACAAATATCAGCTCCTCTATTCCAAATCTAGAATATCAGTTTTAAGACGTGATTCCCAAAACTGCATTACATGTTCTAGGTGAGGTCTTACCAATGATTTTTACTGTGTAAAAATTATGTTAATCACTCATGCTTTAATACCACTTTCTTTGCAGGTAGTATTTTGTTTTCTTTTTGGTTTTTGGTATTGGTGTTTGACAGTGATCACTATTGCCAAGTTTGCAGTTTACAAATATTCTCAGATCTTTCTCCAGCAACACGCCTCCTACAATGATTCCATTAGGTTCATAAGTAATATGCTTATTTGTTTATCCCAAATGTATAACTTTAGTCTTTTCTGCATTAAATATCCATACCTCCCAAGTGTCCCTCTTTAGGAGGGACAGTCCCTCTTTTAGACCAAAATCCCTCTGTCCCTCTTTCCCACCCTGATGTCCCTCTTTTTAGGAGATTAGATTGTGTGGTGTGTATATAAGTGTATCATATTGCTCTACAGCAATAAAACTCACATTATTGTTTGTTTAAACTTCAGTATATGTGTTTATAAATTAGTCTGTGTAAAAAAACACATTGGTCTTGTTATGTCTTTTATTAGGTTACACAAGAAGGTGTCAATAGGTCATGAAATAGTCTAAAGATTCTCTGTAATGCCCCACCCACCAACCACGCCCCCAGCGATACCTCCTAAAACTCAAGTGTCCCTCTTTGGCAATTTGAAATGTTGGGAGGTATGAATATCATATTCCATTTATTTGTACATTCTGCCATTTTAAATAAATACTTCTGTAGAGGACTCACATCCTGCTTTGAATTTATTACTCTGCATATTTTAATGTCATCTGTAAATATTGAAAATTTGTTTATGTACCTATTTGCAGGTTATTTTTATACTGACCAAGTACTGAATCTTGAGGTTCTCTGTTCCCAAATGTAACTGCATTGGAGTATATTCCATTTAAAACAAAAATTATTTCCCTGTACTTCATTCAATTTTCAAACCAGTTGCAAAGTCCCATAGATCAAATTTCAAAAGTCTTTGAAAAGTCTAGATATACTACTGATTTAGCATTGTCCAGGTTGCTACTTGCTCATTTATAGAATCTCAGTAGGTTTGTTTGGCAAAATGTATTCCTCATGAAACCATCTTGATTCCTTCTATTAATTTTCATTTTCTCTGGGTAATCCTGAAAAATGTCACTTATTATCCCTTCAAACAATTTCCACATTACTGAGGTCAAACTCACAGGTCTAAAATTCCCAGGTTCTGTTTTAGTTCTCTTATTAAATAAAGACACCACATTGGCTTTACACCAGTCTTGTGGCACTCAGCCAGTGGATCCAGAGTCTTTAAATATGTGTCTTTCTGTGCTTTTTTAGAAATACTAAGAAAGAAAATAAAAAGCTCAAGTATAGTCTTACAGAAAATGTTAGATTCATAAAAATGCATTCTAGTAGATGCCATATAATATTAAATTGTCTCTAAAATATCCACTCAATACAAAATCTTAGTTTAATGGTATAATAGTGACTAGTTCAAGCGTTCAACTTGCTTTCTTCATAGACTTAAATGTCCTACGTGCATATGCAGTAATGCTTATCTACATAGGCCTTTATGATTAATTTGGTCTGTTGTCCAAAAATAAAATTTCTTAGCAGTTTCACCACATGTAACTGTCACACTGCCTGGCCATAATGATTGAAACTCTAATTAGAACTGCCACTGTGAACCACGAGTGCTCAGTACAATGTTAGAGTGCAGTGTTTGAGAAAGCAGACAGACCACTGCTCAGTATTGCTGCAGCCTATGCCAGGTAAAGGGGTCAACTGCAAGGTTGGATGGCACAGACCAGTTGAGTTGGATAATGCTCACAATGACTGGGTAGGGATTGTAGAAATGGTCATGAGTCCTAGAGCCTATTGCTAGGCAAAGTTTAAAGATTGCTGACTTGACTTTGGTACCTGGAGGAAATACTGGAGACTGATAACAGTAATGAGAACTGAACATTAGCTGAAGTTGCTGGAGACAGACCTGAACAGCCTTGCTTTTTTTACCTGTATGCAGCATATCATTGTAAGTCCTGCTTATCTCTTTAATCTTATATTGATAAGACCAACTTCCTAGCAGCATGTCGCTATGGTATATTTCAAGCTAGTATTCATAACCTAGTTTCAGTGGCCAGTAACATAAACAGTCCCTCCTCTATCATGTGTATTTGCTATCCTTCTGCCCTTCTCTGCCCTGAGATATACGCAGCTCAGTTGTGACCTACTGTTCTTAAAATAATTTTCTGGAATTGCAAAAATTATAGTGATGATCAACAAAATTAATAAAATAAAGCAAGGCATTGAAATATAAAGAATGAATATCAGACTTGATTTGTTTTCTGTATGTTTGTGGTACAAGGTACCTAAGAGAAAATCTGATAATATTGTACTAGTAGAAATGGGTTCAAAGTTAATACAAATACCTCTCAATGAAACTTTTTATCCTAAGGCCTGAGCAAATAACTAACGGCGGTCTTTCCATTAGAGGAAAGGTGACTTTAAGTTTTGCATAGGAAGGTGTCATTACAATAAAGATCATATATTTTGGAATTCATGACCTCACAGAAGAGGTCATAGAAGGTTACACTGTTTGTTAACACATTAAATAGAAGGCTGGTCACGGAAATAGTCAAATACCCACCTGGGATAAAGGGCTGATTATGAATCTGTCTATGTATTTATTTAATAAAACTTCCTTTCTGTGTAAAAAGCAGGGGAAAAACATACATTTGTGCACCTATAAATATTGTGTATTCTAAAGATGAATGGCATCCATGTTTCTTGCTTTTTGTTTGTTACAAGAAACTTAATCGATATGTTGTATAATAAATGTGGCTTTAGTGGAAATTTCAGAACATTTTCTGAAAACCCCTATATTAAACAAAATATCCTTGCTTCATCCTTTCATGTAGAAAGAAACTCCAGCCATTTTTTGATTTATAAGTTAGTTTACTTTCAGGAAATATCTGCTGTTATATCATTACTGAGCTGCTTTTAGGGTAGTTTTACCATGTAACCAATGGAATGTTGGAATGTGCATTTTAGTTCAAACAGCTGAAATGCCCTTTTGCAACTCTGTCAAACAGCTGTCTGTGCAGAGAATGCATGTAGGTAAAACTGTGCATATTTGTTTCACAACCAACATATATTCTTTGGATACATATTATCTGATATCTTTCTTTGCTAATTATGAAATCAAAGCTTCCCACACTAGGCACCATAAAAATTTAATATATACAGTAATGTGCAAGTGTTAGGCAGGTGTGAAAAAATGCTTTAATGTTAGAATGCTTTCAAAAATAAACATGTTAACAGTTTATTTTTATAAATTAACAAAATGCATAGAAAAATCTAAATCAAATCAATATTTGACGTTACTGCTCTTTGCCCTCAAAGCAGCATCAATTCTTCTAGGTACTCTTGCACAAAGTTTGTTAAGGAACTCGGCAGGTAGGTTGTTTCAAACCTCTTGGAGAACTAACCACAGATCATCTGTGGATTTAGTCAGCCTCAGTTGCTTCCCTCTCTTCATGTAATCCCTGACAGACTCAATTATGTTGAGATCAGGGCTCTGTGAGGGCCATACCATCACTTCCAGGACTCCTTATTCTCCATTAGTCTGAAGATAGTTCTTAATGACTTTGGCTGTATCTTTGGGGTGGCTGTCATGCTGCAGAATAAATTTGGGGCCTCCCTGATGGTATTGCATGATGGATAAGTATCTGCCTGTACTTCTCAGCATTGAGGGGACAATTCATTCTGACCAAATCCCTAACTCAATTTGCAGAAATGCAGTCCCAAACGTGCAAGGAACCTCCACCATGCTTCACTGTTGCCTGCAGAGACTCATTCTTGTACCACTTTCCAGCCCTTCAGCAACCAAACTGCCTTATGCTATAGCCACATATTTCAAATTCTGAATCATCAGTTCAGAGTACCTGCTGACATTATTCTGCACCCCAGTTCCTATGTTTTCGTGCATAGTTGAGTCACTTAACCTTGTTTCCAAGTCGGAGGTATGGCTTTTTGGACGCCAGTCTTCCATGAAGACCACTTCTGACCAGACTTCTCTGGACTGTAGATGGGTGTACCAGGATCCCACTGTTTTCTGCCAATTCCGAGCTGATGGCACTGCTGTACATTTTTAGACTGTGAAGGGAAGTAATCATGATGTGTCTTTCTTTTGCTGCACTAAGTTTCCTTGGCCGACCACTGCATCTATGGTCCTCAACCTTGCCTGTCTCTTCTTCTTCAAAGGAGCTTGGCAGCACATCTGGAAATCCCTGTCTGCCTTGACATTTCTGCCTGGGAGAGACCTTGCTGATGTATTATATATCATTTTTCATATCTATAACTAGAAAATTAGCTATGGATCATACCCAAAAAGATGAATAGGAAAATGTTGAAATGTGTCTAGCTTCCCCAACCCCCTGGCACTCAGATGGTTAACTGTTTACCAAGTAGTGAGTTGTTAATGCAAAATGATAATATCTAATGATTAATTGATGAACCAGGTTTTAAAATTATATCAACTCTGTTAACATAGTTCTAGATCTGAAGAAATCAAAAAGAAACACCTATAATATTTATGTGTTCTTAATTCATTAATGTAAGTGCCTTTCTCTGCAGGATTTCTCATTCAGACTGTTAAAGCCTATAATCTGTTTTGAGGAGGTGTGAACTACACTCAGACTAAAATAAAGCTCAGTACATACACAAAACTGCAAATCTTAAGCTCAAAATATAAGTAGATATAACAAATTTGTTTATGAAGAACTCATATCGAATTCCATTTCATATATAATTGAAGAGACACTTATGGCGTGATGCAAGAAATGCGAGCATCTGATAAAGGCATTTTTGTGCGCAGATAGATTTTGCTCATGTTCTAATCCAGGAAGCTGAATACCAAACGCTTCTTCAATTGCGCATAAAAAATATGTTTTACGATAACACTACACAGACGTATAAATTAATTTGCAATAGCACTTCCTGCATTAGGCGCATTCACTATTCCACCCGAACAGATTTGTTAATCATGGCCACGCCCACAAAAAATAAATATGTGCAGCTGTTCGCTCATCTTGATTTTTCATGCACAATTCAACAAAATCATGCGCAAACATATTCCCTAGTGGTTTTCACCATTATTCCTTTAGGTATTGATTGCATATAACCTGGAGGTAACAAACTGAGGAATCGAATGTTCACCTTGTTTCTGGCCATTGTTTATAGTCAATGTATCTTAACATACATAGTAACATAGTAAATTAGGTTTAACCCCTTAACGACCCATGACGTACATGTACATCACGGGGTGGATGTCCCTAAAGGACCAAGGATGTATATGTACGTCATGGAATTCCAGGCTCCCCGCGCTGCTGCACGCTGTTCGGGGAGTCCGGAATGCTCCGTGGTCCTTAAATGACGGCCACGTGCGTGTGCGGACGTTTCTTAAGGGATTAACAAAGACACAAATCCATCTAGATCAACCTATGTCTCGTAACCCAGAGAAATGATAATTATATAACTTTCCTGCTTCCAAATAAGTTAGTCTTTATCAGAACTTCCTTACTAATACACAGTATAACCCTGTATGTTCCCTTCTGAAAGCAATGCATCTAATTTTGTCTTAAATGTATCCATTGTATCTGCCGTAACCACTTAATTGGGCAAGGAATTACACAATATAGCAGAACTTACTATAAAAAAAACTTTCCTCTGCTGAAGTTCCTTTCCTCTAATCTCAAGGGGTGGCCCCTTGTTATGTGATCAGGCCTTGGAATGAATAGATTAACAGAGAAATCCTTGTATTGACCTTTCATATACATGTACATTGTGATAAGATCTCCTCTTGGTCATCTTGGTTTGTCTAGTCCTCCCTCATATGTGAAGTCCTCCATTCACTTAATTAATTTTGTTGCTCTTTGCTGTAGTTTCTCCAGTTGTAGAATATCCTTTTTCAGAACTAATGCCTAAAATCACACTGCATATTCAAGGTGAGGTCTTGCCAACGATTTGTACAATGACAAAATGATGTTATGTACTCTTGCTTCAATACTTTTTTTTATGCAAGACAGGACTTTGCTTGCTTTTGCTACTGCTATTTGACACTGGTCACTGTTTCCAAGTTTGTAGTTTACAGAGATTCCCAGGTCTTTCTCTAGCAACACATCCCCTAAAATGATTCCATTAAGTTCATAAGTAGCATTGTTTTTTTGTCTTCTAAAATGCATGGCTTTATACTTTCCCACATTAATCTTCATTTACCATTTGTTTGCCCAATCTGCCATTTTAAGGAAATCCATCTGAAGAGAACACATGTATTACCCTACATAATGTATCTTGTACTTCAGGTTGCTAGTATCCTATCTCAAAGTTCTCTTTGGAATACATTTTTCTATTTAGCATCAAGTTATTGGATGTTGACATTACCCTACTGTATAATTTTGCTGCTTCATCTTTTTGATACCAATCAAGGCTTACAAACTGACATGTCCTACCTTTGTACACCATACTTACTGACCAGGCTTGTCAAGGATACTGCTCAATTTACTATTAGCTTAAACATTGACTTTCCCTGATCTTCTGCCCTTGGCTTAGTGACCCAACTTATCAAGGATGCTGATGAAGTTTATTATGTTTGCCTTGCACGCAGCCCTTTCTTGCTCTCCTGCCCCTAGCTTATAGACTCAGCTTGTCAAGGATCCTGCTCAGGTTACTGTCAACTTTCACAGAGAGCTTCTCTGCCCTCCTGCACTTTGCGTCAAAAATCAGCCTATTAATCTTCTCAGTTAGAATATCATTCATGGCTTGCTCACAAATATCTCCTGCTCTGAACGAAAAAACCTGTACATGGTTTCTTTGAACACTGTCAACAAGTTTATAATGAAATATAAAAAAACAGAGTAGCGCTGGTATGTAGGTATATACAAAATAACTTCCGCAGCCTAAGATTTGAGCTTCTCAATTACCTCTTATTAAATAAAATAAAATAAAATACACAAATCAGTGCCTTAAATACTAATTGTGGTATTTCTGACTTGAAGCAAATAGAAATTGTATTTATTTAAAATACACCTGAACTTGTCATGCGTCCATGCAAGTTCGATCCAAGACAATAAACGATTTAGTGATACAAACAATAAAACTATACCAAGATTACAAAAATGCTCTCAAACAAGATATAATATTCTATTATTATTATAAGTACCCATCATTATAACATGTTAGGATTGTTCTTGTTTGAGAGGGTTTTTGTAATCTTGGTATCTTTGTATTGTCTTGGATCGAACTTGCATGGATGCATGACACGTTCAAGTGTATTTTAAATAAATACTATTTTTATATCCAATAAAAATTTGATTTGCTTCAGTCCAGAAATATAACCACAAGTTTATAATGAGCAAAAAGTGATAAATACCTCGCCATCTTAAAGAAAACAATTGTTACATAATAAACTTGTATGTACATTTACATGTCTAAATCATCAGAAAAGTGCCAGCATACATCTGATTCCAATGCCAAAATAATGATTATTAGTAACACAGTATATCTTATACTATAAAAGAAGACGTGGTCATATTACCACAAATTCTACGTTGTGCCACATTCACCTCGGGGAGGCAGCTAGGAAGAGATCTGCATATCTCCTCCACACTGCCTCTGTAAGGATGTAAGCTTACTGAAGCCTATCTCTGGGTGGGAGGAGCCACCCAGAGATTAGCAGGAAGCTATATACTCTAAGAACAGCGAATATGGATCCCAGAATGCAGGGAATCAGAAGATAGGCCAAGGATAGCTTTATTAAGATAATGCAAGTCCAGTAAAACAAGCCAGAGGTCAGGGCAGGCTGAGATGATGCAAGTCCAGTGTAACAAGCCAGAGGTCAGGGCAGGCTGAGATGATGCAAGTCCAGAATAACAAGCCAGAGGTCAGGGCAGGCTGAGATGATGCAAGTCCAGTGTAACAAGCCAGAGGTCAGGGCAGGCTGAGATGATGCAAGTCCAGTGTAACAAGCCAGAGGTCAGGGCAGGCTGAGATATAGCAAGTCCAGCGTAGCAAGCCAGAGGTCAGTACAGGTTTGAGATATAGCAAGTCCAGTGAAGCAAGCCAGAGGTCAGTACCTGAAATTATGCAAGTCCAGAGAAACAAGCCAGAGGAGGTTGGATGGAGGACCCCAGGAGAAAGGCTGGCTGGAAGAAGCTGGCTGGCCTGGAGGACTGCAGGAGAAGGCTGTGCTGGCTGGCCTGGAGGACTGCAGGAGAAGGCTGTGCTGGCTGGCCTGGAGGACTACAGGAAAAAGGCTGTGGAGAAGGATGCAGAGCCTGCAAGCAGGAAGAGGCTGGAGCACGAAACTGCGGCAGGTATACCGCCCGGGACTCAAGCGACAACTGAGCGCCGAGTCCCGGTTGCCGCCAGTTTTAAAAAGAACGCCGGGCGCCCAAGGAATGACGTCGGTGCGACGACCGACGTCAGGCCTCACTACTGCGCATGCGCGAGGACGCGCGCATGCGCCCAGCCGTCCTGAAGCCAGTAGAGCTACTGGCAAGGACGGCGAGGGCGAGGGACCTGACAGTTCCCCCCCTTTACGACCAACCTCCGGGTGGTCAGGTCAGCAGGTCGGTCTGGATGCTTCTGATGAAAGTTACGAATACAGGCCATGGTGTTGAAGTTGCCTGCGGGTTCCCAGGAGCGGTCTTCTGGGCCGTACCCCTTCCAATGTACCAGGTATTCCAAACGGCCCCGACGAAAACGAGAGTCTAGAATCTCTTTGACCTCGAACTCATCAGGATCTGTAATAGAAACAGGAGGAGGTCTAGAAGGTTCTCGACCAGGAAACGGGCTGGGAATCCATTTCTTCAATTGAGAGATGTGGAACGTTGGGTGGATCCGGAATGAGGAAGGTAGTGCCAGGCGATATGCTACCGGATTAATGACTTGAGTGATAGAAAAAGGTCCCAAGAAGCGAGGTCCCAATTTTTTGGTGGGACAAGAAAGGCGAACATGTGAAGAGGACAGCCATACTTTATCCCCAATTTGTAGTTCAGGTCCTCTCTGTCGGTGTTTATCAGCATAATGTTTATAGTCTTGCTGTGCAGATCTCAGAATTTGACTTAACACATGATGAGACTGCTGTAATTGTTGTATTCGTTGATTAGCCTCTGGGACTGGAGTGATGGGAGTGAGTCCTGGTAGAGCTGCCGGGTGGTATCCATAGTTGGCCAAGAAAGGAGAGTTTTTTAAGGTACTGTGATAATGATTATTATAAGCAAATTCTGCCATGGGGAGTAGGTGGTACCAATTATCTTGTAAGTGAGAAGAGAAGCAACGTAAATACTGTTCCAAAGTCTGATTGGTCCTTTCTGTCTGCCCATTTGTTTGTGGGTGATATCCTGAAGATAGGTTACTGGTAATTTGAAGACCGGCACAAAATGCTCTCCAGAATTTTGATGTGAATTGGGAACCTCTGTCTGAAGTAATGGATTGTGGTACTCCATGAAGACGGAAGATTTCCTGCAGATACAAAGAAGCGGTTCGGCTGGCTGAAGGTAGACCTTTGCTTGGGATAAAATGAGCCATCTTGGTAAATCGGTCTACTACGACCATAATGGTATTATGTTGGTTTGAACCTGGTAAATCCACAATGAAATCAATTGTTACATCTCTCCAAGGACCAGAAGGTATGGGTAAAGGATGGAGCAAACCGGATGGTTTGGCGTGTTGGCTTTTAGCTCTGGCACAAGTGTCACAAGAGGATACGTAGTGATTGACGTCCTGCTTTAAGTTTGGCCACCAGAAATACCGCTGAATGGCTTCTAAGGTCTTTTGGATTCCCCCGTGGCCTGCAACAGGAAGATCGTGAAACTGGTGAAGAGTCTCTTGACGGACAGATTCAGGGACAAAAACTGTATCTTGCTTATACAATAGGCCATCAGTGAAGGTTAAGGCGTATAGTTGTATCAAACGAGGAGAAGGAGTGGTGGCTTGTTTGATACGTTCCAGTAAGTTGGTGGTGACAAGGAGGAATTGACGTGGTTGCAAAATTGTATCAGGAAGTGCAGTAGTATTGGAAGGTACCGTATACATCCTGGACAAAGCATCTGCTTTCAAATTTTTTGAGCCCGGTCTGTAGGTGATGTGTAGTTGGAATCGTGCAAAAAACATTGCCCATCTGGCTTGACGAGGTCGTAATCTGCGGGCTGATTGGAGATATTCTAGATTTCTGTGATCTGTATATATTGTAATAGGGTACTCTGAACCCTCTAATAAGTGTCTCCATTCCTCCAAGGTGCATTTAATAGAGAGCAATTCCTTGTCTCCCACATCATAATTTTGTTCGGCAGGTGTGAGACGCCTGGAGTAGAAGGCTACTGGATGTAAACGATCTTTAATGCCCATATGTTGCGACAGTACTGCCCCTGTAGCGATATTAGAAGCATCAACTTCTAAAAAGAAAGGTTTATTGACATCAGGTTGTTGAAGAATAGGTGCTTGCGTAAAGTGAAGTTTTAAACGGTCAAAAGCCTGTTGGGCTTCAGGAGTCCACTGAAAACTGGCATCCTTCTTGGTTAAACATGTGAGTGGTGAAATACATTTTGAGAAATCCCGGATAAAGCGTCGGTAGAAGTTGGCAAAACCAATGAACCTCTGAATTGCCTTCTTGTCAGATGGTATGGGCCACTTCAGTATAGCTGTTATCTTACGAGGATCCATCTCTAACTGCCCTGGGGAGACAAGGAAACCTAGGAATTCGATCTTAGACACTTCAAAAGAACATTTCTCCAATTTAGCGTACAAACCATGTGTATGAAGCCTAGTTAACACTCTCCTGACATGACTGCGATGTTCCTGTAGTGAATGTGAGAAGACAAGAATGTCGTCTAAGTAAATGACAACAAACTGATCCAGAAGATCCCGAAAAACATCATTTACAAAATGCTGAAACGTTGCAGGAGCATTACATAACCCGAAGGGCATCACGGTGTATTCAAAGTGTCCATATCTGGTTCGGAAGGCGGTCTTCCATTCGTCTCCCTTGCGGATGCGAACCAGGTTATATGCTCCTCGCAGGTCGATTTTTGAGAAGATCTTTGCGGTTGACATGCGTTCAAACAATTCTGGGATCAGTGGTAACGGATAGCGGTTTTTAATGGTAATGGCATTGAGTTCCCGATAGTCTACGCAGGGGCGCAGACCACCGTCTTTCTTGGGTACAAAGAAAATCCCGGCTCCAGCTGGAGAAGTGGAAGGTCGAATAAATCCTTTCTCCAGATTTTCAGAGATGTACTCTCTAAGATGTTGCAGTTCTGGTCCGGATAGAGGATATATATGTCCATAGGGGATAGTAGATCCAGAGAGAAGTTCGATAGGACAATCATATGGTCTATGAGGTGGAAGAAGGTCAGCCCCTTTTTTATCAAACACATCTGAGAAGTCCTGATAGACCATGGGTATGGTTGGCGTTGTAACACAGGTCAACAGTTTAGGCTCTGTTTTGATAAGACATTTTTCTCTACAGTGGGTGGAAAGAAAGGTTACCGTCTTGGAAGACCACTCAATATGGGGGTCGTGAATTTGTAGCCATGGAAGACCCAAAATAAGAGGAAACAAAAGAGATGGAACAACTTCAAATTTAATCTCTTCTCTATGATTTACAGCAGTGAGAAGATACAGAGGTAAAGTCTCATAAAGAATGGGACCTGACTGTAGGTAGCTTGCATCCGCCATCTGAAGTGTGAACGGTTGGGTTTTGCGTTTGATGGGTATGCCCAAGGATAAAGCTGTCTCCTGGCTCAGGAAACAACTACTGGCTCCGGAATCTATGATGGCCGACACCTCACTCTGCTGTGTGTTCCACTGTAGAATAACAGAGAGGGATATGTAAGAAGAAGTGGGCAACAGAATAGGAGCGGATGATGTTGCAGGTAAAAAATGCCTACCTTGGGAAGGCCGTGGTCTGGTATCACAGGTCCTGAGATGGTGACCCCCTTTTCCGCAATAGAGGCAAAGATTTAGAAGGCGTCTACGGTCTCGTTCGGCTTTAGATAGAGGTCCCCGTAGAACACCCAGCTGCATAGGCTCCTCTGTGGTGGTGACAGTAGCAGGTGGTTGAGATGAAGCTGGAGTACGATGGGGAGGAGAAGAAGTGGCAGAGCGTTCACGCCGCCGTTCTCTCAAGCGGCGGTCAATTTGTATGGAGAGATGAGTGATCTCGTCTAGTGTAACTGGTATAGGTACTCTAACCAGTTCGTCCTTCAGGCTTTCAGATAGGCCTAGACGAAATTGATCCATGAGTGCAGCTTCATTCCACTTTGAATCAATTGACAGACGACGAAAGTCAGCAACGTAGTCCTCAACTGGGCGTCTCCCTTGAGTTAGGGACCTTAGTGCTACTTGAGCTGAGGCCGTTTTAAAAGGGTCATCGTATAATGCATCCATAGCCTGCCGGAAAGCCTGCCATGTAGTTAATACAGGACTGTTGGTCTGTAAGAGGTGATGGGACCAGCCCTGTGGTTCTCCTCCTAACAATGTGATGGTAGTACGTACTTTGGTGAAGTCAGAGGCATAGGTACGTGGGTTGATTGAGAACAGTAACTCACAAGCCGTGATGAAGGACCTGTACCGGGCTCTATCCCCATAAAATCTTTCAGGCAGGGGAACACGAGGTTCTGGAGCGGAGTTCATCTCAAGGCTAGGAAGGGGTGGTGTAGAACCACCTGCTGCTTGGGTTAAACTTGGTTGAAGGTCCTGTAGTTGCTGTTGGAGATGTGTTTGGTTGGCCTGTAAATCCTGTACAGAAGCAGTGAGAGCAGCTATCCGACTACCCAGGGTATTTAAGGCTTCGAGTAACCCCGCGGGTTCCATAACAATTTTGGGGCTCAGTTGTTACTGTAAGGATGTAAGCTTACTGAAGCCTATCTCTGGGTGGGAGGAGCCACCCAGAGATTAGCAAGAAGCTATATACTCTAAGAACAGCGAATATGGATCCCAGAATGCAGGGAATCAGAAGATAGGCCAAGGATAGCTTTATTAAGATAATGCAAGTCCAGTAAAACAAGCCAGAGGTCAGGGCAGGCTGAGATGATGCAAGTCCAGTGTAACAAGCCAGAGGTCAGGGCAGGCTGAGATGATGCAAGTCCAGAATAACAAGCCAGAGGTCAGGGCAGGCTGAGATGATGCAAGTCCAGTGTAACAAGCCAGAGGTCAGGGCAGGCTGAGATGATGCAAGTCCAGTGTAACAAGCCAGAGGTCAGGGCAGGCTGAGATATAGCAAGTCCAGCGTAGCAAGCCAGAGGTCAGTACAGGTTTGAGATATAGCAAGTCCAGTGAAGCAAGCCAGAGGTCAGTACCTGAAATTATGCAAGTCCAGAGAAACAAGCCAGAGGAGGTTGGATGGAGGACCCCAGGAGAAAGGCTGGCTGGAAGAAGCTGGCTGGCCTGGAGGACTGCAGGAGAAGGCTGTGCTGGCTGGCCTGGAGGACTGCAGGAGAAGGCTGTGCTGGCTGGCCTGGAGGACTACAGGAAAAAGGCTGTGGAGAAGGATGCAGAGCCTGCAAGCAGGAAGAGGCTGGAGCACGAAACTGCGGCAGGTATACCGCCCGGGACTCAAGCGACAACTGAGCACCGAGTCCCGGTTGCCGCCAGTTTTAAAAAGAACGCCGGGCGCCCAAGGAATGACGTCGGTGCGACGACCGACGTCAGGCCTCACTACTGCGCATGCGCGAGGACGCGCGCATGCGCCCAGCCGTCCTGAAGCCAGTAGAGCTACTGGCAAGGACGGCGAGGGCGAGGGACCTGACAGCCTCAGGCCAACATTAGCATTCAGCAACAATTGCACACACCCCGGGGAGGCAGCTAAGAGGAGATATGCAGATCTCTTCCAGACTGCCTGAGGCTGACATACACAATCAGAGGCAGGACTTCATCCCTTCACACTACCTCTTCTTGTAACAAAATAAAAACATAGCCACTTACACCCACATTAAACTTGCCCTGCTCATTACTGTTCTTTCCCAAACATTATTTCCCTTCCTCACAACGTTGTTGGGTCCATCCTCGTAAAAGTCTAGAGCGAGTCATGGAGACCACCTTCCCTCACAGTATGATTATTTTCAGTCGCCTACCCCCAGTTACCACCTTGGAGCCTCGGAGACATGATCCTTAACCGATTGAATGCCAGAGGGGAAGCAATGCGCTGCCTGCCCCTCTGGCACTCAAACGGATAAGAAGGAGCTGCCCTGACCTCCGTACCAATCCCACTTCCTAGACTCTGCCAATCTGTATGTAAAAAAATGGTGATAGACAGACTAGCAGCCAAACAGATTGTTACACACTCTGACAAGGCCTGTTTGAAAAAGCCATGTTCCACAGATATTAACCCTTTCAGTGCCACACAACATCTTCCACTCAGAAGGTTAACAGCCGTGGGACATTGCTTTTTCAAACAGGCATGGACTTGTATTTAACAAGCATGCTACAAATTCAACCCCTTTGAGTGCCACAAACCCACCTCTGCTACTCTATTACTGACACACTGTGGCCACTTACTTCTGCCCGTTTCCATCTCAACATGGATGTTTTTATTTGAACCCTTTCAGTGCCAGATGATAATGCCCCAATTTTATGTACACTACCTTGTAAAGTACTTCCTAAATCAATTAAAATACACATTAATGTGCAAACTATTCTTACTTTTATGTGCTGTGTACCTTTTATTATGTAAACAAGGAGGACGAGCCCATAAAATATGAGCGCCACAACATGAATACTGTGCCATAAAGAACTTCTCCCTCTAGCACTGTTGTGAACGGCATACTATCCCGTTAGTTATGAAGAAGATCCTTACAATATTTTATTTCTTTTGCTTTCTCCCAGCCCTGAGAGGAAAGTGGAGGCTTCTGAAGTAGAGGCTCCAGTAGTTTTGCACTGCATTTCAAATGGAAGGGAGGGCGAAGAGTGGCAAAGGTGCTCTCAGTTACTATAACAATCAGCCTGTTAACCCTTTCACTGCCACAGGGTTACGCAATGCATTCTTTTGCTATGCGTTGTGCAACCCTCTGGCACTCAAAGGCTTAATGTCTATTATGTTTGCGGTGGAAGTGAGCAACACAGCAATCATGGACATGATCTTGTCCTTGCTACTTCCCAACTGCACAACCATATCACTGCCATTACCCACTTCATGGACATTGGTAAGGAGGGTTTACACCATGCGCGGGTCCCAGATGTTGTTGGACTACAAAGGACGATGATGGGAAATGTAGTCCAGCAATAGCTGTACTGTCACTGGTTGCTAACAATATAGCCAGTGGATTCAAAGTACAGTTTTGTCCAATTGTCTTCAACATCACTTTACTATTATTCAGTTGTGTACCTCAGCACCTTCCACACTCTACAACTCTCTCTCCCCCTCTTTGCCTGACCTCCTGTCATTATTCATGCATATGTCGCTTCATGTTCATTCATTTCCGGCTAATCATTTGTTGAACACTGACACTATCTCTTGTAAGAAATCTAACATTTGCTGTCATGGTTACTAGCAAGGCAAGCAGATGACCTTCCCAACTGTGTAGAACCCCTGTAGCCCCTATCATTTAACACATCAACAATAGTACGTCCTTTTTACTGCTGTTGTCCATAGCTGGGAACTCTCTGGATTTGCCCCAGAGCCTCGGGTTTCTGCACCTAAATACCGGGTCTCTAAAGCAGAGGCTGATTCTCCGGATGTGGGGAGATTCAAATGAATCTCTGCCCACTTCTGTGCATTCCCAGTGTGCTCCTCCCTCTCCCACCTGCTTCTCCTCTTTCCCCATCCTATTACTAACATTTTTTATGTTTTTTAAGTCCCGCCCCATCACTCATGATTAAGCCCTGACCCTTTTTGACGCAAAATGCATCATTTATCTCCCTCAGGGCACCACAGGACTCCCATCTCCAGGGAGTCCACAACTAAAATGTCCCAGGTATGCATTGACATCGCCAGTGGTGGTTATCATGCAGCCCCCTAGCTGTAAAAGGGATAGTAATACTTCATTTTATCTTTATTTTATTTTGTAGGCATTAAAAAAACATGAAGAACGATATAAGTCTTATCTCGCAAACCTTTATGGTTTGAGAGATATTCACAAGCAAAGTTTCCCCTCCCGCCCCTTTTACTTAGTGTAAGCCATCTCTTCTCAGATGTGGAATGCAGTCCATAGACCAGACAGATAACAGCAGGGGACAATCTTCTTCTTATGAGAACAATGAAAACCCTGCCCCCCTTGACAAGTTTTTCCCTTATCTTAATTGAAGATTGTCCCTCTCTGCAGTCTACCTGGGCACCTCCCTTCTGATCTGGCTGAACAGTGTTACATCAGTAAAAGGGGCAGGAGGGGGATACTTTGTCATTGAATTACTCTTGAACTACAACTCTGACAGAATTGAAATAACACTCTCCAAAGTCTAAATACTATGATGATTAATTAGAGCTGCTTTTATTATGAAACATTACTATCCCTTTAAACTACAACTCCAATCATTCTCAGCTGGGGGTTTGTTAGCTGATAATGAGGACAACAAATGAATGTTTCCCACAAGGCACCGTTTGCAGTTTGCCCACCCTTGGCAAACTTTTGCACTTCAGCTGTTGGGGTCTGAAACTCCAGTCAGCTACAGCCAGCCATCTACTTGTGAGCCAAAACTTGCCTTCCCCAGGACTATGCATTGCAATGATGTTGGTTGCAGGATTACACAAAACAAATTCTAGATATTGTTACTGTATAGTTGACTGGTTCTCAAACTTTTATGCACTGAAGACCTCTTTAGTATTTAAGAGGTTAATATAGTATCCATATGAAATGCTTTTCAATGTTCCATGATACTGATAACTTAACCTCTTGTGGACCAAACTAGCAGCGTGGGATGGTATTGCCGTCTGTTTCTTTGTTTTTGAAGCAATGGTTGAGCCTTTGAGTGCCAGAGGGATTCACAAGGCATTACAATGCATTACGTACCCCTCTGGCACTCAAAGGTTTAATGTGAGCCTCGGTGACACAGGAGTGTATATATAATGCATATTATATACACACACTCCACACACACAAGGGTATATATAATGTATATTAATGTATACACTGTACACACACACACAACTGTATATAAAATGTATCTTAATGTACACACTGCACACACATGACTATAATGTATATTAATATACAGACGGTACACACAGGAGTGCATATATAATGTATATTAATGTACACAATGTACACACAGGACTGTATATAATGTATATTAATATACATGATATATACACTCCTGTTTGTACAATCTGTACATTAATATACATTATATGCAGTCCTGTGTGTACATGAATATACATTATTTATGCACTCCTGTGTGAGTCATGGTCACATTAACCCTTTCGGTGCAAGAGGAATACGTATTGCATACCCCTCTGCCATTCAAAGGGTTAAGCAATGTTAAAAAACAAAACAAAAAAAAACAACATAGACATAGGAGAGAGAGAAAGGGAAATTCCCAATGATTATACAACACTTTTTAAAGCGGAACTACGACCTGACACAATTTTTAGCTTCACTAAGTCCCCATCTGGCGACTAGCTGCTTAGTAGCGCTAGTCACCAGAATAATTACCTTATTTAATAGATTTCTGCCCTGTTCCCCGACTGACAGGCAGGACGGAGTGCGGACATCTTGCCATTGTGATGTCTGCGCGCCTGCGCTGTCAGTCCCAGCCGGGTCTAGGAGGCGTTGCTAGGAGCCGTTTGGCTTCAGCTGGGACTGACAGCACAGGCGCGCAGACGTCACAATGGCAAGATGTCTGCGCTCCATCCTGCCTGTCAGTCAGGGAAGAGAGCAGAAATCTATCAAATAAGGTAATTATTCTGGTGACTAGCGCTGCTAAGCAGCTAGTCGCCATATGTGGACTTAGTGAAGCTAAAGATTGTGTCGGGTGGTAGTTCCGCTTTAAGCAATTACCTCAAAAAAGACACATAGGCGAGACTTTTCAAACTATCAGTAGCTAAACATGCATATCCAGGGATACCCTAGAAAGTGACACACAAACTCATATGCCATATTCATATATGTCCTAAGTAGGGTGCTTCCTATGTAGGGTTTCCAATTGGCAAATAACCTTTATACTGTTTAATTGTTGTATTGCCATGCCAAGTTCAATCTCACATATGTTAGGTTGGAAATATACACGATTATTGATAAATATAAATACCTGACAAAACATAGAATTCTATGGTAGATAAGAAATTATTGGCCAATCTAGTCTACCAGTTACAAATGTGTTAGAAAACTCATAATTACATAATCCTTAGCATAACCATATATCTATTCAAGAGCTTTTAAATTAATTTACAAGTTAACTCTTTCTGCTCTTGCTGAAAGTCTGTTCCATTTTCTTGTTCTAATTTTTGCTTAATTCTAGAAAATGGTTCCCCCTGAACCATATCAAATATATTAATATATCTGAAGGTTTCACTTGACTTAACGCAATTATTGTGACTTGTAGCATTATATACCACACTCATGTTTGGTTAAATTATGGCAATAGTAGAAGGAGTTATACAAAATAATGAACTATGCCTTCTTGTTTTCAACTTTAAAGACAAAAAGAGGAACTAACAATTCCAAAAAAGTTAAAAGCTCTTTTTTTTCAGTTTATCTCACAAAGACTGTTGAAGTATATTATTTATTGTGAAATGTGAACTAAATGGAGAACTAAAATGGGGATGTCTATATAAATAGATATATCTTCGTGCTGCATGAATACTCTTTCATAAAGAAGTTATATTGTTAAAGGGACACTCATACTCCAAAACAATTATCCCTAGCTGAGATGAGTGAAATCTCCACAACTCATTTTGTGGGTTTGACAGACCTTGTTAAGCACAGAATGGTTTACCTGTCAATTCCTTTTCCTTCAGGCATTCCCATCCACAGCATCCCCAGTGTTAGTACAGAGACAATCTATTAAATGATCAGAAAAAAAATATAAATATGGATCAAAGTCTGTTGGTGACCTTGAGGAAAAGAAATTGACAGGTAAAAAAAAAATATGTCTTTCTTTCAGGATATCCAGGTAGCACATCTGAGAGAAAGAGAGAGAAAGAATATAGCAGAAGTAATGGGAGGGAGTAAGCAACAAAAATTTGCAGAACTATGCAGCCAAATGCAACATTTCCGCATACTTGAAGGTGTATCCTATAGTATCTTGTGAAGATATGGGTGCTTTGACAGGTAGACTGATATTGTGCATATCAGTATTATGTGGGAGCAGCACTAATCCTTAGAACTATATAGTGGATATGACAATTGAACTTTGTGGACCACTAGATGACTCAAATTGGTATTACTTTTTTTTACTGCAGGATATATTATTTCTTTATGTTTATTAAAGAAATAGCCTGCACACCAGTGAAAGGATGAGGATACTTTGCGTGCCAATTCTGGTGTTAACCTTGAGGTGACTGAAACTTGATTAAGACCAGATAAGGTTGAAGATGATTGATAGCTATCATTAGTTACTGTTGATAATCTTCATGTTTAGGCACATGAAGGTAAACTCTTGATTTGGTACCTATTTTGAGGTGTTCTTGCTGAACAAACTGGTTCAGAAAAATGAGACAGATCATCAAACAAAATCTTATGGATACTATTAGACCCAGAAATACTGAAGAATAATTACTCTTTTGGAATTGTTTGGGAACAAGAACCAAGACTTTAGTTTTTCAAATCCACAAATGACTTGTAGGAAGGCTTCCCCCTTGAGAAAGTAATAAGGAACTTGATGTAGTATAAACTTGTTTGAAGTAAGATAGACACATTTTATTTTGTCACCTTATAATAATACGCATAAACCCCAAACATCTGAGGTCTTTCTTTGCCATTGTTTCAGAAATGCAGTCACTCCTGTCAAAATCTCTGCAAGGAGTTAGCCCTCCTACAACTTTCCTCTGTACAAAAAAAATAATAAACATGGCCAACTCACTTGGAGTCATGTACACACACACACACACGCACACATACACACACACACACACACACACACTCACACACACACACACATACAAAATCCCCATTTCAACTTTACTCCCTCCATTCCAAAGCCAGGGAAGACACAGATGCAGTAGTGAGAAACTGGCAGTCGCACGGAAGAGAAACTTTGCAGTGGGATATATGTAGGCTGGGGTGAGTGAAGCCTCTTGAGCTGCTAATGGCCCAGGAGAGCGAATTGTTAAATGGGGTTGTGTCATATCAAGATGGGGATATGTGTTGAGTTGGGAGGGAGTATAACATTCTTCCATTAATGTACAGTAATACACAATTAACCCTACTCCTGTACTCTTATACTCAGTCAGCCGGAGTCAGAGCCCAGGTATGGGAGTCGAGTGCCAGGAAAGTATGGATACACTGTAGCACTAAATGCTGGATAGGAACCCTCAAGCAGAGACCGGCAGTCAAACAACAAGTCATATGGTGGAACATAGAATAATTGAAAGATAAGCCAGTTGTCGGATCACCGGTGCAGTTAGTTGATCCCCAAGAATCCCTGTAATGGCTTCAGACCAGAGGGTTGGGCAAAGCAGAACCTGTTTCCCATGGGAGAGATGTGTATACATGTCAGGGGAATGGATCAGAATGTCATCCAGATAGACTAACACAAACTGCTGAAGGAAATCCCTGAGAAACTCATTCACAAATTCCTGGAAGATGGCGAGAGCATTACAGAGACAAAATGGCATGACTTTGTACTCATAATGCCCTGACCGGGTATTGAATGCTGCCTTCATTCATCACCTTGTCTTATCTGATCCAAATTATACGCACCCCGGAGGTCCAGATTTGTGAATACTTTGGACCCTTTGAGCCTGTCGAAGAGTTTGGATATTAGCTGTATAGGGTAGGTATTCTTTACTGTGATTTTATTGAGCTCCCTGTACAGGGGCGAAGGTTTCTCTCTTTCTTCTAAACAAAGAAAAACCCTTTTCTGCAGGGGATGTGGAATGCTGCATGAAGACCTCTTCAGTTTCTCCGGGATGTACTCTTCCATAGCAGCGGTCTTGGGTAGAGAGAGAGAGAGAGAGAGAGAGAGGATATACTCTTCCCCAAGAAGGAACGGTGCCCGGGAGCAAATCTATGGGGCAAATGAAAGTTTGTAGAGGAGGCAGTTTCTCAGACTCCTTTTACTAAAGACATCTGCATACTGTCTGTACTGTTCTGGAATCAAGGAAGTAGTAACCAGAGCTGTCCCTATCCGCACAGGTTCTGTAGTATACAGATCAAGAGGGAGTCTTACTTTCTCAGTGTGGAGAATTCCTACCCTTAGGTCCAGGGTTTGTGTCTCCTGTGTGATGGTGGTGGGGTGAAGTGGTCTTCCATCAATTGCCTCCAGCAACAAGGACTGGGTCTTATCAAGACAGGGAATCTCTCATTCCTTACAAAAGGTTTCATCGGTTAAACCTAGCAGCCCCAGAATAAATGGGAGCAGAGGTGGACATGGAATGGTTCAGCCACGACAGCTGAACAGGAACCATTAGCTGATGGTCCTTTTGATCAGGAGAGAAAACAACAACATCTAGAACAGGTCTACTGAACCCCTCTAGGTGCGAGCGTTTCCTTTCATCTGGGGGCAGTTGCGTGCATAATGTCCTGATCTGCGGCAATACAAATACAAGTTCTCCCTTTGCCTCTGCTTCTTCTCCTCTGTGCTCAACCCCATGATCCATATTTGCATGGGTTCCTCTGGGGGAACAGAAGGAGGTTCAGGGTTTGAAAACTTGGGTGCCAATCTGTTCTGTAGTCCTCCTGGAATGGTCCCGAAGAACTTGCCTCTCCCAGAGTCGGAGGTCAATAGAAGACACATATGCTATGAGTCCTTCTAACTCCCCAGGCAGGTGTCAGGTGGCCAGTTCATCTTTAAGGTAGTCTGAGAGACCTTGGTAAATGCGAATACCATTGCCTCATTGTTCCAGTTCACCTCGGATTCAAAGAGTCGGAACTCAATGGCATAGTTCAGGAGAGAACCAGAACCCTGTTACATAGTGACGAGGGAGTAGGATGTTGTCATAGTTCTGCCGGGGAGATCAAATTCCAGATGGAGGCTGTGGATGAACTCAAAGTATCTGTTCACCAGAGGAGCATTCTTCTCCCAAAATGGGGATGCCCAGGCCAGGGCACACTGTGTCTAGGGAGATGATGTAACCCACTTTGGCACGGTATGATGGAAACAGATGGGGTGTCACTGCAAAATGAATGAAGCACTGATTGAGGAAACCAAGACAACTTGCTGGATCGCCTCCATAACGGGGTGGAGGAAGCAATCACATAGTGGGCATACACGTAGTAGCTTCTATCTCAATAGGAGCATTAGGTCTTGCAAGATTTGTACAGGTCAGGAGAGTCTGTAGGGCTTGGGCAAATTGATCCATTCAGTGGCACAACCCCTATATCCTGGCTTTGCAAGTGTCCAGCTTCTGGCCAATCTCAGCGGGTTCCATGGTAATGGCCTTGGATACTGTCACACTCACCCAGCCGCAATTGGAGCCCAGGTATGGGCTTCTAGTGCCAGGAAAGTAAGGATACACCAAACACTGGATCGGAACTCTCGGGCAAGGACCGGCAGTTAAACAGATGTCAGAACACAGGATATTCGAAAGAGAAGCCAGATGTCAGATCACTGTGTGGGAAGTCAATCAGCAGGACAGAGGATAGTCTAACAACAAGTCAGATGTCAGATCATCATTGAGGGAAGTCAATCAATAGGCCAGAGATCGGAACACAGGAGAAGTAAGGAAGGTCGATGGTATGATCAGACCGAAGGGCCCTGTGTTAGCAGCTAGGGAGGCCCTAGAGGGGAGAAAACCCCGGAAGGAATGACAAGCTGCTGTTTGCTCAATGCAGAATAAGTGCAGACAATAACAGATAAAACAGTAATATAACTAGCAGCTGTTTGCTCAATACTGGTAATATATAAATATATATATATATACCGAAGACAATGGACAAAATTGTATACTCACTGGGTAGGCCCCTGTGAGCCAGAAGCTAGAGGACGCAGAGTAGGAAGCAGTTCTGGCTGTCGGTGGCTGCTCCCAGGGGGCCTCTCTGCGGCAGGGGCTGGGTGGGGTAGCAGGCCGCAAAGCCTGATGGTTGGATGACCCCCTAGGCGACAGACAACTACTCACAGGACAGGAAACAACTAAAGAAGACCTATCTGTGGTAATACAGTTTTTTTGAGGAGGGTAATCGAAGAAGCTGGATGAATAGTCGAGACCGGAAGTTGACAAGTATTTGGATAGCTCAACGCCAAGTCGAAGATGGCAAGGGAATAACTGGGTACCGGGAGTCGAAGACACAGAGAGAGGCTCGACGTGGAGTCAAAGGCGTCGGATAAAAGGACTGGGCACCGGGGGTCGACAGTAACGTGGGATGTGCAACGCTGAGTCGAACGAAGGAAGTTGACAATGAATAGGAGTCGACAAAACCCAAAGGGGAGACAGGAAGAAAAGTCGAACAAGCCGGGGTCGATAGCCAGTCGAGCAGAAGCTGTACCAAAACAATAGACAAGAGATGAGTCGAGAACAACCCGGGGTCCGTAACACTGGAACAGAAGCCAAATCTGGAGACAAGAGAGGAGTCGAGGATAGCCGGGTCGATAACAGGGCGGAGACACAACAAGGGAGCCAGAAAATCTGGAAAGGGAACAGAGCACAAGCTAGGAAAACATGACAGTTGATAAACGAGTCAGAGGTTGGGACACAGAAGAGGTACGGGAAGTCAAGTATGGAGCTGAAGTCAGGAAGCCAGAGAACAGAGTCTAATAGCAAGCCGGAGCACAACAGGAACCAAAAATAATCAGGTACTAGATGCTGAGAATATGACCATCCAAGGGCAAAGATATCTGGGAGTCCCAGGGATTAAATCGGTTGCATCATAGGAATGAACTTTTAGCAATCAGTGCCTGGTGCTTACCATGAGTGGGAGGATCTGGACGGACTGTGTCAACTTCATACATACCATCCCACACATTGAGTGCCAACACCACTGCCGCTGAGCTGCTGCACATCCACTGTGACCTCTGCCTTCTCAGTCCATTCTACTACATGAGCCAATGAAGATGAAGGAGGTAGAATGGGACAGGCCTCTTTAACATTTACTACCTGCTCTCTCTGCAGCCCATAGCCATCCCACTGACTTCACCCATAACCTAATTCCAATAATATTCTAAAAGCCCGCACCTGTCCTGTCCACCCTCTGCTTCCTTTCCAAAAGCCCTGGGCATTACACTTTCTCTCTTTCATTAAAAAAGAAAACAAAACATATCTGGGTAATTCTGGGGTCGCTGGGACTCATGTGTGCTGGTGGGTGGCTATAAATTATGCAATTTTTGGTACAAAGGTGTGGGGGTTAATTGTTGGTGGGACAGAGCTTAATGGGCTGTGCAATGATGTGTGTGGGAAGTGGGCAGAACAGTATGCAAAGGAGCAGAGTTTCATAGGAAACTTCTCACCCCCAGAGAATCAGCTTCTGTCCCCGGAGACCCTCTAATTCACTACAAAAACATGAGCCTCTGGGGCAAATCCAGAGAATTCCTAGTTATGAAAAAAATATTTCAACTTCCAAGCATCCACAGCCTCTCAAATGGCTCATTTCACTTTCTTCACTTTAGCAACAGTGTCTCATTTTTCACTTCTCCTGGTGCTTTCATGCTATGTGCTGGGAGGAGCCTCTGTGCATGCCAAAAAAATCATATTATCTGTCAAAACAGTGCAAAGCATGGAAGCACTGTCAGAAGTCATAAAGTATGCAGCAGGACACTTCTTACTGTATTTCTACTGTTACATCTGAAGATACGAGGTCTGTTTCTCTGTCCTCCCACCATCGACATTACCTCAGTTGCTTCACCCCTTTTCATCCCTCCCACCTTGTGTTTCGCCTATCACCCTGCCTTTCCCCTCATTCTCCCTTTTTACTTCTCCTCCCACCATCCCTTTAACTTTATTAATTTCCACTCACTCTCATTCACAGCCATCCACCCGCCACATACTCCTGTCAAACACTCCTGTGCTCGCTCTACCTGTTTGCAACCACAGCACCATCCACCCTCGACAAACTCTTCTCACAACCCCAATGGTCTCTCTGACTGTTTTCTTCTGCCTCATCTGCTGCACAACACCAGACACCTTCCACTTATTCTTTATAAGAGGGAGAGAGACATTCCGCACCAGCATTTATCTATACTGCAACTTTGATAATTAGCTCAGTGATGGTGCCAACAGGGAAAAGAGAACTATACTGAATATTGAGGAGACAGATGATCTTTCTTAAGGGAACTTCCTGTCCCCTGAATTTTCAATATAACCTTCCACTTATTCCTCTCAAGTAGCACTACAGCCTTTGCCTCGCTCATGTCCATCCTTTACCTTACACTGCTGTTTCGCATGAGTACAGGAGCATGAGGCAAGGGGTTGAGAATCAAAAGGGAAGGAAATTTGGTGAAGCCTCACTGCTCAATGTGGTTTAAATCCCTGCAGGTACATGCCACCCTGCAGTTTTTCACTATAGAGCTTGCAGTACAGTGTACAGGGCCAGAGGGTGTTCAGTGCATTATGAAGCAATTCATAACACACCCCTCGGGCCTTCAAAGGGTTAATTCCCAAAATGGAACTCACCAGATGAATGTTCCAATCCCATAACTTGCAGGTAAGATTAAAATGAAACTTTTTTTTGTATTATTTTTCCTTTACTCTTAGGAATAATACTGGCTTTACTATACAGAGATCTCCATTGATCCTAGGTGAAGAGTGTAAGTTATTGTGCATTAATACCATAGTAGAGAAAATGATAGTAGCCCTGACGCAGGACACATGAAAATGAATGAGTGACACTGCTTACAGTCAGTTCAGTGCTGCGGTCACACAACTTCATCTCAGGGGTGGTATTAAAGCCGGTGATTCTGGTGCATCCAATACTGACCAGTCTTTATTCAGCCATTTTATGAAGAAGAGGTAACATGGTGAAACTGCCCCCCATGAAATTTATCCTAAATAATAATTCGCTAAAAAGTTTGTAACAACGAAGTCATACGCAGTAGAGACTGCCCATGACGCTGCTGATACGGAGCGGGGCACTCCAAAGTATCGGCTGTGGTGTGGGCAGTCTCTACTATGCATGACTGCCCCCGCGACCAGCTGGCACTGTGGCCCATGTACACGGGGTCTTCAACTAGTTATTCGTATATTAGTGAGTAAGATAATTTTACCTGGTTGTTTTGGCTTGAACTGACTGTTGTTTTCAGCCTTCCACTGGCATGACATGGTGGAAGGAGGTATCTGGTGCAGTGCACACACTGTGGAAGACTGAGCTCTGCACCTGTGTCTGCTGCTATCACTTCCCCAGCTACAAGGCTGCCATCAAGGCGAGTTGGGGAGAAGAGGGTATAGGGCAAAGAGGTCAGACTCTCTGTGTGTAATTCTGCTGTTGCCTTTACAGATCCATGTAAGATGGGCTTAAATCGAGTGTGCCTAGCTTATTTGTCTCCTATTACTGGAGATAGACAGATGTGCTGGCACTGATAGTTATTAAGGTACATGCTGGGGACATACACAGAGATTGGTGTATGTGTGCACCAGATTAATACATGTAGTGAAATGTCTCTCCCAACCCCTTACTTCTTGTATGGGCAATGATGTGCATGTTTTGCTAGTATAAATTTGACTTTTTATTGCATCACATTTCAGTTGCCGTGAGGATGTGAGACGGAGGTGAAGGGTACTGGCCGTGTGAGTCAGCCATGTTTTTTTTGTTGGAAGAGGAGATAAAATCATTTCCTCGTGTATGTCCTGGTGAGGCAGTTTGGAGGGATGATTCCTTGCAAAGATTTTGACAGGAGTGCCCAGGGAGTCTTTGGCCCTGAGGCCACCCCTGTGAAAATCCTACCCCGTGTATATACCGGTGAGGCAGTATGGAGGAGATTTGAGTATCTCCTTACTGACACTGTGGTGTGTGTGTCCACATAAGTGTGTGTGGAGAGCTAGAGAATTTTTGCAAAATGCCAACTTTTTTCCTTTTATTAATATAGATATGATTACAATGAGGCTGTATGGTAAATACGTGCATTTGTTTCGCAATGGAATTGAAAACAATAGAAAATTACATGTTTTGTGATATTCAGATAAAGATGACATACTAATTGAGTGTTGCATGAAGTAACCGAAAACAAATGACAGTTTCGTATTTTTATTGAAATTGATCTTTCAATGGTGCTCATGCTTTCAGCAGGGAAAGTGGGAAAGCTCTGTGTATGGGCGTATAGAGAGAGGTGATTGATTATGGATTTGATTGATTGTTGCAGCAGCCTGCAAATCTTTAGATTATCTGAGATCAGGGGTGATACTAGGCTCCAAAAATATCTGGAACTATTCAACAGCATGCTCACTGCCATCCGTAGTGAAGATGACCACATGTGCACACATACACACAAATGTGTGTAGTACGTATATATAGATACATTATAAATATGTTTAACTGAGGCCCTTTTGACAAACACAATACTTTAAAATCGAGATAGCCAAAGTGTATTTGCATTCACAAAGTTTTTTGTGCCTGTAATGTTTACTTCCACTAGATGGCATGTGTGTTCAATTGCCTTTGTTCCCATAGTGCATTACTGCATGTTACTTCCTGCTTTATCAAGAACAACAAAATACTGACCAACTCAAGGGGCTTGTATACAGCTAAAGGATCCTGTTATTACAGTATTTTCTGTAATATATAAGTCATTTGACTAAGAATATTAAGATACAAAACTCCTCTCTTAGCTCACAAGCAGGCAAAAGTGGTATGTAGATTTATTTTCTGTCTAGTTATGAGTTTTAAATCATGTGTGTTTTCAATGTAATTGACTGTGTGTCTTATGATTTTGTTTTTATATTTGTCCTTTTATTTAGTTCTACGATGTTGGTGTAGATGTCATTGCTGTAAGTTGATGTATACATTAAACATCTGTGAGAAAAAAGGAACCTTGGCTTTCATTGTGACTAAGAGCGGCATAGTAGAACACTTCACTGCTCCAGTGAAGGCCATGACACAGTAAAGCTGCATGCAGAAGTCAGCCAGCAAGATACTCCATGTTTGCTAAGGGAAGTACAACGTTTGCAAATAATTGACTGAAGTAGCCAGTGGCAAGTAAAGGCTGAACAAGCAAGCACCTTTAAGTTAAAGCATTGGAATTAGTGCAAGATCTTGTTAACTACTACTGAAGTTTTCATTGTGCTGGTGTTTCATATTATAGCATATGTTCATACAAAAGACAACAGTGGACATTTTTCTTTCATTGTATGACTTAGTTAGGAACTACAAAGACTAAATAGAAAAGTAAATGTATATGGTACTGTTAAATAGACTAAAATTTAAACTTTTCTAAAGTGTCACATTTAAGTATTTTTTGCACATTTAATTCAAGTGTGTTTATACTTGTTTTGTTGTGTTACCTTGTTACAATTGCTTAAACTAGCACTTCATTACATTTTGAATATTACATTACATAGTACTGAGCAGATTTAACATGTCAGACACAAGTGAAAATACAGTGCTATCCACTAGAGAAGTCAGCCCTGCAGACATTACTGTTAATGTTAATACAGAGCAGACCATCTCACCACAGCAGGCTAATACAGATGAACAACTTGAAGTGGCTACACAGATGCAACAGCCTCTGGTGAGCGAAGGTAACCCACAGCTCCCAGACACTAGAAGAAGCCAGCGTACCCGCACACTCACTGAAAAAGGTAAAGCACTGCAAGATGCTAAATTAAATCATCTAAAAAATAATTTTGAACAGAAGTATAGAAGATGGAAGTATCACATCAATGGTTTGAAAAGAGCCATTAAGAATAACGATAATGCAGAATTGATTATTGAAGTTGTGAGTGCCATCAATGCCACTCAGTCTGAGATTGACCATATTTATTGTGACATAAGAAGCATTACAAGTCCTGAACCTGAAATCCGGAGAAGAAATGACGCTTGCTTTGCAATCACTAGTACTGCAAATGTAAAGGCTCGACACTTTCTCAGTGAAGGTTCTGAGGATATGCCCTGGCCTGATTCAGAGTCAGTGTTTGAAACCACTGTGTCCAGCATCATCTCAACAACCTCCAGTAAGTTAAGGTCTGTTTCTAAGCTGTCAAGTCAGTCTTCACTCAAGTCACTGCAGAAAAAGCAAGATGCAGCAGCCGAAGTAGCAGCCACACAAGAGGTGATTAAAATAATGAAGACACAACATCAGTATGAAGAGGAAATTAGAAAACTTGAGGCAGAGGATACAAGGCTAACAGCCGAGAGAGACGCTCAAGAAAAGGAAATAGAAGCAGATAATGCAAGAAAAAGAGCTCAATTTATATCAGAAAGTATCAGTAGAAAAATGAAGTTGGAAGAGAAGAAGAAAGAAGTGGAACAATTAGAAGAACTGAAAAGGCACAATGCAGCACTAGCAAAGCTACAAGTTTATGCTGAAAGCATCAAGAGTGATGATGAAGAACAGCGTCCTGCTCCTCATCCCCAACAAACACAGGAAGTTTATGTTTCTCCACCAAGCGCTCCTATTTCTCTTTCTCAGCTATTCCTGCTCTCTCAAGTCACAGCTCCTTTAAACCAACCCTTTTATTCCCCTCAAAAAGTTCCATTTACTCAAGATCCTGTCCCTCAATCAGCTGTATTTACTACCTCCCATGAAGTTTCTAATGACCTTGTGAAAGCACTCACTGAAGCAATTACAGCCAATAGGATTCCAATTCCAGAACCTGCTGTTTTCTTTGGAGACCCTCTGAAGTATAATGATTGGAAGCTGTCTTTCCAGACATTAATTGACCGTAAGAGCTTACCAAACCAAGAAAAGCTTTTCTTTTTACGCAAGTATGTAAGCGGCCCGGCAAAGAGAGCTATTGAAGGACACTTCTTGGTTGGAACAGAAACCGCTTATCATGCTGCCTGGGATATACTTGATGACAGATTTGGAAATCCATTCGTAGTTGGAAAGTCATATCGTGACAAAATACAAGCATGGCATAAGATTGCCACCAAAGACAGCAAAGATCTTCGTGAATTTGTAGATTTCCTGAGCAGTGTTGAGTCAGCCATGCCTTATGTTCAATGTTTACAAGCTCTAAATGACTGCGTTGAAAATCAAAGGATAGCAGCCAAACTACCAGAATGGTTGAGTTCACGTTGGAACAGAGCTGTCACAAAGTTCCAAGATGAATGCAAAAGATTCCCTGATTTCAAATACTTTGTTGAATTTCTCAACAAAGAAGCTAAAATTGCATGCAACCCTATCACCTCACTGCAAGCAATCAAGCCAACTGAGCAAGAAAGATCTAAGCAAACCAATCAAGATTATTTTAAGTCTCAACGCAATCACAACTCAAGTGCCAAAACATTCACCACTAGCTCTAGTGAGAAGACTAGCGTCATATGTGCCTTTTGTAAGAGACGTGGTCACACTCTTCATAAGTGTCGCAAGATTATGGAAAGACCAGTTGAAGAAAGAGTGAAGTTTGTACAGTTGGAGAACTTGTGCTTTGGTTGTCTCAAAGCCGGTCATAACTCCAAAAGCTGTACCTCCAGAAGTATGTGTGATAAATGTGAAAAGCATCACCCAACATGCCTACATCAAGACAGGGATAATAAATATCAAAACAAAGAGTTAGAATCAATCAAGACCAGTCAAAGGCCAATCAAGGACCTGCAGAAAGAACAGCTGAACCACAGGAGATACAAGAGTTTAAGCAAGTGACCTCCAACAGAGTTGTTCAAGAAAGGAGTAACACTCATACCTCATCAATTATTCCAGTATATGTCTCAACAATAGCTGAACCAAAGAAAGAGATTCTAGTTTACGCCTTGCTTGACACCCAGAGCGACACTACTTTTATCCTAAAGGACATAGCTGAAATACTTAATATTAAGAAAGAGACAGTCAAACTCAAGATTTCTACAGTAACTTCTAAAACAAAGGTTGTATCCAGTCACAAACTGAATGGACTACAAGTAAGAGGCATCAAGTCTGAAATAAAAATCAAACTCCCAACAACCTATACCAGGGACTTCATACCTGCCAATAGATCTCATATACCCACATGTGACACCGCAAAGAAATGGCCCCATCTAGAACATCTGGCAGATGAAATGTCTCCTGAACTTGACAGTGAAATAGGTTTATTAATAGGCTATAACTGTCCTCAAGCCTTATTGCCTAGAGATGTTCTCAGCGGTAATGAAGACCAGCCATTTGCACAAAGATCTGTGTTGGGTTGGAGCATCATAGGATACAATAACTCTGACAATGTTTATGAAGATGAAATTGGTGTGAGTCATAGGATCATTATGAAGCAAGTCCTACCAGCTGACCATGCCTCTCGCGGACTCACCGCAAGGGAACTTGTAGAGTCGAATTGGTTCACTGGACCAAGTTTTCTATGGCAAAGAGAACTCCCTAAAGAAGAAGACATTAAGGTGGGAGAGACTGATGATGGGGACCCAGAGCTCAAAAGGGCACAGGTACATACGATCAAGGCGAAGGAGGAGAGGTCTCTGTCAGATCGCCTACAAAGGTTTTCAGATTGGAAGAGGGTAGTGAAAGCCATAGCTAGACTCAAACGCTGTGCAAGGTGTGTGAAAGGTCTGAAAGAAAGATCCAATGAATCAACAACGCTTGAAGAAAGGAAGGATGCTGAACAATTCATAATTCGTATAGTCCAAGAAGAAGTGTTTAGTGATGAAATCAAGTCCCTAAAACAAGGAAAAGATGTTAATTCAAATCGGTCAAACAAGTTGTGTAAGCTAAGTCCGTTTGTTGATGACCACGATATCCTAAGAGTGGGAGGAAGATTGTCAAAAGCGGCTCTCCATCCTCATGTGAAACACCCAGCCATCCTTCCAAAGGGGCATCATGTGTCTCGTCTACTCATAAAGCACTTCCACGAAAGGATACATCATCAAGGTCGTGGCATGACCATCAATGAAATCCGCTCCAATGGCATTTGGATCCTGGGATGTAGTAATGAAGTATCATCCCTTATTTACAAATGCATTAAGTGTAGGAAGTTCAGAAAATGCAACCAAGAACAGAAAATGGCCGACTTACCAGTAGAAAGGATGGAAACAACCCCTCCATTTACCTACAGTGGTATGGATTGTTTTGGACCATTTTATGTTAAAGATGGAAGGAAAGAGCAGAAAAGATACGGACTCTTGTTTACCTGCATGTGTTCAAGAGCTGTCCACCTTGAGGTACTAGATGATCTTAGTACTGATGCCTTCCTTAATGCGTTGCGTTGTTTTATTTCTATACGTGGCAATGTAAGTCAACTCCATAGTGACCAAGGTACCAACTTTATTGGCGCAAGAAGAGAATTCATGGAATTGATGAAGGGAATAGACCAAGAACGTGTGAAAGAGTTAGGCTGTAACTTTGTCATGAACCCGCCTGCTTCCAGTCACATGGGTGGTGTCTGGGAGAGACAGATTCGTACTGTGAGGAGTGTTCTAACATCCATCTTAGACCAGTCTGCCAGGAGACTGGATAGTTCATCTTTAAGAACATTTATGTACGAAGCAATGGCGATTGTAAATAGTCGACCATTAACCACAGAACACCTCAATGATCCACTGGGACCAGAACCATTAACACCAAATCACATACTAACAATGAAGTCCACTATCATCGCACCACCGCCTGGAGAGTTTGTAAAAGAAGATCTCTATCTTCATAAGAGGTGGAAGAAAGTTCAGTTCTTAGCAAATGAGTTTTGGACCAGGTGGAAGAAGGAATATCTGTTGAACTTGCAACAGAGAAGTAAATGGAATAAGACCAGACGAAATGCCAAGATAAATGACATTGTTCTACTCCAAGATGACTTAGCACCACGAAATCAATGGAAGTTAGCCAAAGTGGTAGAAGTCTTCCCAGGAACTGATGGCAGGGTCAGAAAACTGAAACTTCTTGTTAGTGACACAACAGTAAATAGCAAGGGTGCACGCACAAGTAAACCAGTGTATCTAGAAAGACCCATACACAAAACAGTGTTATTACTTGAAGCTAATTAAAGGAAGTAAGAGTAATTTTAACTGTACTTGCTTAATGTATAAAAATGTTTTATAAGTTAATGTTGAGTTATTTGTAATAACTTAAGTTTCATTAAGAATCACACTTTGTGTGATGGTGGGAGTGTATTTGCATTCACAAAGTTTTTTGTGCCTGTAATGTTTACTTCCACTAGATGGCATGTGTGTTCAATTGCCTTTGTTCCCATAGTGCATTACTGCATGTTACTTCCTGCTTTATCAAGAACAACAAAATACTGACCAACTCAAGGGGCTTGTATACAGCTAAAGGATCCTGTTATTACAGTATTTTCTGTAATATATAAGTCATTTGACTAAGAATATTAAGATACAAAACTCCTCTCTTAGCTCACAAGCAGGCAAAAGTGGTATGTAGATTTATTTTCTGTCTAGTTATGAGTTTTAAATCATGTGTGTTTTCAATGTAATTGACTGTGTGTCTTATGATTTTGTTTTTATATTTGTCCTTTTATTTAGTTCTACGATGTTGGTGTAGATGTCATTGCTGTAAGTTGATGTATACATTAAACATCTGTGAGAAAAAAGGAACCTTGGCTTTCATTGTGACTAAGAGCGGCATACAAAGACTGGCGCTCAAGCAGTTGGAGAACTACAACCACTGAGATTTATGCTAAATCTTAGAGTCAGTTACACTGTAACACACAAGGCTGATGGGATCTAGTCACATATGGTGTCAGGTTCATGATTAAGTCTTCCATTTTGTCTTGTCACATTCAAATAATATCCCTAGTTAGCAATCAAGATCCCACTTATAACACCATATGTAACTAGGTCCCAGTAGCCATAAGTGCTACAGAGTACCTGACTAAGATTTAGCATGATACACTTAAGTCATGAATAATCAAGACCATTTATTTATCTTCTTCCAAATTAAACAGAACACAAATGAGGTCAGTAAACTTCAGCATTCAAACTGCTCTTGAAAGGGGAACTCTCACCTCCAGTAAAGTCCATCTTATATGAATCTTCTAGGACAATAAATTTCAATCTATTTTTTTTTAAATGCTGTATTGATGGAGCAATTAGGCTTTTTAATGTAAGTGAGTGACATCCGTTCTGGAGAGGCTGCAGTACAGCTTTGTACAGCAGCCTGTCAATGTTCGCCTCCTCCCCTCCCCAGTTTCTCCCTGTTACCACCTCCTCTGATGACGGAGGAATCCAGCATGTGAGCTGGAGCGATCTCTTACCAATGAAGTGGAAATGGGGAGCAACTGGGGAGGGGAGGAGGCGAAGATTGACAGGCTACTGTACAGCACTGTACCATAGCCTGACCAATGGATGGCACGCGCTTATATTAAAAAGCCTAATTTCTCTGTCAGTACAGCATAAAAAAAAAAAAAAAAGATTGAAATTTATTGTCCTAGAAGATTCATATAAGATGGGTGTTACTGGAGGTGAGAGTTCCCCTTTAAAGGGGAAGTTTGAATGTTGAAATTGACTGAACTCATTTGTGTTCTGCTAATTCCCCTTTAATAGTGTGCAGCTTTTAAGAAAAACAAATGCACGCAATGGAAAATAACAGGCATAACCCCCATAGGAGTACGAACTGGGCTAAGACAGTATGTGAGGTACCACAGAGTTTACAACTGAAATACGGTAGTTTTACCACATTGAAATGGAGCTACAATAGTGATATCACAGAGCTTGCAACTGAAATGGGCAGATGATGGTCCCTATCTTTTTAAGTAATCTGCATGACACTGCAAAACTTGCAGTCCACAGGAAGTAATCCACATGACACCATGTATCTCACATTTAACAAAAATAAATCCACACAACACCAGATAAACAGGAAAACAAATCTACTACACCACAAATCCTGTTATATACTGCAAGATATGTGGTGTCTAGGGTTGTCAGTTATCCCTTTAATAATTGCTGATTATGAAAAATGCATACAGCAGGGCTTGCTAAGAAATGCTGAAGCCATGCAGTATGAGAGGGGGATACGAGGGGTAAAAAGGGATATCTAAACGGAGGATTTTGCTAAGAAAGAGGGAGAAAGAGAAAAGAGGGAGATGGGGAGGGAAATCAGGGAAAAAAGGAGGAGGGGATAAAAGGAAAGGGAGTGAAAAAAAAGGGAACAAAAGGAGAGGATAAGGGAATGGGGAGAAATTAGGGGCACAAAGAGAGGAGTAAGAAGACTAGTAGATGTGTAATGTTTATATTTAAAGGTAAATGAAGTTCCAAGAGACATATGTGCCTCTCAAGCACTCACTGAGTATTGTTTAGGATTTCATTGGCTGTGTAGCTTCTGGGGTGCAAACTAGTTGTTACTTATACACACCAATGTGGAAAACAAGAACAATAATTTGGTGTTGTTGCCACTTGGAACTTTACCTTTCAATATTAGTATTACATTACACCAATGCAGAAAGCTATGGACAGATTCAACACTATTGTTGCAGTCCAACGACAAAATACACAATTACAGCTTTTTTTTTTGTTTACTTCATCCTTTCATTGCAAGGAAATAAGGGACACACTGGCAGCAACCATCATGGGCTAAGAGCTTCCTTGGAGAGCAAGAGGAAGTCAGCTAGGCAGATTGGAAAGGAGTAGGACCGTGCAGTGTATTTTCATTTTCCTTACTTGCATGATCTGTCTGGTCTCTCACTTCTTCCTCATCTCAGCTGCATGTGTCTGCTCTGCACCTGTCCTTGGATGTCAGCTGGTTGTGATTCCAACAGAATGACACTAGGGACGGGAGTCACACTTTCTGTGTGGCCCAAGCCTGTTAATGGCAGGGCCAGTAAAGCTGTGAATTGGTGGTGGGGACCAGCAAGGATGTGAATGGTAGTTCAGCAAGGTTGGTAGTTGAGTGGGTAGCAACTAGCAAGGATGTCACTGAGGAAGGTAGAGGTTGTATATTGGGTGGCAATGAAACTGGGAATGAGTTGGACAGTATTGTGTATATGTGTTTGTGTGTGTTATTGTGCGTGTGTGTGTATTTTTGTCTTTCTGTTTTTGTGTGTCTGTATGTGTCACTGTGTTTGTATGTATGTGTGTGTGTCTCAGAGCCATATCATGGGCAAGGCAACCTAGGCACCTGCCTAGGGTCCAGCAAACTTGGGGGGCCCACCTGCCCTGTGAATCTCCAAATAATTGTACTTTCTAGCTGCCAGAGTGCTTTTTCTTTGAGTACCAGAAAGGTGTGAGACGCATTGCAAAGCAACGCCTTACCTCATTGGCACCCAATGGGTTAAAGTCCCACCTTCCCTGCATGCAAGTGCACTGTGCATGTGACGTGGTGTCCCACGTGATGAAGTTTAAATAATAAGTGCGGAGGAGGGGTGGTAGAACAACATTACTGTACATTCTGGTAGGCAAGAAGAAAATTTTATATTTATATATATCACGTTATTTGTATGTTATTATATGAGTTGCTTGCAGTTGTTTTGTCCCGTCACTTGTCCTCTGCCGTCTCTGTGGGCAGAAATACCTTAGCTAATGGCTGTTGTCCAAATGTCTGCCCCAATCAGGCAGAGGTAGTCTTGGTGTAACAAAGAAAAGTCCCAGCGGCAGTCTCTAATTAACCTTTTGAGTGCCAAAGGGGTATGCAACCCATTGCAAAGCAATGGGTTGCATACCCCTCTGGCACTCAAAGGATTAAAATAAGGTCATACCCTGAAGAAGTTATCCATCTGGAGTATTATAATATTTATCATGAGAGTTTTTTCTGTATTTATTTTAATTAGAGTGTATCACTGGGATTTTTACCTCATTACAGCAAGGCTACCTCTGCCCACTTGGGGCCGATATTTGGACAAGAGCCACCAGCTAAGGTACTTCTGCCCACAGTCTTCATAGAATTATCATCTAGCTGCATAACCCACAGTGTTTGGTATAGAGCAGACCATAGTTTACATAGTAGATAAGGCTGAAAACAGACATTCGTCCATCAAGTCCAGCCCATGCCAAAAACACCCCTGTTGATCCAGAGGAAGGCAAAAAAAAGCCCTCTGGAGACATTTCCAATCTAGTCCCAAGTGTGGGGGGGAATTATCCCTTCCTGGCTCCATTGGTAGTCAAGTAGTTCCCCGGATCAATATACTATTTGCTTTGAAGCCATCTGTCATAATTGTCAATATTGTTCTGTGCTAGATAGGCACCCATTGCTTTTTTGAATGCAGTTGCATTATCTGCAAGCACAACATCCCAAGGCAAAGAATTCCATAGCCTTACTGCCATTACTGTAAAGAATCCCTGTCTTTGTTTTAGTCGAAAGCACCTTTCCTCAAGTCTTAATGGATGACCTCTTGTTCTTAGCTCAGCTCTTTGCATAAATAATTCATTGGATAGTTCTTTGTATTGACCTTGAATGTATTTGTAAATGGTAATCATATCACCCCTTAGACGTCTCTTCTCTAATGAAAACAAACCCAGTTTGGCTAGTCTCTCTTTATAACTCAGATCCTCCAATCCCTTTGTCAGTTTTGTTGCACGTCTCTGCACCTTTTCCAGTTCAGTAATGTCTTTTTTTAGAACAGGTGCCCAAAATTGTACTCCATATTCTAGATGAGGCCTAACCAAGGATTTATACATAGGTAGGATAATATTAGCATCCCTTGCTTTTACACCTTTTTTTATGCAGGCTAGTACTCTACTTGCTCTTGCAGCAGATGAGTGACTCTGCACACTACTGTGAAGTCTATTGTCTATCAGTACTCCTAAATATTTCTCTAAGAAGGATTTCCCAAGTTATTTCTTATTTAGAGTATATGTAGCAAGTTTGTTTCTACAGCCCAAATGCATAACCTTACATTTATCTACATTAAATGACATCTGCCACATTTCTGCCCATTCACTTAGTTTATCTAAATCCTTCTGTAGGGAAAAAAACATCCAGCTCTGTATGTATTTCCTTACATAGCTTAGTGTCATCAGCAAAGATTGAGATGCTACTTTCAATTCCCACTTCTAGATCATTAATAAACAAATTAAAAAGCATTGATCCCAGGACTGAACCCTGCGGCACCCCACTTATAACCTTAACCAATTTGAAAAAGTTCCATTTACAACAACTCTCTGCCATCTATCATTTAACCAGTTCTCAATCCATGTACAGATAACACCGCCCAAACCGAAGCCTTTTAATTTATGCAGTAACCTGTTGTGAGGCACTGTATCAAAGGCTTTTGCAAAATCCAAGTATACTACATCAACAGCAATTCTCCTGTCCAAATTACACCTCACTCTTTCATAAAATGCAAGTGAATTAGTCTGACATGATCTGTTCTTCATGAAACCATGCTGATTTCTACTAATGATATTGTTTGTCTTCATATAGTTCTGAATACTGTCAGTTAATAACCCTTCTGGTATCTTACCCACTATGGAAGTCAAGCTCACAGGTCTATAATTTGCTGGTTTGGATCTTGCTCCCTTTTTAAACAATGGAACTACATCAGCTTTCCTCCAATCACAGGGCACTATGCCTGATGAAAGTGAATCAATAAATATTAAGTATAATGGTTATGCTATTACTGAACTAAGTTCCTTAAGTACCCTTGGGTGTATACTGTCCGGTCCAGGCGCTTTATTCACTATAGCCCTTTCCAGTCTCTTTTGGACCTTGTTCTCAGTAAGCCATGTAGCTGTTGGAGGAAATGCTGTGGTTTTGTCTGTTTGCACATAGCTTGTCATTGCTGCTTCTTTTGTATATACTGAAGCAAAGAATGTATTTAGGGTGTCAGCCATAGCTTTATCCTCACTCATCAATTCACCTGTCTCAGTCCTAAGAGGACCAATATCAACCTTAACTTTTCTGTTATTAATATACTTGTAGAATTGTTTAGTGTTTTTCTTGATCTCATTTGCAATGTTTCTCTCATTTTCTATTTTAGCTAGCTTAATTGCAGATTTGATTACATTCTTTATATTTTTTACCCCAAAAGATCAGCGCTGAATAATTTTTCAAAGAACAGAAGATACCAAATAATAATATCCCAATATTAGAACAATACTTATCTACATAGCATATAATGCAAAAAGATAAACTTGTATATTTAAAAAATCTTTTAATCTCAATATATCATAAACATTCACAATATCAAACAATACCTCCTAAAACACTCAGTCGTTGCGGATAACAGTCCGTGAGCTCCCAATCAACTCCCAGCAGCGGATATTTGTAGGCGAGGTCTTGGTTTTACTGCGCCAAAATCGAGACTAACTTCCCATATAGGATCGTCTCTACCACTGCACAAGTATCACCCAAAAACATCAACCTACACCTAAACCAAACCGCAGGAAATCAAAAACAGCTCACTATAAACGTTATCCCAATCACCAGACTTTAAGACCATAAATTTCCTAGATACCTTTATTAAAAAGGTCCATGAGACACCATATGTCACCTGAACCTTAATATAGTCCAATCACTAATCTATGACGCACTACCTCCAACCGAAAGCCCTATAGGGGAATCAGGAAGCAGCCATTCATAAATTGTATCAATACAATATATCTATAAGTTAATTATACACGGATGATCATCCAAATAAAAATCTACAAAAAATATAAGAAACTAAAAATAAACTCACTTCTTAAAAATATATCAACTCATGCAAAAAAGTTCAAGTGAAACATAATCACTCGTATATAATCTTAAAGGCAAAGTCACTCGGATCTTAATTCTTCTTAAACTTCCTATGTTTCCTTCTTCATCGATACAATGTATTAAAACTCAGATCCCATAGACACAATGTAAATCTTTCAGCTTGCGTGGCATACAAATCCTTGGTACAAGTATATCCCATATGTTGCAGATATTAACCCTTCTCTTTTATCCGAGATGTTAGTATAACATATATCTCATAAATGTGCCAGATGTAAATATATCACTTAGTCCAATATCTTTTACTTCGCAAACCAGCACAGACCATACCTTCACTTTCTCTTCATATATACATCAAAGAAGCAGCTTAATTCTCCAAGCAACAAAGCGGCTGTTTATTTTTCGCGTTCACTGAGAGATCCGCACACAATGTGTCTGAATCAACTCGCCTTATATTAATTTTCTCACATCCCAATTCACACCAACCATACCCTGATATTCACTTGGTATGTTTATACCTGTAGCAGCTTCACTCTCTGAACAACTGCGTCTGTTTTCTTCGTGCGTCCATTGAGAGTCCCACACCTGCTCGTTCTTTAATTGGTGTGTTGTATGGTCTGTACTGTTGTTACTTCTCAAATGCACATGGGAATATCTCAAACCAGGTCTTATTTTTACTGCTTTTCCATTTGAATACGCCGAACCTCCTCTTCTTTCCTGTTGCCCAGATGTTCCCTTACCTGCACATTGTTTATTATGTCAGAATCATTTGAGAGCACTAAATCAAGCAAGGCCTCTTTTCTAGTTGGCACCTCTACTATTTGGGACATAAAATTATCATTTATCATACTTAGAAAAATATTTCCCTTTGTTGTGCCTGAAGTCATATTGCTCCAGTCAATTTCAGGATAGTTGAAATCTCCCATTATAATTACCTTTGCTGATCTAGCAGCCTTTTCCATTTGCAGTAAAAGTTGGGCTTCCTCCAACTCCCCAACATTAGGTGGCTTGTAGCAAATCCCCACCAATATATTGGTGTATTTCAACCCACAAGGCCTCTACCTTTTCATTGGACCCTTCATTTATATCTTCCATTAAACTAGGTTTTAAGGCCCGCTTTACATATAAACATTCCCCTTCTCCCCTTTTATTAACCCTGTCCCTCCTAAAAAGTGAATAACGCTCTAGATTGACTGCCAAGTCCTACGTATCATCTAACAAGGTTTCAGACACTCCAATCAGATCATACTGCTCATGTACTGCAATCATTTCTAGTTTCCCCATCTTACCAGCCAGACTGCGAGTATTTGCATGCATACATTTTATCTTTTACCCATTCCTACAGATTTTGTTCTTTGTCAAATGTATTTGTGGTTTATCAGGCTGTAACAATGGCAACTCCCTATTAGATTAACTAGGCCATTCCCCCTCTCCACCCCCATGCCCCTTCTCTAAACCCATTTCCTCATTTATACTACCTTCCCCAGCCTGTGTTGCAGCTCTCCGCCCCCTTTCTAGTTTAAAGTCTCCTCCAGCCCTCTAACCATCCTATCGCCCACAAAGGGATATCCTCATCATTCATCTGGGCAATTATTTCCACCAGCTTATTAGCGGCATTGGCATCTATATCCAGCAGGAGATGGTGGAAGGTGCATTTATAAGGGTCAGGATATGAAACTCGCTGGTGTGTGTGTAGGGGGAGTTAGGAGGGGAGGTTTGGAGGGGGGTCCCAAACTGGTACCTTGCTTAGCACCTTGTGGAGTGTCGATCCTGCTATTGTCTTATGCATGGGGGTATTGGCTCAAGAAAAGACACAGACAACATAATTATGGATTAACTCAGGCCGCAGCTTTATTTAAAATACATTCTAACCATTTTTAAACCAGACTTTAAGCCCTTGCCACTAACCAAACTTTAGTAGGCCAAAAACCTGCCTACCCCTTTTTGAGCCTTAGGCTCACCCCAAACTTGTTCTACCTGACAGCGCCCCATTAGCTGGTCATTGCAGCTCAATGGGGCCAGTGTCCAAACCCGCGACACAGTCCAGGTGTCATTGTCCATCTTCCTGTAATCATAGCCAACTGAATGACCTTATACACATTGGCAAAGGCCCAAAGCTCCCACAAATCTGTGACAAACAAGAAAAATAAACCCCCTCCTTCCTAATCCATACACCCTAAACCAACCCTGCAAATTACCAACACACAGGAGGGAGGGACACTGTTCAGTCCATGCATTAAAAGGAAGTGACACTTAGCACTTCTTTATATTAATTCCTACCCTTTTACCTCACTTCCTGTATCCACCTCCTAACTATACTTGCCACCCCCAGCTCAGGCATGTCTTCCCTTCTTATTTTTTGTGGAGAGTTCTGGTGTGTCGTACTGTGTGTTTGCATGTGTGTCTTACAGTGTGTGTGTGTGTGTGTATGTCTTAAAGTGTGTATATGCCTGTATGTGTGTTTTACTGTGTGTCTGTGTGTATGTATGTATGTGTGTGTTTGTCTTACCGTGTGTGTATGTATGTATGTGTGTCTTACTGGGTGTCTGTGTGTATGTACATATTTGTATGTTAGTGTGTGTGTATGTGTCTTACTGTGTGTGTTTGTTTGATTTTATTAATATAGTATACCTCTCAACATTTCAAATGGCCAAATAGGGACACTTTGTTTTAGGGGGTGTAACTGGGGGTGTGGCTGATGGGTGGGACATTACCAAGAATTTATAGGTGATTTCATGACATACTGACACCTCTTTGTGTAACTTAATAAATGATCTAGAGCAACACCAAATTATTTTATTTACACTAACTAATTTATAAACACATATAATGATGTTTAAACAATCATTAAAGGGACAGTAATGTCCCATAAAAAATGGTTCTAGTTTTGTAGAGGTTAAAAAATTATACTATATGCCACAAATCCTATCTCTCAAACCACTATGGTTTGAGAGATATTCACTTTCAAAGTTCCCCTCTCCCCTTCTCCTGATGTCAGCTGTAAAGCTGACAGCAGGAGATTCGAGTGGTGCGAAATTGCGTTATTTGAAAAGAACTACTTCATGGGAACTGTCTACAAAGTGTGCTTGGAAACCAGGCACACTCTGTAGACCTTTCCAGTGAAGTAATTATTTTCCTATAACGCGACTTCGGCTCTGTTGAAGAGCCTCCGGCTGGTCCCAGAACCGGGATCTCCTGCTGTCAACACAGCACTGATGTCAGGAGAAGGGAAGGGAGAGGGGGGAACTTTGAAAGCGAATATCTTTCAAACCATAGAGGATTGAGAGATAGGATTTGTAGCATATAGTTTAATTTTTTAAATGTCTCCTCTTCTGTTAGAGACACATTTCCCTGTCCATACCTACTAGCCCTCGCTGTACTAAACTTCAGTGGGTGCAAATTGGCTGCAATTATCAGCACAATGCTCTGGAGCCAGTCATGTCCCTCAAGCATGCTGTGCAATGCTAGTCAAAAGTCCTTTACCCAGTGAAGTGTGGCAACAGCTTAGGTTTTCAGCTTTTTCATGGAGATGTGCTGGTGAAAGAACGGTGAATATAATAGGGCAGTGACATGGAGTTAGGCACATTGAGTAGAGGAGGAAAGGAGAGTATAGGCATTTTGGATGGGGGCGGGAGGTTCTGGAGGTATCAGTCATGCATAGGGCTCAATGCAACTTCCGGTTAGTGAGCAGCATCTCATGAGTATCAGACAGATCCATTGATAGTGGTGTTGATGGTGGTGGGTGCTGCTCTGTGACCTCACACATTCCTCTTTTATCTATATTGGTCAGAATTAAAATTTAGGTTGCAGAAATTTACCCAACAGTATATACCATTGGACAACAAATGCAAAAGAAGTAGATCACAGGTGTAAAGAAGGAAATGGCAAGGAAAAAAAAGCATTTAAACTACTTAAAGGGATAGTAATGTTTCATAATAAAATCAGCTCTAATTAATCATCATAGTATTTGGACTTTGGAGAGTGTTATTTCAATTCTGTCAGAGTTGTAGTTCAAGAGTAATTCAATGACAAAGTATCCCCCTCCCTTTTACTGATGTAACACTGCTCAGCCAGATCAGAAGGGAGATGACCAGGTAGATTGCAGAGAGGGACAATCTTCAATTAAGATAAGGGAAAAACCTGAAAAACTTGTCAAGGGGGGGCAGGGCTGTCATTGTTCTCATAGGAAGAAGATTGTCCCCTGCTGTTATCTGTCTGGTCTATGGACTGCATTCCACATCTTTGAAGATATGGCTTACACTAGGTAAAAGGGGCGTGAGGAGAAATTTTGCTTGTGAATATCTCTCAAGCCATAAAGGTTTGAGAGATAAGACTTATATCGTTCTTCATGTTTTTTTTAATGCCTACAAAATAAAATAAAAATAAAACGAAGTATTACTATCCCTTTAAGTCTGAAGGAACTGAACATTATTTCTTAAAATACAGGGAGTGCAACAAAGTTTGCACAAAGGCAATTAGGTTCCCAAAAAATAGATAATGAAACTCGAATTGCAAGGGAGAGCAAGACTAATCCAAAAAATTTTTTCAAATGTGTAAATAGCAAAAAACTTAAGAGGGAGTGCATTGGACCTTTCAAAAATGAAATGGTTGAGTTGATTAGAGAGGATAAGGAAAAAGCCAATGTTCTAATAACTTTCTTTGCATCAGTATATACAAGGGAACAAGGAATGGTAGAAGAGCCTCATCAAGTAACAAATAATACAATACAATTATTAGATATTGGGCTAACGCAAGAAAAGGTCATGCAAAGACTGAACAAAATTAAGACCGACAAAGCACCAGGTCCTGATGGTATACATCCAAGGGTTTTTCAGTGCAGTGTTAGCAAGACCCCTCCTTTTACTCTTTAAAGTTTCTCTCACCAAAGGCTCAGTGCCACAAGATTGGCGTAGAGCCAATGTAGTGCCTTTATTTAAGAAGGGAACTAAAGCAGAAGCTGGGAATTAGAGACCTTCGAGTTTGATCTCTGTAGTGGAAAAACTGCTAGAAGGGATAATAAGTGATGATATTCAGGATTACACCAAAAAAAACAAGATTAGCAGGAATCAACATGGTTTTATGAGGAATAGATCATACCAAACTAATCTTTTCAGCTTCTGTAAAGAAGTAAGTAGCAACCTAGATAATAGTAAGGCAGTTGATGTAGTATATCTAGATGTTGCAAAGGCATTTGATACATTGCCGCACAAAAGGCTGGGGTGTAAAATAAGGAAATTGGATGTAGGGGATAACCTTTGCAATTGTATAGAAAACTGGTTGAAAGATAGGCAATAGTGTGTGGTTGTAAATGGACGGTTCTCCAATTCACTTAGGGTTGAGAGTGGGGTACCTCAGGGTTAAGTACTAGGTACACTTCTTTTTAACATGTTGTAAATGACTTGGGAATAGATATAGAAAGCAAAATACCAATATATGCAGATGACACTAAATTATGCAGGGTAATTAATTCAGAACACAATATTTTCTCTCTACAGAGGGATTACATAAAATGTCAGATTGGGCAACCAAATGAAATATAAAGTTTAATGTGGGAAAGTGTAAAGTCATGCATTTGGAAAGAAAAAATCCCAGTGTTATTTAATGGAATCATTTTAGGGGACTCATTGCTAGAGAAAGACCTTTGTAAACTACAAACTTGGAAACAGTGACCAGTGTCAAATAGCAGTAGAAGAAGCAAAGTCCTGTCTTGCATAAAAAGGGGTATTGGAGCAAGAGAGGATAACATCATTTTGCCATTGTACAAATCATTTGTAAGAACTCGCCAAAAACTCACAGTTTTGGGCACCAGTTCTGAAAAAGGATAATCTAGAACTGGACAGGGTACAGCGAAGAGCAACCCAATTAATCAAGGGAATGGAGGACTTGAAGTAGGAGGAATAACTTGACAAACTTTGTTTATGTACTCTAGCGATAAGATGGCTAAGAGGAGATGTACAAGTATATTAGAGGTCAATACAAGGATCTCTGTGGTGAGCTATTCATTCCAAGGCCTGATCAAATGACCAGGAGTCACCCCTTGAGATTAGAGGAAAGGAGGTTTAGACTTCAGCAGAGGAAGGTTTTTATTACAGTAAGGTCTGTTAAATGATGGAATTCCTTGCGCAAGGATTTGGTTTTGGCAGATACAATGGACACATTTAAGAGACAATTAGATACATTTCTTTCAAAAGGGAACATACAGAGTTATACTGTGTATTAGTAGGCAAATCAGGAAGGTCTGATGAAGACTAACTTATCTGGTAGCAGAACATCTATATAATTCTCATTTCTCTGAATTGAACTTGGAGATGCGTCTTTTTTTTTCAACCTAATTTACTATGTTACTATATTCTAAATTGTCTCTTTAATCCTTTGAGTGTGAGGAAAGTATCAAACTCATTGCAAAGCAATGTGTTGAATACCTCTCTGGTACTCAAAGGGTTAAGTGCACAGTGTCCTGATAACTTTATAGTGCACAGTGAAAATGACAGTGTTAAGCTATACTGATTGCAAATTAAAATGTTTTGCTCCTGTTAACTCATGCCCATAGAGATTAGAGGTCTTGGAAGCAGAGTTCAGTTCACTTCCCCAGTGACTCAACTCCCATCACCCCATGTCCTCTCTCTGAGCTCGGACCCATTCACAGGGGGTGCCCAGTGGCACACTCAGATATATGGTTCTACTTGTGTAGACCCCCCTACATGCATACAAATGTGGCAAAATGCGCAATACCAAAATCTAAAAGCATTGTTTTATTATCATATTTAAGGCACATATTGATTGCACTTACATACTTCTTGCAGTCAAATCGCATTTCTCCCTTCCAAGGTACACTGTCCTAATCCGGTCACTCCACTACTGGCTAGCGGCGTGTGCCGAACCTCCTCCAACACATCTTACTGCTATCGGTTTTACCCTTTAATGTTTGCTCTCCCTCCACTTGTGAAGTCTCTATTCTCTTCCGAGATAGCTCAAGGGATTCGTATTTAACCCTTTGAGTGCCAGAGGGGCACGGAACGCATTGCAAAGCAATGCGTTCCGTACCCCTTTGGCACTCAAAGGGTTAAGCATATATGTGTTAGAGTAACAGAACCGGTGTAACAAAACGGAAGGTTAAAACCAGCGTCTACTGTATGTCTAAACACAGATAACCCCACGCTTATCGCGGGCTAGTCTACCAGCTTCCTCAGGGGTATAACACCTGGAGCCCTCTATCGGATCCTCCTATATATAACTTTGTATCACATCAATTGCAACTTAAAAACAATAACGGAAACGTACAGATATTAAGAATAACAGTGGTTCTCATCCAAAGGCACAAACCTTTTTCGATTCCCACTATTATGTAGAACAAGTTCCATAAAATAAAATTCTTATTATAAATCACAGTGTTCCAATTTCTTTTCCAATTTCTTTTCCCCTTTTCTATGGGAAGCCCTGTTATAAATACACGGTTTAACCCTTTCACTTCCACACTCCCAAACTAAACAATGTATTCCCTTTTCATCCAGATCTAAGTTTATCTAGCACCAGATCTGGAAAAATCGAGTTATTCTTCAAACATGTCAAGAACCTTATGTAAAATCATTGTCAACGTATAATTGCATCAACAGGACTCAAGTGTGGACACATACCCGGCGATCTCCATATTATGGCTGTATGTGAAAAACAGTAGAACACCAAACGTCCCCATGCAACTACAATCGTGAATTTCAATTTCTATATTAATTAAAATTTAATTCAATTAAATTAATTAGAAATTTAAATTTCTATATTAATTAAAAGTTAATTAAGAATAAACCCTCTAACACCCAATCATTGACCTCCTCCTTAAATAAAGCTGCCAAGTCGATATCTAAATTTAAACTCTCTGGAGCCAGAGTTTTCAACTCATAGATCCAGAAGGTTTCTAACTGTCACAATCTCCTTAATCTGTCACCACCATTCTCTCTTGCTTTCTTGCTTTTCTCTATGAGAGACATTTCCCCAGTTGAATCCAGGGTGCTCTCTAGGGGACTTTCTTTTGCACCATCTCGTAAGATAAACAAATTCGATACCTATATTGATATTCAAAAGTTTGTACGGTCCCTTCCAGTTAAAATGTTTTTTGCTTCTAAAGAACAGGAAGGAGAATTAAAATCGGATCAAATGGTCTCCTCAATTGGCGAAATGTACATGATAAGAAGATTGGAATCCCTTAGAAATGAAAATGTTGAATTAATGTCTAATTCCACAGAATATATACATAGTGGAAAAAGGAGCAAGTCTTCCTTTTATCCTGTCAATAGCCAGGGTGAATTTATCAAAGTGTTTGAAAAACGTGTGTGTAAAGCTCTGGAGAAATTTAGTGATAAGCAGAAGAACCATAACTTATCAGTTTAAGAAAGGTCAGTTCTAGAACAAGATCCAACAAAAGCCTATCAAGAGAAACTAAAGGTATTAATAAAAGATGCCTATCAGGAAGGAGTTCTTGACAAGGATGTGTATGCCTTTTTGTGTCTTGAACATAGTAAAATAGTGGTTTTCTACCGCCTACCCAAGCTACATAAGGACATAAAAATGCCCCAGGTAGACCTATAGTGTCTGGGATTGATAGTTTGACTTACAATTTGTCACAATATGTAGATTTTTTCCTTACAGCCTTTGGTTTTTGTATTACCATCCTTCCTAAAAGACACAATTTATGTCATACAGAGTATGGAAAATATGCAGTGGAAAGACACATATACGTGGGTAACATGTGATGTTGCTGCATTGTATACGTGCATTGCACATACTAAATGTATACAAGCTATGGAAGAATTTTTGAAGGAAGATTCAGTGATGCCAGACAATCTGATTACTTTTCTAGTTAAAGCTGTTCTTTTTGTATTAAAACATAATTAATTTTTGTTTGAAGAGCAGTTCTATGGTCAGATTACAGGCACTACAATGGGGTGCACCTTTGCACCGTCATTCACAAATTTATAAATGGCGAAATGGGAGAGAAATAATATATGGCAAAATAATCCATTATGAAAACCTTATATATTTTAAGAGATACATAGATGATATTCTTATAATCTGGGACGGTGACGATGAGCTACTTGGCCAGTTCTTTCAATATATTAATAAGAATTATATGAATTTGCAATTTACTAGCCATCATGATAAGACTCAAATTGAATTTTTGGATTTGATTTTGAGGAATGGTATTGATAAAAATTTTTAGAAAGGTTGTGGATAGTAATGGATATTTGCATTCTCAGAGTGGACACTGTGAAAACTGTAATAAGAACATCCCGTTTGGACAAATGCAACGAATAAGGAGAAACTGTAGCAAACAGGAGGATTTTGAAAAGGAAGCAGAGATTCTAAAATGTAAATTTCTGGAGAAACGTTATAAGTCTGAAATCATGGAAGAGGCATATGAAAAAGCTAACAAAATTCCAAGAAAAGAATTAATTAGCTATCCATCTTGGAAGATAAGCCTAAGACTTAGACTTAGAAGAAATAAATGTATTAAGGAAATGATAGCCCCTAGCGATATATTTTGAAAAACTGTAAAACAAAAGGAAGACCAAAAGAATAAGAACTTTTTGAGTCAGACGAAGGGCATGCACAAATGTGGTAAGGTAAAATGTTCGACATGTAAACACTATCAGTTTGACAACCAGAAAATCTTGTCTCTAATGAATAATACTTATGACAAAAGAAACAAGGATGTTTTTCACTCTAGAAGTACAAAGTAAAAACATGAACTCAAATATTTTCTTAATTCACTGTATGTAGTTTATCTCCTGACATGTGGGTGCCACCTGCAGTATGTGGGCAGCACAAAGAGAAAGTTGAAATTGTGTTTCTCTGAGCATTTGAGGAATCTCGCGAATGGTGTGGATAATCATAGTGTCCCTATGCATTGTAAAATCTGCGAGAAAGCAAGAGAGAATGGCATATCGATATGTGCCATTGATCATGTTCCAAGTGATAGACAAGGTGGTGACAGATTAAGGAGATTGTGACAGTTAGAAACTTTCTGGATCTATGAATTTAAAACTCTAGCTCCAGAGGGTTTAAATTTAGATTTCGACTTGGCAGCTTTTATTTAAAGAGGAGGTAAATGATTGGGTGTTAGAGGGTTTAGTCTCAATTTCCAAATAATAATAATGCAGTGCCCTTTTAATTAATATAGAAATATGGCAGCGGTTGGACGCATCAGAGCTAGATGCGTCATCTGCAGGCGCCAGGCTTCAGAGTGAAGCAGGCCTCTGTTTTATGCCATGCTTCCTGTAGTCTCCTCCTACCTCCTTACTTCCTCTGAGCCTGCTCCTCCTACCTACTTCTTGAGGAGAGGTTTAAAGGGCAGTCTGAGTCCATACTCAGTTGCCCTTGCATTGTTGTACAAAGCAGTTCTGTTTCCTTGGGCTCTGTGTATGACCTGGCTTGTCTGACCATCCAATCTGGTGCTGACCTGTGGCTCTGTCTGACAATTCTTCTGCCTTATCCTATTATAGTGGAACCCAATCTGGTGCAGACCTGTGGCTCTGGCTGACTAACTGAACTGTGTATGACCTGGCTTGTCTGACTACCCTCTCTAGTGCTGACCTGTGGCTCTGTCTGACTATTCTCTTGTTTATCCCCTGTACTTAGCAGACAACCAGTCTGGTGCAGACCTGAGGCTCTGGTAAACTAGCTATTATACTGACTGCAGGTGTGAGTTGAGCATCTGCTTTCTCAATACTGACTGCAGGTGTGAGTCAGGTATCCTATGCTACATTTCTGACTGCAGACATGAGTCAGATAGCCTCCTCTCTACGTCGGACTAAGACCCTGTGTTCCTGTTCTTGCTTCTGTTCGTTCCATTTCCTGCTCCTGGTTCCAGCAGAGACTACCAGTGGCTGAGGCCTAGTCTCTAGCAGTGTGGTCTTCCTTGGCAGCTTACTATTGCTGATAGTAACGCTTGCTGGCTGTGACCCTCTGCTTGTTCCTGCTGTTTACTTTGTGTGCTACTTTATTGTATATTAATATATTACATTTTAACTATTCTGTACTGACTCTTGAACGTTCCTGGGGAAACCGTGACACAACTGTAGAGTTGCATGGGGACGTTTGGTGTGGTACTATTTTTCACATACAGCCATAATATGGGGATTGCCGGGTATATGTCCACACCTGAGCCCTGTTGATGCAATTATACAGCTGACAATGATTTTACATAGTCTCTTGACATATTTGAAGAATAACTCGATTTTTCCAGATCTGGTGCTAGATAAACTTAGATCTGGATGAAAAGGGAATACATTGTTTAGTTTAGGAGTGTGGAAGTGAAGGGGTTAAACTGTATATTTATAATGCTTACATGCTTACAATGCTTGCATATTTATATGCTTATAGGTATGCAACCCTTCAGTACGCGACATGAAAATCTCATTCTGTCATACAGTGCAAGATTCTCATGTCGCCATGATAAAAATGGCGACATGAGAATCTTGCACTGTATGACAGAATGCGATTCTCATGTCGCGTACTGAAGGGTCGCATACCTGTAAGTAGTCATCCCCTCCAGAATAATTATAAAGCTGGTAGCCGGGAGCAGATCTTCTGTCAATCTCTTCACCTCCCAGCCACTCACCAGGTGGGAAGAAGAGGCTGTCCCAGACCATCTGCAAAGCACATTTAATAATCGTAACACCATCTCAGCCGAAGTGGACATTGTACTGCATGTTCTGCATGCAGAGAAGGGGAGAGAGAGCCAGGGCAGCGCTCTGCAGGACTGGGATGAGCCTTTTCTTCTTCTCCACGGCCACCAGATGGGTAAGGATGATGGGAGTTGTATAATCCATGCATCCCATCTACTGTCGGTTCTGGGCTCACATACTTACCTTGGTAGAAGTTGGTGATTGTTCTCATCTGCTTGTGTTTAGAGTTGACATAAATGACAAGAGAGTTGCCAGCCCACCACTCGAGGCACCAACCAGGCATCCACCAACTGAGGTGGTCTTGGAGGGGTCACCGAATTCCTCTGAGAAGTTGCTGCAAATGTACAGTATTCCTCCCATCCCCCATCAGGAATCATTAAAGAAGGAGTAATTATCCACATCAGCTCTGGAGGATGAATCAAGAGTGGTACCAAATACTGATTCTGCCCGTGTTCTCAGAAGGCAATTAGCATTACTGCAGGTCAAAGATACTGTCCAGTAAAGCAATAGATAGCTGCTTTATCACGGTGCCCGTGATTGCTCTCCTTTTGTGTCTATCACCAGTAGGGGGCTCTCCATTGGCTGGCTGCTTTCAGCCCGCCCTGCATTGCCCATTTAAACCTAGCCTGAGCACCCTATGGTTGCCCTTTCATGTTGTCTCTATGCTGCTTGAGTCTACACATTGTTTCTGAGCATCCTGGGCCTCTGCTGTGTTCCTGCTACCTGTTTCGTCCTGTTCCAGTGTTACCTGTCTAGTAGTTCCTGCTTCCGTCTGATCCGGTTGGAGTCACCGCTTCCTGCTGCCAGTCGCCGCCGCCATACCTGATTCCGGTTGATCGTCTGTATGCTGGTTCCTGCTTCCATCCACTGGTTCCTGTCCAGTTCGCCTACAGGTATCTGACATTCCTGAGTCGCCTTGGTGACATTTCTATCTTGCCGGTTATTCAGTACGCGGGTACTGGTTTGCTTAACAGCCGCCTGGCTGTCTCTTACCATCTATTAGCGTTCCACGTACAGAGTACTGGGACGCTCCTTAATCCACCCGGCTGTATTGCAGGATTGTTTAGCGTTCCACGTACTGGGTACTGGTTCGCTCCTCGAGCCACCCGGCTGTACTGCAGGATCATTTTGCGTTCCACGTACTGGGTACTGGTTCGCTTCACTAGCCACCCAGCTGTATTGCAGGATTGTTTAGTGTTCCACGTACTGGGTACTGGTTCGCCCCACTAGCCACCCGGCTGTAATTGCAGGATCGTTTAGCGTTCCACATACTGGGTACTGGTTCGCTTCTCAAGCCACCCGGCTGTATTTGCAGGATCGTTTAGCGTTCCACGTACTGGGTACTGGTTCGCTCCTCTAGCCACCTGGCTGTATTGCAGGATTGTTAGCTTTCCACTTACAGGGTACTGGTTCGCTCCTCTAGCCACTCGGCAGTATATCAGGATTGTATAGCGTTCCACGTACGGGGTACTGGTGCCTTCCTCTAGCCTCTTGGCTATACTGCATGATTGTTTAACGTTCCACGTACTGGGTACTGGTTCGCTCCACTAGCCATCCGGCTGTATTGCAGGATTGTTTAGCGTTCCATGTACTGGGTACTGGTTCGCTCCATAAGCCACCCGGCTGTATTGCAGGATCATTTTGCGTTCCACATACAGGGTACTGGTTCGCTCCACAACTACTTGGTTGCTACTTCAGATTTATGGCGTTCCAAGTGTGAGGGCACTGGTTCGCTCCACATCCATCCGCTGTCTCTATTGCTGGGCTTACTGTCTTCCCAATACGCTGGTCCGGGTCTTTGCCTGTTATTTGCTGGCGGGCCACTTATGCTGACTTAGCCTCTTTGTCATCTCTGTGACTGTTGCTACCACCTTCCAGTCACTGAGGCTAGTGGTTGCCATTCTCTCTTTACCAGGCTTCCTTGCCCGGTATATTGGTAAGGCTGGTAGAACCTGCCCTATTCCTTGGGTTGCCTTACCCGGTATTGGCAAACCCAGTAGAGCCTGTATTTGTCTCCTGTCTATTGGCTGCCTTGCCAGGTATATTGGCAAGGCCGGTAGAGCCTCTTCTCACGAGTTCCTGTTTCCTGGCTGCCTTGCCCAGTATATTGGCAAGGCCGGTAGAGCCTATATTGCTATTGTTATTATTGCTTTCCTGTCAAATAAAGATATATGTGTGTACGTGTATGATACCCTACGGGGTTGCCCTTAACTTTTCAATAAAGTTGTGTTTTTACCTAACTCTGCGTCTAAAAGTCTCAACAAACCGTGACATGCTTACACTGTGTCTAGGACACTGCTTAGTATAAATTTTCTATCATTGCCAGTGCCAGGAGCTTCCTATGTTGATAGTAATTTACACTACAGATTGGAGAGACCTCGATGGATGTCAGTGGATAGCTTCATTAGACACAGCCATCAGAGTGCCTTGATGTCAGAGACAGCCACTCATTCGAGTTTCTCACATCCCCAAGAAATAGTTATTAGTGTTGAGCGAGCACCCCGATGCTCGGGTGCTCGGGTGCTCTGACCGAGCACCCCCTGAGGCTCGAGTGCTCGGCCGAGCACCCGAGCCCCATTGAATACAATGGGGCGACACGAGCATTACACCAGGCACCCCCTGCTCTGATGAGGGGAGGGTGCCTGGTCAATGCCCCCCTTCATCTCCGCAATGTCCCCCTTCATCTCCTCTATGCCCCTCTTCCACAATGTCCCCCTTCATCTCCGCTATGCCTCTCTTCCACAATGTCCCCCTTCATCTCCTCTATGGCATAGAGGAGATGAAGGGGGACATTGTGGAAGAGGGGCATAGCGGAGATGAAGGGGGACATTGTGGAAGAGGGGCATAGAGGAGATGAAGGGGGACATTGTGGAAGAGGGGCATAGCGGAGATGAAGGGGGACATTGTGGAAGAGGGGCATAGCGGAGATGAAGGGGGACATTGTGGAAGAGGGGCATAGAGTCTATGCCCCTCTTCCACAATGTCCCCCTTCATCTCCGCTATGCCCCTCTTCCACAATGTCCCCCTTCATCTCCGCTATGCCCCTCTTCCACAATGTCCCCCTTCATCTCCGCAATGCCCCCTTCATCTCCGCAATGCCCCCGTACCTCCAGTCCCTGGTGGTCCAGCGGAGCGTCTTCTGATCTGTGCCTCCTCCGGCACAGATCCCCGCCACCCGAACATGGCGGGCGAGCACATGGCGGTACTCGACGAGTACCGCCATGTGCCGAGCAGAGCGATGCTCGAGCCGATCCGAGCATCGGCCGAGCACGCTCGCTCAACACTAATAGTTATCCTTTTCTTTTTCATGTAAAGCCAAAGTTAAAATATGCATTGAGTGTTACAGTCCTTGTGGAAATAACTCCTTCATCACCTTTCAGTCAGTGTTTCCCATTTACTGACAGTCTGAGGTTAGAAGCAGATGGTCTGGGACAGCCTCTTCTTGCCACCTGGTGGCAATACAATTTTAATGGTCACTACTGATTTCTCCCTGGTTCTTTTGTTCAATCTGTGTCATGTCCATGGACCCAGCTATGACAGCTGCTAGCTACAGGACACAAACTCTGCCTCCTACACATGGTAAGTATCCACTTCCCACTGCACTTTAAGTACCAGAGAGTTATGCAACACATTGCTTTGCTATGACTTGCGCACACTTCAGGTCCTTAAAGGGTTAAAGTGTTAGTAATGTCCAAGAAAAAATATTTATTGCTTTGTAGTGCTAAATGCAACAAATCCTATCTCTCAAACCGCTATGGTTTGAGAGATATTGAAGTTTGCCATTTCCTGCTATTAGCTGTAAAGCTGACAGCAGAAGATCCATGTCAGCCGACACAAGGAGTCTGTTCAGCAGAGCTGCAATCGCATTATTTAAAACGAATTACTTCATTGGAATTGTCTACAAAGGGTGCTTGCAAACCAGGCACACTTTGTAGACATTTCCAATGAAGTAATTCTTTTTAAATAACGCGATTGCAACTCTGCTGCAGAGCTGCCAGTTTGTCCCTGGACAGGATTCCCCTGCAGTCAGCACAGAGCTGACATCAGGGAATTTGAATAGGAATATCTCTCAAACCATAGTTGTTTGAAAGATAGGATTTGTTGCATTTCGTTGAACTTTTTAAGCACTACAAAACGATAAATATTTTTTCTGGGACATTACTTTTTCTTTAATTAGAATCATGCACTCTGTCTCAGTTAAACCCTTTGCAATAAGTTGCATACCCCTCTGGCACTCAAAGGGTTACAAACAGGGCTGGATTTACATCTCAGGAGCCTGTAGGCACAGAAATTTGAAGCACCCCCCGTGGGCCATCTGCACTGGATACCTCCACAATGCTCCTAATCTCCACGTTGCCCCCCCCTATCATCTCCATATTGCCCTCACATTGCCCCCATCATCGCCACATTGCCCCCCTTTAGCTCCATATTGCCCCCATCAGCTCCATATTGCCCTCACATTACCCCCCATCAGCTCCATATTTCCCTCACAATGCCCCCCATCAGCTCCATATTGCCCCCACCAGCTCCACATTACACTCACAATGCCTCCCATCAGCTCCACATTGCCCTCACATTACCCCCCATCAGCTCCATATTGCCCTCACAATGCCCCCATCAGCTCCATATTGCCCCCATCAGCTCCACATTGCCCTCACAATTCCCCCCATCAGCTCCACATTGCCCTCCACCCCATCAGCTCCAACTTGCCCCCACCATCTCCACATTGCCCTCACATTGCCTCCCCTTGTTGTCCGTTTCCTACCTCCTTGGTAGGAGATCTGTATGTGCCTCCTTTGGCACAGTCTTGCACCTGATGGAGCTCCCGCGCGGTCTCCTATTCAGGAATGCAGAGCGCTGGGAGATGATGTCATCTCCCAGCGCTCTGCATTCCTAAAGAGGCAACGAGGGAGCTCCATCAGGTACAAGACTGGGGGGGTGGGCAATGTGAGTGGGTGCTACCAGCGCAGCCAGTGAGGTGGCTAGTTTTTTTTTTTTTTTTTTAAAGTATATTAAAAAAACAAAAACAAATGGCAGGCGCCCCTCGTTGGCGTGCGCCTGTAGGCAGGTGCCTACTTTGCCTAATGGCAAATCCGGCCCTGGTTACAAAAACTGCCAGCATTTCTTCTTTGTCTAATCTCAACCTCTTCCACCTTCTACAAGGCTTAGAAACTTATCTAGTTTCTTGGAGACTCATATCTTTCTTGGATGGGGAAAATAAACATAATTAAAATGTTGGTTCTACCGAAATTTATTTATGTATTCAATGCACTTCCCATTAAAACGGAACTTTCATGTTAATTACATTTCCCCAGAATATATTACTAACCTAACTATATGCAAAGTTATACTGCCCTTAAGCTGAATAAGTCTGTGGTATTTCAGTAAAAACTCATCTTCTGTAGGCATCGGATTGCATAGAGCTTACAAGAGAAGCTCTGTGCATCTGAGCGAGCAGTCGCATCTGGTGCCTTAAGGCACAAAGGAACGTCACCACCAATGCTGGCAGTGAACGGGACAGACAGCGCAGACTCAGCGGTACATATATATATTTTTATCTGTCTTTCTCCCTCTTTCTTTCTCTCTCTCTCTTCACATATTCTTCACTCCACGTAAAAAAATATCAAATAACATTATGAGTTTTAAGTAATGCTTAAATTAGTCCCTTTGACCCAGAACCAAATACACTCTGTGCTATGTTCTAATTCTTTAGATATTCTCTCATGAGTTCCCTATGTTGAATTGTTTCCCTTATATGACAAGCTTATTGTAATGCTTTGGTTTTGTATGTATTATTTTATATATCCTTTCTGTTCTGTAATCCTATTTGTTCCATGAAGCTTTTAAAACATTTAAATAAAAACTTCTAGCAGCTGTCATGTCCTACCTAAATGGACATGAAACATGGGACTAACTGATTATGTTATCTCTTGAAAAAAGACACAAGGGAACAATACATAGGGTATTAGGGACCATTTGGATTTTCTGGTCACAGTAAGCTTAGTGAGGATTATTACTAGGAGGTGTTACTTCCCTTTTAAGATGTGTTTTACTAAGACAATAAATAGTTTGAAAAAAATATTAATTTATGTAACACTTCTCTAACAAATTTAACAACTTCTCACTTTAACAGTGTGAATGGAATTCTCCCTAAATTTACTGTCTCTCTTCAATCAGTGCTTTGTGCAATGGAATCTCCCCAATAAGGCCAAAGAAAAAAGCAGAGGATTGCAATTTCATAGGAATGAAATATCAGACAAAAGAAAAATTATATAGCAAAGAGCAATTTGGTTGATTTTATTCTCTGGTGGAGGCTGCCATAATTACTGCTCAAGTGGCCCCTGGCCACTCCTGTCAAAATCACTGCAAGGAGTTTACCCTCCCTCAGCTTCCTCCGCAACCAAAAAAAAAAACATGGCCGACACACACATACATACATACATACACTGACACAACCACAAACACACTGTGACACAAACACTCTCTCTCTCTCTCACTCACTCAGCCCCTCTCACTCACTCACACTCACAGTAGTCTCAGCCCGACCTTTAGTATGGCCACCGAAGGGAATCTGCAAGACGGAGGAGAGGCAGCCATCAGGTACACCATTAACCCACTGAGTGCCACAAAATTGTTCTGCAATGCGTTGCCTACCTCTCTGGCAATCAAGGGGTTAAGAAAGTCCACCATGGTTCAATTATTTCATGTGTTTGAACGAGATATAAAAACAATATATAAAATGAGTCCAAAAGCACATGAGCTGCCACCAGAATGCAAGCTGGAGATCTAAAACAGCTCCTTGCAATGTGCCGGGTGCCCCCTCCGGTGGCTGGGCGGCTGTCATAACCAAATATAAATACTATACTATACTATGGCTCCATAAGGCATGCATCAAGCCACCCAGATGCCCAGGGAAAATCCAACCTGCCATGTTGCTACGTGCTGGATGACCCCCCCAAGGCAGCTAGTTGCCCACAACCAAACGCTCTCCACCAGTAAACATTGTGGTATGTGCTCAAACCGCATTCACAAATAAAACAGAAACAATATGTGAACTAGTAACATCCATCTGCAGTTACCTGCAAGTAATGTTTACATTAAGAATCCCTGGCCAACATTAAGAGCCAATGCCTTGTGGGCACCTACACAAAAATACAGGGTATCTCAAAAGGCACATTCCCTGATCCGCAAACAAATTACTAAAGGAACCACAATACAGCATCAGACAAGTCAGTCCCATGACATCCCATACATAACAAATACACCCTGCATAATGGACTGTCAGAAGAGCCACAAGCCTGCAAAAATAACACATACAAGTGGCAGCTGTGTTATACTATCAGGTGGTCCCAGAGCTCAATTGCCATATTGATCTAATAAATAGGGACAAAATCTCCATAGATCATTTCACCAACTTCTGCGTTTGGATCAATATGAGCCCAACTTGACTCACTACCAAAAGATACATAATGGCACTTAGATGCACTCACCCACCATCATCGTGTCAAACATCAAGATGTACATGTAGGCGGGACATGAGGCCATCCTCTCTCAGCATTCATGGCACTGAAGGGGCAAAATGTGCTGCCAAATAAAACCCATACTACACAATCCTGTGAGTAACAGGGACCCCCAGCACATTATATGAACTGCTGGATCAGTCCCTGCACAATAAACATGCATCTGGGTCGGCATATAAAAAAGTCCCATAATCAGACAACAAGGCACCTTACCCACTGATTCTTATGAATGGATGCAGTTATAGGGCAGGTAACAAGGATTACCTAAGTTTGGTTTTCACTTATGCTATACATCCTACAATGCCTTTCTTATAATATATTAATAAAAATGGCACTGCATTGCCTGTGAGGATTAAGTCCTTTGACTGCTTGACGGATATTCAGCGCATTGATTGACAATGGTTTGGATATGTTTGCGACAGTTAAAGGGTGAAGTGCTTGAGAGCCAACCACGTATCCATGCAGTGGAATGTCTTGGATACCTCTTTGGCATGGAAGGGGTTTAAAGAAACCAAAGAAAATGGGTTATGTGTTGGGTTCCTTCAGTGCCAAAGAAGTATCCAACACATTGCACTGCACGGACACCTCTTTGGCTCTCAAACACTGTACCCTTTCACTGCTGCAAACTTACCCAAACCATTGTCCATCAATGGGTTGAATACCCCTCAAGCACGCTAAGGACCTAATCCTCACTGGCAATGCCATGGCCCTTTTGCTAGTTATATATATATTTCAAGATGCAAAAAAGCAGAATTCCCTGCATCTGTGGATGTCCCCATTTTAAACAGACATATAATTCTTTAGATAAGCTTAGCAAAAAATCAGTTATGTTGCCTTTAAGTCTAGGGTTTAGTTTCACTTTAATGAGAGACACGAAAAATGTATTACAAACAAAATTCAAGTCCCCGGATGTCTGCAGACTATGAATATGATGTTTTAAAAGAAAACTGGTGACTGTTTTATTTGGATTTCGGTGTTTTAAGAGTTGTTTAAAACTGATATACAAAAGTTCAACAGACTTTCCTTTAAGTTCCAAGGTATGCAGAATGGACTAAATTGAGAATGTAGTATCTGCTGATTAGAACTACAGTTACTTACTGTGCAAGAGAGAGAGAGAGAGAGAGATACAGGGGCAAAGCAACTTAATTATAGGGAACAAACAGAATTTCCCTTTGATGTAACCCTTTATGTGCCAGTGGGGTGTGCGATGCATGGGTTTGCAATGAATGGCATACCCCTCTGGCACTCAAAGGGTTAAATGGGGGCTTGAGTTCTTTGCAATGCTTTGAAGACCTTTAACATTCAAAAGGTTAAAAACCCCACATTTAAACCAATGGGCTTTTGGGCAATTTGCATTTGTTCTTTAAGGTCCAGTTACTTTTCCCCCAGTTTTACTTTTAGTACTTCAGCCTCAAAGTAAAACAGAAAGATTCTTCATGAGAGTCAATACAGTTATCACTTGTGAAATGCCAATTAAAAGCTTTCTGACATTGTCATACAGGCTAACTGTTACGATATAAGTACTGTTAAAATAAGAAGCACAAATGCTAAGATCTAGGATAGGTATTACAGATACAAAACTGAATTGTTAGATAAAAACAACTAAACAGAAAGAGAGAAGAAATAATAACCAGGATTTCTAGATGAGGCAGAGAGATATTAGAGTAAGAGTGGAAAGCCAATGGCCCTCCAGCTGTTGAACTACAATTTCCATCATCTTCAGACAGCCATTAACTGGCTCAGGATGGTGAGGGTTGTAATCCAACAATAACTGGAAGGCAAAATAATGCCTGTTTCTGTATTACAGAGGGGAGACAGAACATCACTACTCACCTAGACACATCACAAGGATTGCTAGTGACAGGAGCCTTCTGGTGCTCTGTGTTCCCATGCTGAGTAACTGAAGCAGTGCATGTGCTGTAGGGAAAATCAGGGCAGATTTCACTGTGAAGTGCAGAGAAGGTTGCGGTAAACCTTGTTGCTGAGAGTAAAGATGATACTATCAGCAGAGCTGCTCTGCCTTGTGACACTGCTAGACAACTTCCTCAAACGTTCCACTTCTTTATCGTTTACTATCTCCTTTTATACAATCTTGCAGATGATAGTCTCTCTGACAGTGTGGTACAGTATACAAATCATTCCTCCATATAAACAGTTCAGTCTTTCTGCTGCTGGAAAAGCCCTGTCCCCAATTCATCTTAATAACCTTTGTTATTTTAACTTTATAGTCACCAGGCAGTAGAACATGTCTGTATTTTGTAAGCTAAAGACGTGCAATTCTGGAGCAAATCAAATTTGCCACAAAGGAGGAAAGAAAATCCTCTATGATTTAATACTTAAAGGAGCAGTAAATTTTTTTTAATGAAAAAACAAATATAACATAAGGGTTCTCACAATGCTGACATATGCATATTTTGAAAGTTATTACAGTTTAAACCCTTGTTTATTTACATTAGCAGTGCCCTCTAGTGATCAAATTCCAATTAGTTCTCCTGCTACATTCTAATGGAGAGGAAAGTCAGTGACTTACAGTTCTCCATAAACTTTGATAGAAACTGCCTGTCACTTCCTGTCAGTTAGAACTATCAGGAAGTAAATGCACAGTAAGTTCAGTTCTGATTATTTGAACTTTTGTATCTTCTGAATAAAACAACTGACTGAGGTGGGAGTGACCTTGTTTGACTCAGCAGGAAAAGCTCTATAACATGTACATTTTCATAAAAAAAATTTACTGCTCCTCTAATTCAGAGGCTTGGAGACTTTTTTGTACCCTGCTGGCCAGACACATTTTTAGCATTTTTTCTATCCATCTATTTGGCTATGATTTCTATTACCATTGGTAACTTTCTATTCTAGTTATATGTGTAGCCCCTGACATTTTTCCTATTTCCATGACTGGGACTGT